>CM033685.1:19388058-20665558 GCA_019514585.1 Dendrobium officinale
TACAAACAGAAAAAAAAAATAATGGCATAAAAACAGTTTTGGTAATAGAATGACAACAGCTCTTCCAATTCAAATTTCATCAAACAGAAATTGGAAAATTTAATAGCATCAAATTTAAATAAAATAAAAATAAATTACGAGTCGTGTCAAATTAATAAGATCGTATCAACCATTATATCGTGTCAGTAATTAATAAGAACGTGTCTCTAAGTGGTAGATCATTAATTATATGGATAATACTTTTTAAAGCTATGAAGATTAGTATATCTTTTCAAATTTTATTATTTCTTTCTTTTTTTAATATAATAAAATTTGGCATTTATTTGATATATTTTACAAGGGAATATGCTTATATATTTAAAGCAAATTTTATTTTAAAAATAAAGTTTTAAAATAATTTTAAAATATAAAATAAGAAAGTTTATTATTTTTAAATTATAAAAATATTAGTACTCCTCTAATCACAAAAAAAAATGAGAATATCTATAATTTTTTTTATTTTGGTTTTAAACTTTGATAAAATTTCATATAAATGAATAATTACATAATCAAAGAGAAAATAGCGCTTTTTCTTTTATTCACGCGCACAAAGCGTGTTATGATGTACTTAAAAGAAAAAGAATTGTGATAAACGTAAGAGGCTAAGAGCTGTCTGCTTGCTTGGAATAGGTCTGGCCTCGAAAGCGGATTGTGCGCGTTGGCTTGTTTAATTTTTAGTGCAAATTTAAAATATTGTATTTACCCATATGCTTAGCTCAGTGAGCGTGCTCAGTTGGGAACCCCCCATCTCGAGTTCGATTCCCTCGAGCGGCAGTCGGCTCTTAAGTGGGGGTTCCAAAGTGCCGGCTATGAGTTGTGGCCTAGGTGGTCCATTAGGTAGGTCAGGGTTTACAGACAGCCAAGCGTGTTCGACGAAATCGGGTGGGCAGCGAACGGTTTCTTGTCATAAAAAAATATATATTATATTTTTATTGTTTTTAAAATTTTATTTGATTCTTTTGTAAAATAAAGTAATAATTTTTTTAATAATTGATTTGATATAAATGAAAATCAAATTCATTTCTATGGCAGGGGTATACAATGACTAGAGGTGCTAATAAATGATGCATTTCGACAATCCGACTCAAAAAATTCGTGTTTGAGTTGAACTGATTAAATTTCAAGTTAATTATAGGTGTCAAATTTTGACCTATTTAAGACTTAGGTATAATAAAAAATTTAAATTGACTTTAAAGTTACTCTACTACTAATCGAGTTGAGGTTAAAAGGGTCATGACCAGGAAAAGCGGGTCGAGTCGATCCAAAATAAAATACATGAATTATATAATAAACATATTAAATTAGTCTATTTTGTTTCGATTCAAGTAGATTCGGGTTAGGAAAAATTTGTTAAGAAATATTTAAGTCAAATAAGAATATGCCTGCTAACTCAAATTGACACCACCATCTATGACGAAGACGAGGGAGTCAAAGGTCGAAGTAATAGTTAAGAGAAGTGTTGCGGGCTAAAAAATACGTGGCGATAGAGGTTTAATTCTGCGTCTTAGCGTTGAACGGATAACTAGCTCACACATAGAGAACACAAGATTTTTAACGTGGAAAACCCTTGAAAAGGGAAAAAACCACGGGGCCTAGCCCAATTGAAAATGATTCCACTAGAACTTTGAGTCGGTTACAAATGGTTGAATCACCTTCAGGGGTGTTCAGATTACAACTGGTTACTATCAAAAAGGAGTCGGGTGTTAGACCCAGTATCACTTGGAAGATCGGATGTCGATAGTCCGGACGTGAGCTGAGCGTGGGGTCTGAATGTCGGGCCTTGAGTGACGTCGGGTCTTCAGCAGGACGTCGGGTCTTCAGCAGGACGTCGGGCCTTAAGCGGGACGTCGGGTCTTCAGCAGGACGTCGGGTCTTCAGTAGGACGTCGGGCCTTAGGCAGGACGTCAGGTCTTCAGCAGGACGTCGGGTCTTCAGCAGAACGTCTGGTCTTCAGCAGGACGTCGGGCCTTAAGCAGGACGTCGGGTCTTCAGCAGGACGTCTGGTCTTCAGCAGGACGTCGGGTCTTCCGCAGTGGTGCAACTAAACTCCGGCGAGGCTTCGGTGGTGGTCCGGCGAGGTTCCTGCGGTGGTCCGGCGGTGGCCCAACGAGACTCCTGCGGTGGTCCGGCGATGGCCCGGCGAGACTCCTGCGGTGGTCAGGCGGTGGCCCGGCGAGACTCCTGCGATGGTCCGACGGTGGCCCGGCGAGACTCCTGCGGTGGTCCGGTGGTCGTCGAAGAGGAGCTCCCTCCTCTTCTTCCTTCTCTTCTCTTCTCCTCTCTCTTGCCTGGATCCCCCTCTTGTGAAAAATGAGGGCTCTATTTATAGATTTTCTGGAGTGGCATGGCCCGTAAATAGGTGTGAGATCAAGTGCGAATAGGGAGTGGTTTGAATGGACGGCCGATAGCGAACCCTTCGATCATGCACCATTTGTTAGACATTTGAATGCCTTAGTGATGTCAGAATTCTGTGATCTTGGGCTCGTTGGATTTGTCTCGTCGAGCCGTTCGATTCGAGTATAAGCTCGTCAAAATCGGAGTTCGTTTGGTAACTCGAATTGTGGTTTGAACCTTCCAATAGCGCTTTGGGTTCATGATTTGGGCCTATTTGGGCTCGGATTGGGTTGAATTTGGTGTCGTTGGATTCGTATTTCCAAGACGCTCAGTTTGACTATAAGCTCGCTGAAATCGGAGTTCGGGTGCTCCCAAAAATTAATTTTTTAAATTTCCAACTAGCTTTTATCTCGAGATTCGTGCCCGATCAAGCTAATTTTTTGACGACGTATCAAGAAGTGTCATGGATTTCATTGGTTATAGCATAGTCGCACATAACAGTAAGTCACATGTGGCAGTAAGATTGTAGGTCACCGATATAGAGGTCACACGACACTGAAAGTTCGTTCGGGATGTTAAGCCCTATGAACTTAGTCCCAAGCTAACCAAGAGGGGGGGTGAATTGATATTTTAAAAATTCTTGAGACAAAGAAATAAATTCACAAACCAAATCACACCACCAAACCAAATGCGGAATTTAAAAGTGCGGAAGCAAAAATAAGAACACAAGATTTATAGTGGTTCGGTCGACTAGACCTACGTCCACTCCTTGGAGGCACCCTCCAAGTATTGCACTACAAAACGTGACTCTCCTTTAGCCCCCACAGCTAGGCGGAGAAGCCCTCACAAGAAACTCCTTTTTGCCACCCCGGCAAGGCAGAGAACCTACCTCTTTTTGCTTCCTTTTGAAGCTGACAGAGAACCACAACCAAAAGCAAAACTCCTTACCTCTACCGACCCTTCCACGGACGAGAAACTCCTGACGAATGACAAGCAGAGCGATCCTTGAGCAACCCTTGTGAATCCCCTCACAAGCTCCCCCTCACAAGATCCTCTCTCTCTCCCTCTCTCTCTTTCTCTCCTCAAGGTCTTCTCAGGTCAAGGCAGCAGCTAAAGGTCTCTTAAAAACGTTGAAGAAGAGCTCTTTAAATAGAAGAGCTCAAGAGGAGCTCATTAATTGCAAGTAGCCGACTTTATCGTCCCGGTCGATATGGACATCGGCCTGGCCGATTAGTACAAATCAAGGAAGATCGGCCAGAGCACAGCCCTGGGAACAGTACTGGACGATTGAAATTTGTCTTGATCGTCCAGGCAGATCTCACGATCGTCCAGGCCGATCTCACGATCGTCCTGTCCGATTAGTTCAAATCAGAGGTAAATCGTCCTGAGCACAGCCCTGGGAACAGTCCTGGCCGATTGAAATTTGGCTTGATCGTCCAGGCCGATCTCACGATCGTCCTGGACGATATGATCGTATCAATCATCCTTAATTACTCCCTTGATTTCCTGATCAATTAAGGCATAATTTGGTAATTTCATCCAGGCCGATCTTGGAATCGTCCTGGACGATAATTTAAAATTCAATATTCTTAAACTGTCTAAGGCGGCTATCTCTTTCTATTTTGAGCTTATCGTCCTGGCCGATACACGTATCGTCCAGGCCGATATGTTAATGTCGGCTGCCTTAATTAAGAATCCTTAATTAGACTTTCTGTTTTAAGCTGATCGTCCCGGACGATATAAATATCGGCCGGGCCGATGTGGGCAAAAACAGAATTTCTAAGTCTCTCAAGTGTGTGTGTGACGGGTTACTTAGCATCAATCTTTTTTATTATTACAAGTAGACTCAAAAGGTGAAAAATAAAATTACAGACTGACTCAACCCTAAACCTACACGATCCTGGACTTGGCTTCCTCTTGATTGTCCGATCTTCGATTCCTGAAAAGTTAGAAGCAACAAGTAGTCCAAGAGAGATAGTGTTTGTCAATCATCAAAACATAAGCCATGAAAATAGTTTGCAACAATCTCCCCTTTTTTGATGATGGCAAACCACTACGAAAACAGATGGAAAAAAAATTCAGGATTGATGTAAAAAAGAACCTCATAAACTTCTCCCCCTTTTGACATATCAAAAAGGAGGATTCAAGAAAGCAGAACGAAGAGACCCCCCCTTTTTTTTTTAATCAAGGCATGAACATGATAGCATTCCATGTGATTGATTCAAAAATTTGTGAGTTAATGTGTTAATAAGCTCATCAATCTATAGAGTTTGAATATCCTATCATGGCTACCCTTAGCTCAGACATTTTTTAGGGTAGAATTGTCTTTTGAAATCAATGACCTAACTCAAGAAATTAATTGGTTATGAGAAAAAAAAAAGATTTTACTTATCACTTGGCTTAAGAAAAACTATCTTCATACAATAATGAGGTAGAGTAAATTTATCACAATCGTAATTTAATCGAAGTCAAGTCTTTGATAACCAACACTTCTAAGTTCTAAAAGATTTAAAAAGAGAGAGTAGCTTGTTTTGGAGTGGGCTCATTTTATGCCTCTTGACAATTGGTTGGCTCACTGCGCATCTTTTGATACACTTTGTGTATTCTATATTTTTCAATTTGGCGTTTTGCGCATCTTTTATTGGCATCATTGGCCATTTTTTTTTTTTGTAAGCTATAGTCTCTTTTATGATCTTTTAAAGATAAAGTTGTGAATAGATCTTCTCATATATTAGAGAATAGGAGCACTCTCTCTAACCAAAGGAAGAGTTATCACAAGCAGAATCAATAATCAAGGACAAGAGTAACGAGCAATTTTGATGTGAAAAAAAAACTTTAAACATTATAAGTATAAGATAGAGTTTTTGAAGCAAGTTTAAGAAAAGATCTCAATTCCATAAACAATCTTTAACTTGAGAGAGATTTTTGATTAAAGAAGATAACTATGCCACTAAAATAGGTTAGAGAAAGAGACAATCACAAAATATTTCTACCATCTAAGAGATTGAGTAGATAAAAGCATATTGACTACAAATTCCCAAAAGCAAGGACAATGAATATAATACCATATTAGTCATGATTTTGAAAACTAAGTAAAAAAGACAAAAAAAAAAAAAATAAAACACACAAAAAGAACTAAAACAACAAAACAGGAAAAAGTAAAAGAAAGAAAAATAAAAGAAAGTAAAAAGTTTCATGCATTTATATCAATTACACCCAACCTAGTCCTTAAAGAGCTGAAAGTATCGAAGGTCAGTGGTTTAGTAAAGATGTCTGCTAGTTGATTTTCAGTTGTCACATGGTGTAACTCAATGTCTCCCTTAGTCACATGATCTCTAATGAAGTGATGCCTAATGTCAATGTGTTTAGTCCTTGAATGTTGGATAGGATTCTTAGAGATGCATATGGAACTAGTATTGTCATAAAAGATTGAGATGGTACTTACATATAATCCTAAATCCAATACCTGTTGTTTCAACCAAAGGACTTAGGCCACACAACTTCCAAGAGCAATGTATTCAGCTTCAACAGTGGAAAGAGCAACAGAGTTTTGCTTCCTACTAGACCAAGAGACCAAAGATTGTCCAATGAATTGACAAGTTCCAGAAGTGCTCTTTTTATCCACCTTGCATCCTGCAAAATCAGAATCAGAAAAACCAATAATCTCAAAAGAAGTGTTATGTCTAGGGTACCAAATCCCTAATCCTTGTGTCCCCAAAAGATATCTAAAAATTCTCTTAACAGCAGTCAAGCGGGACTCCTTAGGGTCAGCCTGAAAACTAGCACAAAGGCAAACACTAAACATGATGTCAGGTCGGCTCGCAGTCAAGTAAAGTAAAGATCCAATCATGCCTCTATACTTCTTCTGATCAACAGACTTACCACTTGGGTCCTTATCCAATGGAGCACTAGAAGTCATGGGAGTGTTAATTGGCTTGGCTTTGTCCATCTCATATTTCTTCAAAATGTCCTTTATGTATTTTGTTTGATTTAGAAAAGTTCCATCCTCCAATTGTTTTATGCTAAACCCCAAAAAGTATGACAACTCAACTCTCCCATCAAACTCATCTCAAACTCTGAAAGTTCGTTCGGGATGTTAAGCCCTATGAACTTAGTCCCAAGCTAACCAAGAGGGGGGGTGAATTGGTATTTTAAAAATTCTTGAGACAAAGAAATAAATTCACAAACCAAATCACACCACCAAACCAAATGCGAAATTTAAAAGTGCGGAAGCAAAAATAAGAGCACAAGATTTATAGTGGTTCGGTCGACTAGACCTACGTTCACTCCTTGGAGGCACCCTCCAAGTATTGCACTACAAAACGTGACTCTCCTTTAGCCCCCACAGCTAGGCGGAGAAGCCCTCACAAGAAACTCCTTTTTTTCCACTCCGGCAAGGCAGAGAACCTACCTCCTTTTGCTTCCTTCTGAAGCTGGCAGAGAACCACAACCAAAAGCAAAACTCCTTCCCTCTACCGACCATTCCACGGACGAGAAACTCCAGACGAAAGACAAGCAGAGCGATCCTTGAGCAACCCTTGTGAATCCCCTCACAAGCTCCCCCTCACAAGATCCTCTCTCTCTCCCTCTCTCTCTTTCTCTCCTCAAGGTCTTCTCAGGTCAAGGCAGCAGCCAAAGGTCTCTTAAAAATGTTGAAGAAGAGCTCTTTAAATAGAAGAGCTCAAGAGGAGCTCATTAATTGCAAGTAGCCGACTTTATCGTCCCGGCCGATATGGACATCGGCCTGTCCGATTAGTACAAATCAAGGAAGATCGGCCAGAGCACAGCCCTGAGAACAGTCCTGGACGATTGAAATTTGGCTTGATCGTCCAGGCCGATCTCACGATCGTCCTGTCCGATTAGTTCAAATCAGAGGTAAATCGTCCTGAGCACAGCCCTGGGAACAGTCCTGGCCGATTGAAATTTGGCTTGATAGTCCAGGCCGATCTCACGATCGTCCTGGACGATATGATCGTATCAATAATCCTTAATTACTCCCTTGATTTCCTGATCAATTAAGGCATAATTTGGTAATTTCGTCCAGGCCGACCCTGGAATCGTCCTGGACGATAATTTAAAATTCAGTATGCCTAAACTGTCTAAGGCGGCTATCTCTTTCTATTTTGAGCTTATCGTCCTAGCCGATACACGTATCGTCCAGGCCGATATGTTAATGTCGGCTGCCTTAATTAAGAATCCTTAATTAGACTTTCTGTTTTAAGCTGATCGTCCCGGACGATATAAATATCGGCCGGGCCGATGTGGGCAAAAACAGAATTTCTAAGCCTCTCAAGTGTGTGTGTGACGGGTTACTTAGCATCAGTCTTTTTGATTCTTACAAGTAGACTCAAAAGGTGAAAAATAAAATTACAGACTGACTCAACCCTAAACCTACGCGATCCTGGACTTGGCTTTCTCTTGATCGTCCGATCTTCGATTCCTGAAAAGTTAGAAGCAACAAGTAGTCCAAGAGAGATAGTGTTTGTCAATCATCAAAACATACAACAACAACAACAACAACAACATCAAGCCTTTATCCCACTACGTGGGGTCGGCTACATGAATCCTTTTTCTCCATTGTGTCCTATTAAAAGCCAAATTCTCATTTAAATCTAATAAAGAAAGGTCATTCCTAATATTTTCTAACCAAGTCAATCATCAAAACATAAGCCATGAAAATAGTTTGCAACAGACACAACTAGGATGGCAAGGTCGGAAAAAATCATGCATTCTAAGTCAGCCATACAATGTGGTCGTGACAATCGGTAGGAAGGTTACGAGGGTCATAGGTTGTTAATATGCAAGATCATGGGTCATGAGCTGCAAACGAGAAGTCATTGGAAATATGAGTTTGCTAATAGGGGTGCAACCGAGTCAAACTGGCTCGTGCTCGTCTCGGTAATAGGCTCGACGAGTCGAGCTTATTCAGCTCGCGAGTTGATCTTGAACACGATTTCGAGCTCGACAGATTATCGAGCTCGAAGTCGAACTGCGCGCTTCTCACTCGCGAGCTCGTCGAGCAGCTAGCGAATGAAATGGCAAGCGGGAAATCGCAAGCTAGCAAGAAAAGGAAATGGGCAGCGAGAAAATTGAATCATGCGAACAGACGGATGCAAGCCTCAAGACTCTCTCGCGTTCTCTTCTCTTCCCCACTCGACATCCTTCGTCGTTGTTCGACTTTGTCCCTTCAACGACATTCCCTTCAAGTTAGATCGAAAGTTACAACAGTTCGATCGAAAGTTGGAACGGGAGCTCGCTTGTTGTGGAGGAAACTTTCTTCCTTCAGCACACTTCTTCACCCCTTTGACGACATTCCCTTCTTGTCGGATAGGAAGTTACAACATTTTGGGCGGAAGCAACGAAGGGAGCTCACTGTCTGAGATGGTAACTTTTTCCTTATCGGGCGCTTCTCCGGCTCCTTCGTAGCTGTTCGACCTTGCCCCTTCGACGACTTTACCTCCCTGTCGAATTGGGAGTTATGTCATTCGGATCAGAAGCTATAACGGGAGCTTGTGTGCAGTTAAGGTAACTTTCTCCAATCTGAGCGCTTCTTTGGCTCCTTTGATGACTTTCCATTCCTGTGGGATCGGAAGTTAAGGTATTTCGATCAGAAGCAATACAGGAAAAGCTCGCTTGTTGTGAACGACTCTGCTCGAGACGACAGTGGTCGCGACTCGTGACTGCTAGACTGCTCGGGACTGAGCTCGACGAGCCACTCTACATGAAACGAGTCAAGCTCGAGCTCGTTTTTTTACCTCCACTCGAGTTCGAGCTCGAGCTCAAGCTCGGGCTCTGGCAGTCGAGCTCAACTCGAACACCCCCCTGGCTCGAGCTCGACTCGACTCGTTTGCACCCCTAGTTGCCAATAAGGACACAATATTACTCTACCAGGAATTAGCTGTACATCATGGCGATGTGCTGTATTTCAAATTGTTTAGTTTGACTAAATTCAACATACAATGAAAAATAAACATAGGGGAGTATTCCAAATTCCACAATAAAATGCTTTACTTATGCTTTTATCCAACTAAACACCTAGCATTTAAAAACTCATATAATTGGTTTTTACTTCTAATACATCTAAGCAAACAAACCTTTACAATGGATTTAATGACCCTATAATTGATATAAATAAAACTTATAGTCATAAGAGTTCTATTAAATAGAAAAAAATATATAATTTATCTAATTTATTTCAAAATAAATAAATAATTTTCATTTATCTTAATTAATTTTCGTTCAAATATTCATATTAAAATTTAGTTAAGAATCAAATATTCTCCTCTTACAATGACTCACTATTTGTTTGTGTTCAGCTCATTCAAAAATTTATTCTTTCGAATTCGGCTCGTATTCAAAATTGTTTATGAATAGCATGTTTGTATTTGATTTGTATTTAGCTTGAAATTGTTATAAAAAAACTAAATTTAAATTTTTTTTATTAAAATAGAACTATAGTTAATGAGTTGTATTCTTTTATTCATCATCTTATAGTCCTAATTTTTATATGAAATCATATACAAGTATTAATAATAAAATTTGAGAGATTATTTAAAACTTAATTTGTGCTTTAACTAGAAAAAATTTATAGCTCCGCCACTAATTGCAACCAAAGCTTCAACAAGATTTATATACCAAAACAATCTGTCACCACAGATACATCTAAACTATCATCCGCTAAATACTTTCAGCATAAGATAAAGCTCAAAAAATATCTTCTATACTTAAAGCAACCCGCAAGAGGTTTAACTCGCTAGGGCTTCTCAAATATGCAAAGATAACAAGAGTCCAGTGTCAATTCCTACGGGCGAGAATGTGACAAGCCAGATGACTAAATAGACAAATAAATGGGGGCAAGGGTAAACTGAAAAAGAGAAATGTGGGGACAAAGGAGAATGCTAGGATTAAGAGATCGGAGCGAGAATCTATAGAATCCAAAATTGAAAAAGGAACGACCTTTTAGGACAAAAAATAAGCAACCTTAAAATTTTAATTATTTCAAGCCTAAAAATGAGTCAAATATGATCAAATAAATGGTCATTTATGATTGGCTCATTTACAATTCGGGCTAATTTTCGACCGGTTATTCAGTGAAAGAATCAAATACGAGACTTTTCATAAATTGAACACGAGCTTTTTTTATAGCCTTACACATTAAGATTTAGCCACCACTCAACTCACTTTGATCTATTTATTAGGATCTTTTGTTGCTATTTAATAGGTCTTTAGTTTAAAATTTGCATATATAATGTATGCGTAAATTTGCCTTAATTTTTTTAAAAGTCCCAAAAATTAAAAATTTTACAGCCCAAAAATATATATAATTACATCATATATTAATTGGTAAGAATTCGAATTGGAGCAATGTGTGGTTTTGCAAATTATTCGATTGTTTTGTGGTCGGCAGTAAAAATGGGCACGGGAATTGGAAAAACCGTGAATAAGAAGGGCGTTTTCGTCTTTTTATCCTTCCTCGCAAAACTCAAAGGCTGATTAAAAAACGAGCCAACGGAGAAAAGAAAAAGAAAAAAAAAATTGATAAAGGTGAGGGAGCGGTGGAAGAAGGCAATCAAGCCGTCTTTGTGGGGGCGACAGAAGAAGGAGAAGCGAAATAGAGATATAGAAAGAGACGATAGAGAATTCAAGACTCCATCGCCCTTCCTTATTTGAGAGGGCGGAGAGCGAGAGAGGCCGAAGCAGAGAGAGAGAGAGAGAGAGGGGAAGAGGAGAGGCCGGTAGCTGTCATTACAACTTTCTTTAGATCTTCAACCGACCTGCAACCGGCAACTCGCAAGACTTCCGATCGGAGCAACGGCGGCCGCGATGGCTTCAAGGAAGGGTCGAACACAGGCGGCTGCCTTACCTGCAGCCGCGCCGCCTCTGCCGCCGGGAATGGAGACGCGTTTCCGAGGCGTACGCAAGCGGCCATGGGGTCGCTTCGCCGCCGAGATCCGGGATCCTGGTAAGAAGACGAGAGTCTGGCTTGGCACCTTCGACTCCGCGGAAGATGCTGCACGCGCCTACGACACCGCCGCGCGTGCCTTACGCGGACCTAAGGCAAAGACCAACTTTTCCGCTATTCCTTCCCACGCTTCTACGCTCGGCGGTGGATCCGGATCCGGATCGGTCCCCCTTTCCTTTTTCCATCAACAGCTGCCGCCGCCCGCGAGACCGGCAACGAGCAGTCTGAGCAGCACGGTGGAGTCGTTCAGTGGCCCGCGGCTCTCCGTGCCACCGGCGATCTATTTACGGCAGCTGGTGCAGCCGGCGCCTCCACGGGTGCTTGATGGTGACCAGGACTGCCATAGCGATTGCGGCTCTTCGTCTTCGGTAGTCGATGACGGGGACATCGCATCTGCGTACAGGCAGCCCTTTCCTTTCGATCTCAACCTTTTACCACCTCCGGATGATGAACTGCAGAGCACAGCTCTCCATCTCTGAGGCATAACTGAGAATACAAATTGGTTCTCTTCTTCTCTTTTATATGTTATTTTATTTGGTTCTCTCTATGATTTGGTACCGGAGGGGGAGTATGATGATGGAGTTGTGTTTTTGTTAGGATTTATCAGATCTATCTAGGGTTCTGATCAGTTCGGATCTGGAGCTTTATATTGGATCTATTTTTCACTTATTGTTCTATGATGTCCTTCTCTTCCGCATCTTATCATGTACAAATTTTAATCCATCTAGTAGAATGAATGAGATGAATCAAAAAAGCTGGAAACCAACCGATCTGATTTTAGAGGTTCTCGGATTAATTTCTTTTTTATTTTTCTATTTCTGTTACTCTTTTTTTCCGTTGATTTTTCTTATGATTCTTCATGTGAAGATTGACACGCTTTCATGATTTATTTAGGTCATACAAGGCTGGGTCTTTTGTTTTCTGCTGATTTTTATGTCTCTACTTTATGAACATGGTGACGGATAGAGAGGGAATGGTGCTGGTGGCGTGGTTAGGAGCTTTGGCTCCATGGAACTGATTTGTAGAGGTGTCCATGGTGATGCATTCTTTGGAAGGTTCATGGTATCACAAATTTAATGCTAACCAATAGCTTATCACTTCTACCCTTGGATTCAATTTGGACAAAGTTAATGGAGTTTGTTCTCCAAAACCTAATTTGATTCATTCATGTGTTGTTTTTCTTTGCCATGAAACAGATCATGGATTCATTTCTGAACTTTTCTTTTTGTTTGCTTGGATTAATGACCTTTAAAATGATCTAAAATTGGCCAAATCCTTTTTTTTTTTGGCTAGTTTTTGCACTCTAGTTTTTTCTTCTTGGCAGGGCTTTAATCTAAATGCTTAGTCTATCAGGTAATGGTGCCTGCTCTTTTATTCATTATTTTTATGTTTCTTGTTGTCTCTTAATCAACTTGGTGCGTTTAACATTGGAGCTTTGCACTCCTTAAGGTTGGAGCTACTGTAAATGTTCTGTTTGGTCACCATGTTATTACACCATTTGATTGATTAAAACTTTAATGGAAAGCAAGTATGGGACACATAGGGTCCTATGCTTTGTGTTTTTTTCTTTTAAATTTCCCTTTGCTTAAACTTTTGAATGAAATTAGCTTTTGATGAACTTATGAATACTACAAGTTAGTAATTGGTTGTCTTCTTTTTGTATATTTTATAGCAAACTTGTTAAGCACATGATAAAGTTTGTTTTTTGGTATCATGAATTTTTTCCTTGTATGTTTGCACATTTTGTGTCAATGTATATGCCATTGGAAAAGAGTCTAATGCAGGGAAATAGAAGATTCAAAGGTAATTGATTATAACTTATACCAACAATTTTCTTTCTATAAATGAAATGAAACAATAATACTATATATGAATATGATTAAGATCATATATAATCTAAGTATATATGCTATATGATTATGACAATATATAGATATAGATGAAAATCTATTCAATTTGAACTCATTGTTTCGTTTAGCGTTCAGATGAGTTATGCCTATCGTTATCTCACACTAAGTAAAAAAGGATTGAAATATTTTCTTTTTATAAGAATTCGGTTCGGGTTACGAGTCTCCCCATCACATGATTCAATAAAAGATCTTGAATATATGTCGGATTGGTATATTGGTATATATATATATAGATTTCAAGTTGGAGTTTTGAAACAAGTCAATTTCTTTGCATATTTATAAGAGTTTTTATCAATGGAAGGTTCCACAATTGTGATGGCAGCATTGTCCATTTTGTTCTCATCTTGTTATATGTTATTTATCATGATATTTTTTATGATTTTGTACTGTAAAGGAAAGAGGAAGAAGGGGAGATTGATTATGGTGAGCATTGTTAAGCTGTTTGTGATAAATTGTGGAGATTGTTTGGCTGACTTCAACAAGCTTATGATTATGTTCTTTGAATCCCCTAATGAAAATAACAAGCAGATAATATAGTTTTAGATAGTTTTGGTGATGTGAAGGCCTTCAATACACCGAAGGGGCCTTGTTAATTTCAATATTGCTCTGCTTATTGTGTTCAGTCATTGAATTTTGAGTAGTCAAGATATTTGACAAAATTGTTATGTATTATTTCTTTTATTTTTCTTTATTTGGTTGTTTATGAGGACAAGAGGCTTCACCAGCTTTTGTGCAGAATTGGTTGTTTTGCATTCCTGTTCAAGTTGCTTTGGCGCTCATTCCAGCTAAGGCTTTGTTTGGCGGGAAATTATTATGTGCGGATGTTGAACTCAGTCCTCGTCTGGAGATCAATCAGAATGCGTCACATCATGATATGAAGCTACGTTATCAAGTGGGGGTGATGTGGCATATTCTGGTTGGTCTTTGGATGATGTTTGGCGTATGTACAAAATAATTTACTTTGTTTGGGATAGCTTTCTAATTGCTTGTTTTAATGATATTTTAGTACATAAATTTAAGATTTTTAATTAGAAAGCTGCTTTAGAAAGTTACAAAAAAGTTGTTCGAAATGAAGCTTGAGACAAGCAATGCAACCATTAGTTATAGCTGCCAAAAAATTTGATTAGCTTTTGGCTTATATTAAAATTGAATTGTATTTAAAAGTAGCGTGCTCGATTCCCCTTGAGCGGCAATGCTTTTTAAATAGGGATCCGTCAAATTCGGATCAGGAGGTTTCTTGGGTGGATGTCTCTTTTAGGTTAGAGGAGGATTAGTCACATCGTTAAGGGCCTTTTCGGGGGTGGTAGAGGGTGGATATTTATTTCCAAAAAAAAAATTGAACTTGTGTTTATGATTGTGGGTTCAAATCAAGCTAAAGTTATATATTCAAATGAGTTATGAATATACAAGTGTACATTGGTCATTGCTTGCATTTTAAAAAGTAATGTATTATATTATTTGTAGCATAAATAGTATTATTCATTTCACATGATTTGTTTATAAATATAATTTATGTACAATAAATAAAAATGACATTTAATGTTTTAGCCATTAAAAAAGCTAGCAAAAATATGTTTATTATTATTATCATTATTATTTATTTTTATAACTTAATATGATGAGTTAAACTAATTCTTTTATATTTTTTTGCTGGACATTAAGATGATAATTTTTATTGATTTTCTTATAACTTATTATATTTAATTAATAAAATTAATATTCTTTTATATTATTAAAACATTCCTTCATATTACTATGATATGCTAGTAAATATCTTCATAGGTGTTTTATAGATATTTTAACAAGTTTTAAGTACAACTTGGTTTTAGTGAACCTTAGTAACAAAGATTTGCCAAAAATGATTGCCCTCACTCTTAGAAGTATTAGTAGATGGAGAATCCAAATCTCATTAGGCAAAGCAATTTGAGAAGATAATCTTCAAGGCGACATTCTATGAACTCATATAGGTCACTAAGCTTATATCAAGCTTGTTAACGAGCTTTAAACGATGTTATTCATGAACATAAATAAGTGAAGTATATAGCTATTCAAGCTTTTTTATTTAACCATTGAGCATTTAAAAAATGTTCGAGTTTATTTAATTACTTGGTCAAATTATCCCGAATGAGCTATAATTGATTATTTGTAGCCTTAGATTTAACATTCTTCAAACTGTAGTTAGTGTGGACTAATGATAGGGGCTAGAGACATGCACAACTAGACAAACAACTAAAACATGTGCTATTGATGAATATAGACTCCCTCAATTGCAGTGGCGGATCTACAGTGGGGGCCCTGGGGGCACGGGCCCCCACTGGCCCAACAATTAAACTCAATTTAAATATAATAAGTAATAACAATTATTATATTTCTAAAACCTTAACCGGGGCTCCCGCCTTTGCTCTCAGGTTGTCGCCCTCCTTCATCTCCCCCTTTACTTTCTCTCTCTCAAAGCTCAGCTCGAAGTTCGTCGAGCTTTTCTCGGACACCTGTTTGAGCTCAAGCTCGGTTCATGTTCACACAGTTCAAGCTCGTTTATTTTTGGGCTCGTCGAGTCGGCCTGCTTGGGTAAGCACAAAATGAACAAACTCTTTTAGAGTTCGCCCAAATAACACTCCCTGGTCCTGCCATCCCGTTCAAACTTTCATATGACAGAACACAGATTTTTTTTTATCTAGCATATATATCAAAATCCAGGCAGTGTGGGACTAAAGGGCCTTCAGTTTTTTTTTTTTAATAAAATTTTTAGACGTCGCGGAGGAGAGAGAAAGAGGCGGGAGTTAAAAAATGCCAAAGGGTGGGCGGGCAATTGAGGCTGGAGTATATATATATATATAAAGAGAGAGAAAGAGAGGGTAAGACTTAAAGAGTTTATTTTTTTAAAAAATTGAGGCGAGAGGCAGAACTTTTATAAAATTTTAGTAGAAGATTTAATAAAATATTATTAAAATAAAAGTTAAAAATATTTATAATAAAAAGAAGTGCTGCATAAAAAGACAATAAATTAATTAACAAAAAAAAGTTTTAATAAATCTTAGTAACTTAATTAATTTAATAGGTTGAACTTTTTTAATTAATAATTTTTAATTAAAAAAATATCTCATGATTTATAATTATATTAAAAAAATGATATTTTAAAAACAATTTAATGACTACTACTAATTTGTGCCCCCATTAAAATTTTTTTCTGGCTCCGCCCCTGCTCAATTGCACCACTCTTGATCTCATGGAGATGGAGGAAAGACTCACAAAGATGATCTAAGATGCCTTGGTGGGCTTACCAAAGCACGTCCCAAGGGAAACCACATTTGAAGGGTCTTCTAATTTGATAGTTTGTCAGAGAAGGCTAAAGAGCAGATCATTAATCTTTTTTCCCAATGTTGATCTCAGTCACATTATCACAACTGATGAGAAGTATAACCCCCTCCCAGGCGAGCGAGGAGAGTAGAGCTTAAGTTGACAAATGCCTTTTCAAGGAGATAGTCAAGGTAAGACCACATCTAAAGTTTAAGATGCCAAACTTAGAGTCATTATGGGAAAGGATTGACCAATTCAATAATGCCACATACTTTAAATCAATGACGTCATTACTCAGCATTAATGATGCTTTGAAGTGCCAACTGTTTTTCACACCCCTCAAGTAGTCGGCACTTAGGTGGTAAACTCATTCATAGAATTAGGATAATCTTCATCACCTTACACACCCTTCTTAAGATGTGCCAAGAGCCTGGCAAGTTACTACATAGTTTCATTATAAGATTCAAAATCAAGATACTTGATGTGTTACTACATAGTTTCATTATAAGATTCAAAATCAAGATACTTGATGTGAAGGACTTAGTGCTAGTTGTCACCCATGCTGCTTTTATACGAAGATTGCAAGAAGTTCCATTTCACTATGGCTTGTAGAAACTAAAGAAATTGGTTGAATAATCAAACATACGGGCAAATCCTAAGTGGAGTCGTAAGCCCTATATTAAACCAAACTAATGGGAAACTTCTAAACAAAGCTATTAGCCCCAAACTAAATAAATTAATAGTCATTATGATAGATTTAAGCCCCTAAACTTAAATTTTAATAAAACTAGAACCTATATGTAACCACCCAATCTACTCAAGATCCTTGAGAGAAGGCAACCTATTACATCTAATCAGATTCCCTATATGTTACAACCAATGATTTATTATCATTTGTATATTAAGATTATGATATTCTTGGGATGATGTAATCATAGGATCTTGATCGGGTCTACCTCCATCCCCATAAATGAGACTAAAACAAAGAATTTATTAAGCTATTCTAAATGATTCATCCTTAATCTAGTGTTATCTCTTACGAAGTAGGAGGGATAATTAACTATGAAAGCTTGCACTCATAGGAAGTTAGGACCATATCTAATTAAACCTCAATATGAATATCAAGGGAAATCTAGTTAATTAAAATCAACCTGCTTTAAAGAGAATTAAATCCTAAGCATGGAAAGCACCATTTTTCTTGAGCCAACACATATATCTCTGCTATCAATTAGCACTTCATTTCATTACACCTAATGGTATTTCATATTAGCAATCTCGCTTCCACACATATATATATATATATATATATATATATATATATATATATATATATATATATATATATATATATATATATATATATATATATATATATATATATATATATATATATATATATATATATATATATATATATATATATATATATATATACACGCACACCAAAATGTTTCATTTTATCTTATAAAATTCATACAAGTAACAGTGTTATATTCTAGTGCATATCAATCATATCAAATATTTCAGGACATGTCACATTTCACTATTATCGTATCAAATCAGAATACATCACTTTCCACCCATTCTCAGTATACATTTTTCTACTTATTTTATGTAGAAATTTCTATATACATATTTAACCAATAAAAATGTAATAACATCATAACAAATTACTTAGAATGATCAAATATATAACATATAAAAAATTACACGATGAAAGCTTACAAAACTAGAAGAATGCATTTTAGTAGATTTAGGAGAGAAAAAATTTCTAGAAGTCAAACCATTAAAAAAAGGATTAAAAGTGTAGTTACTTCAAATAGCAAAAAATTTATAACAGGAACAATAGATGAAAATGACTCAAAGTAGTTTTCTCCCTCTTCTCTCTCTCCTTTTCTCCTCTTTTCTCTTCTCCCTGTTTTTTCTTTCTTCCTGACTAAGCATCATGAGAGAGGGAGGGGATGCATGGTTGTGAGGGATATTTAGAGAAAAATATATTAAAATTTTACATTTAGTGTGTGATGTTGTGACACTCTTACCCAGCACTGCAGCATCGCATGCTGAATATTGAATTACTATAAATAAAGCCTTCAATGATGCCACGATAATTTTTTGCTATGTTATTCTATCAAGTGTAATGTTATGGTGCTCATAGGCACAATGTTACATTGTTCAAATGCTCAACACCACAATGCTCCCGTTTAAAAAGAAATTCAAATTTTTATTTTAAAAATAATTTTCAAATTTTTTGGGTTATTATAATCTACTCATCTTAGAAAATATCATCATCAATATTTTCATATCAATCTGAGAGAGAGATAGATTATACTTAAAATGGACTAAATCCATAATTAAATGGGTTCAAAAATCATGAATCTATGTTGGATAGAAATCTCAAAAAAAAAAAAATAAATAATTTTGAAATCGTGAAAAATCAACTTTAAAAAAATAAAATACAATCATACCAATCAAATCATCAGACACCTCAGGAACCTCTTTCATTGATTATAATAGCCTACTTTCAATCTAAACATATCCTTGCCCAAGTTTAGGCAATGAGTATTTAATCATTTGGTGCCCATAATCAGCACACCTAAATCATTATCCAATCACCCTATAAAAGGGACCCACATGTCTCCCCCCACATCAAATACATTATAGAGTGGTAAGTGCTTTGATGATCTTGTTTACTATCACCTATTTTCTTAAAACTCTATCTAGACTGTTTTACCAATTTATCACTCACCATCTAAGTGATCATGTCAGAAAATTTTGTTATATTCTCAAATATTACAGAAAAAACTTCATTATTGTGTTCAAACATCTTTCATTTTACTTTTAGATTATTTGTCTTATCAATAATTAAATCTCAAATATAAATAAAATTTTTCAAAATAAAATAAATCTATAAAAATATTTTAATCAATAAAATGCAATCAATAATGCAGCTCTGATAACAAGAAAATTATTTTAATACTACTCTTATCATGCCCCAGGATATAAAGTGGAAGAAGTTTATTTCTTTTTTTATGTTCAATTAACATACAATATTCATTAACAATTGATCATCACCAACCATATAGCTGATAATCAGAACTTACTAATTTCATTATATATATATATATATATATATATATATATATATATATATATATATATATATATATATATATATATATATATATATATATAAAGAAATATAAATAGTGAAATACAAAATTTTGTTACAACAATAGTCAATATTTATATTATACTATAAGGTTCAAAGTCTAAAACAATATATATATAATAACTGTTATCAGCTACAAAAGAATACATAAAACCTAAGAACCAGAAATGGAACCAAATTAGCATTATTATATAGCCCCATATTCTAGGTTCCATAATTTTATCTAAAATCATATAAAACTGTGTAATGAGCATATGACTCAATAAATAACCAAAACTTACCACTAAAATCAATACAAGATAAAAGAGAAATAGTATATTATAAATTATATAAGAAATTTTTTTATTCAATATATATTATATGTACTATTCACCTGTATCAATTTATTAGTCTATTATATATAACATCTCAGTTTATCAATCATTAGTTCTAATGCTGAGTTACTCTCATTTAGTCAATCAACCAATCAATTTGTCTTTTCCATTCAATCAGTCAATCTTATCATTTATTCAATCACATAAGTCAATCAGTTATTTATAATGTAATTATATCAATATTCTTATAATGTATCAATACTATCTATTATATATAAGTACTCTTATCATTTATTAGATATCTTGATCAGGACATCTTAATCTTGTCCATGCCCTTATGACTCTTGATCAGTCTTTAACTCTTTATGAATCTTAATTACTGAATCATGTGGGTTAGTCGTATTAACTTCTTATGACTCCTGATCAGTCTCCAGCAGTTTATAATTTCCAATCAATGAATTACATGGATCATGAGGGTATCACATAAGGTTATCATATATATTTGATATCAATCAATACATTATTTCACCACACCTTATAGTGTTTCATATTAGCATTCTAGCTTCCCAATTTGATATAAATATATCAAATATTTCATTCAATCTTATCAAATTCATATAAATATCAGTATTACATTTTAGTGTATATCAATCATTAACACATGCTAGATTTCATTATTATCATATCAAATTAGAATATATCACTTTGACCCATTCTCAGTATATATTTTTCCTATTCATTTTATATAGAAATTTCTATATATATATATATATATATATATATTTAACTGATAAAAATGTAATAACATCATATCAAATTGCTAAGAATGATCAAATCTATACCATATAAAAAATTACACAATAAAAGATTATAAAATAAGGAGATAAAGTATTTTGGTAGATTTAGGAGAGACAAAATTTGTAGAAGTCAAAATCATAAAAAGCAAGAGTAAAAAACTTAGTCACTTATTTCAAATAGAACAAAATTTGTAACATCAATGATGAAAAAAAATGACCACAAATTGCTTTCTCTCTCTCTCTCTCTCTCTCTCTCTCTCTCTCTCTCCCCCCCCCTTTTCTTCTCCCTCTTTTTTTCTTTTTTTTCTTGGCCAAGCAACATGAGTGAGGAGGGAAGGGTGGTGGTGAGGGATATTTAGAAAAAAAAATATACTAAAAAAATATTTTTAGTGTATGGTGCCACGAATATTCTACCCGGCGCTGTAGCGCCGCATGCTGAATCAAGAATTATTGTAGAATAGAGCCTTTAGTATCATTACAATAATTTTTGGCACTACTGCACTCTCAAGCATAGCACTGTAATTCTCCAATTTAAATAGAAATTTAAATTTTTTTCTTTTAAAATTTTTTTTTTCATAACTTTTTGGGTTATTACATTAGTGATGTTGTGCCACTAGAGGATAAATTTTGTTCTAAAAATATAAAGCATGTTGCCATAATGCTAGTGCTATGGAGTTTCCCTATGAGAATAATTCCAATGGAGTACAGCTTGCCAAATTACCAGCACCACACCTCTTTTAATAAATAAGTAGCACCGCGTTGGTTAATTATGGTGGAAGAAGACAGAGTTAAGTGTTATGATGCTACATAATTTGTGTTTTTTTTTTTTTTTTTTTTTTTTTGAGAAATTTTGGGCTTAGCCCATATATTAAAAATAAGCAAAGTTACGAGGAGAAAGCTCAAACACAAAAGATCTATCTACCAAGACTAAGCTAAAACCATTTTACACCTATGAACTCAAAACAGACAAAAACAGAGGAGCACCTCCAAAAGCCACAAAAAAAAATGAAACATGACTCAGTAGAAGATATTAGTCACCATATAGAGAACATAGAAAAACTCCCTTAGTTGCCAAAAGACCATCCAAAGGGAGAGTCAAGATAGGCATACATCATCATCCTGTTCTGCAAAAATCGAAATGAAGCGGCTCGCCAAGGAGGAAAATAAGAGACAACGAGTTGAAGTGAGCGCCCAACAATTACAAAATATCCAAAAGTTCATGATCATTCTTCCATTTTTTCAAATTTTGGAGAATACAACTCTCCTAATGATAAGAGTGATGGTACTTGTGCTATTCATAATATTGTTGAATCGCCTTCCATTTATTTCCCTCCAAACAAAATAAACAGTGCAGCAAGTAATGAGAAAAAAAATGTTCTTAACAGCCGGCGAAGTGTTTGGTAACTCATGAATCCATATCAGAAGTTGCATAATATTAGGTCTTAGAAGCAGAACACTAGAGCCATGTAATAAACCATTAAGAATGGAGAATGAGTTACAACATTCAAAGAATAATTGGCTAGTGCTCTCGATGCAATCATGACACAAAGGGCGTATGACATCAATAAAAATTTTTCTTTGATTAAGGCATCAGCAGTTTTCAAACCACCTACGATAGACATCCATAAAAAAATCGAATATTTAAGAACATAGCATTTCTGACAAATGAGATTTGCCCAAGGAGCTGTGGGAATGGCATTATAAAATTCATTTACAAAGTGTCTAAAACAACCATTACCATATTTATTACATATTAAGCAAGGCCCAGAACTTTCATAAATAGAAACATTCTAAATAGAATTTTCAAGGGGAAGTGAAATATAACTGGGAAGATACCAGGGATTGCCCAATAAAAGAGATTTGACTTGAGCATTAAACTGAAAATTATTAAGCAAAGAAGCAGCCTCATAGTTATCAATTAAATTATCCCCATTGCACCAATTATCTCAAAACAATGAAATGGGATAAGAAGGAGTTACCCTAAAGATAAAAGAATTTGAAACAGCCCAAACCATTAAGGGGAGAGCTTTCCAAAAAACAAAGGAATATTCGGTAGGAGGGCGCCATGGAGAACTGTATCTTTGAATCAACAAGTTGGATAATGGGTTTTTGTAGTTGTACATTTTACTATTGATGGAGCAATTATACCCAAATTGCAGCATAGCAAAAGAAGGAAACCCAAGACCCCCTTTCATTTTCGATTTACATACATTATCCCATGACACCAACCTCAATTTTTTGAAGTTCACAATATCACCAAAAAATAGAAAATTGGAGCATATTTTTTTCACCGATTTAATGATAGTTTTAAATGTGATAACACCTCTAATCCAATAAGTAATAGAATTAAGAATAGTAAATTTAAGAAATTGCAACCGGCCTATAAAAGAGAGTAAGTTGGCCTTCCAACTGGATAATTTCTTAGTGATACTTTCTAGCAGAGGTAAGAAATGAGATATTTTACTTCTGGAAATGAAATTAGAATTCCCAAATAATTGATACATTTATTGATGTTATAAAGAGAAAGGGCATAGAAAATATCCTCACGGTTAGAAGTTCTACCCGATAAAATTATGGAGCTTTTCTTAAAGTTTACCTGAAGACCAGAAGCACTAGCGAAAGTGTTAAGGTGAGTTGAAAGCTTAAGGTAGTTGAGAACATCTAAAGTACCAAAGACAAGAACATCGTCAGCATACATTAGGTGAGTAAGGTTAAACCCCTCTATTGATTTACCCTCAAAACCACCATCATCTTATAGGCAAGATAAAGCATCCATGACCAGACAAAAAAGATAAGGGCTAAGAGGGCACACTTGGCGTAGCCCAGCAAAAGAAGAGAAGAAGACTTCTAGCTCACCATTGATTGCAATAGAAAAATTAACATCATAAATGCAAGCTTCAACTCATTGGATGAAAATGTTTGGAAATCTTTTTTATGACATTCAAGAAAGTAGAAATTCCCTAGAAATCATATCAAAAGCTTTCAGAATATCCAATTTGGCACTAAAAAAACTATCCTCCTTTATGAAGAGCATAATTTAGAATTTCATTCGCGAGAATGATATTATCTATGGATCGATATTCTAGACTTTATAAAACCATCTTGATTTTCTTTCACAATCAACGGCATAATGTTTTTCATCCTGCAAGAAAGAACTTTAGAGATAATTTTGTAAAGAACATTACATAAAGCAATGGGTCTAAAGTCAGCAAAGGATGCCGCATGTTTGGATTTTGTAATCAATGCAAGAGCGGTAGCTTTTACAGGTCTAGGTAAATACCCCTTAAGGAAGAATGATTTGACCGCTTTACAAACCGTAGGACCAATGATATGCCATCCTATTTTATAGAAGTGAAAATTGAAACCATCGGGCCCCGGGGATGATCTAGAGGAGCCAGAAAAAAATAACAGACATGATCTCAATGTCTGTAATAGGATTGATAAGAGAGGAGGCAAGGTTAGCATCAAGGGGAAATAAGTTATGGCATATCTCTAGAGGTAGAAGAGGGTGGCGTAGGGTTGTAGAGTTTTTGAAAGTGGCTAATAAGATTGGAAATGGCATCATCTTTAGAGATATGAAGATTAGAGATAGAGAGATTAACAACAGCATTATTGGAGGTCCTTCTCTTCCTCATTTGAGCTTAAATGAACTCATGGTCATCTTCCCCTTTGGATAGCCAATTAAATTTGGCTATCTGAATAACCCATGAAGCTTGCATTGATGAAAATTTAGAAATTTTTACATTGACAGATTTAAGATTGGCATTGAATTCCAAATTTAGAGTATCCTCAGAAATCCTATCCAGACATTCAGCTTGCTTACGATGCAGGTTAGCAATATGAGAGTACAATACTGAAGAGTTAGCCCAATATTTCAGCTTGATAATACCTTTGAGTTTCATAAGTTTGCCGTATATATCCAAGTGTTGCAGTGTTATAAAGAGGAGTAGTTACACCCTAAGTGTCGGCACACTATGGGCCTGCTAGAGCATTAATTCTATTATTTTTAGTTAAATATAAATATATGGCTAAAATTCAAGTGAGGTTTTTTTTTTTTTTTGTGCTTCTTTTCGAAGTTTTAGATAATCTAAGTGTGAGGGTTTACACGGGGTGTTAGGAGAAATTCTTTGGATGGTGGAAAAACTTCATTTCTAAAGAATTTTCTTAGTACCATCTCTCCAAACTCTTATTCTTTTGTTTTTAATCTGTAAAATACAAGTTTGATATACGCAATGTTCGATTTAGGTCTACTCACGATCTATGCGAGTAATAACTCTCAACGCTTAATTTAATTGTGCTATGGCAAATTACAAATTTAAAACCTAGTATGAGCTATTAATCTCGATGAAGGCGTAGTTGAATAATTAGAGAGACTTGAGCAGAAACTTAAAAATACAGACTTGTACATTTTAAGATTTTGGAATCATTAAGTAGATGAGATTGTTGCAGTAAAGTGAATTGACTATGATAAACATATTACTATAGTTATCATATAGCTAGTATTCCTATGCATTCAAACAAGATAAGGAATTGCAATTGCTTTGATTCATTATTACCCTTAATAGATCAAATCAACATGCACATTATCATCCAATTCATCATAAATTCAATTTATTTATAAAATTAGAAAAATATTTAAAAATACCTTTAGTTTGCTTATTATTGATTTACATAAAATTTCAATGATGATAGGATAACTTAAACGATTAATACAAATTGGTAATTAACTTAATAAAGATCTCAACTCGATCATTGTGGGAATGATATTCTTTCTCAACATTTTATTACTTGAAATAGCACATGCATTTGTGTATCACTGTTAGTCAATCACTTAGGCCCCGCCTTGTGCTGCTAGAAGCTCCTTTCACCTTAAGAGCGGCTTTCTATACCTAACTCGGAGAAAGCCCTACCCTCCCCTAGCTCGGATCCTTCGCAATTAGAGGACCCATAGGGTAAGTTGATCCTTATGCAGTCATAGGACCAACCACAACCACTTTTGCCTTACTCGTCGAAGGGTCTGGACGCTGCTTGGCCCTCTCGCCCTTGGACAAAATAAGTGGCCACCACCCTCATCACCAATTTAGCACTCGAATAAGCTAACTCAGGTGGGTCCATTCTCACTTCCTCACACCAAGTAAATTCTTAGCTAAAAGCTCAAGAGGTGCAATAGTATCACCAATTGGATCACTACATATAGTAGAAGGAAATGGATGACGTCATGTCACTATCATGATGAGGTAAATGCATAATGCCCAAGGTTACCGTAAAAGTAAGTTAGACTTATGTATTTACTTTTTGGGAAATTTACATACATACCACTTTCATGTTAATCCATCCACCGGTTAGAGAAGAAACTAAGGAAGTCGCGATCCGATATCGTTGGCGAAAGGAAAGCTAGATCATTCTCTCATATTTCGCGTGCTTTTAATGGCTAAATGTCTTAAATCCGTCTAATCCCCAAATTTAGTAAATACATAATGTAAAATGGGTCTAAAGAAGGATTTAAAATAACAGTGAATTTATTTTTTTCTAAAATGATCATTTGATAGTATAAATAAAATTTATACATAATATAAATAAAATGCACGATTTATAATAAATTTACTTAATCCATATCTGCAGCGATGCAGGTGGGATTGATAACCGTACAACGTGACAACTAAGGCATGCTTACTCCAAACGAATTGCCTAGACTTCTTTAATACGCCACCTTTATAAACAAGAATAATGTGAAAATATTTAAGATTTTATGAATCTTTTATAAACAGGAAGAATGATTTATTCTACATAAGCAAATAAAAAACACATCAATCAATAATTGTGTAAATAGATTTACGAGGGATTTTCATATATTTGATAAAGTTTTTATATATTTATTAATTAATGCTTCATTTGGGACTACTTTCTTTTTGTTTCTTAAAGCAGCTTTTTAGTTCAAAAATTAAAATTTTGTACTAAAAAGCTAATTTAAGAAGCAGTAAGAAAGTCGTCTCAAACAAAGTCTATGAGCATATATTTAGTTTCCCGATATACTTCGAAGGGCGAGTTGCGAAAAAAAAATAATTAATGATGAGCATTTATTAAATAGTACCTTGAAAAAGATGAGGTGGTGAAAAAGAAATGAATTCGGTCTTATAATCACAATGGCGAGTAAAGAGTTTTTCAATGTATTTCATTGTAGGTAGGATGAAAGAGTAAAGATGTTAGTGAAGGAGAAGTTGAAGGAAGCGAAGAAGCTTCCTTACGGGTAGGGCTCTCGTTTCTTGAAGAAATTGGCCCATGGTGCCGATCTAGCTGATCGGTGCAACGCATGAATTGTGTGTTAATTATTTCATTTTCCTTATTATCTACTAGGTTAGGAATTCTTGATTATTTTATAAAAGCCATATTTTAGTCTATGGATGTTGTGATCAGTGAATGTATGTTCGCATAAATAAGCAACCTGAGGTTACCACTAGCAAGATTTAACTTGGATCATTAGAAAATCAAAAATAATTAGTGTAGTGCTCCAATTATCAGTCATGATGTTACCACTAGCTTCAAATGAAATATTAAAGTCAATAAGTGGAAAGTTGTTATTTCAAATAATGAGAAGAAGGCCAATTTAGTTTTCTTTATTGTTCTTAGAATAATACTAAAGTTATAATATCAAGAAACTAATTAATTGATCCCTAGCTAAATGAAAAGGTAAAACTCATCATTACTTAATTGTCATGGGACTATGTTCATCCATGTATCGATCACAAATAGGCAATAATCATAAAAAAATAAGAAATTACCACTTTAACAACTTAAAAAGTTAGCTCTGTGTCCGCTAGGGTATCACAATGTACGCTAGACTGCTAGGGTTTTTGGATGGCGGCGCTCCCTCTTCGTCGCGCTGTGTTCATGTTCTTCGAGCTTCTCAGGGAAGTCTCATGCCCTAATTCCTTGTGTTTTTCATAATTTTTGCAGCTTCTTTTTGTTTTCCATCTCCTCATTTTTTGGTGGAGGGCAAACGACTTAAGGATCATGATTTTTTGGCGGGCAATCCCTCTTCTAGGTCATTTTGTGATACTTTATCGGGTTGTTGTTCTTCTTCTTCTTTCTCTAATTTTCCGGAACTCAAAAATATCTTCTTTTCGTGGGATGCCTTCTCTATGGATTTCCGATGAGGAAGTTTTGGCACTTGCAGCTCCCTTTGAGTTTGCTTTAGTGGGCAAACTTCCTTCTCGTAGGCCTATGCTTTAGGCTATTTGCAAATTATTCTTTAACCTCAAGCTCAATGGTGAATTTTCGGTCACTGTTCTTAACCAAAAGCAAGTTCTGATCAAACTTGTGAATGATTTGGATTATTGCCATGTTTTTTCTCACTGTTCCTACTTTGTGAATAATTGTTTCATGAAAACCTTCAAGCGGTCTCCTACCTTTGATGTTGAAATTAAATCACCCATTATTCCTATATAGATTAATTTTCCTAATCTGAGACTGCATCTCTTCTCTCCTAGGATTCTTCATGGGCTTGGTGGTTCCATGTTCGGTCGCCCCCTGAAAATTGATCATGCTATTTCTCGATTGCGCGTGTCTTGGTGGAATTGGATGTTACCAAAAATTTTCCTAATAAGGTTTGGGTTGGTTCCGAGAGCTTGGGTTATATCCAAACAGTTGTTATGGAGCATTTTCCCTTTTATTATTCTCATTATAAGTCTTTGGGGCATTTGAAACATGAATGCCATCTTCTTCATCCCCAATTACCTAAAGTTTCAGATGGTGTTTTTAATCTTATTGCTGAGAAGTCTATTAAGGGGATTGTTTTATCTAAGGATGATAATGCTGGTCATGTCATAGTTAGTGAGTTACCTGTGATTTTGCCTCCTGCTAGCCCTGTTGTGTCGGATGATGGTGTCACTAGTTTAGCTAATATTGCTTGTGATTTGGTTCAAGAGCGTGGGTCTATTGATGTAACTGACGGCAATGAAGTTTTGGTTAATGTTGACGCTTTTATGTCTAAGGATTTGGAGCAGGACATGCTTCCCTCTGTTGTCGAGGACGCTGATGCTACACTGGCTTCTGGTTTTGTTGGGGAAGTTGAGTCACATTTACCTATTGAATGCTCTAATTAGCAAGTTTAGTGGGTGTTGATGGTTCCTTGAATATTAATAATTACTGTATTAACCTTGTTGCAAGCCCTATTGTGTTGACGCTTTGGAATCAGATGAATTTTCATTCTCATTATTTGATGGGTGTAATGAAGCTTTGGTTGAGCTGAGTAATGAAGGAGTTGTCGTTCATTTTTGTGATGTTGTTTTGGATTTGTCTCCTAATGTATATGTTTCAAAGGGATTTACGGAGTGTGTTGAGGTCCCTATTTCTGTTATGTCTAGCGTATATTTGAAAGCTCATCTGACTCAGTTTGTGCATAACTCTGCTTTGGAGCAATCTGATTGGGTGGATTTGGATGAGGCCCTTCCCACACCTTGTTAATGATGACATGTATAGCTTCATGGTTGGGTGTGTAGTTGATCAAGAGATTCTAAATGGTGGTTGCAAGAGACGTAAAAGTAAATCTAAGAAGAAATAGTTTTTGGGTTTACTTTCTTTTTATTGATGTGGGCTTTTTCGATGATTTGGACAATGATGTGGTAGCTCCCTGTTCACCTTCCAGTTGGCCGATGCTTGATGGCAACCATGGTGGTTTACCCAATTGCTTGGTGGTTGCTTATGTGGGCTTTAGGCTGTTGTTGCTTTTTGGAGTGTTTATCACCAATGGATGGTTCGTGCCTGGCTTGTGTGATGGTTGCAGGGGGTTGCCATTCCCTGAGTCTGCTGTTGACTCCTGTGCTCCTATTTATTTGGGTGTTTGCTTTTGATTGTGTTAACTTACCTGTATCTTTATGTTGCTTTTTGGCTTTCACCGTTTGTGGGTCCTTCTTGTATTTCTCCCTTTCTTTTTGTAATAAAATTTTGGTTTAAAAAAAAAAGACAATAATTTCCTAAACTATCAAATATGGGGTTTTTTTTTTTGCTTTTACAATTAAATAAATTGCTTCTCTAAATAGATTCTAAGAGAATATAAATTAAAGCTAAGACTATTATCTTCAATCCTTTTTATAGCATGATCACTTTATCAAATACAAAACATCATAATTATTTTTTGACATACCTTTCTTATTAATTGGGGATGTGGTGGGATATGAGGAGATTGGTGGAGATTAGGAGGTTGGGTAGCATATCAGTAAGAGATCAGGCAAGAACCTTTAATCATATGTCATCGGCATGAGAGGAGAAGAAGTGATGGCAAAAAGCAGAGATGGGTGAAGTGAGTTCGGAGGAATAAGAGTCAATACGTAATTAGATGTTGGATGAGTGGAGGTGGTCATGGACAGATTAATAGGAAGAAACACTACAGTAAAAAAAAGCTACAACACTTAATTTTATTTTTCATGGCGGTTTTAACTGCCATTAAAAAGGCTGCAGCAGTTATAGAACCACTGCAAGACTGCCGTAGTTAGTGCCTGACAAAGCTTTTTCGTGGAGGTTTGGTGACCATTGGGAAAATGGTTTGAAGCGATTATATTAATCGCAGTTTAACCACCGCTAAAGTTCAAGATTTGCAGCGGATTAAACTGCCGCTATTGTTCAAGATTAACAGCAATTTAAACTGTCCATATTCTGAAACACTAGTGGTGGTTTAAACTACTACTAAAATCTTAGAATTTAAAAAAAAAAAAAAGTATATTTCCTTTTCAAGAACATTTCTAGCCCATAATGATTGGAAATGAAATGTTCAAGCACCTGCAAAGATTTAGAGCCGAACACGAAGAATTTTCTTTTTCTCTTTGAAGGATGTGCTTCTTGGATAAGAAAGCACTATTTTGCTGGAGCCCCGGCACTGAAGCAGCTGGCCTTGTGAGCTAGTTTTAATGAATAAGATAAGCACAATTTTGTCAAAACCTACTTGTTCTAAATATATAACTGAAAAAAGTAGCATATTACTTCTTTTATGTATGTTTCAACGTATGATAAAATATAATGATTGTTAGAATGAATGCATAGTGAATATGATCGATTGCTCTTCATTTATACAAGATTGGAAAACAGAGTTTGTGATTGGTTTTTCATGCTCCTTAACATAAGCAAATGAAGTTATTTAACATAAATTTTTAGTCTATTGACAAATCTGTTGAGAAATGAATTTGATGTTTCTAGCCATTTTGCGCAACATATATTTATTTTTTAATTTAAAATTTCGCCGTCGCTAATCAGAAATGCTCAAAATGAGTCAATTCTCTTCTGCATCCAGCATAACAACAAAAGGTGATGAAACAAACAGAGGCCGAGAGAAGAGAGAATGGCGAGAGAGATGACATCACCTGCAATGTCGACCCAAAAATAGATGGGAGCGGGCATGAGCATGGGTACGAGGATAGCAAGACTGGACAAGAAGACAAAGTCGGGATGGGCACGAGCTAGGGAATGTTCGGGCTTGATGGCAACTATGGTGATGGGTGCTCGAACGCAAGATGAAGATGAGCTCGTCGCGAGCATGAGCTTGGGGACAAATCTAGGTTCACCGAAAGAACTAGCGGGGTGCAAACTAGCTAAGGCACTGGATGGGACCGTATACACGAGTAATATTACTAAGTTAGGTTATAACTACAGTTTAAACCGCAAGTATTAGAAGTGGTTTAAACCGCTATGAGAACTAGCAGTTTAAACCGCCACCAAAAGAATAATATACAAGCAGTTTTTAAACTTGTGCTAGTAAAAGCTGCAAAAGACATCATTTTTTAGCAGTGAAGACATATAAGAGGGAAAATAATTATAAGAAACGAGGCATAGGGCATGATCATTGTTTTAATAAGCTTTTGTGACTAATCTGAGTTGCCAGGTGCAAAACTCATCGTAAACAAATAATGTTCCCGTTGTATTTTGATATAATTGTGTTATCAGTTATAGGCTTAGTTTTTTTTTTTTTCTAAATGTGAAGTTTTTTTTTTTTTTTTTTGGTATATTGATGGTTAATCTAAGTTTTAAACAATAATGAATTTAAGATCCAGGTTTGTGAATAAAATCTCCTCGATGTACATTTTGTCTATTCACTAAGCTTCAATGGATTTTTTTTCTTTTTCTTTTGATGATTGCTTTCGTTTTAGACTCTTAGGCTTCTTTGGCACAAATTTCTTATTGTTTTAATTTTTAAACCGCAACCACAATTTCTATTTGACTATTATTTTTTCATTGTTTTTAAAAAATTTTTGTACTAAGAAGTTGTTTTCTACACCAGCTTTTAAAAGTCTTTTTTTTTTTAATAACAATCAACTTTACATAACAATAAAAAAGTCGTCCCAGACAAAACCTTAGACATTGATATTCCATATTCTCTCTTAAATTTGTTTCTGATTTGAACATTCATATTTGTTTTTTCTAATTTTATACTTTAAGATTGTTTTCTACAATCTTCATAAATTTCTTTTTTTTTTTACATTATATATATATTAAAAAAACATGATAATGATATTCCAAATTTTATAGAATTATTATAAAAGTAATACTTTATATAACCATTTAGATAAATAAATTACAGGGTAAAAAAGCATTCACAATGCTTAACTTAAGACTATTACAATGACTTTTAACTGCTACAAAAGGCATGTAATAGTTCCAAAACCAGTACAAGACTTTCATAATTGTTGTCTACTATAAAGGTCTTTCATTCCGTTTGCTGGTGATCGTCTGGTTAAGGGGGCGGAAAATTGGAATCTATGCTTGGTGGGTTACTCGATTGGAAGGTGACCATATTATGAAGCGCTTTTAGGAGCCATTCGCAAAACTTGGACTTTAAAAGGTTCGATGCAACTTTTATCTCTCTCCGATGGTTTTTTTTCTTCTCCGTTTTACCACGACGGAAGACTACGAAATGGCCTGGTCTAAGGGGGTGTGGTTTTTCTTGGGAAGACCTTTTCTTCTTCAGAAGTGGTCGCCAAAATTCCGTCCCAAGCGTGAGAACTTTACCTCCATCCCTATCTGGGTTAAGATACACGATCTCCCTCTGGTCTGCTGGATTTCTGAAGGTATCTCTCGTATAGCCAGTAAGATCGGCATCCCGCTAGCTGCGGATGCCCTCACAGCTCAGCGAACCCGTCTCACTTTTGCCTGAGTCTGTATCCAAATTGACGCGAATGCTACATACCCTGAAGAAATCTCGATTTCTATTAAGGAGGATGTTTTTAGTCTGAAAATCTAGTATGAATTGGAAGCCAACTCTCTGTGAGCACTGTAAATCACTGGTGCACTCCTCATCCTTTTGTCCCTCAAAACCGGATTCTGCGCCATCGTTTGTTCCAACTAATCCTCCGTCTACTACCACTGCTCTTGGTCGAAGCAAGAGCAGAAGGCCTCAAGGTAGAAAAGCTCCTTCCTCTTCTACCATTCCCCCTTAATTAATCCCTTCACCTATCACCCTTACTGGCCACCTTTCCAAAGCCCAGCCACCCTCATCGTCTACTCTGGAACCTCCCTTGGTTTAGCACAATCCTGCTTCAACCGCTCCAGAGCTTCCCCCGCATCCCAACAGTCACAGCCTTCTTAAACTGCCACCTCTTCCGGACAATCCACCTCCTTCCACAAATCCACTAGTGGAACCCCCAGCCTCTAATATCTCGAACCTAAATTCTCCACAGGGTGAAACTTCATCTTCTACCGCCACCTCTTTACCTGCCTTCAAGCCCTCATCCCCTAAAGTCCACTCCCCCAATAATTTGATGCTTTGCATTTATTGGATGAAGATCAAGACAACTCGGCTGAATGAGCTAACTTGGATACATAACATATAGCTCGGGTAAAAGAAAAAGACTCAGTTCATACCCAATCGGGTAAGCCAATCAAAAATGCTAAGGGAAAGCAAGCCAAAAAGGCCCCTGCACACCATCGATAGTCATGTCTGTGCCGTCTATAGCCTGCTGGAACATTAGAGGCTTTAATAGTCCAGATAAGGTTTTTTGCTGTAAGTATTTGGTCTCTTCTTTCAAGATGGATATGCTGTGTATACTGGAGAATAGGATTCTCTCATCCTCCCTTCTCAACCCTTTCTTCTCCGACTCTCACGTAATTTTCCCTACTGAGCAATCTTGCCATAACTTTAATATGGCTAGCACTAGCCGGATTTGGATTAAGTGGAACTCTTCCAAATTAAACTTTACTCCCTCTATTGTCTCCCCCCAGCTCATTTCGGGTCTTATGGTTAGTGGTGTCTATCCCCCCTTTACTTTATCGGTTATATATGCTGAAAATGATAGATACGGTAGACTCCCTCTCTGGGATTTGATCAGAAACTGTGCAACTTCTCAAACTACACCCTGGATTCTTATGGGTGACCTCAACTACTATAGATTTGCTTCAGATAAGTCGGGTGGTAACCCTCTATCTCACAGCAACTTGGGAGAATTGAATTCTATGATCTTCGATGCCAATCTTGTTGAACTAAATTCAGTGGGCTATGTTTATACTTGGTTCAATCAAAGTCAAAAGAACCCCATTCATATTAAACTTGATAGAATTATGGTTAATGATCAGTGGTCTACCATTTTTCCAAGCTCTTATTATTCAGTGCAAGCTCCATCCTGCTCTGACCATTGTCCCTTAATCCTCCACTCATCTGATGCAATCTCCTCCCACCATCAATTCCTTTTCAAGAACTTCTGGACTTCTCTCAATGGCTACTAGTACTTATTGCTTGATGTATTTTCTGCTAGCCCAAATGGTAATCCTATGGCTGACCTCTGCTCTAAACTTCGGCTACTTAAAAGACGAATCAAACTTGAACCTTGGGCTAATGCTAATGCTATTCAAGTCCAACTGGATTCTCTTCAACACAGATAGCTTCAATGTTTAGAGCAGATCAACTCAGATCCTCTAAATGTTATTCTTAATGGCAACCTGAAAAGTATCAACAACCAAATCACTGAATTCATTTCCTTTCATGTCTCTTGGATTATTCAGAGAGCTAAGGCTTCTTGCCTCTCTCAGGGGGAAGACTATATCAAGTTTCTGTATGCTAAAATTCGTTATAGAAGAGCTAGTTGTAATGCTGTGGTAAACTTGGGCACCTCCTCTCAACTTTCAAGGTCTGATGCTATTACTGAGATTATAAATCATTTTCAGGACCTTTATAATCCTCCCACTATTGAGGATTTGAATATTGAGTTCTTCCCCGCTGGTAACATCTTACAACCCGCTCTTGCTGCTTCTCTTACTATTTCTGTTACTGATGATGAAGTTAGGAAAGCGGTTTTTGATGGTGCGGCTTTGTCTACACCTGACCCTGATGGTTTTAACTTTCATTTCTACCAGAGGAGCTAGCACATTATTGGGCCTTTGGTCTGTAAGGCAGTTAAATCCTTTTTTATTAAGGGTCAAATTCCCTCTGTTATTAAGGCTATGACTCTGGCTTTAATTCCCAAGACAAAGCATGCCTCCTCTTTTGCAAACTTTAGGCCTATAGCTTTATGCAATGTGATTTACAAAGTTATATCTAAAACTATTGCTAACAGGCTTAGGCCCGTCATGCCTTTTATTTTTAAAGAGACTCAATCTGGATTTATCAAATCTAGAATTTTCACTTACAACATTATCCTTGCCTAAGAAATTCTCTTTTTTGCTACTAAAGGGAAGAAAAATTTGTTTTGTGCAAAATTTGACATCCGAAAAGCCTTTGATACTGTCTCCAGGGAATTTATTTTAGCAAGGCTTGAACAAAAAGGTTTTTCTCCTCTGTTTTTAACTTGGGTTAAGGCTTGCATATTTTATGTCAATTTCTCTATTATGATTAATGGAGCTCTCGAGGGATATTTCTCTTCTTCGGCTGGGTTAAGGCAGGGATGCCCCCTAAGCCCTTATCTTTTTTGTATTGCTATGGATGTCTTTTCTTCGCTTATAGATAATAATCTCTTTGTTGGTGCTCATTTTGAGAACTATAAGCTTAGTCATCTTCTCTATGCTGATGACTTACTTGTTTTTGGAGAAGCTTCTTCCTCCAATTGTAGACATTTAATGCAAATCATAAACTGTTTCACCAAGGCTACTAGGCTTCACATAAATCTGGATACGAGCTCCCTCATGCTTCCCAAGCATCTTTCTAATGCTGATTCGATTTGCATAGCTCTTTGCTTGTCTATTAAAGATATCATCACCTATATTGGTATTCCCATATCTTTCAGGAGGTTAAAAATTGTGGATCTCTCTTCTCTTATGGATGCGTTACTAAGAAATTAACTAGATGGAATGCTAACCTGTTGTCTTATGCGGGAAGACTTCAATTTATGAAATTCACTATGATAATTTCCATAGCATACTGGATTAGGGGTTCAATTTTACCAAAGGTTGTTATTAAATATATTAGAAGAGCTGCTTCTAAATTCTTGTTCTTTGGTGATATGTCTGCTGCCAAAAAATTGCACCTTGTAGCTTGGGATACAATGTGTAAGCCTAAATAAATGGGGCATTTCTGCTCTCCAATATGGGTTCAATTGCTCCTTAATTCATAGAATATATACTTGTAATTCCCCTCTGGCTGATTGGTTTCTAATGTTCTACACTTCTCCTTGGAAACCTGCTCACTCTAAGGCTACTAAATTCTGGAAATCACTTTGCTTAACTACTCAATATTCTAAGGAGAAATGGATTTTTAATGTTACCCCCTCATCCCCTTTCTCTTTTGTTTGGGACTACTAGTGCAACAATAGCCGTAAGGTGGATTTCTGCCCGGTTGACACTTGTTTAGGTAACTCCTCTATGAGTAATTTCATTTCTGATGGTATCTGGCAATTTCCTCACCCATTGCCTGCTGTTATTGTGAATGCTATTAACTGTGTTAGCATCTTAGAAAATACTTCTGATTGCTTGGTTTGGGCTGTTGGTGGTAATGTTAAGTTCAAAGATTTTATTCTTGATTTTTATAAATCGTTGCCTGCTTGTAATTGGGAAAGCTTTGTTTGGCACAAGAAGCATATTCTGAGATTCTCGGTATATACCTGGCTTACTCTTGTGGGAGGACTTAAAACTGCTTTGGAATTAAACAGAAGGAATATTGGGGTGGACTTGGTCTGTTCCCTTTGTCAATGCTACCCTAAGAGCTCTTCTCACCTGTTTTTTTATTGCTCTTTCTCGCATTCCATCATTACTGCACTTATTCCGGATTGTGCCTCGATTCTACTTAGACCAAATTTGTTGCAGCTCTTTGATTGGGTTAATGATAACCTCAATTTTTCTTCCCAATCAAAAAAGTTTTACTTCATTACTATTTGTTGTACTGTTTACTATATTTGGAGAGAAAGGAATGATAGGAGATTTGCTTTGTTTGCCTCTAGTTCCTCCACTATTCGTCTTAAGATTAAAAAGGCTATTCTCTCTAAGGTTTGTAAATGGCGTGATGGAGACCTTCTGCAGAATCTTCTATAATTTGGTTTGCCCGGGTTATTATCTTTTGATTACTCCTCTGTTCAATGACTTCTTCAGTTACTGTAAGCTTTTTGGAGTTTTTTGGTTGCTACTGGTGCGGTTTTTTTCTATTGGATCTGGGGGCCATGATGTCCAATTGCTTTGGCCACTCCCTGGACGGTGGTCGTTTTGCAGTCGAAATTCTGGAAGGCATTGTCTGCAACCGGGAGTTAGTATTTCTTGGCTCCATCAATTGAATTTTGATACTAAGCCCAACTACCACAGTTTCCAACTAGTTTTAGTTTCTTTTTTGACATGTGTAAATTTTGAGGTTGTTTTTGTTTAGCCTTTTTGGGGGGTTTTTTCCCCTCGTCTCATTTCTTTTTTCTATACACATATAACTAGTTCTATTTATCAATGATATGGGCTTTCGCCCCTAATTTTCCTCAAAAAAAAATTGACTCTGCACGTGCTATAAAAGGTGAATTAAAGCACTAGTTTTAGCATATATTAAAATCGTTGCTAATATAGAATTTTTGGAGGGACTTTAATTTCTACAAATCTACAATAATGATTAAAATTGTTGCTATCTCTATAGATTTGCAACAATTAAAACAACCACAAAAGTTAAGATTTTACCCTCCATATTATGAAATTAAAATTTTTATCATACTTAAGAATAAAAATTCACACAATTTGTATGATGAATCATTAAATAAAAAATACTAAAATAGTACTCATCCGACTCAAATTATGTTATTGGGGTAATTAAAAGAGATGAGTATTAGAAGAAAAGGAAACTTAGTGTGAATGTATGTAATAACTTAAATATATGAAATACATTTATTCAAAAAATATAAAAATTTTGAAGTAGAGCAATTTAACATTGATCTGATAAGCACTACAGTGCTAGGCCATGATATATATATATATATATATATATATATATATATATATATATATATATATATATATATATATATATATCCCTGACTCATCCCACCGACTTCCTCACTTGGTTATTTGACCAGGAAAAAATTGAAAGATGAGGTGAAGAGAGAAGAGAGAGAAATATCATTGAATCATATTTGTCATTCATTAATATTATAGATTTTATTCTATTCATTGCAAATGACTATATTCTTACCTCGATTTTTAATAATTCTGATTTCTACAAATTTATCTCTCCTAAATTTATAAAAAATACATCATGTCATGATTTTATAAGCTTTTATCATTCAGATTTGAATATGTTTTAATCTGGTAATTCTGAACAATTTGATATGATTTTATTACATTTTAAATAAATTACTGAATGATATCAAATACATTATATGATAATTTTATATGATGCCTCAATGATCCATGTGATTTACTGATTGGGAGTCATAAGGATCGAGAGATTGATTTAGAGTTATAAAGAGTCAGGGCGATTAATTCATGTGATTCAAGAGGAGTTATAAGGAGTACATTGATTGAGAGTTAGAAGGAGCAACTGATTGGGAATCATAAGTGCATGACTAAGGTACCTTTAATATACACACGTTGAATATCTGAATACTCATACGGGCACTACTACGAATACTATATAAATATTGTGACTAACAGTAATACTATTTACTGTCATTAACACTATTTAATGTTATTGATCATGATATTTTTGTTACTAACGTTGGTACTGTTGACTGATGGTGTAATGAATTGAGATGTGATGAACTATAGAAGCATAAATTAATACAAATAATCAGCATATATATTAATATATATATTTCTTTATATGAATTATATCATATTATTCTCTTTTATCTTATATTAATTTCACTTATAAGATTTTAATTACTTGCTAGACTATATGATCATTATGAAGTTTTATATGTTTTAAGGAAATTATAAGAATCCTATGATATGAGGCTCTGGACAAGACAAAAATGTAATTATGTTTCTATCTGCTTTTCATTGGTAAGCTCTAACCAAATAGTTAAAATGAAAGACATATATAATTCTTCCAATATAAATCCTGAAATATGATAACGTAGTTTTAATTAAATCCTAATCTTGACTAAGACTAAAATAAGTATTTTTGCTAGGAATCTATCTTCCTCGGGTGGGTTATCTACATTACAATATTCCTTTGAACGTTGAGTGGAATCGAACTTTTTTTATAGGGTGAGAAAACTTTTAAGTAATTAATAATAATAACTAAATGAATAAAAGTACATATAAATCGGTATTGCTAGAGAAAAATACAAACAACTATTAAGATAATACCATCAAATTTATAAATGACAATTTAAGGTAGACAAAAATGAATAGGTTATGCGCTTTTATTTTAATTAATTAATCCTTCCACTGAGGCTAAGTGGTTAAGTTGTGTATTTTGGTGTAAAATTAGGCAAAATTATAAATTTTGGGTGGAAAAAGTTTTAAAAATTAGCATCTTCTTTAAAAACTAAAAATAAAAAAAAAATAAAGGTAGGCATTTGCTCACTTTGGAGTCGACCAGGTTCGACCACTAAGCTTGGAGTAGTTAATTAAATAAGGAAATGAGTTAAAGAGAGTATTTACATCTAGATTGGAAGAGTCCACTTAGAGAGAATTATTGTAATCCAATTTTTCAATCTTTGGAATGAATGAAACTCTATACTTAATGGCTTCTTTAATTCACTTTTATAATGATAGGGGACAGAGAGAGTATGTGTGAGTTTAAAATGGCAAATTTTGACTAATTCAAATTATGATGATGACGACTATTTGCCACTTAATAGAATGATTCATCCAATGAGTTTAAATGGATAAGTTTTAAGTAAGGAGAAATAAGAGGTGAGTAGTCCCTCTTCTCAAGGAAAAATATATTCTACTATTTCCTTGAACTAAAGTGTGAGAAGACTTAGTTGATGATGCATCTCATGTCTTTGTTTAGAGAGGTTATTACGTACGGAGTTCGAGCATAGAAAACTGTTCGGTTTTGTGACTGTGCACATTAAAAGCGCAATTGTGAACAGTAAAAATACAGTGATGAAAAGTAACTATGTTTTTATTGTTCACAGTCACAAAATCGAAAGATTCTCTGTGTCCGAATTCTGCACGTAATAATCTCTCCATGGCCTTTAGGTGACCCTCTTATTGCATTGTTATAGATTGATTGATGATTGATTGTTTCAATATTTTCTAAAACAGTTGCATATTGATTCATAAAAATAAATTATGAGTGCACTACGGGAAAACACGTGAATACCGGCAGATTTTTTTAGACGGTAATAAACGGCGTACTCACCGACGGATTTTTTCGACGTAAAGCTTGCGTCAACATTACCGACGGAACATACGTCGGCAATTCACCGACGCCGTGTCCGCCGGAAAACCCGACTGTATAGGGATGCCTGAACCATTTCCGTCGCATGTTACGGCGGAACTATTTCGGCTTATGGTTCCGGCGGATAGTACACCGCCTTATTTAAACTCAACGAAACAAAAACGGTGGAGTATACGTCGGAAATTATACCGACGGCAATATTAAAATTACCGGCGGACCTTCCGCCGGTAGAAGCCCTATTTCGCGAACCCGAACCCCTCTGGCCGTCATTCTTTTCCTTTCTTTCTCTCACTTCCATTGCTTCGCTCGTCGCCCTCCGTCGCCGTTCGTCGCTCGCCGTGGTTAGACGTCGCCGACGGTCACCGAACATCGCCGTCGACGATCACCGGACTTCGCCGAGCCTCCTTCCTAGTCGCTCGTCCCGCCCTCTGTGCTTCCTAGTCGTGCCGCCGCCGAGGAACCGAAGGTATATGTTTTCAAATTTTTTTGAGATTTCGGTTGGATTACATATAGATTAGCCTTTAGTCCATATCTTTTTGCTATAGTATGCTATAGTATGCAATCACTTTAGTTTAGGAGTGACTCTTAATATTCTTGAGTCAGCATGATCAAGTTAGCATGATAGACTTGTGGCTTTTAATATTCTTGAGTCAGCATGATCAAGTTAGTTCCTAGTATGCAATCACTTTATCCTATAGCTCTTAGTGGAGAGGGGAGTGCTACTTCTAAGTCATTATTAGATCACCTGTTCATATATTTTACATTATGTAATTGATAAATGTAAAAATATTCTATTCAATAATATTTTTTGAACATTTACATTTCGACGAGAGTTATATATTATCTTTACTCGACTTTTTTTTCTTGTGTACCTTCTTGAAGTGGCTATGCAATTTTCTTTATACATTAAATTCTTTGCATCTAATCTATTATTGTTATTGAAGACTAGCATATGTCCCTAGTTTAGGAGTGACTCTTTGATAGTTTGCTTTGATAGACTTGTTTTAGGCTAGTTAAAGTGAGTTGAAGTTAATTTTTTAGATCTAGTTGATGGCACTCTATGCTTCATTAGTTAAGAACAAATTATATTTTCCAAGTGAGTGTGACCACTTGTTCTTTTCATGAGGAGAGCTCTACAAAGAGTGAGTGAAAGGAAGGATAGCGAACATTTTCATTATGATGAGACATGAGTTAGTTCCATTATGATGAAGACATGGTCACCAACCCTCTTATAGATACCCCCATGCTATGTTTTGTGGGGCACTATTTATTTATTCTTTGTTTGTATACTCTATAAGTTTTTAAGTTTATGTATAATACCTATATTTAAATTTTTAATACCTATATTTAAGTTTTTAAGGTTATGTATGTAGAAGTTTTTACTTGTGTTCAAATGCAAATGAATCGAGCCCAGCCGAGTTTGTGAGTGTTCATCTTGGATATACTAATTAGATATATATATAAATTCATTAATTTTTTACTCTTATATATAGGTTATGGATATTAGAAATCAAAGAAGTTGGATGTATAACCGATTATCTCAAGGTCGGAAGACATTAACAGATGAATTCATCAATGGGGTGAACTTTTTCATTCAGCAAGCGAAACAGCTGCCCAGCTTTATATCAGAAGGAAAGTTTCGATGTCCATGTTCTAAACACAAAAATCTAGTGCACCTAGAACCAGATGATGTAACTGTTGATCTGTATCGCAGAGGATCCATGCCACGGTATTGGTATTGGACTTCTCATGGTGAGTATGAGCCACTATTTGATTATCAATGCGGTCCTTCTACAAGTAGTAATGTTGTTGAGGCTGAAAACATCCGTCCAAATCTTGAAGAATTAGTTCATGATGCAACTGGAATTCAAACTGAACAAAATACAGAAGAGTTACCGAATACGGAGGCACAAAACTTTTATGATTTATTGCATGCTGCCCAGCAACCAATCTGGAAAGGGTGCACGACTCACTCAGAATTATCTGTTGCTGTGAAGATGTTAAGCATCAAGGCTGAATATAACGTTGCTCGTGAATGTTTTAATCAATTCATTGGGCTGCTTAAGGAAACTAATCCGACAGATAATTTAATTCCTACAGATCTATATCGGACAAAGAAGTTAGTTTCCAAACTTGGTTTGACATACATAAAGATAGATTGTTGTATGAATGGATGTATGTTATACTTTAAAGAAGATATCGCAGAAATTGTATGCCGTCATTGCAATGCACCAAGATTTAAACCCAAATCTAGAAATAGAAGGAAGCAAAAGGATGTGCCTGTTAGTAGGATGTTCTACTTTCCAATAATTCCGAGACTGCAACGGCTATATGCATCCATGAGATCTGCTGCACATATGAGATGGCATAATGATCACATTCCACAAGAAGGTGTTATTAAACATCCATCTGAAGCAGAGGCTTGGAAGCACTTTGATCGTACACATCCCACATTCGCGGCATAACCAAGAAATGTCAGATTAGGTTTATGTGCAGATGGTTTTACTCCATTCAGTCAATCGGCTACACCGTACTCATGTTGGCCTGTGATACTCACTCCTTACAATCTTCCTCTAGAGTTATGTATGACTACTCCTTATATGTTTCTATCACTTATAATTCCATGGCCACATAATCCAAAATTGAAGATTGACGTATTCTTACAACCTCTGATTGATTATTTAAGTTTATTATGGGAAGAGGGAGTAAGTACATATGATATCTCCACCAAACAGAATTTTACACTAAGAGCAGCATTACTTTGGACAATTGGTGACTTTCCTGCATATGGTATGCTCTAGGCATACGAGGGGATGACATCCTCTACTGCATCCAGCTTCGCATCCAGTTCCCATGAGTCCTTACAAGCTCAACAAATAAGTGCCCTTCAAGCTGAGCTAGAACAAGTAAGGAAATCACAAGCTGATTGGCAGGCTCAGCTGCAAGCACAGGTTCAAGCTCAGCTGCAAGCACAGGTTCAAATAAGTATTCAGCAACACAATCAGTTGTTGGATGAAATGCGCAAGATGAGGGAGCAGCTGAGTGGAAAAGAGGTAGCTCCACCTGAGGAGGAGTCCACGGAGTCAGAGTAGTTTAATTTAGTTTATATGAACTTGTTTATTTCTGTGAACATGTTTTATTGAACAGTTTCTTTTAATGTGATGTGTTTAGTTCATTGTTAGTACTGAACTATTTCTTTTAATATAATAAATTGTTGTGAAACTGTTGTGAAACTGTGGTGGAATTGTTATTTGTATTTGTTTGCAGGTGTGGAAATTTGATTGTTGGCTGAGAAGGAAATTTTTTTTTTGTCAATGCTACAGGTTTCCGGCGGATTTTGCGCCGGAAGTGCGCCGGAAACGACGATACAACGAATCGTATCGTGTGTTCCGGCGCTTTTGTTCGGACGGAAACTCCCGGCGTACTTACCGGCGTATCTTCTGCCGGTAATTACCGGCGTACACTTTGCGTCGCAAAGAGAGTTCGTGGGTTTCCTGCATGCACTTTGCGGCGTCATATCCGCCGGTACAGGCCGGCTCATAATGCGACGATAATTACTGGCGGCAATGGCGCCGGAATTAAGACGTTTTTCAACGTCGAAAACGGTCCGTTTTTCCGCCGGTAATGCGTCGGATCATGCGCCGGAGAAATTTCCGGCGCAAATTTTGCGCCGGAAATAATTTATTGGCGCGGCCGAAACCGGCGTATGAAATTCCGCCGAAAAGTCCGACGGAAACTCATTATTCCGTCGGATTATCTATGTTTACCGGCGGATGTTGTCCGCCGGTATTAACGGGTTTTCCTGTAGTGGTGGTTATTGTTAAATAAAAATGTTCTAAGTAGTGATTTCAATTACAATTATCCTTGGAAGTCAAGGGGATGAAGATCGGTCTAATACTAAGTCATTATCACCTTCTTTCTCATAACATTTCTCTTCCACTTCAAAATTCATTTTGAGTTCTTTTGTAGAAGAGATTCTAAGGTTTCGTTTGAGACGATTTTTTTACTGTTTCTTGAAGCATTTTTTTTATTGAAAAAGTTAAAAATTTTGTATTAAAAAAATTATTTTAAGAAACAATAAAAAATTCATCTAAAAACGAAACTAAAATCTAAGTGTACCCAAAGCATCATTACCTAATAGGCTATGCTCGCTTGCATGCCTTCAGTTCCACCTATGCATTTACTACTGCGTGCTCAACTAACCGGCACTGCACAATTGTTTTTGTACCCAAGCACGTTCTATTGCACATTCACACGTACTATAATGTACACATAACTGCCACCATGCAACCTCACTTATTTTATGAGTGCTCACTTGCACCCACATTTTCCCATGTTTGTCTTTTAGCTTCACAAAAACATATAGCTAGAGCGCATTTAGATGCAAAATACAAAGGATTTTTGATATATCATTAAAAAAAATACTTTGCTCAGGCACGAATCTTGAGACAAATTTGAGTTGAAAATATTTGAAATTAAATTCGGGATCATCTGAACTCTGATGTCAATAAACTTGTAGTCAACTGAACATCTCAAAAAGACGAACCAACGACACCAAATTCGACCCAATCCAAGCCCAAATGGTTACAAATCAAAGACCCAATGCACATTTGGGTGGTTCAAATCATAAATTCGACCACCAAACAATTTCCAAACAGAGCGTGCTTATAGTCTAATCGAGCGGCTCTACAAAATGAATCCAATGATCCCAATATTATCGAATTATACAGTCATTAAGATATTCAAATATCCACCGTCACTTGATTATGGTTCAAACTGACCACTGTCGTCCATAGACTACGATCTTTTTGATCATTGTCGCCTGCCAACTACGGTCTCTCCGATTTTTATCACCTCCCAACTACAGCCTTTTCGGCCTTCATTTCCCACCGACTATGAATATCCCCCCATTAATTGGTATCACAACCACGAGCTTCTTAGTGGCCTAAATGAAGGAAGCTAATTTAACCCTTGATGGTGATCGGGGTTTGAATGCTTTGGGAAGACCATGGAAGAAATAAGATATACAACCTTAAAGATGATCGGGGTTTCGATGCTATGTTGGCAGCACATGCGAGCTTCACAAGGCGATCTTCACACTTGTTGGCAACCATACCGACGATTGGACCTCCATCAGCCAGTAATCATACCAGCAAATAACCTTTAAAGTTCACTCCTCGACATCGTTAAAGGACAAGTTAGTCGACAACCACACTGATTGTTAGAACCCAACCTGTCTGCGACATTCAGATCAATCATCATAGCCGACAAGACTGTGCATGCGACTCTGAAGTGCTTATGCAACGCTGCCTGCTTCAGACTCAAGTTCGCCTCTTTCCACGTACAACCCCACTCTGATTTTGCTCGACTAGCCCCACTCCCATCTCGCATCAATCCAACCTCGCCTTCAATCCCGTGCATGATCTGAACTCACAGCCCGAACCCTAATGTTCCATCCCATATCCCACACGCCTCATCTCTACATCGAGATCCTTGCTTCTGCCTATGCTATGAATTTTTCACATACACCAGGAGTATGATGGGGTGCATCTTTAGCAGAATAATCCTTAGTAATATTTAAACTATTTTGTGCATGTTTTTTCTAGAGTTTTCTAGATAGTTTTATAGCAATGATATATAGAAGGATGTTGTAAGAAAGTAGAAAATTTAAAATTATTTTAATATTAAAATAAAAAAAGTTTAAAAAACAGGCTACATGGCCTTTTTGCGTAAGCAGCTTGTATGGAAGTCAAAAATTAAAATTTTAAATTTTCTAGAATTAAATAAATTTATTTATTTTTATTAAATTTCCTTTTTAAAAAAACATTTTAAAACTAGAATTTTCAAAAATAAAATTATTTTTAATATAGTTTCAAATTTTATTATTATTTTATGTGTGCTATGAGATTGATGTGATTCATTTTTTCATCCAACAGATCTCATTAATTTGACTTATTCGCACAATTCATTTGTTAAAATCGCATTTAATTTTAAAAAAATTATGAGGCTTTTCGGTTTGGTGAAAAATAAATTCAGAGTAAAATGAAATATAATATAAAAGAATGCAATGTATTTGAAATATTTAGAATTATTTAGATGAGTACATAATCAATGCAAGTAGGAGAAAGTAGAAGACAAATAATAAATAATCATGGGGTGGATCCAACTTCTTTTTTTTTGGTTCGCAAAATTTTTTTTTTTTTGTGGGATTTGGGCAAAGACGCTTAGAATTAATAAAATCAGAACAAAAATTTTTTTGAAAGGGGGCAAAATACCCAAAATATTTCAAAACATCCCCTCTAAAATTTAATATATATTTTTCACCACTCTCTCCAACTATCTCCTATCCCGAGCCTTTCATCAAAGCAAGAATGGCCCCTCACTTCTAATCTACAATCATAACATAATTCACATATACTTACTTTTTATAAGTTAATGACATAGTCATTACAAGCAACAACTCCACAAGGAGCACAACCATCTATGAACTTCTCTACAAGCTCAGCACAAAATTCTCCATTAAAATTTTGGGTCCCCCTTCAAACTTTCTCGACATCAAAATCACTACCAATCCTAGCCACGTACTCTTATCCCAATTAGCCTATGCCTCCATTCTTGATAAAGCAAGAATGTCACAATATAAACCCCTTTCCACTCCCTCACCTAGCAAACCAATTCAAAACTCCAACATCATGCTATCTACAATCAACACCTCCATATATCGATATCTCATCAGTTCACTCCAATACTTAACCATCACAAGGTTGGACATATCCTTCTTGATTAATCAACTTTGCTAGCACATGCACAATCCTATACTCGAGCACTCTCACCTGCTCAAGCGCCTCATACGCTACATCAAAGGGACTTTCCATCTTTGGACTGTGCATCCAGCAAGGCCCATCTCATTTCTTATTGCGATGCTGACTGGGCCACCGATCCAATTACTAGACGTTCCATCTTCGATCATTATACTTTTATAGGCTAATTAAACTCTAATTCCGTGGCAATTTAAAAAGCAACAAACAGTTGCAAGATCCTCCACTGAGGCCAAATATAGGGCCCTTACAATGACCACAATAAATGTCATAAGGTTTAGTCGTTTACTTCAGGACTTCCACATGCCGATCTCTCACCCTACCGACATCTATTGTGACAACATCTGAGCCATCACACTCACCAAATATCTCGTCTTACACGCACAAACAAAACACATAGAAATCAACCACCATTTTAATTATCAGCGTTCAAATCAACTCCCAAACAATTTGAGTAATCTCCATTAGCTTACAAGATTATATCACAGATATTCTCACAAAACCATATCCACATCCCACTTCCAGCTGCTTTGAGTCAAACTGGCTGTCCAAATCGAACCATCATTTTGCGAGAGGGTAATAAAATCATATGCATTCTTAGAAGAAGTGGAGCATCAACTTTATAAGCAACTAAATCACCACCATCAGTTTCCAAACATAATATTTATTTTATCTCTACCTTACACGTGTAAAGAACAACCATCTTCTATGTTAACACATACATGTAGGCAGCTTTTCCACTTATACATACAAGTAGACCTGTCAAAACCGGGTCACGGGTCGGGTTCGGGTTCAACCCGAAACTGACCCGGGTACATACGGGTCAACCCGAACCCGACCCGTTTTTCGAAACGGGTCGGTTTCCTGGACCCGAACCCGACCCGCTTCGGGTCCGGGTCAACCCGACCCGACCCGTATGACCCGAAAAAATCAAAATTAATTTTTTTATTTAATTACAAACAAATATATATACCCTTCCTTCAATTAATTGTGAAACAAATTCTTAAAATGTACAACAAAACATATTATTTACAAAATAGAAATGAATAAATTACAAAAAAATTACATATCTTTTAGACTTTTACAAAAAAATTACATATCTTTTAGACTTTTACAAAAAAATTACATATCTTTTAGTCTTCACTCTTCAGCACTTCATGTCTTCACCTGTATGGTTGTATTCAAAGAACAAGGAAGAAATGTATTCTGCGAAATTAACAAGTTAGATATGATGCATTGATGCTCATTGCTCAGATTAAACCTTCCAAATCTTTAATCACCTTATAAGGTGTATGTTCAAATTTCAATCAACATTAGCATATTACCATCCAAGGAGACGAATTGTATTTTGCATTAAGTTAGTATCTATTCATTTATATATGTAGTATCTAGTCATTTGACTTGAATACAAAATTACAAATGTCTCCTGATTTTAATAGCATTTATTCTGAAATTATTCGATTATTCCCACTATAATTTATTAATTTGAAAAGGTTGATCATCATCGCTTCATCACTTCAAAACAACAACAAATAATATTCAAATGAATCATAACAAGCAGCAGGATAAACAAGGACGGGTCAAAAGAACCAGCACATATGAAAGATCAAAAAAACCAGCAAAGAACTGAAGCAGCTGGCAGCTAATACACCCGAAAAAACACAACAGCAAAAAAAACAGCACAGAATTTCTGTTTTCCAGCACAAAACTATCCAACAGGATTACAGGACTAACACAGCACAGCACAGATGACAGAACTAAAGTTTTCCAGCACGGCACATAACTGAAATTGAAAGAGCAAGCAACAGGTAACCCGAAACCAAAGATACTCACAGAGTTACAGTTATAGAAATCCAAGTATACAACATTAAAGAAATAGGCAAATAGCTGTCTTTCAAGTTCAACATTAAACCAAACTACCAAAGTAGAGAAGAACCAAATAAATTTTTCATATGACAGAACTTTTCCCAGCATTTGTGTCAAGTTCATTTACTGTTAAAGTAAGTACATCCTCAGTCACAGCTTCAAGCTCAGGATCATGTATAACTGCAATAAACCAACAAATAATAATATTTTTTTAATAATTCAGCTCTTAATTACTAAAGAAAGTGCAATTATATAAGTAAAAGTTTAGAAAAACTGCACCCTTATCCCCGTATAGCCAATCCTTGGCACAAACTAAAGCCTCAACGATATCATGTTTTAGTGCACTCCGATATTGATCGAGGATTCGCCCACTATTACTAAAAGCACTTTCAGAGGCAACAGTTAATATGGGAATACACAAAACATCACGTGCCGTTGCAGAAACTTCAGAAAATCTATATTGGTTGGCTTTTCAAAAATGTAAGATATCTAACTCAATTTTTCTATCTATTTTTGGTTCATCAAGATTCATCTCCAATTCTGATTTTTTTGGCATTTCTACCTCCTCCTCAAAGGAATCAAAATCCTGTTTTGGAAAGTAAGAAGTGAGCTTTGGTACAAATAAGTTTAGCCTCAAAGGATGCATATATTGTTAATTAAAAAAATTTATACCTGCAAAAATTGAGAATTCATAACAGTGGAAGAAGAACGACTTGTGCATTCATTATTTCGTCGTTCACTTACATTTGCCGGAACATTGACACTATTGCTTTCATAATTCGAGAATAATGAGAACAAACTGTCTTTCACCTTCTTTACCTCAAACACATAATCACCCACATATAACCTCTTGTAGCACCATTCCACAAATGTGAACTTATATCTCGGATCAAGAATAACTGTTATTGCAAGAATGACGCTAAAATCATGCCAATACTTCTCAAATTTTGCAATCATCCTTCTACACATTTGTTTTATATAATCAGGGTCCTCTATCAATTCATGTTTCAATGTAGCATAAGCTGTAGATATGCATGGAAAATATAGATTTGCCGTTGGAAACTTTGTGCCAGAAATAACACACGTTATATCATAAAAAGGTTTCAAGAATGTTGAAATTTTCTCTACTCTTTCTCATTCTGAATTTACTGGACATGTTTTGAAGTTGGAGTCACCAAACTCTAATTGTTGGAAAGCCCTGCGGTAATATAGAGCACTTTCTAACATTATGAAAGTAGAGTTCCACCTTGTAGGAACATCTTGTCTTAAGCCTCTTTTTGATTCCAAACAACTCTGTTTCACACAATCTAAAAATTTCGTGTCGGGTTCACTTTCGGGTTACCCAGATTGACCCGAACCCGACCCGAAATGTCAAACGGGTCAAAAAACAGAACCCGAACCCGAAAATTTCGTGTCGGGTTCGGGTCGGATTTTCGGGTCGTGTCAATTGTTGACAGGCCTACATACAATCTACAACCAGTGTGATAAGGTAAAAGAATACAATGAAATTAATTTCCTCCATGTAAAGCAAAGTCTTTGTTCATCTTTATCTTCTTCCCAAAAACTTGTCCTTCATCTTTTCTTTCTTATTTATGTGTATACTGGATTTTCATATAATTCTAAGATATTAAACTATCTCTATCTCTATAGTCTTCTAGCATGTAATAAATACTATTACAAGTCATTATTTTTAAAAAAAGATTTATAATAAATTAAATTTAGTTCAAGAAATCTTTAACCAAAAAAAATATTTTATCATAAAACTGGACCGAATAGAGTCAACAGACCAGATCAAAGAGTTGCTTCAAAGTTCTTGATTATGGTGAGATTAGAACAATTATTTGTATATTTATAATAAATAATTTCCAAATAAATATACCGTCATTATACATCATAGTGAATAAATGAAAAATATTGGGTAAGAATATTATAATATAAATTAATAATTATTAAATTTATTTTAAAATGATGTTAACATAAATTTTAATTAATTAATTAATTATGTGTTATTTATATCTCATTAATGAAGCCAAATTTTGGGTTCTCCAGCTTATAATTCCACAAATTTAGTTCTTCTCAACGCCAAAAATTATAAAAAAATGTATATGAATAAGAACAGCTTAGAAGAAAATATTAAAAAATATGATCTCTAAATGGAGCCGGCCATTCAATAGGTGGAGAAGCTTAGGCAAATTAACCTTCACTTTGTTCTTTTCTTAAGAAAAAGAAAAGGAAAAAATGGCATTTCCTTGAAACTCAGGTCCTTTTCTGCAAAATAGTTTATCATTTAAGAGGTTACATGGTCCTCTCTCTTTGAGGAGTTTCTTTGGAGAGTTCGAGGAGCAGAGATTTTGATGAAGATTTCTCTTCTTCTTCTTCTTTATTGAAGAAATCCATTTGGCTTTAGAAAACACCATGGCTGTGAGTAGATTTTAATTTCTATGTTTCCTTAGTTTTTCTATTTTGCATTTTAGGTCTGCTTTTGAGTAAGGTTTTGTTCATCTAAGTTTATTTTATTCTTGCCTTTGCTAAAAGCTATACTTTTCTTCTTCTTTGTCTATATATTGCACTCATTTTAGGACAAATATGAGGATTTTAAAATCCTTCTCATAAAAGTTTTGGTTAAAATATCCTAACTTCATTTTTCTCCTTGAGTATTTTTAAGAATAAATAAGGCTTCGTTTGAGGCAACTTTTTTGTTGTTTCTTAAAACAAAATTTTAGTGCAAAAATCAAACAAATCCTAAAGCCTCGTTTGGGACAGCGTTTTCGTAGCTTTGTAAAACCGCTTTCTAGAACAAAATTTTCTTGAATTAGAAATTTTTGTATTAGAAAGTCGTTTGATAAAGCTGTGCAAAACCTGTCCCAAACGAAGCGTACATCTCAAAAATAACTTTTCGATTAATGAGCAATGTCTAAGTTCTAAATCAAGCTAAGTTAGGGTCTGCTTGGGATGACTAGAATTTTTTGTAACTGTTGCTGTAAAATTGTTGTAGGAAAAGAAATTTGTTAAAAATTACTATTAAAAATAGATTCCAAATACAAAAATTTCTTGAAAGCAGTGAGAAAGTAGTAGCCAAATATAAACTTTAACTATGATTTGAAAATCAAAACAATAAAAAAGTTGTCCTAAATAGACCCTCAAGATCACATCGAAAATGTTTTTATATGTATGTAGACTTAAAGAATACAAATTCTCCTTAATCACCTTAATCCCAATCGTAGATTCCGCTTTAAATGCCTAGGACTGAACCAATCCTCCTTTATTTGTTAAAACCCCTCTAATATTAATGGACTTGATCCCATTCATTCAAAATAGAATGAAGGTTTGTGATTTAACAATATATAATTGTACTTTACATGTGATCAAAAGAACAAGTCTTTCAAAATTTCTTTCATATAACTATAAGAAAATCAAATAATCAAAGCTTTTGGAAATCAAGTTGATTATTGCCTTCAAAATGTTTGATCAGAGTCCTCATATACCAAAATTTTGCAGCTGGGAAGGGAAGAAGGCAATCAAATTCACCAAGTCCTTTGATGATGCTCGCAAAGATAGATCGGTTGCAGGATTCAACCCTAATGGTCAAGCTCTGATCCCACAGGCTTTCATGCCAAGTCCTACAATCCAAGAACAACAACAGAAACCTTCTTCTAAGATGGCTCAAATAGATCCACCAAGACTTAGTACTTCAAAAATGGGGTCTCACAGTCATACTGATAAGGGAAATGTATGTCAAAATAGATAAGAAAAAGTGGTGGATTAAGCTCTTTTTGACTGCTTAATTAGAACTATATATAAAACCCTAAACCCTTTCTAATTAGAACTATATATCAAGCGCTAGGATGACCCTTAATTTTGATTTTTTTGGTGTAATTTGAACTATTTTTTAGCTTTCGAAGGCAAAGGAATAATGCCACCATTGCCACCGCTCATTGGTGCATTTTTAATCTTTTTTAATTTTACTAAAGCTTGGTTTGTGACAGCTTTTTTATTGCTTTCTAAAGTAGCTTTTTTGTACAAACATTTCTAGCTCAAAAACTATTGTACTAATAATTAAGCTGCTTCAGAAAACAATAAAAAATCTATCCCAAAAGAAGCCAAACTTATATGATAAATACATGAGAGGTTTGTTGTTCACGAATAAAACATTTTTTGAAAAGGGTATATATATATATATACATATATATGTTATGTATATCATAGAATTCTTATATATTTATATATCTAACATTCTAATATGTAATTTAAATATTAAAATGCTATATAAATAAATATAAGGATCTAGGTGCTGTACATAAAAATACATAAAAATTTCATGGTATATACGTAAATCCTTCTCTATCAAATTTCGAAAACTATATTATGATTAATATTATTATTTATTGTAATTAACTTTGAAGTTGCTCTAGCCATGTCATTGTATCATGTTCATGTCACCGTATTTGTGTCATATACTTACATCCTAATCATGTAAAACAAAAGCTTGATTATGCAATAGTGAGCTACATCAATTTATTTCATTGATTTATATTGTTAGGTTCATCACAAACCTCCATCTTTGCCTAAGTTTGGTGGCTGGGATGAATCTGGCCAGAAAGCTGAGTATACTGTCATATTTACTGAAGTTAAGGAGAAGAAGCAGACTGCAGCAAGTCAGTTGCCAGCACTTCCAACAAATACAGCAAGCTCTAACAAAAACAAAAAGGATGACCAAAAAACATCATCAATGGTAATACTGAAGCCTCATACAGACATAAATATTCAGTTCATGTACATACATAAGCTAAATTTGATCTTCTTTTTTTCTTTTTTTGCACAGAAACTTTGCTGCTTCTGTCCATAAGATGGAGATGAAGGCTGATAGTTCTCTCTGAAGATAAACCTAAAAGGATTTTTGTTATTATGAAAAGTTTAGATGTGTTTTGTACTTGAAATGGATCAGAAAATAAGGAAAATGAAATTAGAATGGTTTCTGGTAATGTATTCTGCATTTAACATTTTTAATTGGCCTCCCAATGATTAGATTGTCTTACTTACAGTGTGAAGCAATCTCTTTGTGAAGTGGATTTAACTAAGATTGTGTATATTAGTCTCTCTCTCTCTCTCTCTCTCTCTCTCTCTCTCTCATTTATGTTTTGCTCAATAGTTAAAAAGATTTAGCCTATCATAACCTAAATTAATTAAATTTTAACTTGTTTACACCACCCTTATATTGCATGCACCATTTTCTAATGGCTCAATGAATATTTTATGCAAGTAAATTTTTAAATAGGTTGAACTAATCTCAAAATAGAAGGGAACAAAAAAAGATTAAATTAATAGATAGAGCAAGAAAATAGACATTCATGACATTTGCATTTATAAAATAACCATTACAACCACAAAAACATCAATCCTTTATCTCATTACATGGGAGGTTACATGAAACATTTTTCTTCATTGTGTCCTATTAAGAGTCAAATTCTGAACATTTAAATCTATTTACAAAAAAAAAATCATTTCTAATATTTTCTAATAAAGTCTTTTTAGAACTTAATCTAGCTTTCTTAATATGGGCTAGATCTAATACATCTACTCTCCTAATCGGGTCATCAGAAGGCTAACATTTTATGTGACTAAGTAATATGAGGTGACACTCTCTAAATCTTATTTGGCACTGGAGCTACTCCGACATTTTCATGTATGACTCATTTTTTATTTTGTCTCTATGTGTAAAGCCCACATTCTATCTCTATGTGTAAAGCCACTCATCCACCTAAACATCTTTTGTGCAACACCTAATTTTATGCCTCTCTCTAATGGTCAACATTCTGCTCCATAAAGCATTATAGGTCTCACCACCATCTTATAGAACTTTTCCTTAATTTGAGGGGTACTTCTCTATCACACTATGACACTACTAACCTGATGTATTCCTCCACTTCAACCATCCAATTTGAATTCTATTAATAATAACCCATCTATTTCACCATTTCTTTGAACAATATATCTCAAATATCTAAAATATGTTCTCTTTTTAATGATTTGATCACCCAAAGACACAATCCCCCATTAGATTTATTACTACTAATTAAAATTATACTACATTTATTCAATTTTAGATCTACTTAAATGAAAACCTTTAGAATTTAAGGTTGACCACCATAGTTCAAGTCTTCCTACAACTCTCTCTCTCTAATCTCATCGCAAGAAGAATATTATCAGCAAAAATCATACACCAGGGTACATCCTCTTGCAAACATCTAGTGAGAACATCCATGACTAGAGGAAAGTAACCACTATTTTTCAACAAAGCTGTATTGGTGATAAATCCAAGGATAAATACAATGGAACAATATTGTCATGCAAGGCATATACAAGGCAAACAACAACATACCACATCATAAAAGAAAAGGAGTCCAATCAATAAGTAATAGATATATGTTTGATTTCAAACAAAGAACATCTTATCTATAACTATCATTCCATAAACATTTGTCTTGGAACTCTTTTACCTCCAAAAAAAAAATGAATCTAAAATTTGGCATTGGAGAGTTGAAGAAATTTTAAAAGCATAACTACTCAAGTCCATTATATAATAAAAAGAACAATGAATCTTATGGTAATAAAACGTAATTTTGAAGGGAAATCAAAGCTTTGAAATCTTTAGAGAAGGCTAATTTAGGGTTGTTAAATATATACTATATGTTAGATCCAAATCTATCAGCGGTTAATACTAAAATTTTAATAACATGTATGATGTAGGCTAAATATATAGAAAAAAAAAAATAGAGGAAGTGAAATAGAGAATAGAGAGAGATGGATTATGGGACTTTATTAGATTGATAGAAGCATAAATGTTTCTTGGATTAAAAAAATCTTAACAAGCCTAGGTTTCTTGAGTTCTCAAAAAAATTCAAAAGATGTAAGAGTCGAAAGTACAAGTTCTTCAAAAATCTAAGCAAGTCATTAGCTGATTTAAAATTCAAGAAGTATATAACCTTTATTCATAAAAAAATATTGAGAATTTAAGCTGATTTAAAACTCAAGAAGTATATAACCTTTATCAATTACGGAATTTAGTTCACTATACTAAGGGTAGTATCTTATTGCTAACTCAAACATTCAACTATGACACATTAGATTTCTGGCAAAACTTGAATATTTCAAGTACATCTCAAAAGATATACAAAGAACTCAATCTCCTATAAGGGCAAGTTCTCAAAGATCTAAACCACTCTTGCATAAAAATTAAGACTTCAATTATCATTACTTTCAATAACTTGGTTGTGAACATCAGTTAAGCTTGCATATCGATACATGAACAAACATAAAGGGCTAGAAAAAAAAAAAAAAAAGACTATTTCAAAGCCACAAATAAAGTTATTGGATTAACATATTAGTAACATATATAAATTATTTATTATCATTACTAGAATTTTTTTTAAGTTTTATAAAACCTATAAATTAAATTTCCAAACTTCTGCATAAGCTTCCAATGAGAAGCCTATTTTCTATTAAATTTTTTGCAAGGATGTAATTTTAGATCATTTATAACACATCTTAAATAATTATAATGGTATTAGAGCCAACAGCTACAATTGACATCACTAATATTAATACTAGACATCAATAGAGGTTCAAATTCAAACTTTATCTTGGAAAAGTGAGGGCTCACTACCAAAAATCACCCTACGACCTCCAAATCTAGCTTTCTTTTTCTCTCTCATCACATTTCTCTAATAATTTCCCTCACATGCTCTCTACCTTGGAAAAGTGATGAAAAAGAAAGGTTTAAAAAATTTTTAATGAAATTTTATATTGGAATTAGATATTTAAGATCAAAATAATAATATAATACTATTTAATTATAAATTTTAATCAATAATCAATATAAATTCATATAAAATTTTAGGGGCTTTTAAAATTATATCAAAATATTCATAAATTATATTTTTTTATTTAGAAAATATTAGTTAAATCGGGTTGCAGAACGGATACCTAACGATCCAAAAATCCAAACTTGTAAAATTACAAAAAATATTATAATTAAAACACAACAATATCTAACTTATAGTAAATATGGTTTTCAAATTTGACTTATAATGACTCCTAAAAATTATTTAATTAGGTCAAAATATAGGCTATTATGGTCTTCCCAACTTAGAAAAATCAATATGATTCAAATCGAATATCAAAACCAATAAATCAATTAAAATCTGTTCAAAATCTCCAAAATAATATATGCAATCAATCATGAGTTCATTCAAATCATACTCCCACATATCATTCAAGTACAACATATTATGCAAATTACTAATAAATGAATTCAAGGATTAGAAATTCTACCAGTTATATCCATATCCTCCTGGCGGATCAAACAATAAGCTTTAGGTCGTACAAGTGACAATGTTAGTATAGAAGACTTATAGGTCCCTTTTAACTTTCAATCACCTTTTTCCATCTATCATGCTCATAGACCCTTCACTGTATTATCTAGATCTCATAGACCTTTGCCTACAACCTTGCTTGGCTTGCTCCCGTCTAAATCTAGATCTTATCCATTATCATTATAGTGGGTAATAAACAATTCAATAGGTGTCTTCGTTGCTCACATCTAAAACACTATCCAATCATCAGAAAACATGGTCCACTATATCTTTTAAATATTGGGCACACTCCAGTACACCCAAAACTTGACTCATATGCATATTCTCTCATGCTGTCTGAAAATCTACCCCTTTTTTTTACTGCTCCCTCTCCTAGTTATATCATCTTCCAATCTGTTCTTGCTCGTATCTTATATGAATATTAGAATAGCCAAGTCCTTCACCAATCTCATTCTCTCAAACAGCTCTAAAAACTCATGATCCCTCAGAGATATAAGTGAATGTCTTAATTCATCATTTAACCCTCTCAAAAATATGTAATATATTTCATCAACAATACTGACTAGTTGAGGTGCATACCTAGTCAGTGTAGTAAACTCCGCTTCATACTACATCATTTTCATATTCCCCCACTCCAATCTCATGAAAGCCTCTTGCATCTATTGTCGGGCTAACGAAGGTATAAATCGGTCTTTAAAAATAGCAACAAACTCTATCTAGGTGATCTATGCATTCTTCTTTCGTTAAAGTTTCTATCTCTACAATCCAATCCACCATCTCTCAACTCCTCCTTCAAATAGGAAAATTGTAAGTGGTACTTTTCGATTCCCTAGGCACTACATGATGTCAAATATTTTCTTTATCCTTAATAATAAGTCTTCTACTTCCTGTGGCTATATAGTTCTCTTGAATAATGGGCACTTCAACTTATAGAACATTTTTATATGTATGCCCTCTTCTGATTCCTTATGTCCCATGTGTCGTCTCTGAGCATCACTCATAGTCTATGCAAGCATACTGCATAACTATATTAAACTACCAATACTCACTAGAGTTACTATTGCACTTTACCCATTATGTTTATCCTGATCGGTATGGTCCATCTTTCTACTGATAACATTTTCTTTTCTAATCAATTAATTTATAAACTTAACATACATATACATGCAAAGCAATTAATTGAATGCATAAATAAAAATCTATACTACCTAACTTCTACCCCACTCATTAATCATTTCCTATATCTTTGGTTACATTCACATTCTTCCAATAATCACTCTAATACAAATTGTAAAACCCCAAAATTAAATTTGAAAGAATTATTTATTTTATCTTCTTAATTAATCAACTAGAGCTTCTATAAATCATCACAGTAACAAAATATATATATATATATATATATATATATATAGTGAAAGTAATTAATAATTGCATACCTTAAAATATTGCATATATTCATTCTTCCAAAATTAATATATAATAGCCAAGAGATCAAAATAATTACTACTTCATCACAATCTCCTGTTTATAAACGAATACGAAAAAATATAAACAAAATATAAAAAAAATATGAGGATCTCTGTGAATCTCACTCAAACTAGTCCTGACCCCTTCCTTGATCTAAAATCATAAAAATCCACATAATGAGCAAAAAATTCCAAGAAGTAACCAAAACTCCATCATTAATTTCAATGCAAGACAAAAGAACTAATATGTATGTTCAATTTTAGTCAATATCAATCATCACTTAATATAAGCTATAAAAATCACAAAAATCAATAATAAAATTAATATGATAAAAAAGTCACCAAATAAGCCTTGCTAGTATACTATGCTATGTTGTATCAATATTAATGCCAATATATTTTTCAGTTTTATCTTTCAATCAATAAATGTAAAGCAGGATGGAATAATCTAGCTTTAATGCGGTTTTTTTCTATACATCTATTCTCTATCATAGCTATCAATCTATCAATCTCATCTTATCTTTCATTTATTTTTATTAATCATTTATTTTCACATGTGACTTTTAATAATCATTTAAGAGTTATCACTCTCTATGGCGTAATTCATTCAATCAATTATATGCAAAAACTAAGATTACACCACAAATATTTTATTTAAAGGAAAGTCCATCAGCCCATCTTCTTGCTTAGGGTATTATATATATTTTAAGTGCTAACCTATATTCATTATAGTGTTAACAGACAATCTTCCCATACTTGCATACATTATAATGCTATTTTTTCAATGCAATATAAGTCAATATGATATATGAAATACAAAAAATTATAAATACATGAAAATCTATAAAAGTTTTCTACTATAAAAAATTATCATCAATTTTTATAACGGTTATAAAATACAAAAATATTTAAAATATAAAATTATTGAAATAAAAAATAGGGTAATGGTTCTTTATAGTGAGACAAGCAAATTTCTCAATAGGTTTGGCTGCCAAAAATCATCATAACCTTCAAATCTAGCTTCCTTTTTTTCTCCTCACATTTCTTTCAAAATATCCCTTACATGTTCTCTGTCTTGGAAAAGTAATGAAAATAAAATGCTGAAAAACATTTTAATGAAATATGATAATTGAATTAGATGTTTAGGACTAAAATAATAATATAATATTATTTAATTATATATTTTTAATCAACTATTAATATAAAATTCATATAGATTCTTTTGGAGCTTTAAAAACTATAAAAAAAAATATTCATAAATTAGCTTGTTTTATTTGAAAAATACTAGTAAAATTGGTTTTCCATATAAACACCTAACGGTCACAAAGTCCCTATTTGCACTAATAAGTATCAATTTTTTACAGATTTACACTAATGCCCAAAAAGTATGAAAAAATTATTATAATTAAAATACAACAATATCTATCTTATGACAAAGATGATTTTCAAATTTGGCTTATAATGGCTCCTAAGAAAATTATTTATTTGTGTCAAAGTACAGGCTATTACAAATACACACTGCTATCCAGAACTATATCAAACCTCTAAAATAGTACTTATATAGTCTATGAAGGGGAATTTATGTAGCGTCTATATGAGATAGCGAGAAATCTTTTTTAAGAGAAAAAAATCAAATCTTATAATAAGAGAATTAGGATGTGTGAGTTTTTCTCTCCCTAATTAGGGTATTTATAAAATTTGAAAGAATTTGAGTTGCATTATAATTTTAGAGAGGGAGAGTGAGTGAGGGAATTATAGAGAGAGATTGCCAGAAATTTGAATTTCTGATGTTTATGGTAGCTGGTGATCATCGACTACCACCGACAATCAGTCCTCCTTAAGGTGACAATTCTAATCCTCAAAAATCAATTCATAAAAGTATTGGCGGAGGTTCTCCTTTGATCATCAAGGAGGTTTTCATAAAATTTTAATCATTCAAGAATTATTAAGTATGTTCCTTATGTTGGTAAAGGTAAAGAGAATTTTGAGGGATAATATTGTGGATTCTATTAAGAATGGCCTTTCTAAGGAATTTCATAATAATGAGTTGCATTGTCAAGAGAATGTTAAGATTTCATAGGCTTCTTCTTCAATAGGTCCAATTTTAGAAGTTTAAGGGTTTTCTAATCCTATTTCTTTGTGTTTAATAGAGAATTTTTATCAGAATGATAATAAAATGACCTCATCACTTAGGTATGAACATTGCTTGACTAAGGAGGTGCTAGAAGTTAGAATTGGAATTTCACGTGATCATTTTGAAGGACTGGGGAATTCTAAAAGTAGTTATTCTTCAGTTGTATTGAATGATAAAACTAATGGCTGGAGGAAGCCCAATATTTAAATTATTAATCTTGTAAAATTCCTAGATATAATGGATGATGGAATTACTGTTAAGTTGGATACTGAATCTGAAAAGGCTAATATATACAGGCTTAGGAATTCATTGGTGATAAAAGTTCTTAGGAATTCCATTCCCTATTATGCTATCAATTTTGAACTTAGAAAACAATGGAATAAATTTGGTTCATTTCATCTAACAAACTTAGGATAGGAATGGATGCTTTATTTATTTCATTCGTCAGAAGTCAAGGAAGCTGTCTTTAGTGCTGGACCATGATATGTAGGGAACCATATTATTGGTATGGAGAGTTGGAATACTAATTTTTATCAGCTATCTTTGAAGAAATTATGCTTCCTTGTTTGGATTCGTTTCCCTCACCTGCCTTTATTTTGTTGGGATGAATCTAATATAGTTTGGATTGCTTCAATGATTGGTACACCATTGTTTTTAGATGGAAATATGTTCGGTTGGGGGAGAAGAGAATATGCTAGAATATGCGTTGGGATTAACCTTAATGCCCAACTTCCATCATGAGTTTGGGTAGAAGGATCCCATAGAATATTTTTTCAAAAAGTTGAGTATGAGAAAATTTCAACTGTTTGCTATAATTGTAGGAGAATTGGTTATATGAAAGAAATATGTAAACATTTTCTGAACAAAAATTCTTCCAAAGTAAATCAAGAAGATATTAAAAATGTTTCAGAAACATTGGAGGATTCTAGCAAGACTGAGATTATCAATGATAATTATGGTCCATGGATTCATGTCAATTATAAAAGGAAGAAAGTTGTTTTCAATCGTGCTACTTCAAATGAAGGGATGAACAATGCAAATAAATTCAAAATGAAGAGTTCTTATTTTCAAAATAAAATGTTAAATCCAAAAATTGATCATTTTGTGCTTGATAAGGTTGATGCAGAATTATGTAATTCTAACAAAAAACCTGCCTAACTGTGCTGAAGTCAAATCTGTTGTTGCTTCTTATGTTGATGGAAACACTGATGCTAAGAAAATATCAATAATAGACACTGGTGTTGTAGCTGTTATGCCTGATGTTGATGGAGATAATGGTTCTATTACAAAACATTATTATGTTGCAATTAATAATTTGAATCTTCAAAGAGTGAAGATTGTTGAAGGGTTTAATTGTGCTCAACATATAGAAGCTGTTAACATAGAGATGAATCATCAAGAAAGTGCGGGGAAAGAGCTATTGTTGAAAAAAACAAAGTGTCGAAGATCAGGATAAACAAGTGGTAGATATTGCTGTTACTAATTCTCGAAATGGTGATATTTCAAGTTCATTAAATGATTTATTGGCTTATAAAGAAGTGGATAACCTTGAAGAAATTAAAAGAAATTGTTCTAATGACATTTCAACAGACAGAGTATTAGTCAAAAAGGACCTTTAGCTGGCAAGCTTAAAGATATGAAAACTGAAGGTTATCAAAGGCTTCTCTCTAAAAAGAGGAATGTGGTAGATTTTAAGGAGACATTCAAGGTACTAAAACATAATCCTTCTACTATATTGATGTATGATTCTGATAAAGGCATTTGTGATGTTATTAAGAGCTGTTCTAATGAAGGGTCTAAAGTTAATAAAGTGGCTATAGATTCATATCCTAAGTCTTCCCTTCATAGGTTGAAACTTAGCAAAGAGTTAAGAATGTTAGGTCCTATCTAGGATAAACATAGATTAAGGAAAGGTGATAAATGAAAGGTTTGGTCCTCCTCCTCCCCATTTGATTCTTAATGTCTTCCTTTCTATTCTAGAACTGTAGGGGAGTTAAGAAAAAAGAAGCTTACTTTTATTTAAGATGTTTAGTGTTGGAGAATGATGTTTTCATTATTGGTTTGATTTTAACCAAGTTAGTTGAAATTTATAAAGTTGATGTTAAAACAATTATTGGGGAAGATTAGGATTTCTTTCATTTAGCTGTAAGAGGTACTACTATAGGAATTCTTTCTCTTTTGAATAATAAAATCTCCTCTTTTCAGTTCTTAATTCTTCTGATCAAGTGGTCATTGGACACTTGATTTTTCCCAATAATATTGAATGGGTTATTTCTATTATTTATGGTAATGAAGATCTTCATGAAAGAAGAAAGTTGTGGAATATTATGGAAGATTATACTTCTAAGGAGAAAACCATGTATGATGCGAGGTGACTTTAATTGTATTATTTCTAAAGAAGAGAAAAAAAGGTGGCAAAAGGTTCTTGTTTTCTCAAGGACCTCAAGAGATAAAGGAGTTCATTGCTAATAATGATTATCATGATATTAGTACGATTCGACCAAAATATACTTTGTGCAATAATAAAGAAGGTCTTGCTCGTATTTGGGAAAGATTAGATAGAATTTGTCTAAAATCTAAATCATTGGAGTGTATTCCTTTTGCTGTCACCACGAACTTACTCAGAGTTGCTTTGGATCACTGCCCGCTATTGTTAAACCTTTTTAATTATTTTTGAGTTAAGAAGAAAGTTATTATATTTGAGAATATTTGGTGTTCTTATGAAGCTTCTAGTGGCATTATTTCTAAATCATGGAGAAGAAATGATGTTGGTAATGCTACTAAAATTCTTCAAAAGAAGATTAATAAATCCTTAAGGAATTTATTCTTCTGGAGCAAGAGAAAATTGAAGGAACTAAATGCCCTCACAGCTAAATTGCAAAATGAAAATTTTTTTTTTGTTGCAAAGTCAATTTGATTGTGGTCTGAATACTAAGAAACTTCTTCAGTTAAGGAAAGCTGTTCATGAAGTAAATGTTACCCTTGCTAGACATGCCACTTGGTGGAGATAGCATTCTAAAACTCAATGGTTAGAGGATGGTGATTAAAATTAACAATTTTTTCATGCGTATGCTACTGCTAGAAGAAATGGCAATCATATCAACAAAATTACTCTTCTAAGTGAAGTTATTGAGACTGATCCGGAAGGTATTCAATCTGAATTTGTGAAGTTTTTTTCAAAATAAATGGATGAAATGACATTGCTCTATACAAAACTGGCCTTTCTTTGCTAATTCTCAAGTGAATGATGAAATGAAGCATTTGTTGAACATGAAATTTACTAGAGAAGACATGTTTAATACAATTATGAAAATGGATAACAACAAATCACCGGGTTCATATGAGGTTAATGCTTATTTTCTCAATTGTTTTTGGAGAATTGTTTGTAATGACACTTGGAATGCTATTCAAAGCTTCTTCATTTCGGGAGTAATGCCAAAATTTTGGAAAGAAACATTGGTTATTCTTATCCCCAAAGTTTCTAACACCTCTGAACTTGTTGAATTTTGGCCTATTAGACACTCCAAACTATTTAAAAAATGGCTACTGGTATGATTTTAAACAAGTTAAAATATTGTCTTCCTTCTATCATCTTGGAAGAACAAGGAGCTTTTGTTCTGGGTAGAACTATTTCTGACAATTGTTTATTGGCTAAGGAGGTTCTCAATAAACTTACATTTTCCAACTCTAAACTTGGATTTATGTTGATCAAATTATACATGGAATAAGCATACGATAATATGTGTTGTGATACTTTAAATTGGATCTTAAGATTGATGGGGTTTCCTGATAAGATTGCTAATCTTATTTTTCAATGTGTAAGCCATCTCAAGTTCCCTATCATTATTAATGGAAGCAAGAGTGAATGGATCACCGCTGAATGCAGATTTCGACAAGGATGTTTGCTTTCTCCTTGTCTTTTTATATTATGCTCTGAATTATTATCTAAAGCTTTTCATGAAAGAGGCAATTAGCTTGGAATTAAACATGCCTGAAATGTTGAAAAAAGTTACTCATCTTTTGTATGCAGATGATGTATTAGTAGTGGCAGAAGCTGTATGAAAAAAATTGAAAATTTTCAAAAAAATTTTTGATAGATTATTGCAAACGGACAGGTCAATAGGTTAACATGAGTAAATCTATAATTTTGTATGGGAAAATGATTTCTACATTGAGGAGAAGAAAGATTAACAATCTTTTGAGTTTTAGAACAATAGAGGAAATTATCTATCTAGGAGTCAAAATGGAAATTAGAAGACTGAAAGCTTCAAATTTCCAACATGTTTTACAAAAGGCAATGGAGAAAATTAGTACTTGGGGCTCTCACTTCTTATCTTTGGCGGGCAAAATTTTATTGGTGAAAACAACTGATTCTTCTATTCCTTCTTTCTTTATGACTCATTCAATGATTCCAAGAGGAGTTCTTAATGATATTGACAAATTTTGTAGAAAATTTTTATGGCATAAGGAGCAAGGAAGGCAAGGTTAGCATTTTATATCATGGAATAGGTTATACACGTCAACAAAGATGGAAGGCCTTGTTATTCAAGGAGAAGTTGAAAGGTTTGGTCTTATTAGAACCCGTATAGCCTGAAATTTTATTCAAAAAAAAGATTCTCTTCTAATTAGAATTCTAAAAGCTAAATATGGTGAAGCTATAAAAAGGAATGCATCTCCTACTTGGCTTATTATTAAAGATAGAGCTTAATTTTTGAAACCAATCATAAGATGGCATGTGAGTAATGGATCAAAAATAAGTATTACCAACAATATCTGGATTCTTGGTAGATCCTTGAACAAATGACCAGCTACCGGTAATATTCAGCGTCTTAGGCTTTGTTTGGGACGGCTTTCTTGATGCTTCTTAAAGCAGTTTTTTAGTACAAAAATTAAAATTTTATGCTAGAAGGATGCTTTGAAAAGCAGAAAGAAAGCCGTCCCAAACGAAGCCTTAATGACAATTTTGTGGCTTTTCTTTTGAATGAAGAGGGAAAGTGAGATATTTAAAAATTTATTTTTCTGAAGAAATGATTCAAAGGATTCTTACTATTCATATTGATAATAAAGCAGGGGATGACTTTCCAGAATTAATTGTTTCAAACTCTAGAAAATCTATTACTGCCTTGGTTTATGAAGCATCATTTCAAAATGAACAACTTGCTGGTACAGAGCTAAAATGGCGCCTGAAAAGGCTTAAAAGTTTTCTTAAGGAATTCTTATTTTGGTGGAGGCTTTGCAATGATTGTTTGCCAACAAATGTGTGGCTTAATCGTAGAAGACTACATGACATTACTGTTTGTCCGAGAACATGTTCAGAATATGAAGACCTGAATCATATATAAATTCATTGCAATAAGCTTAAAGAAATTGTGGAAGTTTTCAAACAATGGGGGTTAAATTTACCTACATTCAGAAATCAAATATTGCTTCTATAGCAGTTGTTCTAAGATACGACAAAGGCATAATGTTGTTCTATTATGAGAAGCAGGTTATTCATTGGGACATTTCTTTGCTAGAATTGATTGCCATTTTCAATTTTAAATACATTACTCAAGATTGGATGAAGGAAAAAAAAAAAAAAAGGAATCATTATAGAAGGAGATAATAAGAATGTAATTAAGGTGACGCAGAACTCGATTTCCAACCATTTAGGAAGAAGCGATCTCGTTCAGCAATTGGATTTTTCTTTTATAGAAGTATTTATGAATATTATTTTCCATTATGTTTCTAGAGACTGTAATAGAGCTGTCGATTTTTGTGCTCATCATGCTCTTTTAAGAGATTTTTTTGGGATGTTTTTGTTAATAGTGAACTTCCTATAGATTTTGTTGACTTGGTTAGGAAGGATTGTGATAGGTTCTCTATCACACAGTAGGTTCTAATTTTTCTTTTCTTGTTTAATGTAATTTGCAAATTTTCACAAAAAAAAAAAAAAAAAAAAAAACTAGGGTATTTATGCTTGAAAATATTGATAAGGGTTACTAGATTTTTTTACAAATTTAATCAAAATGTTTACAATTTTACATAAAATTTAGCAATTTTTTATTATTCAATAGATTTGCTTAATTTTAAAAAAATAATTTTATGATTTAAATAAAAAATTATTAAGATAACTTCTATTTATGTAAAAAGATAAAAATAAAAGAACTTACTATATTACGCACCTCAGGTGTATGACTTAGACATGTCACCAGCAACAACAACCGACTAGTTGGCTTGGGTTAGTTTGAGCATGATTTTGGGTCTCGTCAGCCTATTATATAATTTTAGGTCCTTAAAAATATTTTTTGATATTATTGACTCAATTTTAACAGTTTTATAGCCCAACAAACTCTAAAATCATGTTCAAACAAATTTGGAGACACAACTCTCCTTGGCCTATTGGTTGAGAGCTAAGGCTTCCAACTAAGAGGTCTAAGGTTCGAGTCTATGTGTATGCGTCGTGTGTGTGAGTTTGCCTTAAATGGCCTAAATGGAGGGTTAAGAGCATTCATTTTTAATAATTTTCTTACTTAAATTGATATGCTGACTACAAGGAAGAAAAGATTATATTTTAGGAGAATTAATTTAGTTTACGTTACAAAGAGGAGGTTGACATTGATGTCTAGATTGTGGTTGAACCTTTTTATTCAGAATTATAATTAATTTTATATTGCTATTATTTTTCAAAAATTAATATATATTTTCATATGATACAAGCTTCAAAATCTAAAAATAGGGAGTAAACAATACGTTTCAAAAAAATTCACTAGATCATTAAGATTTGTGATGCATTATACATAAAAAATTTTCAAAAATAAACTCCTGATTATTTGGGCGCTGATTTCAATAAATTTATAATCAAACTTAGCATCTTAATGAGTCAAACTAAACAAACCTAAAGTGATATGATCCAAGTTCAAATGAGCTCAAAATAAATACTTAAAAATATAAATAAAATTTTTGAGACATTAGTTGAATGCCCAAACAATCTCCAAATCTTGAATGCTTGTAATCAAATCAAGCATCTCAATAAGAAAATTTCAACTATGCCAATATTCTTACTTTTGATGTCATTACATTACTTAATTCTTAAAGAAATAGTTTATGATCAAAAAATTCAATATGGACCATAAAATGGAGTGTTATGAAATTTTGGTCAAATTTGTCAAAATATCACTCTCAAAAAATTATAAATCAACTCACACTCTCTATATGAAGTGGGTTTGAACTTAAAATTTTAGAGCTCTACTCGATGTTCAACAATGAAAATTAACACTAATAATTAACATTATCCAACTATCGTCATTGAACCACCATTGTCTGATCATCACCATCTAATCTTTGTTGCTTGGTTCTCATAGTCAACTTCCCATCATATGATTGCTATCATTCAACTATTATCCTATGATAGCCATCATTTGTCGTTGTCATCCAACAGTCATTGTATAACCGTTGTTGCTTGACTGACATTAGCCAAATATCATTACAACATCTAGCTAATTAATATTAGTTAATTCCATTATCATCCCTCCAATAATTCTCTTATAGGCTTTGTTACAACTATATGAGACAAAAAAAAAAGTGCTCCCAATTTTATAATCTCATATTCTTTAGTTGTGAGGAAGAGTGTGCTTTTGTAACTTCTAGTATATATCAAATTATTTTAATTGGATTAGACCTTATAATTTTTTTTCCTTTCAAAATTTTATATAAAATTGTCTTGTTTGATGTATTCTTCTCCCTTATCTATGTGTTAAATCTTCATAAAAAGTTATGAAAAACTCTCTTATAATTATGCTTTTGATAGTTCATAATTATAGGATTTAATAATGCTTAAAAATGGGGCACTTCACAAAAAAAACATATGCATGCTAATAATGATGCAAGACCTAGGCTATAAGTTATAATATAATTAAAAGGAACAAATGGAGTGAAATATTCATGACCTAGTTGTTGAAAGAGAAATTTATTTCTCCGATATCAGAACTTTCACATAACTTTGTGCCCTTATTATTAAAAAATAATAATTATAAACTAGCAACATTTATCCTTCTTAGTGGAGCACTGAAAGGAAGGTTCAACAACTCTTTGTTTGAGGGAAATCGCATTTTATATTCTCAATTATTATTCTCCTTCAATGGTCAATCATGTGAGGGGAAAAGCTGCCTATACATTTAAGAGGTCTATTGCTACATTTAGTTGTTTTTCTTTGACTACTATGCCTATTTTTGCAACGAATATCGCTTAACCAATTGGCAACTCAAACATAGTTTTGTACATGTGTAGCTTGGCATCTGTGCTAGCCCTATCAATATCCAGCCTTTTTTTTTGAAAAGTCTTTAATTGTTAGTAAAAGAATTTTATCGTAGGAATTGATTGAGATAGAGAAGATTCCAAACTGTTAACAAAGTTTTGAATGAATTCATTATTGCTCAAGGAGTAACGAAAGAATCCTAATCACGAAACAATACCCCATTCATGAAAAAAGAGCTTCAAAAAATCAATTAACTTGCTTAAAACTTCAATTTGCTAATTCTTAACCTCTATCGACATCACTTTTCGCCTAATTTTGTTTAACTATCATATACATCTATTGACATTGATATTGCTCGGGTTTTATTATGATTAGGCATTAAATACTTTATGGTCTAGTGAGACATCCAAGTCCAATTCAAACCTCTTTGCAAGATGACCAATAATAAAATGAATTCCCACCATGGTTGGAGCATTATAGTATTAAAGTTGGCTATGGTTACATTAGTATCAAATCATTAATTAGAACTTAGTCCAAATCAGGATTTTCTAATTTTGATCTAGAGTTTATATTATTAAATTTTTATAGTATTCTAATTTCAAAGTAATCAATAATTATAAAATTCATATAATGAGTCATTATATTATGATTTTTTTTATTTATGAAGGGAAAAGTTTTTGGCTTAAATTTAATTATGATAAATAATTTAGGCATTAAATTTAATTTAATGTGACTTGAATATATAACTAATTAACTATTTTTTATATTACACCCATTCAAAATAAATTTAAATATTATAGAATTAATTAATTAAATTTAAGTCAAACATGGTTTAAATTATTTTTTGCAGTAGGCCAAAGACTCCAGCTCCGCCATTGAGAGAGAGAGATGAAGAGATTGCAAGGCAAAGTCGCGATTGTTACTGCTTCAACACAAGGGATCGGCTTCGCCATCGCCGAGCGTTTCGCTCTTGAGGGTGCCTCTGTCGTCATCTCCTCCCGCCGGCAGGTCTCTCTCTTTCTCTCTCTCGCTCTCTGAATAGTAGGGTTGTTTGTTGACTATTTGGGGAAATTGCAGAAAAATGTTGATGCTGCGGTGGAGAAACTGCGGTCCAAGGGACTTGAGGTTATGGGGGTCGTATGCCATGTCTCGAATCTGCAGCAGAGGAAGGAACTCATAGACAAGACTGTCCAGGTTAAAAACCCCTTTATTAGTTTATGAAACACCGAACAAGTATAAAATGGGTTTTTTTCTTACAAACTCAGTAAGGGATTTTTTCGACATTGGGGAGTGTGATATTAATTTCGGATTTTTTACTTTGTGCTGAATGGAGTGCTTTGGGTCAAGAATAATAAAGATCCTTTGATATGCAGTTCAAAAGAAGAAAGAAAAAGGAACTTATGTTGAGTTCAATGGCTTATCTTTATTAGCCTGCTCTCTTGTGTTAAAAAATTACAACTTTTTTGCTTTCCAAAAATGCAATTACCAGGGGATTCGTGTCTCAGCCAGTGAATAAAGAGCTACGTTCAATTGAGTTGGGCATTGCGGTCTGATCTTGATGTTTTTCTTAATGTCAATCTACATTCTGCTCCTTCCTCTTATGCTTCTGGACATCAGAACCTTTTTGCAAGTTGGGAAACAGTAGTTTTGAGTTGTGATCATCAAAATAAACAATGAGCCATATCTCTGTTTGCTTCTGTTATCAGGATTCTGTTCGATCATTCTTTCTGTTATTCAGGTCATGGATTGGTGTTCAGAGAGGCTGAAGTTGTGATTTATGTTTTATATATATATATATATATATATCGCTCTCTTTGTTGTTATCATTACCTTTGTACATCTGACAGCAGAAATCTAATCTAACCCTCTTGAGAATATGCAATCCGTGTTACTTCTTTTTCCTTGTTTCTTCCTTTATATCCCTTTAATTAACTCCTCTGAAAATTTGATATGCATACATATTCTGAAGTGATTCTAAATGTAATTTGTTATTTCATTCACACTGCAGAGGTATGGAAATATTGATATTGTTGTGTCAAATGCTGCTGTTAATCCGACGGTTGATAATATCTTGGATATGAAAGAGACTGTTCTTGATAAGCTTTGGGAGATCAATGTAAAAGCCAGTGTTTTACTCCTACAGGTAGGAATCTGATAGGATGATTGTGGTTATTTGTGATTATGTTTAGTTTATGGTGCTCTCTTTAACTCATGTGACAGGCTGCTGCATCCTACCTGAAGAAAGGTTCATCTATCATCTTTATTTCTTCTATTGCTGGGTACAATCCAGGGCAAGGGCTGGCTATGTATGGGGTCACTAAAACAGCTCTTTTTGGGTTGACAAAGGTTGTTTGTTGCACTTTGTGTGGTTATTTTTCTATTTCAAGGATGCAAACTACTTATAATTATTTGTTCATAATGTGTCTTTAAGCATCTATTATTATCCACTTCTTGTATTGATGGTACTATTTTCTATGTGGAATGATTAGATTTTGAAAGGAAATTCAAAATTTAATATATTTACTTTTTCAACCCTCTAAAAACCTTGCTCCAGATTTATGATGCATTTTGTCTAGCTTCAGTTTAAATAAAATTTACTTTGAATGGTTATCATCTTATCATTATCTTTGCAGAGACACAACTAGATACCTAGCCAGGGAAGGGTACAATGAAAAGAAAGTCCTAGAAAGCTTCTGCATTTTAAATTGATAGTATTTTTCTTCAAAGTTTTATTGAGTATGGTGCAATTATCTGTACAATTTTAATTAGCGTATTGGATTATATATTAGTGGATTATCTTTGGGCTATTCTATGATTGTCAAGCGTCATCATAAGTCATCCTAATTCCTTTTTTTAAATAGAAATGATAGAAGCCAGGTCAAGATGTTCTATCTATGTCAGAAAAGATTTTAGCTGTCATGAATTTGTATTTAAGAAAATATATTCAATTAATATGTAAGGGGAATTATTTATCCTTAAGGGATAGTTTGGTGTGTTGACAAATGAATGCAAAGTAAACAAAATGCAGTTTAAAAGGAATGTAGAGTATTTGAAACGTTTGAGCTTATTTGGATGAGTGTAAAAAGAATGCAATAGATTATTTTCTTTATTAGCTTGAAGTAAATTGAATACATGTAAAGTAAAAAAATTTAGTGGCCGTTGACATGTGTTGGTGGTGGTGGTGGATGACAAGCCGACGATCGTTGGCAATGGCCGAGGGTCAACAGGTGTCAGTGGCGGCTGCTTGTGGGTGCCGATAGTTGGCGAGCAATTGGCCAACAGTGGGAGGCGGTGGTGGGCGGCGACAATGCAGTTGTCTGTTGGTAAAAAAAATTAGATAAAATTGTGCTAGTTTACCATACATAAAAAATGAACTAAGAAGTAAAAAAGGAATTTAATTAAATTTTACATTACATTTCATTTTCATCCAACCAAACACCTAAATTCTATTTTATATTGCATTATTTTTACTCTGCATTCCTTTTTTAGCAAAGCAAAGTGCCCCTAAATCAACCTTTATGTGTAAAATCAATAAGAAATCTACATCCACAAAATCAAACATGACAAATGAAAACAAGAAAAAATAGAAATGATATTTTGATGAGTAAGAATAATGATATACCCTTTAATCAGGAAATGAAGTAAATTAAAAAGAAAAAAAACTTTAGACATATCTTTTGCAGAATGCAATTATTTCAAGTTTTTAAAGTGCCCTCTTATCATGAATAAAGTTGATTAAAAAATTGTCTGCATTGAAACCTATGGTTCTTACACAACAAATTACAGTGCCACAAGTTTGAAAATTATAAATGGTTTAGCTTCAAAGCTATGTTGCACCGATACGGATACAGCGACAAGGATACAACACGATACAGATATGGGACACGTTAATTCTTAAAAATACATGATACGGGTACGACACGGATAAGACATTATAATATATAAATCATACATAAAAATTAAGAAAGAAGTCAAAGCGTAATATTTGAAATGACAAAAAAAAAAAAAAATGAAAGCAACATCATTTGTAACATTGTATCTTATAATATCAAAATAAAAGTAAGCATTAAATATTTAAATGTCTAGTACAACAACAAAAACAAAAACATAAATTATCTAACACATGAAGTTTCAACTATTCAATAGAATGAATGATATGATTAGCTTCTTTAATGGTTTGTCATTGAACTTCTATATCATCTTCAATAAATATCATAGCTTCCAATTCAGGCTAATCAAATGAAAGATTAACAATTTCTAATATTCCCATATCCTCAAGAGATTAAATCCATCTTCAGCAACATCCCACATCATGTTGTCTCCTTCCATATAAGTTGGAGTTTTCCTTGAGAGAAGCCGAAGGTTTATATACACATAAACTAGATCTTTAGCCCATTGTAGAGTAATTTTTGTACCGAGCCTACAATGAAGATAGATTTAAATAATGCTTTAATTGGACACGACAAAGTCGTATCCGACATGTATCCGTGCCATATCTGATGCGTATCCGTATCTGACGTGTGTCCGATATAGCATGCCTCTTGAATATAAGTATCGGTGCTACATAGCTTCAAAGTCAAATATCCCAAATAATGCTTCCTTTACTAGCGTGCTTGATAAGGAATACTTAACTACAAGTGGTTGGATGATAGATTTTTTTTTACATCCTCTGTTTTAATCATTCAGTTTCAGTTCAATAAATCCTTCATCATTTTTCACCATTTTTATAGCCACATTTGATTTGACTTCCTCTCTTCTATGATCAATTTCATGGTTCATTATTGTCATCATTATCAGCAGTCATACCCCATCTATTTGTGGTTTGCATTATGAATCCTTACTTCCATTTATGCAATTGATTTCTCATGAGATATTATTATTGTTTGCAAAAATATTTTTGGCCATTTTCGTTTGTATGCTTATTTGAATATTAGAAAAAAAGCATAATTCAGTTTTGTTGTAGAAAAAATAGAATTATTTCATCTTCTCATGTAGGCAATAAAAAATCTGAACTAGCATGCTGTTTCATATTCCATGTTTTTGGCAGGGTAGTTATGCTCTTTGTTGATTTTCTTTCTGCACATGTTGAAATTAAAATATTCACGATTTGAAATTTAGTAGAATCTCTCATTTTTCTTGGGGACTTGAACTTTGCTAAAACTTACATTGATTTATAAGTTGTGAACATTATCGCCAACTCTAATCAAACTTATATGAAATAATTCTATTGGAACATGCAAGATAATTTGGGGATCACATGATTTTCTAAGAGGATGCAAAGTAAGAATGACTGAGATGGCTACCAAGAGGTGCCGAATGGAATTAGAGTCTGAGAGGAATAAATATTATCTAGACAACTCTTTTGCTAAGAGACAAAGTCTTCTTGTCGAGTTGTTTATTATTAGGCATATCAAGTTGCAACCTGGCTCTAAGTGTTTAAGTTGGCGACGTCTTTCCTGTAACTAAGTTTGGAACATTCATAATCAAATCCTTGACTTTTTATAGCAACCTTCATGCCTTTGGTAACCAATAGTCTGGTCATTTTAGAAAAAGGGGCATTGTATGGTAGTAATGTTGAATGGTCTTTATCTAGTTGGTCTTTGATCTTCTTGAAGGTAGAGATAGATTAGAGAGCGAGAGTTCTAGGAAGAGAGATATTCTTCTTGCTTTTTTGTAGTTGCCATAGGTTTTGGATCTCACTTTTTTTTCGAAAGCTTCATTTGAAATCTTTATGGAGAAGTTCAAGAAAGATGCCAATGGAAAGAAAACATGTACTGCGACCGAATTGGAACAATCATTGTAGTTGGTGAATCAACTAGCTTCTAGCGTTTTCTTGATGGCAATGCTAAATATGTTAGAATTGAGTTCGACATGAGACCTTTTTGTGTCTAAGAACACTTCACCTTTCTTATCCAAGTCACGCAACAAGCAGTCAACAACATGTTCAATTTGGTTAGCAAGAAGAAACTAATCTCGAAGAGCCTAATTAAGCAGTTGGGATTTTAAAATTTTAGATGACATCTTATCCACAACGTTATACTCAAATAAATTCAGAAGGACTAGATGATGTGAAACAATTTTCAGTGATGTATTCACTTTAGCATTACTCTAGAATAGGGGTGTCAATATTTGACACGACCCGAAAACCCGACTCGAATCCGACCCGAAAATTTCGGGTAGGGTCAACCCGAACCCGAAACGGGTCGGGTTTGGGTTCATCATTTCTACCCGTTTCGAAAATCGGGTCGGGTTCGGGTTAACCCTTTGACCCGAAATTGACCCGAAAACCCGATTTTGACCCGGCAACCCGAGATTGATCTGATTTTGACCCATTTTTTACCCGAAAAGAGGATATTGACCCGTTTTGACCCAAAAATTAGCTATTTTTTGTTGGAAACGGGTCATTCGGGTCGTGTCGGGTTGACCCGGACCCGAAGCGGGTCGGGTTCGGGTCCGGAAAACCGACCCGTTTTTAAAAACAGGTCGGGTTCGGGCTGACCCGAATAGTGCCGGGTCAGTTTCGGGTTCGACCCGAACCCGACCCGTGACCCGAAATTGACACCCTTACTCTAGAATGCTTCAACAAGGTGATGCATAAATTGATGTCTCTTGACATTTTTTGAATTATGTTTAGTAGGCCATAGTTATGAGACTAAAAGAATATCTTCTTCATTCAATAATATCTCCTCTATAAAGTTCATATCAACTATGCTATTAATAAGAGCAAGCGATGCCATCCTCGTTATGTTAGCAGTTGCACAAGTGAAAAGAATCATAAAAGCATGCCCATGCTAAATTTTGTTGTTCATCTAATAGGAAAAGCCTGATTGCAATTCAAGTAGTATGGTCCGAGAATAATTTAAGATGGTCAAAGTGGAACAGAAAGGAAAAGCATCATCTCTGGCTCTTGGGGAGTGAGACTACAAAAATTGGTCGAATATTACCAAGAGGTTTTCCTCGAACTGAGATAGTTGCCTCCTCATTGAGCTGTGAGCATGAAATTCAAATTCTCTCAATTTCCTCTCTTCCTAACTTTATGATGCACCACAAGCTGAATGTTGGAGGGGATCATAAAGCAAATCGCTTAAGTTGTTAGATTACGGTGCCTTCAAGCTGTGCAACTCATCATAGCAATCTCCATTTATAATGGTGTCGTGCCATAGAAGTATGATAGTTGGCTGATGTACATAGACTATTGAGAAACAAATCAATTCAATATAAAGAAGGGATACTTCCTTGAGTTGATAACTTTCACTTTCTAGTGGATGCAACCATCTTCTTTAAGTTAGATTTAAATCCGGGTCTATTTGGAATAACTACAACATTTTTTAAAGGTGGTTATAAAGCTGTTGTGGGGAAAATAATTTTTTTGAAAGCTTATGTGGATAATATAAATATGTTATATTTTAAAAAAAGTTGAACAATTGCTTTCTTGAAGATATCACATATTAGCAACTTTGGTTTCAAAAATAACTTTTCATCATAAATTTTTTTAAAAAGGAGTGAGAAAGCAGCAATAAAATAATAGCTAAACAAAATTGCAGTTATGACATGAAAATAAAAGCAATGAAAAAGTTGTCCCAAACATACCCTCAATCTATCCATCATGAAGTTTGAACAAGCAGAAGATACGCAAATAATTATGCTTGAAATCATATATAAGGACTATATAAGTGGATGTTCGTATCGTTTGGTCTCTTTAATGTTCCAATAAAATTTATGCATCTCATGAGCTTCATTTTTAGACTTTTAGAGAAATTTTTTTGATTGTTTACCTCAATGACATTCTCATCTACATCAAGACGGAAGAGGAACTTCTTAAATATATACCGAAAGTGTCCAACCTTCAAAAGAATAATCAACTCTATTTGAATATGAAAAAAATGTGACTCTAAGAAGACGACTGTAATCTCTTTAATGGGGAATCATGCTTGATTCTGAGAAGTTTAAGGACTTCAATGACTAGCCTTAATCATGAAATTTTACTGTGAAGCTTAATGGGAGCTTATTAGTACATAAGAAGATTTATCTTCAACTTACCGTTGTTGACTAAAGCCAATCCGAAATTCTCCTTGAGAGGAAAAATGAGAACATCACTTTTCTTTTTACAAGCAGGATGAGCGAGTTGTGGTTCTAGCTTTAAAATATTTAGTGATCATTCAAGGTCAAGTTTGATGCTTTTGGATATGCACAAGGTGCTATCCTGATGCAAGAAAGAAGTCTTACATTGATTCAGAGCTACTAAAGGATGCTCAAAGAACTATCCGACTTTTGATAAAGAATTTGCATACTTCAACCAGCTATAAGTATTGGTGACCTTAATTATACGGGAAATAAATTGTTGCGTGCTAACCATAAACCACTCCACTAACTTGTACCAGCTTGGCAATCACTTTGATGTTTTGGAAGGATACCTAGATGAAGGATTGTTGTATGAAGGGAACCAAATGTGTTCCTAAAAGAGGTTTTGAATAAAATGGATCACAGAGGCCGCATTTTTAAGATGGTTGGATACTCTTTGTTAAGATATGAAAATTAATTTTTTTTACCAAACTCCTACAAGCTTTTACCTACAACCCTCCAAGTTTTATAAACTTAATACCTATCATCTTCCACCCAGCATTATCATAATGATACTTATAACCTTCTATCTTATAAATTCTAGCCTGCTACCGACCACCTTTTAGTACTATACAAGGAGATGGTTCCATTGTGTTTAAGCATCCTATAACCACAAGAAAATAGGAAGAATAGGGTAAGAGAGAGAAAAGAAGAGCTTAAGCTTCTAACTAAAGAAAGGAAAGCTCTGGCAGTAGAGGAGAAATAGGAAGTCCTTGCAGTCGAGAACAGAAACAGTAATAACAGCAACAACATATTTTTCTCCATGTTTAGCCCCCATTCTTGCAGTAGGTGGTTGTGTTTGCTCTTATTCATTAACATAGAGCAAACACAACCACCTACTGCAAGAATGGGGGCTAAACATGGAGAAAAATATGTTGTTGCTGTTATTACTGTTTCTGTTCTCGACTGCAAGGACTTCCTATTTCTCCTCTACTGCCAGAGCTTTCCTTTCTTTAGTTAGAAGCTTAAGCTCTTCTTTTCTCTCTCTTACCCTATTCTTCCTATTTTAGTCATCTGCATTCAGGTAACTAAGTGGGTTGGAGAGAAGGCCAAGGAAATCGATAGTTTAGGATTTAAACTTTGGTATTCGGGTAGGAGTCGTACTAGAAATGGTGTAGGTGTCATTATAGATAAGAGTTTAAAGGATAATGTTATAAAAATTAATAGGATTGGTGATAGAATTATAGCTTTAAAGATTGTTGTTGAGGATAAGATTGTTAATATTATAAGTGCTTATGCTCCTCAGGTAGGTTTGGATATAAGTTCTAAATTAAATTTTTGGAATGACTTAGAAGAATTAATACAAAATATACCTCTTGAAGAAAGAGTTTTTATTGGAGGAGATTTAAATGGACATGTTGGTAAAGAGGTAGTTGATTTTAAAAGCATTCATGGTGGCCATGGATTTGGAACGACGAATGAAGGTGGCAAGACCATATTAGATTTTTGTTTAGCTTATGATTTTTCAATTGCTAATACCTTTTTTAAGAAAAGGAATGAGCATCTCATCATTTATAAAAATGGATGTAGTACAACCCAGATTGACTATTTTCTTATTAGAAAATTAAACCGTTTAGATTGCAAAGATTGTAAAGTTATTCCGAGTGAAAGTTTATGTACCCAATATCGATTATTAGTTTTGGACTTTAAGATAAAGGGGCATAAAATAAAAAATAAAGTAAAACATTTTTCGAGGATTAGATGGGGGCATTTAAAGAATATTAACCAAAATATTTTTGTGAGTAAGATTTTAGATCTTAAGATTTTGTCTGTGCATGAGGATGCTAATGTTATGTGGGAAAAAGTGGCTAGTGATATTAAGAATATTGCAAAAGATGTGCTTAGAGTATCTAAGGGAAAAGCTCCTAATAGTAAAAATAGTTGGTGGTGGAATCCAATTGTGCAAGAAAAGATTAAAAATAAGAAGATTTGTTATAAAAATTGGTTTAATTTTAAAAATTCTGATAATTGAGAATTATATAAAGTGGCTCGTAAGGATTCTAAGAAAGCAATATGCGATGCAAAGACATTAGCTTTTAGCGATTTATATAATAGATTAAATACTAAGGAGGGAGAAAGATATATGTATAAGTTAGCCAAACAAAGAGATAGGAGTAGTAAGGATTTAGTTCAAGTGAAGTGTATTAAGGATGAAGATCAAAAAATACTTTTCTTAGAAGATGATATTCAACAAAGGTGGATGAGATATTTTGCTAAACTTTTTAATGAAGAGTGTGATAATAAGATTGACTATAGTGACCTTAGCACCCTAAATGAAAGTAAAGATTTCTGTTTTTATCGGCGTATTAGTAAAACTGAAGTTAGAGAGGCTTTAAATAGAATGAAGGGTGGAAAAGCTGTTGGACCTGATGATATTCCAATAGAGGTGTGGAAATGCTTAGGAGATGAAGGGATTTCTTGGCTTACTAAACTTTTTAATACTATTTTGAAGACTAAAAAGATGCCAGATGAGTGGAGAATGAGTGTATTAATTCCTATTTTTAAGAATAAAGGTGATGCACAGGATTGCACGAATTATAGAGGTATTAAGTTAATGTGTCATACTTTAAAATTATGGGAGCGAGTTATAGAGCATAGGTTGCGGCGTGATACTAATGTTTCTCAAAATCAATTTGGATTTATGCCGGGTAGGTCGACTATGGAAGCCATACATTTATTCAGAGGTTTGATGGAAAAATATAGAGGAAATAAGGAGGATCTACATATGATATTTATTGATTTAGAAAAAGCATATGATAAAGTTCCAAGAGAAGTGCTATGGAGAGTTCTTGATAAGAAAGGAGTCAATAATACTTATATTCAAATCATTAAAGATATGTATGCAGGAGCTATTACTTGTGTTCAAACACAAGGTGGTTTGACCAAGTATTTCCCTATTTCGGTTGGGTTACATCAAGGATCAGCCTTAAGCCCATATCTATTTGCTTTAGTCATGGATGTTCTCACTAGACATTTGCAAGATGATGTACCTTGGTGTATGCTTTTTGCTGATGATATTCTTCTTGTTGATAAGACTAGAGAGGGAGTTGAAGGTAAACTTGAATTATGGAGGTCAACCTTAGAGTCTAAAGGTTTTCGCTTGAGTAGATCTAAAACGGAATATATGGAGTGTAATTTTAGCAGTAATAGTCCTAGTGAGGGGATTGTGACTTTGGGCGATCAAGTCATTAATAAGAGTACACGTTTTAGGTATCTTGGATCTATTGTTCAGAGTGATGGTGAAATAGATGGGGATATTATCAGCAGAATTCAAGTTGGATGGTTGAAGTGGCGGAATGCATCGGGCTTGTTATGTGATAGAAATGTACCCCTCAAACTTAAGGGAAAATTCTATAAAATGGTAGTGAGGCCTGCAATGCTTTATGGTGCCGAATGTTGGCCATTAAAAGAGAAGCATAATACTAAGTTAAGTGTGGCAGAGATGAGGATGCTTAGATGGATGAGTGGCTTTACCCTTAGAGATAGGATACGAAATGAGCATATACGTGAAAAGGTTGGAGTAGCTCCAGTAGAAGATAAGATTAGAGAGAGTCGCCTTAGATGGTTTGGTCACATAAAAAGGCGGCCTTCCGACGACCCAGTTAAGAGAGTAGAGGTATTAGATTTGACTTGTGTTAAGAAAGGTAGGGGTAGACCTAAAAAGACTTGGTTAGAAAATATTAGGAATGACCTTTCTTTATTAGATTTAAACGAGAATTTGGCTTTTAATAGGACACAATGGAGAAAAAGGATTCATGTAGCCGACCCCACGTAGTGGGAAAAAGGCTTGATGTTGTTGTTGTTGTTGTATCTTTGTTTGTATGAAAATAAACCTTTGAATTCTTCTTTTAAAGTTTAATGAAATATTTGATTTTTGTGTGCTCGTGGACATCGGTGAATATTACATAACCATGAAAACTTGTGTCTTATGATTGTGATCTTTAGCTTGTTCATTCTTCATCTTCATTTGGTTGTGCTAAAAAATTATATCACCATCCTAACATTTTATACTGACAAAAAACACTTATCATTTTGTGATGATATATTTATTGGTTGAGGATGCATTTTGTAGCCAAATTCCTGAGAGGATGTGTACACTATTGCAAATCAATGGCCTCAAACCAGAAGCAAGTAATATACATGCCATTGTTAATTCCGACTCGAGCAATGCAGTATGTCCATTAACTTTTTGGAAGGATTGCCAATGACCTGAAGTTGTTATAACTATATGTTTGCTGTGGTAAATAGGTTCTCATTGGCAATGGTCTTCAATGTGTGCCAACAAAACATTATTAGAAGCATCTTTTCTATATTTTTGAAACATTTGATTACACTTTGGACTCCCTTGCTTAATTATCTTGGAAAATAATTCCTGCTAAGCAATTTTTTGAAAATCACTTTGGTTTATGATGTATGTATAAGTTATTTTTGTTGTTAATGATTTATATAATATATTAGATACTAAGGAGAGCAAAAGATATATGTATAATTCGCCAAGCAAAGAGATATAATTAAGGACTTAGTTCAAGTGAAGTGCATTAATGATTAATATTAAAAAGTGCTTTTATTAGAATAAAATATTCAACAAATGTGGATAAGATATTTCGATAAGCTTTTCAATAAAGATTGTAAGAATATGATTGACATCAGTGACCTTAGTACCCTAAATGAAAATATATATTTTTATTTTTTTCGTCATTTTAGTAAACACCACCGTTGCCAGGTCCCAAGTCCTGGATGAGAAAAGTGGAGGGTTGCATTAGGTAGTCGACAACCAGCATAAAATTTGTTGAATAATCATGACATTAGTCCCTTAAAAAATTGTGTTAATGCTAGGATGTTCCTTCAAAGAGACGCGTTGTATGGCTTGAATATAGCTACAAGTGTACAAGTGTCGCTGCACACCGGCGCCTGGGTGCAGTGTTAAATAGGCAAGGGATTCCACATCAAGGACAGATGTGGGCAAAGAAGCTAGTCCATAAAATTAAAATTAGGATATGCACTTGGAATATATGTTCTCTTATAGGAAAATTAATGGAATTAATAGATAGTATGATTCATTGGAAGATAAATATTCTATGCATTCAACAAATTAAATGAATTAGAGAAAAGACTAAGGAGATTGATAGTTTAGGAATTAAACTATGGTATTCGGGTATGAGTCGTACTAGAAATGGGGTAGGTGTGATCATAGATAAAATTTGAAGGATAATGTTATAAAAATTAATAAAATTGGGGATAGAATTATAGCTTTAAAGATTGGTGTTGATGCTAAGATTTTCAATATTATAAGTGCTTATGCTCCTCAAGTAAGTTCGGATATGAGTTCAAATTAAAATTTTGGAATGACTTAGAAGAAATCAATACAAAAGATACCTCTTCAAGAAAGAGTTTTTATTGGAGGAGATTTAAAAGAACATGTTGGTAGAGAGATAAATGATTTTAAAAACATTCTTGGCGGCCATGGGTTTAGAACGACAGATGAAGGTGATAAGACCATATTAGATTTTTCTTTAGCTTATGATTTTTTAATTGCTAATATCTTATTTCAGAAAAGAGATGAGCATCTCATCACTTCTAAAAATGATATAATAAACTCAAATTGATTATTTTCTTATAAGAAAGTTAGATTGTTTAGCTTGCAAAGATTGTAAAGTTATTCCTCAGTGAAAATATATGTGCCCAGCATCGATTATTAATTTTGGACTTTAAGATAAAGGGATAGAAAATATAAAATAAAGTAAAATGATATTTTAGGATTAGATGGGGGCATTTAAGAAATATGAACAAAAATATTTTTGAGAGTAAGATTTTAGTTCTTAAGATTTTGTCTGTACATGAGGATGATAATGTTATGTGGAAAAAATGACTAGTGATATTAAGAATACTGCAAAAGATGTACTTGGAGTAACAAAGAGAAAAACGCCCTATAATAAAAGTAGTTAGTGGTGCAATCCAAATGTGCAATAAAATATAAGAAATAAGAAGATTTATTATAAATCTTGGTTTCAATATAAAAATTCGGATAATTGAAATATATATAAAGAGGCGCGTAAAAAATCTAAGAAAGCAAGATGCGATGCAAAGATCTTAGCTTTTAATGATTTATTTAATAAAGTAGATACTAAGGAAGGTGAAAGATATGTCTAAGTTAGCCAAACAAAGAGATAGGAGTAATAAGGATTTAGTTCAAGTGAAGTGTATTAAGGATGAAAAACAAAAAGTACTTTTCTTAGAGGATGATATTCAACAAAGGTGGATGAAATGTTTTGCTAAATTTTTTAATGAAGAATGTGAAAATACGATTGAATTTAGTGACCTTAGCACCCTAAATGAAAATAAATATTTTTTTTATCGGCGTATTGGTAAAATCGAGGTTAGAGAGGCTTTAAAGAAAATGAAGGGTGAAAAAGCTGTTGGACCTGATGATATTCCAATAGGGATGTGTAAATGCTTAGGAGATGAAGAAATTTTTTGACTTATTAAACTTTTTAATTCTATTTTGAAGATTAAAAATATGTCAGATGAGTGGAGAATGATTGTGTTAATTCCTATTTTTAAAAATAAAAGTGATGCACAAGATTGTGCGAATTATAGAAGAATTAAGTTAATCTGTCATACTTTAAAACTATGGGAGCAACTTATGGAGCGTATGTTGCGGCGTGATACTAATGTTTCTTAAAATCAATTTGGATTCATGCCGGGTAGATCTACTATGGAAGCCATACATTTATTGAGAGGTTTGATGAAGAAATATAAAGAAAATAAGGAGGATCTACATATGATATTTATTGATTTAGAAAAAGCATATGATAAAGCAAGGTTAAAATTGCGTAATTAAGCCTCGAAGCGGTTTTCGTTCGTGAGGCGAGGCGTAAGCCTCGAGGCAGCCTGAGGCGTAAGCCTCACGGACACAGAATTGCGTAAATGAGAAATTAAGAGTTTTAGCAGGTAAATGATAGCAATATTCTATCTTACAATAAAAACATCTAAATGATATATGAAAATAATGGAAAGTAAGAAAATAGATGCAATAAAATCATGTCCCAAAGTACAAAATCACAAAATATTAGTTTAACAAAACTCCCAAAGTACAAAGAACATATAAAATGCAATCATATCTCATCACTAAATGGGTCTTCAAGAGAATCTTTTTCTCCAATTGTATTTATGAATGTCATATCATTATCATCTTCAATATGACTCACTTTTCTCTTCCCTGTTCAATAAGAGAAAAGATCATTATCATGTTAATTGCTCACTTGATATAAATATAATGCAATAGCATATAAGAAGTTGTGGAATACCTTTACTTGATTGTTGTGCTGTAGTGCTAGTGGATGTGTGTGGTGTGGTACTAGTGGATGTGCCCACTTGATCTGTTTCGCCTCTCAAGACATCCACACTTAGATCCTCTAGCTGTAAGTTTGATAATGACAAATCTGTTTCATCATCTATGAATCACTCATTATCAGATGACACATCATCACGCACCAACGGGTCCTCATTATTCTTCAACCCCTTATTCTTCAATCTCCTATCTCTTAACCTCTTGTTGTGCATAATATATACGAGGGAGTTTATTCTGAGTATTGATAGCTGATTTCTTCTCTTTATTTGCACTTGACTATATGTACTCTAGTTTTGCTCACACCCAGAAGAAGAACAAGTGAGGCCCAACATTCTTCATGTAAGCAATTATTTCATCCTTCACATTGTCCGGCACTTTTGCACACGGTGCTACGTTCTTATGAGGCATGATAAGTGTTCTTTCATGCGGGTTACTCTGCCCTTCACCACTTTCTCACAAAAATTGCATTTTAAATACACATACGTCTTCTCGCCTCCTCCTACGTCAATTTGCATACTATATTTCCAAGAAGGGTCACGCCGTAATGACATATTCGCCTTTTCTTTGCCTCTAACCATGTTTCCTAAAGCAAAAATCCAAAATTGAATATTGAACTGATTTTGACCCGAAAATCGAATATTGACCCGATTTTGACCCGAAAATTAGCAATTTTAGGTCAACTTCGGGTCATTTGTGTCGGGTCGGGTTCGGGTTCGGAAACCTGACCCGTTTTTAAAAACGGGTCGGGTTCGGGTTGACTCGAACAGTGCTGGGTCAGTTTCGGGTTCGACCCGAACCCGACCCGCTGACCCGAATTGACACCCCTACACGCCTCTGCCAGAATTGCGCAATTGCGCCTCTAAGGCGCGCCTCAGTCCAAGTGAGGCGTACGCCTCAGCCAGGAGAGGAATTGCATAAGCCTCGAGGCGGTTTTGGGTCAAATTGTGCAGAGGCGTGAGGCGCGCCTGTTATTGCGCAATTTTAAATAGAGTGATAAAGTTCCAAGAGAAGTGTTATGGAGAGTTCTTGAAAAGAAAGGAGTTAATAACGTTTATATTCAAATCATTAAAGATATATATGCATGAGCTATTATTTGTGTTCAAACACAAGGAGCTTTGACCAAGTATTTTCTTATTTCTGTTGGATTACTTCAAGGATCATCTTTAAGCCTATATCTTTTTTCATTAGTCATGGATGTTCTCACTAGACATTTGCAAGAGAATATTCCTTAGTGTATGTTTTTCATTGATGAATTATGGAGGTCAACCTTAGAGTCTAAAGGTTCTCACTAGACATTTGCAAGAGGATGTACCTTAGTGTATGGTTTTTGTTGATGAATTATGGATTTCAACCTTAGAGTCTAAAGGTTTTCACTTGAGTAGATATAAAATTGAATATTTAGAGAGTAATTTTAGTGGTAATAGACCTAGTGAGGGGATTGTGACTGTGAGCGATGAAGTCATTAATAAGAGTGCATGTTTTAGATATTTTGGATCTATTTTTCAAAGTGATAGTAAAATAGATGGGGATATTACCAGCAGAATTCAAGTTGGATGGTTGAAGTGGAGGGATGCATTGGGCTTGTTGTGTGATAGAAAAGTCCCCCTCAAACTTAAGGGAAAATTCTATAAGATGGTGGTGAGACCTGCAATGCTTTATGGTGTCGAATATTAGCCATTAAAAGAGAAGTATAATATAAGTTAAGTGTTGCAGAGATGAGGATGCTTAGGTGGATGAGTGTCTTTACTCTTAGAGATAGGATACGAAATGAGCATATACGTGAAAAGGTTGGAGTAGCTCCAGTGGAAGTAAGATTAGAGAGAGTCACCTTAGATGGTTTAGTCACATAAAACGGCAACCTTCTTATGACCCAGTTAGGAAAGTGGAGGTATTAGATTTGACTTATGTTAAGAAAGGTAGACATAGACCTAAAAGTACTTGGTTAGAAAATATTAAAGATGATTTTTCTTTATTAGATTTAAATGAGAATTTGACTTTTAATAGGACATAATGAAGAAAAATGATTCATATAGCTGACCTCACTTAGTGGGACAAATGCTTGATGTTGTTGTTTTCATTTTAGTAAACCGAAGTTAGAGAGACTTTAAAGAAAATGAAGTGTGAAAAAATTGTTGACCTAATGATATTTCAATAGAGGTGTATAGAAATGCTTAAGATGAAGGAATTTCTTAGCTTGCGAAAATTTTCAATATTATTTTGAAGACTAAAAGATGTCAAAAGAGTGAAGGAGTGTGTTGATTCCTATTTATAAAAGAAAGGTGATGCACAAGAGTGTGAAAATGATAAAGGAATTAAGGTAATGTGTCATACATTAAAACTATGAGAGGGAGTTATTGAGCACAAGTTACAACATGATGCTATTTTTTCTCGAAATCATTTTTGATTCATGCTGGGTAGGTCTATTATTGGAAGCTATACATTTATTAAGAGTTTTGATTGAGAAGTATAGGGAGAATAAGGAGGATTTACGTATGATGCTTATTGATTTAGAGAAAGCATATGATAAAGTCCAAGAGAAGTGCTATGAGAGTTATAGAAAAGCAAGAGTTAATAATGCTTATATTTCAAATCATTAAGGATATATGTAAGAGTTGTTACTTGTGTTCAACACAAGGTGATTTGACTGAGTATTTTTCTTTTTCAGTTGGATTATATCATAGATCAACATTAAGCCCATTTCTTTTTGCTTTAGACATCGATGTTCTTGCTATACACTTGTAAGAGGGTTATCTTGGTGTATGCATTTTGTTGAGAATGTTCTTCTTGTTGATAAGACTAGAGTGGGAGTTAAAAGTAAACTTAAATTATGGAGGTCAACCTTAGAGTCTAAAGGTTTTCGTTTGAGTAGATCTAAAATAGAATACATGGAGTGTAATTTTAGTAGTAATATATCTTGTGAGGGGATCAAATCATTAAAAAGACTATACATTTTCGATATCTTGGGTCTATAGTTCAAATTGATGGTGAAATAGATAGATATATTATTAGTAGAATTGAAGTTAGATGGTTGAAGTGGAGGAATGCATCAAACTTGTTGGTGTGATAGAAAAGTAACCCTCAAACTTAAGAGGAAATTCTATAAGATGGTGGTGAGACCTGCCATGCTTTATGACGTAAAATATTGATCATTAAAGATAAGCATAAAATTAAGTTTAAGTGTTGAAGAGATCAAAATGCTTAGGTGGATGAGTGGCTTCACTCTTAGAGATAGAAAGTGAAACAAGTATATATGTGAAAAGGTTGGAGTAGCTTCAATGACAGATAAGATTACAGAGAGTCTCCCTAGATGGTTTGATCACATAAAACATTGGCTTTTTGATGATCCAGTTAGGCCAGTAGGTGTATTATATTTGATCTATATTAAGAAAGGTAGAGGTAGGCCTAAAAAGACTTGGTTAGAAAGTATTAGAAATTATATTTTTATTAAATTTAAATGAGAATTTGACTCTTAACAGGACAATGAAAAAAAGAAATGAAAAGATTCATGTAACCGACCCCACATTGTGGGATAAATATTTGATGATGTTGTTGTTGTACTTTGGTTTATGATGCATACTACTTTGAAGAGAACCGCCGCCTTGCTTCATCAAATTGACAACCAGATTCAGGTCATCAATAGAACAATTGTGCATTTATCGTGAATATTCAATCCTTGACACTTTGGAGTGATTTTGTTTTTATTTATTTTTTTTGTGAAAATGAAATAATTACATTTATGAGAAATTTGAAGAGATTTATGGAGTTTAAAATCATTTCTTAAGTATATGCCACTAAATTTGTAAAAATATTATTATCATTAATTATTTATGCTGAAGTTTCCATATAGCCATGAAAATCTACAATTGTGATGAAATGCTCGTCGTGGATTTGAGATAAGGCACCTGTCATTTGGATATCTAAGTTAATATAGATTTCCTTCGTGTAAGAAGGAACTAATTGATTTGCAATAGTATTCACATTATAATTAGTTGCATGATAAATAACTTAATCACTGAAAAACATGAGAGCATTAGCTGAAAAAATATGACAACTATTAAACTTTCAAACAAAAAATGTCTATTGATTGGTCTTCGAAAATTTTTTAGCTTACGTTTTCGCTTGAGTAGATCTAAAACGGAATATATGGAGTGTAATTTTAGTAGTAATAGACCTAGTGAGGGGATTGTGACTTTGGACGATCAAGTCATTAATAAGAGTACACGTTTTAGATATCTTGGATCTATTGTTCAGAGTGATGGGGAAATAGATGGGGATATTATCAGCAGAATTCAAGTTGGATGGTTGAAGTGGAGGAATGCATCGGGCTTGTTATGTGATAGAAATGTACCCCTCAAACTTAAGGGAAAATTCTATAAGATGGTAGTGAGGCCTGCAATGCTTTATGGTGCCGAATGTTGGCCTTTAAAAGAGAAGCATAATACTAAGTTAAGTGTGGCAGAGATGAGGATGCTTAGGTGGATGAGTGGCTTTACCCTTAGAGATAGGATACGAAATGAGCATATACGTGAAAAGGTTGGAGTAGCTCCAGTAGAAGATAAGATTAGAGAAAGTCGCCTTAGATGGTTTGGTCACATAAAACGACGGCCTTGCGATGACCCGGTTAGGAGAGTAGAGGTATTAGATTTGACTTATGTTAAGAAAGGTAGAGGTAGACCTAAAAAGACTTGGTTAGAAAATATTAGGAATGACCTTTCTTTTTTAGATTTAAACGAGAATTTGACTTTTAATAGGACACAATGGAGAAAAATGATTCATGTAGCCGACCCCACGTAGTGGGATAAAGGCTTGATGTTGTTGTTGTTGTACACTTTCTGAGGTAATGCCATTGTCTTGATTGCCTTGGCTTCTAAGTTATTGAGTGTGAAGGTCTATGCTTCTGATACTTTTTTTTAAAAAAAAATTTTTGTTAGATTACTTGTTGGCCCCTTTTGCACCATGTTTCTTGCATTTAATCCATTAAAATGGATCCTTAACTTTTATGACATCAAAACATTTAAGGATTTTACATCTAGGTTATCACCTTTTGAAACTTTTTAATACAAGAATGTACCCGCTATTATGATCAGGTTCTAATAGGTATCCTAAAATATTTATATTTAATAAGAATAATTTCATGTCTCTTTCAGCTTAGGGGTTGTTTGGTTTGAAGTAATGTGGTGGTAACGTAAACCTTTTACATAGGTTTTAAAAATATTATTGTTTGATTTGATGAAAAATGAATACATAATAAAATAAAAAGAATGCAGTGTAAAAGCCTTTTAGTTCATTTTTGAGATAAAAGTAAACTTGCCTAAATTTGAGCGAAAAACGTTTTCACAACAAACAACCTCTCTTGCCCTGCTAGCCACCAACACTCACCACCGCCTCCACCCACCTCCACCACCTATCAATATCCACCGACCACCTCCACTAGTTGCTGCCACCCTCGTCGGCCATAATCACCACCTCTTGCCACCTGTCATTGTTGCTACTTACAACTACTGGCCACCACCGCCAGCCACAATCAATCGCTAGCCATCATCGCCACCCTTCGACACCAGACACCACCACTACTACTCGCCATCAGTCACCATTGGCTACCACCTGACGCCCCCACCGCCTCCAACCGCTTACGTGATCTTTGGACTTTATACTACATTCATTTTACTTCAGACCAAACCAAATGTATTCACCTGCATTTATTTTACACATTCAAACAACCAAAAGTATTTCTTTTACAATACATTCCTTTTTCAACCAACAAAACATTCCCTTAATCTTTAATTTTATGTCCATCTTGAATTTTCTTTTGGTGAGAAAATAAGTATTTTTTAAATAATGAATTTATTTTCACTCATATTTTTGAAAGATTTTAAAGGTAATCTTTGAGTTTAAACCTTAATAATAGTTTTGAATCTAAAAAAGTCATTGGCTTTTCACCAAAAAAAAAGAAAACAGAATATTTTTTTTTTTTGAAGTTCAGGCAAACAAATGATCCCTTACACAATTTGGGTAGTATTAGGCATTGATTGAAAAACCAGGTTCTAATCCTGGACCTGTAGGCATTGGTATTTAGCTTTTGACTGATGTTTCTTTCCTGCATATATTTGCAGGCCCTGGCTTCTGAGATGAGTCCAGATACACGGGTTAACTGTATAGCTCCAGGATTCGTGCCAACAAACTTTGCAGATTTCCTTGTAAGAGATGAAGCATTGGTAAGTATTTGGATCACATCGCTTGCATACAACTTCCATATTTAACTATTTAATTTATTTCTTCTTCCATTCCGACCTTAAATAGTTGGGATAATGCTAATGATGATGAAAAATTGCTTTTCCTGGATAATCATTTATCCAACTTTACTATTTTCCATTAAAAATTCATTATATATTTCAAGTAGTCTTTTTTTTTTTTTCTTGCTTAATTCATGTAATACCCATGCAATCCTTGCATTTGATTATGATATTTTTTTTGTTAGTTTGTGTTATTCCGTGCTTTTCAATAGATTACTCTCTACATTTTGGAGATGTTGTACTTGTTATCCTATATAATGTTTTTTTTGTGACCAAATAATGTTGTAGACTATCTTCTGCCTATAATGCACCAACACTTCTCCAAAAAAAGTTGTGCAGTATATGACACGACACGCGTCTGACTTGCGTATGACACATGTCAAACACGTTGAAAATGTGTCCGATTAAAAAATATTAAATACAAATTAGACACGCGTGTCTTAAATATTTTATGTTTTTTTAAAAAATAGAATTTTTTGTATTTAAACTTTTTATTTATTTAAAATATAAAAATAATTTTCTTATTTCCTATCCACAACATCAAATCAATCGCTTGCACTCAATGTTTAAAATTGCGTAATCGGGTATTAAGGCGTTTTTAATTTGTGAGGCGAGGCATAAGCCCCAAGGCATTTTGAGGGGTAAGCCTCAAAATAAAAAAAGTGCGTAAATATAAAATGATAAATTTTGTATATACTAATGAACAAATAATATATAAAACATTAAAATGCACAAGATATGAAGTTAAATCAAAATATCCCAATAATAAGACAACATGAAATATAGTTCAACTCAAACTCCATCTTTCCCAAATTACAATATTCATTAACATATAATTCCAAAAATAAATAGCAATGACATATTACATAAGAACTCATAAGTCATCAACACTGTCATCACTAAGGGGGTCTTCATTTGAATCATTATTATGATGTACTGCTCTCTTCCATTCCTCCTCTCCTATAGAGTCCAATGTCTCCCAATCAGGTCCTTCCTCAATATTAGTTATCTTCCTATTCCCTAAATATTTTTGAACAATCTCAAAATAAATAATATTGTAATACATTAATAAAAGTCTAAGAAAAGTATAATATCTATATGCCTTTTTTTGATTTGTTCTTGAGTTGTGGTGGATGTAGATGCTTTAAGACTATCAAAGAAATCAACATTTAAATCTTCATCTTGTAATTCAGACGGCATCACTTCAACTTTATCATCTACAAACCACTCATTATCAGATGCCACATCCTCGTAAAGCAAAGGATTTTCATCATCCATTAATCTTTTTTTATTCAAATTCCTATCTCTGAGTTTCCTATTGTACATAATGTACACCAATGAATTCATTCTCAATGTGGACAAGTGATTTCTCCTCTTTGTATGTACATGATTGTAGGTACTCCAATTTCTTTCACAGCCAAATGAAGAGCATGTCAAGCCCAAAATTTTCACAGCAAAATACTGCAATTCAGGAGTCCCATTGCCAAATTGAATCTACCACTCAACTAATATTTATACAAGAGAGTTTAATTAGTGTGAAAAAAATAAATTTTAAATAGATGTTTAAACATTAAATAAAATTACCTGGAGATCATTTGACAATTGTATCCTTTACTTGTTGTAATTCAAAGAAGTATTCTTTATTCCTAAAAGGTACCAATTACATGTCAGCATTTAATTTTTCAGTTGCATCACTTATTAGCCGATCCATGCAATGATACAATCCCAACTTTATTTCAGGGTTTGTAGACTTGTTCTCTGCATATTAATACCGAGGGTTTAGGTAATAACCAGCTGCATGCAAGTGTCGGTGAAGTTGTAGCTCCCACCTATCATCAATAATATTCCAAATTTCCCTAAAGTTATCCTCTTCTTCTCCTAAGTTGGAGGCAATCATTTCTTTGGCTTCATCCATGGCATTGTAGATAAAACCCATTGCAGGTTTCTTCTCAGCATCCACCATCTTTAAAACTTGAACCAAAAGTCTAGTGGTTTGCCAAAATCTATTATTTAAAATAATCTTTCTAATCTCTTTTCCCTTAGCCTTCTTCGTCCAAGCACAACTCAATCACTGTGTAGATATGAACATAGCCTCTAAAGGTTATCTAGCATCCTGTATGCTCTCTAAGGTCAAGTAAGCGGTGACAAATCTTGTTGTTGTTGGCCTTAAAATTTCTTTCTTTGAAAATTTCCTCATAAGAGCTAGAACTCAAGAGTGATTCTAAATAAACTTAGTTATTCTTTTTTGCTTTAGTAAGTACATTCTTATATTAAGGTAGCTCTCCAAGCTTCTCAAAAATTAGATCTATGCAATATGCAACACATGGAGTCCAGTATAGATGTTTTCTCTTCTCCATAAGTTTGTTACCTACAGCCTTGTAAACACTTGCATTATCTTTCACAACTTGTACAACCAAATATTCTTCAACCTCCTCAACAATACTATCTAATAATCCAAATATGAACTTAGCATCTTTGACCTGGTCAGATGATTCAACTGACCTTAAAAACATAGTACCATGAGGATTATTAATGAGAATGTTGATCAGACTTTTATGTTTAATATCAGACCACCCATCTGACATAATTGTTACTCCTATTTGGACCCAAGTCCTCTTAATTTCTTCGATACTTTTATCAGTGCTTTCCAACTGCAAAATTCATGTTCTCAAATCATACATGGTAGGAGGTTTGAAACCTCTTCCAAATGCTCCAACTGAACGAATCATGTTGTAATAGGCAGGTGATGTTGCAACATTAAATAGAATTGCATTTTCGTAGAAGAATCTGTCTATATCCTTACACACTCTTCTCCGTGCCTCCCTTGCATTTTCTGGGGTCATCTTCTGTATAGTAGGAGGTCTATCCTCTGATGTGTTCACCATATAATGATCCATAGGCCCTATAGCACCCATAGATGAAATGTGCTTCATCGAAGAAGATGAATCCCTAACGCTGCGCTCATTCCCGTAGTAAGAGCCAACATCAACTTTGTCCTCAAATTGCTTATGTGCAAGATGTTTTGATGTGGTAGACTTATTCATGTATGACTTTATCTCCTCCCTTATAGTATCAGGAACTTTGGAGCAACATTCTTGTGAAATCCTGAAAGGTGATCCTTTATCCTAGTCACACCACCCTTCACAATTTTATCACAATAATAATATTTTAGATAGATATATATTTTATCACTTCCCCCTACATCCACCTGAGTGCTATGTTTCCATGCCGGATCTTTTCTATGAACTGATTCAGCTTTATCCTTACTTCTGACCTTCCTTTATTAGAAGAATATATTAGTGCAATATATCGAATCCCTAAACATAATGCTTCACTTATTATACATTAAGAAAAATTATACAAAGCATGCACTCATGAAGAAGCATATTAACACTAACAACTATTACTAAATATGATGAATACAATAATATATCGGTTTGCCGGGGGTCTAAACGGGCGTTGCCCCCTGGCGGGGTTTGACCTGCCCGGTTAGGTCGCGGGGTCAAGGAACAAATTTTTATTGTAAGAATAATTTTGAAGTTCTGCTTGTTTTTAAAGTTTGTAAGTTGTTGGTATGGAAAGATACTGAGTGGTATCGAGCATGTACCGCTCGGTACCACTCAGTACATACCTGTTTGGTGCCGAGCATGTACTGCGTGGTACCGAGCATGTACTGAGCGGTATCGAACATGTACCTGCTCGGTATCGAGCATGTACCTGCTAGGTAACGGGCATGTACCTAGTGGTACCAAACATTGTTGTACCGAGTGGTACCGAGCATGTACCTTGCATTCTCAATGTTCAAGGAAGCGGACGCCTAACAAAGAGGGAAAATGGTCGCGGTAGAAGATAACTCCAACCCAACTCGCGGTAGAAGATAACTCCAAGCAATAGGCGAACAACAACTCAATGTGGAAGGAAGCCGACGCCGAATGAAGAGGCACGCCTCATATTGCGCTGAGGCGCGCCTCTTATTACGTAATTTTAAACCTTGCTTGCACTCAATACCCCCATTCATTGAATATTTTCATTTTCATTTCTCTTTGGAGGGTTGCGACTTTGGTTTCACAACAATGTTTGATATCATCTCAGCATCGACGTCTAATATCGTTACAATATATACATTTCAAAACTATCTCAGCATCAAAGTCTGACATTGTCTTGATATTGATACTCAACGAGCAATTTCTACACCCACAATTTTATAGGTTATCTCTGTCCGACGTCGTCTTAACATCGACAACCAACACATTCTCAACATCGATGACAGACGCCCTTTTGACATCGACGCCCGATACGTATTTGCATAACATCGATGCCCAACTCTTAATAACATTGTCTTCTCATCTCTCTCGATGCCTGATACACGGCATCGATGCCTGATACCCGGCTTCGATGCTTGACTCTCGACATCCTAATATTAATCATTTTAAGCACAAATTCTAGTTAAATTATTTATTATTTCTAAATTATTTTTAATATTATATTTATTAAAAAAAAGGAGTTAATAATGCTTATATTCAAATCATTAAAGATATGTATGCATAAGCTATTACTTGTGTTCAAACACAAGGTGGTTTGACCAAGTATTTCCCTATTTCTGTTGGGTTACATCAAGGACCAGCCTTAAGCCCATATCTTTTTACTTTAGTCATGAATGTTCTCACTAGACATTTGCAAGAGGATGTACCTTGGTGTATGCTTTTTGCTGATGATATTCTTCTTGTTGATAAGACTAGAGAGGGAGTTGAAAGTAAACTTGAATTATGGAGGTCAACATTAGAGACTAAAGGTTTTTGCTTGAGTAGATCTAAAATGGAATATATGGAGTGTAATTTTAGTATTAATAGACCTAGTGAGGGGATTGTGACTTTGGGCAATCAAATCATTAATAAGAGTACACGTTTTAGATATCTTGGATCTATTATTCAGTGTGATAGTGAAATAGATGGGGATATTATAAGCAGAATTCAAGTTGGATGGTTGAAGTGGAGGAATGCATCGGGTTTGTTGTGTGATAGAAAAGTACCCCTCAAACTTAGGAAAAATTCTATAAGATGGTAGTGAGGCCTGCAATGCTTTATGGTGCTGAATGTTGGCCATTAAAAGAGAAGCATAATACTAAGTTAAGTGTGACAGAGATGAGGATGCTCAGGTGGATGAGTGGCTTTACCCTTAGAGATAGGATACGAAATGAGCATATACGTGAAAAGGTTGGAGTAGCTCCAGTAGAAGATAAGATTAGAGAGAGTCGCCTTAGATGGTTTGGTCACATAAAACGGCGGCCTTCCAATGACCCGGTTAGGAGAGTAGAGGTATTAGATTTGACTTATGTTAAGAAAGGTAGAGGCAGACCTAAAAAGACTTGGTTAGAAAATATTAGGAATGACCTTTCTTTATTAGATTTAAACGAGAATTTGACCTTTAATAGGACACAATGGAGAAAAAGGATTTGTGTAGCTGACCCCACGTAGTGGGATAAAGGCTTGATGTTGTTGTTGTATTATATTTATTCAATTTTTCTACACTACTTTTAAATTATAATATCGTACCCAACCCATGTCTGTATCCTATATTTTTAATAATTGACGTATCCTATATCCGTATCTTGTCGTATCCATGTCGCTGCTTTCTATGTACTGAGCAAAGTCTGTTTTTTGGCACAGAGAAAAAGTCTCGAAGAGAAAACGCTGCTTAAAAGGTTGGGGAAGGCAGAAGACATGGCTGCTGCTGCAGCATTCTTGGCATCTGATGACTCCTCATATATCACAGGAGAAACAATTGTTGTTGCAGGAGGTACACAATCCAGACTCTGATATCTCTCCTCTCATGTTCTGTGAGTTTTTATAGGAATCTTCAAGACTTCTCCATCCTGCCCCATAATCTTCTGAACTCTAATCAATAATGTTTCTGTAATGATAAGATTGCAACTATTTTTTTGTTACAAAGCTCAAATAAAAAGGCCCCAAATATTAAACCTTTCCGTTTCAGTTTTATTGGTAATTGTTGCAAATCTCTCTTTAGGTTGCAAGGAAATGGGCATAAGCTGCCTTTGTTGCGAGAGTTTTTTCTGTAAAAATGCTGCAGAACAGTGAGGTTTCACAACATTTCTTTTGTTTGCTTACTGCCCCTTTGAAAAACACTTTTCTCACCATTAATGGTACAATCGGAAAGGTTCTCACTCTTAGGTTTGATTTGGGATGATTTTCTTCTTACTTTTTAAACTAGTTTTTCAGTACAATTTTTTTTTTTTGAATTTAAAATTTTTGTACTAAAAAACTGTTTTAAAAAACTGTATGAAAGTTATCCCAAATAAAAGCGTAAATTTGAGAAAGCTCTATGCAGCTACAATAATTTTGAAAACTTTACTCTTTAAATTTTCTTACAATCTTCTGTGATATAAAAGGTTTACCTCTGTAAATTTTCAGTAAATCTTTTGGATCTCTGTCACTTAAATTTCTGTTTTGCCAGCTTACAACTATCACTCTTAACAGATCTTATTGCGAAAGTTTTCTTATCATATAAAGGTCTGAAAAGCTGTCCCAAACGCACCTGTGGTGCAATTTAGGTGATAATTCAAAAGTTATTAATATTATCTACTGAGGATACCAAGCTCCAGACATTCTAGGACAAATTGAAGAACTTCTCAAGATTAGTTAATTTTAATGGGAGAGGAAACAAGGAAATGTTGTGCTGAAGGAATCCCAAAATAGTAGCAGTTTATTTTTTTTTAAATTATTTTTTTAGAAATTAAAAAAAAATTGCAGACCTTAACATCATTTTGATCATACATTACCTATTAATATGTAGTATATTTAATAATTATTTCTTTTATTTTTTATGTGAATATTTTTATAAAAAATTTAAATTTTTTTTAAAAGTAATATTTAAACATGTTAATGTCATTTAAATGAAATTAATGAAAATTTTGAACAACTTAAAATCAATAAAAATTTCCAATTTATTCAGTGCTGTAAGGATTCTTGTTTTGTCAATTGTAAACAAAACCAAGAATACTAGCAAGATGATAACAAAATATTTAGAATAAATTAGGTCAAAAAAATAAGATTTAGCATGCATGAATTATTATCATATCATATTGTTTCAATGATTAATTATGTAACTATAATTCAAGATGTAATTTTAAATTAAGGATAATAATTCAAAGTAGTCCATAATAGTTAATTATAATAGGAAAACTTAACTAAATATTATTATTATGGTCCATAAATATCATGAATGAAATAGCCTTATCATCCAGATTATTTGATATAGAGATATCAATGCTAGAGATGCTTTACATAATATGATTATATTGGACTAAAAGAGATGAGTTTTAAATATGGAATTGAGTTTAAAGAAAAGAACAAGGACAAAGAAGGTAAATTAGATTTACTAGTCCTTGAAGTATATTTAGTTGAAAATGATATTTTATTTTGGATAGCTCAATTAGGTGCAGCTTATTATTTTTATTTCTTATTACATATACTTAGTTCTTAGAGGAGGCTTGTTGATGGGAAGCATGTTATGAAAGTGGGAAATGAGAGTATAATATTAGCACAAGCAGTGATGTAATAAATAATGTGGATCTTGATAATCAAGTTGAAAGCTCAATTACAAGAGCTAAGGCTGAAGTCCAAGAAGAGGATCAACGAAAATGCTCAATTATAAGAGCCTAATCAAAGTCCCAATAAATAGCTCATAATTTGCAAAAAATTAAATATAATATACGGTTATTAATATTAATAATAACAATAATAATATATTTTTTTCAACCTAAGGACTAGTATAGCTAGCCATGATAGGATTTGGTATGGATGAGGCATTAAGCATGGCGGTTGAAACTCTTTTTCTTTAATATCCACCAACCCCCTCTTTCCCTCTCTTTTTGCTTTTTTTTTTTTTCCAATAAAGTGGTTTCCCAATAGTCTTATAATGTCTATAAATTTGACTGATATGTATTATAAATTTTTTTATTTTTGGAATAAATAATTGTAAGGATAAGTTCTGATGTAGGGTCTATAAGATCTTTAGGGTGAAGGTGACAACTTGATTGGTACCCTCATAAGGTAGTGATGGAATGGTTATTTGGGTGATGGGGAAGCAAGAATATAGGGTTTTGGACCTATTTGGATAAAACAATTCTAGGCTTATAAAAGATTAGCTTTCGTTGGAGAAAAATAATGAGAAACTCTAGATCAAAGGTTTAGGATGTTAGGAAACTAATTGCGATATTTTTATGGATTTTAGATGAGTGGTTGGGGAGTTATGAAACTTTTAATTCAATTGCTCAAACTAAAAAAAAAAATTGTCTTTCTATACTAAAATTTTGGCTATTATATATTAGAGTTATTGGGGAGTTGAGGCTTTGAAAGGTTATGAGAGATGTGTGGAGATATTTTGGATAGATTTGATATTTTTTGGTTTTAAGGGAAGCTATGATCAAGGCTAAGTAGAGGAGATGAAAATTATGTAAGAAAGAGAATGAGTAACGGTAAGAAGAGATAACTAAGGACTCTCCAAAGCCATAAATGATCAGCCGCCAAGCTTCACCAATGAGTAGAGCAGCCACCATGCATTTTCACAAAAAATTTGCATAAGAAAATATAGTTTTTATTCAATGAATCAAAAGTACAAAGTAATGTCATATATAGTCATTTTCTAAGCCTAGACAAATTTGAAAAATTCTTAGGAGCCAATAAAATATTATTACATAGATTGATGTCATATTATAATACTAAAAAAAAATAAAAAAAAAATAAATTGAATTAAAAATTTTCAAATGCATGAAAATTCAGATTGGCCAAAAATGACGAGTGTTCTTGAAATTAGTCAGTTTATGAAGATCTTTGCATTTTTTATTTGTATAGTCTACCTACCCATCAATGAGCCTTAAATTAAGCTTTCAAATTATTCTTCTATAATTTTAAAAGTATTAAGGGAAGGGACGTTCATGGGTTGCATGGATAGTTTTGCATGATGAATGGCACAAATCCTAATGTTGGGCCTTGGTTTGTGATCTTTCTATTAGCCTTTATCTTGGTGTTGCATCAACTCCACTAAACCTTAAATTTTGTAGAGTTAAAGTTCATGTATTCGTTAACAAGGCCTGACATAAGCTTCTCTATATTATATATATTCTTTAGTTATTCAAGTTTCCTCAGAAGGAGGTTGGTTTTTTTATCAAACCAAGAATCTTGATGACGAACCTTTAAGAAAGAGAGTTCTTCTGAAATGATTCCATCAATATCCAATAATTATGGAGTACGAGGAGCCTACAAAATTATATAAGTGCTCAGATGACACTAGAAAGTGCTCTGATACCACTTGAAAGTTTGTTAGGGATGTTAGGCCCCTTATGAACTGGCCCAAGGCTAATAAAGAGATAGAGAGGTGAATTAGTATTTAAAACAAACACAATCTTAAATCCAAAAATAAGATTAACCACAATCAAAACCAACGATGCAGAAATTAAATGCGAAAGCAATAATAAGAAAAGAACACACCGGATTTATAGTGGTTCGCTCAAATCTTGACCTACGTCCACTCCTTGGAGGCACCCTCCAAGTATTGCACTAAACTAAGTGTCTCTCCTTTATCCCCCACAGCTAGACAGAGAATCCCTTACAAAAGCACTTCCACCTTCCCCGGTGCGGTGGAGTCGCCAGGTCCTTTGACACCAATTAGATCTTCTTCTTTGGTGAACTTCCCTCGGGACAAGCCTTGAATCCGAAGGTATTAAGGTGCAAGCCCGCCGGAGCAACCGTGTGAAATCCCCCTCCACGCTCCCTTGAGTCCCGCCTCACAGGATCTTCTCCCTCTCAGACTTCACCGATTCCTCACTCCCTTTTAAGCTCCCTCTTCAAGTTTCCCCCAAAAGAACAAAGCTACAAAGGCTGCCAAAGACACTTACAAAGTGTCATGTCATAGCTTAAATAGAAGATCTCAAAACGAGCTCATTAATGCAAGTTGTCGACATTATCGTCCAGGACGATATACATATCGTCCTGTACGATTAGTATAAATTAAGCTCATTAGCCCAAGATTATTTGGGACGATCAGAAGAAAATTGGTTACATCGTCCTGGCCGATCTCACGATCGTCCCAGACAATTAGTTTAAAACCAATTTCAATCGTCCTGATCATCGCCCGGAATAGATTCTGGCCGATGTAAATCGTCTAGGAAATCATCCTGGCCGATCCTACGATCGTCCCGGATGATGTGATCGTATCAATCAGCCATTAATGCTTTCTAAAGATACCAAATCAATTTAGGCATAATTGAGTTAGATCGTCCTGGACGTTGTGTGTATCGTCTTGGCCGATTGCCTAAAATAAAGAATACCTAATCTGATCATGACAGCTGATTCTTTCTGAATTGAGCCTATCGTCATGGCCGATATAAGTATCGTCCAGGACGATCAGCTTATGATGGCTGCCTTAATGAGGATGACCTAATTAGGATTTTTATTTTTGAACAGATCGTCTAGGATGATATAAATATCGTCCCGGACGATGTTACCAAAAATAGAAATCTTTAGGGAGTAACAGAAAATCTTCGAAGTTACAAAACATTATGAGCCACACCAAATATAATAGAATCAAGAAAGGAAAAAAATGTACAAACTGACTCAGACCCAGTCTACCCAATCTTGAGCTGATTCCAAATTGCAGTACGATCGTGTGAACATGAAATATCAGTACATAAGGCAATCGTAGAGAAATAAGAATGTTTTATATCATCAAAATCATAAACCATTGATCCACAACAATCTCTCCCTTTTTGATGATGACAAACAATTCAATTTGAATTAAAAAAAAAGTAATTTCTCCTAATCTCCCCCTCACTAGAATAAACCCTTTTAAAAATAGGGGAGATAAAAAATATTTTTGTTGTTTTTAATTTTTTTTAAAGAAAAAAAAGGATACAAATTTAACATTACGTTCTCCCCCTTAGACATTATCAAAAAGAGAGGAGGCACAAAAATAAAACGATTAAAAGATAGAAACAATCCCTGATCTAGTGAGCAAAATAAAAATTCTTAAAATGAGAAAGTTACCTCTTGGTTTTAATCAAAAACTTAGTAGAATTATATTAACAACGTATAGCCCAGAAAAGGTTAGAAATTCAAAATTTGATAATCCAAACTCAAGTTCTTTAAAAAGGCTCAAAAATTTTTTAATTCAATATCTAAATCATGGAATAAATTAGAAAAAGAAACACTAATTTTTCAAAACTCCTTTCATAAAATATATCTAATAGAAGATTAATGAACGAATTGTTGAATCAAGAATCATATTTTTCAAAATCAAGTATCGAAAGTATCAAGGGTTTTCTTATGCTTTTAAGAAGTACAAGAATGGTAAGCATTAAATTTTGTGGGCTCATTTTATGCCTCTTGTCAATTTGAATGGAGCTCTTTGCGCATCTTTTTCTTTTGATACACTTCGTGTATCTTTCTCAATTTAGTGTCATTGCGCATCTTTTGATTTGGCGTCATTGGCCACTTTTTTTTTTATTTGGCATCATTGGCCATTTTTTTATTTTTTTTATTTTTAATATGCTGTCTTTCTAAAATTTTAAAAACAAAAAGTAAACCGATCCTATTGATACAACGAACTACTTGATTAAGAAAATTATGAGATAGATTCAACAATCTTGCAAAAGATTCTTATGCGATAGATAAAATGTAGGGAGATGAAAAAAGTTCAGTTTCAAAATTTAATTTAAAATATGATGAAGATTTTAAATCAAAAGTAGAATAACCTCTTTAGGAAATAAAAATTGAGAGTAAAAAACATGAGTTTTCTTCCTTTGACTATTTTTAGAGAAGTCAATCATAACTTATCAAATATTTTAAGAAAAAACAGGAAGTTGATTTTTTATTTTTAGAAAAGTGAATGTGTGTGTTGATCAGGAAAAAAATTTCACAAAACAAATAAAAAAAATTCAAAGAATAAACAAAAATAAAAATATAAAATAAAACCAAAAATAAAATAAACAAAAACACTGAAAATAAAAAAAAACAAAACATAACACAAAAACACAAACAAGGCTTTTAACCATTATCTTTCTTCTGGTCCGATGCTTCAGAAACCAGATCTGCCCAAGAGATTTTTTGCTTTTCATTATTTCCCCAGTTTAAAATTTGCTTCGCTTTATCCTTTTCTAATCTTAAAAGAATTCTTAAATTAAGGCACTAATTTTTCATATGACCAGGCTTCCTACATCGAAAGCAAATAACGTTAGAAGAAATATTAACATCCTTACCATTTTTACATTTATTTCACTTTTGTTGATGCTTATGCTTTGGTGAGCTTTTTGATTTGGTTGACAAGTCATTGCATTCGTCACCAACTAAGCTATCTTTTTCCGTATCTTCAGCTTTTAGAGCAATCGTTTCACCTGCATCCACAAGTCTTTGACCCAAAATTTGCTCATAGGCAATGAGTGAGCCAATCAAATTATCAATAAAATATTCATTCAAATCTTTTGATTCATAAATAGCAATTACTTTAGCATCAAACTTATTTAGTAGACAATGAAGAATTTTGTTAACTTTTTCAAAATTTGAAAATTATTTTCCTAAAGCATGCAATGATGTTATAATTTGGATAAACCTAGTATACATCTCTAAGATTGTCTCATAGTAGCCCATATAGCCTAACAATTTTTATTATTGTGGATAGTAGCCCATATAGCCTAACAATTTTTTCAAAGAAAAGTTTGGATATGTGTGAGGCATCATTAGTTTTTTAATAGGGTAAGAAATGTTCTATTTTAGAAAACCTATCAACAAACACAAAAATACTATCATGTCCATTGGAAAACCTAAAATAAAGTCCATGGAAAGGTCCTTCCAAGGTTGATAAGGGAAAGGAAAAGCAGTATTTGCCAGCTTTTTACTTAGTTTTTTTTTGTCAAGTTTACAAGTGAGATAATAAGTAATAACACATTCAGCATCTCTTTTTAAAGAGGGCAAAAAAAAAAAAATCTTGATTCTATGAGTTTGATAATTTTATACTTGCCAAAGTATCCTACTAATACCCCCCATAATGAAGTTCAGTTATTAAGAAATCTCTATGTAATGATCTAGGTATATAAAGTTTATTTTCTTGATAAAGATAGCCATGCATAAAATAAAAAAGGCTAGCCAGAGCAAGAGGGTTATCCAGGTGACCATGATAAGGAAGTTGAAAATCAGGCCATGTGATATAATCATATTTTATCCTTAAAAATCTAAGAATTTGTTATTCTAAATATGAGATGATTAAAGTGACTCTTGATAAGGCATTCACAACTTTATTTTTCATATTTGGTTTGTGTTTATAAAAATGAAGGGACAATCTTATAAAAATGCAACCCATTTTGCATGTCTTTGATTAAGTTTTCTTTGGGTGTTGATAAACGTAAAGGCATGATGGTCACGACCATATTAATCTAGGAGACTCATTGTTGACCCTAATGAATTGGCCTTCACAGACTTTCCTGAGACAATCACTCATAAAGTCTTGCTTAGGGAACTCACCCCCGAGGACTTTCCCAAGGTACTTGCTAGGCATGCCAGCGGAAAAGGGTTACATGTTGTCACGCCCTAACCCAACTTAACCCATAATAGTACTAGGTTAACTTGGATTGGAGGTGAACACAAAATCTTACTTAAGAAATAATTGAAAAGAATTGTATTTTTGTCTTTTAATATATTTCTAGAGCTTTTATTATAATTCAATAATCATAAACCTACAAAAAATATAACCATTCACCTTACTTGTCATCAAATATGCACATATATATTATAAATAAAAAGATTCATGTACACTAGTCATTAAGTTCATTCAAATATCATAATCTTCTTAACAATCATGACTACAAAATAATATAGAAAAGAAAAAATAATCTAAATATGAGATCTGAGTCAGTCTCAGTCCACTAGATCTCTATTTGGACCTAAAATCATAAAATCACAATGAGCTAAAGAGCCTCTTACATCACCAAATCCTACAACTGGAATCAATGCATATATATAAAACATTTTGCATGTGATCATTCAATTCATGCCAGTATAGATATGTAAAATCAATATAAATCATGAGCATATGAAAAATCCATAATCATAGCTTCAATACAAAAATATACATCATTATACTTGTACGAAATGTAATATCATTTAACACGAATACTAGTTGTATCATATGTGTCTATTTCATGTCATATTATATCAATTACATTGTGTCATGTACTCTTAAATATATCTACTTGTACCAATCCATTATATTATCTATGTATTTATGCATATATCATATCATGATTTTCCCTTTTGTCTCTTAATATGAATTGCTATCATATATGCAATCATATCATCATTATTTTACTACATATATTAATCATATGAATATTATGCCGTTCATATGCTTACATACATTTCTTATCTTATTATATCTCATCTTAATCTTGATTCTTATAAGGTGGCTTTATTAAAAGAGTTGTCACTCTTATCCATCATCATTCTTAATCTTAATCTTATTATAACTCTAGGAGTTTATAATTCATCTTAGGATTGCCCATCAACTTATCTCTCATGTACAAGGTATCATGCTTTGTCCAACCATAGGTATTAACATTACAATTATATTCAATATTTATCTCAAATGTAAATGATGACATATAGGGCACAATATAAAAAATGAATTATAATAACAATGTAGCATATATGCATATCCTATCATTATCATGTTAATATGTATATTAGATTAAACACATGTAACCACTATGCATATCTTGTACTTTAGATGCATATGAGGATATATATATACATGTTAAAGATAACTTTATAATGCATTTCCTATTCACTGAATTCTTATTAAATTGACATTAAATTTATTATACATGTCAAATAATCCTAAAGAAATTCAATGCACTTGCACTCATTTCATGTGTGGCTTTTTCCAACTTATTTTATGCACATGCTAAATTATTCAGTGAAAATTAATATGATAATATGTACTTGCAAAAAATCATCATTTCTACCATATCTCAAAACTTACAATGGTGAAAACTTATTAAATCAAAAAATAATGCATTTTATTCAAAGTTAAAAGAGATAAAATCATAGAATTCAAATTCATTGAATATAGACATAGGACAAAAGTCATCTACAACAATCAAAAGAAGTTATGTAACTAAAGTGTCTGAAAATAATAGGGTGAACCCTGCTTTATCTCTATTCTCCCTCTTTAGGGGGGGGGGGGGGGGGGGGGGGGGGGGGGTGCTAGTTAGTGACCTAAGAAATTTTTAAAATCATTTTAGTGTACTAGTGTCATAATGCTTGATCCAAATCCTCTAAACCCATGAGCTTAGCACCTCAGTGCTAGATCTAGCGCTACCACACTTGGACACCAAAACTTCTCTATATAGAGAACCAGTGTTGCAACACTTACAAGCACAATGCCACAATGCTCCCATAAAAAAATTATCTTCAAAATTTTAATTAGGCTTAATTAAATTCTTAATCAATTCATTCATGGATCTTTAATTTAATATAGACTTGGTCATTATATGTGTGCACATTTTAGCCCAATCCACATATTTGTGTCAATATTTACTTGTTACATCATGTATTACTATTATTTTTAGGTGTAACCTTTCTTGTAGCTTGCTTAACCTTATAAAAAAAGGATCATGAGATATATTTTATACTTTATATATATATTTTATAGTTAACAAAGATCTCTTAGTTTCTCATTGACTCGCATTCCCTCATCCTATCTTATGTTTGAATTGATGTTTGTGATAAGAAGACAGACATTACATAAAGAACAATAAAATAAAGAGTCATCAATGAACATGGTGAACTAGAACTTTATAACTCATCATGATTTAATGAAGATGGAAGAGAGAATCACAAAAATGATTAAGATGTAGTGTGGAGAGTTTAGAGAAATACCCTGAGAGAGAGTGCCCCTAAAAGACCCTTTAACCTGTCAGAGTGTAATGATTACCCAACACCAAGGTCATGAGGTATATTTTTTACTTCATAGTATTTTGACATATCAAAAAGATCTATTAGTTTCTAATCCACTCTCATTCACTATCTTGTTAATAAGGTCAAGTGTCTCCAATGGAGAAATTTAGATATAACATCCTCAAAGGTACAAAGAACTTAAACTGACGCCACTAGCAAGAAGATAAGGATTACATGAAGAACAATAAAACTAAGAGTAAAAATGAAAATGGAGAACTAAAACTTCATAACCCACCATGATTTAATGGATAAGGAAGAGAGAATCAAAGATGATCCAAGATGCATATGTATTAGTATAGATAAATGCCCCAATAAAGGGTGCCCTTGAAGGACCCTCTGACTTGATAAATTATCAAAAATTACCCAACACCAGGGTACTAACTTTAATGCCTCTTGATGATCATATTCACTAGTAATAAAGAATACACCCCTTTACCAAAGTGAGTAAGAAGGGGGTTGGAATTGACCAATGTATTTTCCAAGGAATTGGCATATATAAAGCCACTCACCAAATTTAACACACCCAACTTGGAGTTATATTATGGAAAATATGACCATGGTGATCAGATTATGTACTTTGAGCCATAAACATCATTGATAGACATCAATGTTGCCCTCAAAGGTTAATTTTCTTCTTTATCTTCAAACAATGCCTTTTGGTGGTTTTACCCGCCTTCTACTAGGCATCATTACATACTTATCTGAGTTCACAATTCATCAGCAACCAAAGACCAATAAAGAACCCACAAGCTCTTTTAAAGATGAGGAAAGAACTTGACTAGTCATTAAGGAGTTTTATTATAGAGTTCTAGATATAAAGAGTTAAAGATAGCAGTCGCACAAGTTGCACTAACATAGGGATTGTGGGAATGATTGTTCAAGTATGCATTCAAATTATAATAGCCATAATTATTTGTTGAATTACTGAAAATCAGTAATAGCCATATAAATGTAGAAGATTAAAATAGAGTGTTTGATTCATCCTCAGCCACTCACCCCAATGAACTAATGGAAAGGCATGTATGGCTTCAACATCATGAGCATGATAAGAGTTGGCTGAGGGCCCATAGGGTTAATATAAAGCCATGATAAGAGTTGGCAAAGGACCCGCAAGGTGAAGAAAAAGCTAGCACATAAAATGAATCCGTGTTATCATGGCTAGTAAAGGGCATCCCTGTTGGTGAGACTATTAAAAATTCTAAGATTGCTACCCTATGAATAGATGAAGCATCACCACAACCTGACCATATAGAGAGGATGATCCACATCCCACTCACTAATATCCTACCATAAATCCCTTATGCATGTCCATCATGGATTTAGTGAAGGATTGAGAATAATGACTTCTTCAAGCATCTGATGTTGTTTAAGGTATGCACTCACCTTATAGACTAAAAAATTTTATGCATTTCATAAGACCCATGATATAACAAAAAGGAGTGAAGACACCTCCAAAATCATGGAGATTTAACAAAAGCAAAAAAAAAAAAAGTTAAAGGAATTTATCCTAGTGGACCAAGGAAAGCGAAGAGGAAAGGTAACTATAGAAGACCAAGAGGGTGAGCCAATTCGCACTTGCACCATCTACAATGTCAGGGTAGTACCTACCAACCTCAAAAGGTGATGATATAAAGACATCACAAGGGGTGAGTCTTAAATAACATTGTTCCTGATAATTAACTGGATGACCACACTCCCAAATGCTAATAGTTAAGGTTTCCCCAGCCATCATACAAACTAGGGAATGGCAACCCCTTTAATGATGTAGTGGCGATCATCACACTAGACACCAATAACGATATTAGAAGTAATTTCATCAACATAGAAAGTTATTTACATCATTTTTAAATATATTTTCAATAAGATAAACTTGATTGCTTTCAAACTTACCCCCACTATAATCCACTATTTGGTTTCATAGTTAAGGGGCTAGATTAAAGGGGTGATCACCCTACCCATAATATGGGGTGAGGGCGAGTGCTACTGTACAATGATGGTCAACTTCATAGTGGTGGATGCACTCACAATACACAATGCTATTTTCATATAAAAACTCCTAAACATTTTCAAGGGGGACTCATGATGTATTATGTGCCAGACAAGTTTCCAATTAGAGGCTAGAAAATCATAATGAAGGGCTGCCTAATGTAATCATAAGTATGCTACCTAAACACTACTTGAATAATGATAAGCCTACCTAAAAAGGTCTTGAAACATGAAGTAGATAGCGGAGCATAATTAGAGACCACTAAGGCGGTGAATGAAGTCCTAATAATAGAATATAATCCATAGTAAACCCTAAGGATAAGTTTGGCCTTCAACCCAAACATTGAGATGAACTCATTTATGCCCTTAATGATGATGTGAATATCTTCACTTAGATTACAACTGAAATGTCAGGGGTAGATATTAAAGTCACCTGTCATAGTTTGAACGTAAAAAAGGAGGTCATCCCATAAAAAAAGACTATAGTTCTCTTAGCTAAGCCCATCAAATAAAAATTCTAAAAACTCCTTGGTGCCAACTTCATTAGGGAAGTGCAATGTTCATACTAGATCTCTAACACAATGATGGTGCAAAAGGTGAATGAGAAATGGAAGATGCACCTCAGCACTTAGGAGAAGACATCCTTCATTATCAAAGAAGGGCTATATCATTATAAAGCGATGGTGTTTGGCTTATAAAATATGTAATCAATTTACCAATGCGTGATGGTGATGGGTCCAATCTTCAAAGATATAAAAAGGGAGAGATATTGAGGTGCACATGGACAATCTCCCAGTAAAGAGAATGTCATCAAAATAATACATCCAAGATCTAAGAGATACATTCACCACATTAAAATGGTATAATATGCAAATCAACCCACTAAAATATACTTTTGGAGTAGGTTCAACTAAGTTCTTTGGGTTCCTCCTCTCCCTAAATGGAATTAATGTTAACCCCAATAAAGTAAAGGAAATCTTGAAGATGACACACCCAAAACTATATAGGACATATAATGACTCAATAGATGAGTCATCAAACTGAACGAATAAATTTCAAAGTCAAGTGAAAGGTGTTCACCCTTCATTAAAGTTTCTAGTAGATCCAAGCATTTCACATAGAGCATTGAGTGTGAGGCAATATTCCAACAATTAAAATGCCTCTTATCCTTGCTCCCACTACTATAAAGCCCACAACTAGGGGAAGACCAACAACTATATCTTGGAGTTAGCAAGGACGTTGTTTGCTCTATTCAAGTGAAAGAAGAAGGGAGGTAATAACCCATCTACTAAATGTGTAAAATGTTACGGGATGCCAAATTGAGCTATTCGATCATGAAAAAAATTACATTGGCACTCATAACCTCAGCTCATTGACAATAACCTTACTTTCATGACCACTCAATCCAAGTCATCTCTAATCATCCTTTTAAAATCATGCTCACTAAATTAGATCATTCAAGATGGCTACTTAAATGGGTGGTCAAGTTAAGTGAGTTTTAAATCCCTTTTAGACCTTGAATAGATATCAAGACTCAATCAATCACTAACTTGCATATGGATTTTAATTGCTTGGTTGTAAAGAAGGAAGTGGCCAATAAAGAAGGTTAGGCATGGTCACTATATGTGGATGGGGCGTCGAGCAACCATAAAGTAAGAGTGAGCATGGTTTTCAAGAGCCTAGCTAGGATCATTTTAACACATGTTATGTATCATATTTAAAGTACATAATAACTAAATAGAATATGAAGCCTTAGTTACCAGATTAAAGTAAATATCTAGAATAAGTGTTGACTCACAACTGATCCTAAGTCAAATCAATGGACAATAATAAGCATGGGATTAAATATTATAAAAGTACCTTTTCAAAGTGAAGGTTGAGATAAATCTATTTGAATACTTATACTTTCCTAAAAAACATAATAAAGTTTTTGACTTATTATCAAAGTTGAGACCTAACATTAATAAAAAAATTATAAAAAAATAAACAACTAAAAAATTAAAAATTTAAAAATTTTAAAAAATAAAAAAAAATAAAAAAGGAGGGGAGGTGATGCAAGTCAATGTGGACCACGTGATAAGTTGGACTGATCCTTACATTTAGTATCTATAAATAGGGAAAATCTCATTCTCATTTGACGCAACAAACTTAAGAAGGTTTAAAATAAAAGTTGCCCAATATCTTCTTATTGCTGGAAAGTTATGTAGAAGATTGGAGACCTCATTGGATCTGAGAAGTAAAAAAGAAAGGGAAGATACTCAAGGACTCAGGTGAGTGCTAGAGCCACTTTAGGAGAATTAAACTCACCGATAAAATGCTTAGGTAAGGATACTTTTGACTAGACCTTAGAAAGACTGAGAGGAGTTTTTTAAAAGATGCATCAAATGCTAGAAATTCACTCCAATACAAACTATAATCTTCTTACAAGCTTTAATCAATAATTACCTCATAGACATTCTCTTTTGGGAAATTGATCTCATCGAAGTTTTCCTTCTTTTAGCAACCAAGAAAGGCTTGTCCTCATTAACAAGGACTACTTTTAAAAGTGGATTAAGGCAAAGGCACTAGCAAAGACTACTATCAAAGTTATTCATAACTTCCTATAGTTTGATATCATATACATGTATGGGTTACCTCTCACGCTCATCACCAATAATGGGCCATACTTTATTGAAAATAAGGTCAATGGATTAAACACCAATTTGCCTTGGTATATTTTCACCAAATGAATGAGAAATTTAAAACAATGTATGAGAAAACACTGAACATGTGAAGAAAAAAGTTGATGGAGCCAAAAATAGATCGACCAAGATATTACATTCAGTCTTATAGGCATCAAGAACTATTCCATCCTCATTGGCTAGCCAAATACCATTAACACATTCTCATGGAATTAAGGCCCTACTATAAGTCGAGTATGAGTTGCACATTTAGCGAGTGATCATGATAGCTAATTTTGAGGAAAATGAGTTCACTATATGGGAAGAACGAAATAAAAAGGCAAGAAAATTATAGAAATTTTTTTAAAAGAACTTATAGCTCGAACTGTGCTTGCGCAAGAAAAGACAAATAGGGGAATGACAAAGTACTATAATGAATATATTAAGGTGAAAGTCTTCTATGCTAGCATCTTGATACTAAGAAAAGTGAACAAAGTAACTCACCAATCCATGTTGGCAAAGCTTAGGTCAACTTAAGAAAGATCCTATATAATTCAAAGGCAAGTTTTTGATGCCTTAAGATCTAAATTTAAAAGAGTTATATCTTTTTATATTTTTAATCATCAACCAAAGCTTACTAAGTTCATCAAGATGAAATAAATAATAAAAAACAAAAATATGTTATTATTCATCCAATTATTTACACATTGATTCATAACCCAAAAATAGCATAAACAACAATTATGATATTCAGCCAAAATAATAAAAGTGATCTGATACCACTTGAAAGTTCGAGGAGATTGTTAGACCTTAATGAACTATCCCTAAGGCTCACTAATATGGATGTAATACTATCACTTGATATGAAAGCTAGTACAATTATCAAAAGTTGCAAAGATGGTGATGATAATCTAATCAATATAATATAATATCAATCACAGATTTTCAACCAAGTAGTTATAATAGAAAATAAAATGCAAAAAAATAAACTGCAAAAAATAAAATCAGAAAGAACACACCAGATTTATAGTGGTTCGGTCAAACCATGACCTACATTCACTTCCCAGAGTCACCCACTCTGGGTATTTCACTATCACTATAGTGTCTCTCCCTTAGACCCCACAACTACATAAATAAGCTCTTACAAACTTTCTTTCACCAACCTGGTGTAGCAGAGGACAAAACTCCTTTCACGGGTAAAGAACATTGACTCCTTTTTACCTTCCTGGTGAGGTAAAGAATCTGAACTCCTTTTCACCCTCATGGTTAGATAGAGAACCTTGAATCACTTTCATCTTCCCCGGTGCGGTAGAGTAGCCTGGTCCATTGACACCAAAGAGATATTCTTCTTCCTAAAACTTTCCTCAAGATAAAACTTGAATCTGATGGTACTAAGATGCAAGTTTATTGGAGCAACCATATGAAACCCCCTCCACACTCCCTTGAATCCTATATAAATCTTCTCCCTCTCAAACTCCACCCTTTCCTCTCTTCCTTTCAAGGCTTTCTCTTCAACATTTCTCCAGAAGAACGAAGTCTCAATGCATGCCAAAGACACAATGCCTTTGGAGAAAGCTTAGAAAGAAGGCTTCTAAAATCCTAAAAAATTATTTTAGCTGTCAAAGATTGTATAGTATGATTGCAGGACCGTCCAGGACAATATGCAAAATTTGACCTATTAGTAATGTACGATTACCAGTTAGTAAAATAAAAACAGTTCAATTTGTTTGTTCATATTATACGATCATCAATATGAACAGTTCAATTTACATGTTGGTACTATATGATTATCAATATGAATGACCAATCGTACAGTATAATTAGTTCAACTAAAATACATTTTATCTAGGAATAATCATGAGACGACCAAATTCATCTCTATTGATCATATAATATGATCCAGTTTGTATAGTACGATCAAAATATAAAAATTAAGCATATTCAATTGATTAATTACAAGATTAAATTATGAAATGTTTTAAACATCGTATAGTATGATTAGGTTTATACAGTACAAATAGAAAAACTTTTCAAATTCAAATTTTTATCTAATTTAATGGACGACGGCTTCTTAATTATAATAGATCGTCCAATATAATATGTTATTCATAATGTAAGATTAGTTATATTTCAAAAATATTTTAATTAATTTTTATAACACCAAATCATACAATATGATTCATATCATACAATACTATGTACAAAAAATTAAAAAATATTTAAAAATATTTTTTTTCTCCCCTTGTGTGTGTGTGTGCACGGTCACCAGGCTAACATAAACCCTTATAGGACTTGACTCAAGAAATTAAAAATAAATAAATAAAAATTACAGACTCTTTCAGCATAACATATTCTATCCCATCTTGAGCTTCGAATCTTCAAACAACGGCACATGTTGTACTTGAAATATTAGTTAGCATACAAACAAATATGCACTACAAATACTAGGATAAATAAAGAATTAATCAACAATATTAGTTATCATCAAAATCATTAACTCGGGAGCCCGAGCTGCAATAAATAACCCATCATTAAAAATATATCATGACCACAAAATAAAGAACTAAAATAAGCAGAAATAAAATCTAAACTAGTTGCCCAAATTGACCTCACTCCACTAGTTTCTTTCGGGTAAGAATTTTTACATATTTTTAATCATTAATCTTCTTAATCATATCAACATCAATCTCATATATCTTATCTAGCATATCAATACATCCATTTTGATTATTCTTATATGCATTTTTTATCATATATATCATAATAAGATACATCATGTACACATCATATGCAATTATCATAACATGTAGATCTATCTAGTGTGCTCATCAATATGCATATATTATACCAAAATACATATTATGCTTAAATGAAAAGTAAGCTTATGCATTTATGTATCTCATATTCATATTTAATATATTAGCTCCTATTTATTTTGCACCCAATCTTTCTCTGCACATTTCAAATAAAATGTCATATATGCAAAGTTAATTGGTGAAATTTTTTTTAAAAAAATTGATTAAAATATTCAAAATAATAATATCTATCACATATCAAAAGTTACACGATGAAAGTTCGTTAAAATGGGACATATTAGATTTTTGCTAATTTTGAGAGGTAAAGAATATAGTAAACACAAAATTTTTGAAAACAAATATATAATAGATGTCACTTGTAAAGTTCATAATATTTTTTGTAACAAAAGTAATGGATGAAAACCCTCGAAATGCCTTATGTCTCCTCCTCTCTCTCCCTTATCTCCTCTACCTCTCCTCCTTTCTTCCTCGACAAGGAAAATAAAATGTGATATATATATATCTCTCATTTAGTGCCTAGCACCATAGCGCTATGGTCCACAACATCGTTGCACTACATGTAGATTGCTGGATTATTGTGGAATAGAGAACATGCACTATTGCGCTTACCAACTCAGCATCATAATGTTGAAGACCATATTTTCATATTTTAAAATAATTTATTTTTTAAAAATTTTATTAGGGTTATGACAAAGTTATCCTTAAAGCATATTAACTACTGACATGTCCAAGTAAGAAAGTACCTAGAAGGTTAAGCACTAATGATGAAAAAACCTTTATACATCAAGAAATATTTATATTGTATATTGTTTTTGGCAACAAAATTATTTTTATTTTTTATTTATTTATTTTTGTTTGGAAAGCACATTATAAAATGAATGAACATTGAAAAATCATGATAAAATATTAATTCAGGGCACTCATCCCCTCACTTTGTGTACTCAGAAAACTTGTCTGTCTTCCTTGAATATAATAAGAGAATTCACCCATTCATATAGCAGGGAAAGAACTCACTTTCTTTCTAAAAGCCACTTGGGGGACTCACTCACACAATTTGATTTAAAGTTGAGTCAAAGTTCACTAACTTTAAGCCCCAACAAGTGATAGAACTTATCAAAAAAATTCTAACTCATAAGATCGAATAACTTGGTCAAAGAAATAAGAGAAGTCAATTAACTATTTTGAAGATTGATAAAATCTCAACGTATGTTCAAGTTTAGAATTGACAAGATTACCTATAGGCGATCCAAACCATTCATGCAAAAGACCTATATGGGTGTAAAAGCCCACAAGAAGACGGATAATCTATGTTTAGTGAGTTTATCTCCTTATTTTTGTTGAGTTGTCTTAAGAGTTTAAATGATCATGTAAACTCAAAATAATCATCACTATTTTCTCAAAAGTTCAAAAGAAAATAAAAAGTATCTTTAACTATGTTTACTATATATTCAAACTTGTTGTAATTTTTTCTTTGATATGCAAGAAATCCTTATGAGAAGCTGAGTGGGAAATAACCAATAATTGACACTTACAAGAGCCTAGCCTTGAAAGGAAACTCTGGTAATTTACAATAAGATTTGTACTATATACAGTGCAAGTCCCAACAAAAAGTGAGTCTAAATGGTTACTATCACACCCCAGTTTGGCCCACCCTCTAACGGTCAATCTGAAGTACAACGGAGAAGGAAAATCTAAATCGGCTTCTTACTAACACCCATTCTACTACTTTCAGAATCAAGTGAGTAAAAAGAGACTTATTTGGACTCTCCTAACACATCAACATATCAAGCCCCATGCATAAACATAGGAAGCATGTAATGTTTTACAATTAACATCAAATATACATAAAGTAAATGTAGAACTCTACTAAACTTTAAAAATTTTCTTACATACCCAAAAGCCTATACATCTATTATTCAAATCTCTTTTTTTAGATCTCTTTATACATCTAAATATATATTTACACTAATAAGAATGGTCACCTCTTTTTCCCGCATAGTGCCCAACAGCCTCCTTTCCCTTACCTACAGTATAACCAATACTAATGAGCTAGACTCAATAAAATAATATATATATATATATATATATATATATATATATATATATATATATATATATATATATATATATATATATATATATATATATATATATATATATATATATATATATAGTAATAACATGGTGTAAAATTATGGAAAACACATGAGAATTCTATGCTGATCATAAGCAATGTAATATATTTTAACATGTCATATGATGACTATAGGCTTTTGCACTATTTTAATTCAATGTTGGGACCAGATTTTCAACTTTTAGAATTAAAACTATTCTCTCATTCAAGGTTGGTTTCAAATTCCTACTTTTAGAATTGAGATTGTAGGCTTACCTCATCAAGTCTTTAACCTTTACTTGTGCGGGCCTATTCCCAATATATGACTTATTTGACTTTCTCAATAGCAATCCTTTTTAACATCCATTTTAACCCTCATGACATATGCTATTCATAAATATATCCATACATGTTCATACAAGTGTAAAATGAAGAAACGGAAACAAATGCTATCATAAACATAGTAGATTTGAATTGCAATGAAATATAGCTTTTACTATTTTCTATAGTATCATTTGGGTATCTCACCTTGCTAGGAATTTGTTCTCCTAGACTTTATCTTCCTTTCCTCTTGTATGCAATATGAATTGCACTCTTTTTCATTCCATAAAATCCTTTTTCTCTCTTTTAAAACTCCTTTCCACTTCCTTTCCTTTCCTTCTAAGTACTCTTCTTAGATTAAGCAAATTGTCTTATAAAATTTAGCCTTCTTGAAATTCAGTCTTCTAGGGAATTTAGATTAAGAATCAAATTGTCTTATAATATAAATAAAATTCAGCAAATTGTCTTATAATATAAGTAAAATTTAACAAATCATCTTATAAAATTCAACATTCTTTAATATCCTTACCTATTTTTAGCTACCAAATAGTAGGAATTCCCCTATTATTTCTTAAATTTGTAGAAATTAGAAGCACCAGTCCTTATTTTGCTAAAAACAAAATTTTGTAATATTTCCCATAGCATTCCAAATACTGCTTCTCCCTTGCATTCCAAGCCAACTTATGGAAAAATAAGAGAGGAATTCTACTGCTACATAATAGAGAGAATTTCTAGCCCACTACAAGATTAACTAGTGGAAATACTTTATTATAAGATCCACTACATGATTAATGCCTTTATTCATATTACTTTATATTATAATCCCTAGTGATTTTCCTATTACAAGCTTCCCCAAAATTTCTAGCCGTGAGATCTAATCCAACCAATGCATGGCTCAGTTAGTGGAAATAAATAACTAAGGAAAGTTTCCTTTTCAATATTAAAGAAAAAAAAGGAATGATGGCTACTAGTTACTTAAAAGTCAATTCACTTGATTTCAATTAAATGTTAATGACATATGTAATAGTATATGTAATAGTTATTTCTATACTAGTTATGCATAAACAATTGACTTCATAAGTGACATACGCTTCTATATATCAAATGCTCAAACTTAAAAGTAGATTTTTTTTTAATGAAAATAAATTAGCATTTATACAAAATTTATACTTGCCTTTACTTTGAAAATTTTGGATATTATAATCCACCCCTCCTTGTCTAAAATTTGTCCTCAAAATTCTATTCCTTAGTGGTCATCAAACAAATGAGGAAGTCTCAATCTAATATCTTTTTCTCTTTCCTAGGTTGCCTTCCTTTTTGGTTTGTATTTCCATTTTACTTTTACATAAGGGATCTAACAATTTCTGAGTTATTTTGTATCAAAAGTTAATATTCTTTCTGGTTTTTCAATGTAAGTTATATTTTTATGTAGCTCGATTTCATCATGTAAAATTCTTTGATGGGCATCTATAATCAATTTCCTTAGTAGTGACACATGAAAAATATTATGTATATCTGACATGTCAGCTAGAAGAGCAAGTCAATAAGAAACTTTTCTAATCCTTTCAATAATTTCAAATTGTCATATGCACTAAGGATTTAATTTGCCTCCATGTCCAAATCTAGCTATACCTTTCATACGCTTGTCCTTCAAGAATACAAAGTCACCCACTTCAAACTTTACTGCTATGTGCTTAGGGTCATAATACTTTCGCTGTCGATCCTGAGCAGCTTTTAATCTGTCTCTGATTAATCTGGTTTTTTTGTTGCTTCATCAATAAACTCTAGACCCATTAGTTATCTTTATCCTACTTAAACCCAAGTTAAGGGAGTTCTACACTTGGGCTTCATATGGTGCCATTTGTAGACTTGATTGGTAATTATTATTGTAATCAAATTCAATAAGTGGTATGTGATCTTCCCAACTATCTTTGAATTCCAAAACACATAATCTCAATAAGTCTTCTAGTACTTGAATGGTTCTTTCAGATTGATCGTCATTATGAGGATAAAAGCTATATTGAAATGCAAATTTATGCCCAAGCTTTCATGATTGTCTTTCCACAGTCTAGAAGTAAATTTTTCATCTCTATCTGGGATAATAATTTTTAGAATATCATGTAATCTGACAATCTCTTTCATATACAGGCGTGCCAATTTATCTACTGAATCAGTTTGCTTGATAGGCAAAACTTGAGCTAATTTTATCAGGCTATCAATAATCACCCAAATGTAGTTATAGCCATGTCTAGATCAGGAAAATCCCATAATAAAATCCATTGCAATTTCTTCCCACTTCTACTCAAGGATAGGTAGTGATTGCAATAATCCACTAGGTCGCTGATGTTTATCTTTCATAATTTGATATGCTTCACACTTAGCTACATATTCTACAACATCTCTCTTCATACCTGGCCACCAGAATATTGATTTCAAGTCTTTATACATCTTGGTACTGCCTGGATGAATTGTATAACTAGAATGATGAGCTTCTTACATAATTTTCTTTCTTGAATCTGAATTATTTGGTACCCATAATAGGAATTTGTGCCTAATGATTCCATCAACACCAATAGAAAGATCTAGTCTTTTTCCTTATTGGGCTTGCTTAATCACATTTAAATATTCACTACTAAGATTTTGAGCTTTTTTAATATGATCAGATAGTGTGGGCATTACTATTATCTGATGTAAAATATTTCATATTTTTGAAATATCTAATCTCCAATTGTTAACTTTCCATTTCCTTGATCAATTGAACCTCTTGAGTAATCATCCAGTTCATCATTCATGTAGATTTGCGACTCAAAGCATCAACCATAATATTGGCTTTTTTTGGACAATACTAAATATCTAAATCATAATATTTGATGAGTCCAATCATCTTCTTTATCTTAGATTGAGTTCTTTATGTGAAAATATATATTTTAAGCTTTGATGATCAATAAAAATTTCACATCAAACCCTATAGAGATAATGTCTCCAAATCTTCAAAGAAAATACCACTATAGCCAGCTCTAACTCATGAGTGTAATTTCTTTCATGGGGATTTAATTGCCTCGATGCATATGCAATCACCTTTCTATTTTGCATTAGAACACAATCCATACCTTTTAAGGAAGCATCACTACAAATTTGAAATCCTTCTGTTCCTGAGGAAAGTGTTAATACTGGTGTTGTGGTTAGATGCAGTCCACTCAATTCAACCTCCTTTCTCACCAGTTTAGACAAAGACAATAATTTGTGGAACTCTTTTAACAAATCTTCTGCAATATCGTGTTAGTCCAAGAAAACTATGAACCTCTATAACATTCTTTGGTGTAGGCCATTCTATAATTATTTTCACTTTCTGTGGGTCTACTAAAATTCCTTCACCACTGATAATATGCCCCAAGAAGGAAATATTTCTCAACCAAAATTGACATTTTGAATATTTTGCATACAACTGATTTTTCCACAAGCTCTCCAAAACTATCCTTAAATGTTCAGCATGCTCCTTATCACTTATTGAATATATAAGAATGTCATCAATGAAACTAATTACAAACTTATCTATATAGTTTGTGAAAATTTTATTCATCATATCCATAAAAATAGTAGGAGCATTTGTTAACCCAAACGACATGACTCTAAACTTAAAATGACCATACTAGGTCCCAAAAGCTATTTTACTAACATCTGATTCTTTAACCCTCACTTGATGGCATCCTAATCTTAAATCAATTTAGGAAAATATTATAACATCGACTAACAGATGAAACAAATCATCTTTGCATGGTAGTGGATATTTGTTCTTAATTTTCACTTTGTTCAACTCTCTATAGTCAATGCATATTCTCATGGATCCATCCTTCTTCCTAACAAAAAGTACAAGTGCACTACAAGATGAATGGCTAGCCCTGATAAATCTCTTATCCATTAATTCATGTAACTCAGCTTTTAACTTATGCAGTTCTTTAGGGGACATCATATAAGGAGATTTGTCGATTGCTGATGTTTCTGGTTGTAGTTCTATGTCAAATTCAACTTATCTTTCAGGTGGTAATTTAGGTAATTATTCAAGAAATACATCTAAAATTCAGAGGCAACTAGAACATTCTTTAAGGCCAGAATATCTTTATTTAAGACCTCCATTATAGCCAAGAACACTAACTCACCCATCCTTAAATATTTACCCATCTTCACTATACTAATAAAAGAGGATGTTGCATTTTTTCATAAGGAAAATGGAATATTTTCTCATTTGGTAAATTGAATTTTATTCTCTTCTTCCAACATTTAATTGTAGTAAAATATTTAACTAACCAATCCATTCTCAAGATGATGACAAATATTTTAATAGGCACTATAATTAATTCTGTTAAAAATTTGTGACCTTGAATATCCAAATTCATAAGACACGTCCTGTTGGCAAGAAAACTATCCCCCGTTGGCATCATAACACATAAGGTAGGCATAAAATATGTAGTCTCAACAAATAAATTAGAACAAAATTCTTCAAAAATAAATAAATGGGATACACCAGAATAAAAAAGAACCATACCAAACTTATTAGCAATCAAAAGTATACATGTTACCACCTCTTATGAATCCTTGGTTTCCCGGGGTGTAATGGCAAACACCCTAGCTTTCACAGGTTGATTGCCTTTAACATTTAATGCTTCTCCTTTAACTAAACTGGTAGTTTTCCTTGTACTGTTGGCCTTCCCTAAAACGGAGTTTTTCCTGACTGATTGCCTTCCAAATATTTCTTATGTTGTGCTTATTCCTAATACCCATGTAGCTTGGCATTGGTTCTTTTCTCTTGAGGGCAATCCACCTTGTGATGCCCCAACTCAACACATCTGAAACATCTTCTAGATCCCACCAAACACTGACCATAATGTCTCTTTCCACACTATTCAAATAAGAGTTTCTCAAGCTGACTTTGCTTCTGTTTATCATCAAACTTTGGCTTTTTTGTTTCTGAATCTATCATCCTTTTCAAATATCTTTCTTTTGCCTATTTATTGCTGATCCTAACTATGCTTAGAGAAATTTAGCTCATTTTGAATTCCTCTAGCTCCGTCCACTAAGTTAAAAAATTCACTGATATTATAAGGTGCCAATGCTAATCATAGTTGATCTTTGAGTCCTCTAAAAAATCTGTGGCACATCTCCTCTTGGGTACTGACATAATGAGGTGTGTAGTGAGATAAAGAAGTGAACTCCTCTTCATATTGCATAACTATCTTAGAACCCTAAGTTAGATTGAAGAATTTGTCTTGCAGAGCTAATCTAGTTGAAGGAGGAATGAACCAATCTCTAAAAACCTTCAAAAAATCATTCCAGTGTATGCTAGTGATAATCATATATCCAAATTTTTCTCTATGATATGTTTGCCACCATCTTTTTGCTTCTCCTTCCAAAACAAATGTGGATAATAGTACTTTTCTATTTTTAGGATAGATCATACCATCTAGGATCTTCCCTATCTTAACAACCAATCCTCAGCCATTGTTGGATCATTTGCTCCTTTGAATGTTGGTGATTTAAAAGTCTTAAATAATTTTAAATGTCAATCCACTTCACTGTCACTTTTCAATCTAGGTCCACTTTTAATAGAAGATTTCTCCATATATGTAATTTTGTTTACCAATTATGAGATCCAATGTATAATATCTTGAAGTTCTTTAGACTTATTTCCTTCATTCATTCCGATTTATATATCCGACCTGGATGATTGACCAGTCATTCTTTTAGGCAACTCCTCATACATAATTATATGTATGCATATAGATAATTCATAATATATATACTCATACTAATAAACATGATCATTTCAAAGCATTAAATAAGCATGTTATGCAATTATGTTATTATACCATAATGTTATGTATAGTTCCACTAAAACTTGATGCAACCTATAGCTTTATATATATCCAATTCATTATATCTCATCCTACTTCCTCATCTAAATCCAATTTAGCTTCCATTTTATCTTGATTTGGCTTTGATACCAACTTCTGTCACACCCCAGTTTGTCCCACCCTTTAACGATCAATCTGGAGTATAATAGAGAATGAAAATCTAAACTGACTCCTTTGTACTAACACCCATTCTGAGCCACTACCTTCAAAATTAAGTGAGTAAAAAGAAACTTATTTAGACTCTCCTAACACATCAACATATCAAGCCCCATGCTTAAATATAGGAAGCATGTAATGTATTTCAATTAACATCAAATATAATTAAAGTAAATATAGAGCTCTACTAAACTTTTAAAATTTTCTTACATACCCAAAAGTCTATACATCTATCATTTAGATCTCTTTGTACACTCAAAACATATTTAAACAAAAAAGAATGGTCACCTCTTTTTCCCACCTAGTGCCCTATGGGCTTCTTTCTCGTACCTGTAGTATAACCATTGTTAATGAGCTAGCTCAATGAAATATATATATATATATATATATATATATATATATATATATATATATAATTAGTAATAACATGGTGAATAATTATGAAAAATACATGAGAATTCTATGTTGATCATAAGCAATGCAATACATTTTGACAAGTCATATGATGGCTAAAGGATTTTGCACTCTTTCAATTCAATGTTAGGTCAAGATTCCCAACTTCTAGAATTGAAGCTTTTATCTCATTCAAGGTTAGGTCCAAATTTCCACTTTTAGAATTGAGAGTGTAGGCTTACCTCATCAGGTCTTTCGCCTTTACTTGTGTTTACATATCCCCCATATATGACTTATTTGACTTTCTCAATATCAATCCTTTTTAGTATCCATTTTAACCTTCATGACATATGTTATTCATAAACATATTCATAAGTGTTCATACAAGAGTAAACTGAAGAAAATTGAAGTAAATGCTATCATAAATATAGTAGATATGAATTGTAATTAAATATAAAGCTTTTACTACTTTTTATAGCATCGTTTGGGTGTCTCACCTCGCTAGGAATTTATTCTCCTAGACTTTGTCCTTCTTTCCTCTTGTATACAATCTCAATTGCACTCTTTCTCATTCCATAAAATCATTTTCTCTCTTTTAAAACTCTTTTCTACATCCTTTCCTTTCCTTCTAAGTCGTCTTCTTAGATTAAGCAAACCGTCTTATAAAATTCAGCCATCTTGAAATTCAGCCTTCTATGGAATTTAGATTAAAAAGCAAATTGTCTTACAATATAAATAAAATTCAGCAAACTATCTTATAATATGAGTTAAATTCAGCAAAACGACTTATAAAGTTCAGCCTTCTTTAATATACTTACCTATTTTTAGCTACCAAATAGCAGGACTTTCTTTATTGTTTCTTGAATTTGCAGCAACTAGAAGTAGCAGCCCTTAATTTGCTAAAAAAATTTATAGAATTCTTTTGATAGAATTTCACAGACTGCAACTCCCTTGCACACCAAGCTAGCTGATGGAAAAATTGAAGAGGAATGCTAATACAGGATTAGATAGTGGAAACAGTTTATTATAAGATCCACTACAGGATTAATGCCTTTATTCGGATTACTTTATATTAAAATCCCTAGTGCTTTTCCCACTATAGGCTTTCCAAAAATTTCCAGCCGTGAGATCTAATCCATCCAATGAATGCTCGGTTAGTGGAAATAAATAACAGAGGGAAGTTTCCTTTTTAGTATTAAAGCAAAAAAGGAATAATGGCTACTAGTTACTTAAAAGTAAATTCACTTGATTTCAATTAAATGTTAATGTCATATGTAATAGTTTATGTAACAATTATTCCTATACTAGTATATACAATTGACTTCATAAGTGACATATTCTTCTATATATCAAATGCTCAAATTTAAAAGTAGATTTTTTTAATGAAAAAAAATTAGCATTTATAGAAAATTTATACTTTCCTTTGCTTTGAATAGTTTTGGTATTATAGTTACCCTCACAAAAATGAAATATCTAGGAAAAGGTGAGGCCCATCTAAGATGATGACAAGTCAAGAAAAGTATATTATGACCCTAGAAGGCTCTCATCCTAATGGAGGTCATAGCATATGAGCTCACACCTAGAGGATCAAATCAGGAAAGAAATTACTCTAGTGAGTTCATCCAAAGGACTCGTCTAAACAAACCTTCATCTTGAGGTGTACCTATCCTAGGAGAATTTGGAATTTTCAATAGTAAGTCTATCTTCCTTCAATGGTTGTCCTAGTTCGAGCTACATGAAGAACACACTTATAGAGCCCATGGTAATGAGTCCACTGATTATATTCATCCTTGACTCACAATCGGATTCATTTATGAGACTTGCCAATCACTTCTAGAGACTCACGTTCTCTTAAGAACTTACACCTGAAGACTTGCCAAATACACTTGACTTCGACGACTTGCCCAAGGTAAAGTGCCACATGTGCACCTTTTAAGCCTGCCCACATGCATGTATTAATAAGTACTTATCCTATCATATATTATTTTTCTATTTTTTAAAAGATATAACATTTATTGTAGCCATTTTAACCCTATAAATAAAAAGTTAAATGACATATTTTGGACTTGATACTATTTTTACTATTCACAAAAAGTTCTTAGCTTCTTCTCATCTACTCTTATTCTCTTGCTCTAACTTGCTAAACTATTGTCACTCATAGATAAATTTGAATCTAACAAGTATAATATTTAAAAGAATAATAGATTTAATATGCATGCACAAATTTGAAAATAAAAAAATTTATTAAGGCAATGTTATCAAATTTTACGTCATATAATAATATTTAATTATATACTTATTTTAGAAAATATGCATGCACTAAATTAGTAAGCATATTGTCATTAATCATTAGAATATACCATTTTGAAAAAAGTAAATAAATTTCCTTTTGGCTTCAAAAGTTCTTAAGAAATATCTTAAAGTTCTTTACAATTCTTTTTGTTTTTCCATATATAAAACTCGAAGGGTATAGGAAAGAGCATAATAGAGTAGAAAGAAGCAGGTGAACACAACGAGGTTTATTTCACTTGGATAACATAAAATTTTTATAAATTAATTCAAAGCTCAAATCTCAATATTCTCAATCATTTAAAATAAGACAGCCAGCACAAATCTCAGTCATAATGGCAAAACAACACCATTAAAATCAAACTATAAAGACATTCATTTATGTACATTTCTGCACTATATGCAATTCCAAATAAATACAATCTTCACTACTATGAATGCGAATAAGTACCTTCTTCCTTCATAAACTATAAACCACCACAGCTTTTCTGGGATTTTTACTAGCACTTATTTCAGAACAAAAAAAACACAAAAAAAACATACAGATGTAATAAAGATATCAATAGCTAACCAATATGCAACTTTCATTCCTGCTCACATCTTCCATCGCATTCAAGTAGAATGAAGAACAAGCCTGCAAGAAGCAAAGAGTATGTACATCCACCTTTCTGTCACCATTAGATCTGCCAAAAATAATATAGCTATACATGGCATAGCTCCTCCAATGGAGTTTCATCTCCTATGAGGATGAGGCCATCAACATGCATTGGTAAAAAGCATCTCATCCATTGCCAACCAGTCGACGAAGCTTCATCCGGTGGATCGATTATGATTAAGTTTTCATGTGTTTTGAGAGTACCTAGAACACTCACTGTGCTTCCCTCTCTGATATACCTATTTTAAGGTTCACCCTTCAATACACATGTAATAGAAACATTGCAAGCTTGAACAGATAAAAATTCCTCAACAATTATCAAATGATGATTTAGATTCAGATATGGAAGAGAATGAACAGGCAAAAGAAGTGCTTAGGAACCTCCAACCTTATGGGGAAAAAATGCAGAGCAAGCTTGATTTCAGCATGATTCTGAAAGTACTGTGTTGAGTAGCTTGATGAAAACAAATTTCATACAGGATGAAAAGTAAAACATATTTATATCATGCAATCAAAAACTAGAAGCAATTAAGGTTTTGTTTGGAACGGCTTTTTTATTGTTTTTTAAAGCGAATTTTTAGTATAAAATTTTTAATTTTTTTACTAGAAAGCCGCTTTAAGAAGCAGAAAAAAAGCCGTTCCAAACGAAGCCTAAGTATGAGAAATAACCTCATTATGAATTAATATGATTACCTTGATTTATTATCTTAAAACGGCTATAAATTTCATGACATGTTCAACTTTGAAGTGTCAATACCACCTAAATGCTGGAAAAGTGTCCACTCAATAGCATTTTCATGTTCAAATCGTTAATAGACAGGCAATCAAATAAGTTGGCCTTAACTGGAGTTAAAACTAAAAAGGTTTGTGAGAAATTCTATACAAATTTTAACTACAGAGCATAATTTTGAACCAGGATTTCCAACTTTCATGGTACAGATCCATAATAAAATTTACTATGGTGAAAATAGTTTATGATCAACAATCTTGGACAGGTTAATAATGACATAGAATCAAGCTAATCATTACGGGTGGGAATGGAAGCAATGTAAGCTATTACCAAACACATTAAACTCTTACAGAAGTATAACTTTTTAATGTCCAGTAAAATTATGCAGAATAATTAAATTTTAAAATAATGCAATTATAATTTAGCAATTTTGTTGATAGTAAATAGTTAATTTAAAATTCATTGCAGAAAAATATAACTGGTAACTTCATCAGCGAGCACACTTTGCAAGAGTGAAATGTCTTTGCATCACCATAAAACTAAAACTACTTATCCTCAAGTCATGTGCTAGTGAGATACCTCTCGAGTAAGCAACTAAGCACAATGATTTATAACAACCTAACAGATAAAATGAATAAAAATACAAAAACAATGATTTGAATGGTAACTGTACAACCGTCACTATTAGTAGCATCCTCTCAGTAGCGGGGAGCCCAAAGATTTCCAACTCCTCAGAGTCTCTCCAAATTGCTTTGTTTTCTTGTTTCAAAATATGGAAGTTAGCGGTGTAAGTTCGCAAGCCGGCTCGAGTTCGACTCATTAAAAAAATTCGCGAGCCAAGCTTATCGAGCCAAAAACTCACGAGTCAAGCATATCGAACCACGAGCTCGATAAGGCTTGGCTCGTGAGCTCGTGAGCCGGCTCATCATTAATTAATTATTTAATAAAATTTTATATATCAAAATAATATACACTTTCATACTTAGTAAATTTTTAAAAAAACCTGCTAAATTTATTTTATACATCTAGCCAGCATTTATTATAGGTTAATACATCTGTTACTTTTTGTTTTTTGTTTTTAAGAAAAGGCTGCTGCAACATCCCCAAAGAGAATATACATCTGGCTAGCATTTAAGAAAAAATATGTTAATTACTGATGCAGCATTACCTACTATATACATCTAGCCAAATGGCAGGATATTCGAATCGTTGGGCAGGAATTAGGAAGCAAGACGCGAAATGTGAAGGAATCAAGACGGAAAGGCGAACGGTGGAATGCATGCTTGCGGGAATTTCGAATGGTTGGCGGGAATCATATGCGGGTCGTGCTTGCGTGCAAAATGCGAAAGACGAAACAACGGAATGCGGGTCGCGGGATTCGCCAACAGGAAGCAGGACGCGGGCTCGTGTGCATAATTGAGCCGCTCGACGAACCAAACTACAGTGCGATGAGTTTGAGTTCGAGCACCCTTTTTGATCTCGACTCGAGCTCGAATTCGAGCCGATTGTTTGACTGACGAGCCAAGCTCGATAAGGCCACTACTCGACTTGTTTACACTCCTAATTGAAGCTATAAATGCCATCTTAATGGGTGGGCCATGATTGATTGGAGGACAAATCATTGGATTGGATAGATGGACACCCTCATCCTCTCATCCATTTGGATTGGATTATCCAATCTACCACTTAAGCATTGGAGCAATACAAATTTAGCTCGGATTGCCTCTTTCATAGGACAACCATTATGGGTGGAAGCACCAACGAACTCTTGAAGGAGAAATTGCTTTGCTTGCATTTGGGTTCGAGTCAACTTTGCTTCAAAGCTTCCTTCAGGGGTTTGGGTGATGGGGGTACAAGGAATATATTTCCAAAGAGTTGAATATGAAGGGATCTCACATCTATGTTTCAAATGTGGTTTTATTGGACAGCCAATTCCTGCTTGATTGCAGCCCAAAACCAGCAGTCTTACAAGCATCAACCTTCAAGTTGGGTTGGAGAGACAATTCAATGCAGGCACAGAAACTACCAGCCAACTTTTGCAAAGAAAGGCATCTCCAAACCTTTTCCTAACAGATATCAGCCTCTTGCTAGTGAACCAAAGGGTAGCTCTCATGTTGCAAATCATGAAGAGACCGATGGTATGATTGATCCCCCCTCCAATCCAGCATGTGAAGAGAAACAAAATAGCAGCCCAACAAATCAAAAGTAGCTGGAACTTAAGGATTCTAATGCAGACATAGGCTCTCAAGTGTGCAATAATGAGGCAAATATTGATGACTTTGGTCCTTGGTGCCTACTTACCACAAGAAAAAGCAGAAGCATGCAGAAAGTCAATGCTTTGGGCAAGTCAAAAGCTATAAACATCAAATCTATTCCCTCACAGAAGAAACAAGCTGAAATTGCTTAGAACATATCCCATGCTAAGAGGAAAGCTGTAGTGGCAAGCAACGCCAGTTATATTTCTAATCTCTCCAACTTACAACTCAACTTTCCTAAAGTGATCTTCCTTCCTTTGGCAAGTAACTACAACAACCAGAAGGGTCCAGTAAGGCCTCAATTGAGGAAAACTAGTAAACCGTTTATCATGTGATTTGTTAGTGGAGTTTATCATCCAGATTTCATCAAAAGCATTTGAGATGTATGAAGTGGAATGCTTACCTAGTTAAGTTATAGAGCATGTACTCACAGGTGTTTCTAGAGTAATCAGGGAAGTACAAAAATTTTCTATTTACTCTTAATTTAAAAATCCATTTACACAGTTGCTTTATCTTTATTCCTCCGTAAAATTGGAGATGTCTTGTTGGTGCTTGGATTGTTCTTAGTACGGAGGTTTGTTTTTGTTGTTCAAAGACTTACCTTGGAGTTTCTGGCATATATATGTGTACCTTCTATAGTTTTACAATACTTATAAAACATGCATTCTCAATTATTGGATCTTGGTAGGCTTAGCTTGGGCTTGTATGGCCCAGTCTTTTTGATATTAAATGTAAGGGTAACAATCAGGATAAAGTTTTCACCATTGTATTGTGCTTCTGGCAAAACACCTCGTCTCCCTTCTTTACTTCAAATACTAGAAAATACTTTACTAAGGTTTGGAAGGAGTTCACATTCAATATAAAATCCGACTAAAAGTTCATAATTTTTTTCTCAAATGTCTCTAGCATAACAACTTCTTCATTGCACATCATTTTAATGAATTAACATATAGGTGAAGTTCAAGCCACTAAATTTTAATTTAATTATAATACTTAGTAACTGAGAGAATACCTTACTTGGTAGTGTAAATTTTAGTCTTAATTTCATGCACTAAGGCAGAGTCACAAACCTTTAAGTATGTATGCTTCACTGCTTCTCAACTATCTTTGATTGTGGTTAGGAACATACATATTTCACTGGTCTTCGGAGCCATTAAAAACCATAGATATGACATCTTTGACGAATCTTTTATGTTCCAAGCAATAAAACTGAGATCTTCTCTCAATATGGGAACAATAAGATGGCCTAACTTTCCTTTTTCCTTAAGAAAGGTTCTCAAATTTGGGAGGACCAAATAAAATAATCTGAATGAAGGTTGAGAGAATGAAATGGATGTAGGACTTTGATTTTTATGATTTGCTAATGTTCTCCTAAACTATCTAAAAGTCTATTGGAAACTTTTATTTGAGTATGGGAAATCATCGAGCAAGGAGGTGGAAGGATTTCCTAGGGCTTTTTGGCTGAGGATTGGGGAATTTCCTAAAATTTTAGCTTGTAGAAAATGAAGAAGAAAATGTAACTTAGTGGTTGCAAATTGGAGGAGTCATTGAATTTTGTCTTCAATGAAGAATGATTGTCTACCAAATTTGAGTTAGGTAAATATGAGAAGCAATATGCAACTTATGAGTTCCAAATTGAAAGAGGTTCTTTGAACATTTGATATTCAAAGAGAAATGATTATTCACTTAATTTAGGCTAAATGAATGGACGAGACTAGGATTTGGATCATATGTCTATGGTGTCATTTGTTAATTTTATATTTAACAAGTGAGGTGGAAGAACTTAAGATTGGAAGATTTTAAGTTATCATGCATTATGGTTGTTTGTTGATTTTGTGTTTCGACAAACAAATCAAGTTAATCTAGGATTTGCCTCTAAGAGTATAGGGTTCATGTAATGATATATCTGAAGTCTTGAGAAACTTCAAGTCATCATACATGAGAGAGGAGAAAAGTTCATTTGCTAATTTTTTGTCTCAACAAATGAAGGAGGAGACTTAGGATTTGATCATAAAGTCCAATGAACTTATGACATGATATATTTAGGACTTTAGGGAAGTCCAAACATCATGCAGAAGAGAGGTAAAACTCAAAAAAAGAGAGCTCCTATATTTTATTTGAGTGTTTTGGACTCATTTGGAGAGGGAAGACTCGTTTGAATTCCTCTAAATGAAGTTCAAAGATCGATTTTAACATAATCTAAGGGAAACCTAGGTGTGATGCATGAGATGAGTCATTGTTTTAGGAGATTAACAAATGTCCAGATCACTTGTAGCCAATAAATTATAATGCAGCCTTGCAAAACGAAAAATATTAAATCTTTAAAAATCCCATATAAAATGTTTCAGGTGAACTAAAAATCAAATAGCAAGTTCGTCAATGAAGATATTGCTACAACTGTCAATGTTTCCATTACACTTGACTTGGTACAGATATTAAGCAGTTTGACTTAAGTTTAGATGGCTTCCACCATTTTCATTTCTTCAAACAAAATCTCCAATATAACTGATCAACATATAAACAATTAAAAAGAATAATTTAACAAGAAATATGAATGGATAATTAGATTAGTCGCTTATAATCCTATTATGGATAGTATTTTTCTTACCCTTCTTCAAATCGCATTTCGAGGTCATCAGTAGGAATACTGTGATTTTGCAGCCATCTCAAAAGGGAGGGAAACTGCTCTTTGTTTTTTATTGACACGAGCAAAGTTGTTGCAGGTTTGACAAAAGAAACCACTTTAGCTCCATTTCCAGCTCTTACGAGGACCCTTGTCCCAGAATTCAGATCAGATACATAAAAGTCCGCCACGTACCTCTGTTGCAAATGACAAAAATGGATCAATAATAAGATATCAGGAATCAAGTGCCCACCATACTATAAAATTATAAAATCCAGGAAATGTAAGGCCACAGATATTGGATGGATATTAAGTTATTATGAGAATTAGACCTTTAATAGGACAAAATGGAGAAAAAGAATTCATGTAGCCAACTCCACGTAGTGAGATAAAGGTTTGATGTCGTTGTTGTTGTACTGATAAAATAACTTACATTATAGGCTTCAAAAGCCAGAGCAAAAATATCAATGAATTATAATCGTCAAGAATTGGTTGAGTTCTTTCTTGTATTTATATAATCATAAGAGAGTTTCTATAATGAAAAATACAAAATCAAAAATTAAAATTTAACTATACAACTACTTATAATAAAGCAGCATACATAAATTGCTGAGGTGACATCCATGCGCACCTGGATCAAATGAGCTAGCAATGGACTAAAGGAGGGAAGAGGAGTTGGTAGGCCTGGTTGGTGGCTAGTAGAAATAGCAATTAGGCATGGTGTGAGGCAAACTTGGAGGGAGCGAACAACTAGTAGAGAGCAAGTTGTAGGGTTGCATCTGAGAAGCATATAAAAAGTGTTCAACAAAAATAGACTTTAATGCAAGTGTAATGGATTGTTGTCCATATGAGGCCCTGCAGACATACAACACTATCATCATATCATAAAATGAACTAATTTGCTCTAGCTTTTTTAAATAACTATAATTAATCCTAAGAGAACATCTAAAATACTAGCCTAACTATTCGTATGTCGCAAACATATCTCAAAGTATCACATTTCTCCAATTTATTCTCTCAACCATGTAAAATTGATCTCAAATGATACCTCAAGTAAAAATTGACAGAAATTGAGATAAAAAATTTATCCTAACATCATTCATTAGCTATACAAAATTGATCTCAATTTAGTCCCTAAGAGATAATTTGGAATAAACTTTGGTCATTCAACAAAACCGATCGCATATGAATAATCAAAGACTATTTTGATCTTTTGCATGTTTATATTTGAAATAAAATTGGATAACTTTGCAAATGTAAGAATAATTAAAAGAGAAATATAACATATTGGTTACATTTTTTTTTTTTTTTTAAATCAAATTGGTTACACATATGGCCTAATAGAAAATGTTTTAGGCATTTAGTAAATGATAACCACACAAATAGAAAAAGAAAAATGAAATCATGTTTCAACTTGTTAAAAGGCCTTATTAGATAGAGCAAAATTTGATTTAAAACAGTGCCCAACAATAGATTCAAAAATGTCTTGTGAACGATGTTCTCATTGTTTTTTATCCTTGTAGTCAATTATATATTTTATTCTAAATTGTGAATGATGCACGTCTTCGACACTTTTACAGCATAGTAGAGTAAATGATTTAAAAACAAAGTTCTTTCACCTTCCTAGTACATTTTTTTTGTAAGCTACCATTCTCATGATTTTGGTACCAAGAATTTAAGGTTATAAATTATGAAGTACTCCAAACCGTGCTCTCATAATACAGTTCTTTTCACAACATCATTAGTTAAATGATTATTGAGAAGATTGTCCTCATTGGCATTGTCATTCTCATAATTTAAGGGCATTTTATGAAACTCCATTCTACATCTATAACTTTCAGAGTAGTTAACAAGATGTTAACAAAATGGCTCAGTAAGAATTTTATCTTTTGTCTTATTTGTAAAAATGAATTATGGAGGTCAACTATAAAGGCTTTCGTTTAAGTAGATTTAAAACTGTAAATATGGAGTGTAATTTTAGTAATAGAATATCTAGTGGGGGGATTGTGACTTTGGACGATCAAGTCATTAATAAGAGTACACGTTTTAACAGAGTGATGATGAAATAGATGGGGATATCTGTTGGCTCAAGAAAAATGGCACGAATGCACGAATCCCGCTTTGCAGCTGTAGGATTCCACTTCCCTTAAGTCAGATTGAAATTAACCAGATTTCCCCTGAGGGTAGTGTCAGTTTATAGATCTGGGGTTCTCACTTCCTGTGAGCGCAAGTGCCCATAGTTAATTACCCCTCTCACTACGTAAGAGAGAACTCTCGATTAAGGATGAAATAAATTTTAGTTAATTTTAGTCTCAATAGTAGGGGAAATGGAGGTAAACCTGATCAAGATCCCATGGTTCCGTCGTCCCGGGTATACCATAGATTTCAGTCTACCAACACTAGCAATCATTGATCGTAGTGTCCAGGGAATCTGATTAGCAGCCATGGGTTGCCTCCTCTCAGGGATCCCGAGTAGACTGAAGTGGTTAGATGTGGATTTTAGTTTGATTTAATTTGGGTTGGGGCTTATGGCTTCCTTAGAAGTTGCCTGTTAATTTGTTTAGTTTGGGGCTTACGGCTCTAATTAGAAGTTGCCCAGAGATTTATTTAGTTTGGGGCTTACGGCTCCAGTTAGGAGTTGCCCGTAGAATTTCAGTTGAATAGGTCTTATGACTTCCTTAGAAGTTGCCTAACGGTGGGTCTTACGACCTAGCCTTGTAAGCTAAGCGGCCCGAGTTGTGGGTCTTACAACCTAGTCCTTTAGACTAGGATGCCCAGAGGATTTGAATTGGTTTTGAGATAGGTCTTATTATTTCCCTTAGGAAATTGCCTGAAAAGCGGGTCTTACAACTTAATCATTTAGACTAAAATGCCCAGAGATTTATTTTTTTATTGTTTGGGATTTAGGTTCATTACAATTTATTTAGTAATTTTCCTAAAATATTGGGGCTTACAACTTCAGTAAGAAGTTGCCCGAAAGCGGGTCTTACAACCTAATCCTATAGACTAGGATGCCCAGAGGTTTGAATTTGGCTTGAATTGGATTTGGATTAGGTCTTACTGCTTCCTTAGAAATTGCCTATTGATGGGTCTTACGACGTAGCACTATAAGCTAAGCAGCCCAAGTTGTGGGTCTTACAACCAAGTCCTATAGGCTAGGATGCCCAAATGAGGGGTCTAGGTTTGTATTATCACCTAAACACTTCCCTCAGATGTCGGACTTACGGCTTCTATTAGAAGTGGCCACGGTTTTAATTGGGGGTTAGGAGTCGGGTGAATTTCCACCTAAAACTTTCCCCTAAAGTAGGGCTTACGACTTTCCTACGAAAGTTGCCGGGTAGTGGGTCTTACAACCAAGTTCCTATGAACGAAGCTGTCCATATGATTTAAATTTAGATTGGGATTTACAACTTTCGTAGAAAGTAACCCAAGTATTGGGACTTATAGCTTTCGTAGAAAGTAGCCCGTTAGTGGGTCTTACAACCTGATTCTTATAAATCAGACTGCCCAAAAGTTTGAATTAGATTATTTGGGTTTTAGGTTCATTACAATTTATTTAGTAATTTTTCCTAAAACATTTGGGGCTTACGACTTCAGTAAGAAGTTGCCCGAAAGCGGGTCTTACAACCTAATCCTATAGACTAGGATGCCCAAGTGAGGGGTCTAGGTGTATTATCCCCTAAACACTTCCCTCAGATGTCGGACTTACGACTTCTATTAGAAGTGGCCGAGGGTTTTAATTGGGTTTCAATTTCTACCTAAAACTTTTCCCCTATGATCGGGCTTACTGCTTTCCTACGAAAGTTGCCGGGTAGTGGGTCTTACAACCAAGTTCCTATAAACAAGGCTGCCCAAAGATTTTGAATTTGATTGTGTGTTTGTTGAGAGGATGTCAGTTGTTAAGGATTTGTTACTTGGAGAGTTTGAAAGATTTGTGATTTTTACACTTCAGGGCTGTGACACTTGCACTGTTGTTTTAGTTTTTCGGTGCTCGTAGCCTTTTATCTACTACAGTTGTCCAGTACTCTTCCTGTTTTTAGCACTTGTGCTTTACTAGTTTTTCGTACTTGGCTTTCTTGCTTTCCAGTATTTCATTCTAAATGCCGTAGCTTATATTTCTCAGCATTCATTCAATTTATTCATGTGGTACTGAATCTTCATTTGTTTGTTCATAGATGTTCGTAGTCAGTAGTTGCAGCAGTCAGGGCTCGTAGTTGCAGCAGTCAGGGCTCGTAGTTGCAGAGGATAGAGCCCAAAGATAATTGCAAGAATTTGTACAAGAGGAACTTTGGAGAACTTGCAGATGAGTTTGGTTTGAGAGTTTTGGGGATTTTGAGAGTTTTGGAGAGTTTGGGAATTTGTATAATTCTGATTAGTGGAAACATTCTCCTATTTTTTTTTTATTATATTTTTTATTATAAAATTGCTCAAATTGATTTAGTTAAAAAAATGCTTTCGGATTTTAACTTCAATTTTAAATTGCTTTAAAATTATTTTAGATTTTTTTTTTTCAGATTTACAAAAACTCCCAAAATTTAAAGCTTCTTGTATTTTAAAATTTGTTGATTTTAAATGCTCTCGGATTTCTCTTTAAAAACAATCAATCAATTAATTTCATTTAATTTTGATTAATTAATTTTTTTAATTGATTGATAAAAATAAATTCAACTTTAATTGTTTCAAAATTATTTAAAAAAAGTTCAATAATTTTCTCGAAATTCCGGCAGCCTCCCGGCGTCACCTCCCCACTGAGGGAGAAATCGGGACGGCATTTGCCGTTATTTTCTTCCCGGTCGGACCTAAGGTCGACGACATGAGGCCTTGAATTTAAAACCATCTCGGTCGGACCTAAGGTCGACGACACGAGGTCTTCAATTTAAAACCATCTCGGTCGGAACTAAGGTCGACGACACAAGGTCTTCAAATTCAAAATCATCTGCCAGGATTAAAAATCAACGGCGCAGATCTTCGATTTCAAACTATCCCGGTATGACCTAAGGTACGACGGCCGGGGTCTTCGACATTTGCTTAACAAAAAATCAATCCTCTCCTTCTTTTTATATTTTATATAAATATATTTTTAAATATAATATCATATTATCTTTAATTATATTTATATAACAATTATATAATATATATTATATTATAATATATAACAATTATATCATTATATATTATATATATATAATATAAGAGAGAGGGTAAGGAACATAGTCGGACAGCCATTTAGGAGCCGAATAAGCAACCCGTGCAATCTCTGCACCTTTTTGCGAAGCAACGAAATCGGGCAGCGACGGAGGAGTCGGAGGGCTAGGCGTCGGTGTCGGAGTCGAATGTCAGGGTCGGAGAAGACAAGTCGAACAGCAAGGAGGGAGTCGAAGAAGCAAAGTCGGGCGGCAATGAAGGAGTCGAAGGAGCCGTTCGTGCGATCCTTCCTCTGCCGCGAACTGAAGCCAAACAACAACCTTGGCGTCGGAGGAGTGAACAGAGGGAGCGTAATGCCTCCTTTTTTTTTGAACTCCTTCGTTTCTTTTATTTGTTTTCTTTGTCAAATGGTAGTTACTCGAACGAAACGGTGTGTCGTTCGGTGAAGTGGGGCCGGCGGAGACAGCGAAGAGAGGAATCGGTTTCGATCTCTCTTTTTTTTTTACTACTTCTTCTCTCTTTTTTTATATAGTCAACAATATCATTAGTATAATTCAATTTGGATGGTTGAAGTGGAGGAATGCATCGGGCTTGTTGTGCGATAGAAAAGTCCCTCTCAAACTTATGAGAAAATTCTATAAGATGGTAGTGATACATGTAATGCTTTATGGTGCAGAGAGTTGGCCATTAAAAGAGAAGCATAATATTAAGTTAAGTGTTGCAGAGATTAGGATGTTCAGGTGGATGAGTGACTTTACTCTTAGAGACAGGATATGAAATGATCATATACATTAAAAGGTTGGAGCAACTTCAGTGGAAGATAAGATTAGAAAGAGACACCTTAGATTGTTTGGTCACATAAAAAAGGCAACCTTTCGATGACTCAGTTAATAAAGTAGATGTATTAGATTTGACTTATGTTAAGAAAGGTAAAGGTAGACCTATAAAAACTTGGTTGGAAAATATTTGAAGATACTTTTGAGCAAAAGGAAATGTTTGAGAAACTTTTGTATGATGTAGGACCCATAGTCCATCACTTCCCATCGCACTTGATACAAGTGCATGCAGGAGGTCCTTCTAGGTAAATTTGAAGGTTCGGAAGAACTGCAAAATTTATTTTGTAAATGAGCGACACTCGAGTGACTTTAGTGTGACATCACATTCATAATGCATCATTTTCATCACATTCGATCAAATAGATTGTTGGGGTCCTTCGCCAATTTTTGCCGTGGGTGAAGAGGGTCTTTCTTTGGTAATTTTAATACTCCAAATGTGTAAGTGTTGGTCCATTTTGTGAGCAGATGACATTTAAGTGTTTTGGTCATGGTTTGGACACTTCAAACTCCCTTCGTAAGGCATCACAATAGTTGAGCAAGTTCCCGTCATGCTTGCTCAAACAGTTGCCATTATTTCTGCAATTTCACCTTATGCTTCACACTTCAGAGTTCCGCCACTTTACTACAGTTGATTCTCTGTTTTCTTCAATCGATTCAATCATTGATTATTTTTTCTTTCAGTAGTAAGTTCCTTGTTCCCTCGAAGTTGGATCACTATTCCTCTACAATTGTTAAAGCCACTAGTTCTATTGATTGAGTCACTATTGCACTGTTTCCATGCAAACTGCAACAAGGATCGCTACTATGGAGATCGTGGTTATTTTCAAATGCACTATTTCATACTTACTGTAGCCAGGATGACTGATTTGAAGATCTGCTGATGATTTTGATGAACTTTGAATTATTGTTTGAAGTGAATTGTCCATGTTCTGGTTTTGCATCAAAAAATACTAAATTTTGCATAAAACAAAAGATGAAAACTGCAAATTATGATTTTTGGCGCATTTCTTCACTGTTATCCGAGATTTGAATTAATGAACACTAACCGAAAGACATCCTATATAAACGCCTTACCCCATAATGTCATTTTCTGAAACTATTATAGATTTATGTAAGTGAAAATGCCATAACATGAATTTATAACAGGACTGTTGGATGTACAACGGTGAAAAAGATTACATGCCATAAGTGTAACCTAGCAAAGATGAAATCTCATAAATACAAAATGTTGGAAGTGCATTTTTTTAAGGCATCACTATTTCTCATATTAGCGGTTTATCGAGCAATTTTACTAGGTTGTAATACACAAACAAATTAAAGTACTGGAAAATAGTTCATTCATACTAACTCACAAAGGACCAACCTCAGAGTGTCTCAAAGTCCATGAATGTGCCGTGTAAGAAGCTATAGACAAGTTCCATGGTTTGCGTTCATGCAATTCAATGGAGGTATAAGCACATCTGGGTACATTCTGATAGGATGTGTCTAGAGAAGTATTGCCGCAGGTGACAAGCTGCAAGAATCGTAAAGTGATATAAGTTAAAATTGAAATCATTTATCCAAACTATTCAGGCTAGGTTTATCAATCCCTGTTATGCATTCATTCCAACATAAATGCTACAAGAGATGTTAATTTTGCACAATTTGTAGCCATCTTATTAGTTATTTACCTTTTCTTTCTTAGTTCTTTTAATACTAACTCCATCTAATCTGTTTTATTGATGCTTCTCCTATCCTCAATGAATATGCTTGAAACAAGTCAAGTTTTCATACCTTATTCTTAATAACTCCCGCCGTTGTCTCGTTAACTTCTTACAATGGATCCATCTAAATTTATTTATCAAAAAAATTTATTTGTTGCCCAACAGTCTGAACCAAACTAAATAGTCAATTCCATTGAAGATAAACTTTACCTCTGTCACAATGATTCTCTTATTTCCATAGTACTTTCCCATTACTCTCTTTTAACACCCTTGCTTTAATACCGATATAATCTCATCATTTATACCCTTAATACTTCAAGAAATAGATTTAATTACTTCAACCTATAAGTATTATATAATCTTCTAATATTATTGATTAATATTAACAAATTTGGCATCCTCATTTTACATTATGATTTTTATTCAACAAAAGTTTAATTGAAAGATGTGCACACAAAATTTTAAATTATTTCCAATTCATGATTTCATCCTTGGATTCATAAATATTTTTTTTGGGATGTATGCAAGTGTATGGCATGGAATGCTTTTCAATGTGATGTTGCATGTTTTCAATGGCACACTTTCCAATGCTTCCATTTCACATGCTTTATAGCATAGTTTTTCCTATTGTGCACTAAAATGTGTTGCCTTGCATGCTTTTTGATGTGCCACATGCCACACTTTTCAATGCACCTTCTTATACATTTTCTAACGCTACTCAATGTTCATTTTTGCTCGCAATTTTGTTTGTATTCAAGTTTTCTCAAGAATTAATTTTATCAAAATTCCTAAAAAATAATTGATCATATTTTCTTGTGCTTGCAAGCTTTATGACGCATCAATTTCTTTTCAAACTTACACTCGCAATATTTTGCATCACACCCGAATATCTTCCTCCAAAACCTCCCTCTTTTGTTTTGGTAATGTAGATGATGTCCCCCTTTGTGCCTTGTTTTCCCTTTTAAGAAGTCTAAATACTCATCATTTTCCAATGTGAAGTGCTGCCACATGGCATCGTTGATGGAGCATGTATATAATTACAAGTTACTAATAACAGGACATAACATCAAGGGGCCAAACACTTTTACGCAGGATAGACTATCAGAGCAATTGAAGTGAGGTCATAGGAGACAAAGATGTTGAAGAGGCCGCGATCATGCGGGTTCAAACCCAAACAAAACTAAGATGCAATGGCGCAAGGAAGGTGCTTTGAGACAATAGATCATGACACTGTCTAAGTTATTGCACTTCTTGAAAACGTGGAACAAGATGGAGTTTAAAGAGTTATAATTTAGACCAATAAGAGAGGAAAATAACAGCTTGTTGATTTTCAGTGATATCAAGTGGGTATCAAGATAGATCAATAGTTAATACTATCGAGGGATCACCGCACTGTTTAAGTTATTGCACTTCTTAAAAATGTGGAACAAGATGGAGTTTAAAAAGTCCCGTGGGAGACCTGAGGACATGAGGATCGAAAGACCTTTTAGCTCCTCTCCAGGCGGGGTTAAGGATTGTCTAGAGAGATTTATGACAAAAAACTCGAAAGTCAACTGAAGAGAAGAACCAAGTGATCACAACATGGAGAGAATCAATCGCTCACAATATGTAGGGCTATGATTGACTTTTGAGATGAATAGAACTTTTAAGGTTACAACAGCCTCAACCGACTCAAACTTAGGTCGGGCGAGAAACACTCCACTCTTTGGTTCCCTAAAGATCTATCAATTCCTATGGCATGAAAAATGCGAGCAATCTTTCCTCCATTTAAAATAATACCTCACATTAATGCCAATATTGAGCAACTCAAAGCAGGGAGCAAACCTCTACCTCTATCTTAAGGTGGACCATTCAACCGTTAGCTCAACGCTTATTTGAGAAGAAAATAAATAGCGCTCGCACATTCATTGCTATAACAAAATGCTAAGGGACTAGAAAATGAATTACCCCATGATAGACAATTTAGGCCTCGCTTGGATTAACCTGGCTAGGTGCCTCAAACATTATTTTCAAGCTCACAAAATCATCATCACCACCAACTCTTCCCTACAAGAACTACAAAACTAGAACTCCCAAGAAAGCTCATGAAGTTGTTGAAAGAACAAAGCGAGTTCAACATCCAATATATCCAAAGAACAACTACAAAGACGTAGGTAAAATTTACTAGTCCTATGGCAGACAAAAAATTTACTAAAAAGGAAGATAAAAATTATAGAATGCACATCGAGGAAGCATCCAATAGAGGCAAAAAAAGCATTACATTAAGCTTAAGATCCCATATGGAGTCTTGATATCCTCACTCAAGATTAAAGCTATGAAGCCCATCTCATTCTGAGCCAGATGTTTGACATGCTTCACACTTAGCTACATATTCAACAACGTCTTTCTTCATACCAGGCCACCAGAAAATTGATTTCAAGTCTTTATACATCTTGGTACTGCTTGGATAAATCGTATAGCTAGAATGATGAGCTTCTTGTAATTTTTTTTCTCAACTCTAGATTACCAGGTATCCATAACTGAAATTTATGCCTAATGATTCCATCAGCAACAACAAAAAGATATGGTATTTTCTCTAATTGAGCATGCTTCATTAACTATGGATATTCATTATAAACCTTTTGAGCTTCCTTGATATCATCTATTAAGGTTGGCTTTACTATCATCTAATGTAAGTAATCCACATTTTTAAAATCTTTAATCTTTAATTGCAAATTCTTCATTTCCTTAATCAATTGAACCTCTTACTTAATCATCCAATTCATCATTCATGTGAATTTGGGATCCAAGGCATCAACCACAATGTTAGCTTTTACAGGATAATACTGAATATCCACATCATAATCCTTGATGAGTTCCAGTCGTCTTCTTTGTCTCAGATTGAGTTCTTTCTAAGAAAATATGTATTTTATGCTTTGATGATCAATAAAAATTTCACATCTTATCCCATACAGGTAATGCCTCCAAATCTTCAAAGAAAATACCACTGCAACTAGCTCTAGATTATGAGTAGGATAATTTCTTTCAAGTGGCTTTGATTGTTACGATGCATATACAATGACCTTTATGTTTTGTGCTAGGACACATCCTAAACCTTTCAAAGAAGCATCACTGTAAATCTAAAATTCTTTTGTTCCTGAGGGAAGTGTCAATAATGGTGTTGTAGTCAAATGCATCTTCAATGCTTGAAAGCACTTCTCACATTCAGCAATCCATTCAAATTTAACATCCTTTTTTATCAGCTTGAACAAGAGCATAGCAATTTGTAAGAATTATTTAACAAACCTCCTATAATATCCCGTCAATCATAAGAAGCTATGAACCTATATAACATTATTTGGTATAGATCACTCCACAATTGCTTTCACCTTCTATGGGTTTACTGAAATTCATTCACCAGTGATCATCCCCCGATAAAGTATTGCATACAACTAATTTTTCTCAATATTTTCAAAACTATCCTTAAATATTCAATATGCTCCTCATCAGTCTTTGAGTATATCAGAATGTCATCAATAAAAATAATCATAAGCAGATCTATGTGGTTTTTGAAAATCTGATTCATCATATCCATGAAAAAAACAGGAGCATTTGTCAACACAACAGACCTGACTCTAAACTCAAAATAATCATACATAGTCCCAAAAGTTGTCTTACTGACATATGCTTCTGTAACACTCGATGATATCTTGATCTTAAATCAATTCTAGAAAATATTGTGCATTTGCCAACTGATCAAACAAGTCATCAATATATGGAAGTGGATATTTATTCTTCATTGTCGTTCAACTCTCTATAATCAATACACATTCGCATGAATCCACCTTTCTTAACAAAAAGTATAGGTACACTCCAAGGTGAATGGCTATCCCTGATAAATCTTTTATCCATCAATTCATATAACTACATTTTTAACTCCTGCAATTCTTTCGAGGTCATCATGTAAGAAGATTTGTAGATTGCTAATGTTCTTAGTTGCAATTTTATGCCACTCAACTTCTCTTTCAGGTGATAATCTAGGTAATTCTTCTAAAAATTCTAAAATCACTGGAACATGTTGTAATATTTGTACGTTTTTGTTTAAGACCTCAATTTTAGCTAAGAACATCAACTCGCCCCTTCTTAGATATTAACATATTTTCACTGCACGAATAAGAGAGGGTATTGTATTTTCCTCACAGGAAAAGTAGAAGGTATTCTCATTTGGAAAACTAAACTTTATTCTTTTCTTCCAATATTCAATTATAACAAATTGTTTAACTAGTCAATGCATTCCCAAAATGATATTAAAATTTTTAATAGGCACTAAAATCAATTCTATTGAAATTTTATGACTTTGAATATCCATATTCAAAAACACATCCTATTGGTACGCAAATTATCTCCCATTGCATCATAGCGCACAAGGCATGTATAAAACATACAGTCTCAATAGATAAATCAAAACAAAATTTTTCATAAATAAATGAATGAGATGCATCAGAATCAAAAAGAACTTTGTCAAACTTATTGGAAATCAAAAGTATATATGTAACCACACCCTCTGAATCTTTGGCTTCTTGAGGTGTAATAATAAATACTCGAGCTTTCACATGTTGATTAGCTTTAACATTTGATGTTTCTCCTCTTAGTTGAACTAGTGGCTTCCTTAGCACTATTGGCTTTCCCTGATACTAAGCTTTTCCTGCCTGATTTCTTTCAAGATATATCCTCTGTGGTGTATGTTCCTGATATGCCTGTGGCCTAGCATTGCTTCTTCACTCCTGAGAACAGTCCACCTTACGATGACCCAATTCATCATATCTAAAACATCTTTAATAACTCACCAAATACTAACCAGGATGTCTCTTCCCACACTGATTACACAAAATTTTTTCAGGTTGAGTTGGTTTATGTCTATCATCAAATTTTGGCCTCTTGTTTCAGAATGATCTTCCTTTTCAAACATTTTCCTTTTGGTTGTTTGTTTTTGTTCCCAATTATGCTTAGAGAAGTTCAGCTCTTCTTCAATTCTTCTGGCTCTCTTCATTAAGCTTGAGAATTTGCTAATATCAAAAGGTGTCAATTCTAGTCGCAGTTAATCCCTGAGTCCTCTAAAAAATATGTGGTATTTTTTTCTCCTGAGTGCTGATATAATGAGGTGCATAACGGGATAAAAAAGTAAACTCAACTTCATATTGCATAACCATTTCAGAACTCTGAGTCAAATTGAAGAATTTGTTTTGCAAAGCTAATCTGGCTAAAGGAGGAATGAATCAATCTCTGAACACCCTTACAAAATCATCCCACTATATGATAGTGATAGACATCTATCCAAATTTCTCTATATATTATACTTGTCACCATCTTTTTGCCTCTCCTTCCAAAACAAATATGGCCAATGGTACCTTTATATTTTCCGGACAGATCATACCATTTATGATCTTCCCTATCTTCAACAACCAATCCTCAGCTATTGCTGGATCACTTGCACCTTTGAATACTAGCAGTTTAAAAGCCTGAAATAACTTTAAATGTTGATCAACTTCACTGCCAAATTTAGATTTGGAGTCAATGTTGGTTGAAGATTTTTGCATAGATGTCATTTTATCCACCACTTATGAAATCAAATGCACAATATCTTGGAGTTCTTTAGACTTATTCCCCTCATTTATTATGCTTCTCTCAGAACATTCAACCTGCCTTTCTATTTTTGAATCTAGTATGAATGATTGACCAATAATTTTTTCTGACAATTCCACATATATATTGACCTAAAAGTATGTATATATAGATAATTTATATAATATATTTGATCATTTGAATATTTGAATCATGTTATGCATGTATGCTTCAATTCTATTATGCATGCACAGGTCAGGTCAACCTCATTCTAACCTATAACTTTGTATAAATCATATTCATTTTATTTCATCATATTTCATTTCTAAATTCAATTATGCTTTCATTTGATTTGATTTAGTTCTAATTCTAATTTTTTATTACATTCCATTTTGACCCCCTTTGTAATCAACATAGAGTTCAACAGAGGAGTATCTGAACAAACCTGCTTCTTACTAACACTCATTTTGAACTATTTCTATCAAAATCAGGTGAGCAAGAAGTAGCATATTCAAACTATCCTAACATTAAGTTTTATACTTCATAACATGAAGCATACATAAAATATCTCAAATAAAATATAGAGTTTTACTAAACTTTTTAAAGTTTATTTACATACCCACTTGGACCTATATATACACCCAAAACTTACGTACACAAAAATGGTAGTTAATCGTCCTGTCTACTACCCCACTGGCTTCTTCTCCTTTCTTGTAATACAACCACTGCTAATGAGCTAGCGCTCAATGAAATACACAAGCAATGTACAAGAAATAATAATCAATTGCAAAGACTTGTTCGTTTCTATGGTAGACATAAGATATATATAACATCAATTTCTATTTATATGTATTTTTTAACACTTTTATATAATCATATGATGACTACAGGCTTTTGCACCCTTACAATTTTCTAATTCAAGGTTGGGTATGTATTCCCACCTTTTAGAATTGAAGCTACTCTATCATTCAAGATTGGGTCTAAATTATCAATCTTTAGAATTTCGAGAGACAGGCTTACCTTGTCAGGTTTTTCAACTTTACTTGTGCAAGCCTATCCCCCCTTAGTTTAGCTTTTTAATATCATTCACTTTTAACAATCATAATATGTGTTATTGTAATTACTACTTAATAAATCAATAAACTTATACATGATGAAATATGAATTTAACGTTATTATGGTAATATCAATTATGAAGTTCTAGTATATGAAATGTTAACTATTTTCTATGCCATAGTTTGTGTATCTCATCTTACTAGGAATTGATTCTTCTAGATCCTTCTTTCTTTTTCTCTTGTACACTATCTCCACTAAATTTCTCCTCATTCAACCCAAAATTTCTCTCCTTAATTTAGTAATTAGTCACATCAGAATTCAACCAACAGCAATTTCCTACTAAATTCGGCAAACACTATAACACCCTTACATAATTTCAACCCTTCCACAGCAATTTTTATCAAATTTCAACAACTCTAAGGCAATTCTGATCTGTTTCGTATACCTGATCGAAAAATTCAACAATTCAATATTCACAAGATCATTACAACAGCTCTTATCTATACCAAATACCTGAATTCAGCAATTAACTTTTTCTTAGCTAAGCTTAGAAGCAGTTGCAGCAGCCTCAAAGCTAATTTCTACTCGCCTTCCCCCCTTTAGGATCATGAATTCTACTCGGCAGCAGTCATCTGCTTCGAATGCCAGTGAATGTCGTGGATGGGAGGGGAAAAGGAATAAAGAGAAATGTTATAGCTTTAGTGCTTAAGGTAACTTAATATAATAATAATACTAATCTTCCACTAAGGCTCCACTAACAGCCCTTACTCTCTCCCAGCCACAAAATCCCCATCAAACCGTTGCAAGCAAGCTTAAGTGGGACATCAATAGGAATAGTAATATGAAGTATGAACTAACTGTAAATTAATTATTACTTAGTTTTTAATTACCTATTACTTAAATATTAAACAGCTATTAATTAAATAGCTATATATATATATATAATTAGATTGATATTTTAAATATGTTTTTCTATATCAACATGCTCGAAATTAAAAATAGAATTTACTAAAAATAAGTTAACGTTTAGAGGAAGTTTATGCTTATATTTATTTTGAACATTTTGAATTTTATAGAATGTCACATAATACTTTTACGATCATGAAAGAATGATTTAAAAGTTTAATTTAAGACTCTTTGATGAGTAGATGAATCATGCAAGTCAAAAAAACAAAGATATTTATAAATTGATTGATTTCAAGACCATTCTACTTCTCATTTGGGCCCATCCACTATTACAAGTGACGATATTGTCCCAAAATGGCAACAACACTCCCTAATAATAACAGGCAAATCAGTAAAACGAAAGCACGATATACGAATAAGTAAAGCAACTCCCATATTATAATTTTTGGTGGCTGTTTAATACTAAAATAAATGTGACATTTTTAGAATTAAATAACTATAAAGATTCTTTTTTTATGTGCTTCGCCAATTTTACATGAAACAAACACAAAAGAAAGCAAAAAAAAAAAAAACCACCATCGAATTTGCAAACAAATCCAATGAACGTACTCACAAGTAGCAACAAGTTAGCTTTAACATTACTAAAATGGAAATTATGCTATAAAAGTGTCAGGGGGAGGGGAAATGAATGAAATGTGAACTTACCCCGGTGATCTTAACAAGTTTACTAATGGGCAGGTTCCTTGGATTAATGGAAGTGTCCGGGTAAGCCCTGAAGTACCTCTCCAGCTCTCTCCTTCCCCTCGCCCAATTCCACAGGGCCAAAACCCCAACCAGCACTGCAACCCCCGCAAATGACAGAAAAAAATCTGCGGCCGCCCAACCGCCGCCCACACAAACCCAGCAACCCCAATCGCAACCGCAAACGCTACTGCACTCACTGCAAGCCACACTTTCGGCAACCAGAACGAAAAATTAATCTCGCTCTCCAGCACCGTCAACCCTGGACTAACCTTCTTTTTGTTCGCCGACGGCACCGGCGAAAACTCGCCGATTGGGCCGGAAGTGATGAGGCCTGTCGGCGAAAGAAGCGGGCCGGAGGTAATCTTTGTCGATGACGGGCCGGATATTCGAGCCATGGGGCCGGAGTTGGAGCTCTTTGAAGCGGAGGGGCGGTCGATGGGGATGTCGAACATCCGGGCGAGTTCACCGGATAAGCGAACGCCGCCGCCCGTATACGGAGCCGCCGCGGATGACATCGTCGGAGCCCGGGCCTTCGCCTCCCCCGGCGGCAAACCGGAGACGAGCATGCCAGTGCTCAGCTTGTGCGCTGTGCGTCCCGAGGACATCTCCAGTTAGCCAGGAGGAGAGAGAGAGAGAGAGGAGTGAGCGTTTAAATCGCCATGCTGGAGCGGCGACAAGATAGTAACAGGATTAATGGGTTGGATGGATTTCCGATTATATATCATCCATCAAATATTGAACTTTTTTTTTTTTTTAAGGATAATATTTTTCTTCTTATGATACTCTTTTAAGAATTTATTTGGGGTAATTTTTTACCTACTTAGTTTTTATGTAATAATTATAATAATTTTATTATTATTTTTTATTACTTTTTCATTATTTTTAAAATTTATTTTATAAAATTTGATTTTTGCAATAAGAATAAATAAATTAATTTCTTCATAACAATTTTATTACCAACTTCATAAAACTCTACTGCCATCCCGAGGAATAGATGTAGTATAGGAGCACAGCCCCCACTAAAAACTTAATTAATATTTAATTAAGTGTATTAATTAATCTTTAATTAGTCTTAAATAAAATAATTATTATTAGTTTTTTCTTTTTTTCATGAGGCTCTTTTGATTCCCGATTCACATTCCGCTCTTTCCTTTTTCCATGCATGCACGGAGCACGCCAAAGTCTAGATTGCAAGGCCGAGGGCTGATCCCGGACCAACCTCACCTCCCGAACCCCCTACTCATACGTGAGCCCGCACAAAGTCTTAGTCATCCAACCTATAGCCAAGGCGATGCCGACCTCCGATCCGAGCTGCCAGGGCCTCTTTCATATTCCTTTGGTTTGTGAAGCACACTCCAATTGAAGCCCTTAGTCAGTTTCCTCCTGATCGCAAGCAACCCGAAGCCTCCTTCCTCTATTTCCCCCTTCCAACTCCTTCCAGTCGGACGCAAGGAAGTTGTTCGGCTTGCAGCTCCCAACCACAAGGAAGTCGTTCGGTCGCAACTCTTCTGGCAACTCGCAAGCCTCTTCCACTCTCTTTTCTCTCTCTCTCCTTCTCTTTGTTCTGCCTTTTCTCCCTTTCTTGCACACCACACCAACAGGTGATAGCCGATAGCCGACTTAGGCATTTAGACTTCGAAGAGCAGCGAAGGTGAAGCCAATGTGCACAATTTTAATTTGTTTCTCGATTTTTCCAATGATCATTACTTTGTTAATTTGTTAAGAAACTGATCTTGTTCTTATATAGTTATATCAAAATCATCACTATTTCATGCCATAAATTCAAATTTAAAAAAAAAAAATTTTGAGAAAAGTATATATATTTGAGAAAACTCTTGTGTATACTCATTTATTTAGGCTATGTTTGGCTTGAAGGAGTTCATAGAGAGAAAATGAAAATGTATGGGTAAAAGAATTGAATTGAATTAAGGCTTCGTTTGGTATGGCTTTCTTACAGCTTCTTAAAGCAGCTTTATAGTACAAAAATAAATAAATAAACCCATTAATGCATGTTTCAAGCCTGGACTAAAAATGTTAAGATTTTTTTTTATTTCAATAATTTGTGACCCAACATCAAAAAAAAAATTTCTTCACCCTCTAGTCATCCCAATAAACTATATATTTCATAAATAATTATTTATGATTTTGTGAATAATATTTTAAATTTTTTTAAATACATTTCAATAATAAATGATGAGAATTATGTCATTTAACTATGATATTATGATAATTGATAAGAATCTTATCTCGGAAGCAGCTTTTGAGAGTTTTGCCCTAGCCGCCTTCCCCTTCGTTTTGCCCTAGCCGCCATCTCCTGGCCTACTACCAGCCTTTGCCGGTGGCATCACGAGCTCATGGATTCCACCTCTCCTCTCTATTTCCCCCTGCTTGGCTCCTCCTCCTCGTCTCCTCCCACTGCTATGCCCGCCTTGGACCGTCTCTGGTATAATATTATTTCTACTCTAGAAATCTCTCCACCCTCTATCTCGATCTCTCTCATTGAAACACCTGAAGATATTGTGCCCTTTAACAAAGATTTCACAAATGATGCTGCTATTGAATGGAATATTTCGATGGTTGGGTATTCCTTTGGTAAACGTCCCTATTACGAATCTCTTCTTTCTACTACTAAGAGGGTATGGAAGCTCAAAGGAACTTTCAGCTTATTGCATTTAGTGATGGCTTTTGTCTTTTCAAATTCTCCAATGGAGAATATTTTGATATGGTATGGTCTAAAGGAGCATGGCTCTTTCATGGTAAACCCTTCATCTTCCAAAAATAGATCAAAATTTTTCACTCAACCAGAGAAAACTTCTCTTATGTACCTATTTTGGTTAGAATACACGACTTAACCTTGGAGTGTTGGAATTCTGAAGGAATCTCCAAAATAGCTTCTAAAATTGGGATACCCATTGTTGTTGATGCATTAACTGCTGCTAAAACCAGGCTTACCTATGTTAGAATCTGTATACAAGTCTTCACTACCTCTTCCTTCCCTGAAACTGTACATATTGCCATTGAAGATGAAATTTTTAAGCTAAAGGTCCACTATGAATGGAAACCTTCACCTTCCTCTTCATGCAATTCCTTGGCTCATCCTTCAATTCCCTACCCTACAAAATGTCAAACTCAACAGAATCAACAAACCACCCAGAAAGGTCGCAGCACCTCCTAGCAACCTTGTAGGAAGCCGTCCTCTCGTCCCCCTCTCACACATAGAATACCCTCCACTGAAGCGTCAGCCTCGCACCAGGCTGTGCAAACAACTCTGAGCTTTCCCCTCACTTCTGAGAATCCTGCCAGCTCATCTCTGGTATTTGTTTGTCCCCCCCCCCCCCCCCCCCCCCCCCAAGTCAATATCAAAAGTAATATGCCTAATCCTGATAAGAACCTGGCACTTGATGTGGCTCTCAAAAATAGGAATTCCAATTCCTTTAGCTGCATAAATACTAAACAAACCCCATTTATTAATGTGCCTACATGCTCCTTATGCATTACTATACCCAACCTCAATTCTCCTACTGAGGACTGTTCTGGTAACCTGGAAACTGAATTGATCATCATTGGGCAAGTTTCTAATATCCTATCTAAAAACCAATTTTTATCTCTTCAAAACTGTGAAGAGCAAACCCAAATCCCAGTGGGTGCTGTTGAGAACCTACACACTGATCCCCCTCAAAATTCTAACTCAAAAATCCCCAATTCCTCCTTGCCCAAAACCACCAGGGGTAAAGGATCTTAAAAACCTCCCACACCCACTACCAAATCTAAATGATTAACCCCTCTATAGCCGAATGGAATATCATAGGATTTAACTCCTCTAATAAGGTGTATTATTGCAAATGCCTGATATGAACTCTCTGGTTGGATATGCTTTGCATACTTGAAAACAGACTTCAAAACTCTTCTCTTGAGAAAAACCCTTCTTTCTCAACCATCATAGGGTCTTTGATGTTGAGGAAAGCTGTAACAACTTTCATTGTTATGATCCTGACAGGATCTGGATAAAATGGTCACCTGATAATATCTCTTTTCAACCCTTTTTCATCTCTTCCCAAATAATTGCTAGCAGCATTTATTATGGGTCCTCTAAGCCACTTATGCTCTCTGTCATTTATGCTTCTAATAACCATGAAGAGAGAAAAACCCTTTGAGATGACATAAGAGCTCTTACACCTTCTGATAGAATCCCTTGGATCATTATGGGAGACTTTAACTATTATTATTTCCCTTCTAACAAACTGGAGGTAATGCTCTTCATCAAAATCAGCTTAGTGATTTCAATGGTCTCATTTTTTATGCTAATCTCAAAGAGTTGGCATATGTGGGTCCCTCCTATACCTGGTTATATCAGAGAACAATTAATCCCATTCATATAAAGCTTGATAGAATGCTTGTTAATGATGATTTGATGGAGACCTATCCCAACTCTCACTATGTGGTTAAACCTCCTACATGCTCTGATCATTGCCCCATTGTCCTTTTGCCTGGGCATAGGGAAGTCACTCATCATAGATTTCTTTTTTAAAAACTACTGGATTAATTCGAAGGATTTTTGGTTCATATTACTCTCTATTTTCACTAGGAAAGTTAGTGGTCAGCCTTTTGTTGCACTTTGCTCCTTGCTTAAGCAACTCAAGCTTGCCATTAAAGGTAAAAAATGGGCAAATTCTAATTTGTTGGCTGACCAACTCAAGTCTTTGTATGTAAAGCAAGAAACATGTATCAACCATTTGAGCTTGGATTGCAATATAGAAGAAGTATCTTTGACTCTTAAAAATATTAATCAGTAAGTGGCAGTTGTCTCTTCTCAATGGCTCTCTTGGATTTCTCAAAGAGCAAAAATCACATGGATTTCAAATGGTGAAGATGATCTAAAATTTTTATATTCTAAGATTCATATGAGGAAGAATTATAGGAGTACTGCAATTTCTTTTTCAATGGCCAATACCTCCAACTCCTATAATGAGGCGGACAATAATGTTATCTCTCATTTTCACGGGCTTTTCAATCCTCCTATATGACAGGCTTTTGACATCATTCATTTTTCGGTGGGTACTTCTATTCCTTCTTAATATCATTTTTCTCTAACCATTCCTTTTATAGAAGCAAAAATCAATAAAGCTGTTTTCTCTAGGGCTTCCCACTCCACACCGTGTCTTGATGGTTTCAACTTTGAATTCTTCAAAACTACTTGGTTGGTGACGAGACCTATCGTATGCAAAGCTATAAAGTATTTTTATCATAATGCATACATTCCTCGTGCAGTTAAAGCTACTGCTATTACTCTCATCCCCAAAACTAGTCATGCTGAGGCTATTACTGACTTTCAACCTATTTTCATGTGCAACACGATATACAAAATCATTGCCAAAATTCTTGCTGCTATAATGAAACCTATTATGCCACTTATCATTCAAGGTAATCAATCTGGGTTCATACATAGAAGGATCTCCACATATAATGTAATTCTAGCCCGTGAAATCCTTTTTCATTATAGAAACTCTGCTAAGCTTAATCTTATGTGTGTCAAATTTGATATAAAAAAAGCTTTTGATAGTGTTTCAAGAGAGTTCCTTATTGAAAGATTAGTTCAAAAAAGACTTCTTTATCTGTTTATTAAATGGATTACTGCTTGCATCAAGGATATGTTTGGTTTTTCTTATGCATTGATGGTGCTCTTAACAGCTTCTTTCCCTCCACGGTTGGTCTTAGACAAGGGTGCCCTTTAAGTCCCTACCTTTTTTGCATTATTATGGATGTCTTATCGTGCCTATTATATAACCCTATCAATGGTGATTTATTTGAGGCTCCTCAGTTTGCCGGAAATAGAATTTCCCACCTTATATATGCCGACGACCTTCTCCTCTTTGGTAGAGCTGACACACATAATTGTGGTATTATTCGTAAGTTGTTTGATAAATTTTTTGATGCCTCGGGCCTTGAAGCCAACTTTGGGAAAAGTTCAATAATATTACCTGCCAATTATCAATATGCATATAATATCAGCTCTATTCTTAATATACCTCACACCTCTTGTATTACTTACCTTGGAATCCCCTTATCCCCTTAAAATCCTAAAATTTAAGATTTCTCCAAACTCATGGAAAAGGATAATCACAAATTTGCTGGGTGGAAAGCCAATGCTTTATCTTTTGCTGGTAGATTATAATTTCTGAGATTCACTATTTGGAACTCTATAGCTTGTTGGATCCGTGACTCCATTATTCCAAAAACTATTATTAAGCAAATTGAGAAGCTTTGTGCTAAGTTTCTTTATTTTGGGAAAACTACAGCTCGTAAATTGCGTCTAATTTCATGGAAAAATACTTATAAGCCAAAAATTTTTGGAGGGCTAGGGATCCCCTCACTATATTTTGTGCAATTTAGCTATGCTTGTGCTCTTATAGGGAGATTATACAATGGGAACAACCTTTTAGCATCCTTCATTTTACACCACTATGTGTCCCCTTGAAAGCCTCTTGTTACTAAGGCTACGTCCTTCTGGAAAAACTTTTGTAAAATTGCTGTTATGGCTAAGGTCAATTACAGATTCATGGTATCATATAAGGCTCCCATTTCTCTTTATTAGGATTATTGGGTAAACAGGATGTTACTTAAAGAGGTTCATAATATGTAAGCTTTACTTATCGGTTTTTGATAAATGCTAGAATTTCTGTTATCTTTCGTGAACATGCCTGGGAGCTTTCTTTAGACTTACCCCAGTTGACCTCTTGTGTCTGTTATCCTATGTTCTCGTTAATTCTGTCATGAATGAGTGCATTATATAGGGCAATGGGGAAGTTAAGCACAACACCTATATTAATTTTCTACACCAGAATGATACTATGGTTACTTGGCACCATTTTGTATGGCACAAATGTTTTTCTCTTAGATATTCTTCTTTTTGTTGGATGGCCTTACTTGGTGGCCTCAAGACGGCTGATGCATTGAACTTTAGGGGCATTTCGGTGAAACCTACCTGTTGTTTTTGTCATTGTGAAAATGAAAGTGTTATACATCTGTTTTTTGAATGTCCCTACACTTTTACTGTGCTCTCCCATCTCATATTTGGTATGAAGAATCAACTATTATGACCCAACATTCTGCAAGCCTTTGAATGCACTGGTGGGTCTAAAAAATGGACTATGGCCTTCTACCATCGTATCATATGATGTACGGTATACCACATTTGGAGGGAAATAAATGATAAGAAGTTTGGAAACTCCTTTGCCTCATCCACTACTACAGCTCTCAAAATCAGAAGTGTTGTTTTTGCTAAGATATTGAAATGAAAACGTGGTTGTTTTCTTTTGGATTTGCTATAGTTTATAGCTGGAGGCTATTTGGATGTTGTTTTATAAGGGCAAGGATGATTGGATTGCCTTATTTTTGGATGGCAGTATTGGGGACTACTGCAACCAGGTTGTTAGAGCACCAGCAATTCCTGAGTCCGTGGTGGGGAATATATCTATCTATACGTGCAACTGGCTTTTTGGAGGCTATTCTTTTTAGGCCTTTTGTGGTTGCATAATTTTGTGGGGATTATTTCAATTTTTATTGCTGTTTTTCTTAACTCTTTGTACGTGTTTTTATAGCCTTTTTATCTTGTGCGTTTCACCTCTTTTTTGTTTCTTTTACAGATTATACATATAAGTTATTTCATTTTATGAAAATGGGCTAAGCCCTTAATTTTTTCAAAAAAAAATGATAATTGATTAGATAATATTATTCTTAGGTTGTCTAATCAATCTGATTAAAAAAAATCAACAACCAATTATTGTTTTTTAAATTAAAATTTGTGATCAATTTCATAAAAATTTTTAATAAGTAGATTATCAGGTTTATCAATTATTGTGCTGTGCTATAATATTGGGGGCTTGTCTGGAATAGTAATATTCCCTACATAACTGCATGAGACAAATAGCCTGCGCAGGCTCGTGAGTCTCGACTGTTACAACGTCACAGTCTGAATGATCACAGCCGTCCGTTTATTCTTTTGCTGCTTTGATCGATTTCGATTATTACATCTCGAGATATCAGGGCCGTCGCATTAGCGGTCCCAATGAAAGGAAGGTCGATCTGGAGTGTGAACAGCCGCACGTGGCATATTAAATTGGGATCCCATACGTGGATGGATGATGGCCGTTGGATTTACGGGCCCGCACGATTATTTGAGAAGGACGGAAAGGGAGGCCGTAGGGGTCGTACGGATCTGCCGACGGTCGAAGGAGAGAAGGATCGGGAGGGAAATGGACGGTTTGAATATGCTGAATTATGGGTGAGGAGGATCGAACGGTCTGGATTGATGAAAAGATGGGCAACGTGGCGTTTGGCCTGACAACGATAGTGCATCAGCCTAGACATCGGAGTGGCAACAAAAATGTGAAGAAATCTTTTCTTATTATAAAAAAGAGTCAAGAGAAAATATCAAGTGGTCGTTGGCCCTTATTTTATATATATATTTATTTTATTTATTTATAAGTTTTTTTTATTTGTTGGTTAAGAGCTTAGACTTTCAACTAAGAATTCTTGAATTCGAATCTTTATATATGCGTTGTGCGTGTGAGTCGCTCGTGAGTTGTTTCAACTTATTTAGAGAATAGTTAATGAGTTTAGTTTAGTAAATTAGTTAAGTATGGATTAGTCTTTGACTCAATATGGATTTATGAGCTAATTTATTTAATTAAATATATTAAAATATATTAAAATTCATTAATTTTAACAAAAAATATTAAAAAAAATGTTTTAAAATCATAATTTTTAACATTAAATAAAATTCTATTTTATTTTATTTTTTATCATATTATTATAATGACTATTTGAATAAGAATGATATTCTCTCTTTCATAATGAATGCAATAGCTATTGAGCTAATTGAAATTCATATGTTAGATAACAATAAGTATATGTAACGAACTCGAAGAGATAATACATTGAGAAAATTTAGAGAATCTCGGAGAAAAAAATAAAAAAATTGATGTCTCAAGTATCCTTTGGTAGACCAATAACGTTCCAAAATTGGTCCAAAATATGCTTCTTGGTCCTCTATTACGAGTCAAGCTTAAAAGGATAATTAGTTAAGTTTGAGTCAATCTTAACTCTCGATTCATTGAATCGTGAGTTACCGCTTTTTAAAAAATATTTAAAGAATATAAGAAAAAGACTAACAAAATTAATATCTCAAGAATACTTCAGTAGATTAATAATGCCCTAAAAATGGTCCAAAATATGCTTCTTCACCCTTGTTTTATAAAAATTCGAGAGCTACAAAGAAAGTTATATCAAAAGAGGTGAGAAGTACATCATTGATTGCACATTGAAGATTATTTATGTTATAATTCAATCCAATATAACAAGCCGAAGATCTAGTTTTGAAGAACTTTTGTAATTTCTTTCAAATATTAAAAGACAACAGAGCTACTAGTTAACTTCTATGGAATAGAAAATAAACTAAACCACAAATTTATTTTCATTTCATTCATCTTTAAAATGCATCTACAATAGATATACATTACAGTACATAGCTACACCAAAATAAATAAAACAGAGAATAGTTATGACTATATAAAATCTATAGACCAGAAGAATATCTACATTGACCCAAAAGATCAGATCCTGCAACATCAACTACTCAACTAACTCCTTACCCTTTCCCTGACATAAAATAAAATACAAAACATGTGTGAACCAATACAAATCAACAGGTCACGCCCAACGATCGATCTAAATTTTCAATAATTAATCCATTTTACATGTAACTAAATTCAAAAGTAGTTATTTATATCAATTATACGAAACAAAAAATGTTTGCATATTGTTGTGGACTGAGAAAATCACAACGATATAGTAAAGAGACTCTTCATCTTAGCAATGAATGAAAATGTAGTGCATAACTATTCAATAAAGAAATACAAAAAAAAAATTACTTGAAAACTTTGTAATGGGAAAAAACCAAGAAGCTAGCCCAGCTAAAATGATTCTACTAATGTTTGAATGAGTTACAAAAACCTTCCTGTCCCTTACTCAAGGATAGGAAGAATATTTTATGTTGAAGATGTCTCTAAACTTGATACAAACAAAAATTTGATAATATTTGGATATTTGGAAGAGATCTATCAATGTTCAACGAGCGAGGAAAAATCTAGCTAGCCTGGTTAGTTATTGGAACGAAATCTGATGCTGATCTATGATCAAATGAAGCTTTGGTGATGGTCGATGATTAGGAAGAAATCCGGTAATGGTCGATGTTTGAGAAGGAATCTGGCAATGGTTAATGGTGCTAATTATAGAATTAGGGCTTATTTATAGTATTTCGGGATTGACATGGCTTGTAAATATGGATAAAATCAATGGCATATTGGGAGTGTTTCATCAAACGGCTGATAGTGATTTCCTATATTATAGATCATTTATCGAGCATTTGTATGCCTTAATGATATTAGAATTAAGAGATATCAGGCTCGTTGGATTTGTCTTGTTGATCTCCTCAGCTTGATTATAAGCATGTAATATTTAATTCACTATAGGAAAACCCACTCTTATCGGCGGATACAATACACTAGTAAAGTTAAAATTTTGATGGAAAAAGGACGTTTCTGTCGTATTTTCATTGGATTTTCATATGACGATAATTGCGCGTCGGAAAAACTTTCTAGTGTATATAATACACTAAAAATATTTTCGGCGTACGTTCCGGCGCATAATCGGCGAAAAAATAGATGGTGGTTACGTCATTTCCTCTTCCCTAATTCCGACGTTAAATATACCTGAATTTTCAACGTATTATTATGCCGGTAATTCCGATAGAAAAACTGTTGCTACATCTGCCGTAAACTAAACGACGAAGATAACTGGCGCATTGTACGTCGAAAAAATTGAGGTATAGATACATCAGAAATCGATATAGAATTCATTGCATCGTTGTTTCCGACGAAGTACCAGCATTTTATCCGTCGAAAACCTATAACAATAACAAAAAAATAATCATCCCACACAGCAATCATATTTCCACAACATGCATCAAACTTCACCAAATAACTACATTTAGTGCAAATATTTATAAACATCAACAACTGATTACATTTAGTACAATTACTAATAATTACTCATAAACATCACCAAATAGGGCTGCAAGCGAACCAAACGTTCGACGAGCTATTCGTTGTTCGGTTCGATTAAAGCTCGTTTGTGATCCTTTAATTAACTAAATAAACAAATTTAAACAATATTTTAAATACTCGATTCTTAAATAAACAAACTTGAACACTAATGCGTTTGGCTCATTTATGTTCGCGAACAACATCATTTGAAGTTCGTGAACAAGCTCGACGTTAAGCTTGATTCGTGTTTGATTTTGAACTCGTGAATAAGCTCGATACAATATATTAATATTTGATTATAGAATTAATAAATATAAATTATTGCCTTTGTTATATAGACAATTGCTTTTATTATAAAATATATTTGTTCATAGATATGTTCATGAACTTGTTTGTTTGATAGTTTAAAAAAATTTGTTACATATGTTCACGAACATGCTCGATGTAATCGTTTGTTAGGAAGCTCAATAAAGCTCATTTGTTAAGTTAATGAACATCTAAAAGTTGAGCTCATTTATAGCTCGTTCATGTTTGTTTGTTTAAAGCTCGATAAGCACTAAACGAACGAACATGAATTGAACATTAACCGACCATGAACACTCATTAATTTAAATGAACCAAACATGAACACAAACAATAAAGCTCGAACAAACATGAACCAAACTTGAACAAGCTGATATTAAATGAACACAAACATGAACACTCACATACTCGGCTCGGCTCGGCTCGTTTACATCCCTATCACCAAATATTCAAAAATATCACAAATTGTTCATTAAAATCAACAAATATTCATAAACTTCACCAAATATTTAGAAACTAAAAAAAGCCCATATGAAATTAAAATTGTCTAAACAGCCACTCTAAATCTATTGACTCATCCACTACTAGAGCTACCTCCTTTCCACACAATTACTCAATCGATCATTTTTCGTATTTCATCCAACGATTGATTGTGTTGCATCTGCATCTGCATCTGTATCTGTGCCTGCAACTGCACTTATCAATAAGCTTGTGATTTCCTTAATTGTTCTAGCTCCGCTTGAATGGCAGTTATCTGTTGACTACATAAGGACTCCGGGGAACTTGCTACAAAGATAGATCCACTAGAGGTCATCCCCTCGTATGCCTGGGCTTACGAACTTAAGCCATAAACCCTGCCATGTTGCATTCATCCTACTGCTTGCGACTAGATGCGGTACTCAGAATACTCTACATAGCCGCTAGAAGGGCCCTCACCTACTACAGCCTGGCTCTCTTGAAGCCGTGTATGCTCCTCATATGAAAGTTAATAAAAATTTAATTAATTTATTTATACATAATATAAAAAATATTAAAAACGTATACTTACATGGGCTTTTCTTGCTCGCTCATCAATCCATTGTCGGTTCTCCTACCGCTTATGGGTGTGACTATGTAATTCAACAGGAGTTGATTTCTCTACACAGCATCTATTTATGTAATAAACTTCTATTAATATTCCTATTAAAGAATTTTTTAAAAAAATTTTATAATTCCTCACCAAACGTCGCCTCTATTCAATATGTGGAACTGAGCCCCCAGTATGAAGAGAATTTCCAATGCCCCCAACATCAGAAGCTCTGATCTTTAGATTTTGAAATCTCTCCTCCTGCTATACTTTATGCTACCCCAAGCACTTTTCAACTTAGCCCAAACAGTCTCTCCAATCCATAGTGGTCGCTCGCCAGACTTTCTAATGTATATAAATATATCACGTATTCGAGTGGACCCACGCTTCTTAAAATTCTTTCTAATTTTGTCATTGTGCTGGGACAGCCAACAAAAATTTAATGTTATCATTATCTGGAGGAAGATTGTAAGGGGTGAGTATCCTGGGCCAACATGAGTAAGGTGAAGCAGACTGACTAAATGGAGTAAACCTAATCTTATATTTCTTGATTCTATCACGAAGGTGGGATGTGTACGATCAAAGTATCTCCAGCCACTACTTTAGATGGATGTGTAATAACACCTACTTACGGAATGTGGTCATTTTGTCATCTTATATGTGCAATAGATCTTATGGATTCATATACCGTTATAGTCTAGAAATTATTAGTAAGTAAAATATCCTAATGACAAGTACTTCCTTCAACTTTCTTTTCATTTCATATTTTGGTTTAAATTTTGATGTATTGCAATGACGCCATGCAATCTTTGATAAATCATCTTTAAAATATAACGTATATTCATTGACATAATAATCTATCTTTGCATATGTCAAATCAAGTTTGGAAACTAACTTCTTTATCTGATATAGATATGTAGGAATTATATTATCTATCAGGTTATTTTCCTTAAGCAGCACAAGGAATTGATTAAAATATACATGAGGAATATTATATTCTTCTTTGACGTTTAACACCTTCACAATAATGGATAACTTTAAGTGAGTGGTGCACCACTTCCATATTAGTTGTTGGGCAGAATATAATAAATTATAAAAATTATATGTCTCCTTATTTGATAACTCTTCTGTATAATATTCAGATTGTGTTCTAGTTACATCAAGAACTAATTCCTCGAGATTTGGTCATATATTTTCATCCTCAGCTATATTACTACTTATAGATGAACTACATTGAGAATAAAAAAATGGGGCTCGTACTCATCATGAGAAGTTCAATACCAATATTGTCGCATGCACCCTCTATGATACAAATCAACAATTATATCATCTGGTCTTAGGTGCACTTGATTTTTATGTTTAGAATATGGGCATCGAAACATTCTATCTGATATGAAACTGGTTAGTTATTTCCCTGTCTGAATGAAAATATTTTTCCCATTAATAAATTGATCTATCAATGTCTTTTTTTCTTGCGCCAATCAGTTATACATTCAATTTCTTTGATTTATAATATCCATAATATAACCTACATATAATATGGAGCTATTAGATATTGTTTGAAAATCTTTTAAAGAGAAATAGATAAATTCAAATGTGTCTTTTATCAATTTTCTAAAGATATTTCCAATAATAATAATAACAACAACAAGCCTTTATCCCACTACGTGAAGTCGGCTACATGAATACTTTTTCTCCCTTCCGTCCTATTAAAAGTCAAATTCTTATTTAAATCTAATAAAGAAATATCATTTCTAATATTTTCTAACCAAGTCTTTTTAGGTCTACCTCTATTTTTCTTAATATAAGTCAAATCTAATATGTCTACTTTCTTAACCGGGTCATCAGAAGGCCATCGTTTTATGTGCCCAAACCATCTAAGGAGACTCTCTCTAATCTTATATTCCAATGGAGCTATTCCAACCTTATCATGTATATGCTCAGATACTATCTTTATGGGTAAAACCACTCATCCACCTGAGAATCCTCATCTCTTATCACGACCCTAAACTAAAAATCTAAAACATGTATTCTTATTAATGACTTGATTGCCCAAAGTCACAATCCCCTCATTACGTCTAGTACTTCAACTTCCTCTCTAGTCGTATCAACATGAATAATATTATAAGCAAAAAACATGCACAATTGTATATCCTCTTGCAAATGTATAGTGAAAAAATACATGAAAAAAATAAAATTTTACAGTGGATTATCTTAAAAACAGTGGCGGAAGTCAGCGACTGAGGCGACGAACATCAGCAAACTAGGTCAAAGCCCGTTGGGTGAGGGGCCGGTCTCGATAGCTACGACGTTTGCGTGAGGCGATGGAGGCGAGATGAGCAAACGAAAATGACAAATAATATCATCAGCAAAAGCATACACGAAGGTATATCCTCTTACAAATGTATAATGAGAAAATTAATGAAAAAAAAAAACTTACGGTGGATTATCCTCAAAGCAGCTGCTTTCCGTCGGTGACTAAGGCAGTGCGCATCAGAGAACTCGGTGGAAGTACGGGTCGGTCTTGGCAGCAGTGAGGTTTGGCTAGGGCGATGGAGGCGAGCTGAGCAGACGAAATGACACTGAATGAAATAATAAGACAGACAGGCTCGAGAGAGTAATAGGGTTTCGATCAACATTTTTTTCCTGCAGATAAGCCACCTGTGATTTTTTTGGTGTATTTGTTGACGATAAATATTCATTGTGTTTAAATTCTCTAGTGTAATATCCATCAGTTAGTATGTCAAAAATTACCGATGAAAAATACACTGCAATATTCTATGGGTTTATAAATTATGACGCCTTTACGTCGGTAAGTCCACAGTAATTTTACCGTTGCATGAAATGTTGGTAAAAATGCCATAAGTTTTTGCGTATATATTTTTGCCAGAAGCTTTGACGATAATCAATGGTTTTCCCTTATGATTATCATTTGGTCATTCAATTAATGCATTAACCCTTCCAAGTATGCTTCTAACCCTTGATTTGGGCTCATTTGGGTTCGGATTGGATCAATTTTGGTATCGTTAGGTTTGTTTCTTTGAGATATTTAATTTGAATATAAGTTTGCTAAAATCAGGCTTTGGATGGTCCCAATTTTACTTTTTGAAGTTTTTAACTTGGAGATGCCTCAAGATTCATGTTTGATCAATGAAAATTTTAATGATGTATCAACTACCCCATATTTTCATATGTCACAGCTCATAGAGTTAAAAATATATGTTTGAGAACTTCAAGTTGTTGAAATATAAAATTATAATTTACGAATAATTACATGGCACGAGCGCTTCCAGGACGCCAATATGGACCTCCTTTCATGAGTAAAATATCATTAATCACAAATTTAATATTTCATGAAGTTGGTATAATAATCATAGTGCAAAATGTCAAAATATTTTGCCTCCAAAACTTTTTAAATGGCTCAAAATTGATTGTAGTGGCTCCATTGGGCCTTCAAAGTGTCAAAATTGAGTCCATAATATAAAAAAGTAGGCATGAGGACCTCAAAAATGTACAAATCAGACTATTCAGACCAAAAACTGGGCCTGAATGCATTTTTGGTGACCGAACTGGCTAGCCAACTGGCCGGTTACTAGACGTGTGCCAATGAGAATTGAGCCCTCTTCGGACGTGTAAAGGGGGGCAGCCACCTTACAGTATTTTTATTGGAAATTCACCCACCGCTATAGTAAGGTGTCGAGCTATAGTGCCACCTCTTAGTTTAAGGAAATAATTAAATTATATATTATTATTTTTTAATAGAAATAATCACATCTTTCTATTTAAAACTTTAAGAAAAATCATGAAAAAATTCTAAAAATTTTCAAAAAAATGATGGAATATTTCTTTCATCTCTCTCCTCCCTTTATCTATAAATACCCTCCTTGGGAGTGGGGGAAGATCGCAAATTCCTCTCAAACTCTTCCTTCTTATATTTTTTTCCTCTCTCTGTTTTTTTTTTTTACATTAGAGGGATTTCATTGTCAGGGATAGCCGGTATCCCCCATCATGCTCCAGTGCTTATCTTTGTAAAGAAGGAGTAGATATTGTCCTTCCTATTCCTCTTTCCCATATGCCTTCTTACATTAGGGCAATCCACTACCTTGGATAGGCGACATCCCCTTTCAAGCTCCAATGCCGCCCCTCTTGTGTAGTGGTTTTTATGGATGATTATCCTCCCCTTAAATTACCAATGTCCAAAGGAGATCAACTACCCCATACACAAAATGATGTTTCGAGGAGGTCTTACGAAGTAGCTTGGGCTAATGAAACGATTTCCACAATAGCTAGTGACTCTTTGATCATATTTTGCAAGAAGTTCCATTTTTTTAAATGATCTTGTGGTAAAGACTCCTAAAGAGTATGATAGAGTATATTATCTTTCCATCGGGAATTTTAACTATTTATAAAATAACCCTACGAGCATGCCTACAATTTCCACCTCCTTCTGAATTAACTAATATTTTAGCAACACGTGGAGTCAGCCTATCTTAGTTTTCATTTAGAGATATATCAATTGTCATTGGATTAATTGCTCTCTTCAAGGATCGTGGAGGAGTTCTGACACTAGATTATTTTTTTTTATTAGGTAAATTTACATGTGACTTATAAGGTCGCTTTACCTTTAGATCCAGATGGTTAAACATTTGAGCTAGAGATGTATCAAAGAGCTGGGCTAGTAGATTTTTCTGTGTAAAATAAAGGGATTCTCATAGATAAATGCAGAAAATTAAAAAAGTTGTCAGTTTCCCTTCATTTTGGAGAGGAAGACATATTGAGAATTCTTAAAATCCTTGATGTTGAAAGTCTTCACTATGAATTTTGTTATCCTAGCAAATATATAGAATAAAAATTTGTATTAAAAAATTGTCTATCTATTCATGCAGATAGGTCCCACATGACTATGTTAAAGAAGTCAAGCAAAGTTCAAGAGATATATGCAAAAATTTCAAAAGTTTCCCCCAAGCGGTCCTTACCTAATGATGATCCATTACCCTTATCGAAGAAGAAAAAAAGTGGGTGAAACTTTAGCAATAACAACTAGTAGTAAAAGTCATAAAGATTCTTTTCCTTTAAAATTAGATATCCCTAGAGTTGTTCTGACTCTTCAATGTGTCGGACATCGACATGCTGAGGAATTATTGAGTATTTTTTTATTGGTCTTCTTTTCATGTTTAAATGTATGTACCTTACAAGTATCATACTCTTCTTTCAGGTGCTACAACAAATGGATATTGAAATAGAGCTAACTTAATCCTTTAATGATTAGAATAATGAATTTGTAAAGATTAAATATATTTGAGAAGAGTTTAAACAAAAATATGAAGGAAATTTGAGGAAATGAGAGCAGTGGAAGACCAACTAGCAAAATGTAGAACTGAATAAGCAACCATGGTAACCTTTGTTTCTTTGCAAAATCAATTGATTGATCAAATCCACAAAGAATTGGTAAATGCATAAACAACAACAATTATCACATGTAAAAGATAATTTTTTTAAAAAAATAAAGATAACAACTCTTGAGGATGAAAATAAGAGATAAAAAAAATTATCACAAAATGAAACTATTTTGTCAAAAGCTAAGTCTAGATAAGAATTATCTCCCCGAAAATCATAGAAGATTTCAAAAAATATTTAGCCTTCAAGAGTATAATTCATGATAATGTTCAGGAAGCTCGTGATCATATATATGTCGTAGAACTACAGGCTTTTTGCATGACAATGTATTGAAGAGGGCTTTATCCGAGGCTTCTTAAAGGGAATTTGACTTGTGCAACGTAAGATTGAAGCAAATATCGAAGGTATATATAGAAGATGATACTGAGAATGTTTTAAATAGTGATGACACAATTGATATATTGCATTATCTTTTTTATAGAGTTTATATTCTCTTCTTTTGTAAGCATGTTGTAAAAGTTTCTTATTTTAGCTTTTGACTTTCTAGGATTTGTTGTAATTTTTTTTGAAATTTAACATGTAAAACTATGATTGAATATAGGGGTGTCAATTTCGGGTTACGGGTCGGGTTCGGGTCGAACCCGAACTGACCCGGGTGGAAAACGGGTCGACCCAAACCCGACCCGGGTAGAGAAACGGGTCGAAAATCAGAACCCGGACCCGACCCGGCGGGTTGCCGGGTTGACACGACCCGACCCGCGAGGGCGGCAGCACGCGGAATCCGAAATCGGACCCGCTCGAGCGCGGCAGCACGCGGAATCCGCTGCTCGAGCGCGGCAGCACGCGCGGCAGCCCGCGAGGGCGCGAGCTCGAGCGCGGCACGCAAAGCGGCGAAGGTGCGAGGCGCGAGGGCCGCTGCCGGCAGCATTGTGGGCAGCGGGGCATGCGCGGGGGCAGCGAGGCAGCAGTGCGGGCAGTCGACGCGTTTGGCGGGTTAACCCGAAATTTTTTAAATTCCCGGCCCCGACCTGTTTTTTAAACGGGTCAATTTCTGGAACCCGAACCCGACCCGTTTTGAAATCGGGTCGGGTCCAACCCGGATTTTCCGGGTCGGGTTTTCGTGTCATGTCAAATATTGACACCCCTAATTGAATATACTAGAGCTTTTTAAGTTGTTTATTAAGATATGATGTTAACTTGTGTATAAGAGGCCGATTTAATCTCCCTTGGGATTTTGTTTGAAATTTTTTTAGACCTTTCTAAGATTGTTTATCAAAATATGATATCAACATGTATAGAAGAGGTCGATTTAATCCCCCTTTCGATTTCATTCTAAATTTTTTATATCTTTCTGAGGTTGTTTATCAAGATTTGATGTTAACCTATATATAAAAGGTCGATTTAATCCCCTATAGGATTTTGTTTAAAATTTTTCTAAACCTTTTTGAAGTTTTTTTATCAAGATATGATGTTAACATGTATAGAAGATGTCTATTTAATCCCCCTTGGGATTTTGCTCAAAAAATTTCTAGATTTTTATGAGGTTGTTTATCAAGATATAATGTTAACTTGTATAGAATAGGTCAATTTAATCCCCCTTAGGATAAAATTTGGTTAAGATGAAGTAAATAAGTTATATATTAAAGCCAAAAACTTGTATATATTTGAGTAAATAAAATTTTAATAAATGACTTCGTCATGTTAATACTTTCAAAGGTTTTTAGCATTCCATATTTGAGGCAACATCTTTCCTTTGAAATCTTCAAGGTTTTGGTTAAATAAAAAAAATAAATGTGATATGAACTAATGAAAAAAATATTATATTATCAATATTTTATTCAAATCAACAACTTCTATTGTGATTCTTATAATTGAAAAAAAAAAATCAAGAAAAGTGGTTGCTTTTATGAAATTTGAGTGTCTATATCTCATAATATATATAACTGAGCAAATATTTTTATTATATAATTTAAAGAAGGAATATGCCTGAAAATTCTTTTTGGATATAATTTATGGTTGTAGACTTCTTATTAGCTCATAGCATGGTTTTGAAAATCGAATTGAATAGGCCATTTCGATCTTAAACCGTTCATATAGCCCATTCGGTCCTCATAAAAAATTGAGTCAATATATATCAAGCCGGTTTGAATCAGTAGGTTTAACCGTTGAATCGGTGCCAATTTTTAATAACTGGGTGGTTTCAATTCATAATATATTTAAATAATTTAATTAAACATAAAACATTTTATTATATAGTAAATTAATTTAAATTTAACACATTTTTTAATAATAGTCAAAAAAGTTATAATGATTATGAATTAATTAAGCATTAATAAATCATACCCATATGATTCCACCACCACATGTGAGTTCTTAATCCACTTAAATAAGAAAATCTATTTAAACAATACAAGACAAAGTCCCAAGTGATGTAGGATTAAACAACTAGTTAAAATTTCTACTTTAAAATATTTAAAATATATACATTATATATATTTAAAATGTTTTTTTAATAATGTGAATAATATTTATTTTATGGGTTAATTATATTTTATTTTTTTATCTATTTTTATATTTATTTTATAAAATATACACTATTAAAAATTAATTTTTATCTATTTATTAATTTCAAATAATCTAACATGAATGATTTATAGATGTAAAATTTTAATGTAAATTTAATATATAATTTATGGTTGTAAAATTTATCTAAATATATACCATAAATTAACAATAATTTATTTTAAATTTAACATATATTAGTATTAATTTATATTAAATTTATAAGTTTATATGTATGATAAATTTATTTTTATCACAAATTTATATCATTATAGAGTTATTATATCATTTATTTTTCATTTAAATAATTATAATATTTATTACATCATGTGGTTCAACCTTGATCAAATCATTGAACCTTGAATCTCTCATATATTTGGTTTGACGTCCAATTCGATTTTCACAACCTAATTCATAAGTCATTCAAAACTTCAGTGCCTACAATTTTTTAGTTAGGGACTATTTAGTTGGAAGTGAAGTGAGTGTAAAGTAAAGTAAATACATAGGTTTTGAAGAGTTTGGTGTTTGATTGGATAAAAAATAAATCCAAGGTCAAGTAAAGTGAATGTAATGTATTTCGTTCTAGTTTATTTTTGAGTAAACCGTTCTTAATTTCCCAATTTTGATCGATAACCGTTTATACCTTTCCAAAGCTTGCTCGACTACCGCAGACAACCACCGTCTCCACTTCTATCCCACTGTCAGTCGCCAAATGTCGGCGTTCACCACCGATCGCTAGCCACTAGCCATCCTTGACCACCACCCCGCCGTCACTTCCTGTCGCCAGTCTTCACTGCAACTGCCCAACCCCGTCACCCACCACTGCCGGCAACTACCGGACGCCAACCATCGAACACCACCAACCACCGTTGGCCGCAGTCGACCATCATTGATGGCCACCACAACCCATCGCCCACCTCCACCGGCCACCGAACACCACCGACCAACACTGTTGGTCGCCGTCGTTGGCCCCCACCGCTGCCTCCACCACTGTCTCCTTCCAATGCTGGCTACCATCCACCGTTGACCCCCTCAGGCACAACATTTTTACACTTTTCATTGCATATGTCATAAATTTAGTGTACGTTTTTTGCAAAAATATATGAGAAGCTTTAGTGTACGTTTTTTGCATATGTCATAAATTTACAATTAATAACTTATATTCTTGAAAGTTTAAATATTATTTTATTATTAATTATTGAATAAAAAGATAAAAGAAATATATTTAAAATTATCAATTTGTGCTCGGATTAATAAAAAATTCTTACCATGCCCCTCATTTATAACCAACAAGTTCAAAAATTGAGCATAATTTCATAATTTTTAAAATTTTATCAACTTATCATACATTTTTTCAAAAACTATTTTGAAGCCTTAAATATTCTACAACATTATTTTTCAGAGGTCCAAATCAATTTCAAATTTACTAGAAATAGCAGACTTTTTAATTTACCAGGCGAAAACTTTAAGCAAAATATCAAAATATTCAGAATGCTCTTGTTTATAACATACAGAACGTTATATGATGAAAGTTTAGCGCATATGAAGTAATCCCTATTTTTACACTATGAAAGTATAATTTTAATAAAAAATACAAAATTTTTACATTATTAAAAACTAAGATAAGCATAATGTAACTTACCTCGATCCTAACAACTTTTAGAACTGGGTCGACAATAGAAGTCACCTGAATCTTACTTTCTCTCATTAAAATCTCTCATCTCTCTCTAGGTTGCACCTCAATTAGGGAGAGGATTTTGGCAAAAATGGATTTAAATGGAAAATAAATTTTTTATAAAAAATTGATCTAGCACAGTCGCTTTCCAAATAGGGTCGCCGACATTGCGCCAACCCGAATCATTTTAGAATGACAAAAACCGAGAACTTGGTGCCACAACGCCGCCATATATACCCAGCACTGTAATGCTTCTTAGGAAAATTTTCAAATTATGATTCATGCAAAAAGATTTCTAAGACCCACTTCAGAACAAATTTTATGCATTCACATGCACGTAGAGAACTCACAGACACATGCAAGAGGTAGATATGCAAAAATTTCATTACTCTTACCAAATCAGGTCAGAACATGTGCAAAGGTATTACAGTACATGATATGTGTTGTGGCCTAATAGGGAATAATTATTAGGTGCGGAGTGCAGACGAGGAGAGCAACGAGCGGTTCTCCCCGTCTTCACTCCGCACCTAATAATCTCTCCCTAACAGGTGTCTGCATGGTTCTATATTCCAACACGGTACTCGATTTTAAGGCGAGTCTTTGAGAGGCGAGTTTATATGTCAAATCCTCTAGGCGTGCTAGCAAGTCTTTACACCACTGATTTCATGTGATCGGTAGGATATTCAAGGGAAGTTATCCTATAGTTCTTACTCATATCATATCACTTATAAATATATTAAAAATTTTATTTTTTTTTTAATTTTAATTAAATTAATCAGTTTTATATATATGTTAATTTATATTTATTGTTAGAAGCCATCAAATGCTATATAAAAATAGAAAAAAAAAATGTATAAATTTTAGGTTCATAAAACCATAATTTTTTTTCAATATAATGCCATCATTCAAAAAAATATTATTGATATTTATGCATTACCAAAATTTGGCTTGAACATACATGAATCTTGAAGCACATTTGATTTAAAAGTTTTTAGAATTAAAGTCATGACTATCCAAACTCTGATTTCATCAAAAAATTATAGTCAAACTGATCGGCTCGACTAGAAGAATCCAATTAATGACACCAAAAATAATTTGATCATATTTCAGATGAGCTCAGACGAAGAGCTTGAAGCATAGTTATGAACTTTGAAATATTAATTGGATGAAGACCAAATAATTTCTAAATTGGCATGTCTGTCAAATCAAGCGTCTCGGTGAGATGAATCCAACAACTTAAGATTGATTAATAACGATAACATTGAGATAATTAACGCTAAAAAATAATTGGTGATTAATGAAGTGCTTTGAATTTTCTTCATATTCATGGTGCATGCACAAAACTTCATAAACGGACCCCCACACTCTATATGAAGTAGAAATAAGACTAGAGATTCAAGAGAGCTCAGAGGTTTGAAGAATCATAGAGCTCCATATGAGAACCACCATTATTGGGTTGCCACTACCCGAATGCGACCATCAAACCACTGTTCGACCGCTATTGAATCTAACCACTACCGTCGGACCACCACCTCAGCCGTTCATTGTTTGATAGTTGTTTTAGACTTTTGTTATCTAACCACCGTCATTGAATCACTGCCATCCACAGACTACTAACATCAAACTATCACCGCCCAACTACCATGCATTCTTGAATTACCATCTTAGAATGCCATTCTTGCTGTTCAAATTTGCCCATAACAAATATATTAATTAATGACCATTTGCTTGTTATTCAATTTGCTTCTTCGCTATCTTAGGATGCCTTTATTATTAGCCATCTACTTAAATTATTTTATGCAGAACTCTGTTCACGATCATCATGACGTGCTTGAGTGGTATATGTCAGCTTAACAAAGCTTCTCATAAATTTGAAAATTCAAAATTTTTCTCAAAGTATCATAAAAAACTTCTCTCACAGTTGTTTAATTAAGCATGTTAGGCTGTCACGTCCATTTATTTGATTAAGTAGTAATTGGTGGATTACAATATAGGGATCTATTGTATGGTACTCATAACAAGGCCTACAGTATTATATTGTCATAGATTCATATATGCCTCTAAATGTTCAAAGCAATCGCACCTACTAAACAATGTCACTTGTTTTATTATATGATTCGGACAGAATCATTACTTAACCATTCTCATTTTAATAATGGGTTATAATATGGTTGTGAAAAAGTTGGGTTCAGCTAGAGCTACCTTTAATTTAAGCTTGGCTAATATGGGTGTGTATATTCTTGTTCCGGGCTAGTATATTTTGCTGTAAAGTGAAAGGGTTTTTTTTCTTAGCGGTGCAAGAATATTCAATACACAAAAAAATAATTGAGAGAGAGCAAGGAAACACCAAAATTTTTTATTTTAACATGAAAAACTTGAAAAAGGAAAAAATCACGGGTCCTTGCCTAGGAGAAGAGATTTCACTATAATTGAGTGAGTTACAAAGGTTGACCCATTCCTTAACTTTGGAGATGGTGAAATTACAATAATTTATAGAGCTAGTCAAACTTTGTATAGGCACTGTAGAGCTTGTAATGACTGTGGTTAGATGATGGAAGTTGAGAGTTTGGTAGCAACAACTAGGAGAAGATCAACAAGTGATGGCGGTCTGGCAGAGGTCCAACGTTATTTGGTGGCAGACGGTGGTTCGACAACAGTTTGCGGCTGGACGGAGGTCTATTGGTGGTCGAGCAGCAGTGCAGTGGTCCAGTCGCCCAATGGATGTTCACCTGTGGTGGTGCTTGGGTGGAGCTCTAGATCCTTGAATCCTCAGAGCTCTTTTCAATCTCTAGTCAAAGGCCCCCTCAATTGTAGAGAGTGGAGGTCTATTTATATTTTTTGAGAGTGATGTGTCATGTAAATATGGAGAAGATCCAGGAAAAATTCAGTGCTAGCTCCATTGGATGACCCATATTGATTCCTTGATCATAAAACAATCATTTAATATTTAATTTTCTTAAGGATGCCCAAATTTAGTGATCTTGAGATCATAGGACTCGTCTCATCAAGCTGCTTGATTCGATTATAAACATGTCATATTATAGATGGACAAATTGGTCGGCAATAATTAAAATTTGTAACTAAAAATATTAGCAATATAATTTTTTCCAAAAAAAAAAAAAAAAAACAATTGATAAATGTCTTCTCAAAAATTAATTTCTATCATTAATTTATTTGAAATATCTATGGATATATTTGTTGAAAAAATAATATAATTTGCGTTAGTAATGAATTATGCCATAACCCCAAGTTAAGGGGAAGCTGTGTTAGCTGAAGCAACAAGGATGTGAGAGGACATGCACTCTCATCGTAGATAATGCTCTTAGTGCCTCACTCTTTGTGCTTAGAGTTGAGTGATATGCAGTCTTCTTTGAGTTATGCTGCTAAGTTAGATTTATATGGACTTTTCCTTTACGTGTTTATGGATATGGACTGCTAATTTGACATGTTAGGCTACTGCGAGGACGTGTTCACCATGTTTCCATTGAAGGATATCTCTCTATTGACAAATAGAGATGACATTTGCTTGATATTAATGAGAATTGGCTGCTTCATATGAATGCTTCTTTACAAACCTACTTGAGGAGCCCACAAACTAAAAATGGCGAGGGTCTGCGTATTGTTGTTGCTTGGGAGCTAGTTAAGGCGATCATGGAGGGTGATGTTGAGAACACAATTGAGGACATCTATCAGGATGTCGAAGGGAGTTTCTGGAAAAGGTGGTGAATGGATTTCAATTGGAAGCACTTAATCCATGTCATCCAAAATAGGCAGGACTTGGAGACCTCTATCTCCTACATAAATTAACACTTTGTGACATGTTAGCACATTTGCACTAAATGAATGATACTTCAAATCATATAGGTGAGGGTTTCAATAGCTTTAAAAACGGTTCATTAGTGGGAGTAAGGAGGATTGGGGCAATGAGACGCCAATATATGGGAAACATCTCCTTATTACCACTCTCAATGAGTGTAGAGAAGCATCAATCCTAAATTATTAGAATAGTTTGGCTAGGTGGTTGATTGTACAAAAGTTAAAACTACAAGGACTAGAACTAAGAGTATTGAAATTGCAATGAACTTTGTGATGCCACCCAAAGTAGTTTGTTTTGTTTCCACTATCCTTTCTATTTAGAAAGGCAATTATATTAGAGGAACCATAATGTCCTGGGGGTAAATTGGGTGCCGTGAGGACACTCTAATTGGTGTCTCGATAAATGTGTAATGAAATGACAATAATAAACAAATTAGAGCATGAGGATGGGGAAGACAAAACTTATTATATGTAGCCTTTCTTCTTTAAGGATGAGAGAAACTTGTATCAACATGAGATAGAGAAATCGAGATGGTTAGAGATATCTTTAGAACTACTAGAATGGACACTTCTACTAGCCCTTTACTATAAAAATTGAACATATAATGATCAACCATAATGTCAGTTTAGGCCTAATCATTAGAAGTCCAATTGAATGAGTAGTTGTTAACTTGACTGTGTGGGTTACCACATTAAATGGAGAACCTGGTCTCAATGAGGATGGGACATTAAGAATGATTTAGGTATGGTATGAAAGACTCCCGAATCACCCTTTGGGTTGAGTGAACTATTATGTCTCTTCACCTAGCAAGCCAAATAAAAAAGGATTGAGGTAGTGTGAATCTCATCCCATCTCCCAGTTATAAGATGACCTCTCTACTAGGGTCATTACGACTTAAGAAATCTTGTAAAATCTTTGATTTAGTAGGAAAGCATTAAAAGAAAAAGACAAAGAGTCTAATCCTAACTACGAGCAATGGATAAAAAGGGCATGGGTAACTAAATGAATAGAAAAATAAAGTTCTCCATGATGGAGGGAATATTAAATAAAAAAGAAGTACAAATAACAAGAGCATGAATAAAAATTTAGAATGGAGAGAGAAATTTATCCAACTGAGTTACAAAAAATTTTGGCATTCAAAAGTACCTCATTCTCTACATATGAAAGAAAGTGTTGGATCATACTATCCTAATGGATAAAATGGCCATTGACTTCTACTTTCGTATGAAATCAATGAAACATTGTTTGAGTCTTACATGCATTTAGCTTTGGAGCACTTCATCGAATTAAGATTGTCCAAACTTGAAATGCAAAGAGCCACTCTCCTTGTGAATATATATATATATATATATATATATATATATATATATATATATATATATATATATATATATATATATATATATATATATATATATATATATATATATATGTGTGTGTTGAAGATTTACCCTAATCAATACAAGATACTTTATAGGTTCTATTTTGATTATGAGAGATTTAATTTTCCATGAGTATAAGCCCCCATTTTTTATCACATTATGAGCACAATACTCAAGGAACATTCTCAATTAAGAATATTTATCTGCATTCATATATTCAGCTTAAAAGGATATTCAATCAATTACAAGTACTAAGGAGAATGGATTGAGGGGTGGTTTGGCACATAGGGTTCCATAATGGGGTATTATAGTATAAAGTAGGATGTTGTGAGTAGAGTAATATGAAATATTTGATAAACACCACGAAAGGAGAACATGCCTAATAATATGATCTAACTAATTAATTTTGGCTTCATAAAGAGCAAGATGGATTTCTACATCACTTCATAAGTAGGTCTAATGGAACTACTCATTGACTTCATTTAAAGCCATATGAGATTGCCCAAATTAAGAAAGAGTTTGAGTTTATTTATCTTGAATAATAAGATCCCTACTTAAAATTGGGAGAAGGGACCTAGTGTTATGTGTCACTCTATGCCTGTTTGTGGGGAAGGTAATGTTTGATAGTATGAAAAAATCCTGCATAGAGGATTCCTTCTATCATCTTAAAATCATCACACCATGAAGTTGAAGTCTCTATGCAGAATAGATTGATTGACAGGAAGGAAGTGCAGGTCTAATAGTCTTGTCACTTTGATATGCTAGCCTACATGCACTTGAAGGTCTACTATATAATGTAAAAATGTAGTTATTCTAGATCTGCATGTTGTTATAACTCAAGGCCATGAAATATAATGTGTATTGATTAAGATTTGTTAAATCAATCCTTTATTTATAATTTGAAGATGTACAATTAAATTTTTCCATGCCTTTATGCCTGCACTACAAATGGATCACTGATATTTTCTCGAAGTAGTTTTTTGTAAAAGAATAATAAAGGCCAAAATATAGATTAAATTTAACTTTAAAAGTAATTATGAGTTTAATTCATTATATCTAAAAGGAAAATAAAATAAAATGCATAAACATGTGATAAGTAAGTTGTGTAAATCTCTAATGAATTCTAAAATTAGTAATTGGAGAACATATTAGGTATAAAATAAATAAATATACCATTCATTATTCAATAGAGTCTCACCTACTTGATCTTCTAACATACTATCTAAGTGTTTATTGACCCAAAAACACATACAAGTAAGCACATAGCTTTTTAATAAAAATATTGAACTACTACATTATCCCTTAATTAACAAGTATTACAATCAAATGATTTATAAATAATTTGCATTTTCAAAAAATATTACCATTGTTACAATAATAAGTACACAATTTATATAAAAAAATCATAATATAAATATATCAGAAATCCAATACAAATGGTTATAAAACAATGTTATTTAATAAAAAAATATAAGAGATAAAAAAACTATTTTGTATTTCAAAATCTTGCAACACATTTGTGTCCAAAGAAAAAATGTAGCTGCATTATATGTAGGATTAAATGTCTTTCATTTTTAATAATTTCTCTTGAACTCTTAATGAACATTTATATCTAAGATGATTTTTTAATGAACTACAAGCTCATTGGCTAACCTTTTATTATCATTATATTTTTATTATAAAGCTAAAACTAAGAAGGAGATCTAAAACTCCAATTTGCTTTGTCAAAAGACCCAAATCTATCATAGCTTTCTTAGCGTTTGGTAAAATACTCCAAGATATTGGATAATGCTCATCAATTTCTATTCTAGAAAAAAAAAACTCTTTGAAGGCAGATGGGCTCCTTTGGATTTATATAGTGTTCCATAATATCCTTCAACATATTTTAAATAATGCCCTAAAAATTATATAATACTTTTTAAAAAGAGGCTTATGATTACATCAAGAGTAAGCCCAAATGTTTAAATTTATATAAAATAATATCCTAGCCCTTTATATTCTTATTCTTTATTTTCCTTATGAAACGTTTAATCTTCATTTTAGTGTTCCTTTTTCTATTTAGGGAGCAGTGTTAATCAAGTAAGCATATGCTATTTGAAATTCTTTCATCTTGAACTTTTGACTAAGAAAGAAAAACTCGCTAGTAAAAAAGTACACTAAATAACAAGAAAATACGAGAAGAGCGACACAATTACATTGAAAAATAGGTAATATAAACACAAATAAAGAATCACACAAAATTACATATGAAATTCTGGATAGGTACAAAATCACAGGTAGAGGAGAATATTTCCTTATGTCAAAAAATTGTTATGAGATGAGAGCGACAATTCACACACCATAACTACAAAATCCTAATTATATATTTATGCCACACAATGAAGTTTTTGACTCAAGCCCAACAAATTGGGTCATAAACTCTAACAAAGACAATCAAAAGCGGAAAAAAAAAAAAAACATAATAAGTCATGATAAAGAGTTGAGGAGAGAAGCAACAAAACTACATACAAACGAGATCCAGAGACTTGTAGAAGAGAGATAGATGAGTAGAAAAGGGGAGGAGTGGCTAAATCAATTGAGGTTTTTAGTCTAATCAAACTTTTTTCTTATATTTTTATTTTATTTCCCTCTTCTCCAATCTTATGCTTTATTTGCTCAATATTACAAGCGAGTTGACTTCTTAGTATTATTAGATTGAAATATAATATGTTATTTTGTTATTGTAAAACCACATTTTCTTAACTAAATTTTGTTATGATTACTTTCAATATTTAAATATTTAACTTTATATTTTATGATGGTTCTTATTAATATTTTTATATCATCACAATTGTAACTTTACAGTAAAATATCCTAAAAATTGGGTTCAAGCCAAGTTGGCCGGATTCGAGCCAACTAAGCCCGATTCAATTTGCTCAGTCATGGCTTAAAATGAACTCAATAGTCTACAAATGAACTTTCTTCATGCATGCGACTACGATCTATGAACTTGTCCCAATAAGTCGTGTACATGTTATCAAGTTGGCTGAAGCGAATACAACTTATCATGTAGGCCCTAGCACAACTATATAAGTGAATGTCTTCCTTCACATAAAAGACTATTTATCAACTATTCAACTATTAATCTATCCATACATGCCAAGCCAACAACTCATATGAGCTTGGCGGACCTCTTCATCAAGTCGGGGATTCATTCTAATTATGTTACACAACTATTATATTTTTCTCTTACTATTTTATATTATTATGTCTACAGTAAATTCTGTTACACTCAAATGTATAAATAAGAGGCCGAAGAGTGAGCTTAGTTTAGCAATTTAATTTTCTGATACTCTAGAATTCTTTTCTCTGTGTATTTTTCTACTCTCTTTTCACTATTTTCTTAGTATAGTTCAATGTAATTCACATATAAATCTAAATAGTAAATATAACCATAACTTAAATTTATGTAAGCTTGGAGACCACTCATAACACCAATCTACTCAAGGCCATCATCCTCAAAGATAGCCCATAATCTCTTTTCATCATAATCACCAATTTTTTAATCTTCAACATTATTATATGATTATAATTTTAATATTTATTTTAGAAATTTCTTTTCTTTTTCACATTACTTGCATCTCTTATTTATTTTTGAAATGATATGTAATTTTTTTTGACAAAAATAAAATTTAAATTTTCATTTTAATTTTGAAATTAATGATAGTATTTTTAATAAAAATTATGTGTGCATGCTTATCATAACTTTGTTCAAATATATTCTTAATAAAACGTATGTGTAATTAAAATAATATTTTAAAAAATAACAAACTAATATTTGTATAAATATTTAAATATATAATGCAATTATTAAACAATCAAAAGAGCAACATACATTAAAAGAACCAATTAATGTTCCACAAAATCTTCTTTCATAAATGAACAGAAATACTTCAATAGAAGATAAGCAATACAAATTTATTCAAAATGACAATATACTAACCAATAATATATTTATATTATTGAAACCCCTCGAAAAACTTGTAAAATTTATAATTTAGTTGCATACATCCAACTTATCAAATTTACAACGGTCGACAACTGGGGATATATTTGTAATAACTAATAATATATTTGTAACAATATTTTTTTTTATAAAGTAAATACTATTCTAATAAATCTTTAAGTGTGATCCTGAGAGAGTGATCTGCAAGTAAACGGTTGACCCTTTGGGTTGGGTGAAAAGAGTCCCAAAACACGTATTTGTCAGCATTGGCACACGTGTGGAGATTGTACTGATTGCACAAGTATCCCAGCTCGAACTTCCCAGTGGCACAACAGCCTTCACCAACGTTCTCAAATCCTAATATAAATATATTAATTAAATAATCATTATCATCATTAATTATATATGAAATATGAATAATATTATTGTGAAGATAATTTTTAATATTAATATATTTTTATTTTATAAGAAAATAATTTATATATTAATTTTTTTATGCTTATGAAAGTATATTGTAAAATATATAAAAGTCTTCAAACAATAGTCAAAATTGATTTATCTTATTATTTAGCTTATTTACTTATTAAGATGGTTTGAAAGTTCATAAATTTATGCTAAGATTAGTGCTATGTGTAATATTTTGAATTACACTAATCAATCACAATGCAAAGTTCAAAATTTGAAGCTAGTCCTGATATATTTACGTTCAAATATATTATCATAATTTTTTTTCCTTAATTAATGTTTTCATTTGTGACAACTTTCTTACTGTTTTCTAAAACATCTTTATAATACAAAAATTTTTAGTTCAAAAAATTACTTTAGAAAATAGTAAAAAAATTATCCCAAAGGAAGCTGAAGGGTTCATTTGGGATGACTTTTTAATTTTTGTATTAAAAAGCTGCTTTTATAATTTTTTATTAAAAGAGCCGTCCTAAATAAAGCTTAAGATTTTATTTGGGATAGCAATTTTCTAATTTAAAAATTAAATTTTTTATATTAAAAAACTATTTTAAAAAATAGTAAGAAAGCCATCCCAAACGAAACCCAAATCTCATTCATTTAGAACCCACCCAACTTTACCTACTAATAATGATGCAATTCTTAATTACTCATAAATTTGATATTAATAAATAGCCGAATAAAGCATTAATTATTAGCTAGCACTTAAAAATATAATAATAATAAAAAAAAGGTAAGCTTACCATACTGCGCAGGATTCTGTATCATTCCAAGAATAACGTCATAAATGCGGTCAACCTTCAACCACAATCCAGGCAAAGCAGCTTTCATCTCAGCAACCATGGCTTCCACCTTCGCATTATGCTCCAAAGCCACCTCATTATACTCGTCGTTACACTCACCCATGCCGAACAAATTGGCGGTTCTCTCCAGCGGAAGACAGCCTATCGGGCTAAGACCGGTTAGCATAACCTTCCTCGCACCGAGGCGATAGATTTCGGTGATGAAGTTGGCGGTGAGACTAACGAGGAAGTCTTGGTACTGACCGACGGTGAACTGCCTGAAGCGGCCGGTGACGAGAAGGAAGTAGTTCTCGAGGAAGTCGTTGGTGCCGATGCTTAAGATGTAGAGGGCTTCGGTGATGGTTCGGTGGGCGGCGGCGACGCCGAGGTATTGGCGGAGGTGGCGGTGGTATTGCTTGAAGTATTGAAGTTCTCTCCACAGAGGTAATACGTTCTGTTTGATGACAACAGAGAGACAGAGGTGAAGGGCGTTTGATTGCATGAGAGAAAATATATCAACGTAAGCTCCAAACCCTTTAAATTTATTTTAAAATTAATAAAGACTTTAAGGGCTTTAAATTATATTTTATTATATTTCGTATTATGATATATTTATATAATTTTGTTATATTTGAAAGATGATTACAATATATTCAAACTTAATTTTGTAAAATTGAATGAGGTCATCAAGAAATAAAAATAAAATAAAAAATTATTTGTCAATTTTTTTTTTGTTTCCAATTTTAAATTAGTTGATGAAATTGTGTCATTTATAATGTAATTTTACATTTTAAATATTTTTTTCTTGATTTATTTGATGACATGTGCCAATTAGAATGGTATTTTGTACTAATTTGTTTTTACAAATATAATGATCATTGGGCCTGACTTTGGAACATTATGGTGATCTCACAACAAATGGGCTTTTTTGGGCCTTACTTTTGCTTTTTTGGGCTGTTTTTAATATATTAGAAACTGGCCTTTAATTGGAAAAATTTCAATTGGGGGCTTAGGGTATTAAAATGATGGTGTTTTTTACTCGTTTTTTTTTTTAAAATTATAATTCTTCATGTGATGCTTCATTTTTTTTTTTTTTTTATCATGTGATGCTTCATTCAATGAACACTTAATCCATCATTGTTCTTCACAAAAAAAGTAGATAAAATCTTAAGTAAAGGTGAGGGTGACCTAAACTTTTCATGTATCTTAAGTTTTCTCTTGGAATAATTACCTACACTAAAACAATGGATAGCATTTTTTTTTTGTTAGAGTTTTTTTTATGGGTTTTCTTTAAAATTATTTTTGCATACTTCTAATATGTGTTAAAATATTTATAGTAGTTGAGAGAGTTTAATGTCTTAATTTTGTATAAAAATCTGTCATGTGCATATGAATATTAGAAGACTGTAAGAGATATCAAAGTTCTAGATAAAAAAATATGAAAAAAAATTCAAATTTACAAGGCTTTAACCCAATTGAAGTAATTCATTTTGCAAATGAGATTACAACAGTCTGCACTCCTCAATTAGAGAATATGTGATTATAAAGCATAGAACACTAACTTAATCTCCTATCATTACAATAGAGAATATTAGAGGAGAATTAAAAGGTGATAATAAAAATCAAGAGATTGAAGTTAAAAAATGATAGTTGAGAGATAGTGGTTAGATGATGATATTTTGAGGATGGAGGTCAGGCCATATTAGTTGGACAATAAAAGTAGGATGATGATGGCTAAGAGATAGTAGTTGGGTGATGTCATTCTGGAAATTATGGTTAAGAAATCAAAATGGGGCGATGAAAGTCGATTAATAGTGGTTGGGAGGAAATTGTCGATGTTGATCCATTGGATAGGGCTATGGAGCCTCTCAGTCTTTCAAGCTCTTTCTCATTATAGCTCAATTTCATTATAACTCAAGGTCTCTTTTATATGGAGAATCGTGATCTATTATACTTGGGTTGCACTTTGATAGTTTACCAAAATCCCAAAAAATTTTATCGAATGACCATTTTGATTCCCTCAATCATATGTATTTTTTTCTTAATATTAAGTTCTTTAGTAAAATCACAATTGAGTGATTATAGGCTTATAAATTTTTGCTCATCGAGATACTTATTTTGAATATATACACATGATTTATAGATAGTTTTATCAATTAGACAACTATTTTAAATTATACACCAAGTGTTTAATTTATGCTCATTTAGACTCAAATCAGAAAACTTTTAGTGCAATTAGACTTTTACCATCGAAATCTTCAACTCAATTATAATTTTTCAAAAATTAGAGTATATATGATCCTAAATTTAATTTTGGAGGTTTTAAATTCAAATATTATATGAGGATTCCTACTTGAGTATACCTATTTTTTAGTGATGTATCATTTTCTCACTCATGTTTAGAACTTGAAATATATGACTTTCGAAAATAATACCATACAAAAAATGCACTCTATATACTTAGTCAAGATCACATTATGATAACTTATTAGTAATTGTACGTACTAACATGCATACATAGAGCTATAAATGACACTCGAAATTTTTATATAGTCCATTTAGTAGAGCATTGATCTTCATCATAAAAGGGGCTCATTGTCCCCATTTGGATGAATTGAATTTGAGGTGGGGAATATTTCACCTTATTTTTAAGGCTCCAATTATCTTATCTAAAGGAGTTAATTTTCCTCAAATGTTGGTGGAGTTCACACAAGAGATATTGCTTGTTGCAATGACACATATGTGCCATAGTGATATGTGTTACAACTTAGAATTCAAAATTAAGTTTTATGTAATATGATTTTTTGATGATAATTAAATATTATTATTATGATTACTATTTTCTCCTAACATATATTGAATATATTTCTATTTATTTTATATGTATTAACATTTTAGAGAAATCATACTCCAGACTACTGATGACTTCAAGACAGAGTATAATAAGATTTAATGTAATAAAGTCAATATTTTTTATTTTCTTGAGTTTGAGAGTGTGTGATTATAATTGAGTAATTGTGCACACACACACACACACACATAAGGAGAGAGAGAGTTTAAATTGGAATTCAATTTTTTTGACCCTTTTCATACTGTACGATGTCAGTTCGTACAGATACGAGATTAGCTTCGTATAAGATCGTACAGATGAATTTGAACTATTCATACAAATAATCTTAATATTGTACAGATGACTAACAGTATACAAGATTAGCTTCATACCAAATCATCCAAATAAATTTTAAATGTTCATATTGATGATCTTAATATTGTACAGATGACTAATAGTGTATGAGATTAGCTTCGTACAAGATCATCTTGATGAATTTTAACTATTTGTACAGATGATATCAATATCATATAGATGATTGATAGTGTACGAGATAAGCTTCGTACCAGATCATCTGGATGAACTTTAACTAATTGTACATATGATCTATAAATTATACAAATGACTAACAGTGTATGAAATAGTGCTTGTACCATATCATCCCATAATTTTTTAATTATCCATACAAATGATCCACGATCATACGGTACGATCTAACTCATTTTCACTTTGAAACATTCAGTTTATAGACAATTTTTCTTGTCTTTCATACATAAGGGTCCTAAAAATTGACACTAAAAAATCTTGTTGTGAATTTCTCTTAAGAGTAGATAAAGAGAGTGTTTGAGAGAGTTTTTGAGAGTGAATAATGAGAGATGTTGTAAGAAAAAATTATGATGGGATTAACAAGATTACCCAAAGGTAAGGATCTCTTATTTGTTCTTCAAAATTTTGCCCTACTTCCTTGAAGGATCTTGAGAGAAGATTTTCAAAGAAGATCATGATACTCTGTCATCACAAAAAGGGTGAGAAAGGACATTGGTACTATGCCATCACCAGTTGGGTGAGAAAAGATGTTGTTAGTATGCCATACTCATTGTTCAAATATATGTTGATTATATCTTGTTTGGATCCACTAATAAAAATTATTGCGATAATTTTTCAAAAATAATGAGTAGTAAATTTGAAACGAGTTTCATGGGAAACTTAAGTTATTTTCTTTGTTATAGCATAAAGTAAAAAGAGGATGTAATATTTCTTAACCAGTCGAAGTATATTAAGGACATCATCAAGAAATATGAAATAGATAAAGCTAAACAAATGAGTACACCAACGAGTTCCTTAGTGTAGTTAGATAATAACTTTAAAGAAAATTTTGTTGATAAAAATTTTTGAGGAATAATTGGATCATTACTTTACTTAACTGCTAACAGACCATATATTATATTTAGTATTTGTTTGTGTTAGATTTCCAATTGATCCAAATGAATCACATTTGATTACTGTGAAAAGAATTCTAAGATATATTTTAGGAACTCAAAACTTAGCGATATGGTATCCTAGGCATTATTCTTCTTTTGAAATCATTAGATATTTTAATTCAGATTTTTCAGGATGTAGGGTTGATAAAAAAAGTACTTTTGGAACTTGTTAATTCATTGGAAACTCTTTAGTTTTCTGGTCTAACATAAAACAGAATTCAGCAGTACTTTCTATTGTTGAAGCCGAATATATTACCTTAGGTAGTTGTGTGGCACATGTTCTTTGGTTAAAATAATAACTTATTGATTTAGGATTTTCTATTAGCACTTCAAATTTTCTATAATAATGCAATTGATATATGCATTTCAAATAATTATATTCAACATTTTAGAACCAAACATATAGATATAAGACATCATTTTATTAGAGATCATGTGTAGTCGAAATGATAAATTGAGCTACATCATGTAGCTATTAAAAATCAAATTGTAGACATTTTTATAAAATCACTTATTTTTGAGATGTTTAGCAGCTTAAGAATTAGATTGGGTGTGATTGATATTCATGCTTAAAAAAATTATAATTTTGCAAATTGGATTTATAGTGTATTTCATGTATGTTGATGTTTTGGTTAATTTTTTGTTTATATTTTATTGATGTTTGATTGTTCTTCTATTTTGATTTTGGAAAAAGAGTTTTGTTTATCATATCTTAAGTTACTTTTTCATTCATACTGTCCGAACCACTTTTGTATTGTACGAATTCAATAGATTGTACATAATACTTTTCCTGAGTTGAGCTATGAAAATAAAACTTTTGTAAGCATATTGTACTGTATGATGATGTCATTGTCTATATGATTGGTTAATTTTTTTGTACGAATGAAACAAAAATTTCCAATGATAGTTATTTTCAAAGATCATATATACGAAATCGCATTTTGTCTGTACGATCCTGTGGTCAGTTGGCATGGGGACGATCTCAATCATTTGGTATGAAAATTATTACCAATCGTCCCGGATGAACACATGTTCATGTGTACGATCGATTTGGCCAAAAAGTCATACGATACAACTCCTCGATAATTGTGTATTAAAAAAAGTCATTTCATCACATTAACTATTTTGGTCGTTTCCATTCGTACATACAAAAATATTTTCCGTCCAGTACAAAATTAAAATTGTATGTACAAACCTCATATCATATTGTACAAATTCTCATGATTTTATTAAATTGAAGGCCATGCTTTGAATTTTTAATCATCCTTTTTCTTTCAAACTTTCTTGTGCTCAATCTTTTAGAAGATGACAAGTAGTAGCAAGTGTGTTATGCATTCTAAGGGTTCTTTATCTCAGTCCAATCAACCAGATGATAGTTTTCTTTCTCAAGATAATGAAGAAGCATACCAACGTTACTTAGAAGCAAAGATGACTCCATCTCATCTTCTCATTCAAGAAGACATCAACTTTATCATAATGCCCCTTTTTGCTTCTACCCAATTTGCCTTCATTCTCACTTTGATCCATACATTTCATTCTGATGCCTTTTATTACTTTCTTGCTAATCTTAAAATGCGACAGAACCACACAATCATATCTTATTTTGTTCTTTGCCAAAGGGTAGATATAATTAAGGCAGATTTAGGCACATATTTACACCTTAGAAATGAGTGTGTTAGAGTACACACTATGACATCAAGAGAGGATTTTGGCTGGTTCACTATAAATCAAACCCTTAGAGGAATAACTTCAGTCAACCGCTTACCATGTTTGTACACTCTAAATCAAAATGTCAGGATCATTCAATAGGTGTTGAGAACTTCAATTATTCCTAAAGTTGGTGATCGTATAAACCTTACTCCTTTGCTTTCATAGTCACTTATATTATAATGTAAAACACTCCAATTGATGAAGCCCAGTTGATTCTGGACTACATCAATAAACTAACGGACATTAGACTTCATTCCACTAGAAGGAAGAATAATGTGGCTTTAGGACATCTAATTGCCTATATCCTTGAGAAGAAGTATAACCTGATTCATCTTGATCCACCAAACAATTTTCCAATCTTCTTTACCAATGCTTCTTTTTAGTCTATTTTTCACCAAGATCAGGGAGATGAGGGAGATGAGATGGGAGGAGAAGAAGAGGCCCCAACACTTGCACTTGCTACTGGACCTGAGTAGCATTTATATCAAGAAATGGTCTATATGTTTGGTTGACTTGTGTCTCACTTTGATTAATGATTTGATCATATTGAGACTCTCCAGACCAACAGGATGCCAGAGGGAAAATTGACTCAGCCAACACTCAACTAGCTACCATCAATAATTACTTTATGATGTTCGCCCCTCCTAATCCGCCTCCAGATCAAGATCCTCCAGCATATTAGTTTTCATTTTATGTTGTAGTTATTGTATGTTTTTGTATTTTAGTTTTCATATGATGTCATTTGAATTTTTTTTATATTTGTTTTTGTTGTATTTACATTTGTATTCTTAGTTTGTTCTTTTTTAAAAGAGAATAGATTAATGTTTGCCTAGTGTTGAGATTAATCTTCTTGAATTATTTTAAGTTTCTATAAACTAATCAAATGTAATTGATCTATGTAATGAAATTTTAAAATACTTTGCTCTACAAATTAATTTCCTTGCAAAATTTAATTTCTCAATATTTTTAAATTAAATTATGATTAGATGTAGATTATAAGATCATCTTCATGTTCTTATAAACAAATATTATTTAACTATAATTATTACAAAATAGATATCTTGTTTGTTAAATTTGTTTTTTAATGTGTTTATTTTTGTTAATTATTGGATTTTATTTTAAGATTTATTGATATAGGAAAGACCAAAATTGTAAAAGATGCACACAGTTTGTTGAACTTGAAACGATGTACAAAATGTATTATAAGTTTAAAAGATGTGCAATATTCGTCAAAATGAAAAGAGGTATAAAATTAATCCAAATTGAAAAGATGCACAAAGCGTGCCAACACTTGAAACTATGTGTAATATTATCAATTGAAAGTATCATATAATTCTTTCCTTTATATCTCTATTTCTTACACAAATCTATTCAATCAATAATAATTTCCACTATTAAATTGGAAACTAATTGATCGTTGTTTCATTATTTTTATAATAATTATTTTATTTGATAGGTCTAGAACGAACAATGAACCTAGTTGACATTTCTTATCTTAATTATTCTTTGATTTAAAATATGAGACTTTCCTTTTTCACATAAGGATATTAATATTCTCTTTGCAAATAGTTTAAAATCCTCTTATTCATCATCTATTAGATTTGTCAATAGTAACTTACTTTTTCAAGAGGTACTTCCCTTTTTATTGTTGTCAAAAGAGGGAGTCCTTGCATATTATTTGTTTGATTGATTTAATCAAGTGTGTTTGTTGTGTCTGGTGTGTATGTATTTTATTGTTGTGTTTGGTGTATATGTGTTTTGTTGTTGTGTTTGTTTGGTGTGTATGTTTTATTTTTGAATTTATTTTGAATTTGTTTTGTGTTTTGGTTTTTACTTCATTTGGGTTTTTGAAATCCCTTACTTTTAATTAAGCATTTATTGAGGGGGAGCTTAGGAGAAAAAGGATATTTAATGTTAATTCAAATAATAATTATTTTATCATCATAAAAAAAGGGGGGACATTAATGAAACTTAGAATTCAAGATTGAGTTTTATATAATATAATTTTTTGATTATAATAAAATATTATTGTTATGATTACTATTTTCTCCTAACATAGATTAGATATATTTCTATTTGTTTTATGTGTACTAATATTTAAGAGAAATCATACTCCGGACTGCTGAAGACTTCAAGACAGAGTATAATAGGATTTAATGTAATGAAGTCAGTAATTTTTATTTTCTTGAGTCTGAGAGAGTATGATTGTAATTGGATAATTTTGCATACACACACAGATGGAGAGAGTTCAAATTGAAATTTAAAATTTTAAACCCTTTTTGTATTGTACGATGTCAGTTTATATAGACGACTGACCTTATACGAGATTAGCTTCGTACAAGATCATCCATATGAATTTTAATTATTTGTATAGACGATCTTAATATTGTACGGATGACTAACAGTGTACAAGATTAGCTTCGTTCCAAATCGTCCAGATGAATTTTAACTATTCATACTAACGATCTTAATATCGTATATATAAGTGATAGTGTACGAGATTAGCTTCATACAAGATTGTCCAGATAAATTTTAACTGTTTATACAGACCATCTCAATATTATACAGACGACTGATAGTGTACGAGATAAGCTTCGTACCAAATCATACGAACAAAGTTTAACTAATCGTACAGATAGTTTGTAAATATTACAGATGATTGGCAGTGTATGAAGTAGCATTCGTACCATATCATACCATGATTTTTTAACTGTTCAATCCATGATCGTATTGTATGATCTGACTCGTTTTAACTTTGAAACATTCAGTTTATGAATAGTTTTTCTTGTTTTTCACATGTAAGGGTCCTTAAAACTAGCCCTAAAGAGTATTGCTGTGAATTTCTCTTAAGAGTGAATAAGGAGAGTGTTTGAGAGAGTTTTTGAGAGTGAAGAGTGAAAGATCTTATAAGAGAAAATTATGAGGGAATTCATAAGGTTACCCAAAGGTAAGGATCTCTTATTTGTTCTTCAAAATTCTACCCTACTTTCTTGAAGGCTCTTGAGAGAAGATTTTCAAAGAAGATCTCGATACTCTCTCGTCATCAGGAGGGTGAGAAAGGGCGTTGGTACTCTTCCTTCAGAAAGGATGTTAGTTCTCTGCCATCACTAGGAGGATAAGAAAAGATGTCGGTACTCTGCCGCATTGGAGAGGTTTTGTAAGGGCTTCTTCACCTTACTGTAGGAGCAAAAGGAGAGTCACTTGTGTTTAGTGCAATACCTAGAAAAGAAGTATCCAAGGACTTGTCGTAGGTCTAGTTGGACCAAACCACTATATAATTTGATTTTATTATGTTATTTTACTTTATATAACATATTTTTTATTTACAGTACTTTATTATTATTATGGTTGAAAAATATTTTGTGATAATCTATTTCTACAAATAACTACATATTTCAGGATCATTGAGGAAAATTTCTTAAAACAATTTTCTAAAATCCAAGAGATTTTTTAAATTATCAATTCACCTCCCTCTTGGTTAGCCTTGGGACAGTTCTATTAAGTCTAACAACATACACGAACTTTCAATATGGAGATGATGGTGAGGATAGTCCCCTAAAAATATTAAAAAATTATTTCATACATTAAATTTTCAAAATTTAAGAAACTTTTGTGGTTAATTTTTCTATTCTATTTTGAATCTTGCTTTAATTTTTTTATTGGATGATTGATAGAAGTTATTTTGATACAAATCTATTCTATTCTAAATATTTGATTTTTTTTTTATTTTTGCTCAATTTAGAAAATTCACTACAATAACATAATTCTTTTGATATATATAGGAGATATCAATTTCTTGTGAATTCTATGTATGTGATGGGTAAAAAAATCAATTTAGATCATCCAAGTATTGGTGTAATTAAAGGATTTGGGCACCAAGACATCCATGTTCAAAATTTTTCAAAATTATTGAGAGAGAGAGAGAGAGAGCACAAGTTTTAGATGCCATAATCATGTTTAGGAGAATGTTCATTCCATCTAGAAAGGGTTGTTTGGTTTCCCATATCTGATTCAACAGTTATGCCCTAGAATGGGTGTTAACCACATTTGGAGTCATTCACAAGGAAAAAATTATATTTTGGGAGGAGATTTAAGGAGGGAATAAAAGAAGTATTTAGATCATTTTGGGATACCTCTCTTAAAATATTTGCAAATGCAAAGGCAAAAATAGGAGGCAAATAAGAAGGCGTCGTTGAGAGAGAACCCACCATGTATTTTGTACATGTCTTCCCAGATGTTTCCTAGGTGATTAACATATTCTAGTAGAAGAACTCCCTGACCAACCGTAACAATGAAGGCTAATCCATGAATGGTTGCCTCTTCTTCCAAAAGAACTTGCCAATGGAAGGCCTATGCTTAGCTCAAGCATATTAATGAGAAGGCCACCCTTAACAAGAATTCCAAGGACACATATAGGTTATAAAATTTCAGGGAGTTTGTAAAGTATAAATTGTGTATTCTTTGTGATTAAATTTAGTAAAATATATTGTTTTTGTTGTGTTTGTGCATAAAATATATATGAAAAGGCAAAAATTATAAGTGTTGAATAGCGTCGCGACACCATCATCAAAATCACCATTGTGTATACTTTCATAGCACTTTGACACAAGATTCAGACTTGACATCACTGGGTTCTGTGTTTTTCAGTGCCGCGGTGACACCAAGGGTAGTGGTGTCAATTTTGGGTAACGGGTAGGGTTCGGATCGATCCCGAAACTGACCTGGCACAATTCGGGTCAACCTGAACCCGACCCGCTTCGGGTTCGGGTCAACCCGAACCGACACGAATTTATAGTATTTAGGTAAAGAAGCGCATGAAAATGGTAGCCTTCCGTCGCTTCTTCTGATCGTTGACCACTTGACGGACTGGTGACGTTCGATCCGAGTTCTTCGAGCTGCGTCCGTCCAGCGCGCAAAAGTGGGACGACGACATGGCCGGTGAGACTGACGAGGCAGATGCAGATGGCTAATAGCCTAAGCGGGTTGCATCTCTTCGAGCCTTTGGTGGACACGACGAACTCATAAGGTGACATCCGATCCGAGTTTTGACAACTGACACAACTTCAGGCCTTTGATAGACGCGATGATGGATGCGACAACTAACACTGCTCGACGCAATGGCTGATGCAGCATCGCTTTGGATGCAACGACTGACGCGCCAGGACAGATAAAAAGCGGGAAACGGTCATTCCAGGTCAAATTGGGTTGATTTTGGGTTTTCGGGTCAACCCGAACCCAACCCATTTTTGCAAACGGGTCAAAATCCCAAACCCGAACCGACCCGATTCGGGTTTAGGTTGATCTGAACCCAAAATTTTCGTGTCAGGTTTAAGTCGGGTTTTCTAGTTGTGTTCAATATTGACACCCCTAACCAAGGGCAGTAGTGTAACACAATACAACATCGTTGCTCCCAACATTTAGCACCATAACACTAGAGTCTCGGGGAAATGAGCATTGGACTGCTAAGACTTGCAATGCCTCAATGCTGAAATTAACATTCAAGTGCCACAATGTCAAATTCTGGAGCACCAGGTAAAGCTGTTGTCAATGCAAAGAGCTGCACCGACTCAACCAAAGGATGCACCATTTTAATCATTAATCGTGCCAAGTTAGCCAACATCATAGCATATCCTATGCTATAGTACTGAGGCACTAGTTCATTTTATACTGCCATAGCGCCATCTTGTAGAATGTCGTGGCACTTGAACCCGTCCATGTTCTTACTAAAAATAGTTTTTCAGTTATGTTGTTTGGGGAGTTCTATCACTTAAGTGAAATTATATAATTTTAAGTGTATTTCTTTAGTGTCCTCCTAGAGGAAATTCTAAGGGAGGCTAGGGAAGTGCACAACACTTTTATTGTAGAGATCTTAGCCTATTTATGTAAGTAATTCTGTGGTTGGAGGAAGGAGTGCGGAGAAAATCATTTGATCATTCTAGATGATAATTTTCTTGATACTTCTCTTGTATCCCTTCTTTTAATGAATGAAATAAAAATGAGTTTGCTTGTTGAATCTTTAATGTCTATCTAATTTCTTAATTTTGGACTGATTATATAAAAAGTATAGTAAGTACTAATGTAGACTCTTATGCCTTAAATAATACAGTGATGTTATCAAAAATTTTTGTTCTTTATTTAATGCATATAATGGTCATATGTGTAGTTAATATCTAATGTAATTTATAGTCTTGATGAAAAAAATGATGGAATAATTAGGAGTATTAAAACATAATATTGTTATGTCTAGACATATGATGTTTAATGCTCTAGGTTCTATAGAGATAAAAAAATTATAGGAAAGCCATAAACCTTTCTTTCATCCCTACAAGCTCGACAAAGATCTATGGATACATATACTCTAATCCACAACTAAAAATTAAGAGTCTCATTATAAAAATTATATTATTTATATACATTAGTCCAAAATACTTTATTTTTATAAGCATCAAAACCTCCTTACAAGTTTTTCTTTCAGTGACAAAAGCTCAATAACATTATTTTTACCTTTAGTAAGATAAATTTTGCATTTAGATTAATTAGTAGTAGTTTAATTGCAATTAATTATAACATTTAATCGTGGAATTGACAATTTACTCTATCGCTTTATTATTTGATTTGATATGTATACTTGAGTATTTTAGCATGCATTCATTAATTTTACATAAAAAAATATAAGTATATTTTAACTCAGCAAGTCACATTCTAGCCTATCATAATCAAGTTTTTGGCATCATTGTCGGGGAAGTAACATGTCTATTGCAGTTTTAACTATGTTATCGAAATAAGTGCATATTTAGACCTACTTATATCCTATATCTTTATTCTGTTTGATAAAATTTTTAAAAAGCCAAAAGTATTTATTTACTTTTGAGTTTGTGATTTTATTTTAATTGTTTCATCATCATTGCATGCTTGGTAGATCTAATAAGAAGCACTTGTGGTTTGACCCTTAAATAGAAAGGGCCCTTATAAAAATTCAAAAAAATCAAAAGATTTTAAAAATATCTGACTTAGTGCAAGATCAAGACCATTTTAGACCTCTTAGAGAGTATGTTAACCTTCTCATAGAAGGAATCCATCAGAGTATCAATAGACCTACTATTTAGGCTAATAAATTTGAATTGGAACCCTTCATAACTCAGATGGTTAAAAAATATCAATTTGGGAAAACTCCTATTGAGGATCCCAACATATATTTTGCCAGTTTCTTGGAAATATGTTCAACATTGAAGTATAATGGTGTCTATAAAATTTTGTGTTCCATTATTTATCCAAGATGTAATTAGTTAGCTTAAATTGGTGATGATCTGGTTATAAAAGAATATTGACTTTTATTTAAAAATAGATAATAATATGAATTAAAAATAAAGAATACGAATATTAAAAAAAAGATGAAATTCTTCTATATTAGATCTTGGGGCGTGACATTCACCCTAAAGACTAGCCTAAGGTACTTATCAGGGGCTTTCTTAAGCCATGTTCAACTTAATCTATATGTCTATGTTAGTAATTAACATTCACTTCTTTTATTATTATTTTTATTTTTTAGGTGTAACATTCCTTGTAAACTTCTTAATTTTATAAATAAGGGGTTAAAAGGCATGTTTTGGACTTCAGGCTATTTTAACTACTTTGAGATCTTAGAGCTTCTAAGTTACTCTCAATTCTTATTGATTTCTCTCATGTTTAATGTGTTATACCTATTAGTAAGTTAGATGTTGAAAATATCCTCTCACTCACTCCACAAAAAGTCACCCTTATTTTAAAAATGAAGATTCACTCTCAAACAAAATTATAGAGTCACCCTTAAATAAAAACATAGTCTCCATGAAAAAAAATAAAAGAGTCAAACTTGCTTAGCAAGGTAAAGATATAATAATTTAACACAATAAAAATTCAACAAGTCATCACAAAAAAAGAATAAAAAATCAAAAGAAAAAGTGTATGTCGGAATAAAATGAGAGAGCATGTAATGGTTGAAAATTTTCAATACTTAATATTTTTACTTACTATTTCTACTAGTGAAATTACAAATGGTTGAGCCTACTTTCTCCCAAGAAATAGCCTATACATTGGATCTAATAAGAGGTCTAGAGACACCACTTATTTCTTTGCTAGATGGTCACAAGATGAAGTGGTCACATGCCATGATAAGATTTGATCATGATGACTCTAGAAGTTGGTGAGTTGCCATTATCTAAGCCTTAAACTTGGGCATCTCCCTACAAAACATGATATCTTTATCACTTTTCAAGCCATCCTTCTCCAATGCTTTGATCTTTCTCTTCACTTTCTTAGTCTCAACTCTCACATGGGCAAGTTCCTCCTTTAAGTCCTAAACTTGCCCAATAATATTCTCTAATGAAAATAAAAGTGAGATATGGATCTCAACATGATAGAAAATACGAGAGGACTTGTAGGCCATTGGAGTTGTTGTAGGTGAAGTAGTTGAGAGGTTCTAAAGTAGAGACATCTACATGTAATTCATTGTAGGATTGACCTCAATGAATGATACAAACATTGTCATAGAGTGGGCTCCTATAGAGGTAGAAAAATATTGACTCACTATGTTTTTTACTATCAGATTAACCCTATCATATATAATGAAGAATCAGGAAGAGGCAACTTTTTATCTAAAAAACTAAGGGGACTTCAAGTAGTCTATCATTGAGGTCCAAGGTCCTTGTGTACAAGTCAGGTGCCCACTAAGCCAGTGTTAACACCTCAAACTTATTCGATGAGTGACATAAAAACTCGCTTAAGGTCAGGTGGATCATTGGCTCATCGAGGCTAGTGACAATCGAACACATACATGATTCCTCAAAAATTGAAAAAAGAACTCCTTTAAAATGTGAAAAGAGTTCTTTTTTACCATTACAAGTCGCTAGACCGACCAACCTTCTCCAACATGTGCTTGTGGCCGCCCATGGTCTCTACTTAAGAGTGAATTGGTGCCACCTTTATAGCATAAATGATCTTCTAAGGAGAAGCGCTTTCCATCATTTCTACATAGAAAGCTCCCTATAAAGTGAAGACTCATCCAACATACCTTTTTAAAAGAGTCACATTATTAAGGCTAATCAAGGTAAGGGCAACTCTTGTCTTGCTCAACTCCACCAACATTACCTTAGCTACCTCAACTCTTTTGCCTTACTCAGCTTGACTTTGACAACCTTAACTCTTAGTTGTCTATTTTGCTTGACCCCATCATCGTCTTTTCTTCTTCCTTTTCCTCTTCTCAATAGTTTGACCAGGCTTCTTCCTTTAACATCCCCTAGTTTTCGCTTATGTAGAAGTGTCTATCTTAATTTAAACTATTTTTGTCATCATATTTGGAAAGGCTCAAGTCAGCCATCTCATGAGTGAACTAGAATATCACAATCAAAGCAAATAAAGAGAAAGGGTTTCACTATTATTTATAACTAGATATATTGTATGGGTCAAGTTAATGTCATAATGAGAATATTAAAAGAGGGCATTCCACTTGAGGCAATAGCAAGAGTAGAGTAGTAATTATTATTTACTCTCCCTTTTTGTTATTTGATAAACTTAACAAAAGTTTATTTTGTTAAAACCTTTTATCCTTTTTCACATGTCACTTTCCAAAGAAGCAAACGAATCAGAGAATTATATTCATATACATACATGCCTATGTAGGTAACTCTTAGGCATCTAGATAATTTAATTTCCAAAGGGTACAACAAGATGGAAAACTCATTTAAACCAATGCTTGCCTAAAGGATGCCTTGCGCTTAGAGGGAGTTTCAACACTAGCCTTAGAGCAAGCAAGCATTAACCCTAATGGAGCTTACAACATATAAGCTCCCCCTGGAGGATTAGAGTGATGAAGCATTCATTCTCGATGAGTTTATCAATAGAGCATGCCCAGACTGGCCTTTATCTTGAATGACACTTATCCCATAAGGATTCGCTCCCCTAAGTATTTATTAAAAATTAAGGCTACCCACATTCCACATATTCAAAACTATAGAAAGTATGCACCTACAAGAGACTAGCCCAAAGAAATTTTCCTTGAAGACTCAGTTAAAGTATTCATTGAGGGCCTTTTCAAGCCACACTAGGAGCAAATGTATGAACCATACACTTTAGTCCACGTGCCTATATTAGTCTATATTGGTCATACCATATATTATTTTTTTTATTTTGAAAATCGGACCAGACCAGCCGGTTTGATCGGTTCAACCATGAACCAGTCCTATGGCCAGTTCGGTTCGCTTGAAAAAATGGGGTAGCATCAAACCGGTGAAAACCGGTTTGAACAACTAGACCGTTGAACTGACCCAATTTTTAAGAATCAGCTGGATCAATTAATAATATATTTAAATAATTTACCTTAATATAAAATATTTTATTAAATATTAAATTAATTTAATATGATATAGTTTTCAAAATTATTTTAATAAAATAATCTCATAATATTATCTATTAAATACTAGTTAATAATCCCCACATGATTCTTTCACCCCATGTGGGCTCTTAACCTTTGGATACAAGAAAATATATATAAACAACTAGGGGTGTCAATATTGGAAATGACCCAAAAATCTGACCCAAACACGACACGAAAATTTTGGGTTCTGGTCAACCCAAACCCGAACCAGGTCGGGTTTTGGTTAGAGTTTTTGACCCGTTTCAGAAATTGGGTCGAGTTCGGGTTGACCCGAAAAGTCGAAAATGACCTAGATTGATCTGCTGACTGAGCTTCCTAGGAGAACACCACTGCCCGCGACCAATCCCACGTGGCCGCGTGACCCCCCGGCCCCCGCTTGCCCGCTGACTGAGCTGCCGCGTGATCAATCACCGCTGCTTGTGGCCAATCCCACCCCTGCCCGGCTGCCCCACCTCCCCGTGTGCCTGCATGTCCCGAGGTCCGCGTGATCTTGTCCATGCTCGTGTGCGGGCTAGCCAAGATGGCCAGGTTGCCGGCTGCCGCGTGCCCGCATCCATGATCTCCAGGTCCAACTATTCGGCCTCTGGCATCCCGCTGCCCATGTTGGCACCCGCTTTTAGGTCGTGTTAGGTTGACCTGAACTCGAAGAGGGTCAGGTTCGAGTCTGGAAAGCTAAATTGTCTGTAAAAAATGGGTCGAGTTCGGGTTGACCTGAACAGTATTAGGTCAGTTCCGGGTTCGACTCGAACCCGACCCGTGACCCGAAATTGACACCCGTATAAACAACACAACATAAAACCCCTAAGTGATGTGAGACTAAACAACTAATAGTTTCTAGTTTCAACAATGTGTGCAAGATGGATGTTTATATGAGACTTTGTTGGAAAAATTTTATATGAAATATTCAAATAAAAAATAATCATAATAATTTTTGAAATTCTTAAATATATAATTATTTGAATATTTATAATTATTCAAATAAAAAATAATTATCTATAATTTTTAAAGTTCTAAAACTTTTCTCTAAATGTGAAATTAAATGATATTAAGAAAAATATAAAATCTTTAAAAAATAATATTGTATGACTTTACTAATTTTTATTAAATATAAATTAAAATCAAAGATTAGAGATATTTAAATTTAAAATTTAAAATTTAAAATTAGTAATTATTTAAATTTAAATATATAACATAAATATATTAATTATTTATATTTAATTTTAAAATTATGTAATATATCGTATATGTATGACTTTTATTTAATTTTAATCTCAAAATTCTTAGAATTATGAAATTTTTAATATTAAATTGGCATCATCATTATTTTAATTTTATTAATTTTTTATAATATTTTTAATTATTACATCATCCGGTTCGACCCTGGTTCGACCGGTCGAACCGTGAACCTCTCATTCTTTCGGTTCGTTGTCCGGTCCGATTTTCACAACTTTGATTTTTTTAAAGTATAGTCTTCCCTCCAACCATCTCAATCTTATAAAAAAGGGCTTAAGAGACATATCTTAAACTTCAGACCATTTTCACCCCTTACAATGACCTCATACTTAGAGCTTCTCACTTATTCTTAATACTTATTGTTCCTGCTAGCAGAGTCGTTAAGTGTTTCTTACAGATAAATTTGAATCCAATTAACCATTTCCAAGTGTTAGAGACCTAAAGATTAAAATAGCTGAAGTGCCATCATGTATTTAATTTTTTCTACCCACTTAAATAAATTTCTCTGGCAGCCTATTTATTCTACTTGAAAGAAAGCTAAAAACTGAATAGGAAAGTTCTGTTACTTCCCTTCTTCTGTGTCTGTTCTGCTCAAATGCCTCTACATGCTCTCATAAAATAATCAAATATAATGAATGCGAATGAATTTATGTCATCATGCGTATGTAGTATATATCATATTAACTATTTATTTACTTAAAAAATAAATATTTTTTTCATAAAATATTTATATTTCTTATAAATCTCCTAATATCACTTTATTTCATTCTATTTACATATCTAATCCCTAAAATATTAATATTACATGTCTATCAGTTAAATACAGCTTTAATATCAAATATATCACTCATATAATTCATTTCTATATTTCATTCTATGCACCAAAATTTGTTTAATGGATGGTAATCATGCAATATAAATATTTTATATGTATGTAAATGCCCTTAAATTTAATTATTTTATCTTCAAAATACTTACGAAAATTATTTATTTTAATTATCTTCATTTTTTAAAAAAATTAAAATCGCCGCTGATAAAGGTTGAAATTCAGAGAAAAGTACAACCCCTACGTGTTCCGGGCGGAATATTTATGACCCCACCGGATTCATTGTGAATCGAAGTTGTCTATCAAAGCCAGCGGTTGTATTTTACCTACTTTTGAGGTGCTACATTAATTCATTTGAAAATCATAATGATTATTTCATTATAATTATATTTCTGTTAAATTAATGTCCTTTTTAAATCTATTCAGATTCAAAGGAGAAGTGTTGGGTTGCCATCTCAAAGACGGCAAATTATTACGTCCGGTGTTCGGATTCGTCCGAACACCAATCTAGACGCAACACATCGTCAAAATACATCGGGACCCAGTATATTCGAGTGACGTGGCACATCTGAATTGGGTGTCTTGACGTATTAATTCGCCCAGAAAGAGCTATTAAAAAATTATCCCAAATAAATCTATAAATAGTGCCGATAAGATTTAGAAATTATAAAAAGATGCGAGTAAAAAAGTGTGATTATAATAGTAAGTATCTAAATAAATAAATATATTGAACAACTTCAAAATAATTATTTAGAAGAAATGAAATTTTAATTATTTTATTTTTTTTAAAACAATGAGATTATGAATATTTTTATAACTACATAGAAAATATTGCTAAGTCAACGCATTTATTAAATTTAGTTGGCAAATTTGAGTTAGAAGATGGTCCCCTTTTAAACCAACAAATGCAAGCCATAATTGTTGGGCCCCTATATTATATTGATTACTGAAGTCGGTGGTTCTTTTTTCCAACTGCATGAACTTAAGTAGCCATATAATTTGTTAGTACCATATCAGTATGAGTTTGAGAGCTTATTAATTATATTTACTATGCATGCAATATGAATGCAAGGAAGTGATAATATTAATAAGATTTTATTTGGAATAATTTTCTTATTATTTTATAGAGTAATTTTTTAATTATTACAAAAATTTCTATTTTTAGAATTTTTTTAATAAAAAAGCTATTTTAGAAATGAATAAAAAACTTTTTCAAATAAAGGCTTCATTTGGGTCTGTGCTTTTTTATTACTTTTGAAAATAATTTTTTAGTACAAATATTTTAATTTTTTACTAAAAAATTATTTTAAGAAGTAGTAAGAATGTCATCTCAAACGAAGTCAAAGTCATAGAGTGATATGTTGCAACAATTTATATAAATAAAAAAATAGTTTTATTTCAAATATTTTTGATTGATAATATAAATTTCTCACATACATAGCATTAGAATTCAAAGTTTTCTAATTTATATATTTAACATCTAAATTTCATTATTCTACTCGTTAAACACTTAAAATTTAATAAAAATAGTACTTAAATTATCCCTAAACGCCATCCAAATTCGTATCCTCTTGTATTGCGTATGTTTGAACGTTGCCGATGCTGTTGTCGTCGGCACCTTTGCTTGTACCCAGTCTCGTTGCTCTCGTCGCATGCCATTAGATGAAGCTCCCTAGAGAAAGACATCAACGATACTAGCACAACGAAAAAAAAGTCGTGATGGAGCTTGCGTGTGCAAGACACCGACGACACTTACGTAGAAAGTCGTGATAGAGCTGTGCTAGGGCAAGGCATCTATGGTGTCGGTGCGCGAAATTGTAATCTAGCTCATTAGGGCAACCTAACATACTTAAGGTGTTTTGTCATATAAATATTTAATTTTAGATTATAAATATATGAATAAAAAATTTATATATAAAATCACCTAAGATTAAATGTCTTATATGTTGAATGTAAGGAGTAGTATATAATTGATGTGATTTATTATAAATATTAATTATCGACAATAAAATCATATCTAAAATACTCAGTACCCCGAATATATTTGTTTGCCCCTCCATGCTCAATAACTGTACATTCGTAATGAAATATGGGCCCTTATCTAACAATATTTAATGATTTGACAGCTAATCTAGTTTTTAGCCTTCAACAATTTTTTAATAAAAATATAAATATATCGAGAAAAATTAGATTAGAGTATTTAATTTACACAAATTTTATGGTTTTAAAGTTATTTTTAATTAAATAAATTATAAAAATTATCTTTTTAATTAAAATAAATTTACAATTTTTATGTCTGTCGCAAAATAAATTATTTTTTTATCAGTATATTTTGATAACTTTTATTTTTATGAAAAATTAATTTACTTTTTGTAGCATATTTATTTTAAAATTAAATTACTGATTAAATTTATTTTTTATTAATTTTAAATTAGGTTATTGCTTGTCTTGTTTTAATTAAACACATATGTTATGCAGCTAATGGAACCCATAATTTGTTATCAGTCATCAATCAAATCATAAACGGGCGGCCCATAAAAATGCCTTTGGATGATAAAAATGAGGTTGATTGTGATTTTTGTACGGAAAATGTTTGCCTTTTCTTATAATGCTTTCGAATTTTAAAAGCTTATATAGCTTTATACTATAAATTTAGGTTTTCTTCTGGAACTTTCTTACTATTTTTAAAATTATTTTTATAAAAAAAATTATTTTAAAAAATAGTATGAAATTATTTCAAATAAAATCTTAATTATATGGCTTTAAAATTATTATTAAAATTTATTAAGAGATCCTCACATAAATCATGACAAGATGGACTTAAATATCATTGAAGTTATGTTAAAATTATTGAACATATAATAATAATAATAATAGTAAACTTTAAATAATATTATTTATTATATTTGTGTTATTGAAAAATACTCTTTTATGAATCTCATTGTAACATGTCAATACTAAATATATAATTTAAAAATAAAAATCATGTCGTGCACATAAATATGAATATCTATTTAATATCCATCTGGTATTTTTCTAACTAAGCCATACGACTAATAATTAGATCTACCAACTAATTAAAATAATATATCCCAAAAGAGACACGCATCGAATTATTATTGATGATGTTTTTGTCCATGCACCCCACCAAAATTTCGTTATTTGATTTGCTTTGGCATCCATTGTCTTTTCTTTTGCACTTTTAACCTTATAATCTTTTTTTTTTACTTATTATATTTGAATATTTTGTAATAGTTTTATGTTTTAATATTCTGAACTAAAAATTTTAAATTCTAACAATTTAAATTCTTGCTATATAATCAAATTTAAATAAATTTCGAATTTTATTGATACAGTCCATAATCTTCAATTATAGACTTCCCTAATTATTTTTTATTTTATTTTATTATCATTATTATTTTTAATTATAGACTTTATAGACTTCCATTAAAGTCTTAATTAAGCTGAGTATGTCTAAGTTAAATAAATCTAATAATAATAATTACACAACTCTCCTTGACCTATTGGTTGAGAGCTTAGGCTTCCAACTAAGAGGTCCAAGGTTCGAATCTATGTATATGCGTTGTGTGTGTGAATTTGCCTTAATTGACCTAAATGTCCAAAAAAAAATCTAATAATTGACCAATAACAACAAAATAACGCAGCCTTACCTCATAAATTTTAATAATTGAATATTAAGTCATAAAAAATAATAAATGACTATGAAATAGCTCATATGAGCTGAGATTTATAATTTTGCATATATTTATAATAATACAGATAAAAAAATCAGGATCAATTAATACCAATCAATCTGTCGGCTAAAACGAATAGAATTATCGGCACGAATCTTAATGTAAAAGAAAGGTGGTTCAGAAGGCGTACCAGGACTTCGGAGGTGGCGTTATCGAGACCCGTTCCAGCAGAAGCGAAGCAAACGGCAGTTGCAAAGTCCTTTATGGTTCGGGTCGGGTCGAGAAAAGCCGGCACTTCCGGCCCAAGGCCGAGCCCTTCAGCAATAAAGTCCGTCGCGAGCCGGCCATTGCAGAACCGCCCCGTCGGCTTTCCGGTGATGAAATCACGGCCATAAGGGAGAAAATCGCTCTTCAGCGTCGTCTTGATGCCGTTATTGTTCCCGGTATCAACTGTGGAGTCGCCGAAAACTATAACGGCCGGAATGCGACTCCGAGCTGAAGAAGCCAAGCAAATTGCAGAGAGGTAGAAGAAGGGAGAGACGAGGTGAAGGAAGTGAGGCGCCATTAATGGAGGTGGAAGGAGCTAGCAAGAAAGCTTCTGTCTTGCAAGTTTAAATAGGCCAAGTGAAGAAGAGTAATAATAAGAGTCATAGAAAATTATGAGTAGTGATGGCGGGGGGAAAGGTGGGAGAGGGTTCATTGTCATGGGTTTTTGGTAGGTTGGTGTTTTAGTGAGGGATTTAATGGCCGCAAATGCTTTATTTGAGAAATAATGTTAAGGTAAAAACTAAAAAGTAGCAGAGAAGCGCAAAGACTCGCAAAAACAAAAGTTTGTGAAGAAATTATTTTACTGTTTTGAGGATTTCAATGCTTTATTTTAGTTAGCGCCTTTCCCATGTTTCCCGTTTATGGTTCGGTTGGATGCATGGAATGGGTATTATTAATGGCCATTGCAGATTCCATGGGATGTTTTAAGAAGGGGTGACAATATAGGTGGCTAATTATGCATAACTTGAGAAATTATTCAATATGGAGTTTGGACGAGAAGAATCTAAATATTATGTATAAATAATATGTAAAAAAAAATAATATATACTGTGCACAAATTTATACACAATGTGTACACTTACATGATAGGACGGTTCTTTTTGTTCGTACTCCGCACAAAATAATTTCTTTAATAACTTGAGATAGATTTTTTTGAGTTTTTGTTTTTGTTTTGTTTTTTTGCTCATGAAGCAATTTGATTTGAATTTGTGTAGTTGAACTAAGTTGAATGTTATTCTCGGTGCACATTCAAATATTTAGAAAACTTATATTTAGTCAGTTTCAAGCTAAATTAAGCTGGTTCAAGACAATTTAACTTAGTTTACTCGGTCTCAACTGTAAATAGACTTGTGAATCAACAAAGGATCTTGCCTCAAACTATAGTGATCATGATTAAACAACTCGATCATCATAGTAGCGAAGTATGACTTATCAGTCGATCCTAACAACAACTATTTATGAAGTCGTCTTTGGCGACTACTTAAGAAATGATGACTTCTTAAGAGCTCAATGGATGGCTTCATTAAATTTCCGTGACAGATATACAGTCCACTAATCATTGAAAAACACTCAATTAAGAAAATTTCTGAATCAATTACTTCGGAAAATTTCCAACTTTTTTTTTGTGAAGAATCTACATTTCAGTGGGAGCAACAACAAAAGTTTTTAACTTTTGACGTGAATACAAAACATAATAAATTTTGAAAATTTTCATCTATAAAATGAATGGCTACATAAAGTTCATGGGAGAACAAAGATTTCGTTTATATTCATAAAAAAAATTAGATTTTGTTTTGACAATTATCGTTATCAAAGAATTCACCAAAGATATAAATATAATAATTCGAGTATAATGAAATTTAGAAGTTAAAATTCTCCCAAAATTTTGAATTGCTTAATTTTTTCCAAAAAAAAAAGAAGGAGAAATATTAATATGCAAATGATCATCCAACAAAAAAAGGATCAAATTCTTTAGAAAAAGTGTAAAACAAGCTAAAAAAAAATTTCTCTAAAAAAATAATAAACATTCTGGTCTTTCATGGGGGACTAAAAAAATTCTTAGAGACACAATGTTGCATTAATCATCATATCTTGAATGGGCTTTACCAAAATTTAAAAAGAATTATCTCCTCTTGAGGAGAGAATTATGGCAAAAAAAAGGGCAAAAATTTTCTCACATCAGATTTAACAATCCAAATAGAGAAAGTTAGCTAATTTTAGAGAAAAATTAAAGTTCCATCACAAGTCAATTTATCTAAATAGAGACAATAAACACCCTTTAAAGAAAAAGAATTGAGAACTATGAGTGATTATAAATTTTGGGTCTTTTTCACAGCTTTGCTTATTAAGAGTAGTATAATATTCTTGATAAAGCTTACAGGCCAAAATTATACTATGCATATATGCTTGTCTAGGATAGTGTTTATCCTCTTTTAAGAGAGAAATTTAGGGCTACTAAGGGGAAAATGAGAGGTGTGAGTTTTCCTGAATTCCACCTATGAAGGATAGTTCATGTGATGTCCCAAATTTTTGCAAGATTAAAGACTTATTAATGACCTATTCGATCTATAAGAAAAATTCTTGCATGCATGTAAATCTATATGAGAGCGCCACAATGCTATGCTTACGACCATGGCAGTGCTTGCCTCTCCCTTTGGAAAGTCCTAGTTTGGGTGTTGCGATACCAATCACTTAGGTTTAAAGTGTTTAAAAGAAGTGTTGAGGCATCGCGTAAGAAAAAAAAATCATTCCACTCACCGATTTAAGTAAAACTTAAACCATCCCTTTCCCATTTGCTTACATAGCTGGGCAGGAGGAGAGGAGGGGAGGAGAGAGGGAGAGGAGAGAGAAAACTGCTTTAGAGCCATTTCCTTCCATTGCTCTACTTATAAAGACTATTTTAATCATGGTACCTCTATTTTCAATGATTTTGAGTTTTAACTATTTTCTATCTCCTAAATTTGATTAAAATGCATCATCTTTGGATATAGTCCATTTCTATCGCATAACTTTTGATATTTAATATATATCATCAGTCAAACCTTTTTGAAATGAACATAAAAAAATATATTGCATAGTTTTACACTTATTCCATTTAAATGAAATAAATAAAATAAAAACATGTATAAAATGTGAAAGAGTTACTATATGCGCGAATTCATGACATGCATATATATATCTGTGCGTGTGTGTGGGAAAGCAAGAAGGGTTAATTACATGACTGATGAGACTGAATCCTTGTGGTTTAAACACATGAATGGTGACATTGTCGAATGATGAGATTGATTTCTGTTGGTTTGACCACATGATTGATGATACTGATTCCTACGGGGTTACCTACATAGTTGATAAGACTAGTTTTTTTTTTTTTAATTAACCACAAGATTAATGATATTTATAGATGATATTAATGAATTATGAGACTGATTCCCACTACGGAAATTTGTTGAATACCGGCGGTTTGATTGCAACAATTAACCGGCGGTTCAATTGTTGGATTTTAAATAATAAACCACCAGAACTTCTGGCTGTCAACTGACAGCCGGAAAATACCGCTGGTATTTTCTTTTCATGGTGGCTTTTACCAGCTGTTTAGTCGTCATTTTTCAGTAAAAAAACTTTCGTAGATTAAAACCGTCGGAAAGGGCCCCAAAATTGAACACCCTCCCTTCTTCCTCATTTCTTTGGGTGGCTCATTTTCTTTCATCCAGACGCTCGCGCCCTCACTGAACGATGATAATTTGATTTGTCAACAGAGCTCTGGCTCACTAAATTCCCCTTGTGCCCTCGCCCTCACTCGCATTTGAGTGCCCTAGCCGAAGGTAATCTCCATGCATCTCCTTAATTTTTGCTTTAGTGATGGATGTTCTCTGTAGACATTTGTAAGAGGATGTACCTTGGTTAATTTATACTTTTTGTTGTTGATATTCTTCTTGTTGATAAGACTAGAGAGGGAGTTGAAGGTAAACTTGACTTATAGAGGTCAACATTTGAATCTAAAGGTTGATTTTGAGAAAGCCTTAAGCCCATATCATTTTGTTTTTGTCATGGATGTTCTCAATAGACATTTGCAAGAGGATGTACCTTAGTTTATACTTTTTACTGATGAGATTCTTCTTGTTGATAAGACTAGAGAGGGAGTTTAAGGAAAACTTGAATTATGGAGGTTAACCTTAGAGTATAAAGATTTTGCTTGAGTACATCTAAAACTAAATATATGGAGTGTAATTTTAGAAATAATACACCTAGTAAGGGTTTTGTGACTTTAAACAATCAAGTCATTAATAAGAGTAAATGTTATATATATATATGTATATATATATATATATATTTATATATATATATATATATATATATATATATATATATATATATATATATATATATATATATATATATATATATATATATATATATATATATATATATATATATATATATATATATAGTTCAGAGTGAAGGTAAAATAGATGGGGATATTATCAACATAATTCAAGTTGGATGGTTGAAGTGGAGGAATGCATCGAGCTTGTTGTGTGATTGAAAAGTCCACCTCAAACTTAAGGGAAAATTATATAAGATGGTGATGTGAGACCTAAAATGTTTTATGGTATCGAATGTTGGCCATTAAAAGAGAAGCATAAGTTAAGTTTGGCAAAGATAAGTCACCATAGATGCTTTGGTCGCTTTAAACGACTGCCTTCTGATGACTTGGTTAGGAAAGTAGAGGTATTAGATTTGACTTATATTAAGAAAGGTAGAGGTAGACCTAAAATGACTTAGCTAAAAAAATATTAGAAATGATATTTCTTTAGTAGATTTAAATAAATGAGATTTAAGACTGTAAATTCATTTCACAAATATGTAGGAAATGTTTGCTTTAACATTCAAATGACTATTCAAAACGAGAGAGATTTAATGTATACCAAATTGTTACCGGATCAAAGAGAATTGACAAATAAATTTATGGAGGGAGTTGAGACTTTTATTGAAGTCGCATCTAAACTACTTTCATTTATGTATGATGGAATATTTAGATGCCCATGCTTGAAGCACAAAAATTAAGCATTCCTTTAGTCTGATGATGCAAATGTTGATTTATATCACAATGGATTTATTCTAGGATACTAAATTTGGACCTCACATGATGAGTATGAGCCATACAGAGATACTTATACTGGTCAATCCATAACTTTCTAAAATAATTGATGAATATAAAAAAAGTAGACCGTATGAAGAACTTATTTTTGATGGAACATGTCCTAATTTAAGGGCCAACATGGAAGAGCCACTAAATACAGAAATAAAAAAATTCTTTAAATTACTACATGCTGCTCAAAAACTAATTTGAGATGGTTACATAATGCATTCAACATTATCAGTTAATATTAGGATGCTGAGTATCAAAATTAAATACAATATTCCTCGTGAATATTTCAATGACTTCATTAATCTTCTCATGGAAATAAATTCAACAGACAATTTAATCCTTATAAATTTATATCAAATAAAAAAATTAGTATCCAAGTTGGATCTCACCACAACAAAAATTGATTTATTGTAAATTATTGATAAAAGTTTTATCTGTAACTTCAATCCCTTAAGGCAGCCTACCCAAAAGATTCATGACATCATACAAAGCAAATATTGTGCTCCTTACTTATTATGGAAAAAGATCCAAAATGAAGTTAGGGATATATATGTGGTTCAGAAAATTTTAAATATATTTATTTGACATCACTAAAATTTTTTTATTTCATTTATATTAATATTATTTATGTTATGCTTATGTTTTATAAAAAAATTTTAAGGTGGTTGCCTGAGCATGGTACGAGGATAAGAATAAATTTTAAGAGGAGAGGATCGAATCATCTCAGAGACGTGTTCATGGTTATTAGAAAGTTTGGGCAGCATTTATTATGGATTGGCAAGGTAGTATGAGCTGATTAATTTGAGCAGAGCTTGGGTGAGCCTTGAGTTGACCAATTGACAGAGTAGAATAAGCAAAATAGGGCATCTAACTGTGAGGGTTTAGGAAGCTCTCTTCATAATGGTGGTTCAGTGCCTCATACTGAACATTGATGATAATTATTAAAAGATTATTTTAATTAGTTTAATAAGTATATCTATATTATTTTAACTATATTTTTTATTTACAAAAAGAGTACCTTAGTCAGGAGCCGACATCATTGGAGCTACATACAAGGATTCACCAATATCAAGCTGATCGTCAATGGGTTGATAAGAAGATAAGAAAAGATCATGTGACTATATTTTTTTGAGTAATCGTACAAAATAAATAGAAATTTTATTTTATGAATTCATTCTCACAGGATGATTTTATATGACTTCGAAATAGTCAGCAGTTTATTGGTGAAGGATGATTTTTAGGATCAACTCAATATTCTAGTATCACACATGATTAGATGTTATTGGAGGAAGGCAAAGAGGAGGATTTATGGCTTAGGTTCGCATGGACATACTTATGAGGGCAATACATCTACTTTAGCATTTTATGATGTTAGTGAAGCTAAAGAAATTATTAGCTCGAGGGTTACTATACTGATAAGAGAGATAAATGAGATAAGAAATATTCAAAATAAGATGCAGATGGAGCTACGATCATATTGAGCTGAAAATTAGAAGAACAAAGAGCAAGAGCCTATACCTGAACCACAGGGCAGTGAGGACACATACGATGATTAGTGTTATTGTTATTTATTTGAAGAACTATTTTGTATATTCAGAACATTTGACTGTGGATTTCACATATTATGTTGATTGTAAAATATTTGCATTGTTATTTGTTTAAAGAACTATTTGTTGTTATTTGGAATATATGCACTTTATCTATTTTATATGTATTTTTATTAGTTTGAAGAACTGTTCTGTTAATCGTGGATTGTAAATGTATATGGTCAAAAATATTTTATATATGTTTTGAACTGCGTGTAGATAATTGTGGAAATTTGTGTGGAGGGGTCGTCAATTTTTTTTTTGTAAATGCTACTGGTTTTCAGCAGCTAACTAACGGTTTAGCCACCAGAAACTTCAATACCGGATGATGTGAAGTTGTCACCAATTTTTTTATTTTGGCTGTTGAAAATACCAACATTTATTATCGTCGCTAATAAACCAGCGGTTTTTGCGCCAAATTTTTTGATGATTTACCTGTAATTTATGATTCATTAATTTTCAGCTATTTTAGCCACTGAAAATTTGTCAGAAAATTTTACCGTCAGAAATTGGACACCAATTTGCATTTCCTACTCGGTTAATTCTGGTGGTTTATAAACTGCTGGAAATCTATCTGAAAATTTTTTAAACAGTAAAAAAATAACTTCAAAACTGCCAAAAATTGCTGCTGGTAATGGACGATTTTCTTGTAGTGTCCTATTAGATTGGCATAGGATTGATGAGATTGATTTCAATGAGGTTAACCATAAGAGTGATGAGAAATATATAGTTACATGATATTTGATACAAGGTACATGATATAATAAGATATATGATACAAGATATACACTGTTATATATTCATATATTTCTAATACTTAAAAATAAAATGTATATCAATATTCACATTGGTATAAATGACAAGGCATAAAATATTAATATAGATATGTATTGATAATTGATAGAACATTTAATAATGTTCATACTGATCCTTTTTATGATTACTAATAACTAGTTACTTAGTTACACCTGTTACATAGATATAAATTGATATTACTCATATTATTTATCACTTATTCTTTTGTTACATATTTTTACTTTTACGATCTGAATCAATACATGAAATTTATTTTTACTTATCTACATTGAACGCATTTGTAGGATATAGTAAATCTACTTGACTTTTACTCATTATGCAATTTTTATATGATTTCAAAGAAAAGTATGGAGTCGATAGAGTGAGGCTATTTTTATTGACGATTTAGGTATTATAACAAATCTTCTAACATCATGGGAGGTTGAGCTTGATCTCTTCTTGCTCAGTGTAATTTCAGGAGCCATTTAATTGTTAGGAGAGGAGTAGAAGATAACACACTTATAGAGGATTTGAGTGCAAGAAAGCAAACAAAATGAAATGGACTTCTGAATCTTCTTTTTGGAAGGAATAGTGTGATGCAAGACTAGCATAACACTATGATGCTACATCTCAAATTCCTCCCATCACCTGATATGATTGGCAACCACAACAAAGCTAGGCACATGCACAACATTGTGACACTAGTCTAAACGTGACGCTGTGGTGCTATGAGGTTAAATGATTTGGTGCTGGAATAAATGGCTATAGCGCTTTGGCTTTGATAAATGATGAGAAGATTTAAAATAGAAATTCTTTCAAATTAGGTATTGGCAAGTGACTATTTGATTTTCTTGATAGATGCACACTGAAGCCTATAAGGGGAAATTATTATTTCTCTATATAAGATAGTGCTTATCATCTTTTAAGAGGAGTCAGAGCATATAAAGAGAAACTTAGGACTTATGAGTAGTGTATTTTTCATATAACTTTGTCTATAAAAGGTAGTTTGTTATCTTGGTAGAGACATTTCATAGCATATAAGGGAAAACTATGCTTTGTTTATATATGATTAAGTTTAGTTTCTTTTAAGAAAAGAAATTAAGCATATGAAAAATGAATTATGAGGTGCAAGATTTTTCCCTAGAGGGGTGACAAATCTTATTATTAAAATTTCAAAGTTTTTAAGATTTTTGTAAAATTTTTGGCAATTTATTCACAATTAAAATTAATTATTGTAATTTAAGAATTTTTTTTATATTTTCATAAAAATTATTTTAAATGAAAAAATGCTTAAAAAAATTACGTCAATAGTGCTTGGGGACACGCAAGGTAGCCAATTCTTGTGCAATTATTGGCAACTGAACTACACCAGCTTCCTATCTACCTGTGCACATTCGGGCTAATTTCTTAGGCTAACATAACTTGTTTTGATGTTTTTGGGGCATTTAGGTTGACTTTTTAACATTTTATATTTAATTTTGACATTTTTAGAGCTTAATGAAGTATCTATAATTAATTTTGAGAATTTTAGTGCAAAATTTTACAATATTTTTTAACTCTAATTGATCTGCCAATTTCAAAGAAGGTTAAAATTATGATTGTGAATATTTTACTTAATTTATGATTTTGAGAGGAGGCATATGTTAAAAACTAGAGAGTTCTTACGATTCATAATTTTTTTAAAATTATAATTTTATGTTGTAAACATATGAAATTAATTAATTTTAGGATGAGAGAGATTTTGACCACTGAAATTAGGAGGAAAATGATATATCTTCTATGCATCCATGCATTCAATTATGAATCTAGATATAATATTTAAGTAAAAATCTTTTGATACTAAATTAAGGATCATACAAGCTATGATTTAACAAACTTTTAGTTGAACTAAACTTTTCAACTATATGAACATAATGTCACTAAAAATGATTTGATTTGACTAAATGAATCCAACTCAGACATTTAAAACTTTAGAAAAGTAATGCAAGGGCTAAATTTTTTTAAAATCTCATTATCTTAAAGCCAAAATAAGAATTTTTTCAAGAGGAATCTAATGAACTAAGATACCTCATTTCTGAAATCATTAAGAACCTTGCATCTTGAAAGAATGTTGTTTGATCAAGGGAAATACTACAACTCGTCTAATGTAATATTTTGAGAATTTCGTTAAAATTATCAAATTGTCCTAAAAATTATAAATATATCTTCATTATGTACATTATTGGGAACTTGAATCCGGACTTGAAATTAGAATAAGCCAAGGAATTTTAAGAACTCTGGATCCTCACCTAACATTTGATGCTAACAATCACAGCCAGGAATTGAGATCAACTAACTATTATATTCTTATCAATTTTGGCTTACAACTATCGACCATTCACCCTTGTTCAACTATTGTCATCAGACAATGATCTCTTGTCCACTATCACTCATATATAGTCTCTTTGACTATTGTTATTCGATTACCAAATCTTGCTGGCTTTGTCGTTTGTTGTCACCAATAACATCAAAACACTTCATTGCATATAAGACCAATGTATGCTATTGACACCAATACAGATGCTCACCAACTTCATGGTTCATCACCACAAATAATATTACTATACACCTATCCTATCGGGCCGATGCATATTGTCGACAACAACACCATTGCTTGTCGACTTCGTCGTTTGTCATCATGAACATTGTTGAGGCATGTGATTTCCAATAGGATCGGTTCAACTTGTCGACACCAATCCTAACTTTTAACATCAAATTTAAATTTTTTACTTGACTTCTTTTGTCTTTGGCCTCCAAACAAATAACAAACAATCTCATTGAGATAACTCTAATGCTTCAAAACTTCTCCAACTTTTACCATGTAATTTCTTCCTCCATAGTTCATGTCTACTCGATTATATCAACAACTTTCTCAATTATGAGGAAGATAATCATTTGAAAGCTATAATATACACTAGTGTAATCATTTCAACATGGCTAGAAAAATATGATTTTTATCTTTTTCGGGTTTTCTTTTAAAAATTTTGTTCTATCTTATAACATTCTTTTATTTATATAAGCTTGATCTTTGTACAAAATAATCATAGAGAAATCTATCTATTATCGCAAATATTTTAGCGAGCAACACCATTATACAAATACTTATAAAAAATCTAAATCACTATCACTAGATTAGAATGTCAATAACAATCAAAATTAGAAAATATTTAACAACATGTCTTTCTATATTAAGAAGATACTCAGCTTGAAAGAATTTGAGAGTTTTGAAATTATTGTATATAGATTTAAATTGTTTTTTTTTTTAATTCAAAAATTTTTTCCTAGTCATGTTATCAAAAGAAAAATGCCATAAATTATTAATCAATATCCGAACTCAATATCTCATAAATAATCTAACCAGTCTCTTGGTTCGACCGCCAGATCCAACAACTTCAGACTCTTTATGTGTGAAAAATGATTGCGAGACTAGACCTAATCGATCGGATGACCAATACACAATAGAACTAGTCAGCCAAATCTAGTTTTAAAGCCATAAATTAGGTTCATTTGGGACGGCTTTTTTACTGCTTCTTTTTAGGCTTGGTGGTATAAAACTTTTAATTTTCGTGCTAGAAAGTTGCTTTAAGTAGAAGTAAAAAGGTCGTCTTAGGTTTCATTTGTGATAAATTTTTCATTGCTTTTTAAAATAAATTTTTAGTATAAAATAAAAAATTTATACTAAAAATTATTTTAAAAAGGAGTAAAAAAACCATCCCTAATGAAGCCTTAAAGTATCATTACGGTTAGTAGTTGGTTCGAAAAATATTATATTGAAGAGATCTAAAAATCTGAAACTTATTTTGATTAATTTTTAAAATAACATAATCAATAAAATTTTCATTCTCTCTCTATCTCTATATATAATTGATGCCAAATAGGTCAATTTAGGTCAAAAAAAAAAAAAAAAAAAAAAAAAAAAGGTCATCGATATGGTCGGCTGAACGGATCTGAAGAGTTATTGTTAGCGGTGGAGAAGAAAATCACTTCGCACAAACAAAAAATTAAATGCAGTTAATAAATCTAAAATGATGGCAGCTACTGTAACCTAATTGCAAGTGATTAATAATGGCGAAGGTGGAGAAGAAAATTGTTGTGCTATTAATGTGCTAAAATAATTGGAGTCCAAGCAATCACTATTTGAGAATTGTTTTTTAATTGCTTTTTTTATTTATGGCACTTTAATAAAAGAATAAGAAACACTTAAATTATAGGTATTGTTCCTAAGCTTTTCCAACTTTATTTATGGCACTTAAATAAAAAAAATATATATATTAGGGTTTGATGAGAAGTATAAGAAAAGCAATGTAAAATTTAAAGAATTTAGATTTTACTATCTAGTTCATTTTTTGGTGTAGTTAACAATTATTGTATTTGGTTGATTTTCAAAATACACCATAAATTATCTGTTATTGCTACTGCCAACTTTGTTGTCGACCATTGTTAATCACCTCCACCGCAACCATAGCCTTGCGATGCCTCTGCCACCTCTCGTCGTTGCCATATGATGCCGAAATCTGACATCATTGATAACCATCCACCTCTTGCCTCTTGCTTCTGGTCATTATCGTTTGTCGCCACTATTGCCAACTGCAAGAGCACTATCATTATTGGGCTTTACATTATACAAATCTTATTTTAAGCAAAAAGAAAAAAAAAACCCTTATTTCTTTTACACTCATCCAAATAATTATAAACATTTCAAATATACTGCATTCCTTTTATACTAAATTCCATTTTAATATTTATTTCTTTTTCTTCCAACCAAACAACCCTTATACTAATTAGAGAATTTTGATGATGCGCCTAAATCAGTTAATATTCAAAAATGATTTTTGATACACTTTCAAAAAATTATCTTGATCACGCACGAATCCCGAAGCAAAATCAAGTTGGAAACTTCCGAAATTGAAATTGGGACCATCCGAACTCTGATTTCAACAAACTTACAATCAAACTGAACGTCTCAGAAATACAAACCTAAAGACACCAAATTCGACTCAATCCGAGCCCAAATGAGTCCAAATCAAGAACCCGAAGTGCTGTTGGAAGGTTCGAACCACAATTTGGATGAACAAACGGTTTCCAAACATTACGTGCTTATAGTCGAATTGAGCGGCTCAATGAGCTGAATCGAGCAACTTGACGAGTTGAATCCAACGAGCCCAAGATCGTTGAATTCCGACATCATTAAGACCTTCAAATGTCTAACGAACGATCCACGACCAAGGGATTCAATAACGGTCGTCCATCCAACCACTCCCCATTTACCTTTGATCTCTCACCTATTTAAGGGTCATGCCACTCCTGAAATCTATAAATAGACCCCTCATTTCTCTTGAGAGGGGACCGAAGTAAGAAAAAAAAGTAGAGAAGAAGAGAAGAAAAGGTAGAAGCTCCTCCTTGACCACCGCCGGAATCTCACCGGACCACCACTTGAGGCCCTGTGCTCCACGAGGCCACCACCTGAGGCCCAGAATTCCATCTGACCACCCCCTGATGTCGTTGCTCCACTAGACCACCACCTGAGGCCCAGACTTCCGCTGGACCACCGCTTGACGTCGTTGCTCCACTGGACCACTACTTGAGGCCCTCACCTCCGTTGGACCACCATTTGAGGCTCGGACTTCCGCCGGATCACCGTCTGCTGTCATTTCTTGGTCGGACCACCACTTGAGGCCCTCTCCTCTACTAAACCACCACTTGAGGCTCAAACTTCCACCGGACCACCGAATGACGTCGTTGCTCCGTTGGACCACCACTTGAGTCCCTCACCTCTGTCGGACCACCACCTGAGGCCCGGACTTACGCCGAACCACTGCCTGATGTTATTGCTCCGCCAAACCACCACTTGAGGGCTTGTGCTCCACAAGGCCACCACTTATGGCCCATACTTCCGCCGGACCACTGCCTGACATTGTTGCTCCGCATAACCACAACTTGAGGTCCGGACTTCTGCCAAACCACCGCCTAACATCGTTGCTTCACTGGACCACCACTTGAGGCCCTGTGCTCCACCAGTCCACCACCTAAGGCCCAGACTTCTGATGGTCCACCACCTGAGGCCCAGACTTTCGCTAGACCACCACTTGAGGCCCAGACTTCCACTGGACCACCATCTGAGGTCCGAACTTTTGCCGGATAACCACCCGAGGCCCAGACTTCTACTGGACCATCACATGAGGCCCGAACTTCTATCAGGACACCACCAGATGCCTAGAGTTCTACCAGAGTACCGCCCTACTACAGCGGTCTTTCTTACCTCGATCTCCTACATATTACAGTCCTTCCGACCAATATCGCAGAATATTTGTCTTTTTGACTCCAGTCTCCTACCAACTACACTCTTTCTGACCTCTATCTTATTGACTATGGTCCTAACGACCAAGTTAATATGTCTATGTAACTCCAACCATGTAATGTGCTCTATATGATGTATATTTGTGACATCAAGCCAAGACCTTTTTCTAAGGAAGGGCCTTATTTGTAATCGACTGCAAATACTAGTGGATTCATTCAAACTAGGATAGGCCCAGTGGTTTTTCTCCCTTTTCAGGGGTTTCCATGTAAAAACTCTGGTGTCTCTTATGAACGCTACACCCTCTCTATTATCTGCTTGTGTGCTGGATCTTCGTACAATGCTAAGATGTTAAACTATAAATTTCTCTACCGTTGAGAATACTCCAGGATGCAACAGTTTGGCGTCGTCTGTAGGAATATGGTTCCCGATTGGGGGGCAATTTTTGCTCCAACCTCAAAATGTCGTTCATGTCAACTTCCTGACTTCAACTATTACTGCATCAATTTTAAGAGAATAAGATCCGAACTGGGGGGCAACTTTGACTCCAACTGTGGTCAAGAAGATCCCTCCAATGCTTTAAATATAAAGATGATATTTCAGGAAAATCCTAGCAAATGCAAGGATACTTTCAATCAATTTCAAATCACATATTCTCCAATACTGGATTTTCTCCTTAGGCAAGGTCTTAATCTTGTCCACAAAAGGCAGCAACAGTATAAAATTAAACCCTTCTTTACCTTTGATTTGAGAAACACACGACATTCACCCCCTCCCAATTAAAGACAAAATAAATCCCCATGGGATTCGATTCGACCTTTTCCACACAGGTTAACGTCATCGAGTAAAGGCTCTAACATACAACCTCGGATAGGCTTTATATCCTTGGTGGATTCTCTCAATCTCTTCCACACAAGTTAATGTCATCGAGTAAGGCTCTGACATTTAACCTAAGATATGTCTTACATCATTGGTTGATTCTCTCGACCTCTTTCATACAGGTTAAAATTATCAAGCAAGGCTCTAACATACAATCTCGGATAGGTCTTACGTCCTTGGCAGATTCTCTCAACCTCTTCCACACATGTTAACATCATTGAGTAAAGGTTCTGACATGCAACCTCGGATAGGTCTTATATTCTTGGTGGATTCTCTTGACCTCTTCCACACATGTTAATGTCATCGATCAAAGGCTCTGACATACAACCTCGGATATGTTTTATATCTTTGGTGGATTCTCTCGTCCTCTTCCACACAGGTTAACGTCATCAAGCAAAGGCTCTGACATACAATCTCAGATAGGTCTTATATACTTGGTGGATTCTCTCGATCTCTTCCATACAGGTTAATGTATTTGAGCAAGGCTTTAACATACAATCTCAGATAGGTCTTATCTCCTTGGTGTATTCTCTCGACCTCTTCCACACAGGTTAAAGTCATCGAGAAAAGGCTCTGACATATAATCTCGGATAGGTCTTACATCCTTGGTGGATTCTCTCGACCTCTTCCACACTGGTTAACATCATCGAGCAAAGGCTCAGACATACAACCTCAAATGGGTCTTTTATCCTTGGTGGATTCTCTCAACCTCTTCCATACAGGTTAATGTTATCGAGTAATGGCTCTTATATATAACCTTAGATAGGTCTTATATTCTTGGTGGATTATCTCGACCTCTTCCATACATGTTAACTTCATCGAGCAATGGCTATGACATACAACCTCAGATAGGTCTTACATCATTGGTGGATTCTCTCAACCTCTTCCATACAGGTTAATGTCATCGAGCAAAGGCTTTGACATACAGCTTCAGATAGGTCTTACATCCTTGGTGGATCCTCTTGACCTCTTCCATATAAGTTAAAATCATCGATAAAATGCTCTAACATATAACATCAGATAGGTCTTATATCCTTACTGGATTCTCTCAACCTCTTCCATATAGGTTAACATCGCCAGGTTATCATTAGACTTCTGCCCATCGATGAACTTTCCTCGATCTTCTATCTGATGCCTTACTTCTACCCGACCTCAGACTTCTGTCTGCCATCAGACTACTACCCATTGTCAAATTTCTCCCCGTCGATGGACTTTCATTGGTCTTATATACGATGACTTTCTACTACCCATCATTAGATTTTTGTCTATCGATGGACTTCAGTCAGTCTTCTGCCCAATGCCTTACTTCTACCCGACATCAAACTTCTGCCTGCTGTCAGACTTCTTCCCGCCATCAAACTTTTGCCCGTCGATGGACTTTCATCAGTCTTCTACCCAACATCGTAATGCTGCCTAATGTCGAACTCCTGCCCGTTGTTGAACTTTCATCAGGTTTCTGCCCATCGATGGACTTTCGTCGGTCTTTTACCCAATACCTTAGTACTACCCGACATCAGCCTTCTGGCTGACGTCGGACTTTCATCGGACTCCTTCTTGTTGATAGACATTTGTCAGGCTTTTATCCGTTGTTAAATTTCTAGATGTCGTCATACTTCTTCCTATCGACGGGCATTCATCGGGCTTCTACCTGATGTTGAATTTCTACCTGTCATCGTACTTCAGCCTGTCGACGAACCTTTATCAGGTTTCTACCCGATGCCAGACTTCTGCTCGTCGTTGGACTATTATTGGATTTCTACCCGATGCCATACTTTTACACAACATTGGACTTTTGCCCGCCATTAGAATCTCGTTAGATTTCTACTCAACGTTGTATTCCTACCCGTCGCCGGACTTCTATACATCTTCAGTCTGTCATTGGTCTTCTACCTGATGTCATACTTATACTCGATGCCAAAATTTCTCTCATTGTCAGACTACTACCAGTTACTGAAATTTTTTTGGACTTCTCCCTGACGTTGAATTTTATTCCTGTCATCAGACTTATGCCTGTAAACAGACTTTCATTGGGCTTCTACCTGATGATGAATTTTTACCCTTTATTAGACTACTACCCGTAAAAAAACTTTTGACGCTCTTCTACCTGATGCTAGAATAATGCCCCTTGCCAAACATTCATCAGCTTCTCCTCAAAGCCAAATTTTGACTCGTCACCAAAATTCTTCCCGACGTCAGAATTTTGTCTGTTTCCAGACTTCCACTGACCAACATAAGAATTCCGCAGGATCTCTCAAAGAATGAGGAAGAGACTCCTACTCAGTGAGGTGCTCTAGACCTACACAGGGGATATCACCCGAACAGGACTAGGGGATCGCCTAAGTGTGAGGAAGGGAATAAGAGGAAGGGTGGAGAAAATCTCCTTCTTGCAAAGAGGATCCCCTAGCCTAGAAAGGGGATGCTGCCTGTGTAAGGCCCTGGGAATGCCTCAAATAAAAAAAAAAAGAAGAAGAGGGAGAGAATATCTCCGATCCTTCTTGTATAGAGAGGGGCCATAGGCCTGGACGAGGCATACCACCCGTATAAGGCCAAGGGAATGCCTCAATCGAAAGAATGGAGGGAGAGGAAAAGGGGCACGAATTTCATATCCCATAGGGGGGTATTTATAGCAAGAAAAGAAAAAGGGAAGTTGGAGTTAAAAAAAATTACCGGTTAGGCGGTGGTTAGCCGACGGTTAGACAAATCGCCACCTAATTGCAACCAACTGCTATGGTTGGTGGAAAACCTGGAGCCACGCCAGTGGGCGGCGTCGCCAAGTCAGCAACGGGCGCGGATCCAAGTGGGCAAGTCGGGAAGGAGTGCTAGCACACGAGGCAGCCGGGCAGGTGCGCGGGAGAGCAGCGTGGTGCGTAGCCAAGTACGGGGAGGCGCGCGGCAGTGCTGGTAGCGACTGGCTATGCTGGCGGTGGCCGGTCTGTCCCAGTCTATTTTCAGGCCAAATTTTGGGCCCAGAAAGGTCAAATCAAATATTTTTGAGGTACCCGGATCCATTTTTCAACATCTCGGACTCAATTTTGATACTTTTAAAGCGTTTGGGAACTTTATGCAAAAGTTTGGAGAATTTCTAAGTTTTGAATTGCATAAAAATTCCCCAAAACTTGCAATGCATATTTTTGAACTTATGGAGCTTCAACATCCGAAAATAAGGGGCAACTGATACGTTATCTAAATTTATCTAGATTAAGCACGAATCTCAAAGCAAAATCCAGTTAGAATCTTCCGAAATTAAAATTTGGACCATTTGAACTCAGATTTAAGCAAACTTACAGTCAAACTGAATGTCTCATAAATACAATCCCAACGAGACCAATTTCGACTCAAACTGAGCCCAAATGAGTCATAATCAAGAACCCGAAGCATTATTGGAATTTTCGAACCATAATTTGGATGACCAAATGATTTCGAAACATTATGTGCTTATAGTCGAATTGAGTGGCTTGACGAGAATAATCCAATGAGCTGAAGATTGCCAAATTCTAACATCATTAAGACCTTCAAGTGTCTGACGAATGGTCCACAATCAAGGGATTCAATATCGATCATCCATCCAACCACTCCCCATTTACCCTTGATCTCTCACCAATTTATGGGTCATGCCACTCCATACATCTATAAATAGACCCCTTTTTTCTCTTGAGAGGGGATCGAAGCAAGAAAAGAAGAAGAGAAGAAGAGAAGAGAAGGAATAAGATCCTCCTCGAACATTGCCGGAATCTCGCTAGACCACCACTTGAGGCCCTGTCCTCCACGAGGCTACCACCTGAGGCCCAAACTTTTGTCGGATCACCACCTGACATCGTTGCTCCGTCGGACCACCACCTGAGGCCTGAACTTTCATCGAACCACTGCCTGATGTCGTTGCTCTATCGGACCGCCACTTGAGGCCCTCACCTCCACTGGACCACCACTTGAGGCTTGGTTTTCTGTCAGACCACCGCCTGACGTCTTTGCTCTGTCAGACCACCACTTGAGGCCCAAACTTCCATCGGACTAATGTTTGACATCGTTACTCCGCTAGACCACCACTTGAGGCCCTCACCTCTGCAAGACTACCACCTGAGGTCCGGACTTCTGTCGGACCACCGCCTGATGTTATTTCTATGCTGAACCACCACTTGAGGCCCTGTACTCCACCAGGCCAACACCTGAGGCCCAGATTTCTACCGGATCATCGCTTGACATTGTTGCTCCACCGAACCACCACCTAAGGCTCGGACTTCTACCGGACCACCGTTTGACGTCGTTGCTATGTTAGACCACCACTTGAGGCCATGTATTCCACCAGGCCACCACTTGAGGCCCTGTGCTCCACCAGGCCACCACCTTAGGCTCATACATCTACCAGACCACCACCTAATGTTATTGCTCTATCGGACCACCACCTGAGTTCCGGACTTCCGTTAAACTCCCACTTGAGGCTCAGACATCTGTTAGACCACCACCTGAGGCCCAGACATCCACCAGACAACCATCTGATGCCTAGACTTTTGCTAGACAACCAACTGAGGCTTAGACTTCTGCTGGACCATCACCTAAGGCCTGAACTTCTATCAGGATACCACCTGATTCCTAGAGTTCTACTAGAGTACCACCCTACTACAACGATCTTTTTAACCTCAGTCACATGCATATTATGGTCCTTCCGACCTATATCGTCGGATTATGGTCTTTCTGACCTCGATCTCCTATCAACTACGCACTTTCCAACCTCTATCTTATCGACTATGGTCCTACTGACCAAATAAACATGTCTATGTAACTCCAACCATGTAATGTGCTCTATATGATGTATGTTTGTGACATCAAGTCAAGGCCTTCTCCTAAGGAAGGGCCTCATTTGTAATGGACTACAAATACTAGTGGATTCATTCAAACTCTGGTGTCTCTTATGAACGCTACACCCTCTCTATTATCTACTTATGTGTTGGATCTTCGTACAATGCTAAGACGTTAAACTATATATTTCTCTATCACCGTGAATACTCCAGGATGTAACAATTTTAACATTGCAGTGAAAAAGTTAGAGTAGCTCCAATGGTAGATAAGATTTTAGAGAGTCACCTTATATAGTTTGGTCACATAAAACTTTGGTCTTCCAATGACTCAGTTAGGAGAGTAGATGTAATAGATTTGACCAATGTTAAGAAATGTTAGAGGTAGACCTAAACATTTTTTATTAGATTTAAATGAGAATTTGACTCTTAACAGGATATAATGGAGAAAAATGATTTAATTTATGTATTTGACCCCATGTAGTGGGATAAATGCTTGTTATTGTTGTAATAATTTTAACATTGCACACACAAATATACGGGTTAGTAAAATTTTTAAAAAATTAGTATATTCTTGCGAATAAAATGTTTTTGATAAAATATGCCTAAATCTCTCTAAGTAAAAATATGTTTTTTAAGACTTTCAAAGAATTTACAAAAATTTCTACCATTGATCATTTATCATTATCATTATTTACAATATATATCCCAATTATTTGTCTTAAATACAAAAAATAAATCCATTTCATGAGACAATATATTCCCTAGAGTAGAGGAAAAGTTAATTATCTTGGCATTGCAAGGGAAATCCGTACATTCAAATGAACTTGATACAAATGGTTTCTTTACATTGAAAAATTGAAAATAAAAGTCCTGGATAATGTATAATTAAAGTAATTGCACTAAATAAATTGTAGATTACAAAGATTTGCACCTCTTCAAAATTAGAAGATGCAAGGTTACGATGTTTGAACTTTAAGGTAGAGAGGCTATTGGAAGGTAGTGAAAAATGATGGGTGCCAACTCTGATCTATATATGGTGGTGGATGGTAGTTGACGAGTGAGTAGTAATAATTATTGGCCTCGATCTATGTTGTATCTCAAAGGATATATAATGATGGGTGATAATACTCATCATCATCCAATGCATAATGGTTTCAAAAGTTAAGCCTTAGAAGGTTGTTAAGACAATTATCTTCTCAGTTGACCAAAAAGCTGTCATCTTTCAAATTTAGTGTTCAGTTCTAGTTATTCTAACTCGAATTCATTAAGATAAATATTCAAAATTTTATATTTTGAATCCATTTGCATGTGTTTGGAAGTGTTTTGGTGTATGAAAATGCATGCATATGTTCTGGAATGAGTCTTAGGAGTTTTGAAATACATATAGGAGAATTCTGGAATCCCCTCTAGAGTGCCAAAATATTGGTTGTTTGAGTGCTAAGATGATGCAGTGGCACCTTGGTGCTAAATAGTGACATTGCAAAGATGTAGCCTCAGGTTTTTAGAATTTGCACTAGTGCTACAATGCTAGGCATCTTTCTATACTTAGATATAATATTAAATCCACAATTCCATTCATTTGCTCGGTGCTGGCAACCGAATAAGATAGAGAAGGAGAGGGATTTTGAGCGGAAAGATGGATTTTTGAGTAGCTTCGGGTCATTTTTAATAGTTGGTCCAATTGTGAAAGTTGTTCAAATCGAGATATGTCACATTATAACCTTCTCATTATTCAAAATATGATTTTTTTAAATTTTCTTATTAAATTTATTTTCCATTATAAAAAAACTAAGGATAACTTTGCACTGAAAAAAAAAAAATCATTGCACAACCTTTTATATGTTATAGAGAATAAGTTCTAAATATTTTGAATATTTTTTAGAAATTTTATACTTAAATTTGAAAAGTAGACATTTTTTTAATATAAAATAATCTAAAATTTTAAAAAATAGTAGTGTAGTGCGATTAAAGTCTTAAAATGTTACTTCACATAATTTTTGATAATTTAATTATATTTTGAAAATGTGTTATTTTTAATCATTAGAATTTGTATTGCCTATCATTATAGAAAATTGTGTAATTATGAAATGTGCCTAATTATGATTAAATTACTATAATGTGATGAAATATATATTTATTTGATCGAATTATGTGATATTGAGAGTTTTGATATGAAAAAAATTATTTGCTGGGAGATATAAGAGCCAAAATATTTTGAGATTCTATATGTTATTAATAATTTGAATCTAAAAATTTATCTGTTAAGAGTCATAAGGGGCAAGAATCATTTGAGATTCAGTCTAAAAGAGGACAAAATTCTATTGGAAGCAATAAGGGGTTAGAATCCTATGAAATTATGTATGGAGTTGGAGAAATATATGAAATGAATTATTTTGTAATATGAAGTTCAGTTTAATTAACTACTCAGCATTATTATTTTAATCTTTATATAACTACTATGCTCTTATTTACTTGGTCAACAAAGTAATTTATTATACAACGTTTAAAAATTCTAAAAATATTTAATAGAATAAATAATTTGAAAAGTTAGATTAGTATAGAATAATTTTCTACCTTATGAGCTGTTGCTGCTGATTGTGATTCTGCATTCTATTTTCAAGATTTGGGAAAGGGAATGAGCCTCTTGATTTGCACTTCATGATTTGATCTTTATACCTAAGATGAGATAAATGTACCTTGCTCTCTTTATGTGATTTGAGACATGAGTTTGGAAATGTCGATGATGACATTTTTCTGAGGTGGAGAGAGTTGTGACACCTCCATATTCAACAATCAGTTCTACCCCTTTTAGCTCGATTGGGAAAATGTAAAGAATTAAACTTTTGATTTTTCTAATTATTTGCATATCTTTAGGAGTGTTTTAATACATGAAAATGGTTGGGTATGCTCTAGAACGAGTCCCAAGTGTTTGGTGTGAATTTTTAAAAGATTTGAGAATGATAATTTTGGAGCGTAGTGGCGTTGGGAGTTTGAGCACAGCGATGCTGCACTAAGCCAAAATGCCAAATAGTGACATTCCAGCATCATGCTTTGGACCTCTGAAAGAGCACCGGTATGGCTGCAGGATTGCAGAAGGTATATGACCGCATCCACCTCGAGGGATATAGACGATTGTAGGCCTCCGCACTCCTCACAAACGGGCAAAGTATAAGGGATACATTGGACCATACTTACGATTAACCATGGAGGATAGTAGCTCTCGCCTACGCACCTCGATGGGTAATAATATATATGGCCTAATCACAGTCACGGGTTTTCCCCATTCGATACGTCAGCTCAAAATGGGGTTTATGAGATGGTGGAATTCAGTTTTCCATGGGCGCAAGCCCCCGTGGTTAATTACATCTCTGGCCTTAGCCTGAGAAGACTCTCGATTAAGGATTATATATTATACTTTCCTAAAATGGGATTGACACATAAGGCTAAGACTAGGAAGTCCTATTTAAATGGAAGAAAGGACCTATTTGGCTCAATCAGCATACGTGGTTTACACCAGCATTCGGAGGCTCTAGGGTACTAAAGAGAAACTGGAGAAAATGAAGTCAAGCAGACAACACAAGCATGAGAGAAAAGATGGAGGTGGCGTCATCCTATGATATAGATAAGTAGGATTTATAGTCCCTGAAGAGAAGGGACTTACCCACTATTTTAGGCATACTACGAGACTGAATGTAGTAGCCTTGAATCCTAAATCTATGTTGGGTTTAGTGTTCTATACACAGTAAAACCCGTGTCCTAGCTAATGTAGTGCAAAACCTGGACCTACCCCGGCCTGGATTGGGGAGCCAACTAACCACCTAATCGATTCAAAACTATGTAGTCTAGTCATTTATGAAAGATGGGTGGGTAGTTCAATTTTTTGAAAGTTAAGGCCGACATCTAGAGGGTTTCCTAATTGGCCTTATACTTATGTTGGGTAAATGCCCCTAACTAAAGCAATTAAAATTTAATTAAGTTGATTACTAATGTAATACATGTTAGTTGAAGTTCTCAAATCAAATATGCATTGAACTTTAAAAACAGGCTTATTATAAAATAATTTTTAGAAGGAGACTAGATTTCCCCAGGTCCGGCACCTCATCCTCATAGGTCCGATTATCCGGTCTCTACCCGCAGGTGGGGAAGTGTCTAATAAGAAGGAGAGAGAAGAATGCATTATTATGCATGCGACCCCAGATAATTATGGCAATTCTCTAGGTTCGTTAGGTTTTTATGTTATTTAAACCTTAAATATTAAATTTTTTATTATGAATAAAAAAAGTTTTATAGTCCTTAATGAGTCCAACGAGATCCAGACTAAAATAAAACAAGACATGCAACTCACCAATAAACTAGAAAAAAGCAAGCGACCCTAAAGGCACACAGCATAAATAAAACACATTATAAATAATCAAACTAATCAAATAAATATCCATAGGCCAACTGCCCTTTAATTACAACCCAGGGTCTGCAGAAAATAAAGTGGCCGGGAACCACTACCAACAACCAGAATTTCTAAGCCTATGAATGTCGCAAATAACTCGGAGTGGGATATTAGGTGTTCAAATCTTTAGCTCTTTAGTCTTCTTTAGATTTGTTCTCCTTGAACTCCTTGGACTCCTCGGAACTCTCCTCCTTGGACTTCTTGGATCTCTCCTCCTTGTACTCTTTGGATTTATCGTGGCTTGAATATTCAAACTAATAGATAATTCCTCCCTGAAGGGGGATATTTCCTTTACTCTTTGGATATCTAAAGCCATCCAAACTCGATATTCCAAATGGAAGAAGACTCTCCCCTTTGAGGATGCCTTCTTCTTTTGAAATTTGAGTTGGATAAGAATATCTCAACTCAAAGACCATTTTCACAACACTCACCAATTATTATAAATATATTACATTAATTGAAAAAGTTGTAAATCTAAGATCACCTGCAGGGTTATCCTAATAAAAATCCCAAGCATTTATAATCATTCCCAAATAATTTTATATGTAAATAAAATAACTCATTGAAGTCACACTTGTCCATGCTCTTAATTATGAAGGCTAGGAAATTTCTGAAGCACCTATAGCAGTTATTATTAAATGATTTAAATTAGCTCTCATTTATTTACGGGGGGCTGAGCAAGCACGTGTACAAAATAATGTTAGAGAAATCATGACATTTTGCCCCCCCCCCTTTTATTTAGCTTAGCATGAGCATGGCCACATGTAAGAAAATCAATATATATATATATATATATATAATATATATATATATATATATATATATATATATATATATATATATATATATATATATATAGTCTTTAACCTATGGGTAGGTCTAACATACATCACATCAATCCACAGTGTAGTAAAAATAAGCAAACACACCAATTTCATCACAACATACAATAAAAACATCGGAAAACCCGACACACAGCAGAAAAGGAAACATCGGCCTAGCCTAGCTCTAAAAGTGGTGCCCTAACAAATAATTCTATGTGTGTGTGTAAGGTTTTTATAGCTTTGGAAAGGTTCTATATAGGATGATTAGTTCCAATTGCCTAAGGTTAGAATCTGTTAAAGGTTAGAAAAGGAAATTTTAGTTGAAGTTAAGATATTAGAGAATTAGGATCTATTTTAGTTTATTTAGTTTATTGATCACTTTTTAATGCTTAGGGTAGTGATACTTGAAATTTAAATTGCATTAGCCAATTTTGAAAAGTCTCAGGTCCTCCTAGGTACTAGGCTGAGGGGGTCCAAAAAGTCACTATGGGAAATAGGCTAGGCTTGGAGCTCCTAATACTTTAGGTAAATACTAGACATTAAGGTGAATAATTAGACATGTAGTTTGCGAGATTTAGAGTTCCCTATGCAAAGTTCTGAATTTCTAAAGTTTGGACATTTATTGAATTATCTAAATTATCTAATTAAGGGGTGATTTTATGGTTTTGGTCCAAACCAGCTCCAAATTGATTGAAATCACCCCCAAAGGTCAGAAATGATATAAGGAGGTGTTCCTAACTGTTTGGGAAAAATTTATAATTTTTAATAATTTATTAGGGGCAAAGAGGTAATTTTCAATTAAGGTTAAACTAAGGGATATATTAAGGTCAAACTAAGGTATCCTATTTATTTTATGTTAAGGATTAGATTTTGAACAATTTGAGATATTATGGGTATTTTTTTGAGTTAAAATGGATTTATTGTAATTTTTAGAAAGTATCGGGGACCTATTTATCGGGTAAATTAGGATTGATTAATTAAGGGGTCTAAAAGTTTCTAAAAAATCCTAGAAAATTCTGGGATGTTTATGATGTCACTAAGTTTAAATTTTGAAGTTGTCATGTCAATCAGAGATCTACCCTAGCTACTAGAATTTTTTTAAGTTTGCTAGACGGTTCCTTAATTATTATCCTTAGGGTGTCACTATATTATAAAAGTTTGAAGTGAAGTTTTATACTAACCCTGAAGGTAATAATGCAAGGGATACAGAAAAGCAATAAACACACCATGTCCTTAGATTTAGGAGAGACTAAACTAAGTGCTCGTACATCCTACACATGCAAGGTACAATAAAATAAAAGTAAATACGCCTAACAAAGTGATTAGTGAATTATTGAGACTCAACCATTCACTAATCCACTCTCCCATGATTACTCTTCACATATACAATTTATGTTTAAAATTTTATGAACAGTGGATCTCCCAAAATTATGGGATTTAATTATAAGTAATTTTAAAGTAGTTTTAAAATACTTATAAATATAATTTTGAAAAATAATGTAATTAAAAATAAATCAATTCATAATATATAAATATAGGGTGACCCGCTGAACACCCTAACGAGGTTTAAAAAAGGGTTTCAAAAATAATTTTTATTTTTAAAATAATTATTATATTAATTATTTAAATAATATCTAAGTAATCAAATAATTGAACATAAATGGAAATCCTAAAAGTAATTTTAAATGAAAATACAGATTTTTCTAAAAAATTCAATGGGTTATACGTTAAAATCCAATTTAAGATGAAAAAGATATGAATTTTTAGAGTTGTAAGGTAATTTTAAAATAATTTTGAACTAATTAATATTTAAAAATAATTAATAAATGAAATTAAGTTAAAATAATAAAGTTTCTGAAATATAAAGTACTTTAAAATCTAAAAGTAATTTTAATTTAATAAAAGTCAACCAAATCTTAAATTAAATATTAATTAAAGTAATTAGAATAATTAACTAATCAAAATAATTTAAAAAGAAATAATAATTAATAATTAAAAGTAAATTATGTAAAATAATTTTTGACCTTTAAGCAATTTGATAAAATAAAACAGTAATATAATGAATTTTAGAAAGTGTTTAAGTTAATTATTGATAGATTAGAATTTTACTTAAAATAATTTAAATGAAACAATTATTAATTATTAATTTAAATTAAATAATAAAAATAAATAAATTTCTATTTTATATTAAAATAATCATTTATTAACATTAAAATTAGTAATAATAGTAATAATGAAGTAATTAAGAGTATTAAAAAAATTATAATATTAATAATAATAAAATAATGTTTAAATAATAGTAATAATTATGGCGGCGGGGCCACGCGGCGGCGGCGGATTGGCTCCTATGATCTTGGCGCAATCATTGGCAATGATTGCCGCAGCATGGAAATCAATGCCAGCTCTTTAACCACATCGGATGTCGTTTGAAGCCGTTTGATCACCCGCTGTTACAAGTGGGCGGCTGAGATCGTGTTGGACGGAATGGCAGACTGAGAGATCCGAATCTGCGGAACGACGATATCTCATCCATTGATCGTGAGATTAACGGTGGAGATCACCCCTGGTGGCCAGAGGAGTGGACCCGAGCCCTTGAATCATGTTTCTTCTCATTCTCTCGATAGGATGTATGAAATTGCATGAAATTTTAAACACATACTCTATGAATGAAGAGCATTCATGGGGGCTAAATATCACATTCAAAAACACTAGATCTAAGTGTACTGATTTAGGGTTTCAATTTTACCTCAATCCAATGAATGGATTCGGGAGTTCCTTGTATGGTTGAGCTTGTAGTCTATCATCGTACAATTTCCTTCTTGAACTCAAACTCAAAAACGCCTTGGATTGGACGCCAAATGGTTTGGAAATTCTAAGGCCTCGAATCGCAGGAGAACTCGTCGGCGGCGGCGTTGACCAGTCGGATTCAACTTGGGAAGTGTGGGGAAAGGTCTTGGGAGCTCTATTGCCAAATCTCAGAGGTTGGGCCGTCTCTAGAAAGAGCAGAAGCAAAAAGATCCAAAATAGACCTAATTTTTCCTTATTTATACTCCTATTCAATAAAGGGACGATTATGATTGAATCTTCAAGCATTTAGGAGGGAAATAGGTCGGTTTTGGCCATGGTTTTCATTTGAAATTGATTGGGAATGAATTCAATGCATTAATTGGGCTTAAATGGGCCTAAATGACCTAATTATGGCTTTGTTTGACCAAGTCAAGGTTTGACTTGGTCAACTCAATCAATTAGGTCAAAGAGGATGAATATTTGAGTCTAAGGTAAATTTGATTTGATTTAAAATTGATTTGGACTTCAATAGACCCATTAGAGCCAATTGGGTCAACCTGGGTTAACCTGGTCAATCAGGTTGAACCAGAGCATGGGTCTGGGCTTAGCAGACTTGGCTTGACTCCCTGAACCCATTGGGATGGGTCCTGGGGTCTAGCCTGGTCAAATTTGACCAGGTTAACTCTTTGACCTGGTCTGGGGCAAAAAGCAGGTCAACAATGCTCTCGAGTTTTTATAGATTTTTTAGCACCATGCCTTTCCGATTTGAGTGTCGTAGCACTAGTTCATTTTGAATTCATTAAATATAATATTTTCACTACAGGAAAACACACGAATACCGTCGGATGTTCCGGCAGAATTTTTTGTGTTGGTAAATATGGCGTTTGTACCGGTGCATAATGCGAAGGAATATTAACGGCGTTTATTCCGGCACATCTTGCGATGAAAACTTGCCGACGTCCATTACGCCGGTAGTAACGTAAAAAATTAGCAGCTTTTCATTATTACCAGCGGAGTTTATGGCGGAATATGTCCGGCGCATTTACCAGCGGAGAATATATCGGCTATTTTAAACTCAACGACTTGGAACCAACGAAACGTACACCGAAAAAAGTTCCGGCGGGACACCAGAAAGTCTACCGGCAAAAGCCCTATTTTCGAACACGACCCGTCTAGCTGCTCATTTCATTCTAATCTTTCTCTTGCATCTCCGATCTCTCTCTCGTTGCCACAGCGTTGCCCACCCTAGATCGCCGTCGTCGAGCTTTGTAGACGTTCACGGGACGTCGCCGACAATCACGGCCTTCGTCGCCGGTAAAAGGAGACCAGTTTCTCAAAATTCGAGCAAGAGTTTCCGCCGCCTCTAGATTTTGTCGATTGTAAGATTTTTTTTCTTCATGTTATTTCTTATTAGACATTTGCTAGATTATGCAAATATTAGATATTTTTTTATTGAGAAATTTTTCAAAATCGATTTGGATTCATGCCGAGTAGGTCTATTATGGAAGCCATACTTTTATTGAGAGGTTTGAAGGAGAAGTATAGAGAGAATAAGGAGGATCTACATATGACTTTTGTTGATTTAGAGAAAGCATATGATAAAGTTCAAAGAGGAGTGCTATTGAGAGTTCTTGCAAAAAAAGAGAGTTAATAGTGCTTATATTCAAATCATTAAAAATATGTATGTATGAGCTATTACTTGTGTTAAAACACAAGGTGGTTTGACAAAGTAATTTCTTATTTCAGTTGGATTACATCAAGGATAAGCCTTAAGTCCATATCTTTTTACTTTAGTCGTAGATGTTCTCACTAGACATTTACAAAAGGTCTGGCGCAGTTACTGACGTATGTTTTTTGCTGATGATATTCTTCTTGTTGATAAGACTAGAGATGGAGTTGAAGGTAAACTTGAATTATGGAGGTCAACCTTAGAGTCTAAAGGTTTTCCCTTAAGTTTGAGGGAGATTTTTCTACCGCACAACAAGCCCGATGCAGTACAAAATATCCCCATCTATTTTCTCATCACTTGAATTCTACTGTTAATATCTCTATATATTCAGTTTTAGATATCTCAAGCAAAAATCTTTATTCAAAATATGTATGCATGAGCTATTACTTGTGTTAAAACACAAGGGGGTTTGACAAAGTAATCTCTTATTTCGGTTGGATTACATCAATTTTAAGCCTTAAGTCCATATCTTTTTTCTTTAGTCGTAGATGCTCTCACTAGAAATTTACAAAAGGTCTGGCATAGTTACCGGCGTATGTTTTTTGCTAATGATATTCTTCTTGTTGATAAGACTAGAGATGGAGTTGTAGGTAAACTTGAATTATGGAGGTCAACCTTAGAGTCTAAAGGTTTTCCCTTAAGTTTGAGGGAGATTTTTCTACAATACAACAAGCCCATTGCAGTACAAAATATCCCCATCTATTTCAATATCACTTGAATTCTATTGTTAATATCTCCATATATTCAATTTTAGATCTACTCAAGCGAAAATCCATTACTTATCCGCTCTTATATGTAGGTTATGGATATTAGAAATCAAAGAAGTTGGTTGTTTTTAATATTAGTTGGTTGATGCTGTTGAACAATCTGTTTTAATGGATAATTATATTTTTAAGTATATGTTGAAGTTCTTGAGATCTGTGATGTGTAGATCTATGTTGTGGAACTATTATTAAATGTATTTGTATATGTTTGCAGGTGTGAAAATCCGATTGTTGGCTGGGAAGAAATTTTTTTTTGTTATTGCTACAAGTTTCCGGCTGATTTGGCATCGGAAATACGTCGGAAATGATGATACAATGAATCGGCACAACAATATAGGCGTTTTATTTCCGCTAGAAATACCGGTGAAAAACGCGCCGGAAACAAGTCGTAGCTTTAGTTACGGTACACCTTACGACGTCTTATCCACTGGAATTTCCAGCGACTAAAGGGGGCCGAAAATAAGTCATAGCTTTAGTTACGGCGAACTTTACGATGTTTTATCCATCGGTATTTCCGTCGGATATATACATCGTAAATTCCAGCATATATAACGCCAGAATAATCTGTTAAGAAACAACATTTTGGCTAACAGATTTTTGCGCCGATAATGCGTCGGAGAGTGCACCGGAAAGGTTTCATGCGTCTTAAAAACTTCGGAAGATATTTTTCAACACGCACCAAACCAGCGTACAAAATTCCAATAGAAATGCACCGGAAACCAAGGATTTTTGTCGTATTTTAAATATTATCGGAGAATAAGTTTCACCGGTAATACCATGTTTTCCTGTAGTGTTTTTCTCTATTTTATATCCATTTTTCTTCGATCATCTATCCGAAAAGGAGAGAGAATGAGAGAGAAAAAGAGGGGGTTGGAGAAGGAAATTATGTTATGAACCACTTCGAGTCATTTTCAATCATCGGCCTAGTTGTGAAAGTTTCCAAGATCGAGGTAAGTCCATTATGCCTATCTTAGTTTTCAAAAATACAATTTTTTTATTTTATTTTTTGATAAAATTTACGTTTCTGTCAGTGAAAATGTGCTTAACTTTGTAACAAAAAAGCTTTCACCACATAATTTTTTTTTTATTTTATAGACATCCTAGTTACAACACTAAAGTAAAGTCTCGTATTTACGACAAAATTTTCAGATAAAAATTCTGAAGTTTCAGACGGATTTTAAAAATTTCCGGCAAATTTCAGACGAAAACATCGTCGATGATAATTCGAGCGTCAGAAAACTTTTTCATTGAAAAAAACCCTCCAGAATTTTTTTTGGCGGAAAAATTCCTTTGGAACTTTTTTCCGGCGGAAAAGAGTCATTAGAATAAAAAAAATGGATTTAAAAAAAAGAATTCCGCTCTAGTAGGCCTACATCCCGCGGACACACCCCAATCCGCAGAACCTGCAGATGTAAAAGCCCACTCCCACCTAGTACATCCCATGAATGCACACCCAGGCTGCTCCCCTATCTGCGCAGCCCACTGCAACCCGCGCTTAGCGGGCTTGCATCCTACGCCCAGGGGAGCCCTCTCACATCCACACCCAGGGGAGCCCGGTCTAATCTGCGCTAGTGGGCTTGCATCTTGTGCCTAGGGATGTGTTTGTCTGCCCTGAGAATCGAACTGAGAACCTCCACACCCAGCCCGTGCACCAGTCTGACCACCATGTCGTTCCTGGAAAAGTGTTTTATGAGATTAACTTTTTATGTATATTAAAACTGACATAATATTATAATTAAAACTAATTAATTTTTGTTTATTATTTTAATTGATAATCAAAATAAATTATTTAAGTAATAATTAATTAAACTATATTATTAAATTAATAATAAATTAAAATATATTATTAAATTAATAATTAAATAAAATAAACTTTAAAATTATTAATGAATTAAATTATGAATAAATTTCATTTTTTGAGATTTTTAGACTCCATCAAAAAATCTGCCGAAAATATATCTGTTAGAAAAGCTGCTGGAAAATCTGCTTGAAAATTTGTCCGAAGTATTTCTAAATAATTCGTCGAAAAATTTGTTGGAAATTCTTTCATTGGAAATCCTCCAAAAATTTTGCAGGTAATGGATGATTTTCCTTTAGTGCAAATATTTTGATTTTTTTTTTTGAAAATTTTATAATGGGTAATTTAAAATTTGTGCAATTTTAATTGAATAAAAAATAATCTAGATACCAAAAATTAATGCAGTAGTATAATAAATGTCTTAAAATTGTATTTCACATAATCATTTGTAATTTGGTAATGTTTTGACATTATGAAAATTTGCTCAGTAGAACGTTTCATTATCTGTCGTGTTGTTGTACACTTTGAAATTTTGACATGTGCTAAATTTTGCTTTAACTATTATATTGAAATGAAATATATGCTTATGTGATAAATTGTATATTTATATGATTGAAAAATTTCTACTGGGAGCTATAAGGGGCAACATCCTTTTGTGATTTTATTTGTGTTAGAGATTATTCTAGTGCTTATAAGACATATTTTGTTGGCTATAAGCTATGTTCTAGTGCATATGGACATATTCTGATGCTATAAGCATAAAAGAGAGACATAATGAGTAGAATTTTTTAAGAATATGTTTGGGACCGAGATATGTGATATGAGCCACTATATGTTATGAATTACAATTTATTTATCTGCTCAGTAATGTTAGTTAAATAATTGAATATATTTGATACAATGTTCTATTAAATTGCATTTAACTGCTTTAAATATTCAGCAAAATAGATAATAAAAGAGAATTTGAAAATTTAGATTGACTTGTGGGATCTGCTGAGATGTTGTAGCTCACTGTGATTTTCTTGTGATTTTTAGGATCTGAGAAATAGAATAAGATTATCAATTAGAAGTTCAAAATTAAATCTAAGTTGATAGGTATTTTGCTATTTTAATTTTTGTATAGTCATGATTAGTTAAATTTTTTATTATGTAGCTCTTACCTATAGACATATATTGTAGTATAGATATTTATTTTGATGAAATAAAGAAATTTTTTTAATTATTTTTTTTTAGTATTTGGATATTTTAGTAGCTTTGTAGTATGTAGTTTTATTTGAAATAAAATTGAAAGAGAATATGAAACATTCAAAAACTAGGTCTTGAGATTTGCTTGTCAGAACTCAACACGATAGGTCCTATCCTGATTGGGTTGGGGTGTGACAACATTTGCCCCCAAAGACTCGCTTAGGGGACTCACCTCAGAGTAGAGAGTTATGCTAGAGGCAAGAATTCACATGGAAACTAACCCACTAGGTTATGTTTATTATAGTCTATAATAGTCATATCATATATTATATTTCTTATTTATTTTCTAGGTATAGCCTTCCTTGTAGCACTTTAAGTCATATAAATAAAAGATAATGGGGCATCTTTTTGACATTATATTATTTTTTTATGAGACTGATATAGATTCAAGATCTTTTTCTCCTACTCTCTAAACTCACTCAAGCTTCACCAATTTTTTAGATTATACTCACATGTTACTTATTAAAAAGGTCGGGTATCATCCACATATAAATTTGAATCCAACAGTCATTATGATGGATCATTCGTTGGATTAAAATTATGTCATATTCTTAACTTCACTTATTCTTAAGTTATATATATAAATAAATAAATAAATATATATATATATATATATATATATATAATTGCTTGCAACCGTTTGGACCGATGTTGATGAAGTGCTTTATGAAGTTGGTGATGACTAATGACTATTTTTCCATCAAAGTCTCTATACTTTCATTATGGTCGGCAGAATTAAAAACTCTCAGTCTTTGAAATCGTATATGGAAATCTAATATTGTACCTTCAGCAATTTACATCATATTATGCATTTCAGGATGGTAATACATAACTGAACAATTTTTTATCTAAAGTCTATTGGTCATAAGAACAAGAAGGTAAGGGTACTAATAAGATTTAAAGAAGAATTAATTAGGCTTTTTCTATCAAAAATATATATTGTTTCATGTTATAAATATTCACGGCGAGAAAGAAAAAATGTTTAATATTTTAGTTTAGTAAAAAATCAAGTACATAATAATATTTTAGTTTAGTAAAAAATCAAGTACCAAAAATTTATAATAATATTTTTTTATATTGTTATTATTATTATTATTATTATTAAATAAAAACATATTTAATCATCTTTACTCTTTTATTCATCTCTTTCTAGCTTTAACTTTTATATTAAAACAAATTATATTATGCTATTATAATAAAAATTTTATCATGATAAAGTAAAATATTTAAATTTTATTTTAAGATAAATAACATATAAATCAAAAGCGAGTTTCTAATATGACAATTAAAAAAACCTATTACGAAATTGAATTAGATATCATTTGATGGATGTTATATTAATTATTTATATTAAGAAAAAATATTTATTATATTTATGATAAAATAATCATTCAACTCTTATAGAATATATATAATAAACATTATATGCTATAATATTATAATCATCTTATATTTTATCTTTTTAAAATAATAGATTTAAATAAAATTTTTTAAACTGATCAATATTAATCTCAACCACAAATAATAATAATAATAAAATATTAAAAGATCTTAATTTGTGTTCCCATTGGTAAACTTTGCAGCTCCAACATTCTATGTATTATAATTGGAAAAATATTGCTATATAGTATCTACGTTTTTAGATTAAAAAAATAAAATAAAATACAGAGTTATAGATCCAGCACCAACCTAAAAATTTTTTTTCCATGTACGTGAAGCTATACTATGATGTTTCATTATCTGGCCTCTGTATTCACGTGGTTCCTGCCCCAATGGTAGTTGGAAAATTGAGTAAAAAAGCCGTACTATTGGAAGAGATGGCTTTGAGTGTATTTTTTTTAGATATTTAAATCAATTAAGTTAAATTTATATATATATATATATATATAAAAGACTCAAATTTAATACATCATGATTAATAGTCAAAGTTCTCAATCAGACCAAATTACGTGAAGAGTGTGATTGAACAAGTTCATTTATGAATTGAGTCGGATTCGAATTGATAAGTGACTTATAAATTAAGCTTGATGAACTAATACATCAAATTTGAGTCTACTTGGGTTTGATTTGCAAGCTTGTTTAGTAAATTTTAATATAAATAATACTGGCAAATATGTTAGAATGAAATGATTTAAGCACATATTATTTAAAGTAATTAAAAAGTTATCTCTTCCTTTCTTTTATCAACTAATTTTTTTGTTGGATCTCATTCTCATCAATTTGTTACTATAATAATTAGAATTATAATTATCTTCTTTTTCTTATAATAAAAAAGCTAACTCATAAGCTGATTTAAAATTCATAAAATTAAGCTCAATTTTAATTAATTAGTCTAGTTTTTGTTCAAGTTGTAACAACCCAAATTTTTAACTATCGAGAAATTATCTTCTTTGAGTTAAGGGCCTCGCGGTTTTGTCTTGTTGGAGTAACATCTCATGAGGTCACCCATCTAAAGATTTCTTCGGGATGAGCATGCTTAAATGCAGAATTTCTTAGATAAAATTGCAACTATTACACCAAAAAGCGCCTCCATGTTTAAGAGTTTAGCTTCTTTTATTTATGAGGTTTCACAGTTTCCTCAACTTAAATAACGGACATCCTTGTTAGTATCTTTATCCCATAAACATTCACCACACATATAAGATTCTAGAGATGACCCATATATGTTTAAGTGGCGACTCTCGCCACGTATTACTTAGTCTCATATTGGGTTCAAGAGGTGGCTCCCATGACTTAAACTTTGTATTGTATGGAACTTAGTTCCAATCTTCTGGCTAGTGTATTGCTATGATATGATTTGTAACTGTTCAAACTCTTAACTATCGAGATATTATTCGTCTTGACCTAAAGGCCTTATGATTTTGTCCTCTTGGTGTAACTAGGGGTGTCAATACTTGACACAATATGAAAATTCGACTCGAGCTCGACCAAAAAATTTTAGGTTAGACCCGACCCAATTTAAAAACAGGTCGGATTCGGCTTCCCGGATTTAACACGTTTAAAAAAATAGGTCAGATTAGGATTGATTCGAAAACCCGACTGGTCAACCCAGAAACCTCAGGCAAGATAATTGCTCATAGTAATTTTTTTTTCTTAACAAAATAAACATTTTAGTTATTTTGTTCCCCTCAATTTTAAGAAAAAAAAATCTCTTTTTTATTCGCCCTTGAAATTTCCTACGTCTCAAACATAATATTTTGTCAACCCAGAGACTGATCAGAACAAGAATGAGATGAATCGTAATTGTTGGCCTATTTCTAAGCTCTCTTTGAACAAAATATATACTGCAGAAGAGGCGGAGAGACTTTACTGAACCCTTCCAGAAGAGGAAAGGAAGGGTACAACGATGATTGATTCTCCCACAGAATTAAATCACTCTGTATTGCCAAGAAGTTTGCTGTGAAAAAATATTTGGAGTTCTTTTAGTCCCACGTCGAGAAAAAACTTTCTTCAACATAAACGCTATTTATGAAGTGCATGAGGGTAACGTGGTGGTTCGTTTTTTGTCGGTGACCTTTTTTATGTATAAATCAGCATTGTGGCTCATCTATCTGATTTAAAAGAGCTTCATAGAGATAAAATTAACATTTATTAATATAATTCAATAATTTTTATTTAAATTGATTATTACATTACTGATACTTCCTTTTAATGTAATTTTGAGCAATTTTATTATTTGCGTAGTGTGGATTTTTTTAGGTTTCAAAGGTTTCATTTGGGATGACTTCGTTATGGTTATATGAATCAGTTTTTTATTGTAAAAATTTTTTAAGCTAGAAATTTTTGTACTACAAAACTACTTTAAGTAATAAGAAATTTGTCCCAAATGAAGCCTGAGGGTCCATTTGGGACGGCTTCACTACTGCTTTGCTTTATAAAAAGCTGTGAAATGACTGTTTGGGGAATTTTGGTAGAATCGGGTTAGGAAAATTTTTGCTACCCATGGATGTTTCTTGTGATCTATCACTCCCTCCCGCATTCCACAGCTTCATGTGATTTCAAAGGGCAAAAAATGACTTAAATGTCCCAATTTGTGCGAGCATGATCGACCATTTCCGTGATACCCATGCCCTCGTCCCAAATGCACCCTGAATCTCCTCAGAAACCTCATTGGGTTTGCAGTCCGCTCCCCTCACTTTTTGCCGATCATTTTCCTACTGGGTGAGGGCGATGATGGTCTGACCTACCGACCGACCGTCCTCACCGCCAACTGTCGATTGGCTTATCGAGAAGGGATCTCAAACGATTGGTTGTGCCGGATCTTCGCAGAGCAAGGGAAAAGGTTTTGTTCCCTTTCTCTCCGCCTCTTATCTCGAACTTGGCTTGGTATTGAACTTATTGATTTATGAATTCTTGCTTATTGGTTCATGAATCCTGGATTTGTATTCTATAGACTATAATTGAACGATCATTTATCAGTGGAATATGCTCCCGTCATTCTCTTGGACTTCTGTGGAATCTATTATTCCATATGGATGGCTTTGTTAAGAAGCATTAGCCAGTGTAGGAATATTTCCTCCTCCAATTCTGACCATCCATAGGGAAGATATCGAGTTTTTGGTAGAGGTGGATGTGCTGATAAGGCTTTTGATCAACCCTGAGAGAACGTCAAATAGAGTTCAATGTTTAGTATTTATAGTAGATTAAAATTAATTAAGAATGTGATTGATTTTTGTTTTTTTAATGTGATTATTATGGAAGCTTTTTTTTTTGTTATAATTTTCTCATAAATATCATCCAAAGTTATATTTTTTTCCTACCAAAAAGTAATTTATTATGAAGTAATATCAGAGATTCAAAATTTTTACGAAACATTTTGAAGTATATATGATAATGCATTGTCAATAAAAAATTTATAGTATTTTGATATTTAAAACTTATTAAATATTTGCTAAAAAGATTTGATTTTAATTTAGAATTATTAGTTTGTTATCATATACTTTTCATAAAAAAATTTGAAATTTATATAATTTTATTTCTTCTTAATATATATAATGGTATCAATGCAATTTATTCTTATACAGCTGCAACACAGTAACTCAACAATTATACTAGCCGAATAAAATATAATGATTTCTATACAGCAACTTGAGAAAAGAGCTTTCTGTACAACAACTTTACAACCTACTTTACTGACAGTTGCAGTCATCCCAAACAAACCCTTAATCTTTAATACATAGTTAGGGTAATTGATAGCAATAATGCTAATGACAACATTAAGCATAATCAAACATCCACATCAATGTGCTCTCCACCATCTCTGCAACTCCAGAGATCTGATAAGGTAGCGGACACAGCTACCACCTCACTCGTTAGATGCCAGCAAAATGATTCTTTTTCTATGTTATAAAAGTGTAGCATGTATAAACAAATGGATGAACAATGGAATGGAGAAGAATAGAAGTTTTTTTTAAGCCATCTCTCATTCTTGTTTTGTCATTGTTTCTTACACTTTGATCATTCAGCTTTGATCTTTCAACATGGTATCAGAATCAATGTTTAATTGTTCATTCCTAGACAACCCCAAGTTATTTTCCTAAACTCTAACCGTAAAAAAATGACATCATATACTACCTCCTCCTCCGCCTTTCCTGCAGCAAATCCAACTCCAAGCATCATGACAGACGTTCAAATACCTGCATCACTTAAATTTCTTATGAATAATATTAAGAATATTGTTCATCCTCAGCTAAACTCTAAAAACCACCCTTTGTGGAGAGCTCAATTCATTAAAATATTTGTTGCAAATGGCTTCCTTGGCTTTCTTGATGGCTCTATATCATGCCCGAACAAATTTCTTACTTTTGGGGCAATGCTTTATCTCTCAATCCCTCTTAAACCCATTGGATGTTGATAGATTAAAAACTCACTACCGCTCTCTACTCCATTATTTCCTCTTCACTACTACAATACGTGCTAAATCTTGACAACTACCATCAAGTGTGGATGACTATTTAGAAAAGCCTCCAATCCTCAAATAGGCCTCATATATTACAGCTCAAAAATGAACATCATAATCTCTCTATGAAGGATATGACCATGACCCAATACCTATCTATACTAAAGTCTAAAGTAGACGCCATTAATGCCTCCTTGAAGATCACATTTCCAAAACCACTTATTAGAACTTTGCGTTAACGAAAACTAGAGGTCACGGCTGCAGACGGTCATTCAACCCTCGTGGTCGCTCGTATCCACTAGGAGGTCAATTTACAAGTAGAGATAATCGTGGCAGCCTTAACAGAACCGGATATGGAGGACGTCATAATAGTGATACTGAATGCAAAATATGCCTTAAGCGCAGACACTCTGCTTCCAACTGTTGGTACAAAACAAATAACATTTATCAACCCTATTAGAATACTGCTCTTTCCCCACTACTAATCCAACATCTGACTGGGTTTTTGATACTGGGGCTTCAGCCTATGTTACTGCCTACTCATCTCAGTTACAATCTTCTAAACCTTACCAAGGTAACAATCAGATTTCTGTTGGGAACGAAAAGACTATGCCGATTGCTGCCACTAGACAGGGTATTCTACCCACTCACTCTTGTAAGTTGTATCTTTGACCTCTCTACGACATTCCAAATCTCACTCAAAATTTAGTATCAATTAAGCAACTTACCACTCACAATTATTGTTCCATCTTATTTGATACACATGGCTTCATTATCAAGGATTTCATGAACACATCTACTCTCCTCCATGGTCCATGCAATAAAGGAATCTACCCCATCACCAGTGCATCTACAAATCTTCGGTCTCACAAAGTGCTCTCCTCGTCAATTACCCAACCTCTCTTTGGCACAAACTTCTCGGTCATCCTTATGCAGCTGCGTCTTCAACCTTGTCTTCCAATATCCTTATATTTCTCCTATTTCAGCTTGTCTTAATTGTACTTCTTGTAGTCAATATAAATGTAGTAGGTCTAGTTTTTCTTCTTCCACTCATACTACCACAAAATCCCTACAGCTTGTACATATAGATTTTTGGTGACCCTCCCATATTTCGTCCTACAATGAATTTTTCTATTATGTCATTTTGTGGATGACTTTACTCGATTTACATGGCTTTATCTTATGGTTAATAAATCATATACTTTTCACTATTTTCTTCAATTCAAAAAGTTTGTAGAAACACAATTTGGTGAAAAACTTCTAGCTCTTTGATCTGACTTTGGAGCAAAATATGTAAATAATTCTTTTAAAATTTGATTTTCATCAACACGACATTCAACATCAACTCAGTTGTCCCTATACTCTGCAACAAAATGGTCTTACAGAGAGAAAACACTGTCACATCGTCGAAACCACTAGCACATTACTTCTTGATGCTTCTCTTCCATATAAATTCTGGCTCTATGCTGCATTAACCTTAGTCTATCTCATTAATCGTCTCCCTTCTCGCACAACACACTGCAAATCTCCCTATGAGTTACTTTATCATAAAATACCCAACTACAAATTTCTCAGACTCTTTTTGAAGAGAGAGAAAATCAAATTAAAATATCTAAACTTCTGAGAGAGAAAGTCGAGGGCTAAAGTGGAAAAGTTGATTTTTGGACAACGCCGGGCCGTTTTCGTCCGACGAGACAGTTCAAGAAAGTGGTGTACGCAAGGTAAGGCACATTCCGCCTTTCACAATTTTCAGAACGGTGAAGTTTGAACGATTTTCTGTCCGAATTTTGTTTCCGTTAGCAAATTTCGTCCGTATTTTCCTATTGGTTCAGTTTTTACCGCGTAACTTTTGGTATGTTGCTGAAGTGCCAAGTGTGCACGTTTTGATTATTTTTTGATGATTTTTGACAGGAAAGTTTTGATTTGGCGGCGTTTTCTGTTGACTGTAAATTTTCACGATGTCTGAAAATATTGTGGCAGTAGAATAAAAGTCTTATATTGTTGTTGTGAATGTTCTGTGGTAATTTGGTAAAATTCTGATTCTGTCAATTTTGTGTAAATTCCATATAATGCCGTTATGCCGCCGGATTTTCGTACGATTTCTGAAATTGTTCAGATTTGTTCTGAAATGATATGATATGATTGGGTGCTATGAAAAGGGAGTTATAAGGGGTCGGGATCCTGTGAGATTCTGTATGTGTCAAGGAAAATTCTGAAATGAGCTCTGAAATCTGTTTCTGAAAACAAGTTCAGGATCCGATGATAAGTTCTGTTCTGGTGCTATAAGCTCATCTGTTCTGGTGCCATGAGCACAAAGGGATTTATAAGGGACCAGAATCCGAGAGATTCTGTCAGTGTTCGGGAAGGGAGGCATAAGGGGCCAGAATCCGTTGAGATTCTATCAGCGTCAGGGAATCTGTTTTGACTTTTGATATATTCTGAATTGATATGATTTCTGATTTCTGTACAATATAATTTGATCTAATCTGTATGATTATGATTCTGATACGATTCTGACACGATTCTGTTCTGTTCTGATATGATCTAATTCTGATTTCCATTCGATTCTATCTGTTCTTATTTGATATATGATTCAGTTCTGATTTGATATTTAATCTGTTCTGTTCTGTTTGTCCTGTTCTAATTTGATTCGTTTTGTTCTGCTCTATCAGTTTTGTATTCTGATTTTTGTACGGATTTCTGTCTGATGTGTTTGATGTGGACTCTGAGGATTTGGATTGGAGGTCTGATGTCTTGCTGAGCTGTTGTAGCTCATCCTTATTTTCTGCGTGGTTTTCAGGTTCTAGGAAAGAGAAGGAAGTCTTGGACTAGGAGTTCAGAGTCTGATCTGTTATAGGTATTTTGTACTTTTGATTTTTGTACAGTCATGACTTTTCTGTTCTGTTTTTCTTTCTGTCCATAAGCCATGAGCTGTATTTGTATATGATTGGAAGGAAGAAAAGATAGATGATCTGTTCCGCTGTATTTTGATGTTTAGTAGCTCTGTGTGTCTGTTTCTGTGTGTATATGTTTGGAAGGAAGTTCTGAAACAAATTCCAAAGCCAGATCCTGGAATCTGTTCAGTCAGTTTGAGTTTGGCCATGACCTGATGCGAGCGGGATTCGTCCCGATTGGATTGGGTCGTGACAATTTCTCTCCAACACCATTGGACTATATCTCAATTGGATGTATCAAACGCTTTCCTCCATGACAAGCTTGAAGACACTATTTATATGCATCAACCTCCTTGTTTTAAAGATTCTACTTATCCAGACTATGTCTCTAAACTCCACAAATCAAAATATGGCTTAAAACAATCTCCCTGTTAATGGTTTTTCACATTCACTCAATTTTTACTCAAATGGGGATTTGTATATAGCTCAGCTGATCCATCCCTACTCATATATTTGCAAAAATCTATATCAATATACTTCTAATATATGTTGATGACATTCTTTTTATGGGAAGTGATTCCAACACACTACGACTTCTCCTTACTGACTTGCAAAAACAATTTCAACTCATAAATTTGGGCGGATTTTATACATTTCTTTGCTTACAAACATGTATCTCATAAATAGAAGTTTTTCTACATCAAGACAAGTACGCAACAACCCTTACTCACTATGCAGGCATGTCTCCATGCAAACCCATTCATAATCCTGTCTTAAGCAAACCTAACATCTTCTCCACAGCCCAATTACCTTTCTCGGATCCAACTCTATTCTTCCATTTAGTTGGTCCTCTTTAATATTATACCCTTACTCGCCCAGATCTCTCCTTTGCAGTAAATCAAGTATACCAGTATATGCACCAAACTCTTAATTTCCACTTCCAAAAGCTTAAGCATATTGTACGATATATCAAAGGCACTACACATTTTGGGCTACCAATCTCAATTGCAAGCACACATCTTACGACATTTGTTGACTCCAATTGGGTTGGAGACAAAATAGATCGAAAATTTACAACCGGCTTTTCTATATTCCTCAATCCAAATTTGATTAGTTGGTCCTCTAAAAAGCAATCTATTGTTGCTTGATCATCCACCGAATCAGAATGCCTAGCTTTAACTACAGCTACTAGTAAAATTCTTTGTTTACATTATTTACTTAATGAATTTAATATACCAATCATATCCCCCACACCATTATACTGTGATAACACCTCAACTATATCTTTAGCAAATAACCCTATCTTTCATGCCCGCATAAAGTATGTAGAGGTTGATCACCATTTCATTCGAGAATCTATCAAAAACAACACTATTCTAATTCATCTTATCTCTACAACTGACCAAATTGACGATATCTTTACAAAAGGACTATCAAACTCCATATTTCATACACTCAAAGCCAAATTAACTCGCACAAAAAGGATCATTAATTTATGGGGGGCTGATAGTAATAATGCTAATGATAACATTAAGCACAATCAAACATCCACATCAATGCACTCTCCACCATCTTTGTAATTCCAGAGATCTTACAAGGTAGCGGGTACAGCTACCACCTCACCCATTAGATGCCAGCAAAATGATTCTTCTTCTATGTATATAAATGAGTAGCATGTATAAACAAATGGATGAATAGTGAAATGGAGAAGAATAGAAGTTTTTCCCCAACTATCTCTCATTCTTGTTTTCTTATACTTTGATCTTTAAGCTTTGATCTTTCAATAGTAACTTAGACTTTTTAACATATATCATTATATATTGGTTTAAAGAGGTTATAATTATGCTAAATATTTAATTAATTAAAATAAATATTTAAGCACATGATCAATTTTAGATCAATAAGGTGCAAATTAAGTCAAGTCATTAACAGTTAGACATTATGGTCGGCTTTTGCATGGTTTCTTTGCAAGTTTAGAAAGAGAATGAGTTGTATGTCCTTTGGTATAAAAGGGTGAGAAAATTGGCTCTTGAATTAATTGTTAGTTTTAGATGACCAATGGGAAGGTCAGCTATAAATAATATAAGATTAGGAGATATGTAGTTCATCATTATAGGTTAGGGGTATACATGAGCTACAAGGAAATGCAAAAAGGTTAAGGGGGGTAAATGAGCTTTAAGAAAATGAACAAAGAAACATTCAAGCCTAGTTCATTATTTATTTTCATGATTTATGTTCACTTTGTGTTTGTTAATACTTCATGCTTTTATATATTTAATGTTGGCTTTATTCTTGTAGAGTTATTCATGGTTAGCTTATTCATTGTTCGTTAAAATGGATGGATATAAAATTATTAAAACAAAAAGAATGTAGATTTGAACTCAAGCATATGCTGACCTCATTTTTGGAATAAGGTTTAACCTGATCATGAATTTGCTAGTCTTAAGATAATGTACTCCTTTATTTAACCCGATCATGGCTTTTTTAGAATTAGCATAATATACCCCTATAACCTTTAGGCTTTGTGAACTAAAGACATCAAATAGTAAATGAACTCATACTTCTAAGGAATCACCCTCTCGATCTAGTAGGGATGATAACTTCCTCTCAAAGGAAAATGAGGAAGCTTTTGATAGGTATTTTGCTGCCAAAATAACCCCTTCTCGACTCCTCATTCAAATGATATCAACTTTTATGTCATGCCCCTATTTGCCTCAACTCAATTTTCCTTCATCCTTACCTTGATTTATGCCAACCAACATAAAACTTTTCAAATGTTCCTTCCAAACATGAAAGTAAAACAAGATCACATCAGGATTACCTCTTTCATCTTTAAGTAGCGTGTAGAAATAACTAAGGAAGTTCTAAGTAACTTCCTTCACCTTAGAACCCAAGGAGTTAGAGCGTACACCTTAACCTCTAGAGTAGATTTTGATTGGTCAGAAATAAACCAGACTCTTAGAGGTGTTGCCCAAGCTAGCTATCTGTCTTGTGTGTACACTCTTAATCAGAATGCATAGATTATCCAGCACGTTTTAAGAACCTTTATAATTTCTGAAGCTGGTGATCACATAAATTTGACTCTTCTTTCGTACACTATCACATACTTCATAATGACTGAAATTCTTTTTGATGAAGCCCAACTTATTATGGAATATATTTACAAACTTTATGATATTGAACTTCCTCATAATAATAGGAAGAAAAATGTGACTTTAGGATACTTAGTTTCATATGCCTTAGAAAAAAAGTACAACCTAATCCATCCTAATCCACCAGCTAAAATTCTCATTTTCTTTACCAATGCCTCTTTTTGGGAACTCATTGGTTGAGACAAAGTTCAGAGGGAGAAGATTTTGAGGGAAAAGAAGCTCTAGCTCCAACACCTGCACCTGCACGTGGACTCGACCAAAATTTCTACCAATAAATGGTCCAGTGTTTCAATAGACTAGAAACTCATTTTAATCAATGCTTTGATCAAATTGAGAATCCCTTAAATCAATAGGATGCTAGATACAATGAGGACATGGGTTGGATCCTAGGACAATTTGACTCGATTAATACTAATGTAACTACGATTAGTAGTTACTTTATAATGTTTAACCCTCCTCCACCTCCAGATCAAGGCCCCGCTGGATATTAGTTATACTTTTGTGTTGTAGTTGCTGATGAGTTTATGTATTTATTATTGGAGATATTTTTTGTGTAATTTTAGTGATTTCATGTGTTAGTGTCTTCATGTTATTGTTCTTGCATTTATGAGATGATGTTATTTTAAATAAAAAAAATGCGTTTGTATGTATTTCGAAAGATGAATGAAATGATGGAATGTTGTGTTGACGTGTAATGAAATTTCACTTCTTGAAATATTTATATTTTTAAAGAAAAATGATTTATAGTTGATCTCTAGAATGAAATTTTGAATTATTTTTCTCTTCAAATTATTTTTCTTACAAAACTTAATCCCTTAAAATTTTAAATTACATTATGACTTGATATAGATTAGAAGATCAATTTCATGTTCTTATCGACAAGTATTACTTAGCTATAATCGTTATAAGATTGATGTCTTATTTTTATTTTATTTCTTTTTCAATGTGTTAATTTTTGTTAATTATTCAAATTTGAGTTAAAATTTATTGATATTGGAATGACCGAAACATCAAAAGATGTACAAAGCATGCCAAACTTGAAAAGATGCACAAAATATACCACTTATTTAGAAAAGATGCTCAATGTTTGCCAATGTGAAAAGAGGCATAAAATTATCCTAAATAGAAAAGATGCACAAAGTGTGTTATAAAAATAGAAAAGATGCGTAATGTCGCCAATAAAAAATCTATACTATTCTTTGCTTTATCATTTTATCTCTTATCCAAATCTACATAATTGACAATAATCTCCAGTATTGAATTAGAAACTAATTAATCTTTATTTCATCATTTTTGTAATAATTATTATTATTTTGATGTGTCTAGAATGAATAATGAACTTGATTGACTTTTCTTATCTTAGTTTTTTATTTGATTTAAAATTTGAGTTTTTATTTTTAGCATTAGAAAATTAATATTATATTTGCAATTAGTTTAAAATTTTCTTCTTCATCAACTATTTTGATTCATCCATATAAACTTTTTATTTTACAGTATACTTCCTTTTTTGTTGTTGTCAAAAGGGAGAGTCTTTAATTATTGTTTGACATTTTTATTATTTGATCATTAGTTATTGTTTGATGTTTATGATTGTTTGATTATTAGTTATAATTCGATGTTTTTGCATTGATTGTTTGATCATTAGTTATTGTTTGATGTTTTTAATTGTTTGATGTATGTGCGTATGTATGTGTGTATGTTTTGTTTGTGTTGTTTTTATTTTAGTAATTTTTGTTACTTTTTAATTTTAAGTTTGTGTTTTTTATTTTTATGGGAGCTCCTTATTTTAAATTGGTCATTCAGTTAGGGGGAGCTTAGAAAAAAAATTGTCTTTAAGTGTTAACTCAAATAATAATTATTTTGCTATCATAAAAAAGGGAGAGATTGTTGCGACCAAAATATTATTGGTTTGATTATTATTTCTCATAACACATATTGGAAAATTCTTATTTGTGTTGTTTGTGTGTTCTAATTTTTTAGAAAAATCATACTCTAGAATGTCGAAGATTTCAAGATAGATTAAATTAGGGTTTCATGTACTTGAAGTCTATATCATTTTTTTTAGTCTGAGAGAGTGTGATTGTAATTGGGTAACCATGCACACACACACTCTAGGAGTAAGTCAAAACTTGTATTTTTAAAATAATCATTTTGGACAATTCTCGATCATATTGGATAATTTGTCCTAAGTGTTCCTCTAGAATGAAGTTAATCAAATCATGCCTTGAAAATTTCTTTTGTATTGTTCGCACTATAAGAAGTTGGATTTGTACAGATGATGTCCAGAGTACAAAATGGATACGTACCAATTCATCCCGAATGAACTCATAATTTTTTGAACTGATCGTAATGTATGAACTTAGTTTCATAAAGACGATGTCCAAAGTATGAAATAGGTACATACCAATTTGTCACATACAAATAGGTAATTTTTTAAACTATTCATTTTGTAAGAAATTAGTTTCATACAGACGACGTCTAGAGTATGAAATGGGCTCATCCATGTTTATACCATATGAAGCATGATTTGATTTAAGCAGTTTGTACTGTACGATGTGGGGTTCGTACAGACGATAATCTGAGTATAAAATGGGTTTGTATAAAATCATACTAGATGAACTTGTTCAATTTTGAATTATTCGTATTATACGATGTTAGTTCGCACATACAACTAATAGAGTATAAAATCAGTTCATCCAGGATCGTATAAGGATTTTTTAAACTGTTCATACGCACAAAGTATGATCGTACTATACGATCCAAGACGTTCAAATTTAAATTTTTTATTTTTTGAATGATTTTTCTTATCTTTAGATAGTTTTGGGGCATGATTATAGGTGTAGAAATTATTAGCATCGAGCATCAATGTCATACAACGTCATACGCCAACGTTGAGATAGTTTTGAAATGTTGCTGCTATGATGGCATCTCATGTTGATGTTGATGTTGAGAAGACATCATACATTGTTGTGAAGCCCTAGTTGCGAACCACTAGGGAGAAATGTAAATAAAAGCAACTGATTTGGTGCTATTCAGTGCGAGAGACTGATTTGGAGCTGTGAGAAGAAATAAGAAATTTTCTTTTTTTTTTTTTATAAATAAAAATTGAAATTAAAAAACTCATATTAAAAAAAATCTAAAGACACATGTGTGCAATTTTTTTATTTTCTATATTTTTAATATAATATTTAAGATACTTGTGCCCATTTTATTTTTTATAATTATTTATACGATGCATGTCGAATGTGTGCCACGCACGACATATTTCAGATACTATATACCTTTTTTGAGAAGGAGAAATGTCAGTGCAACAAAACATAAAAAGAGTAAAAATTAAGTAAGATTTTATTTATATTTTCATCTGAACCTCTAACAAAGTTGATTTTTTTGAATAATGTAACATTTCATCCATCTTGATCTAAATCTAAAAAGTACTACAAGATAGTTTTCCATGACACAACATCTCTCATTCAATCAGTTCTTGATGGAAAGCGTGTACAAGCTCTTCTCATTAAATGGCTAAGACTATTAGAGGCTCATTAGCTTTCTTTATTTCCTCATAATTCACTCACAAATTATCAGACTATTTTCCACACAAATTATTTCATTGCAAAGCCATTATGAATTCCCACCTTCCTTCATCTCCCACCAATTATTGAGATGGTGATATTATTCATAAAGAATTGTTTTTTTTGGCTGATTGATTGCGATGAGCACTACCTGTCGCAATGATTAAGTGATTTCAACGATAAAATGTACAGGTTGCAAGAACATTAATTTGAAATAGATGGTTATCTGCCACAAAATAATTTTGATATGTCACTAAAAAAAATTATTTGGTCTAATCTTGATGCATTATTCATATTATAAGTTTCTAAAATAAAATTCATAAGTATTTGAGTAATTTTGTTAGCATTTTTTTTAATAATAAATGTACTGATAATATGAACCCAACTACGTTGAAGGTGGTCCGATTCAAATACAAATGAGCCCAAATCAAGCATGTGTAGTATGGTTGTAAATGTCATGACATTTATTGCAAGCTTATAGTCAAATTGAGTAGCTCAGCAAGATGAATCTAACATGCCCAATATCATTTGATACCAAGTTTTTAAAGAACTTAAAATGCTTAGTAAATGGTCTATCATAAAATATTTTTATATGGGCTTCTGATAGAGTGTTATGAAATTTGGGCTAAATTTATCAATACACAACTTAAAAAACTTTTAATAGAGTCTCATGAGGGGAAGGGAGGTTGGAGATGTGAAGAACATTAAAGCTTTATCTAACATTTGATACCGACGATAACCACTAAACATTGATTTCATTGGATCATCATCGCTCGGTTGCCATCACTTGACTAATATTGCTATTTAATCACCACCATCCATCTTTAACAGTCTATTCACCATCACCTGACCGCCACTGTCTAACTATTGCTGCCCAACAACTACCGGCTTATTGACGTTGTTCAATCATCATCTTCTAACCAATATTGTCCAATTGATATAATCCAATTATTATCATCATCCATCCATCATTTCTCCCAAAATCTCAAATACAACCATAAGAGATCAATGAAGTGCTTTTAACTTTGTAATCATGCATTTAATAGTGTGGAAGTGGAACTTTTATTAGATCCGGTGTAAGGACATAGAGGAACGTTCGGTCGGAGGCAAAATCACAGCCAAAAAACTTGGTATTTGCTCGGTATTACTAGGTATTATTTGATAATAACGAGGAATACCGCTCTGTGGATTATTTCAATTTGGCTAGGTCCTATGATTTCTTTTATTTCCATATTTTCAATGTAAAAACTTTGTTGTTCCCTATATTATTCACTTTTACATATATTTGTGTGCTAGATCTTCATACAAAATTAAGCAGTACTCTCTATATCATCATAAATTTTATAAAAAAACAATAATCTATCATTATTTGTGGTAACTATTTCCAATATATTATATTAAATTGCTAACAATTAATCCCTTATTCATGGATAGCATAATCTAGATGGTGAAAGCCAACCAAGCTTCACTTTTGAAGATCATATGCATAGGATGGAAGAACTTTCCAATCCTTCAACTATAGAGAGGATTGGAAAATAAAAGCACTATCTTAGTATGATGGAGTTCTCCAACCGAAAAATCAAGAATTTAGGGTCGATCAAAATGATTCTACCCATGCAGTACATTCTTATTAATTTAGTGAGGTTTAAGAGTCCCATAATTAACACTTATAATGGCTCCTCATATCCTTAAGGTCCTACGGACCACTATAAAACCAACATGTACATTCAACAAACTTTTGATATAGTCCTCTGCTAGGTCATTAATTCCTGCAACTCTTAAGGGATAATCTTACACATAATTTTACTCTCTCTCTCTCTCTTTCTCTTAATAATTAATACTTTTGTAGACCAAATCAAATTTTTTTAAATAATCTATCACCACTCGATATCACTAAAGAGTGCTCCCACATTTTTTAATTTACTTAAATGTGGTATAAAAATAAACATTTAGTTTACCATGGATTCCTTGATCATTAGGTATAAAAATAACATGTAAATCATTAGAAGAGATCAGAAGATTCATGAAAAAGAAATAATAAAAATTATTGAATAGAATTGGTTTCATAATTTATTTGCTCTCACATATAGCATCGATGAACTTTAAACTCTTTATCTCATTAGAATTTCTTATTGAATTTATATCACAACTTCTATTGGAGATAAAGTTTATTTTTTGAGCAAGTTTTTATTATCAATCAAGTCATTCTTTATACGTACAGGACACTTCATTTAATAGATATCCCTTGAAGGCAAACACAGGTAGCATCAATGGAAAGCTAATAGTAGACACAGTTCTTCACTAGAAAGATCCCATTAGAGCAAATAGTAGATAGGGTCTCCATACATAACTCCTAGAAGGCATGCTTATGAGGTTTATTCAATGGGAAGCTAGAAGTAGATAGAGTCCTTACTATAAAAATTTATAATCGCTAATGTAATAACCAATGCTTTAAAAACCGGACCGGACCGGCCGGTCCGACCGGTTCAACCGTGAACCGGTCTGATAGCCGGTTCGGTTCACCCCTAAAACCGCCTTCTCTTCAAACCGGCCGGTTTTGGCCAAAACCGCCGGTTCAACCAGTGAACCGGTTCGGGTTTTTTAAAACCGGCCGGTTCAAACTTTTTTAATAATAATTAAATAAATTATTTTATGTTAAATTCTTCTAAATGTTAATATAAAACTATAAATTTTATATTAAAGACATAATTAATTAATTACTTTAATCATCTCACATGTCTTCTTTCTTCACGTTATAGCTAATGTCATGAGAGAAAAAAAAGAGGTATATAACCAAGACAAAGTACCACCTCCAAGAAATGTGGGACTAAACTATACAAAGCAAAAAGTCACTTTTAAGTTCATATATAGTTATACACTTGTACACACTATACAACATAGTTTTTTAACAAATTTTTTTAATTAATTTTTATAATATGAATAATATTTATTTTTTTATTCATTAATATTAATATTTAATTTTTTAAAAATATTTTTTATTATATATATTATGAAGTTTATGTGATTTTTTTTGTTCTCTAAGCGTCTCAAGTAAAAATTATAATATATAAATTATAATATAAAAATTAATTTTTATGATTTGAATAATATTTATTTTTTTAATTTTTTTGTAAAATGTTTATTTTATTTTTTTAGTTAATAATTTTTATTTTTTATCAAATGAATTATTCTTATGTTAAAAAATTTGTAAAGTTTCAGTTTTTCTGTTTTTCAACTCTAAAGATTTTTATATTACAAAATAAAATATTTTTGTATTAAAACATTTAATTATATTTATAATTTTATATTGAGAGTTTTAAGTTTTTAAATAATTTATATTTATAAATTAAATCTAAATATGTAATATAAATTAAGAATAATTTATAGGAAATTATATGGTTATTATATTTCATTATTTTATCAATTTTATTAATTTTGTTTTAATAATATTATTATTTATTACGTCATCCGGTTCGACCCCGGTTCGACCGATCGAACCGGTCGAACCGTGAACCTCTCTTTCTTCCGGTTCGTTGTCCGGTCGGGTTTTCAGAACCTTGGTAATAACCCATCTTTTGATCTAGGCAAATAAAATGTTTTTGAAGTTATTATAATTAAAAATTATAAACCGTCTCTGCTATAGTATTTTAATTACATGATTTTTTTTTCATAATTTTTTAGTACTGATAAAAATCATCAAGAAATTGACATATGTCAATACAAGTAAAGATTTTGGGACCATCAAATATAAGTTTTGTAAACTAATTTCACCAAAAAATTTTCAAAGATATTCTATTTTTTTATACTTTTCTTTAATTTTTGAAAACCAAAAATAATTTATATGAACTTTTATATTGAAATTGATTATATTATATTATTATATTATTATTATTAGATTATTATTTATTATAAAATATCTTCAAGTATTATTAAAAACTTTTTTAAATCCCTTTTCCCTTAATCAATTTGGCTAATAGAGAATGATTTGGGAAAAAAAAAATCCTAGATTTGGAGGTCGTATAGTGATTTTTGGCAGTCGGTCCTATGAGGGATTTTCTCGTCTTACTGTAAGGAAACTTAACTTATTTAAGATTTCAATAATTTTGTGTTTTGGGTATTTTTTCGATCAAATTTTGTATGTCCATTATTTAAAAATGAGAATAATTTTGTATTGGTAAAAATTTCACTGCGCATAGATTTTTTTTATGTTATAGAGATTTTGATTATAAATTTTTTTTAGTTATTCTAAAAATTTCTCACTAAGTGATTTTGAAAAAGTTACAATTTTCGCCTACTCCAAAATTTATTTTGAAATCTAAAAATATTTCTTCAGTTTAATTAAATCTTCAGAATGATGTTTTACATAACCTCTGCTAATTTAGTTAATTTCTAAAAATATAAATTTTTTATCAGTAGTATTTTTTTTGCCTACCATTAGGATATTTTGACACTTTCTGAATTAAACTCAATTATACTTTATTTATTACAATGTATTAGAAATGAATGTGGATATTTAATTAAGTAGTAATTAGTTGTTATTACTGTTATAGTAATGTGATAATAATTTGTGTGCAAAGAAAAAAATAAGTAAATACCGATTATTCATTGATGTTAGTGGGAGACTGATTGACCTGTACAAGATGGTGGCGCAATGGGCTTTCCTTTAAATACTATTATTTGATATTATTCTCTATTGATTCATGTGATATTGATTGGGAGTTATAAAGAGATGATTACTGTACCAATGGGCAAAGAGTGATGACTATGCCTACTAAGCCAACAGATTATTGATACTAACACTGATACTGGAAAAACATCGCTATAATAAGGATTTTTACTTGTTTAATATGATTATTTGAATGCATGTTATTGAATCACAACCACTGTATAGCTTTCTTATTACTCCCACCCATGATATTGATGTTAACTACTATTTTAATGTTATTGATATGTTAATCATGTGATATATATTGAGCATGTTCACTAGATACTGACATTGATTTGATAATAATATGATATTTCTGAGCATTTGATACACAAATATACTTGTTTTTATATTATTTTGCTACATTGACATAATTTTGACAGTCCTTACTAATGTTTTTATTTGATGATTTATATGATTTCTATACTGATTGTAATATTGACATAATTTAGGGATTGACGCTTGTACTAATTTATTGATTTTTCTATTGTATTGCCCTATGATCACGTGAATGTTATTATTATGATTTATCTGTTGACATACATATTGCTCCCTTATTTTGAATTGAGTTTAGTTATATGTTTCGATGACTTATTGAGATTTTTAGCTTATTATATATGGTAAAATATTTTTAGGTCAAAGCACAGGATCATGTGTGTGAGATTAATCATATCAGGATTCCTAGTATTATATTTCTTTTTATTTTATTTATTCTTTTGTATTCAGGATAGAATAGTGGTAGTATGCTTATATAGATCTTGAGTATTTTATATGATTTTTTTTTAAATGAATAAAGATATGAATATAGATGTTTTGAATTCTAAATTATTTTTGTTGTTTATTTCTACTATATGAAGTTAGATTGCTTGCTGCTGTTTATTAAAAGATTAAAAAAAAATCAAAATTATGTTATGGGGCATCACAACTAATGATTCACAAGTTCTCCACTCATCAAAAAATCTTCGATGAATAAAAGCATGAAAGGTATAACCATGACTAGTTCTCTAAAAATTATAGAAGTCTAAAAATCTCAGAACATATACATTTCTTTGCTTCTCTAAAATTCTTAAATGATTAAAAGCCTCTAAAGATTAAAAGTGTTAAAAGGTATGTGTTTTTCTAATTTTTTTAAAATCTTAGAAGGATAAAAATCTCAAAATGTATAGGTTTCTTCGGTTCTCCAACAGTCTCAGAAGGTTAAAAATCATCGAAAGTATAAATTTCTCTAATTTATGAAAATCTTAGAAGGCTAAAGCCTTTAAAGTATAATTTTTTCAGTTTTCAAAAAATCTCAAAAGAAAAAAAAAAGCCTAAAAAATCTAATTCTCTTTGGTTCTCAAAAAATTTTAGAGGGTTAAAAGCCTTAAAAGATATATGTTTCTTCAATCATGTAAAAACCTTAAAAAGTTAAAAACCTTAGAAGACTTTTTTTTTTTGCTTTTCTAAAAACCTCAAAAGTTTAAAAGTCTCAAAAGCATATCTTTTTCATTTGTCCATAAACCTTATAAGGGTAAAGCTTTATAAGATATGCTTTCTCCAAATATCACAGAAGGCTAAAAGCCTCACATGATACATTTTTTTATTGATTCTCCAAAAATCTTTAAAAGCTAAAGCCTCATATGACTTCTATATTTATTCAAAAATCTTAGAAGGCTTATGTCTTAGAAGATATAGAATTTATATTCATTTAAAAAATCTCAGAAGTAAAAGCTTTAGAAGGTCCTTCCTAACTAAGAAATCAAAAACATAATATTTCAATTATGTAGTAATATCTAATTGCTAACTAAAAAATTCCACAATATCATATTGAGTTATAATTAGAATGAAGATTCTAAGTGGATCAAAATGATCTACAAAAAACATAATTTCCTATGGAGAGTAAGTTTTCATAAAAAATCCGAATTACATAAAGATGGTAAGTTCATTATTTCCAACAAATTTATAGCAAATATCAATTAAGCTTATATATTAATACATGAAAAAAAAATATTTCAAAATCAAACACATGACTATTAGATTTATATAGTGTGAACAAAGAAACTTTTACAACCTATTAATCTCTATAAATTTTCTAACGAGCCGTTTATTTCCTCTTCAAGTGTGATACATTAATATAAGTTTTATTTCATATGTAGCACTTCCCAAATGATTCCTATGATATCAAAGCCAACATTTATGTTTTGAATCACCATTATTAACGCCCAATGCTAATATCAAGCTAAAAACTAAATCCATATAAAACATTAACTAAAATAATTATGGGATTGCAATGTTGATTATTATAAATATTTCAAAAATGAAGAAAATAATATACTAAATAGTTTTAGTATATTTTGAATAACTTTCTTTAGTGTCTTCTTTACCATGTCACAAAGAATATTTTGTTCCATCAACCATTCTTTTATAAGATCTACATCGAACTTAGATAATAATTGCCTCCATATAGGGGAGAAAATAAAAAATTCATAATGGAGTAAAAAATTCTTTCATTTTAAATTCCAATTCATCAAAATAGAGATCGGGAGTGTAATAACCCCTAAATTGTAACATATATATTTTGATCTAAAGTAGTAAAAAAGAATTTCAGGAGTCATTATGAGTTCAAATTACAAAATGTCTTCACCATATATATATATATATATATATATATATATATATATATATATATATATATATATATATATATATATATATATATATATATATATAATGCTTTAGTTTCAATAATATTTCTCTAATTTTTGGGGATTGGTACAATTCTTAAGAAATTAATATTATCGATATAAGTGGGTTTGTGGGATGTTATGTGTCTATTTTGCAAACTAATTTCACCAAAGTATTTTGGACATGCTTAGCTAATTTATAAATATTTTTTTATAAATTTTAGATCCTTAGATAAGAAGAAATAAAAGGATTTTGGACTAAAAGTTGAATAATTTGATTATTTTTTTTTTAAAATAATATTTCCTTTTAAAAAGCTTTTTGAAAGCCATTACATTTTTTTTTTCCATTTAACAAAGAGGCAACACATAGTGGGAAGGAAAATTAAGAGGAAAATAGAGGAGAGAGAAAATACAAACTAGATTTTGGAGGTCGTAGATCCATGCATTTTTATTTGATGGCTAGCCTATGTGGAAAATTTATTCATTTCAAAGTAAGTAACACTGTGTTATTTCAATTTTCAAAAATACAAATTTTTTATCAAATTTTTTATTAAATTTTTATTTTTGTTACAAAAAAATAAGAATAACTTTGCACTGGTAAAATTTGTATTACATATATAACTTTTTATATGTTTTAGAGATTGAGATTTTGAGCACTTCAAATATTTTTTGAAAATTTTATATTGGGGTTTTGAAATTTATATAGATTTTATTGAATAGATAATAATTCAAACACTGAAAAATAATATTGTAATACAAAAAATTCTGAAAATAATGTTCTGCACGATCTCTGTTAATTTGATTATTTGCTCAAAATGTGCATTTATTCATTGTAGAATTTTTTATTGCCTACTTTATATAAATTGCATAATTTTGAAACATGCTCAATTATGCTTTAATTATTGCAATGTGATAAAACATATATTTATATGATTGAATTATGTGATATTAAACAGTTTTGATAAGGCAAAAATATTTTTTCAAAGAAATAAGGGGCACAATTCCTTTAAGATTCTATATGTGATTGGGAATCTAAATCTGAAAAACTATGAAACGTTTATTTATTGGGAGTTATATGAGTCAAGTATCGTTTAAGATTTTATCTAAAAGGGGGAGAAATTATGTTGGAAGTCATAAAGGGCCAAAATTCTTTGAGAATCTATCTTGGACTAGAGAAATCTGTGATACAAACTATTCTATGACATAACTTTCAGTTTATTTTTCTGGTTAGTATTATTAAATGAATCTTTAATTGACTACTATGCTCTTATTACTCTACTTAACATAGTGATTTATTATACTGCATTTAACTATTTTTTTAGATATGCTAAAAAATGTTTAACAAAAAAAAAATTAAGAAATTTAGATCGGTGTTTGTGGGTTATTGAGTTGTTTAGGTTACTGTGGTTTTATTTTTGATTTTTCAGAATTTAACGAAAGGAATGAGCCTATTGATTAACAGTTCAAGATTTTATCTGAGATTATATGTATTTCTCTATTTTAATTTTGTACAGTCAAGCCTAGCTTTCGTTATATTTTACCCTCCTTTATGTTCATTAGTCATGTAGTGTAGTGTAGATTTTTGTAGATTTATTTTGATGAATTGAAAAAAAAATCTTGTTGATGAGTTTATTTATAATTCTCTAAATATTTATAGAAATTTTATAATCTATAGTTTATTTTAAATTTAAATTGGAAAAAATTCTGAAATATTTTCAAAACTAGATCTTGAGATTTGATTGTCATAGATCAAAATGATAAGACTTATCCTATCAGCGGGTTTTGTCAGGTTGGGTTATGATAGGAAGCCCTCCATTAAGAGAGACTTGAGTTTTTCCATAATGATTGCAAAGCTTGAGTACCAACTCCAGTTATGTAGGGTGATTCAGTAATCTTGACAGAGAAAATATAGGAACCTATAATGGGAGAATACTTTACCTATTTAGGATATCATTAAACCTCTTTTAAGAGATGAAACTACAACATATGAAAGATGATTTGAGAGATGTAGAATTTCATGATATTTTTTTTCTTATGAATGATATTTTTTACACTTGATAAAGATGAACTTGAACCTGCAAGGGGAAATATAATATGCCTTTACATGAAAGTGTTTAATCTATTTTAAGAGATGGAACTAGAATTTACAAAAGAGAAATTATGTCATGTGCACTTCTAACAAAACTCTACCTATGAAGGATAATTTGATACCCTTAAAGAAAACACTGAAGCACACAAAGAGAGAATATTTCCCTTAATACAAGATGGCATCAAACTCTCATAGGACATGAATATAGAGTCTATGAATGAAGAATTAAGAGATTTGAATTTTTGACAAAGATTTGCTTGTGAAGGGCAATTTATTACACTTGATAATAATGCATTAATGCTTAGAAGGTTATTGTAATCCACCTATATAGGGCAGTGCTTAACCTATTCTAATAGAAGAAATTAGAGCCCTCAAAGTAGGAGATTGAGAGGAGTGAGTTTTCTCCCTCCCCATAGCTATATTTATAATTGAAGTGGAGAAAAGAGTTACAATATTTTTTAGAAAAAAATATATTTTTGTTGTAATTTTTGGCAAATTTTAGTAGTTTTTTTGCAGTTTTAATGGGTTCATTTAATTAAAAAAACATCATTTTAAATATTTTTATTAAAAAAAGAGAAAAATACAATAACAAATAAAATAAATAAATTATGTAATTAAAAAAAACTATAAAGAAGAAATAATGGTATTTGGTAAAAAAGCATCACATGCTTGGCTCATGCACAACACACTTTGGTTCGATTATCTTGCACAACCTAATTTGGGATTGATTTTGGGCTTGGGGATGTCTTTCTAGCATTTTATGGTCTTGATAATCATTTCTTAAAGTTCCATATTTATTTTTTGCATTTTAGAGCCCAAAAAAAAAAACTTTTATGATTAATTTTAAGAATTTTTATAAGTTTAGAGTAAAATTTTATAATAATTTTTATTCAAATCAATACTCTAGCTTCAAGAAAAGTTGAAGTTATCATGAGAATATTTTAGTTTGTTCATGACTCGATGGGAGGTCCAAATTGACATTAAAGGATTGGCCATGCATCATAACTCTTTGAAATAATAATTTTATGAGGCAAATCTTTTTTGAAGAATGAATTTTTATTTGTAGATGACAGAATCACTATATTAGCATAGAGTTCAATGCATTATTTCTGTTTGAAACTTCTGAAACTTAATTCAAAAATATTTGAACTACAACTTTAACAAACTTATAGTGAAACTGAATGATCAATAAGTCAAGCACACAATACCAAAAAAATGGGTCCAGTGTGAGTCCACATGAGCCTAAATCAATAGCATAAAGTATGATCGAAAATTTTAAAATATTAATTGAAAGATAAGATGGTCTCTAAATCATGTATGCTTATGGTCCAATCAAATTATGAAAGAAATCTTACTGATGAAGTATTATGAAAATTTGGGTTGAATTTACTAAAAAACCACTCCCAAAAAGTAAGAAATATATCCCCTTTTTTCATAGAGGGGGAGGGAAACTCGGTACTGGCAAGGGCTTGAAGATTTGAAGAACACTTGAGTTTACGGTCTAAAGTTCTATCAATATTCAACTTTGATGATTACTAACCATTGCCAGATCAGCATCATGTGACCATTGTCAATGCTTAACCATCTTTGTATGATTGTTATAGTTATTCATCATCACTAGATTACTATGGTCCTACTGTTGTTGACAAAGTAACATTATTTATTGTCAGTATCCAACTACCATCACTTAAGTGATATATTTTACTATTTTCATCATCTCCTCTTCTAGTTCTTCCATAATCTACACTACAACTATAGGATATCAAGCAATTAGTACTCCCAACTTTGTAATATTATCTTCTCTAATTATGGGAAAGAGTGGACCTCTATATTTTCATGTGTATGGTGGATTATTTCAACTAGTAAGGCCTTGTGTGTTTTTCCCTTATAGATTTACTAAATCAAACTCTAATGTCCCTTATTTTATTCTCTTTTTATCTATATATATATATATATATATATATATATATATATATATATATATATATATATATATATATATATTTTTTTTTTTTTTGGTTAAAACCCACTCATGGGGCCTACGGGTTAATAATCAAAAAAGGTTACAAAAGTCCTTAGAAGGATCCTTCAGCCCGCTAATGCTCAGAAGAGCTACAAGTATAAAAGGAAAAGAAAAACCTAAAGGCCAATGGCTCCATTTACTACAGTTACAAAAAGAACAACCTAAGGACCTCGGGCTGTGAGTCAACAGCACCCAAAAAAGGAAGAACTTAATATGACCGTTCAGCTCGAACTTCCTGCAAAAACACTTAAAATAACAGCATAAAATATTAGAAAACCAAAAATAGATTACCTTGCGATCAATATTGCTAGAACCATAGGGATTCCAAAGATTCCTTGTTACAAATTCCGCCTTGTTGTTAGAGAATTTCATTCGCATTGCCCTACAACCAGCACACGAATCCTGCACAAAACGAGCGCGAAGCTCCAAAAACCTGCAAAGGAAGCCTGCAAGGATACTAGGAAAACAACTAAACATACTATTAAAAGAGTAAAGAAGAAGAAAAGGACAGTAAAAGGGAAGACCCCTCAAGCCGGGACACTTGCCCGAAGACAGAGACCTGTAATAAAAATAAAAATGAGAAAATAACAGGAGGATAAACCAGCCAAAATCACTCCCAGACCACCCAACAGAGCGCAGCCACAGCCACAGCCCAATCCAGCCAACAGTCAACATCCTCAGCAAAATCCACAGAGACAACAACGGCCAAAGACAGGCACCAGAGAAAAGCTTGACAAAAGAAGAACAACCAACCACGAAAGAAACCAGAGAAACAGGGGCAGACAGCACCCCCCATAGAGCTAGATTTCCACATTGACCACACCCACGAAGAACTGGACAGAAAAATCCAGCCAAAAATCAACCCCTTAGTATCAAGCACCCAGCACCAACAACCAATACCCGAAAAAAACACCCAGACAGAGCCAGCAACGACCAAAGACAGCAACCCCCTAGAGCCAGGAAACCACAGAGACCACACCCACCAAGAACTGAACAGTAGACTCCAGCCAAAAAACAACCCCCACAGCTTTAACAACCCAGAAACAGCAACCTGCACCCGAAAAACCCCCCAGACAGCACGAGCAGAAAAAGGAGGAAAACCCCAAGAAAAAAACCAAAAACTAGATTCCCAGAACATAGGGGACATTGTTTTTATCTAAATTAATCAAGCCTTTGATCTGCACAGAAAGTTCATTAAAGGGAACATCAGAAATAACGTTAAATTTACTCCCAAGCAAACTCATGGCCCTAGCCGTAGAATTAACCTCAGAAGGAATCATGTTGTAATAACAAATGATAGAATCCTGTATAAACTTAATATCCCTGCGAGAGTAGAAGAAGGAGTGGCCACATCTGCAACCATCCTCCTTAAGCAAGGCTTCAAGATTCTCATTCAAGTTACCTTCCAAAATAATACTATCAATTTCAAGCCCAACACACATTTGGAGCCCGTGAAGAACAGCCAGCAAAAAACCCCCTAGGCGATCCATACCAGCAGTCCTACCCGCAAACCCCAAGACATACTCCCCATTGAAATTTCTAATTAAACCACCAATGCACCAGTCGCTGCCCTCCCTCATAATATCAATGTTCAACTTAAAAGTATTAGCAGGAGGTTTAGACCAAACACCCATCGTGCTACGCTGGACTTGAGAGTAACCCTCCAAAGCAATCCCAAACTCCTCAAGAGTAAACACCACTTTAGTAAAACTCTTATAAGAAAGAAGATTAGCAAGGAACAGAGAATTAACCTTGTTTTTTATTCTAAAAATGATATAATTATGATCCATCCTTTTCCCATTAAAACGAGAATCATTTCTAGCCAACCAAATGAACCAAATAATAAGAGGAGGAATAATGTTCCTGATGTGACCTTTAAAACTGACCATCCAAGAATCAAATAATTGAGAAATAGAACAATTAGGACCCCAATAATTAACACGAAAAATGCCTTCAAAAAAATTCCACACCTTACCAGCAATAGGAGAGGAAACAAAAACATGCTGTAACGTTTCAACATTAGAACAACATTGGCATTTAGAAGTAATCAACAAACCTTTATTCCTAAGAAGCTCATCCGTAGGAATAAACTTTTTCAGAGTTCTCCAACAAAAAACAGAGACCGTAGTAGGAATGCTCTTGTGCCACATCATTTTAAAAACCTTGGTAGGATCTTTAATAGTTCTAAAAACATGCCAAACATCTTTAGTTCTGAAAAGACCATCTTTAGAAAAAGTGCATAGAAGAATATCTTTAGCTTCACGATTAAGAGTAATTTGAGTAATCAATTGAACAATAGAGAAAGGGATAATGTAAGAAAGCTTAACCACATCCCAACCATACTCACAAAAAAAGGACTTGACCTTAACCACACTCTTAGAGTTCGTATTAAGGAGGGTATCAAGAGAACAACCATTAATCCAACGATCCTGCCAGAAAAAAATATTCCCTTCCCCAAGACCCCAAGCAAAACAGGGCTCAACTTTCCACTTAATCTGGACCATACGCTGCCAAACCCGAGAATTCCCTTTAGCATAATGACAAGTGGAAGGGTGATGATGACCACAGTATTTTTGCTGCATGAACTTAGCCCACAAAGATTCATTAGCCTTGAAATTATACCACAATTTAAAAGAAAAACCTAAAACCATATCATGCATGGATTTACAACCAAGGTCACCTTCTTGCTTCAACCCACAACACTTCTCCCACGACGACCAATGTATTTTAGCATTGCTAGAAGACCCTCTCCAAAAAAATTTGTTGAGAATCCTGTCAATCCTCAAACACATAGTTTTAGGGGGAAAAAGAACTTGAAAAGAATAGACAGGAATGGAAGCAAGAACACTTTTGATAAGAATAAGCCTACCACCAAAGCTCAAAAAGTTAGAATCCCAAGAAGATAAACGATTATGCACCTTCGAAATTAAATCATCAAAGAGAAAAATCTTCTTTCTACCTTTGAACAAAGGAATGCCAAGGTAAGTTAAAGGAAGAACAGCTTGAGAAAAACCCGTCAAATTTTTGATATCCTCAACTCTGTTATGATTAACATTCTTAGAAATCACAAAACCACTTTTAGATTTGTTAAAAAGTAAACCACTAACAGCTTCAAAATGATCAAAAAAACTCAGGACTTTAGACACTTTGTTCTTAGCAGCGTTCATAAAAATAATAAAATCATCCGCAAAACATAAATGCGAAATATTGATGCCACCTAAAGTCCTAAAATACAAACTAGGATACTTACTGAACAAATCCGCAATACCTCTAGAAAAATAGTCAACAGCAAGAATAAAAAGAGCCGGAGAAATCGGATCCCCTTGACGCAACCCATGAGAAGATTTAAAAAAACCATGACATTTACCATTAAGAATAATAGAAAAATAAGGACTTTCAATGCAAGAAGTAATAAGAGAAATGAACCTATCATCAAAACCAAAAAATCTAAGCATGTTATAAATAAAGCTCCAATTAATATTATCATAAGCTTTAGCAATATCTAACTTCAAAATCATGTTCCCCCCTCTAGTCTTAATATCCAAATCTTGGCAGAATTCTTGGGCAATCAAAATATTATCAACAATCGCACGGCCTTTGACAAACCCCATTTGGTTAGAAGAAACAAGTTTAGGAAGAAGAACAGAAAGCCGATTAACCAAAATTTTAGAAATAAGTTTATAGAAAACAGTGCATAAACTTATGGGCCTAAAATCATTCCAAGAGTTCACATTATTACTCTTAGGAATCAAAGCAATAGAGGTAGAGGAGAAAAATTTAGGAATCGGATTACCATTAAAAAAATCCAACACCGCCGCATAAACATCATCCGAAATCAAATGCCACAAATGTTGAAAGAATTTAACAGTAAAACCATCCGGGCCAGCCACAGAATCAGCATTCATGTCAAAGAGGGTAATCTTAACCTCTTCCAAAAGGGGAAGAGAAGAAAGAGCCCTATTCTCCTCAGGCATCACAATCTTTGGAATAAAAGAGTGATCTACAATAGGAGGAGTAAAATCTTTATTAAGATGGTTTTGAAAGAAATTAACACCAAGATTAGCAATCTCATCACCATTCTCAGAAAACGACCCATCCCCACGGGCGATTTTATGTATACCATTGATAGCACGTTTCTTATTGACCAAAGCATAAAAATAACTAGTATTATTATCCCCTTCCACTAAGTGTTTAATCGCCGCCTTTTGTTTCCAATAAGTCTCTTCCTGACCTTGAAGAATAGTAAGGGAAGTTTTAGCCTCGTTAAGAACCATAAAGTTCGAAACCGAAGGATCATTTTGGCAACAGTCCTCAAGAGCATTAATCTTCTCTTCCATCTCCTTAATATTAGAAAAAATATTTTTGAAAACTTTTTTATTCCACCAATTTAAAACCATTTTAAGCCTTTTAAGTTTAGCCCAGAGCCTTAGCATGCCAGTAATGGAGTCATCAGGAAAAATCGGAGCAGACCAATTATTCTGAACAACATTAATGAAAGATTCATGAGAGAGCCACATGTTCTGAAAACAAAAACGAGAATTAAACCCAGCCGAATTGTAGTTAACATTAATAAGCAAAGGAGAGTGGTCAGAAAGCGTCCGACTCAAATGCACCACCTTAGTAGAATTGAAAACATTAATCCAAGCATTATTAAAAAGAACTCTATCTAACCGTTGCCAAATGTGACCCCTGTTCCAAGTGAATTTGTTACCAGTAAAGCCAATGTCAATGAGGTTACAATTCATGATCATATCATTAAAATCATCCATGGAATGGTAATTAGGGTGAAGACCCCCAACACGTTCAGAGGGGTTAATAATGGTGTTAAAATCTCCACCAACCAACCAAGGTAACGTACAAATATTATGAAAATTAGCAATTTGATCCCACAAGTTTCTCCTAGACGAACGAGAAGTAGCAGCATACACAAAAGAAGCAACACATTGAAAATTGAAGTATTCAATATTACAGTGAAGCACTTGATGATAATCTCCAATAATATCAATTCTAACAAAATCCTTCCAAAAAACCCAAATCTTGTTAGCAACATTGGCAAAAGCATGTTTAAAACCCAAAACTTTAGCAGTATTGACTAGCTTATCCATAGAAATCAGAGGTTCAAGAAGCACAAGAACAGAAATATTATGAATACGACATAAATTCTTAACCCTAAGCTTAGAGGAAGGACAACCAATCCCCCTCACGTTCCAAATGATCGTATTAAACATAACAAAAGGAATTATTTAGAAGTATGTGATCTAGTAGCCCTAGATGATTGCAGAATAATGTTTCTAGGTTTACTACCTTTCTTACCACGGCTTTTAGAAAAACTCATATCATTGTCCTGTCTAGCATAACATTTAGCATTAATTTCTATTTCCGTATCAGTATAAGCATCACATTGGTATTGATTATTTAAAAGAGAGTCATTGTTCATATCATCACCTGTAGGACCCAAACCAATAGTATCCTCTCCAACAAATAGTACTCCATCCTCCACTGTAGAAAAATTACCTTTTCTTTGATCTGCAGGATCCAAACCAATAGTATCCTCTCCAACAAATAGAACTCCATCCTCCACTGTAGAAAACTTGCCTTTTCTTTGATCTGCCAAAGCAAAATGGGAAACAACATTAATATTTTGAGTATCAATAGGATTACCCGTAGGGTCACCATCTTGATTAAAATCATCTTCCTTTTGACAATTCTCCAAATTCTTAGAGGAAACAACATCACTTTCCTCTAAAACAACAATCAAATCATTAGAGCTATTAATAATTTCCGCATTAATCCACTTTTCTTGATGAAGAATACTGTTATCACTGTGTAACACATTACTAGACTGATTTTGAACAGCATTTTCTTGCAACACATTTTCACTGTTTGAAGGAAGAACATTAATGTGACCCGGAACCTGAGCACTATGCACAGCAACATTATACAAATCATCCATACCCTCTTTACCACCATTTTCATTATTCAACTCCTGGATAGCATAAGCAGTACCCATCTCCTCAGAAGGAGTAATAGAGTTAACACCCTTGCTATCAACCAAAACTTTCTCTTTAGGCACATTTCTCTCCTTACGCAAATTAGGATGTAAACGAAAACATTCATTAATACCATGACCGTGCATTTTGCAATGAGAACAAAAATTAGGTAAATTTTCAATTTCAACTTTTTGGAAATAACCGTTAATTTCAGATCCCAGCCAAATCTCATGAGGATGTTTTTTCGTGACATCCAATTCAACTAACACACGAGCTATCGAGGGTCTAGACAGAGCAGCCGTAGCTTGATCTGTCTGCAGAGGCCTACCGAAAACAGAAGCCAGACCAAACAGAATTTGCGAATTAAAAAAATGCAATCGAAGGTTCGGAAATGAAATCCACACCGGGGCAATGGGAGATTCCTCCCTCACATCAAAATCCGGTGACCACTTTAACAACCTCATTTGACAACCTTGGATATAGTAAGACCGACGAGAGAAAATACGGCTGTAATCTAAGTCGTTAGCAAGTTGAATGGCTATATGTTTTGAATCTAGCAATCCCACATGAAACGAACCCGACAGTTTTAGCGCATAAAAAAATTTTCGAATGATGTCTAAATTAGGTCTACGAAGCATGAATTTTCCAACAAGAGTAAACGAAAAGGGAACAGCCAACTTCTGAACCACAGCATCCTCAAAGATCAGAGCAGGGCACCCTTTATAGGAGGAATGCACAAAATGAATCTTCGAACCCGAAGAAGAGGAGGCCCCCGAAACAACATCCTTAAAAGACCGAGAGTTACCAGCTAAGGTCGGAGGGACCGCCGGGGAAGACGACGTTGGAGACGTCATCAACCCCCCACCCAACGAAAACCCTAAAACAAAACAAAACACCAGAGGAGAAAAGCCAAGGCGAATCCGAGAAAAAGGACAGAGAAACCACCGAAAGCGAAAGAGCAGGGAAAAGAACGAGATTACCAACTAAGCGAAGGAGAACCAAAGGTTAGCTGGAAGAACAGAGCGAAGACGATGAAGCCAAACCACCGCAGCCAGAAAATCGCCTCCAAATCGCCAGAGACGGCTAGGGTTTCGAAGCGAGAGTTTTTGGCTTTTTCATTCTCTTTTTATCTATATGTTTGTGCCAGATCTTTGTGCAAAGTCAAAATATAAAAATCATTCTTTATTGCCAAACATTTTTTACCGCACAACAAATCTAATTTTCTATATTTTATAATGGACTTTCTTAAATTATCTCAAACATAGAAAATTCAAAAAAAAAAAAAAAAGTAAACATTCATTTTTATTAAAATAGACACTTTAATCCATCATTTATTTTCTTTGAATAAAGGCACAAAACACAAAATAGTAAAAAGAAGTATAATATTAAGATGGAGCACAAATAATAGGACCAACAATAGAGCTAATGAACTTATGATAAAAAGATAATGTGGATCCTCTCATTATGCATCAAAATCTAAAATCAAGCACAATTTCATATGGGAGCTCTTCTACTTAAATTAACCAATGAAGCACAAACTTTTCCCTTATAATAAATTGATTCATTCTTGAAGTCTTTGTATACTTCCTTAAGAGAATGACTTCTAGCCTAATCAATTTATCTTCTTTGTGATGATATTGAACTATAATATTCTTAGATAGCTCAACAAGGATAATTAACATATATGAGTTCAAATTTGCCTCCATTTAATTAAGATACTTCCATCAATTTTCCTAGTAACTTCAAGCCTGATGATTCTAAATTTAATAGTTATATAGTTTAAATTTTCTCATTCAATTTTAGCTTCTTAATATTGATGCTGCCTTCAAGATTTTTCAAAGAGTCAATTTCTCTATGAAAATCTTTGAACCTAATTTTAGCTATTTCTAGCATGGTTCCGTACCATATGATTTTATAATAAACAATAATCACCTGAATATCCATAGTCTTCATGAAAATAGGAATTTTATATTCTTGCTTTTCTAAAATGTCATCCTTTATCATCATAGGTGAATTTCTTTAATTAGACTGATCATAAACTTACTCTTAAGCACTAGTTCCTTTTTCATGATAAACTCGATAAGCTCTATTCTTTAAGAGTTCTCTCTCTAAGATCAACATTAGGGATGTCATGTCTTCAATTTTCTTTTCATCAAGAGCTTTATCTCTATTATGAATGCATTTGAAACTAACCTATGAATGTTTTCTTTTTGCCTCATCCTATGTATGACTACGTTAGAGAGCTCCCTTTCACTTTAGCCAAAGACACTAAAAATACTTTCGAAGCTTAACCCTTGGCTTCCTTAGCTAGTATTGAAAAAAAAATAAAATAAATAAAGGATATGATCTAAAATGTATTGAAGTTCATGTTATCAAAAATCTATTCACTTGAGTTTGTTGAGAAGGCACTGTTGCTCTATCATCATACTTTTTTCTATTAGAGCAATGGAAATATTTTCCTTTGTCACTACGCATCTTTTAAACCTTTGCCTACACGTCCACTCCCCTATTATAGGCTTCTTAAGCTAAAAATATCCTTTGAAGCTTCCTTAACTAGTTGTAAATCTTTGTTCTCCTAGATTGAAGCATCCTTCCTAAACATATTTTTATAGCTTGTCTATATTGGCTAAGTCGAATAATCGCTCAATTTTCTTCCTTTCCATTCATTGATTTATATTTTTTATTTGAGGAGCACTAGATAAGTAGTTTATAAGAATATTAATTCTCATATCCTTTTCAACTTCTTGTAATGGATAAGAGTATTAGTGAATTTATGTATATCCATATTCACTTGAGTTAAGTTAATTATGTTGTGATGGAGACTTAAATTAATACAAGAAGTCATTGAATATCGAATTGAATTGAAACATTCATAACTTTAAATTTGTCAAATAAGGAGTCATCTAAAGCCTTGAAATTAGCAAATCTATCCACAAATCTCTGTAAGCATAGTTTAACTTAGCCCTTAGAATTTAGCTATTCAATATGGTTGGGAGACTTCTATTAAATCAACTTTATTTGTCTGGGCATAGTCTTTTACGAGCGAGTATAAACTAATCTGTCAAAGTCTCTCCTACGTATAATTTATGAAAGATGGCACTACAGAGCCTGACGGAAGGCAATGCGCAAGATGCATGATGGTGTATTCACATTATACGCACACCAATCATTAATGAATAGTTGGATTTACTTTTGATTTCACGGTCCAAAAAGATCTTTTCTCAATAATTCTTCTACTCTTTTTGGGACTTTTGTGCAAATTAAACGTAAACGTACACACACAATACATATGCATGTTTCTAACATAAAGTTCTTGGTTGAGAAAGCCTGATTTGATAGCTTAGGCTCTCAACCAACAGATTAAAATGGGCTTCATTTGATAATTCCTCTACTTGCTATGACATATATTACTTTAGTTCCTCTAAAAAAAAAAATCAGACCCAATGGTAGTGAGATAAAAGCTTTAATTAATTATTCTTATTTATATAGTTCTAAACTCAAATAACAATTTGAGCGACTATTATAAATTCACATAAGATTGAACTCAAAAACATTTCTCCCTAAACAGACGTAAAGATAGTAATAAAATATAAATCCAAAAACGGATCTCCATCATGAAGCCAACAAATAAATTTCTTTTCTTTCATTTAAAAAAATGTAATTAATAAATCTTCAATTAAAAAGTAATATAATACATGTAATTAAAAATAACCAATCCACATCCTCAACTAACAACAACTCGAAGCTTAAATCTTCTGATATTAAAATAGAAAAAATATAATATAATAAAAACAATGCTTCATGCAGATCCTCATGGGCCTTACATAAGTAATATATGTATATAAGAAGAAATGAGGACGTTCTAATTAAAAAATGATCAGGGCTAGCTCTTTAATTTTGCTTAGATATATCTTGAGATGGGTGAAATACATAAAAAATTTCATCTCAAATAATGCATGCTACAGCCAAATGTCTTGGTCTACATAATTTTCAAAGAGACTCTGGCCTCATATTTGTTTCTCTCAACCAGGAGCCACTTTTTGTTAGGGGTTTCGAGCGAGAGCCTCCCGGGAGGAAGTGATTCACGTCTACTGGATGAGCTGCACCCACGAGCTCAATGAGTGACTTTTGTGGGTTCTTATTGCCGGAGTAATAGTCTTGATTTGAGTGGTCTACGTGCGCCCTTGATTTTCATGTGGGCAGTGACTAATCACCATTAACTATTCTGCAGATTTCGAAATTGATGAGTCTCAAGCGAGTCCTCATATTTTTGGCCATAAGGTCGAGTTCACCTATTATGACATGTTTTCGATACTTTTTAAGATACTAAAAAGACCTGTGAGTGTACAATAAAATCAAGTAGCAACAATTTGCCAAAGTTTATTCAAATAGCTACAAGCACTTCCTATATCTTGCTACATAAATCTATGTACATCGCTCAAATGTAGCATTTTCTGATGATTTGACACAACCCAAGAGCCTCACAAAATTAAAAGGGAAGGTACAAAAGAAAAGAAAAATTTTAAAATTTGATTTGAAGCCTCATTGTTGTTGATCTCTTCATCTTCACTAGAGATACTTTCACAAACAGATAGAAATTTCAAAAAGTATTGAATTTTGGCTCTAGCAGGAATGACTCGTTTAGCTTCCTCAAATCATTATTTTTAGAACTCCATAAAATTTTGAAGATATTATCTCAAGAAATTCTTTGGACTTCAGAAATGCATAAGTGACTCCAACAAATGAATTTAAATGAATATTTTTCTTTCTCAATTTATAGAGATCAATATGCGTTTTTGAACACATCCTTCTTTCTTAAGAGATAAAAGTTCCTCGTCAAGTTAATTAGCTTGTGATGAAAGCTGCCTCTTATTCTCATAGATTTCAATAGCTGAGACCTGATCCTCAGAATCTTCTTTTTCTGATAGCTTTTCATATAAAATAATGATAACAACTTCTGATGCTGCTCAGCTAGTCTTTTCTTTCTTCAAAGATCTGTAAAGTATTTGAACTTGTTAGAGTTTTTTATGAATTTGGTACATTTGCCTCTTATTACTTCTTATAAATCTGAGCAGGTAATCGTGATTTGGCCTATATACTTACATCTTTTTTAACTAGGCTTTAATTATTGACATATCAAAGAAAACATAATCACATTTAGATCTTGTATGTCACATCCATTTAAGCTAAGATAGAATCAATCTCAATAATTTACACAAGCCCCACCACAATCAAGGGACGATTTCCTTAGATAGACTTAAGCAAGAAGGGCTTGACGACCTTTTGATGTCCCTCACCGAGCGTAAGTTCCTTCATCACGATTCTCTGATTACCTGCTAGACGCTTGTGAGGGTATATGTGAGTGTACATTAAGTTCACTAATTTACTTGACATTTTGGTAGGAGAATAATGAATAGTATAAGTGAATTAAATCATGAGTATTAAATGCAGCTACCAAATAGTAATAAAAATTAAATGTAAAAATTTCCGCCCTGTTTATTCTAGCCACCATAAGTGCACAAATTCTTGGTGATGTGACACTACTTAATCTCCTATAAATAACGTTTATTGCACTAGAAATCCTTGACTCTTTTGAACATTTGAAGTAGAAATACTTTAGACCTTTAAGTACGGTGAAGATGAATCCTACCGAGTTAGCTCTAGTGAATGTTAAACATTCAAAGAGACCAGCCTTTTACTTTGGAAAGGTTGATAGCTTCGAGGGAGGAGTGACTGATACTTTGCCAAGTAAGGAGATTGAAGAAGGTGAGCAGACTATACAAGGTTCTTCCTAGCCCATCACAGCCCCTCCTACAAAAAGGAAAGTTGAACTTTGGGAAGTAAAGGTGGATGTAGTTCTAACGATTGAGGTAAAAAAATCTACAGGATCGGACTTGCCATAACTGGTGGTGATGTCGACCAAGCTGAGAGGTTTGTTCTGTCCTCAAAGTCTGATGGCAATGAGCCTTTAACTGTGTGGATGTCAAGGTAAGTGCCATTGAGGTGCCTGGTAGCTGTATTTCTAACTAAGGAGGTAGCATCTATTAGGGTTATAGTGAACCCTCATGGAGCTAAGCAGGTTTGTTTGTCGGGTAAAGGTAAAAAGAAGATTTTTTTTTTTTAATTTTTACAATAGGGTATCCATCAGCTGCCACCCCCGAAAGGAGGCTTGATCGCGTGACTAATCCTCAACTGACCTAGAAGAGGCACCCACCAAAGAAACCTCCTGGCCTGCACTTGATTAACCCCCACTTAAGAGGCGCTGCTCACGAGTTGGAGGGTTCCCAACTGTACTCGCCAACCAACCATGCTGAGCAACGGTGGGTAAAGAAGAAAAGTTATCTTTACTATTTGAGGCGGGCTTTGTCAGAAGAGTGGGTGCCTACTACTAAGAAAAGCATATGGTCTGCATTTTCTTGAGTGAGTTGCTAGGGCACCTATTGAGCAAGTTTGAGGCATTGTATTTAGCATAATGGTGCCTGGGTTGTACAAATGGTAAACGATCCTACACAATAGGGTTTTTGTGATTCACTTAAGTTTTTCAAATAAAAAAGTTTTCAGTTGCTGACACTTTAATGTTGACTAAGGGGCACCTCCTGTATAAGAAATTTGAGCTACCAAGCCTTCATGTACAACATGTGATTCTTTGGTTATCGAACAAGATTAAGAGGTAGCAGTTGAGTAGGAGGCTACACTTGTAGAGAAACAAGAAGTCCTCACCTCCAAGGAGAAAGATGTGATTGAAAAACCACTATACTCACTAATTGTGGACCACTTTGGCGACATCATTCAATCTCATGGGATGAGTATGCTGGAGGTTATGGTTGGGTTACTTAGCCTATTAGAGAAAATGGTGAACCTACAAGGAGTGGTTGGGGAGGCCAATAGCTCGTTAGGAGGAGTGACACTAGAAGTGATTACAAAGATAAGGAGGGAACTCACATTTCAAAGAGTGGAAATAGGGGCTACTCATGGCATAGTAAATTTTTTTTTTTGGAAGGTTCCTCCTTGGATATTTATTAAACTTGGGGGCACTATCACTTGAGATGGTGAGTGACCTAGTGTGAAGTATTTGTTGTGGTTTTTTTTTTTTAAAAACTTGCATTTGCATTACTTAAAATGAAAGAACATACAAAAATATACAACTATGTATGAACTAAACTCTATCACTATCATCCCTCAACACATTTAAAAAGGATGAAGGAATATTTATTCCATTTACATTTTTTTCACTCAAAACTGTGAAAAAGAGCAAAAGAGGTGCACAAATGAATAGTTTTGTTACTTTCCCGACGGATTAATTGAAAAACAACCTGTCAAAATTGTGAAAGAAAACTCAAATAATGCTGAACATTTTCAATTTCCTAGTTCCTTTAATCACACATAGTATTTATCAGTCAATCAATGATGATGTTATTTGTGACCTTCAACTATCAATTAATTAAATTATACTAAAAATTAATTAAATTATATAACAATATTAATATTATATAATTATTTTATTATAATTATATAAAATCACTTTAGAGAATCCATTAAAATCCTTTTTAATCGCTTCATTTGGCTAACATAGAATGGAATTAGAGAATTAGAGAGAAAATAAAACTTCAGATTTAAAGGTCGTAGAGCAATTTTCGTTAGTCAACCATGTGTGGAGATTTTCTCTCCTCATTTTAAGAAACCATTATGTTATTTCTTATTTCAATAATTTAGTATTTTTATTATTTTTTTGTCAAATTTGTATTTATATTACCAAAAATAAGGATAATTTTTTAAAAAGTGAATTTCTACGTCTCAGCATGATTTTCTGTTGTCTACTTTAAGACAATTTGACACTTTATGAATTAAACTCAATTATATTTTATTTATCGTAATGCATTGGAAATGAATGTGTGTATGCGGTTGAGTAATATTTGGTCACTATTAATGTTATAATATTATAATAATAATAAGTGTGGGTAAAAGAAAACTAAAGACTAATTGACATGTTAGTTAAAAATTGATTAACCTGTACATGATGGTGGGCCAATAGGCTTTCCTTTAAATACTAGGATTTTTTGTTATCTGATATAACAATTAGAAGTTATAAGAAGTTATTATTGTGCCAACAGGCAAAGAGCGAAGACTTTGATTACTGAGCGCAGGATTTATTGACATTGACACAATAGTGAAAAAAAATTGATTAAATCAGAATGTCTTACTTGTTTAGTATGATTACTAAAATACATGTTGATTCATTATTATTATATGACTTTACTATTCACTATATGGATTTACTATTACTATCACTAATTTTACTGATATTAATACATACACCACATGTTATCAATGTTATTAACAAGCTTGGTCATAAAAGCAAATATTTCTTGGTGAGTTCTCCATTAAGTATATGGCAAGAAATAATATGGAGATAACTGATATAATTTTCTAATTCTTGGGCTTAGGGGAAGTGATGGATGTTCCTTGCAACTTCATTTAATTGGCAAGAGGTAGATAATCGAGTTGACTATAACTTTTTATCTCTATATCCAAAAGGGAAAGTTTGTTGCAGATCAATATTTATATATGAGCTTGACACAAGTTGGATTAAGTTGCTTGTGCATTATGCCAAATTTAAAATTCTTCACAAGAGTACCATCTAGACTATCCAACTATAGAAGACTTGCAGGCTACTGATTATGGATCTTTTCCCAAAGGGGGGAGTCAACCTATAAAGTTATTCAGTGTTTTTTGTGAACTCTTAATTTCCTTTAGTGGGTCTCACCTTACGCCATATTTAATAGATTTTGTAGGGGTAACAAGTAAGATTCACTATTTATAAGGGACTCACATGCTACTCATTGCAAATCTTGTCACAAAGGAGCGGTTAGCCTATAGGTCCATGGGATTCAAAAATTCAGCCCTAGCCTAAGCCCGACTTTGCTTTTTATCTTTTGGGGGAGTTTTAATGGATTTAAGTACATGTTCCAGGATAAATTTTGGGAAGACAGATAGGTTTGTAGATAAGACACTACCCAGAGATTTCGCCCTTATTTTGCAAGGACTTTATGATATGAGTTTTGGTTTTATAGTTAATTACCGCTCCCGATAACAAGAGAGAACTTTTGATTAAGGCTAAACGTCAATCAGATACGTTGTATCTATAGATATGCAGTATCAGGTGTATAGTAGCAACATGGGTTTGTAATTTGAGAATTAGGTTTGAAGTTGGGAATTTGAAAGGTTTGATATTTAAAATAGAAATTTCATCTCCTTACACTTAAAGAGGATGGTGGGGGGATGGATGATGGACCCGATCAAGATCCCATGGTTCTATCATCCTTGGTCATCGTGGTCCTTGGTCTACTTAGTCAGAGGAGGTAGTCGACCCAACCTGACAGAAGGATCCTTGTTGGCAGCCATGGGTTGCTTCGTCCAAGGGGATCTTATAAACCTAGGTTGGATATTTGCCATAGGGGATAAATTTTAATATACCTTAGCTAACAGAGGGCTTAGTGCCCTATCGATTATATCATATTAATTCATATCTCAAGAATTTAATGCCACTAAGGAACGCATTAGGCCTCTGATCATAACTAATATTTCGTGGTGCCATTTGGCGGCAAAACCATTTAGTTCAGAGGGCCCCGAGTCATAACAGTTTATCCTGCAATGGAATTTGGGAGAAAAATTGCCGGTTAGAGGACACATACCATGTCTTTACTGGCAGATGATTCTTTGAGAATGGATCCTAGTGATATTTTTTACTATGCATTAGCTTTATGTGAGCTGAAATTATATTCGAATTTATCCACCTTGACAAACAATTATGGAGGGCGGATGGATTTTGCTTTAATTATTTGGATGGTTGGATTTCAGTTTTAAATATCTGAATTTGGATGATTTTGGAATTTTCAATTTTTTGAATTTGTGGGTTTTTGGGTAGCACTTGAAAGTATTTGAAGTTAAACCCTCCGGTTGAGATTTATATCCAACACGTCCATCATCGGGGTATACGGGGTTATTTCCTTTTCATTAAACCTTGGCGACCATATCAACTTGCCGATAAGAGATCGGGTTTTATTGGCTTTATATCTTTATTAGTGAATTCATATTATTATAGGTCTTGAAGGCCTAATATGAATATATTAAGACAAATATATCAGTCACCAACACCATATATTTGTCTGATGATTCGAACCTTGTTAACTCCCATTGATTCACATAGAAGGATCAGGTTCAAACTTGAATTCCCTTACTGACCCGAACAAAATCTCTAGACATCACGTGTGTACCCACAACATGCTTGTCGAGGCCCATGCGGGTGTTTGGGGGCATTTCATAATTAAGCCCTATCGACTCCTTTTTACCTGCTTAGGAGGATCGGGTTTAAATATGTTGACCTGCGTAGCATCCCTAGACATCACGTGTGTACCAATAACATGCTCATTGGGACCCATGCGGGTGTTTAGGGGTATTTTATAAATAAACTCTGTCAACTCTTTTTTACTTATTTAGGAGGATCGAGTTCATATTTGTTGGCCCGCGCAGCATTTCTAGACGTCACGTGTGTATCCAAAATACGCTCGTCGGGGCCCATGCGGGTCTTATGATTGCACTTGCCCCCTTTTTGTGTACATATATGTATACAAATTTTGGTGCATATGCGGAGGTACTTTGAAACATTTAGTGTTGATCAGTTGAGCGGGTCGCCATTATTTGAATGCAATGCTCTACTTGGAAGCTCGTACATGCCTTATGTCTACTTGCAAACATGTTGCAGATCTGATGGCATGACATAGCAGCTTCTGGATAGAGTTGTTTGCTGCATTACATAGGTAGACTATCGTGCACTACTTGTTGCTTTCTGTAGGGGGATTGTGGTGCACTAATGAATCTCCTGCTTTGATCATAGATAACTGCATTTAACACGAGCTTCTGCGATGGCTCGTAGTCATTTGTACTTGATGTAGCCATATTACATTTTTTTGGGGATGATGCATTGAACATACAGTAAGTCTCCTATGACAATTCATAGGAGCCTACATCTGTTGTAAATCTTTCGTCTCCACTTGCAGCAAATCAATGTGTTTGTTAACCATTTGAATGGTAGTTGATCGTAGGAGTGTAATAACATTCACTATCTTTTGTTATGTAACTTGTAGGTGTGTAGGTATATTGTACACATAGCAGGTATATAGAGTTTTCCTACAAATAACAAGTCGTATAAACCTCTACATTCTCCATGGGCCTTTGTATTCATTTCATGTTAAATCCTTCTGCTTGCAGGGAATTGATGTATTTGCTTAGCACCAGACTGTTTGTTGATCGTAGGAGTATCTTAACATTCATCGTATATTTCACTGAACATGTTGAATTTGGGATAGGCCTCTCACAACATCATTGGACCCTTCTTCTTGCTGTAGATTAATGTATTCATTGACCATAGGCGAGTCACATTTCATCATCAACCTCTCCGTGTATCATGATCTTTTTCACCTATAGGTGGGCCACTGTAGGCATATGAAAAAGTCTTCTGTCATTGGCAACATGTATCTTCATCCATTATATTTTGATCATCGTTGCTTGCAAGGGTTGAATACTTTTGCTTGTATTTTGACATTGCTCGCAAGGATGATGTATCAATTATTGTCTCCTACGACATGGTTTGTAGTGTTTGTATTTGTCGCATGTCTTTTAGTACTAGCAAGAGATTGTCACATGTGTTTGTCAATTGATGATTGCTCGATGCCAAAGAGATAATTTCCTTCATGACTCTCTTGTTCCACTTGTGAGCATATATGATGGCTAGCATGTCATCATATTCATTACAAGCTTCTGATTGTATGCATCTAAATGACTTGTTGGGTATACTATTGATTGTTCAACATTTATGCATGACTCTTATCACATGTCAAAGTCCTTGTTTGCATTTTAATTGTCACTAGTTAGAAGTTCTATGTTGTTTGTTTATGGATTATGACACACACTAAAGCTTTCATATGCTTGAAGTTTCCTCCATCACGAGTCCCCTGTTGTTCATCCAAGTCTTTACTTGAGTTCAACTATTCAAGTCAAGTTTGAATCAAGTTTTGAGTTTGAATCCAACTAGTTCAAGTCATATTTACTTAATATTCAAATTAAGTCCAAGTTTGAACTTATTAGATTCAAGTATATTTGGTTAATCATTTGCTTTATGTCCAAATACAAGTCCATCTCATTGCTCAAGTTCAATGTCAAAGTTCTGGTTTTGCTTGAGTCCAAATCAAGTCCACAAGTCCGTTGTCAACTTGTCCAAGTCCTTGTACAAATTCAATTGAAGTTCAAGCCTTTTGTTGTTCATTTAAGTTCTAGTTTAGATTCAAGTTAAGTGCCATTTTTTTAATCAAGTTCAAGTACGGCCTCGTATTCACCCAAAATTTCAGCAGCCTCCTGGCATCTCCCCCATTTAGAAGAAACTAAGAGAAACTGGGCCTTCCCACCATGCGCAATAAAGGCGTGTATGGTAGGTGTCCTTAGACACAGTGGTCGTGGTCTTCATTTCCACCACGTGCAATAAAAACGTGTATGGGTTCTTCAAGGGTACCTATTTAGAAAGACAGTTTGCTTTCCCCTCGTTCGAGGGTACTTCTGAGTAGCCCCGCCTCATCATAGGCCTCGCACCGGCGGGGTCCCATCCCACCACGCCCAATAAAGACGTGTATAGGCAATTTTTCAGTGTGCCACGAACTCCAAAATAGGGCTTTTAGGTGATTACCTACCTTATCGTAGACACCGCACTGGGGTCCCATCCCACCACGCATAATAAAGGCGTGTATGGGTAGTTTTTTGGTGCACCATGAACTTCTAGAGCGAGAATCTGAGTTTAGGAAAATTCATACATTCGCGGGGTTGACATGTAGATCGAGGCATATGAAGCTTCTTTTCCTTCTCCCCCCCCCCCCCCCCTCTTTTTAAAGGAAAAATAATAAAAAAGATTAATTATAATTAATTATAACTATTATTATTTAATTAGAATTAAAAATATTTAATATATAATTAATTTGACTAATTATATTTAATTAGTCAATAGGTTAGAGACCGAAATGATCGTTGTCTGGTGATGGAGGTCGGAAGGACCATAGTAGGTGATGCAGGTGGGAAGGACCGTAGTTGACAGGAGATAGGGTCAGAAAGACCATTTTCTGGTGATGGAGGTCAGAAGAACCATCATAGGTGATAGAGGTCATAAAGACCTTAGTTGATAAGAGATTAGGGTCTGAAAGGCTGCAGTAGAAGGGGCGGTACTTCAGTAGAAGACCGGGCGTCAGGTGGTGGCCTAGTGGAGCTCGGGGCCTCAAGTGGCAATCCGAAGAAAGTCCGTGCCTCAGGATGGAGCACAGGGCCTCAAGTGGTGGTCCGATAGAAGTTTTGGGCCTCAGGTAGTGATTTGGTGGAAATCGGGGCCTCAGGTGGTGGCATGTGGAGCACAGGGTCATAAGTGAAGGTTCGGTGGAAGTCCGAGCCTTAGGTGGTGGCCTGGTGGAGCACAGGGCCATAAGTGACGGTTCGGCTTAAGTCCGATCCTTAGGTGGTGGCCTGGTGAAGCACAGGGTCTCAAGCGGTGTTCTGGTGGAAGTCTGGGCCTCAGGTGGTGGTCCGGTGGAAGTCTGAGCCTCAGGTTGTGGTCTGGTGAAGCACAAGGCCATAAGTGGTTGTCCAAAAGAAGTCCGGGCCTCAGGTGGTGGTCTTGTGAAGCAACGGCGTCAGGCGGTGGTCTAGTTGATGTGAGGGCCTCAAGTGGTGGTCCGGCGGAGAAATGGCGTCAAACGGTGGTCCGCCGGAGGCAAGGGCCTCAAGTGGTGGTCTGACGGAGCAACGACGTCAGGCGCTGATCTGAAGGAGGTGAGGGCCTCAAGTGGTGGTCCGGCGGGGCAACGACATCAGGTGGGGGTTCGGCGGAGGTGAGGGCCTCAAGTGGTTATCCGGCAGAAGTCCAAGCCACAGGTGGTGGCCAGGTGGAGCACAAGGCCTCAAGTGGTGGTCCGGTGGAGCAATGGCATCAGGTAGTGGTCCGGTGGGGTGAGGGCCTCAAGTGGTGCTCCGACGGAGCAACGACATCAGGCGGTGGTCCGGCAGATGTGAGGGCCTCAAGTGGTGGTCCGGCGGAGCAACGGTGTCAGGCGGTGGTCCAGCAGAGGTGAGGGCTTCAAGTGGTGGTCCGGCAGAAGTCTGAGCCACAGGTGGTGGCCTGGTGGAGCACAAGGCCTCAGATGGTGGTCCGGCGGAGCAACGACGTCAGGCGGTGGTCCGACAGAGGTGAGGGCCTGAAGTGGTGGTCCGACGAAGGTTCGGCGGTGGTCCGGTGAAACTCCAGCGGTGGTCGAGGAGGAGCTTCTACCTTCTCTTCTCTTCTTCTCTTCTTGCTTCCATTCCCCCCTCAAGAGGAATGAGGGGTCTATTTATATATTTTCTGGAGTGGCATGGCCCATAAATAGGTGAGAGATCAAGGGGTAAATGGGGAGTGGTTGGATGGACGGCCGATATTGAATCCCTTGATCATGCCTTGATCATGCACCATTCGTCAAACAATCGAAGGCCTTAATGATGTCAAAATTTGGCGATCTTGGGCTCGTTGGATTTTTCTCGTCGAGCCGCTCGATTTGACTATAAGCTCGTCACATTTGGTAACTCAAATTATGGTACGAACTTTCCAACAGCGCTTCTGGTCCTTGATTTGGACTCATTTGGGTTCAGATTGAGTCGAATTTGGTGTCGTCAGGTTCGTATTTCCGAGACTCTTAATTTGACTATAAGTTTGCTGAAATCGGAGTTCAGGTGATCCCGGATTTAATTTTTGAAGTTTTCGACTTGATTTTGCCTCGAGATTCGTGCCCAATCAACATAATTTTTGGAAGACATATCATAAAGATAGTTAAAATCTAATAATTCATTATAAATCTAAACTATCTAAAAATTAGCTTAAATTTTGGAGAAATATTTTTTAGGTTGGTTATGACTTGTGGTCTAAAATTCATTCCATTTGGAGTTCATTTGAAGGAACAATTATTACGACCTCTGACCGGACGTAGAGCTACGTTCGGCCGCCAATAACATGTCGCCACGTGTTCTTACTCTTTACCGCGCGGCCCGATGACTTGACCCGAACCGGAACCCGGGAAAGCTATGTTCGCGATTTTCTCGGTATTGCTCGGTATTGCTTTGCAAAACGAGAAATACCGCTCTGTGAAGGCCAATACCATGCAAATACCGAGTTGTACCGAGTTTTTCTACAACTCGGTATTTGCTCGTTATTGCTAGGTATTGCTCGGTATTGATTATTGATTATATGATAGCTTGAAACTAAATCTCACTAGGCTCCTAAAAATTTATTTTAATCAAATAAAAAAAACTTTTTAATAATATAGAAAGATAAATAGCTAGAAAAAGTAAATAAAATGCGGCTAAGTCCATAGCATCTTAGTTGTAATCCTTGTTTAGACTCCTTGCCGATGAGTTTGGATAAATCACTTGACCTATAATTGTGCAGTTCTATCTCAAAGGATGTAAGCTCCTTAGAAAAAAAAATTATTTTCATAAGATTTTTTTTTTTTATAATTTTCAAATCATAAAGATTTTGCATATAATCATCATAGTGTTGCATTAAAAAAAACTAATGCAAAATAAAATATTAATTGCATTTGAAATTAGAAGCATAAATATCATTCAATTGTTTGGGGTCATTTAGGATCTCTAGATGTATCTTCCAAATTTATAATTAAATAACAACTCTCCAGATAAGGCGGGATATCATAATTTTGAAGCGACTAGATGGGTTTAGTTGTCAATCCTCTCTAAGTAGGGTTGGCAAGTCGAAAAGAGTTGTGAATCCTTGAGGGTCAGAATCAGCTTTACGTTTGATGCTGGGTAAGCCAAGTCTTGTTTTTCAATATAATTAATAAATTGAAAAATAATTATAGGCTTTACATTATATTTTATATTTTCTAATAATGTTGCATTCTGAATGTATTTGACACCAAGTTAATTACTTCTCAAGATACGGTATTATTAATCAATTCATGTATTTGATTAAAACATTAGATATGAAACTCGACATTATAATAGAAAAGCACATAACGGACAATGTGCAATAAACATCCTTAATCTAAATGATTTAGAGATCCTAATAAATCTGATTAAACCAATATCTCACAAATTTCATTAATCTTCTAAAGAGAGTTGGAAGGCATAGCGAGAAGATCTAGAGAATAAAAACTGGAGGAGAAGATAGATAGAAAAGATACATAGCAATGACCGATCACCGTCAATGATATCTCGTTTGACGCTTAGAAAACAGTAGACATGCAGCAGTGAACAGTGGTAGCAGAGCATTATACCTTCCATTTCTACAGTAAAAAAAAACATCAAATAAAATCGAGATCAATATATAAAAATAGAACAAGATCTGAAATATTAAAGAGAGAATAACAATCACAGTAGAAAGGAACAATTTTCCGCCTCTGATTCTACCCATTGAGCCACTCCCCTGTATTATGGTTTTCTGTCCACAGAATCGAATCATGACTGTATTCAAGATTGCATGGCATTTGAGAAACCTTAATCAGCATATTAAGCTAATTAGTTGTTAATCCCATCTATTCTAAATAAGGATGAATTAATATTAACAAAAACTATAGGGTGTTTTGGGCCAAGAGAGTGCTTGATGGCCAAATAGGTAGGTTTATTAATTTGAGCAAATGCAAAGAGTTCTTCTTCATCCTCCACCTCGTTCTCCCAGTAAAAATCTTAGGGAAACTTACATACATACCACTATATACTTAATATTTTACAAATCTAACACCTCATACATTAATATTACATATTTACCACTCAAATCCCTACTTTATATTGTTTCTACCACTTCATCTAACGCCTCCTCACGACGTTTCTCTGTTCCCGCCCCATACCTGTGACGGACGGACGGACGGACGTATTTCTTCCCGCCAAAATCCGTCCGTTAAGTCTCTCATATTTTCTTTTGTCGGACGTCTCGCCATTTTCCAGCATCTAAAGCTCATCATTTTCCACCATCTGAGATCGAAACAGTTCTAATCGCATTGTTCTGCACAGTAATGTCTTCCGTCGTATTTCCTTCAGGGTTGCTACAATGGCACTAATAAGAACTGCTACAGACATTTTAAAATTTTTTTTTTTAAATAAATAAAAGTATTGTAGCTTTTGTGGATCAACAAACAGAGATTGCTTTTGCCACATACTCCATTCTGCACTGGAGCTTCGAATTTATTTTGACATCATATATTGGAACTACCAGGTCAGCCTGGAGCTAATACCGGATATTGGAACTACCAGGTTAGCCTGGAACTACCAGGTTATACAAATACTGGAACTACCGGATTTTGACATCCGAAATGGAGCTAATACAGGATTTTCACATCCGAACGGAACTGGAGCTACTACCGGAACTGGAGCTTTCATCTTATATTGTTGTTAAAAATGCTAAAAAGTAATTAGATGACAATGCAACTGTGAAAGAATCACAATAACCAGACTTCAGATCTATAATTTGGGATTCAAATACAAACTAACATTAAACCAACAAGTACTCCATTGCACAAAGTTTTTTTTAATTCCACAAAAGCTGAAAATACATAATTCCTTTTCATACAATAGCAGGAGATAATTTCTCCAAGAAACACCAAAGTTTGCTTCGCATTCCACAAAATCAAGCACAACATATGCTTGAACACAATATAACACTAACCAAAATAAACTCGTACTGCAATGTCGATAAAAATCATCACTAACAAAACTTTCAACGTAAGACGAATCGAGTCAAAATTCTTAGAATTCCTTGCTTCATATGCCTTCAATTCGAAATGTGTGACATAAGATGGGTCTTCTAGCTCATCCACCCATTTAAAGTAACTGCAGTCGTCCTCACTTCTATTAAAAACACACCTATAAAACTACCTTCCACTGTTTGGTCCTCGGTGGTAGGTAAACAAGACACATTTTAGATGACAATGGCAGTACACCTTAGAATGTTGCGGCCTATTTTTCACAACGGAAGAACTCGAAGAACTCATTAAAACTTTTGCAAAACCTGAAAATATGCACAACAGCAGATTTATGCATAAGCAAATAGCAATTTATAAATTAATAAGAAAGAAAATTTCATAAATCTGTACTTATAAAAAAGGTTATCAAACACGAAATCGTTACATATGCAAATATTGCAGCAGGAGATTTTGAAGCTATAATCTTTAGTTTTTAGTACCTACAAAATTATTTTAAAGTCCGGTAAAGAACCTTCCTAGGAAAAGCTAACAAAATTATTTTCAAGGAAATAATTTAGGAATGCAGAACGGCAAACCTGAACGAGGTCCGACAATATTTAACGAAAATCAGCGGGTAGGTGACGGAGAACAAGCTCTCTGAGCAAACCAAATCATTTTTGAAAAAAAAATGAGAGAATGCATCAGGAAAAGAAACGTCGCAAGCTAAAATCAGCAGTAAGTTGACGGACAAGAAGCCAGTCTCCGAGCAAAACAAATCATTTTGAATAAAAATGAGAGAATGCATGAGAGCTTACCTTCCTCCCCTTTTGCAAGCTCCGATTCCTCCTTCAATTCTACCCTAACTGACTCTCAGAATCGCGTTAAACAATAAGGCAGAGAAATGTTGTTCGGAAGGCAGAGAAACGTCGTGAGGAGGCCTTAGATGGAGTTGTAGAAACGATATAAAGTAGGGATTTGAGTGGTAAATATGTAATATTAATGTATGAAGTGTTAGATTTGTAAAATATAAAGTATATAGTGGTATGTATGTAAATTTCCCAAAATCTTATTACCACTGCAGCAAAATTTGATTTTTATGCATAAAGATGAGATCTTGACAAGAAAGATCATGAGAGATAAAATGAAAAAAGAGAGAGCTTGGTGAGAGGCTAGGTACCTAGAAATCATTTTGGAGGTTCATTGGAATAAGGATGACTTTTCCTTCACGGATGGTGAGGGAGTAGCACTCTTCAGCCTGGTGTAGATTCTGAAGGTGGAGTTGTGGACTATTTCCTCGACATAACTAGCAGTGGCGTCATGCCAAGAGGAGGCGGCAAAGGCGAAGTGCAAGGAACAGACGGTCAGGTTGTGCGGCGAGCAGCGACTGCGTCAGGTGGCCTCGATGGTGCAGGAAACAAGAAGCAGAGAAACGAAGGGGAAAGGTTTTTAAAAACCGGATTGGACCGGCCGGTTCAACCGTCAACCGTGAACCGGCAAGTTGTCCAAGCTGGTCCAGTTTAAAAACTGGTTTCGCAGAGAACCAGTCAAAACCGGCGATTCAACCAGTGAACTGGTCCAGATTCGAAAGAACTGGCCGGTCTTAAATTTTTTTTAATAATATATAAACAATATATTTTACTTTATTAAAATTTCTTAAAATAATTTTTTTTTAAATAATGAGATTTTTAATATCATAATATATAGATGTCATCTTATTAAATAAGTTTTTTAAGAAAAGAGAGAACTATATAAAGAGCTAAAAGGCAATCATCTCATACTCCTTTTTGATGTGGGACTAAAAATGTTACATGAATGCTATATGAGCTTGAATGTAAGTTTGAGCTTTATTGGGTCATTAATTTATGTTGGTTGGGCCACAAATTTGGATTGGTTAGGCCACGAATTTGGGCTGGTTGGGTGCAAAGTTTTTTTTAATTTGTATTATAAATTTGTTATAATGTATATTATATAAATTAATAATATAAATCAATATATTATATTAAATAATATTCTTATGACACATTTGTAAATTTAATATTATAAATTTATATATTAAATTAAATTTTTTAATTTGTTATAATGTATATTATAAGAATATCATTTATTATAATTATAATTAAATGTAAAAATTAATTATAATTAAATAATTAGATATTCATAAATATAATATAATTAAAATATATATTTTATAAATTATAATTATATTATAATATAGTCATCATTTCAATTTAATTTAATTATATTGAGATATAATCTATTAAAATTATATAGTTTAAATTCTTAGTATTATATGATTTGAGGTTAGACACCCATAATTATTCTATTAATGTTATTAATTTTTAATAATATTATTATTTATTACATCATCCTGTTTGACCCCCGTTCGACCCCAGTTCGATCCCTGTTCGACAAATCGAATCTTGAACCTATTCTTTTTCAGGTTTATTATCCGGTCCGATTTTCACAACCTTGATTTTTGGTGCTATATACGACTCTTCTCCCACCACATCTCTTTTGATTTGGTTCGAGTTACTACACTGTTATACTCACTTTAGCCTTACAATCTGACGATGTTTTTCTACATAAGCCCTCATCTGTCAAGTATTTTCTTTATTTTTTATTAAGAAATATAAGCCCCTTAAATATAATAAATTCGAATTATCAAAACTTTAAAGTTTAATATAGGATATATTAGAGTTACTTTTTTGAGCTTCTCAAAATACAATACTTTTTCTTTCTTTCTTTGTCCTCTGGAAAGAGCTGCTTCAATATGAGAAAATCTTATCTAAAATGTCAAAATACTATCCTTGTCTTAAACTTTAAAATCTTAAGAATAATTGTCACTAATTAAGAATATCCTTCACAACTCTCCTTGGCCTATTGGTTGAGAGTTTAGACTTTCAACTAAGAGGTTCAGGGTTCGAGTTTATGTGTATGCGTTGTGTGTGTGAGTTTGCCTTAAATGGACTAAATGTACCAAAAAAAAAAATATCCTTAAGAGATTCACTTTTGAGATGGATGTAATTAATAGTAAGAATTTGCTTTAATGGGAAACCTATAACTTACATTAAAACAAATCCTATTATTCTCATTTAACTAGGGTAAATATCTAAGAATATGGGTATTAAAAAAACCAACATTTTTTTAATACTGATATAGATTATCATTTTATTTTTTCGAGATGAAATGTTATTCTTTATATTGTATTTGATTATAAAAATGAAATTTTCAAAAGTATTTCCTAAATCCATTAAAGAATATATTTTTTTGTCTTTCAAGATGACATGTTATTCTCTATAGTGTATTTGATTACAAAAATAGAAAATTCAAATCCTGTGATTTATTTTCCCTAGAGACGAACTTGCCTGACCTGAGATTTTTCTTCCTAAGTTCTTTAGTTTTCTTGCAAGTTTTTTTGTCTCAAGGCTTGAACGATTTAGGGAATAGTCTGTTATTTTTTAGCTTGAGCTTGAATGAGAACTCAGCTAGTCCTCATATTTTTTGGTCATCCTTTATTATTACGAAGCTGAGTGACTCTGACTAGCTAGTTTTAATCTAATGATTTAGCACTTGCTCAAAGTTGTGGGCAAGTTGCTCGATAGTTTAGCGAGTGCAAGCTCGTTGCAAGAGTTTTATTACTAAACTCACTCTTATGATTTCCATGTACATGTAGGATGGTGTGTGAGTTGCCTGGGCATCATTGATTCTAAGAGTTGAATTCCCTGACCCAAATTATTAGTCATAGAATTTAAGTTTTTAACTTACCTATATTAGGAATCTCTTATGTATGATTTGTAAAAAGATAGAGAATGAAAAAAGAAAATTCATTTCATGAAAAAAAAAAAAAAATTGAATAAAAATACAAGAAGTATAGGACCTCTCTTAGGGATAGAAAGTTTTCAAGCCATCAATGCTCTAAGTCTTTGCCACTTTCTTTCTTGAGTATGTTTGTAGTTTATAAGCTCCTGGGATGACTTACATCTAGATGATTTATTGACCCTCAATATGCATGCCAACCAGCCAAGAATAGGCTGGCAAGCAACATAATTTTTTTTCTTCAGAATAATGTTTCCTAAGTGTAAGGCTTTCCTATTAATCTACAAATTATTTTATCTGATCATCTTTCTCTTTACTTATTCTTGCTTGAGGTAAACTTATGCTTAGAGTTCTTCAAGAAGGTTGGTGGTTATCTCCAAGACTTTTTGTTTCCACGTCTCCTAATCATAGAGTTTATTGTCTTTATCGTTAGTAGTGGTGACCACTCACTCGCTATGCAACTCAAACTCTATAGTTAGCAAGTGGTTGAAGAGAGAGTCATCCTTAGAACCCATAGTACCTAGCGTAGCACTTTCACCGACTTGCCTCTTTCTTCTTCCACCTTCTTCCATATGATATTGAGGATATTCTTTTTTTTATTTCTTTAAATTATCCATTAGTCAATGGGTGGTGGACTTATATGAATTTTAGGTGAACTCTTTGAAATTGGTAGAAGTCCTTTAAATCTTATCGATTAAATTGGGCATATTATTGATGTTGATCATGAGAGGCAGGCCATATTTGTCGATGATGTCTATCCAAATTAAGTTTTTATTAATGGTGGAGGTTGTCTTCATGAGTGCCTTGGCTTCTATCCACTTGGTGAACTAGTTGATCAGGACTAGTATGAATCTCATCTATCAAGTTAAAGGTGGGAATGCTATCAAAAGATCAATTCCCTAGACGATGAATGGCCATGGGCTGTTGATACATTATAACTTGTAAAAAGGTTGTAGCAACATGGGGTTGAATTTCAAGAACTAAGAAATACTTTAAAAATTCATCAGCATCATTCTTTGGAGTCAGCTAATAATGCCCTTGCCTTAGAATTATGTGGGCGAGTTCCCTTCCTTCTGAGTGACTAACACACTAACTTTAGTGACTTTTTCTAAGCATAATCACCTTTTTATCTTCTCTAATGATATTTTAAACAGAGTGAATCATTGATCTTCTAAAACATTCCTCTTATTTTAAAATTTTTATTTTTAACTTGATTTTAAAATCAACTATGTTTGTAACACTTTAGTGTTGGTTGTCCTTAAATTAGATAAAAAATAATGGAAACTATCCAACTTATCAGGTATCCACTTTCTATCTTTATGATCTTTTCTTCTTCAATAGTTAGTCTCATTATATTTACAGTTGGTTTCCATCAGGATTTTTTTATTTGGTAAGTAGGCCGACAAATTAGCTTAGCTCATGGGGTATCTTGATTATTTTGAAGTATGATATATTAAAATTCTATATTTTTACTTTGAAGATGTACTTTAAAGCATTTAATCTCTCACATCATACTCTCCATTTATTCTGTTCACAATTAGCTATGAGTTAGAATATACAGCTAGTTGAGTTGCTCCAAGACCTACAGTTATTCACAAACCACCAAGTAAGGCCTCATACTTGGCTTAGTTATTAGTCAGTTTGAACTTATTATTGGTAGCTTGCATGATGATAATTCCTATTAGGCTTTTCATGACCATTCATGTGCCTACTCCTTGCTCGCTTGGACCTCCATCAACATAAAGGGTTTAGGGTTGTTATTGAGCTACTATGTCTTGCTCATTGCCCTAAGTTTTAAAATCAGCAATGAAGTTAGTGAGTGCCTGAGCCTTGATGGACATCCTTGGTGTGTTGTTGATTTGAATCTCACTTAGATATACTAACCACCTAAGTAGCCCCAAAAAATCATTAGACTTATTGCATCTTCTTAGAGTGGATAGTTAGTCACGACTTATATAGTGTGTGCTAGTATGATTGTAACTACCTAGCTTAAGTTATTAATGCCCATGTGATTTTCTTCATGATTTGATAACTTTGCTCTGCACCTTTAAGGGTTTTTCTCTCATACTATACTATCCACTGCTTATGTCTTCTTCCCTTACAAGAACTGAACTGATATTATCCTTTCCCATGCCTAGATAAAAGAACAAGTCCATGTTGGTCTTGAAAACTGGAGTAGAGGCGACGAAAGAACAAATTTCAATTGTTAGAAGGTGACATCATAATTCTCATTATGTTAAATTTTTGGCATTTGATGTACTTTGAAGTATGGAGAGAACCTCTTGCGTAGCTTAGAGATGAAGCGGTTGAGGCCAGCGACTCACTTAGTGAGTCACTGCACTTACTTGGTCACCCTTCCTTGCGGCATCTCTATGATTGACTTTAGTTTGTTTGGATTCACCTTAATTCCTTTAGCAATGAGAGGAAACCTAGGAACTTCCCTGATAAGATATTATACCTTTTTAGAGTGGCATATATCTTCTTAGAATATTTAATATACTAGTTGGGTGACTTGTTTTTACCAATAAATCATCCATTTACACTTCAATGGTTCTACCCTTTTGGTTCTTGAAGACTCAATCCATCATTCATTGTTAGTTCAACTCTATAAATTCAAGCCAAAGGGCATGACCTTATAATAGTACAAGCCTTTTACAATAATGAAGGCAATCTTTTTGTAGTCAATTTGGGTGCATCTTGATTTAATGGTAGCTAGAGAAGGCATTTAAAAATCTCATCATATAATTACCCACTATCAAGTCCACCAGCAAGACTATCTTAGGTAGTGGGTAACCATTATCATATTGAAGATTTAGTCTGGATATTAAATCAACATGATGAAGTCGACTTCCATTAGCTTTTGTACCTTGTACTTGATGGGTTAGTTGATTATGGATATACTCTTCTTTATTTTCTACTTTATTAACCATGCTTCTCTCCTCATAATAAACTTATGATATATGAATTTCTCACTAATTTCTTGGCATCTCTAAAATTGTCCAAGCAAAGGAATCGAGGTTACCTATGAGAGCTTGAATGATCTCACCTCTATGTTCTTTACTAAAGGAGGAGCTTATTTTGATGGTTCTAACTAACTCCTCCTCCATTTTTAGGACTTCTTCAACTGCTTCCATGGTCTCTAGGCTGGGCCTCTTACTACCTCTAATTGTAGAACTTCTTATGGAGAGGATACCATCTTCTTAACTTCTAATAGATATTAGGTACACATTTGGGTGAGGTCACCCTTCATAGTGATCTCCATTCCTCCTAAAAGAAATTAGATAGCTACATGATAAGTTTACATCACAACTCTAGATGTGTTTAATAGAATCCTGCCAAAGTCGGCATTGTAAGTGACTTGGGCATCTAATATGATGAAATCCACCATGGTAGAATACTATTGGTCTCCATAGGGTGAGTAATCCTTCAACTCTCTTTTTTTTTTTTTTTTTTTTTTGAAGGCATATAGAGCACCTACAATAAAAGTGAGTAAGCAATGAGGTTCATATTTTAAAATATAAACTTAAAAAAAGATATTAAAAGAACTCCCTATATCCATCAAAATAATGCATATCTGATTGTTAATGACCAAGGCAGTGAAACAACAACAATGTTATGAGAGTTTCCCCTAGCTAGCTTGTCTAATTCTCTGAGTGTGACAAGGGGCAACGTTTAATGTTAGGGATCACGAGGTATATGCTAAGTTTACCTCTCCAACTTTCATCATTTTCACCATTTTTAATGACCTAGCTTGATTTCTATCCATAATAGTGAGAACACCTTTTTTAATTTAGACTAAGTAAGTAGGGACGTGCTAGTTAACACTTCCTTCCATGGGAGGTTTCCCTAGGAACCATCCAAGATCAATAAGTACAAACTATTTCAACTAGCCAGCTTTGATAATCTCTTCAACCAATCTTAGGAGAGTATTAACACTTGTCTGTGTTGTGACTGTAATATTTATGGAGAGCACGATGCTTAGATCTATCTTGGGCATCTGCATTCACCTACATAAGGGTTGGTAACTTGAAAAACTCTTTATTCAAAATGTCCTTGACTAACTCAGCCATAGGCACTATCAATGGATTATAGGTAAGATAAGATGAGGGATGGTGTGATACTTTCTTAGGGTAGGGGTGAGTGGCACAAGAGTGTTCATCCACCATTGGTGTGTGTGGTCCAATAATCCTCAATTGCCTATGTTATAGGGGAACTCTTTGGTGCTCTGTGCGATGAAAATCTTATGGTGGATTGGGTCTTTTTTTCCATTTTCTCCTTATGGTGAAGTTTTTCTATATCTTGCTACTACTTGCTAATCTTTCCCTAGGTGGGTTTATGAGGTTGAATGGTTGTGGAGGACTCAACTAATCTTTTATGCTCTTTAACATTTTCATGATTGTTGTCTAATTTTTATAACTCGATGAGCTTCTTTAAATATTATAGGCTGAGTGTGTAATAGAAAGGCACTCTATCAATCCTTCGGTGTATTTATAGTATTTCCTTTGTCATGGGTTATAATATTTATGTTATAAAATTTTTTTATAATTAAAAGAATAAATAATCCTATTAAGGTATCTTTCCTCATAGGTTGGTAATTAGGCCGGTAAGAAAATACTTATTTATTTTGTAGAAAGAACTATTGTACGCCTTTTACATTCTTTTCAGTTGAAAAATGTAAAATATTATGTTTTATTCTTTGATCAATTATAAATCTTCCTTCATCCCTCTTAGGAGTAAGTTCAGGATCTCTCATGATACTCTTATAATATCTTATGAATGTCTAGAAAGAGTCATGTTCTAATCTGAAACTTTTTTCGTAATTCCATTAAATTATTCATGCAATAGAGACAATATTGTCATTTTTGTAGTACATCAAATTAAACATAGAATATTAAAATATGGCTTGAAAATAAATGATTTAGGGGTGCTAATAATTTTTTTTCTCATGTCATCATTATTTTAATAATAACATGATAGTTTTTATGGTAACTACTTTCTATACTATGGAGTTTCATTTCAAAAGGCCTTCCTATTTTATTTGTGGTGTATATTTAGTTACCATGGAGATTTTAAGGACAGAAGCCAAATTATCTTGGAAAATAAACTCCCTCATAATCTATCTTCCCTACCTCAATGACCTTATGATTTAAATAACATCAATCAACATGGGATGTAAGCCTATAGTTATAATAACAATTAATACTTTAGTATAAAAGTCCCCAAGACTACCAACACATATACCATACTTTTCCTCACGTAGAAGTGTGTCTCCTCAAGTTTAAATAAGCTCAACATACCCTATATCTTCTCAAGAGATTGAATGTGTCTCTTAATGCATTATTTCAAGCTATACAAGTTTTGATGTTGTTTATTATGCTGACTTGAGTAATAGGAACATCTGTTTCTAACAAAACATTTATGTTTTTAATAATCTCCACCCATTTGAATGCATCAACTTGATAATTCTAAAGATTTTAAGTTTCTTATCCACTTCAACAACCCTTACACATTAGGCATATTGATGTAAAATCATTGTAGTTGGAGTATATGCTATCTTTAATGGATAAAAATTTTCACTTTACCCATGCCACAAAAAAATGAAACTCGTCAAGTTCAAACTAATGAAATTATCATGTGCAACTTCGTTATTACCTTATCCACCTTGCTCTTACTATCACATCTAATTATAGTTCTATAGAAGAATTCCTCTGCTACCTCAACCTTCAATAGTCAAAAGAATTATGCATCACCCTCTTCTTCAAGCAAATGCTCCATTTGATTTTTTTATCTCATTAACATAGCTTACCATTCCATGCCCAACTTCATGTTTAGTATAAACCTATGTGTATATCAAAAATATTTTATAGTAATGGGGTTTAAATGATACATAAAAGATAATTTAGTCACATAAATAATCAAAATATGATTATAATGTTGTCCTACGTAGATTTATTTTTCTTAAACATTAAAAATAAATTAAAAAAAAGGATAGTTTTGCAAAAATTAAATTGATTTAGTTTTTTAAATGTGAAGAAATTTGTGGCTGATGGTGGAAATTGCAAAAAAATAAAAATTAGTTTAGAAAATTTCAAATTAGGAGTAGAGAACTTAGAGTTATATTTCACCAAGATATCTTTAATCAGACATTATACTAATTTGATCAATTAGTAAGAAAACATTAGTTTTCTTATAGATCAAATATATTATTGATACATTAGTTTTCTTAGATCCAAATATATCATTTACTTTCTCCAAAAAAAAAAAAATCTAGATAATTTGGTTTATAAAACATAACATATCATTATTTTGAGATAGATTCAAAGTAATAATTTAATATAAAATAGGGATCATATAAATTATAGACTTGCTACATAAAAATCTCTATATTGTGATTGATTGGTATTTGTATACAAATCTCTACAACAATAACAAAAATAGAGTTAAATATTGTAGTATAAAATTTAATGAAAATTGTTAATAGATCAACTAAGAATAAATCCAATATCCATCTCCCTTTCTCTAAATAAAAAGAATTTATAACATGATAAAAGATAGAAAATTCATTGGTTGACTTAAAAAATAAAGTTAAGTAGAAATAGTGAAAAAAAAAAAAAAAATGCAAATAATCTTGATGATCTCCAAGCCACGTTTTTAAAACACTTTCTCAATTAAAAGATTCATTAGTGGAAGAATTCTTTTCTAAAGAAGAATGTCAACAACTTTCAAAATAGTTTTCCCCCAAAAATCCTGTCAAAACCCAATTAAAAGATATGTAGTTACACAACTTAGCTTGGGTTCCAATCCTTTCTATCTTTAGATGCTACAATGAGAGAGTTCTTGCAAGGTTGTGTAGGATCTATTTCCTTGGCACCATCCCATATACCTATATGACTTTAAAATATCATAAATTGGTAGTATGGTGTCAAAACTAGCACTATGATGCCAAAAATGGCATAGTGGCACCAATTTGTCTATTTATATGCTAAGAATGTTCTAGATTTTGATGTCATGGTGCCCAAACTATTACTATAATTTCCAAAAAAAGCATGGATTAATGCTTTGATTGTTAACAGGTTTTAGCTCTACTAAATGCTCCTTGAAATACTTGATCACTCCCAAATTTAAATTTCATAAAAGTTATGTCCTTATATGCTTTAAATTTATCAATCACAAAAATTCACTAAGTTCCTACATATTAAAGTATTTTAAGTTGGTGCGCAGAATTTCTTTAAAAAAATGAAAATAAGTAATAACAAATATAACTTGAAGAATAAATAATAAAATTGTTCTCACAAATAAAATTTAAATATTTTCTAGTCTTTGAGCAAAATAGAAAAAAAATAAAGTTATGTTTAACAAAGATAGCAAATAGAATAATAATTATAAAGTCTTATTGAATCTAAGCACTAACACATATTTCACAAACTATAATAGTCAAAGGATCATAATCATCTTACTAAACTAAAGCAGTAAGATAATAGTTCATGTTATTCAGATTACAACTAAATCAAATATTATAAGATAAATGATTTGAATATCATAAAAACTCAACCAAGTAAATAAAAATATGCCAATATGAATTTAAAAGTATGGCCCTACTCAAGAAATAGCCTTTATATCAGTCATCACTGATAAAAATGTTCACAATTCAATAGGGATTATTGGGACTTGAAGATACTATAAAAAATTTAGATGAATCAACATAGGAGAAAATTTTTCCTAACAAGAGTTTCGCTATCACTTAGTTTGTTTATGTGCATATCATATTAATTTATGAGATCACCTGAATAAAAAATAATTATGAGAATGTATAACATGAGAGAAAATCATTATTGAGTATGTATGCTAGTCGAAAGGGTTAGAATAGGCTTTACAAGGAAAATAGAAGACCTAGATCATTTCCTTGGTAATTTGTAACTAGATAATATTGTGCTAAAAAATCACAAGTGAAACTAAAATTTAAGCATTTTATTAGAAACATAAAGTCTTATAATTATTCTCCAATTTATAATAAGATTGCTTAATAAATAACTCATAGGGATGCAGAATAACTACAACACATAAATGAAATGAAATGCAACTTAATGCTTGAGCATTATTGCTCTTCACATAATCCATGTGCCACCACAATCTAGCTAGCACACTCTCCTTCACCAAATGCTTGAAAACCCGACCCAGACCCGACCCGGAAAATTTGGGTTGGACCCGACCCGATTTCAAAACGGGTCGGTTCGGGTTCCAGAAATTGACCCGTTTAAAAAACGGGTCGTGTTCGGGTTAACCCGACGGGTTGCCGGGTCAACCCGCGAACCCATTTAATTCAAAAAAATTTGAATCTCCCGGCCCTGCCTCGCTGCCCGCGCCACTGCCCGCCAGTGCTGCCCTCGCCCGCGCTGCCCGCTGCCCGCTCACCCGCTGCCCCAGCACGCTGCGCGCCCGCCCATGCTGCCCAGCGCGCCCGCTCCCGCTGCCCAGCATGCCCGCCTGCGCTGTTGCCCCTGCTCGCGTTTGCCCCCGCCGTCCCCAACCGCCGTTCCAGCACCGGCATAACCCAAAATCAGGTCGGATCGGGTCAACCCGACAACCCTCCAGGTTGGGTCCGTGTTCGGATTTTCGACCCGTTTGTCTACCCGGGTCGGGTTAGGTTCGACCCGTTTGAACCCGGGTCAATTTCGGGTTCGACCCGAACCAGACCCATGACCTGAAATTAACACCCATAATATCCCCCTTTTTTATGATGACAAAATAATTATTGTTTGTATAAATTTTAAATTTTAAGAATCTCCTAAACTCCCCATGAATTAATGAACATATGAAAATAAGGAGTCATTTCACAACAATTTTATCTTTTATCTTTTTTCTTTTTGATACAAACCAAAACAAGCATACAGATACGAGACAAACAAACACACAGATACGATACAAATAAACACACAGATACGATACAAATAATATTTTCTCCCCCTTTTTGTCAACAATAAAAAGAGGAGAAGAAAAAGAACATAAATATAAGCAAACATATGATAATCCTTTGATAATTAATTCTTGAAAGTGATTGAGATAAATATTGCAAATAAAATCAATTCATTAGGTAAATAAAAATGATTCATAGAATTTAAAAAGAGATATAACATTGATAATAAAAAATATATCAAAAATATGAATCAATTTAGACACTAAGATAAAAAAAATCATTGCAAAAAGGATGAATATAAAATTTGTATATTTCAAATGTCAATACGAAATATAAATGTACAGAAGATCAATTTGAATTAAGAGATTAAAAGATTATGGAAAGAAATGACTACCACATGTGGCGCTTTGTGCATCTTTTTCAATATTTTTGGCACATTTTTGTGCATCTTTTAACTTGTGGGCTTATTTTGTGCCTCTTTTTCAAATTGCGAACCATTACGCATTCCTTTTGATTTTTTGTATATTTATATATATTTTAAGAGTAATATTGATCTTTCAATAATCAATAATAAAAAATTTCAAATTTTTCTAAGTGCATTAATATTTATTGATAAGTGAAATATAAAATAAGAAAATATCATAATTGCAATAATAATATTAAATATTAATTTTGTCTAATAAGAGACATGAAATTGACATTCTTAGTTTTATCAAGTTATAAGCAAAACTTAAATTTAGAAAAATTAGATTTTCTAATGAATTCAATTTTGAGTTGTAGTTTAAGTTATAGCACTTGTTGGATCAAAAAGGTTTAGGGATTTTCATATAGACTACACACATTTTAAAAATAGATTAAATTAAAACAAGATAATTTATATTGATATCATTATAATGGATATTACAAAAGAAGGAATTATATCAATACCACATAAAACTCAACATACAAAAACATCAAATGAAACAAGCACATAACTAAAGCAAAATAGATCACAATGCAACACATCACAAACTACTACAATACAAAACACATCAACTAAAGAAAAACATAACCAAGTACATGAATTACTTTGATGGACCCTGATCTAGAGGAGGAGGAGGAGGTACAATACTGAAGAAGTTAAAATAACTACTCATCATAAGCACGTTGGAACTAATATCATTCATCTGCGCTCTCATGTACCCCATGTCCTGATTGTATTGAATATCCTGTTACTGTAAGTGAGTTTCAATTTGATCAAATCTTTGATCAAAATGAGACTCTAAGCGATCAAATCTCTAAACCAAATCCTGATAATTTGATTCATTAGCAGGTGCAGGTTCATGTTTCTCCTCTGAGTCACTAATAACATGTGTTTTACTTGGTTCATCTTTATTGAAGATTGCCCTAAAAGATCCGTCGTTATAGTAAAGAGGTTCCACAAAATCTTCAACTGGATGAACCAATTCATACTTTTTTTCCAAAATATAGGCAGCAAGATGTCCTAAAGCTATGTTCTTCTTTCTTTTATGTTCGACATGACTAATTTCAAAAAGTCCATAAAGATAGTCAAGGATTAGTTGGGCTTCATCTATAAGTTGTTTGGTCATAATCAAGTAGGTTACTATTGAAAGAAGAGGAGTAATGTTGACTCTATCACCAACTTTAGGAATTATGGAAGTTCGAAGAAAATGCTGGATGATACGAGCATTTCGAACAAGAGATGATACTTTAGGCATATGCTCCTTGAATATAATTTTTTTAATCACTTCATTAATTTCACTCCAATCAAAATCAACAGTAGTGGTCATGGTATGGGCTCTAATTCCCTCAGTCCTTAAGTTCAAAAAGATTCCTAGGTCAGCCTTGGTAATTTCAACTTTCTTCTTAAAAACATAGGACTTGATTACAGAATGGTCGGAGTTGATGGACATGTTCGCAAGGAAATAATGAAAGGCCTCTTTCTTGCAGAGGTGGACTAGTGTGAGAATGAGACCAAATTGAGTTGTAGCAAACAAGTTCATTAACTGAAAGGTTAATTATTCCTGGATAAGAATTCTAGACGGGGTGATCTTAGTGGAGGCAAATTTAGAAAAAGATTCTTCATTGGCTTTGGACAGAAAATTATCATAAAAATTTCTGTGTGGTCCCATGGCGAGAACCTTTTGTCGCTTGCTTGAACTTGCCATGGATAAGATCTAAAGGAAGAAAGGGTTCTGAAAGAGATGTGTGAGTGTGACTTTTGAGTTCAAAGCTGGTCAATTTAATGTAAATATGATTGTTCGTATAGACAAAAATATTTTTGTCCTATATGAAATTCAGTTCGTCATATACAAAAAAATTTCATATGGACGAACGAATGAGTCCAAAATGAAACTAATTTTCATAATCACACAACTTACGAAGTGACCTTTCGTACAAGCTTTTGACCATACGATCGTACAAACGAACAGGTGTTCGTCCCAGACGATCAGAAAGTTTTGATTGTTTTAATTGCAGTTGAAACTGTCCACCACATCGATTCGCCAAGCGTTCGTCCGATCGAACCAAAGGTTCGTACGTACAAATATAATAATAAAAATAATCTTATCCATTTAACTATCATTCAATCGTCCTGTCGTTTCATAATTTCATCCGGACGATCGTGACAATCGTACAGACGAAGTGAAAAAATAAGAATAGAAAAACTGCACATAAACGATTCAAATCCAACAGTTGCATGAAACACTACACAATTCGTCCCGTACGAAAATTTCTTTCGTCCTGGATGAATGTCACTCTATTTTTCAAAATATGCACTCAATCAAAAATAAAATACAAACATAACAAAAACATAATAAAAAATGAAAACACAAACTCAAAATACAGAAAAGATCACAAACACAAGGATACACACAAAAAATACTAACTAAAACACACATCAATGTTGCAGAAACATTTTAATTAAGCATTCAAATCGATCACACCAAGCCTTATTCTTAATGTACTGAAAGTATCAAAGGCTAAAAGTTTTGTAAAAATGTCTACAAGTTGATTTTTAGTAGAAACATGAGTGAGTTCAATTTCTCCTTTGGATACATGATCCTTTATGAAATGATGCATGATGTCTATATGTTTGGTTCTTGAATGTTGAATAGAATTTTTAGAAATACGAATAGCACTAGTGTTATTACACTAAATTGGAATAGTGCCTATAGTTAATCCTAAATCAGGCAACTGTTGTTTCAATAAAAGTACTTGTGCCACATAACTTCTTAATGCAATATATTCAGCTTCTACAATAGATAGGGCTACTGAATTTTATTTTCTATTGGACCAATAGACTAAAGAATTTCCAATAAACTGATATATTCTAGAAGTACTTTTTCTATCCACCTTATAACCTGCAAAATCAAAATCTGAATAACCAATTATTTCAAACGAAGAGCTAAACTTAGGATACCAAATTTCTAAGTTCTGAGTTCCTAACAAATATCTTAAAATCCTTTTTACTACTATCAAATGTGATTATTTTGGATCTGATTAAAATCTAGCACACAAATAAACACTAAACATGATATTGGGTCGGCTAGCTGTCAAGTAAAGTAAAGATCTAATTATCCCTCTAATTTTTTTTTAATCAATAGATTTTCCCTTAGGGTCCTTATCCAACTGGACTGAGGAACTCATAGGTGTACTAATAGGTTTAGTATTGCTCATTTCATACTTTTTGAGGATGTCCTTAGCATACTTTGACTGACTAAGAAATATATCCTCCTCAATTTGCTTAATGCTAAAACCTAGAAAGTAACTTAAATCATCCATTAGACTCATCTCAAATTCACTACTCATTGGTTTAGAAAAATCATCACAAAGAATTTTATTTGAAGATCCAAAGATGATGTCATCCACATAAATTTGTATAATGAGTATATCATTTCCAACTTTCTTTAAAATGAGAGTTGTATCAACACTTCCTTTTTTAAATGATCTTTCAAGTAGGAAGGTGCTTAATCTCTCATATCAAGTCCTAGGTGCCTATTTGAATCCATATAATGCCTTTTTCAATTTGAAAACATGATTTAGGTATTTAGAATTTTTAAAACCTGGAGATTATTCTACAAAACTATCCTCTTGAATTACCCCGTATAAATAGGCACTTTTTGTATCCATTTGGTATATTTTAAATCCTCTAAAACAGTCAAATGCTAGCAAAACCCTAATTGCTTCAAGTCTAGCTACAGGGGCAAAAGTCTCCTCAAAATCAATCTCTTCAATCTGATTATACCCCTTAGCAACTAATCTAGCCTTATTTCTAATGACTAATGTTGACCTCATTATTCGAGGTCAATTTCCCTGAAATCGACTCTAGTACCTAGGATTTTGTAGCCTAGTGTAGATATCGCACCCGCAGGATTTCCCTTAGGTGGACACCTAATGATGTAGCATCGACTCGAACCTATCACTCAACTTGATTCAAAATCAATTCAATCCAATTTTAATTCAACTCCAAATGAACTCAAATCAAGCCTGCTTTATGATTCGTCGATGTCAATCGACTCAATTTAATATAATCTAATTCGATTTTAATCAAATTGATATATCATTGGGCTTAAAACAACTCACCAATCAAATCAAAATCAAATCAAATTAACTCAAATTGAATTCGATTTCAATGGCTCTGATTAACCCATTTTGACTCGTCACAAGTACATATATAATAATAATTGATACGTCGTCAAAAATTATCTTAATCGGGCACGAATCTCGATGCAAAATCAAGTTTGGAAACTTCAAAAATTAATTCGGAGACCATCCGAACTCCGATTTCAGCAAACTTACAGTCGAACTGAGCGTCTCAGGAATACAAACCCAACGACACCAAGATCGACCCAATCCGAGCCCAAATGAATCCGAATCAAGGGCTCAAAGAGCTGTTTGAAGGTTCAAATCGCAATTTGAGTTACCAAACGGTCTCCGATTTTGATGAGCTTATACTCGAATCGAACGGCTCGACGAGACGAATCCAATGAGACAAAGATCACCAAATTCCAAAATCACTAAGGCTTTCAAATGTCCAACGAACGGTCCACGGTCAAAGAGTTCAGCAACAACCCATAACCACCCACTCTCCCTCTCCCTCAACCCATAACCACCCACTTGTTGACCTCATTTTTGTCTAGATTTTCCCTCGAGCACGTTCGAGCGAGTTGATCGAGTCTCGTCGAGCTCGATTCGATTCGAATCGATATCAATTTGAGTTTGATTTCTATTGAATTAGTGTAATCAACTCGCATCGAACCCTAGTTAGCCTGATTTGAGTCGAATCGAGTTCAATTTTAAACCCAAGTTTGACATGAATTAACCCAATTAGTTTTGGCTTAGTGCCAATATGCTTTTAAAGAAATTTGAACTATTTTCTAGATCAGGCCCTTTGATCCAATGGCCCCGATTATATTGAGAACCGAAATATGGCGTTATCGCAGTGAGCAAATTCTATTCGTGTGGAAAAGCTCCTGCGACGATGGATGAAAAAGGGCGGGCTGCCTTTCTCGGCATATGCATGCCCTAGCTCTCGTTTTTTTTTCTCCCCCCTTCTCTATGGGTTCGGGACGGTCCCAAGAGAACCGAGGTTCTCTCCTTCCTATCTCTCTCGCGCCTGGCTCTCTCTGTTTTTCTCCCTCTGAAATCGGCGCCAGCAGGAGGATAGAGCCGAACACCCCCAGCCCCGTTTCCCTCCGGTTCGCAGAAGGCCAGAAGCCGAACCCCCTCCTTCCTCCTCTCTCCGCTTCGCAAATCCCACCCGACGCCGAAGCCTACGGCCTCTCCCTGTGCTCGGATGACCTAGCTCAGGTCGGAAGACCTCTGACCCCCTTTCTCTCACTGCTTCGCGAATCCCAGACGAACCCGAACTCCATGTTCCGCCTCTCCCACCTGGCCGAGCCCAGGAAGCACAAGCTTGTGCACGGTTTGCTCCAGCTAGGCTTCCACATAGTATTAGAAATAATAGTTGCTCGCAGCTGTTTGTCTTTACAGTTGGGATTTCTTTCTTGAGAATGTGATTCATAGAGCTTGAGCCCAATATTTTATTTTATTTGTTTATTTATTTTCTTTTCTCTCTTTTCCCTGGACATTAGTTCAAAGTTGAAAAGGTTGTTTCTCTTCTTAAAGCTTCGGGTATGAGCATATTTTTTTTCCATTTGGTATGCAAAAAGTAATAGATGTAACCTATGGGCTATTGTGGCTCGTTTTCACTATCAGGATGTTTTACATTGCTAAACTTTCTTCGTGATTATCAAAGTCGGTCTGTGATTTCATATGTTAACAAAAAAATTCTATTTTAATGATTGGAGGGATGATAGGCTCATTTAGTGGATCCTCTTTATTAGTATTCTTTCTCTTAACGTGGATGTTAAATAAAATTTCAATATCTTCATACTGTCATTGAAGTGTATTGTTGGTTGCAAATTCTTGAGAAATGTCACATGTTTTGTACTAAAGCAAGTATGAATCTGAGGTAAAACCCGTCTTGGATTGTTGATAGCGTGTAGTATAAAAGGTAAAATATATATATATATATATTTTGTTGGAAGAACTCTAAAGCTCACTTTACATCGGAAAGGTCTTTGGTCCATTATGTGTTGGAAATATTTATGATTTATTTTATGTTGGAAAGTCTCTTGTATTAGAAAGTTTCAAAGTCTGCTTTGTGATTGGAGAGGTTTACGAAATTGTGATGTATTATGAAATTTCACGAATTTTTGAAAAATAGTTTGTGAATCATTAATTTCTTTCAATATCCCATTCGACATGAGCATCTAGATAAATTCATCATATACCATGAACTTTTTCTTTGGACCTTATTCTACATGGATTGTAACATGATTGGTATTTCTCTATATCTGTGAAGTTTTGCTGACCCTTGGACCTTGTCCATGCTTGTTGATGTGAAGAAGATATTTCTTAGTTATTGGAGAAAGATTGATGAGTGGCCATGAGATATAAATACATTATGCATCATTAATTATAAATCGTTGGCAAAAGTATGGTAGATTTGGTACAAAGGCGAGTTTACAAGCCGATGTTAAAAGCTTCTATTTGACTCTTAATGACATATAGTGATAAGATTGGAATAACTCATTTCCTTTGGTGAGTATCTTACTATTTGAAATGTGTGTATCATGATTCTTAATCTCTTGAGCTATGTGTGGTAGAAGAAGGATATATGGTTTAAGTTTTTTTTATTTGCCAAGTAGAGTATGATTGTTTTCTTCTCTCCAATATTCTGATGTTGAGTTCGAATCCTTGGCAAGTAATAGTTTTGCATTTGATGATTAAAGGTGGAATTTACGAATATCATCAAAGATATCTAGCATGCTTCATATTTTGATTTGGGGGAATATATGGTCCGAATGCAAAATTGTTGGTTTTATGTTGAAGGTTTTATAAGTCATGGATGTTGGGGGAAGCATTGATTCACTCTATGTTAAAACGAAACTTGGATATGAATTTGTAGCATGCTAATCATGATTCATGATCTTGCATATGTAAAAACATATAGATCATTACATTGAGCCTTAATTCCAAATTTTTACATGAATAGTATTTGACGATCATGTAGAGTTTCATCAACGAGTGCTTTTGGGATTGTTATGTTAATATGCATGTGGGAGTTTGTTTGAAATAAAGTTTACTTTATAAAAGTGATTGTTTAAGCCATGATATCCTTTGATTTTCTTTTACATTATTGTTGCTTATGAGAAGGTTATGTTTCGGAATTGCTATACAATGACATATATGCAATATTGCTGAAATTTCCTTCTAAAATTATGGAGAACAAGCCTAGAGTTCTTTGTAAACAATGTGTTGAAATTCATTTCGTTGCCAAGTAGTCATTCGTTAATGACAAAGCATGTATATGAGCATATGGGTTCTTATGTTCAAGACTTTCCTTATAGCATGTTTCTTGGATTGAATACTGATCACATTTCATTGCCTTTAAGAGTTGGAGGCTTCTTTCTTTACTTGGATAAATGGTGTCAATCTGAAAATGATTTCTCTTTTGGTTGTTGGAGAGAAATTTGAAAGCTTCTATTAAATTTGTCGCATGCATTAGTAGCTTACTGTGATAAAATAAGTATAAGATGCTTTGCAATGTTTCATGTGGAAATTAGAAAAGAGGAGCTGCACTATCACTCTTATGTGTGATATGAAATATTCCTCTCGAATTGTTGTTAGAAGATGAGATGTCTTCCATGTCTTCTTAAATCTGCATTCCTTTCTTTATTTTCTCTCTACCTGCTTAAATTCTACACGAAAGTCAAAACAGCATACGCAGTAGAGGTATCATAAATGGCTTTGTGTTGAGGTATTTGCAATTTTCTTTACAAAACATTTTAAGAAGGTTGCATGCTTTATACGAAAGTTTTATGAATTTGTTTAATGTGAGAGTTTTGTGAATTTCTTTATGATTGAGAAGTTTCAGGAAATGTTTTGTATTGAGAGATTTTATGAATGGCTTTATGTTTTGAAAGCTTTATGATGAATTTTGTGAATTATATTTTGTGAATCATTTTATGTTGAGAAGTTGGATGATTTGAGTTTCGTGAATGCTTTACAATGAGAGGTTTTGTAAAACTTTCTTATTGTATTGCTCCATGGATTCCTACCCCAGTCCAAATGAGAAAGAGACACTTGATTGTTTTTTGTTAGAAGGTGTTTTGTTAGATTTTCATGTGTCTTTTCATTTGAAGTTTTTCATGAGTTGTTTTAGAATTTATAGCTTTATGATTAGCTTTGTCTGGTAGACTCTTTGGTGTCTTGTTTTGGAACGAAGTAGTATTTCATAGGGAAGCTATCTTCATTCTTGATTGCACTTGTTTTCTAAGTGGTTTTGGGATTAGTGGGTAGTAAGATCTTGTTTTGGGTTTTAAGTGAGAGGTCTATTTTGGGGATTTGTTTTTTTTTTCTTTGTCGTTTGGAGCTTTGTTTAGAGGGTATGTTTAGTTGTTTGAGTTGAGTCTCATTCAAGTGTCTTACTTGGATCGTGGGGACAGTAAATGGCATTAAAACCCCTTCTCTCCTGTTCATTTTACATTGAATAAGAGTAAAGGGTGTTTTAGAGACATGCTTGGCTTCGAAGAAGCATGTCCAATAACGAAAATGCCCATATTCCTTTATTGTTGTCTTCTCATTTCTTCCTCTCTTTTTGGTATTTTATAGTTTTCGTCCTTCTTGCATTTCTACTACTCTCTTACTTATTATCTTATTTCACTTGTAGATCACTAAACCTATTAATACATGTATGAATGTCTAGAAGGGTTAGAAAAACATCTCCTTTCGCTCCCTATAACACTAGTGACACTTAAGGACAAAAATTAAGGACTGAGTCTTAGATAACATAGACTTAGGATGCATGCTCCCTATAGGATAGAGACATCAAAATGAAAATTTAGCGACACATTTTCTTAGGTTTAATTTTCTTTAATCTACTAATAATCAACCAACCAATCTTAATCTAATTCTTAAAATATAGTAAAACACTTAAGTCTTAATGAAGTTATAATTAACATTCATAAACATTAAATTGTAAATCTAAAACACAAATCTAAACCAATTCTAACTAAATTAATAATAATCTCCTAACCAACCTAAAATTTAAAAGAGTTAGACTTTAATTAAGAGATTCAAACCTAAGCTAAAATTCATTAAGAATAAAAAAACTTCTAAATATCAAACATTAGATTAATCTTTTAAAATCAATCAACAAACCCTTTAATACATAACAACCACTCCAGAAGTGAAGTTTATTGGATGGACTACTCCGGGCTATGGGGCTAAGTGTCCTAAGGAGGCCTGGTTCCTCGAGCCTGGTGGCACAACGCCACAAATGGATCCAATGGGGTGTTAAAATTTAAAATTAATTTCTTAATTGGTTTAAGTCAAACCTTAATTGATAATAAATTACTCAATTCACCTTTTCTTTATAAATTACCCAATTCACCTTTTCTTTTAATTTACAACCAACAAAATAATCAATCAAATCCTAAACTACAATCTCTAAAATCAATCCTAAAAATACTAATATTTAAAGTTCAATTAAAATCTCCTTTTTGTTCTCTAACAAATCAAAATGAAAGCAACTATAATTAAATTATCCCACATAGGACTTATCCAAAACTATACACCGTTACATATACCTAGGCTGGTTTAGTTAAGACACTACTTTTAGCTCTAGGTCAGGCTTACATTTTCTCTTGTTATTCAATGCTTGTTACATATATATGTTCTATAAATGCAATTATTGAATTTCCTGTTAGATGTATTTAATTTCCCATTAGTTATATTTTTGTTAGTTACTTGCACTTCTTTTCTGAATGGCATCTACGCTCATATATATGTTCTCTGTTATCTTTTCTTGCGAGGTACATTGGAGCTTAATGATCGGGAACTAAACGAGGCCGCTGGTTTATAAGCTTTTAAGTGGCAGCGCCACATACAGTCAGGTATAATTTCTGTAACTTGTAAAGCAAAATTTTAATTATATACCAGAATTGCTTCACATCACACACTTCCTGTTAATATGTATTATAGTATGTTTAGGTAGCCAGCCTTAGGTTAGTTCACTAACGAAGCTTTAACCCTATAGGTCAAAGCTTGCCCCCTTCTGTGAACCTTAGAGACCATTAGGGTCATTTAGGCCTGTAGAGTAGGTCACCTACTTGTGCCATTGGGCATCGTTGTTTTCCCACATGAAGTGGGCATCGCTAGGATTTTGGCCTTTTCCAGTTTTGGGTACGATACCCCCCCCCCCCCCCCCCCCCTCCCCTCTTTTTTTTCTGTGAGCCTTAGAGACCATTAGGGTCATTTAGGCCTATAGATTAGGCCACCTATTTATGCCATTGGGCATTGTTGTTTTCCCACACGAGGTGGGCACTGCTATGATGATTTTCTTGCGGGTACCTTGCCTGGAGGGTACTCTTAGGGTGTGTTTATTTACTTTTTTTTATATTCTGGATGTCATGCATGCATCTATTTTTTTTTACACACCTTACTTCACACTACACTTCACTTACATGCATACATGACATCAGTAGACCTAAGAATATTTTGTATCTATTTCATACATCATATATGGCGCTAGGTACATTCTTGTGTATATTGTAGAGCTCTGATTGAAACTTTTTGAACTACACATCCATGATTTCTTAGGATAGAACCCTCCTATCTTGTATACATATAGGACGTTTGATTGTGTTTAGGATGTTAGCTGGCAGCTCACTCCAGACAAGCATAAGCCCAGGTTGTACACCCCTTAGTGTGTCTCCTTTCATCTGTGTTTTGAGTCTGTCATTTCTCTTAGGATAGTAATCTGGTATTTGATCTTCTAAACTCAAAATTTTAATCATATCTTTATCCATTCAAAAATGTCTAATCATCACTAAGGATAAATAGAATAGATTAATTAGAATAGAACTTAGGAACTTTATCTGTGCACCAAATCAAGAAGTGAATAATCCAATATCCTTAATCGAGAGTTTTCATAGATCGAGGTCTAAGATGTAATTAACTACGGGGGCTTGTGCCCGTAGGAGACCAATCCCCACAATCAAATAAACCTCATTCAAGCTGATATATCGAATGGGAGAAATCTCATGAATTTAGGGTTATATATATTATTATCCATCGAGGCTGGTAGGTAAAAGCCGTCATCCTCCATGGCTAATCGTATCTATAACTCCATCTGCTCTTCCATCGGCCTGCTTGTGTCGATTGTAAAGGCCTACGACTATTTTGCCCTACGGGATAGTGTGATCGTACCCTTTGCATTTGAACCCCATGAGAAGAATCCTTTTGGACACCCACACCACTCTCCCTCTCCCTCAACCCAAAACCGCCCCTCATCCTCTAATACATGACACATCCAAGCCTCCCTCCTGTCATACATGAAAAATACCCGAAGCCTCCCTCTCAAAAAAAAAAAAAAAACTCGAAGCCTCCCTCTCACATAGAAATCCCGAACTCCCTCTCCTGTTCGAAAGATTCGCAAGTCTGTCGCCAGCCCTAGGGACCCTTAAAAAATTTTTCTCTGCTGTGATTTATCCGACCAAAGGTAACAAAGAGTGGTAAACTTTCTTCTCTTTGATTTACTCCTTCTCTATTCTAGCCTTTCCTTCATTATACAATCATCAAAAGTTTAAGAGTATATTGATCCCTATTTTTTTTTTTTTTTTTTGTGTTTGTAGATAATAAAAGTTTTAGATAATTTCATTTCTTTCATTTGAGATCTAATGTTTATTTTCTAAAAATTGTAGAAACATTATTTTTAATACCTATTTATTTTCCATCTAATGGCTTGTGATAAAGTGTTGATTTCGTTTTAAGATACCTTGTTTTATGAGTAGTTTCAATGAATTGGGCTACATATTTGGCTTATAATATCACTTATTTCATATATCACTCATGAGAAGTTATAGTTCCAATAAAAATTATTTGTTTTATACTAGAGGATTTTATGTGTTGAAGGGTGGGAATTATATGAATTTTGAAAAAGTAAAAGAGTATATGTTTTTTTTTGAAAAAGTGGGTATTTTTGAAAGATTAAGTATTTTGAAAAGAATGTATGTTTAGTAGTGAAATGTTTTGACTTTGAATAGTAAAAAGTATATATATATTTTGAAAATATGAAAGATGTTGAAAGGTAAAGTATGTACACTTTGAATTGCGAGTTGTCTATATCTTTAAAAAGTAAAGCATATATTTGTTTTGAAGGTGTAGCATGTATTCTTTGAATGGTAAATTGTATGTATATTTTGAAAGGTGAAATGTTTTATTTACTTTTAAAAGTGAAGTTTATATATTTTTTTTGTAAAGGTTGAAATGTGTAAAGAATGAAATGGTATAAAAAGTAGAAAATAAGTATGCATTTCAAAAGGTGTTTCATGTGGAAAGTGTATATGGTGAAGAATGAAATATATGAAAAGTGAATTTATGTGTTTTGAAAAGTGAAGTGTGTGTGTTTTGAAAGGTTAAAAGTGTATGTAAAAAGTAAAGTATAAGTGTACGATTTTGAAAAGTAAACTTATGTGCATTAAAAAGTGGAATTTGTGTGATTTGGAAAGGTGAAAGATTTATGTTTTGAAAGGTGAAGATGTCGAATTTTTGCAAAGGTGAAAATTGTGTATGTTTTGGAAAAATAAAACTTGTGTTTGTTTTGAAAAGTATTGAATGCTTTGAAAAACCAAAAGTGTCAATGTGAATAGTGAGGTAAAATGTGTAAAAGTGGATAAGCATGTTTGTAGTAGAAAAGTGAAAGGTATGAATTATAAAAGTGGACTGCATATGTAGAAAGGTATTTTGTAGTGAAAAATGTGGAGTGTGAATTTTAGAAGTGTGTGTGTTGAAAGGTAAAAGATTTCTTTTCCTCCCTGCCTCTTTTTTTCTTCTTTCCCTTTCTTGTGCCTCGGGATAAAAATTGGAAAGGTATATAATATGAATTCAAAAGTGAAAGTATGAGAGTTTTGGAGAAGGAGTTGTGTGGATTTTTGAGAGTAAAAGGGTTTGAGTGATTTTTGGAAAGTAAAATTTTAAAGAATAATAAAAGTTCTCTTTCTTTTATACCCCTCTCTATCTTTCCATTTTCTTATGCTTCGAAATAAGTATGAAATGTGTTCAAAAGTGAAAGGTTTCAAAAGTCAAGCAACGAACCAGTGTCCAAGCAATGAAAAGTGAAAGGTACGTCTTTATTTTCAGTAAAATTTCAATTATTTTATTATTATTAAATATGCTTTCTAATCTCTATTTTTTCTTATTTTCTTCTCTATATTTACACGAACTACGAGGAACAGTACTGATCGAGTGGACAAAAGTACAATGAGCTAATGACGTCAGTCGCCTCTATCCAACCGGGTAGAGGTGCTACGGGCGGAACAATCAGGTCATAGCCCCCGGTGACTGTGAGTATTCTAAACTTAGAAAAATTTTAGGGGCCTCTTGATGTGGTGTGCGTGAATCATTCCTTTAGGTCCCTGTAGTAACTTCAATTTTATTAGGATTACTTTTGTTTTATTTTAGATCCCTAAATTCGTTTTATACACGCGCAAAGTTCTAAGGGTTAGTAATAACAAAGATTTTCACCTGTATAACAGTAGTGACATTTAAGGACAAAAATTAAGGACCGGGTCTTAGAAAACTTAGATTTAGGATGCATGTACACTTTAGGGTAGAGACGTATAACATAGAAAACTTAGTGACACCTTACCCTAGAATTAGTGAACATTTTTAAATTAAAATTAGTGAACATTTCAATTAGAAAACTTTAGTCAATAATTAACCTATATAGAACATATCAAAACCACACAACCTGTTGCACATACTTAGAATTGTTTGTTAGGACAACCGATTCTAGATTTAGGTTAGGTTGGTGTTTATTTTCTTACTGTTGTGTGACGGGCTTTCTCGGCTTTTATTGCATGTTGGATGTAAAATTGTTGGTATGTTTGTCTATTTACTTTTACTGCACTTTATGATGTGATTTGATTTGACGATTAGATTACCTGTAGGTTAGGAGCGATCTGATTGTTAATAAGATTTTCTGCATGTGGCCACACTCATGCAGGGCAGTAAAAGGGGGGCTAATTAATTAATAATTATGTAAATGCTACAGGTGCTTCAGTTGCTTAGCCCCCAAATAAAAAGAGTGTGGCCAAGTGTAGCTAAGTAATTTTATTTAAATGCATATATATAACTGTTTGGGATGATTTTTATTATAAACTGCTTAGGATAACCCTGCAGGTGGTCTAGATTTTCTTTTTCTTTCTGTGAAATGTAATGTAAATATAAATGCGTTTAAAAAGTGTTATAAAATGTGAAAGTGATTTTGAAAATGGGATATCACATTCAATTTGGAATCCAAAGAAAGGAGAATATACCTTAAAGGATTATTCTCTTTAATTTGGAAAGCCAAATTAAGATGATTCAATATCCAAATAGAAAAGAAAATACCCCTCTTAGGGATGAATTTCTTTTCATTTGGATATCCAGAACCCGGCGGACCCGAGAAGCTCGTAGTAGAAGAAAAGACAGAACGAGAAGATTGAAAAAAAAAAGATGAAGAAATAAAGATTCAAGGAACAGTATATCCCAGTTCAAAAATCACTTGCGTCATTTTTAGGATTAGAATCCGGGTTTGTTGTTAGTGGTGCCCGGCCACTTTACTTTTCTGCAAATTCTGGGTGTAATATGGACATTGGACATTGGATATTATAATTTTGGATAATTTAATTTGTTTTTTTACATTGTTTGTGCAGTAGCTTTTTTTAGGGCTCTTGCATGTCGTGTTTTGTTTTAGCTTGGATTCGAATCGGAGAGATTTTTTTTCGTAAGGGTACGCTCAAAATTCTTTTACTTAGAATTCTAATAAAATTTTTAGGCTCACATAGTAACTCTAACGATCTAAGAAGTAAGCTCGGGACCGCCGATAGTCAGCATAAGCATATTAATACTTTCTCTTCCTTGTTAGGCACCTCCACGCTTGCGGGTTCTGCCAGACCACTTGACCTATGAGGGTGCAGTTCTGTCAAGGGGAAGTTGTGCAATCTCTAGAGAAAAACCTATTTTCTAAGCCTAATTTTAAAACTGCTTCAAATTCATTTTATGCGTTCGAGTCAATTTGCATACATTGCATTAGATACAAACTAAAAAGAGTCTAAAATATTAATTGCATTTCTAGACATTTATCACCCTACATAAGTTGAGGAGCTAATTAGAAATTGTCTTAGATGTCAGCCCCCAATTCCTTAAAACTTAAACAACATCCCTACCTATCATTCATAAGAGACTGGATACATGGTTTTAAAGCGCCTAGGTGGTTAGCTGGCTCCCCAATCCAGGTCGGGGTAAGTCCAGATTTGCATTTTATTAGTTAGGTTCGGGTCACTATTTTATAGTACCCAAATTAGATTTAGGTTCTGAGGCAGATTCTTTTTAGATCTTAAGTCCTCACCATCCGGAAATATAATCCCAAATTTCTAATAAAATGTCAACTTACACATAAAATTTTCTCTTAAAATGTAAAGCCCAACATAGGATAGACTGAGGTTGTCTCTGGGCTTCTCAGAATCCGACACCTCCTACTTTTTCTCATTTGACTCGTTAATAAATGTTCAAAATTGAGCTTTCTCCTTGAAAAATCCTTACTTCTATTCCTTGTCTTTTACTTTGTAGTCAAAAGGGTATGAAATCACTGTTTTAATCGAGAGTTTTCTTAGGAGCTTCTCTCCTAGGATGTAATTAACTATAGGGGCTTGCCTCTATAGGGATTTGAGAACCCCAGACTAAAATAAACATTGTTTTATTCATATAAAATAAGGGAAGAATCTTTGGGAACCTAGATATTTTTAAAACATCATTTCTAATTTTGAATAGACTTGTAGAATATTATTATTATCTTTTCAGATAATATAATATTATACTTGTTATATTCAACTTTAGAAATGATGAATTTTATAAAACTCATTCTCACTTTTGAATATCTTGAAGAATGTTATGTTCGTCTTTTAATATGATACAATATTTTTCTTGTCATATCTAAATAAAATAATGAATAAACTTTTTCAAAAATGTATTTCTATCTTTAAACATATTCTATAGAATTTCATGTTCATCTTTTGAGATGATATGTTATTCTTTGAATTATGTTTGATTATAGAAATATCAATTTTCAAAAACCTATTCTGATATTGAATCCATTGAAGAATATTGTGTCAGTCTCCCGAGACTGTACTTTATTCTTAATGCAGTATTCTATTACAAAATAGGAGAAATCAAAATCTTTGTGGTGACATAAATTTTCCCACCAACTACTCTTGAGTCATTAATTTTATTTTTGAATACCCACTTAGTTCCAACTACACTTTGATCCTTTGACCTTATAGTTAATTCCCAAACTTTATTCCTTACAAATTGATTTAATTCTTCTTGCATAGCCAAAATCCAAAACTCATCTGAAAGTGCCTGATCGATATTTGTGGGTTTTATTGTTGAAATGAAGGCTGAATGATTAACTTCTTTGTTTAATCCATGTCTAGTCCTTACACTCTCACTAGGTTCATCAATTAGTAATTCCTTTAGGTGATTTTTAGAAAATCTCAACTCTTTAGGCAAAGGATTTTCTATCTCCAAATTTTCTTTCAAATTTATTTTATTAATCTTTTGGGAGTTAATCTCAATCTCATCTTCTACAACATTTGGCTCTTCCAAAATTCTAGATTTATCAAATACAACATGTGTGATCTCCATAATTATCAAAGTTCTTTTGTTGAATACTCTATAAAATTTTCCAACACTTGAGTATCCTACAAAAATGTCTTCATCTGATTTTGAATCAAATTTTTCTAAGGCAGATTTTCCATTATTATGAATAAACACCTTGCAACCAAAAACATGTAAATGTGATAAATTAGGTGTTCTTCCTTTTAGCAACTCATAGGGTGTTTTATTTAATTTAGATCTCATATTCACCCTATTCAGAATATAACATGCAGTGTTAACCGCCTCAGCCCAAATATATTTAGAAAGTGAGTATTCTGCCAACATGGCTCGAGCGGCTTCTATTAATGTTTTGTTCTTTCTTTTGACTACCCCATTCTGCTGAGGGATTCTAGGTGCAGAAAAGTTATGATCAATTCCTTTCTCCTGACAAAAATTCTTAAATCTTTCATTCTCAAATTCTCCTCCATGATCACTTTATATAGTCATAATTTCACATCATAGCTTTCGTTGAATCCAAGTCAAAAAGTTTCTAAATTCCTCAAATGATTCACTTTTAAGAAATAGAAATCTAACCTATATAAATATAGAGTAATCATCCACAATCACAAATTCATATACCTTCCCTCGTAGACTTACTGTTCTAATTGGTCCAAAAAGATCCATATACAAAATCTTCAATGGTTTACTAGTTCTAAGATCCTTATTGGATTGAAAAGAGCACTTCACCTATTTTCCTAATTAACATGCATCACAAAGGTGGTCCTTAGTAAAGTCTAGTTTTGGTATACCTCTCACTAAGTTGTTTTGGGTAATCCTCCTAAGGTTTTTCATGCTAGAGTGACAAAATCTCCTATGCCAAAGAGATGATTCATCAGAAATAGTTTTTAAACAAAAAACATTAGGAGTTTGAATGCAATTCAAATATAGCATATACACATTATTTATCCTTATATCATTCAAAACATCATTTTCATTTAGGCTTAATATGTAGTTAGTAGAAAAAAATTTAAACAATATCCTTTGTCACATGGCTGGCTTATACTTAACAAATTATGCTTTAAGCCTTCTACTAATAACATATTTTTAATATAAAAATTCTTAAGATTTCCAATCATACCTGACACAACCACCTTTCTTTTGGTGTTATCTCCAAGTGTAACCTTGCCTCCACTCTTGGCTTCCAACGATATGAATTGTGCAGTATTTCCAGTCATATGCTTTGAACATCCGCTATCCACGTACCATATGCTCTCACGAGGTCTTGTGTGAGAGAGACCCTGCAAGATTATCAAACGTTAGACCTATGAATCCAAACAAGTTTGGGTTCTCCTTTTGGTAAATTATAAAGAGATACATGTATGATATGTCTAGGTTTATTCATCTTAGGTTTCCAAATCAAATAAGTTTTATTCTTCAAAGTACATGTGTGAGCTATGTGTGCAATCAATCCACAATTATTACATTTGACTTTTGGAAAAGGATTCCTAAGTCTTATACTATTCATTTGTCTATTTAGGGATTGCATAAATTTAGGATACAAAAATAGGATTAGTGAAGTTTTCAAGTTTAGGGGGTATCCTATTTTTCTCGAGAGCTTTTATCTTTAATTTGTAAAATAAATTTATATCTTCCAAAATTTGATTTATATAATTGATTATATAAATTTTGCTCTCAGATTCATCCTTAAAATTTTTAAAATCTTTTTTAAGTTCTGTATAGGATGATTTTAAACTTTTATGATTTTTATTTAAGTCATCAAACTCATCAAGTAATTTCATGTGGTTGTCATCAATTAAAGCATGATCTTTCCTAAGAATTTCATGAACTTTTTGTAGTTCTTCAAATTCTAAACTTAGACTAGCATGCATTTTTTTCATTTTCCTATATGCATCATGCATGTGTTCAGAAACTTCAAAAAGCTCATCATAAGTTAAGTCACATACCTCTTCTTAATCTGACTGATTAAGACTATCACCCATTAAGCACAGATTAGTGACTTCGTCTTCCTTTTCTGTCTCTGATGAGTCCAAAGCTGAGTCCGCCCAAAAGCTCTTTGGAATTTCTTCTTACCCTTCTTCACAAATGGTTTCTCCTCTACCTTCTCCTTGCTATGAGCGGCTTTGAGTTTTGGGTAATCTGTCTTAATATGTTCAGGTTTCCTATACTCATAGCAAATAACATCATTTGAAACCTTAAAATTTCTATTAAATTTACCTCTATTCCATTGCTAGCGTCTCTTCTGCTTCCGCTTCAGAAAGCTTCTGAATTGTCTAGTCATCAGTGCGATAACATCTTCATCCTCAGATTATGAGTGTTCACTCTCAGATTCCTCCACTTTCAGTGATATGTTTTTCTCTCTTCGTGGTTCACCTGCATCAATCTTTTTTTGGCTAACTCCTTACTCGTAAGTAATTAGCAAACTAAGAAGATTATCAATATAGTATATATTTAGATCTTTATACTCTGTAATTACAAAAATTTTAGCATCATAAGTAGTAGGCAGATAATGAAGAATCTTATTAACCATTTCAGTATTCATTAGTTCCCTACCCAATACATGTAAAGAGGTGACTATTTGTGTGAATCTTGTGTACATATCAGAAATGAATTCATTAAGTTTCATACGAAACAATTTATAATCATGCAACAAGATATTAAGTCTAGATTGCTTAACCTCATTAGTCCCCTCATAAGTTATATAAAGTCTATCTGATAGGTCCTTTCCACTCTTGTAAGTAGAAACCCGCATGTAGTCTTCTTATTTAAGAGCACAAAAGAAATTATTTAAGCATTTGACATTTAATTGTGCTAAGTCATGTTCTTTTATTGTCCAGTCCACAAAAGGTGTTTCAACTCTAATTCTGTCAACTAGTCTAGTTGGTTTTGTATACCCTTCCTGAATTAAGATCCACAATATGTAATCAAGTGACTGTAAAAATATAGACATGCGTGTTTTTCAAAAATCAAAAGAAATATTGTCGAACAATGGAGGTCAAGTTATAGATTAACCCTCAGGTGTATTTCAGTTTCCAAATGTAGCCATCTACGTTAATCAAAAAGTAGTCTAAACTTATGATTTTAAAACAAAGCTCTGATACCACTTGTTGAAACTTATTCAATATGAATTAGATTGTTAAACCTAAACTTATGTCCTAGTGGCTAACCAAGAGGGGGGGTGAATTGGTAATTAAAAACTTAGTCCCTCTTGATAATATTTTAAACTGAAAATAAACTTTAATGAATTTTGTAGAAATAATTTTTTCAACCACAAGTTAATAACGATAAAAATAAAAGCAGCGGAAAAATAAAAGACACGAGATTTATAGTGGTTCGATCAAACACGACCTACATCCACTCCCCGGAGGCACCCTCTGAGTATTGCACTAATACCACTAGTGACGCTCCTTTTGCACCCACGACAAGGCGGAGAAGCCTTTACAAAACTCTCTTCCATCACTACCCGGTGCGGCAGAGAACCATCTTCCTTTTACACTCTTTCTAGTGTTAGAAGAGAACCATCAGTCCTTTCACACTCTCTCGGTGTAGGCAGAGAACCCTCCGTTCTTTCACACTCTCCCAGTGTAGGCAGAGAACCTGTCATCCTTTCACACTCTCCCAGTGTTGGCAGAGAACCCGTTGTCCTTTCACACTCTTCCAGTGTAGGTAGAGAACCTGTCAGCTGTTCACACTCTCCAAGTGTAGGCAGTGAACCTTTCGTCCTTTCACACTTTTTAATTATCGATAGAGAACCGGATCTTCTTGACAGATCTTCTCACAAGAAATCTAGAAGTAAGAGAGAAAAGAGTGAAGTAATCAAAAACCGTAAGTAGAGATTCTTACCTTTGAGTACCAAGTGAAACATTCATGCTCCAGTAGTAAGATTCCTCTTTTAAACACTCTCTCACACACTCTCCTTGACTCTCCTTTCAGTAGGCACGAAGTTTAGTAGGCAAAAAGATTATGAGGCAATTTTAATTGGACTTTATATAGGAAAGACACAAAAAACCATCCAAAAATTATTGATTTTCAAGTCTTTACAAAGTGGATCATCCCGTACGATCATGGATCATTCTGGACGAACTTACTTAAATCAATTCCATACGAACCTAATGTATATTGGTATGAATTGAATTTGTACCCGATTATCGTCCCGTACGAACTAAGTTTGTTTGGTACGAATAGTTATACCATAGGTCGATTTGACAAACTACAGGAAGTTATCAAAATTGGAAATAATAAAACATTTTTGTCCTGTGACGAATAAGAGTTCGTCTGGACAAAATTTTTACAAAGAGCATTTCGTCCTAAGCCGAGTAGGAACTCGTCTAAATGAAAATTTTTGTGAGAGCATTTCGTCCTTGGACGAATTGAAATTCGTCTGGACAAAATTTTTACATAGAGTATTTCATCCTTGGCCGAATATAGGATTTCGTCAGAACGAAAATTTTCTATAAAGCATTTCGTCCTAGGACGAATTGAAGTTCGTCTAGATGAAATTCTTTCAGAGAGAAATTCATCATGGCATGAACAGGATTTCATCTGAACGAAAATTTTTTAGAGAGCATTTCATCCTGGGACGAATAGAAAAATTTTTCTGGACGATCAGGACTTAAAAAAAATTTCTTACTTCTTGTTCGTTCCATTGCTCTTCTGAGGTGATAATTGACTTGATCGTCCCGTACAAACATGGTTCGTCTCGTATGATCAATATGAATTTTAAAGATCTCCCCAAGTGTGTGTGTATTAAATTACTTAATTATAATTACTCCCTCTCAAACTCAATACAATAAAAAATAAAAGCTTCAATTTACAAATTATCTCATGCTGAATTTTGAATTGAAGTCTTCATTAGTCTGGAGTTCGATTATTCTGAAATGTTAGTCCACACAAGAGAAAAAAAAAATTCTTCTAAAAAGTGTTAGGAGAATACAAAACTTAAAAGAATAATATTTGGAATCATCAAAATAATACAAGTTGCAAAAATGTAAAACATATAATTAGCAACTCTCTTAACAAAGTGTGCCATAAATATTTGAAAATATGCATAATGTTTCTAATTGAAAGCATTTATAATGTTCTTTACATTATCATCAAATCTCTAATCCAAATCCATCTATTTAGTAATCACATTAATTATTGAATTAAACTTAACTAATCTTCATTTCATCTTTTTTGTAATAATTATTTTTATTTAATTTGTCTAGTATGAACAATGAACTTGATTGACTTTTCTTATCTTAGTTGTTATTTTATTTAAATTTTTAAAATTTTCTTTTTAATTTATGAAGTTAATATTATATTTATAATTGGTTTTAAATTTTTTTTTTTCAACTCTTCTAGTTTATCTGTAGAAACTTTTCATTTCAAGATATACTTTCCTTTTTGTTATTGTCAAAAGGGGGAGTCATAATATTATTTGTTATATTGTGAATGTGTATAATCATTTGGTGTATTGTGAATGTGTGATGTGATGTATGTATGTTATATTTTGTTATATTTTGAATATTTGTGTTCATATTTTTGTGTTTTTGTTCAAATTATTTTTTATTTTAGTAGTTGTTTTGATTTTATTAGTTATTGTTTGTGTATGTTTTTAATTTTTATGGTTTTGTTTTTTTTATCTTCATGAAAATCTCTTGTAAATTGGTTATTCATTTAGTGGGAGCTAAGGAAAAAATTTGTATTAAATATTAATTTAAATAATAATTATTTGCTAACATCAAAAGGGGGGAAAATGTTGCAACATAGTTTTCACAACTATATTTTTATATCATGTGTGTTTTTTATAATTCTTAAATCTTATTGTGTTGAATACTATTTCTCCTAACATATATTTAAAATTTTTCTTTTATTCTTTGTATCTACTAATATTTCAGGAAAATCATATTTCAGACTGTTAAAGACTTCAAGACATATTAGATTATGATTTATTGTAGTTGTAGTCTATACTTTTTCTATATTTTTTTTAGTTTGAGAGAGTGTGATTTTAATTGAATTATTGTGCACACACACACTGGGGGAGTATAAAAATTATTAATTTTTTAAAACTAATCGTAATGTATAATTTTGGATCATACGGGATGATTTGACCTGAGAGTTCCTCCAGAAGTAGTTGATCGAATCACACCTAAAAATTTTCCAAGTCATATTTATATTGTATGAAGTTACCTTCGTACAGATGACATCCAGAGTACAAAACAGCTGCGTACTAATTCATCCCGAACAAACTCAAGATTTTTCTAAACTGTTTGTATTGTACAATCTTATGTTCATACAGACAACGTCTAGAGTACAAAATTAGTGCGTATCTTTTCATCCATACGAAAAGGTAAATTTTTGATCTGTTTGTACTATATGATCTTAGGTTCGTACAGACAACCACCATAGTATGAAATGGACTTGTCCATTTTCATATTGAATAAAATGTTATTTGATTAAAATTGATCATACTATTCTATATAAGGTTTATATAGTATGTTATCCATAGTACAAAATTGGATCATACTAAATCGTATCGGATGAAACTGTTCAATTTTGAACTGATCGTATTGTATGAAGTCAGTTCATGTACAGGCAAATTAGAGTATGAAATTGGTTCATACATGATCGTACGTGCAAATTTTGAATTGATCATACGTACGATGTGCGATCGTACTATATAATCATGGACGGACAAATTGAAATTTTTAGTTTTCTAGAATATTGTTTGTGTCATTCATATATAAGGTCCTAAAAAATGACTAGAACGAATGCTTCTTTGTATTTTCTTTGAGAGCGAGTGTGAGAGTGCTTTTGGAGAGTGTTTAAGAGCATGGATTGAGAGATTTTGCTAGTGGAATTTGTGAAGGGTTCTCAAGGTTGCTCAAAGGTGATAATCTCTTTGTAAGTTTGTCAAATCTCTTTTTTACTTCTTTGAAGATGCTCAAGAGAAGAGCTTTGGAGAAGATCTGGTACTCTACCGACACCAGGAAGGTGTGAAAGGATGACGGTACTATGCTATCACCAGAAGGGTGTAAAAGGTCACATTTCTCTGCCGACACTTGGAAGGTGTGAAAGGACGATGGTTCTCTGCAGACACTTGAAGAGTGTGAAAGGACGATGATACTCTACCGCACCTAGGATTGGTGGAAGAGAGGTGAATTGTAAAGGCTTCTTTTCCTTGCTGTGAGAGCAAAATGAGAGACACTTTGGTATAGTGCAATACCTTAAGAGGGAGCTTTCAGGGAGTGGATGTAGTCTTATTGGACCGAACCACTATAAATTTTTGTGCTCTTTTGTTTTTTACTTTTATCGCATTTTTAAGTTTCTACACTTTAATTTTGTGTTTGAAAAGTTTATTTTAAAATTTTTTTAATTGTGTTAAATTCATAAAACCATTTTCTAAATTTTACTAAGAGAATTTTAAATTACCAATTCACTACCCCCTCCTCTTAGTTAGCATTGGGACAATTGTAATAGGCCTAACAACTTATACAGACTTTCAAGAATCAAATTAGATGCATCACACTAATATAAATTAAGCTCAGTAAAAAGAAGAATTAAATGAAAAAAGTTATTCATAAACATCTATATAAATATTTAAACCATGTTAAAAATGATGCCCATCTTGCATCCATTATATGGCTAATGAATTATATAGTCAAAAAGGTATTTAAATGAAATAAAAGGTTTCAAGCTAGCATGTGAACATAATATTCTCTTTATGCTTTGGTGAAATTGAGATATGAGTAAATTCTATTGATCCTTTAGTGAAATTAAAATATGAGTATGATGTGAATATCCATTAAGAAAATAATAATAATAATGGTCAACATATTGATTCAACATATATTCAATGAATGGTAGAGGGAAACAACATTTTCTTGAAGCCTTATTTGGCTTTATATTATTAATACTTAAATCTTCATCCAATCATATTCTTATTACAATAAGATCATTATTCAACATACATTGATAAGATTAGAGAAGGAGTTGAAGGTAAACTTGAATTATGGAGGTCAACCTTAGAATCTAAATACTTTCATTTGAGTAGATCTATAACTAAATATATGATGTACAATTTTAGTAATAATAGTTCTTATGGGGGATTATGATGTTGGGTGATCAAGTCATTAATAAGAGTACACATTTAAGATATCTTAGATTTATTGTTTAGAGTGATGGTGAAATAGATGAGATATTATTAGTAAAATTCAAGTTGGAGGGTTGAATTGAAGGAGTGCATCAGATTTGTTGTGTGATAGAAGCACCCCCCTCAGACTTAAGGAAAAATTCTATAAGATGGAGATTAGACCTGCAATGCTTTATGGTGCAAAATGTTGGCCATTAAAAGAGAAGCATAATATTAAGTTAAGTGTTGCAATGATGAGGATAAGCAAGTGGATGAGTGGCTTTACTCTTAGAGATAGAATATGAAATGAGCATATACGTGAAAAGATTAGAGTAGCTCCAGTGGAAGATAAGATTAGCGAGAGTCACCTTAAATGATTTGGTCATATAAAATGGAGGCTTTCTAATGACCCAATTAAGAAGTAGATCTATTTGATTTGACTTATATTAAGAAAGGTAGATGTAGACCTAAAAATAACCTAGGATAGGTCAAACATCATTGGTGGATTCTATCAACCTCTTCCACACAAGTTAATATTATCGAGCAATACTACGACAAATAACCTCAGATAGGTTAAATATCCTTGGTAGATTCTCTCAATCTCTTTTATACAAATTAACATCATCGAGCAATACTCTAACAAAAAATCTTGAATAGGTCAAATATTCATAGTGGCTTCCCTCGACCTCTTCCAAATATGTTAATATTATCAAGAAATGCTCTTACAAATAACCTCTAATAGGTCAAACAATCTTAGTCATCTCCTTTGACCTATTATATATAAGTTAACATCATCGAGCAATACTTTAACAGATAATCTTAAATAGGTCAAACATTCTTAGTGGCTTCTCTTGACCTCTTACATATGGGTTAACGTCATCAATTAATGCTTTAATAAATAATCTTGAATAATTTAAATATCCTTAGTTGATTCTCTCAATCTCTTCTAGCTCTAAAAATAATCTTAAATATATCAAAAATTCTTGGTGGATTCTCTCAACTTCTTTCATACAGGTTAATGTCATCAAAAAATACTCTAATAAATACCCTAAAATAAGTCAAAAATCCTTGGTGGATTCCCTTGACCTCTTCCATATAGGTTAACATTATCCTATAACGCTTTGACAAATAATCTCAGATAGGTGAAATATTACTGATGGACTCCCTCGACCTCTTTCATGTAGGTTAACATCATCGAGTAATACTCTGATAAATAATCTCGGATAAGCCAAATATCCTTTATGAATTTCATCAACCTCTTCCACATTGGTTAATTTTATTGAGCAATGCTCTAACAAATAATCTCGAATAGGTCAAACATCTTTGATTAATTCCCTTGACCTCTTCCATATAGGTTAATATTATATATCGATCAATGCTATGATAAACAATCTTGAATAGGTCAAATATCTTTTATGGATTCCTCTCCACCTCTTCCATATAGGTTAAGCTCATCAAGTCATAATTTGACAAATAATCTCAGATAGGGTGAACATCTTTTGTGGATTTCTCTTAACCTATTACACACTGATTGACATCATCAAATTATGCTCTTATAAATAACCTCATGAAGGTTAAACAGCCTTAGCAGATTCAATCAACCACTTTTTTATTGCATTTTGAAGGATCTCTGATGATCTTATCCTTGAAGGAAATATGAGAGCCCCAATAGGCCTCCACTCAATAGGCACTATTATTATGAAACCAAATTATTAATGTGGCACATTGCTTTGATCCTTTCCAACAGGATATATGATGTTACTTCCTTTAATAGAGCCTGACTTGACCATCGTCGTCATTAGTCCTTCGCCTAAAAACTACTAGGGGTCCTTCACATCTCAACCACCATCATCAACCCTTTATCTCTTATCTATCATCATTGACCTCTCGCTTGACTAGAATTAACAACACACCCTACAATCATCGCCATCAACTGATCGCCAACTTCAAAATTTCACATAATCACCTCTATTAAACTATCATCATTTGATCGCCGCCATAGGCATATTGTCCGACTTGTTGTATCAAAGGATCAATTTGAGATCACTAGATCTCTTCTCGATCATTAACCATAGTTGAACTTTTGCCCATCTATTGATAGTCACTAGTTTTTTTACTTGGGTGCTACTATCACCAATCTTTTTCAAACCATCATTTCATGCAAGAGGTGCTTAATCTTCCTCATCATAAGAAATCTATGGAGAGAACAAACTCTCATTGGAACTCCTTCTAAACATATAGGGATCTGAAGTTAGATACTGGATACAACCTATCCAAAAATAATGGAAAGCCTCTCATATGTGAAGGAGTTTCAGAGAGAATGTTTATTCTACACATATAGGGGAACGAAGTTAAATATCGGATATCACACATCCAAAATTAGTGGAAAGCCTCTGATATGTGAATGAGTTTGAGGAAGAAGGTTCATTCTACATAAAGAGGGGCAATGGACTTGATAGGGATGTCATCAATCTATTAAAGATAGTGGAGGGCCTCTATTATAAAAATGTTGGAGGAAGGAAGGAGAAGAATAGAAGGGACAATTTTCCCCTACCCCTATGGTTTTTATACTTGAAGAAGACAGAGAAAAAGTATTTTAAATATATATATATATATATATATATATATATATATATATATATATATATATATATATATATATATATATATATATATATATATATATATATATATATATATATATAATATATATATATAAGTAGCTAACTAAACTATCGATTTTAACCAGCTAAGCCACTCAAATGATATTGATTTTACATGCCATATAGTACAGGCAAACTAAACCACGACACGGGAAGCTAAGTGGGGACGACCACGCTAGTAGCCAAGAAGGAATCACATCGATAGCTAGGCGTGAATAGCAAGGCCAACAAGAGGGGACAACATAGATAGTTAGGCAGTCATAGGCAGGAAGCAACATGCACGTGGTTTATACAGGCTCGTCGGAGGATTGAGGCATGTGGCTAGCCTGCCAGTTTGATCACTAAGTCAGGTTCGAGCCTGATTTTTAGCAAATACAATTCAATTGATACATTTTTTGAGTCTTTAGAACCATTTTTTGATGTTTCAAACTCAATTTTAGCACTTTTAGGGCCTAATAGAGCATCTACAGTCAATTTTGAGTAATTGTAAAAGTTTTCAAATTTTTTTTTAATACATTTAGTTCCAATCAATGTGACAACTTTATGACATGTTAAATTTATGATTAATAATATTTTACTTGGTTAGAGGTGCTAATGGGAGGTTTACATTGACGTCCAAGGAGTGGCCATGCCTCATAATTACTCGTAAGTTATAATTTTGTATTGGAAGAATTTGAAGACCATCAAGAAATATTTTTGGACTCTACAGGATTCAACAAATGAAAATAGGGGGGCAACGGGTATATCATCAAACAAATATCTTGACCAGGCACAAATCTCAAGGAAATTTTAATGAAAAACTTTTAAAATTAAATTTGTAGCCATCCACTCTTCAAATTAAGTAAAATTATAGTAGAACTTAATCTCTCAAAGAGACGAATCCAACAACACCAAATTTGGTCCAATCCAAACCCTAATGGGTCTAAATCAAGGATCCAAAGCCTATTTGGAAGCTTTAGAATATTAATTGAATGACTAAGTGATATTCAAATGTGACATGTTTATAGTTGAATCGAGAGGCTCGATGAGACAAATCTATCAAGCCTAAGATTACAAAATTGTTGACATTATTAAGATGCCTAAATAATCAATAAATGGTCTATGATTAATGTAGTTAATATTGGTTGTCCATTGGATCTCAATATACCCTTAATCTTCTCCCTATTTACTAGCCATGCCACTCTAAAAGAACTATAAAAAGTCCTCTCATTCTTCGAAAAGTGGAGGAGGAAGAGATAAAAAATGAAGGATCTCTCTTGTTTTCTCAAGTTTGCATCGCCCAACCACCAACTATAGTGGGACTTCCCACCTGGCCTCCGAACACTACCAAACTTCCACCTGGTCGATCGCCAACCTTTGTCGGATCACTTCCCTTCGACTATAGTCACTCACCGACCATGTCACCCACATACCACGATCCTTCTGACTACTATCATCTAACTATGATCTTTCCTACTATAATCACCCGACTATTGTCCTTTATTGTCACCCGCCGATTATAGTCCTTCAAACCACTATCACTTGACTACGATCTTTCTGACATTCATTGCTCGACTATAGTCCTTCCAATCACCGTCGTCAAACTACGATCTTTTTTACTACCATCACCAACTATGATCCCTTCAACAACCATCACCCGATTATGGTCCTTTCGATCACTGTTTCCCACTAACTACGATCCTCCCGACCATCATCGTTAGCTGACTACTGTCCTTCCGACCAAAGCCGTCTTAACCATGTAGCCCACCGAATATGATTCTTCCAACCATTATTACCCGTCGACCTTGTCACCCACCGACTACGATCCTTATAACCACCTTTGCCTGCCAACCATGGTCCTTCCATCCACCTTTGTCAGCCGATAATGGTCCTATTGACTAAACAAGCATGCTAACACTCTCTTAAGAATAACTGTCATGCTATTCTCTAACTATGTATTGTGCTCTATATAATGTATACATTGAGGCAAGGTCTTCTTCCCAAGGAAGGATCTCATTTGCAATCAACTACAAATATAAGTGGATTCATTCAAACCGGACCAAGCCCCATGATTTTTCCCTTTTCAGGGTTTTCCACACAAAACTTTTGGAGACTCTCATGAATATTGCACCATACTCTTGTATCTGTATGCATGTTGGATCTTCGTACAAACCTAAGATGCTAAACTTTATATTTCTTTATCGCCACGAATATTCTAGGATGCAACATTTATAGTATTAGCCATTATACTACAACAACAATAAAAATATCAAGCCTTTATACCACTACGGTGGATAAGCTATATATATGAATTTTTTAATTGTATCTATTAAGAATCAATTTATTATTTAAATCAAATAAAGAAATATTATTTCTAATATTTTATAATCAAGTCTTTCTAGGTCTACTCTACATTTCTTAATATAAGTCAAATCTAATACATCTACTCTTCTTGATATGTTTGATTGGGAGCTTTGAACACTAGATAAGAGGTTTCAAGTTCAAAACTTATGTATACATGGTTTGGATGAATTTGTTTAATTGACTAAGTTTTGTTTGGGACAGTTATTTTACTACTTCTTTTTTTTTCGAACATCGTCTCCTCTCGCTCCCGTGTGCGATTTAGGGTTTCCGCCGTCACCACCTTTCTAGCTTCTTTTCTTCCCGGTTTCGCTTGACGATCGGCTTTGGTTTCGTCAAGGTGTGTTCCTTTTGGCTTCCTTTTTCGGTTCGTGGCCCTGTGGGGCGTGGTTTCATGGCGGGTGTTCCCCCTCTGAATCCGTGGGGGAAACTTACCGCCCCTTCGACTGCGAGGAAGGTTGGCTTTTTCAATCTGGGATCCGATGACGCTAAAGATATTCCTTCTTCTCGATCTTTCAAAGAAGTTCTTGAAGGGACTCATTCAGGTGATATTTTTCCTAATATTCAGCAAGATGTTTTTAATGGTTTCCCTGCGGTGCTTCTATCCGATGAAGAAGTTTTAAAACTGGCGTCTCCGTTTCAATTTACTTTGGTCGGTAAATTTGGTGTCCGTAGACCTAATCTGGATTCCATTAGAAATTTTTTTTCTTCTCTTAAGCTTACTGGATTTTATTCGGTGGGGCTTTTGGACTCGAGACATGTTGCTATCCAACTATCTAACGATCTCGATTATAGTAGGGTTTTTGCTAGAAGGTCATACTTCATTCTTAACTGTCAGATGCGCATCTTAAAGTGGACTCCATTTTTTGATATTAAGGAGGAATCTCCTATTGTGCCGGTTTGGATTTCCTTTCCTAATCTTCGTTTACATTTCTTTAACTCTAAAGTTCTACATGCGTTGGGTTCTATTTTTGGTAGACCGTTGCAAACGGATCAGGCTACTGCTGCTAGGACTCGACCTTCTGTTGCTAGAGTGCTTGTGGAAGTTGATATTTCGAAAAAGCATCCCAAGGAAGTTTGGGTCGGTTCTAAGGCTTACGGGTATTTGCAAAAGGTTGAATTTGAAAAAGTTTCTGAATTTTGCAATCACTGTAAAATGCATGGCCATGCACAAGTTGACTGTTTTAAATTCAATCCGGAGCTTAAGAAGTCGGTTGTTCCTAATATCAGGAATTCTGGTGGTAATGAGCCTAAACAAGTTTATGTTCCTATACATAATTCCATTGAAGAGAAAACTATGCCTGTGGACTACCCTGCTACTGCTCTTGTGGATCTAGCAGATAAATCTGATAGTCCTTTACAGGAAACGAATGGGGAAGAGGATAATAGGGAGACGTCTAAGGAAGATATTGTTATTCCTCCAGAAATTGGTAAAGGGGATGTGGGTAATATGGAAATGATGATGGATGATAAAAATACTGCTAATGTTGCTTTAGTTCAGTCTTCTAATGACATTTCTTCAACTGATCCTAAACTATTTATATTGATTGAAGATATGTTTAATGATATGCCTACTACTTCTAATTCTGTGGCAATTGAAAATGCTCTTCTTGCTAATCAGGACTTGGAGCAATCGAAAAATGATGGTGAGGAGGTGGACAATGAGCTTGTCGAAGAAGGTGAATTTGTTCCTTCCTCTAAAAAACAGATATGATTCGCCGTATAATCATGGTATGGCTTCTTCATCCATTGCTAAAAAATAGTAAGGAAGTTTTTTTGTTAACTGAAGAAGCTTTTTTCTATGAAAGGGGGAAAAAAAAAAAGGTAAAAATGCCAAAAATTTTATATCCTGCTACCCCGAGAAACACTAGAGCTCAAACTTCTTACAAGGATTGTAATGATTAAATCTCTTTTATGGAATGTTAGAGGGATAGGTTGTAAAGATTCCAAAAATAGAGTTAAAAATTTGTGTAGGATCCATAATATTCAAGTTTTAGTGTTATTTGAACCCTTTGTTGCTATTGACAAATTAGCTGAAACTGCTTCTTTTTTGGGTTTTCATATGCATTTTGGTAATTGCTCTAACAAAATTTGGATCTTGTGGCATAAAAATATTGATCTAAGTATTGTTGCTGATTTACCTCAAGTTGTTCATTGTCATGTTAATGTTTTTAATATGAACTGTTTTTCTTCCTTTGTTTATGCTGCTTCCACGAGAACTAATAGATTGGTTCTTTGGGAACAACTTTGCAATTTTTCTAACAACATCAATGGCCCTTTGTGTGTGGGAGGGGATTTCAACATTATTTCTAATGCTAGTGAACGGAGGGGAGGTGCTCTCCCTAATGTCAATGCTATGGAAGACTTCAATTCTATGATAAATGATTGTCAGCTGAACGATATTGGTTTCTTTGGTAGTCCTTTCACTTGGTACAGGGCTAATCTTTGGCAACGGCTTGATAGAATTCTTTTTAATAATGATTGGATTACCAAATTTTCTTCTACTAATGTTGAGCATTTAAGTCGTACTCTTTCAGATCATTCTCCTATGCTTCTTAATATTAATGTGACTAGCCAAACTGGTTCTTTTGCTTTTAGATTTTTAAATATGTGGTTATTGCATGAGAATTTTAACGATATGCTTCAAGTAAATTGGAATGCTCCTATATTTCCTGATAACTCCATTTCGGGTATGTTAAGACTGTGGGCTAAGTTGGCGAGATTGAAACAATGCATTAGATATTGGAATAAAAATGTTTTTAAAAATGTTTTCTCTAACATTCTCGAAGCTGAGCAGAAAGTGTTGGATATGGAGGATATTTTTGAGGCCAATTCGAGCGAGGATAACCTTTTCAATCTTAATCATGCTAAGTTTTTGCTTAGTCAACTTCAAGCTCAAGAGGAATCCTTTTGGAAACAAAAGGCTAATATGAAATTTGTTATGGAAGGTGATAGAAACACTAAATTCTTTCATGCTATTGCTAATAAAAATAAAACTAATAATAGAATCAATAAAAATTCGCGATAGTAATGGGAATTTTCTTGATAATGATGATGATATTAGTAAGTCTGGTGTGGATTTCTTCCTTAATATGTTTAATAATAATGTTGTGATTGAACATGTGCATAACCCGGCTATTATCCCAAATTTGATCTCTGTTGCTGATAATATTATGTTGTGTCAAATTCCTCTTGAAAATGAAATCCTGGAGGTTTTAAAGGATATGAATGGTGATGCGACTGCTGGTCCTGATGGTTTTTTACTACTTTGTTTTTTCAGAAATCTTGGGAGATTATTAAAATTGATGTTATTGCTGCTGAGCAAGACTTTTTTAGTGGTAATCCTTATCCTAAATTTTTTTCTTCTTCCAATATTGTTCTTATTAAGAAAAAAGAAGGAGCTAATTACTGGAGTGATTTTAGACCCATAAGTCTGTGCACTTTCTTTAACAAATTGAATTCGAAAATTATTGCGAATAGATTGGCTAAATTGCTACCTGGTATTATATCTTTAAATCAAACTGGTTTTGTGAAAGGTAGAACTATAAGTGATAATGTTTTGTTGGCGCAAGAGCTTACACATGATCTTAACACTAAGTCGACTGGGGGTAACATTATTTTTAAGCTTGATATCACCAAAGCTTATGATAATTTAGATTGGAATTTTCTTTATAAAATCTTGGATCTCTTTGGCTTTAACCAAAATTTTATTTTGTTGATCAAAAATAGTATTGAAAACTGTTTCTTTTCGGTGATCATAAATGGTAAAAGGCATGGTTATTTTAAATCGTCTAAAGGTCTCCGTCAAGGGGATACTATTTCTCCGGCTCTGTTTATTATTGCTATGGAATACTTATCGAGAGGCCTGGAAGATCTTTTTGCTAAAAATAGTTCTTTAAATTACCGTATGATTAGAGGTTTTCCCCCATTTCCCATTTAAGTTTTGCTGATGATTTTATTCTTTTTTCTAATGGTGCTACTAAGAATGTTAAACTTCTGATGAAATTTCTGTCTAAGTTTAGTGCGTGCAGTGGCTTGACTTTCAGTAAAGATAAGTGTACTTTTATTGTTGGTAAGTCGATTAATCAGAGCAGAGTTCATGCTATACAAAGAGTTTGTGGTTTTCAAGCTAAAAGTTTGCCGTTGAAATATTTGGGAACGCCGATTTATAATGGTAAGAAGAAAAATTTTCTCTTTGAAGATATTTTTACTTTGGTTCAAAAACGTATTGCTAGTTGGTCGGCTAACTTTTTATCTTTTGGTGGCCGGTTAATTTTGATTAAATCTGTGCTCAATTCGATTCCTATTTACCTGTTTAATACTTTAATGCCTTCTCCTGCTATATGTTCTAGAATGGAAAAGTTGTTCAATAAATTTTTCTGGGGGGCTAAGATGGGGACGAATGTTATCCATTGGTCTGCTTGGAAGAAAAATTGTGGGAAATTAGAGGAAGGTGGCCTTGGATGTAAATCTATGTACGATACGGCTACTGCTTTTTCTCATAAATTGTGGTTTTCATTTCGTTCCAATGCTAGTTTATGGGCTAAGTATATGAATGTTAAAATATTGTAGCAAGATGCATCCTTCTTTTGGGTATTTTAAGTCCAATGATTCCAAAACTTGGAAAAGGCTTTGTAGTATTAAAGGGATTGCTGAAAATTATATTCATTGGGGATTGGGTAAAGGTGACATTAGTTTTTGGCATGATAACTGGTTAGGCGTTTCTTCCATTGATACTTATTTAAATACTTGTACCTTGGAGGTGGTGAAAGTTTCTTCTTTTTTTATTAACAATGGATGGAACATACACAAGCTTAAAGGGTGTTTACCTCTTGCTTTAGTGGATTTGGTTTTGAAAATCCCTCTTCAGTTGGATTCGAATGATCTTATTCTTTCTACTCTATCCTCTAATGGGAAGTTTAAACTTAAGAATATTTGGGATAATTTTCGATGCATTAATGCTAAATCTCCTATTTTTGAGTCTATTTGGCACAGTTCTTTCCCCATCACTTATTCTACCTTTGCTTGGAGGTGCATCAAAGGTTATATACCCGTGGACAATAAAATTCAAAGCAAAGGTATTTCTCTAGCTTCCAAATGTTATTGCTGTTGTCAGTATGAGGACATTGATCATCTGTTCGTTAATGGTTTTATTGCTAAGAATGTGTGGAGTTACTTTAATAATATTTCTGATAAGAATGACATGCTTATTGATTCTCTTATTTTAATGTTTCATAATTGGTGTCATCCGAAAAAAAGGTCATTTATTTAACCTGATACCCATTCTGATTATTTGGTATATCTGGAACTCTAGAAATCAGGCCAAACACGAGAATTGTAAGATGGATGCTATTGGTATCATTGAAAAGGTGAAAACTAAAGTGCATCAGCTTTTTAAATATAATATTATCTCTGTTAAAACGTTTTACAATTGTAGAAATTTGGCTGGTTATTTTGGTATTAAGTTGGAGAATGATGATGTGAGTGTTGATGCTATTTTTGTGTATTGGTTAAAACCCAACCGGCCTTTTGTTAAGCTCAATACGGACGGTTCCGTGGGTGTTAACAGAGCTGGTGCTGGGGGTGTGATCAGGGATCATTGTGGCGATTTGTTGGCTGCTTTTGGTTCTCCTGTTCCTACTTCTGATGTTATTGTTGCTGAGCTCAATGCTTTAATTCTTGGTTTAGATCTGTGTATTAAATATGGGTACTTTGATGTGTGGGTTGAACTGGATGCTTATTTTATTGTGCAATGTATTAAAGATGGGAATACTGGTAATGCTAATTACTTTTATCTGCTTAGAAAGGCTAAACAGAAAATGAAGGAAATGAATGTCACTATATCGCATATCTATAGGGAGGGTAATGGTTGTGCCGATTGGCTTGCCAATTGGGGCTCTAACCTCCAGGATTTTGTTGAATTAAATGTATCCAATGTTCATCCTATTTTGAGAGGTATTTTACGGGTTGATAAGGCTTGTCTACCCTATGTTAGAGCTGGATGAGTTTTTTCTTTTTGCTGCACTTGCACTTCCGTTTGCTGTGTTGCGTTAGTTTCGGTCTCCCTCATATCTTTCATTCTATGGTTATTTATCTGTTTTCTGTTGTTGTGGAGGCTGGCTGTTGTTTGCTGGGTTATTTGTCCGTGAACTGGAGGTACCATGTTTACATCTTTACGTTAGGTGCTGATTGTGATTGTGTGGCTAGGGGTCTGGATTCTTGGCTTGACAATGCTAGTGTTGTGCACGTTAACTTTTTCACGAAGCTTGATGGTTTTTTTCATTGGGAGTTACTATTTAAGAAGAAAGTTGGGGTGAAGAGGCACGTTTATTGTCTGGACATCCTTCCTATTCGATACTGGATTTTCTGGTTGCGGGACCTTGTGTGGAAGTGTGGGATTTTCATCATGGATGGGAAGAGAGTCTGCAGCAATTATACTGAGGTTTTTTTATCTTACTTGTGATTATCTGAACTTTTTTTGGAGTTGTCCTTGCAGGTTTATTATATCAAGCTTCTTATTCAACATCATAAGGTTTGCAAGGTATGTTTTTCTGGGATTTTAAATTTCCTTTTTTGCTTGTTTAGTATTTTTTGCAGGAGATCTGAGCTGAATGGTTATATTGCGTATCTCCTTTTTTGGGTGCTGACTTCTCTCAGACCTTCTAGTTTTTTTTGATTTATATTGTATCCTTAGTATAAGGATCTACTGGCTCTTAGGTTTTATTTTGTTTTTGAATCTTGTAGCTCTTTCGAGCAGTAGCGAGCTGGTGGATCCTTTTAAGGACCTTGTAACCGAATTTTATATCAACACGTAGGCCCCATCTGTGGGTTTTAACAAAAAAAAAAAAAAAAAAAAAAAAAAAAAAAAAAAAAAAAAAAAACAGTTATTTTACTACTTCCTAAAAAACTTTTAGTATAATTTTTTTTTTAAATCATAAAAGTTTTCATAAAAAACTGTTTTAAAAGAAACTTGTCACAAATGAAGCCTCAAACGTCTAAACCAAAAAAATAAAAAATAAAAAAATAATATTTTTTTTCGAACATTTACCATAATTAAAAAAGACACACACATCCCATCATGTGCATTGATACACATGCAAATAGATTCTCCTCATTATTAGCAGACAATAAAACAAAAGCACCACACTCCACATGCAGTTAGCTCTAATACCGCGTACGCTACTCCTTTAATATGACCGTTATCGGAATACTAACCTCATACCTGCTCGAAACCCATTTGATCCTTCCCTCCGCCACTTCCCCTCCACTTCCGCTACGCCTAAATGTCAAAGCAAACTTTTTCTCCTCCCCAACCTCATTGAAGCTCAGTCTACTGGGCGCCACCACCACCTCCACTCCTTTTGGCTCATCAACGTTCACTAAAAACTCAACCTTTGCCTCTCCCACATTCTTCACCGTCCTCCAAACCGTCACGTTCCTCTCCTCATCTCGGCCAAGCCACACCAATACCGACGGATAGTTCAGCTCAACCTCAGTAATGCTCTTAATCTTTGAGCAGTCAATATCCTTCTTGCCCGTCATTATCGTTAACTGAGCGTTGCTGTAGTTCAATCCGCAAAGGTAAGGCGTGTAATCCTCTACATCAGTATCGTAAACGAGGCCCGGATCGACAGCCCTGAGTGGGTTCACATGGCCGGCCCCAAGTGCGAAATGGTCCGCCGGGAGAAGCCGTTCATCCACTATTGGCCTCCTGCTTCGATCTTCTATTCCGGCAGTTGTCATCATTGCTGATTTGATCGCTGCCGGAGACCAATCTGGATGGGTACTCTTTATCAGCGCTGCGATTCCGGCGAGGTGCGGCGTGGACATTGAAGTCCCGGAGATTATATTAAAGGGCTTCGACGTTGGTGGGCCCACTGATACCGGCCATGCTGCGAGAATGTCGACACCTGGACCGGTGATATCCGGTTTAAGGATACCCGGGCTAGCCATGCTCGGTCCACGGGAGGAGAAAGAAGCGATCGCCGGAGCAGGGGATGAGCCAAAAACCGTGCCTTGAAAAATGATTGACGCTGTGGGTGTTTGTGAAGAGGTTAGATAGGCCTTGATCTTCAACCCGGCTTGAAAGCTGACTGCAGAGGCCGGGAGGACGTGCGCATCCGCAATTATGCTGTACGCATCGTCTTTTTCATTCACAAGGATCATTGCTGCTCCCCCTGCCGCTTTGACAGATTCACCCTTGGAAATCCTGCTTAGTCCGCCTCCTCGGTTGCAAACAACCACCTTTCCTTTAGAATCAAGACCGGAAAGCGAGCGGTTGGTGCAGAAGCCGGCGTAGATGAGTGGGCGTTGTGCGTCGGTGAAGTTGGGGGGTTGGTAGACCGTTTGGCCAGAGAAAACGAGGTTATTGCCGAGCTTAACGTTTGCGACGAAGGAGCGGTCGGTGTTGCTAGCCGCGACGGTTAGTATCCATGGCGCCTCGTTGGAGAGGGTAGAGGGAGCTGGGCCGTCGTTTCCGGCAGCGCAGCTCACGAATATTCCTTTCTGGACGGCGTGAAGCGCGGCAATTGCAATTTCATCTTGGAAGAAGGGAACCGACGAGCCGCCGAGGGAGATTGAGAGGACGTCGACTCCATCTGCCACTGCGGACTCCATCCCGGCTAGTATATCGCTCGAGTAGCAGTCATCTTCGCATACCTTTGGAAGAGTTTGAATTAAACGTTAGAACACCACTGAGAGTTTGAGACAGAGAAAAAAAACTTTTTTTTTTTTTTGCATCGATATTCAGACATAATATTTTTTAGAACTTTTAAATTTATATTAAGATTATTATTTATTATATATGAAATCATCAATTATATAAACCTCAAAAATTCAAAAACATTTTTTACCCACGCACTTTTTTTAGGTAAGAAATACTGTTATTTAAATGTAAATATTATGAAGAATTATATGCATCTAGCTATATGAAATTATTTATAAATAATATTTGACAACGTATGCATATAATCAAATATAAATATTCAATTTTTTTATGAATTGTAAGAAAATTATGTGAGGCTTTTAATTCTACAAAGAGAATTTTCTATTTATTTTCCTTTTATATTTTGTCGATCAAAATTATCTCATTGATGTAGGATATTTTTTAATATACATTAAGTGAAATGTTTGTAAAAATAAGAAAGGTTTGATGAAATTGATTGATTGATTCAGATTGATTAGAGATATATTATCTTGTATATGAGAACAGATTATTCTATGCGGAGTTCGAATGCATCCATAGGAAAATTCGGATTCGCCACATCACCAAATGCACTGTATATTGGATGATGCCCGGAAGCGTCCGAACATCGCACCTAATAATTTTATATATAGGAGGATGGGTCGATGAGCTTTTCATAAAATAAGATTTGTAGTGTAATCCTAAGTGACATGAGATGAGAGGTGTAAAGAGATCAATTAATAATACACCAATAGAAAGAAAGTGACAACTTCTTATATGAAAGCTACCAAACCTATGACATGTAATCTGACACTGATTCTTATTTATAGTGTTGATATGCATGAGAGTGATTCTTGTTTAGTCTGAAGGACTTATTGGACTTAATATAGGAAAAAAATCACAAGTGACAAGATGTTCTGTCATCGTTTTTATTGACTATAGTATATAAATGAGACATGAGCATATATGATTGCATAAATGGTATAATATAATATATAAGACCTGAATATGATATAAGATATGATTGATACATGTATATGACAAGACTGATGAGACTAATACAAGGTTTGTGTGATACATATGAAATAAAGGATATGCATGATATATATGAGAGATTTCATTTTATAGATGATATGCATGTATTTGTATTATATGATATGCATACAATAGCTATAGAACATTTGCTTGGTATAATAGATAGATTGGTATAAATGATATAGATAGAAGTAAAGTGTAAACTATGAACATGCATATATTCTTAATAAAACTATTGTGTTGCAATTGACATGGGTACATGAACGACAGAACATACTTATCCTTTATATGGTTACTAATTACAAATTCCTAAGTTATATTGCTTGCATTGATTTCCACTACTCATATGGATTGATATTGTTCTTATTAATTGTTAATTGTTCATATTGTTATATATATACTGATATTGATTGAATAATTACATACATGTTGTTGTAATTGCCTTTCATTTATTGAAAATGTAGCTAGGTTTGGGTATCCTATTAAGTTGTTAGCTCACCAAATATTTTTTTATATGTATTTTAGAACGGGGTTAAGATCCAATGGACTAAGGCTAATTCAATTTCATATTTATATTTTTGTACTTTTCCTTATTATTTTATAGCCAGAAGTATTAAAAGATAGATTTAGGTATTGATTGAGCTGTTACTACTGTAAATAAATTTTGATGAATGATGAACACAGTGACATGTTATGATTTATATAATTGCTTTTACAAAATTTTATTAGATAAATAAATTTAGTGGCTCTCGTAGATTATTTAAGAGATAAAATAGAAAACTTTTTCACATTTAGTTCTAGGGCATCACACGCTCAACACACCCCTTAGGCAATAAATAGCGCCTCACTTAGAGGAAACTCCCTTTAATTAGAAGCGATCGTGCCAAAAGACGCGATAGGTGATGGAGACCACCGATGCTACTACTCAGATCCAGTGATGCTGGTCGGTCGATCAACCAAGCAACCTAGCATAGTTTGGGCCCCAAAAAAGCTTATTAAAGCATTTTGGGTTCCGTGAGACTATTTATTGACTTTCTGAAATTAGTTATGGTGTCTTTAGTGCTGAATAGTTCCTCTATGATCAATTCTAAGCCAATTTAAATATCTTGGAGCACAAATTTTGTAATAATTTTCGCTCCAAATGTGTGCCAATTTTATGGGCAAATGAAGTTACAATTAAAGACATTTTAATAGTTAATAGCCTCAAGAAGAGGGATATATTAATATCAAGAGTATGATCATGCCCCATAACATTTTTAAAATTATAATTTGTGTCACAAGATGTTTTGAAAATTTAAACTATTTTTTTCAAAAATAATAAGCTTTGACATTAAAAATTAGGGGGCAAATGATACGACTCCAAAAAATTCACATGACTAACATGAATCGTTGAGTAATTTTTGAATTTTAAATTTTCATAATTAAATTTTGAATAATCTGAACTCCAATTTCAACAAAGTTATGGTCAAATTGAATGTCATGACGAGATAAATTTATCGACATTATAAATGACTCGATTTGATTCTAAATGAGCTCAAATCAAGCACTTGAATTACATTTAAATTGCCTAAATATAAATTGATAGACCGAATGATTCCACTTATAGTTATAGTATACTTATAGTCAAATTGAGTGGCTCAATGAAATGAATCCAACGAGCCCAATATTACTAGTTCAAATATTCTAAAAGCATTCAAAATTTTTGATAAATAATTTATGATTATGGGGATTAGTATAGACCCTACGATTGAGTACTTTTATTCATGGCCAAATTTACCAAAACACCTATATAAAAAATGCTACCTTGTTCTCTAAAAAATGGAGGTTCAAGAGCTAAGATAACTAATTAGTTTTCTTGTATTAATTTTTTGAGCTATCATTGTTGACAATCTTCACCAACAATCACCACTACCTCCTCCAGATTTCATTCAGATCTAGCCCTACTGTTATGTATTTAACTATTTCCTGTGGGCATCTAAATTTTGCAATCTCTAAAATGAGAATCAATTAATTATTGTTTCAAAGATATCCCTTCTTCTTTAATTATGAGAATTGAAAGTGATGATTTTTTATCTCCTATTCTATAGTGGATTATTACAATTAGGTCAGGCCCGGATCATTTTTTCCTTTTTTTATGAATTTTTCACATTAAAAATTTTTCTAGTGTCCTACATAATTTTTTTTTTTCCATTCTAAATTTTTATACAATGCTACAAATTTTCTATCACGTAACAAAGCCAAAGATAATGAGTGATTTTTATCTTTTATTGAATGATAACTCATAAATTGATTTTGAAATATATAAAAAATTTACCTTGGCCTATTAGTTTAGTTTTAAATTTATCAAAAAAAAAAAAAAAAAGTGTATACGCTTAAAACCTTCCGTTTAACATACCTTACAAGCATCCAAAATCATTCAAACCAAAGAATCCGTTAGTTAAATAAATATATATTTGTTAAAGAAAATATTAAATCAAACAGCTCAGATCAAATATCTCTATGAAATTTTATATCACAAAATTTCATAAAACCTACTCTTTCTTCCCTCAAAACTGCCGGCCACAGAAGTTTTTGTCATAGTTATCATTTATAAACTAAAAAAAACAGTCAAGAGAAAAGTTAAATACTAAATCACATTTTTTATTATTTTTATTATTTAAACTTTGTAACGTACCTTGTAGATTGCAAGGTGCGCTCTCGGAGCCATTCCCGTCGCCACTCCCTTAGCGTTGCCAAACACCTGAGCACCCTCCACCATTGCCCCCGCCGCAGTACTTGCGGTGTGCGTTCCATGCCCTTCTTCATCAAATGGAGGAAGGCCTGGACCTTCACTCACATCCATCACATCTCTCGAAGCCGTCGAGCCATTAAGAAACGTTCTTGCCCCGATGAGCTTATTGTTGCACTGCGACGCATTGAAGTCGCACCTCCCCTTCCATTTTTTCGGCGGCGGTGGCATGCCTTCGCCGCTGAAGGAAGGGTGGTCGGGAAAGATGCCGGTGTCGAGAACTCCGATCACGACGCCTTCGCCACCGCCTAAATCTACCCAGCCGGCGTTATTTGAGTTGTTCTTAATCAGGCCGAGGAAGGAAGGCGTGTGGGTGGTTTGAATAGAGATAATGCGGTCGGGGTGGGCGCTGATGAAGCCCGGCTTGGATGAAATCAAACTGACTTCTTTCTCGGTGAGACGCGCAGCAAAGCCGGCGATGGCGTGTTTGTAAGAGTATATCATTCGTTGTCCGTTTAAGGCTTCGGTGGAAGTTGGAAGGAAGGATTGGTACCATTGGTGAAGGTCAAGGATGGAAGCTGGGGCCTTTTCGACACGGATGATGTAGGTTTTCAGAAGGGGAGTCTCAGCTGCAGTAGCGTTGGGTATGGAGTGGAGAGAGACGAGGAGGAGGAGGAGGAGGAGAAGGGGGAAAGAGTAGTTATTCATCTTCTTCTTCTCTTCCCCCATTTCTCTTTCGCGTGTTTGAGTTGTGGTGTCTTGGCTGGGCTTTATAGCCCTGTGAGGAAGGAGTCAAATACAACGGTACGTAGAAATGAAATCCATTATAAAATTTAAACATAAAACAAACAAGGAAAATAGCACAGGAAAAAAATGAAGAGTACGGCAACGTTAACACCAATGAGGAGTGGGGTAACGTTAACACCAAGAAGAAGAAAAACTAAACCATTCACCTTTTTTTCTCTTTTTGTTAATTATAGACAAGCTAGCACAATTTAATAGAATTACGATCGAGCTTGGGATTGATTGACTAATCATTCTCAAGCTCAGCTAGACTTGACTATTTAAAACCCTAAGGGCAAACCCAACCGAAAAATCATTTTCCACTCCAAAATGCAGCAAAACTTCAAAATGAAATAATTCATCTCCAATTGAATGGCATTTTCTCTCTTATTTCGCCCGCTTCCTACGAAGGTAACCATTTTCTACTCTTTCCAGCGCTCTTCTCCTCTTTCGCGCGCTTTTTTGGTAAATCCCGTAGCCTAATTTTTTGACGGTAGTCCGATGCCTATCACCTATCGAACTTTGGCTTGAGATTTGGAGTCCAAATGGATTGAATGGCCGATTGTATATGGTGGTATGTAGTAGGGGTGTCAATTTCGGATCACGGGTTCGGGTCGAACCCAAAACTAACACGGCAATATTTGGGTCAACCCGAACCAAACCCGTTTTTAGCAAACAGGTCGGTTTTTCGATCCTGAACCCGACCCGCTGCGGGTCTGTGTCAACCCGACACAACCCGAATGGCCCCGGGCAAATAAAAAATGTTGATTTTGTAGTCAAAAACGGGTCAATCTTTTATGTTCAGGTCAAAATGGGTCAATATTGAGTTTTCGGGTCAAAAACGAATTTTCGGATCAAAATCTAGTCAATTTTTGGTTACTTGGTCAACTCGAACCCGTCCTGATTTTTAAAACGGGTCGATTTGCTTAACGCAAAGCCGACTCGTTTCGGGTCCTGGTTGTTCCTAACCCGAAATTTTTTGGTCGGGTTCAAGTCGGATTTTCGAATTGTGTCAAATATTGACACCCCTAATATGTAGGTCGGTTAGAGATTATCTAAGAATGACCTTCATCATCTTTAATTTTGTTACGTTAAGTTGAAAAAAAGTGCACAATAGTCTAATAATAATAAGAAAAAAAATTCTATAGTAATAGGATTTGTGATGCATTCAACAAATTTGATCACTTGGAAAAATGGATTTCTTTTTAATATTAATATTTTTTTTAAGATTATTTGATAATTTTTTTATGAGTAATTCAACTTCATTATTATTTTTATGAATTTTTAAATATCATTGCAAGCAAAAATAATAATGAAGAATATTAGCTACTGAATAATATCATAAGAAATTCTCATAGATTTTTGTCTCATTTTATTAAGATTTAATGAAGCCATCTATACACCAATAATTCAGCTGTGGAAAAATTTGTATTTAATCTAAAAAACTAATGCGATTTGTGCAAATATTTGCTTAACTGGATCAATGCATGAGTCTTTTGGTAAAATTCTAATAGAGCTTTTCATTAGATATGCCAATATATAAAAGAGACTCAAGAGTTTTTATGTGTAAATTAGGAACTTTTATTAGGTCCGGTGTAAGGACGTAGAGGAAGGTCCGGTCGGAAGCAAATCCAGCAAAAAAACTCGGTATTTGCTCGGTATTGCTAGGTATTATTTGATAATAACGAGGAATACCGCTCTGTGAAGACCAATACTGAGTTATACCGAGCTATACAGAGCAATACCGAGTTGTACCGAGTTTTTTCTAGGAAAAACTCGGTACAACTTTTGTACGTATAACTCGGTGTTGGGTCTTCACGTGATGGTATTCCTCGTTATTGTTTGGTATTGCTCGGTATTTGCTCGGTATTTCTTGTTTTTTGGCGCGATTTGACCTCCGACCGGACGTTCCTCTATGTCCGGTTTGAGGACGTAATAATTATTCGTAAATTAGGGAGTCCAATAAAACAATCAGTTGACTTTGTTTGCAATGGTGATCATAGCCATCAAAGGTCAAATAGAGCTTTAGAATTATTCATAATTTTAAAAAATTTTAAATTAAAGTCAAGTTCCTTCTCATATTCAAAGTAGGGGTGTAAATGAGTCGAGCCAAGCTCAAGTTGATCAAAGTCAAGTTGATCACCTCTGACTTGAACTTGAGCTTGATTAATTAATCGAACTCAAGCTCGAACTGAGCTTAATTCTATGAGTTCGAGCTTCCTCATTTATTATGAAAGAGAGAAAATAGTTATGATTTAAGTAATTATTGTAGTAGAATGATAAAAAGATTGATAAATATAACTTTTAAATATTTTTAACTATTTTGTACTAAAATTTAAAATGTTAATATATTTTAAATGTTTTTTAAATTAATATCTTTTAACCCGGCCGGCTCGCTAGCTAATAAGTCGAGTCAAGCTTGGCTCGAGCTCAATTTTATCGAGTCGAGCCCGAACCAACCTGTGAGACAACTTGATTCGCTTACACCTCTATTCAAAAGCATTCATTCAAGTAGTTTTATAATCATAGAGGAATTATTCTTACCTAGAAAATAAAATAATTTTGACGATTAAGGTATGCCATTTGGTAGTTCATTACTAATTAAAAATGCAATTTCCAAATGACAATTGGAGTAAAATAATGATAATAAATCCAAGTAAAATTATAGATATATGAAAGCTTCCATCAATAAAATATTTGAGGAAAACAAATTTCGAAATGAGCTTAATTCATCGTCTTCTATGTGGAACATAGCTTAGAATTGAAGGGTGGAGAACAAATGTCAATGAAGCAATAAGGAACAGATAAAAAATATGGCAATCTGTAGAAGCTGTCATTGAAATTTGACTTTTGGTTATCTAAATTTTCGATTTAATGGTAAACAATTAAAAAGATTACATTTTAAATTGAGATAATTAAAATCATAGAGGCTAAAGACAAATTATCTGAATTAAGAGTTTAATCTGCTATTATTTGTTTTGTGATCCTCAACCTTCTGCATGCTTATTTATATATTTATTTCGATGGTTTTCAATGAGCGCCTGAATTGGTCGAAATAAGAGTCCTTAAGACTTAAAAGACTTCAGAAATTTCTTTCAGAGGTCTCTCTCTCTCTCTCTCTCTCTCTCTCTCTCTCTGTATGAGGTTTTGGGAGTTTTAAGAGCTAGAATACCCTATCAAATCCTCTCGATGGTGTCAAACATGTCAAGAAAACTAATTTGATTAAGCATGAATCTCGATGCAGACATTCAAAATCAATGATCACTACCATTCACCTTTATCATCTAGCTTATGTCACTGAACTATTGTTGCTTATCTACAATTTTTGACAAAATAAATATAGATTTTTATATTCTTTTTTTTTTCCATCAAATACAACATTGAGGATAACATACCATCTCAAAAGATAAAAATTATATTCTACAATGGATTCAAAAATAAAATTTAGAGTTTAAAAAATATTTAGGTTCCCAATTATCTCCCCCGTCTCAAGTGAATAAGATATGATTTATCACTACAGGAAAATGCCCTATAACTGTCGGATTTTTCCGGCTGACAAATGTACGCCGAAAATTGCGACGCAGTATCCGGCGGATATATTTTCATGACTTTTCTAGGGTTTCCTCCTTGGCGCCGCCTTCGCCTCTTACTCCGTTTTTTTGCCCGCTCGACGACGTTCAATCATTTAAATGTTCTTCTTACGGAAGTCCTCTTGCTCTCTCTTTTAGTGTTTTTTATTTTCATTCTCGGCCTTGGCTCGACAAGGGTTTTTCTGTAGCTTTTCTTTGTTGCATTTTTTGGTGTCATTTTTTCCATAGTTATTCCTCATTCAACTGATTCATCGACTCGAATGGGGACTAACCAAGTTTTAGATCCCGGTTTATTGCCCTGTAAAAATAAACTGAGATCCTTTAAAGAAGCTTTATCGGGGGCCTCTTCCATTTCGATTTTCCATGATCGCAAAGCCACAACCTTTCGTGGGTTGCCTTCACTATATATTTATGAAGAGGGGATAGAGGCCCTTGCTGCCCCATTTGAATTTGCTTGTGTTTGTAAGTTTACCATCTGCATGCCTAAATTTGATGCGATCTAGAATTTCGTTTTTAACCTAAATCTTTGTCGTGAATTTTCTGTTAATTACTCTTTTGGATCATAGGCATGTTTTTATCAAACTATCCAACGATATGGATTACAACATAATTTTTGCTCATATGTTTTACTATGTTAACAATTATTTTATGAAAATAATTAAATGGTTGCCTCTTTTTTATTTTTTTGCTGAATCACCAATTATTCAGATTTGGGTCTCTTTCCCTAATCTCTGGCCCCATTTGTTTTCCACTCACATTCTCCATAGTTTGGTCTCTTTATTTGGTAGGTCTCTCAAAATTAATAATGTTACTGCCTCTGGCACTAGACTATATGTTGCTCGTGTTTTGGTTTAAGTTGACATTACAAAACAATATCTAAATAATAATTGGCTTGGGCATGAAAATTTTTTGTATATTCAAAAAGTTGTTATGGAGGAATTTTCCTCATTTTGTGAGCATTGTAAAATCTTGGCCATCAAAAGCTTGAATGCTTTCTCCTCCACCCTGGTTTACGGTAAATCGAGCATCGGAGAATTTTTTTCATCGAAAAAAATTGTCGAAAAATATTTCTGACATAATTTTTCCCCCGGAAAAGTTTTCTGATGGTTGTTCGGCTAAAAAACTCAGCCGGAATAATTTTGAACACCGTCGCTCCCTTCTCTCTCAAAGTTTTTTTCACATATTAAGCAAAACTTGACTTAAAATATAGGGTTGCCTCCCTAAAAGCACTAAGTTTATAGTCTTCAGTTAGACTTGACAACTAACTAGACCTAAGGTTGGATTTCCCCCCAAGCAACACTAACTTTATAGTCTTTCAGCCAAACTTTTCATGAATTTTTCATTTGGCTAAGGTGGATGATTGCTATTCTTCAATTGGGTCCCATTGGTATCTGTTTCTTTCTCTTTAGGATTAACTTTAGCACAAATTTTTAAAAAACTTGCTAAATATAGGCTAGGGTCTTCAATGGGAGTTCTCCTAAACTAAAATTTTGTACAATCTGAATGATAGCAAGTTTTAATTCTAAATTATTTGTTTGGATGATGGGTCTATTTATGTTTTGGTGAATTCTATCTACTAGAGGGTTTGCAAAATCCTTAAGAAGTCTAGAATGATCTATGTTTTAAATAGGGTTGGGCATTTTAAAAATCTTTTTGGTGGTTATAGTTTTATAAAGGGTTATCTCAATTTTAAAATCAAAATTTACATGTGCCTCCCCTCTATGTCTTGTAAGCATACAATCACATATATGCAATCAGTAAATTAAAACAAAATAATATAGTAGGACTAATTATGCAATTGATTTAATAATATAATAAATTTATAAATAAAATAAATTCTTCCCCGACAACAATGCCAAAAACTTAATGGGGGCAGTTGAGTAACCTAAAGAATTATGAAAATGATTTAGAGATCTATCAATCACTAAATAATGCTTTAATTTTCTTTGTTATAAAAATTATAAAAACTCCACTTAATATATGTAAGTATACATACTGAATAAAGTAATATAGTGGTAGAGTATAATATCGAGCCCACGAGGAAGAATATTTACTTGTAAATATTATTACTTTCTATTTCAACTATAATAATTATCCTACTCAATTAAAATAAGTTTTTGTGAAGATTCAATCACTTAATTTAAAAAATAAATAAATGTAACACCATTTGAGTAAATTATTTTGGATTGATGGAATGTAAATACAATATCTTTCTTAATGATTATCTTTAATATTGATAATATTCAGAGCATATGCATCACCGACAGCTCAGTCAAGCATGAAGAGATATATGATAGGTTAAACTCTTCCAACCTCAATACCACCCTAAATACACATAGTCTGTCACCTTATAAAATTCTTAGAAGAGTAAGTAAAGTATGTATTATTAAAACCTACAAATGAAAATTTATCTCTATAAATTTGATACATGACAAGCACTATGCTTATGCTTGCATTATACCAATCCAAATACTTGATTGTTCATGCTTTCCTATTCCTAGGTTATACATTACACCTGATATTAACTACACATATGGTCACTATATGGATTAAATGAAGACCTAGTATATTAAAAATATCATTAAGTTATTGATGAATAGAATTTATTAGTACTCCATATTTGATTTACACCATCAATAAAAAAATAAAGAATTTAGCCATACATGAAGAATAAATGAAGCATATTTATTTTCATTAATTTCATAAAAGAAATAAAGTATTGAAGAAATTATATTACTGAATGGTTTAATGATCTCCTTTACACTCCTTGAACTTATAGAATTGCTTTCATAAATACAAGTCAAACACTTTAATGGATTGTATCTAGTACTTTTCTAAATTCCCTTAGTTGTCACTCCTAAGAAAAAATCGGATAAATACTATAAAGACTGAAATTAAACAAGTTACTGAATTTCCCCTACTAACATTACAAATGAACTATTTATATAATTACACAAAAAATGGATTCTGGCGTCACGACGCTTGAGACACTTGAGCTGCAATGCCCATAAAATGAGTTAACATCGTAATGCTAAGCGGTTTCATCCACAGTGGCACTTGCTGACATGGACTCATTGTTTAATGAATCAATGCCTCACTACACTAGTAGATCGTGACATGAATAATTACAACTATAGCACTGCAGTGTGTTGAAGATTGAGCGCTATGGCATCCATGTGGCACTCCCTTGACTTAGCGGTGCTAGAATTTTACATCGCGGTGCTGTGCAAACATAGATTAGACTTTACGGTGCTGACTCCTTCGATGCTACGACATCGCCATGTCCATATTTGGGTGCTTCATTGGTGTCAAAGATGGTATCGCATCAGTATTGTGTTTGACGCCGCGACGCTATACCATACTTGAAAGTTTTGTCTATTTTCTATATTTTTTTGCATAACATAACTAAAAAAAAATATTTTCACTAATAAATTAACACATAAAATATAATATTATTTATACTTAACAGATATCCAAATTGTGGTATATAAAATAGTAATACTTTATATAATTGTGTCCATATTTTTATATGATTGGGATTATATTTTTTTCTAGTTTCATTATGTATTTAGTAAATGGTTCATCATTTTTTTATTGCAACAACATTTTGATGATTGTTATGAAATATGAAGTTCCTTAAAAGGATAAATGAAAAATGCTAATGAGGTAAGTCATATATGGGGAATAGGCCCACATAAGTAATGATGAAAGAACTGATGAGGTAAGCCTTAGAGAAGTTGTACACAAGATACCCTGCACTTTCTCATTCTAAAAGTTGGGAATTTGAACACAACCATGAATGAGAGAGAGAACCTCAATTTTATAAGTTGGGAATACATATTCAACCATGAATTAGAGAGCTATGTGCAAAAGCCTATTGTCATCATATAACTTACCTAATGTATTGAATAGTAAACAAAATTGAATAATGTGAAAAGTTAACTATACATTAATGCCTAGTATAGCTTATTATTTCAATTGACTTAATCATATTTCTTATTCTTATACTATGGTTGTGCATATTCCCACTTATGTTGTAAGAATCACAAGAACACATGCTTCTTTCAAAATTATTTGTCATGATTAATTATATTATTTGGGAGATTAGAGGCATTGGTAAACTTTATACTTATTTTGTTTACGTAATTTTTGTAGAATTCATAATATTTCCTTCTTAGATATTTAGGACATATCGTTGATGTTTCCAAACTTTTAATTATTCAAAGGAAATTAGGTTTTTACTATTCCTTTGCTAATATTTTTTGGGAAAATATGGTTATTCTGGAAGGATGCTTTAAAACTTTTTATTATTAGAAACTTTTAGCAAGTGTTGCACTATAACTTCTCAATTTTTAACATCTCTATCATGGGATCTAATTTTTATTCTAGTTCTCCAAATGTGGGAGATTATCTCTTTGGTAGATGCTTAATGATTTTGCAAATCACTACACTGGTTTTTGGTTTGTGGGTGGTGACTTTAACATCATATCCTCGGCATCTGAGAAACATGCTGAGTCTCCTCCTAATTTGGCTTCTATTGATGATTTCAATAAATGATGCTTGAATGTGGCCTATATGATATTTGTTTTATTGGTCCTAGCTTTACATGGTCCATTGACCAAATTTGGAAAAGATTAGACAAAAAGCTATTTAACAATGATTGGTTAGCCTCTTTTGTTAATACTTCCATTAAGCACCTCAGCGGGACTACTTCTGATCACACCTCTTTATTAGCTAAGATTAATTTCATTAATACTACTGGTTTTACTTCATTTCATTTTCAAATTATGTGGATGTTATCTTCCAATTTCTTTAATGCTATTAAAAAAAAATTGGGTGGCCCCTTTAGTATATAAAGATTCTCCTAATCCTATGACTACTTTCTCTTTAAAATTGAAACCTCTTAAACAAGTGCTGAGATGGTGGAACAAACATATTTTGGTAATACTTTTTATAACATCCTCAAAGCTAAGGTGGAATTAATAAGGCTTCTATTTATGTTGTTAATAATTCTAAAGAGAATATAGATGCTTTGATTTATTCTATCAACAAACTCTCTGATCTCCAATTCTTAGAAAATACCTATTGGAAATAAAAAGTGGCTTCTAAATATCTTTTTGAAGGTGAGAAGAATACAAAATACTTCAATCCTCTTAATAAAAAAAAATTTTGAGAGCCTTTATTAATAAAATCAAGTTGGAATATGGTGTTTGGAGTGATAACCAAGATCATATATGTGCTTCTATTATCTATCATTTTAAAAATATAATGTGTCTTTCTAAGAATGTTTTGGATATTTATAATCCTCAAGTTATTCCTTCTCTTGTCTCTTTTAATCACAATTTTATTTTCTCTAAAGTACCTAATTAATTAGAAATTTTCAACACCATTATGGCTATGAATAAAAACTTTGTTGCTATCCCTGATAGCTTTATCACTACTTCTTACCAAAAATATTGGCCTTTCATAAAATATGATTTGTGTAAGGCTATTATGGGTTTCTTTAATGGTTTCATATTTCCAAGTTTCTTACTAGTACTTTTATTGTGCTCATCTCTAAATATGACAATCCTAGTACTTGGAATGATTTTAGACCTATAAGTTTTTGTGATATAATTAACAAGATCATTTCTAAGATTTTATCTATCAGGTAACTTCTATTTTTCCTAAACTTATCTCTTTAAATAAAATTGGTTTTGTTAAAGTTAGAGATATTTCTAATAAAAATTTGTTTGCTCGGGAGTTTATTCATGACATTCATAAAAATGTTTCCAGACATAACTTAATTATGAAACTTAATATTTCAAAGGGTTATAATAATATTAGTTGGTCTTTCGTTCATAAAATCATGCACTCCTTTAGCTTATGATAGCATTAGCTTCACCCTTTTTAAGAATATTATTGATAATGTTTGGTTTTTGATCCTCCTTAATAACAAGTCTTATGGTTTCTTTAAATCTTACAAGAGTGTTGTTGACCTCATTTTTGTATGAGGTCACTAGGGGCTCACCCAGACTCCAGATTAATCATGACCCTAGATCAATTTAATCTCCAAACCAATCTAGACTCTAGGATCCTCTTAGAATCCAAACCTTAGGATCTATTCTAGGTCATAGGATCCTTCTAGACTCAAGACCTTATGATCTATTCTAGGTACTAGGATCATTCTAGACTCCAGACCTTTGGATCTACTCTAGACCCTATGATTCTTCTAGACCCTAGACCCTAAGATTTTCTTAGACTCTAGGATCCTTTTTAGATTCTAGACTTTAGGATCTATCTAGGCCATATAACTCTTCTAGATTCTAGATCTTAGAGTCCCTCTTCTAGGACCAATCTAGATTCAAATTAATCTAGAAATCTGATCAATTCAAATGTTAAACTAATCTAGACTTCAATCAATTCAAGCTTCAAACCCATCTAGACTTTAACCCAGTACAGTTCAAAATCCAAACTCCAGTTCAAACCTTGATCCTACATGTGATTTAGCTTAAATCCTATCAAAGCATTCATAATCACCCATATAGTTATGAGTGATGAGGGTAATTCAAATTCAAGCAATCAAATCAAAATTCCAGATCAAAACCAGAATTTCAAAAAAATTCAAGGGTAAAAGGCGAAGTCCTGAAATGCCCTTTCCATTGAATTTTCAAACACTTCAAAACCCAGTCAAATGACCTTTGATTCAGAATCAATCAATTAAGTGAGACATGTCAGCTTATCATCGTTGTCTGTGGGGTCCAGTCAATTTTCTGTCACGTGGATAGTGCGTGGGGCCTATCGCTATTTAAACCAAGTAAAAATGATTATACGACGGCACAATTATTACCAATGATTGCCCGACGACCACGCAATTTTGACCCACCAACCAGAGATCGTCGTCTGTCATCTCGAAACATCAGTGGCGTCGCCAATCTTTAAATTTATTTTTAAATTATTTTAAAATCAATTTTAAAATATAGTTTTTTATTAAAAAAAAAAAGTAATTAAAATATATATTAAATTAAAAAAAATTATATCAAAATGCTAAAAGATTAAAACGGTTTAATTTAAAATCAAAAGCAACTTAAAATATTTTAAATATTTAAAAATTTAGATTTAATTAACATGTTATTTAATATTAATCTACAAATTTTTCAAAAATTTAAACTTTCATTTTAAAATTTATTTAAATATTTAGATAAATTACAACAAACAAATTATTTTAAAATTAAATTGAATTTAAGATATTTTTATTTAAATATTTTAAATAATCTTAATATTTAAATACTTAATTAATTTTACTTAATATTAATTTATTATTTTTTAGAAATTTAAGTTTTATCTTAAAACATGTTAATTAAATTAGAAACACAATTAAGAATAAATTTAATTCAATATTTAATTTATTTTAAATTTTTAATTATTTTGAAATTAATTTAAATATATTTAATTTACCTTAAGTTTTAAAATTCAAATTAAATTCATTTTTAATCAAAAAAATTTTAAATAATATATTAAAAAATTTTAAATTTCAAATAATTTAATTTAAAATTAATTTTGAGATTTAAATTTTAAATTATTTTAAATAATTTGAATTAATTAAATATATCTATAATATTTAATTTGTATTTAATTAAATATTATATTAATTATTTTAAAAATTAAAAAATTTATTTTCAAATAACTTTGAAAAATCAATGGATCTCTAAACTCCTTTAAATTTTTTTTAATAATATTTTTTATTATTTTATTTTAAAGTTTATATCCTTATATACAATAATTTATATGTATGTTATATATACTTTAAAACTATTTTAAAATTATATCTATATAAATTTTTAATGTTGAGAGATCTCTTTAAACTTTAAACATTGATTGAGCTTGAATGAATAAATTTGATGGGGATGATTACTGAATAATTATCTTAATTATTCACTAATTAAATTACTATTTATTCAAGTTAATTTTGTCTCTTGTATGTGTAGGGTACACACACATGTATATAGCTTTGGCTCTCCTAGATTTAGGAGTTGATTGTGATTGTGTATGTGCATTCATATGTTAAGTCCAGGGTTAGACAAATCATGATTTAAACCTATTTAACTTAGTGACACCTTAAGGACAAAAATTAAGGACATTTATCTAGAAAAGTTAAAAAAATTCTAGAAATTAGGATATACATAATTTTGATTTGAAACTTCAAAAATTTAAACTTAGTGACACATACAGCCCATAGAATTTTTTTTGCTGATTTAAAAATTCATTAAGTCCCTTAATTGATTTTATTAAAATTAAACCCTTAATTAAACTCTTAAAACTTTAAATTTTTTTTAATAAATCTAATTTAAATCCAAAAAATATAAATAATATCTTAAACCGACCAGGCTTCAATCATTAACTTAAAAAAATAAAATTCCTTTTATTTGATAGCAGACTTAAACTTAATTTAATTTTAATTGAAATTTAATTTTTAATTAATTAAAAAATAAAAAAAATTTATCAACACTTGATAATCCCTCCTTAGATCATTTCTAGTCTTTAGAGGTGATTTTAAGAAGTTTGGAATTCATTTGGACTCAAAACATTAAAGCACTCTTAATTAAACAATTTTGAAAATTCAATTAATTCATCAAACTTTAAAAAATCATAACTAAATGTAGAAAAATCCAAATCTAACGTACTTATAGTCTAACAAATTGCCCTTTAGGATATATCCATATCACACAGCCTACCTCACACACTTTAGATGGTTTACTAGGACAACCAACTCTAGATCTAGGCTAGAATGGTGTTTACTTTTTTGTTGTGTGTCGGGTTTTTCATGGTTTTCACTACATGTTATTTACTAACTTAGATTGATTGATTATTTACTTACTTTTATTTACTCTGTTATTTGATTGATTATGTGATAGATTACCCTTAAGTTATAAATTATTTATACTAATTTAATCTTATGCATGTGGTCATGCTCATACAAGGCATTGATTAAAGGGGGCAAAAATAATTAAGCTTTAATTAATGATGTCTTCTGCATGTACTTTTGAATATAGAGACCCCCTTTAAATTAAAAGAGCATGGCTATGTGTGGCCATAATTTGAGCATTTTAAATTCAAAATATTAATTACTTGGGATGTCAAATTAACTGTTGATTATTAGGATAACCTTGCAGGTGTTGAGTCTAAATTTTTTAATTTCATTTGATTTAATTTAATTTGAACATTGAGTTGTAATTTTTAAACTAACTAATTGAGATGTGATGTTAAACATCCAATTTGGAATCCAAAGAGGAAGTAAAATCCCTAAGGTGAGATTCTTATCCATTTGGAGATCCAAATTTGAGTGCTTTCAAAATATCCAAAGGAAAAAGATAACATCCATTCCGAGGGAGAGTTTCTTTTTATTTGGATATCCAGACCCGATGATCCAAGTAGCCCTGCAGAAGTGGATAACGATAAGATCCATTTTCAAAGTCACTTGAGTCTTAGGATTAGAAATATGGGCTTATTGTCAATAGTACCCGACCATTTTACTTTTCAGCAATTCAGAGATGTAATATTAAGTAACACTTGTCACATGAACATTTAATTTGATTAATTTATTTAATTGATTGTCCAGTAGAACTACCTATTTTTATAATCTTTTTACTTGCATTTCATATTTGTTTTAGCTTGAAATTTTATCGGAGGCTCGTGAGGACTCGCTTCAAACTATTTCTACTTAAATAAAATTAAAACATTTAAGATAACACAGTAACATTAATGTTTTAAGATGTAAGCCCAGGACTGTGGAGAGTATTCATATGCATATTTGTTGTGTCTTCTTTTCCTTTGTTAGGCACCTCTCTGCCTGCAAGTTTTCGCAAACCACCTATCCTATGATGGTGCAGATTTGTCAAGAAGAATCCGTGTATTTTTTTAGGGAAAAATCTATTTTTAAGTTTTTTTTTTAATTTCTTCATTCAAATTTAAATATTTAATCAAGTCAATCAGCATACATTGCATTAGATACAAACTTAAAAGAGTCTAAATTTTAATTGCATGACCTTAAGTATTAAATACCCAATATATGTTAAGGGGCCAAATTAAGGATAGCTCTAGATGCCAAGCCTATTCTTAAAAACATATCTTAAATGATGTCTCTACCACTCTTGCATAATTTGACCAGACTCATAGTATTAAAGCGCCTAGGTGGTTTAGCTGACTCTCCAATCCAGGCCAGAGAGATATATTTTTACTATCGTGATTTTTATTATGAAACTAATGATCTCTTTATCTAGATTAACATCATCAAACACTCGATCAAATTTTATTTTGACCCTTCGGGGTCATATGTGATTCTTTCCTGAGTTTGACCACGATCATCAGGATGAACTCAACATTTTGTAATTTGAATCCATTAGGGAATGATATGTTCACATTCTGAGGTGATATATCATTCATAATGATGCGTTCAATTTTAAAATTCAAGAAATTAATCTTTCTTACATAAAATTAAGATTTTTCAAAACAACATCACACCTTTTTTAAATCAAGCACATGTGAGGTAAGGGGATCTTTATTCTTCTTCCCTTTACATTACTGCAGCTGAATACTTATCTAGAGGTCTTTAGTACTTTTTTAATTATTATAAAGGTTTAAATTTTAATAATTCAGGTGTTTTTAAGATCTCTTACTTATGTTTTGCTGATGATATTCTCTTATTATATAATGCTGATAAAAATAATATATTTAAACTCAAAACCTTTCTGAATATTTTTGAAAAGGAAAGTGCTCTTACTACTAATTAAGAGTAATTTTATTGTGAAAAAAGGTATGGCTAGGGATAAAATTAATCGCATAAGTTTTATCACTAGTTTAAAAATTCAATCCTTTCCTCTTTATTATCTCATGACCCCCTCCATAAGGGTTTTTAAAGAACTTTCATTTTTGACAATTTTGTTTTCCAGTATTCTTAAGAAATTTTCTACTTGGGATTTCTATTTTTATCCATAGTAATCAGGATTGTAATCACTTTTTTTTTTGAATTAACACATAAGCCAATAATTGGGTTTTAATTAAAATAATATATTGTTTATTTTATTATGTTTACAAGTTAATGTGTCATACATTAAAACTATACGTGAGATTAATTGAGCATATGTTATGATGTGATACTAATGTTTTGCAAAATTAATTTGAATTCATGTAGGGATCGATCTATGGAAGCTATAAATTTATTGAGAGGTTTTATGAAGAATTATAAATCGAATAAGGAGAATCTACATATGATATTTATTTATTTGGAGAAAGTATATGATAAACTTCTAAGAGAACTGCTCTTTAGAGTTCTAGAAAAGAAAGGGGTTAATAATGCTTATATTCAACTCATTAAGGACATGTATGTAGGAGCTATTACGTGTGTTGAAAAAAAAGATGGTTTGACCAATATATTTCCTATATTAGTTCGATTACATCAATGATCAACTTTAAGCTCATATCTTTTTTTCTTTAGTTATAGATGTTCTTACTAGACATTTGCAAGAGGATGTACCCTGATGTATGATTTTTGTTGATGATATTCTTCTTATTGATAAGACTACAGGAGGAGTTGAATGTAAACATGAACTATGGAGGTAAACCTTAGAGTCTATAGCTTGTATTTGAGTAGATCTAAAACTGAATACATGAAGTGTAACTTTAGTAATAATAGATTTAGTAGGGGAATTGTGATTAGAAAAAAATTTATATTGGCTAATAAAATATGAAAAGATGTTTATAATATTGCAACTTACTAATTTCAAACTCTCAGAACTACATGTCACGCACTTCAATCGAGATTTCATTCCAAGAGACATATGGAGAATCAAACCTGCATTTGAGTTGTATTATGATTCTCTTTTAATGGCTAACATTCTACACCATAAAGCATTCAGGGTCTTTCCACCATTTTTTAACAATTTTCCTTAAGTTTAAGGTGAACTTATCTATCATATAATAAGCATGATACATTCCTCCATTTCAACCATCCAACATGAATTCTACTAATAATATATCTATCCATTTCAAGCAACCAACGTGAATCCTACTAATAATATCTCTATCTAGTATGTCATTACTATGAACAATGGACAGTTGATATTAAAGGAAGAAAGATGGTTACCTTCTTAACAAGCAAGCTCCCATTGGATTCGACAAGAGGAACATCATGGAAGTTGCCAAGCAAGTTCTCAATTAGAGGTCAGACGACAATGAAGAAGTGTCAAAGGAACGGAGATGAAGAATGACGAAAACTTCAGATTTGATAGGAATGAATGTCGTCGAAGAAGGTGATAGAAGTAACGTCATCAAAGGAAGTGGTGGATATACGAGGTTAAAGGGGAAACGATGGCAACAAAGATGAAGAACAGTAAAGAAGTTTAAATTTGGATGTGATAGGAAGGAACATAGTCAAAGGAGATGATGCAAAGGGAACATCATTGAAGGAGCCGAGAAATGTTGTAGGCACATAAAATAAAAGTAGCGAATCAAAGACATGGCTAGTCAGCCGATTTATATAGGGTCTTTTGCATTGGATTAACGGGAGATTAGTGACGGATTTGTGGAGGATTTTTTCCACAAATCTATTAAAAAATTATAACAAAAAACTTCTATCATAAAATCATTGCAATTTCAGGAAAAAAAATTTTATCGTAAAGTCCGCTGCAAATTGCTTACTTTCCCATAATAATCAGGGCTATTGTGTGATAGAAAAATGTTCCCATCAAACTTAAGGGAAATTCTATAAGATACGGTGTGACCTATTACGACTTAGTTTTTAAATCTATGCTTTTATATCATATGAGTTTTTTATGATACAAAAATATTATTGTGTTGATTATTATTTTCACTAACACATGTTGGAAAGTCTTGTTTTGTTTGTCTTTGTGTACTAATATTTCAAGAAAATCATACTCCAGACTTTCAAAGACTTCAAGATAGATTATATTAGGGTTTCCTGTAATTGAAGTTTGTACCTTTTCTTTTTCTTGAGTATGTGAGAGTGAGATTCTATTTGGATAATCATGCACACACACACTGGGGGAGTGAGTCAAAACTTATAATTTTAAAACTAATCATACTGTATGATTGTTGAATCGTACTAGATGATTTAACCTGTGTGTTCCTCTAGAAATAGTTAATTGAATCATGCCTTAGAAATTTTTCTTCAACTGTTTGTACTGCACAAATATTAGTTCATACAGATCGATGACGTCTAGAGTATGAAATGGATACGTACCAATTTGTCCCAAACAAACTCACCACCTTTTGAATTGATTGTATTGTATGAAATTAGTTTCATATAGACGATGTTCAGAGTACAAAATGAGTACGTACAAATTTGTCCCATATGAACAGATAAATTTTTTGAACTATTCATACTGTATTAAATTAATTTCGTACAGATGACGTCTAGAGTATGAAATAAGCTCGTCCATGTTTGTACCATATGAAGCATGATTTTATTTAAATAGTTTGCAATGTACAATGTGGGGTTTGTACAAATGATGATCTAAGTATGAAATGGGTTCGTACGAAATCATACCAGATTAACTTGTTCATTTTTGAACTATTCATACTATATGATGTCAGTTAGTACATATGATTACCAGAGTATAAAATTAGTTCATATAGTATCGTATAATGATTTTTTTAACTGTTCGTATGTATGAAGTATGATCGTACTATACGATCCAAGATGGTCAAATTGATTTTTCTAATTTTTTAGACAGTTTTTCTTGTCCTTTGTATATAAGGTCCTAAAAACTAACTTCCTACAGAACTCCTACTGTAAATTTCTTTTGAGAGTGCACTTGGAGAGTGTTTGAGAGAGTGTCTTAGGATTGGAGAGTGAGAGATCTCTTAAGAGAGATTTGTGAGGGGATTCACAAGGTTGCCCAATAGTGAGGATCTCTTGGTCGTTCTTCAAAATTCTTCCCTACTTTCTTGAAGACTCTTGAAAGAAGATTATCAAAGGAAATTTGGTACTCTATCGACACCAGGTGGATGTGAAAGGATGCTGGTACTATACCAACACCAAGACGGTGTGAAAGGGACGGTGTGAAAGGATGATGATACTCTACCAACACTAGGAGGGTGCGAAAGTACACAGGTACTCTGCCATCACCAGGAGGGCGAAAAAGGATGACGGTACTCTGTCGCACCGGGGATTGGTAGAAGAGTGGTTTATTATAAGGGCTTCTCCGCCTTACTTTGGGAGCAAAAGAAGAGTCACTTTAGTATAGTGCAATACCTGAAGAAGAAGTTATCAGGGAGTGGATGTAGGTCTAGTTGGATCGAACAACTATCAAATTCTGTGTTCTTTTGTTTTTAATTTTTATTGCATTTTTTTTTTTTTTTTTGCAAGTTTTAATTTGGTGGCTGGAAAAATATTTTTGAAAAATTTATCATTGTTATTAAAAATTTAAAATTGATTTTCAAACTTTTCAAGAGATTTTTAAATTAGTAATTCATCCCCCCTTTTGGTTAGCCTTGAGACAATTACTTTAGGTCTAACAATCTATTCAGACTTTCATGACCTACGATGCTTTGTGACACATAATATTAACCATTAAAAGAGAAGCATAAAATTAAGTTAAGTGTTTTATAGATGAGGATGCTCAGGTGGATGAGTGTCTTCACTCTTAAAGACAAAATTTGTAATGAGTATATACATGAAAATGTTGGAGTAGCTCCAATGAAAGAAAAGATTAGAGAGAGTCACCTTAGAATAGTTTGGTCACATAAAACATTAGCGTTCTAATGACTCAATTAAGAGTGTAGATGTATTAGATTTGATCTATGCTAAGAAAGGTATTGGTATACCTAAAAGTCATAGTTAGAAAATAATAGAAATGTTTTTTTTTTTTTTTTTTGTTAGATTTAAATGAGAATTTGACTCTTAAGATGATACAATTGAGAAAAATGCTTCATGTAGTCGACCAAAAGTAATGGTATAAAGTGAAATGCTTATTTTCCTTTATATTTTGAATCAAATGTATACCTGCATCAAATTTGAAATATGTATAGAAGAACCAAAGTCAATCCACCATTAGAAGAAACTTGTGCCATATTTTTTTCAAAACATACATAAGCTAAAATCTTATCCTTCTTGTCGAACCAAGCTCTATATTTCAGGCAAATTTTTTACAAATTCTCATAGCCATGACAAAAATAACATTTTGGTTTATTATGTTCCTTCTTGTGGGTCCCATTGACATGAGTAGGTCCAATAACTTTTAATGGATTTTTCTTGAAACTCTTCTTCGACTTATTTCCTTTGCTTCCAATCCCATGACTCATAATATTAACATAATGTTGTCCTTATTACCTATGTCTTGCCTCTTCTTAAATTAACATACTAAAAAATCATTCACATTCCACTTTTCCATAATAGTGTTATAGTGAATTTAAAAATGGCCCATACTAAGCAAGCAAGTAATTCTTAATGAATTAAACGAGGAAACTTTCTTCAATATTCATACCCAAACATTTGAGCCTGGTAGATTGATTGGTCATTTCGAAGACATGTTCATTCATTCCATGGCTACCATGAAATTTTATGGTGGTAAGATCAGCCATTAATTTCCCTCCAAGGGACTTATCCTTTGAAAGAAACTGATCTTCCACGCATTGGAAATATTCCTTTGCATTTTAAATTTGAGGAAGCAATCATTTAAAATTGTTTGTAATACACATTTACATAAACATGATGCATAATTTTGTTTGATTTTTCTCCTGACTTAAACAAAGCGTGCTGCTCTGAACTGCTTGTTTCAATAATAGTAGTTGTTTATCAATTCCCAGTGCTAAGATAAAATCTAGAACACCAAGGTGAAAATAAATCTATTCCTTCCAGTTAAAGAAATTAGTTCCATTAAAGATTAGAATTTAGTGTCCTAGCTTTCTACGTAGATCCAACACACAGAGATAAAGAGAGAGGGGTACATCATTCATAAGAGGCACAAAAAATTTTATGCAAAAAATCTTTAAAAGGGAAAGAACCATGGGTACTTGTCCAATTGAAATGATTCCACTAGTGATGATGGTTTACTACAAATAATGTCCTTCCCTTGAGGAGGGCATTGACTTAATATAACTAATACACATTGTATAAAGCACATTATATAGTTAGATAATAACATGATAGCTATTCTTAATAAAGAGTTGGCCTGCTCATTTGGTTGATAAAATTGTATTTGGGTGGCATAAGTTAGAGGAACTGTAGTCGGTAAGTGATTAAGGTTGGAAGGGCAGTAGTTGGGCAATGGTTGTCAGAGAGATTGTAGTCAATAGGTGATGGTGGTCGGGAGGATCATAGTCCCTAAGTGATGGAGGTCATAAGGGCCATAATCGAGTGACAGTGGTCAAAAGAACTATAGTCAACGGGCGATGGAGATCAGAATGATTATAAAAGCAAGCGACAGAGGTTAGACATAGAGCCAGTGGTGAAAATTGGATGGAGGTTCAACAACAATTGTTTGTCATATAAGTCTTATAATGGTGGTCGGTTAGTTAGGATTCATTGACAATTGTGCCGAGGTGGAGCTCCTCGATTCTTCAAGCCATAGAGCTATCTTGTGTCTTTAGCACATGGTCTAAGCTTCCTCTTGTTCTCCCTCTCATGCCTATTTAGTGGCAAAGCAAGGATTTTTTTGGGTGGGGGCACAAATCATTGATTTTAAAAAACCCTCAATCTTTTTCATATGGCCTTGGGACAAATATTGGTGGATTAAAAAAGAAAATTAAACAATATTATTGGAATGATACATTTATATACGTAAAAAAAAACTTATATTAAAGAATCTTTGCTCTTAATATTTTCAATACATGTTAACTACAATTTCTTTCTTTGAGTCTTCATATTTTTAAATCATTGTAATATTGCTAAATATATAGTTTTCAATTTATACAATTAGTTATTTATACATCTAGAAGTTTCTCATACGATTGAGTAAATGATTCTTTATAATTTTCATAGCTAATAATGTCCATTCATATGTTGTTGTAACAACTGGCAAAATTATAGAAAACTTTATAAGTAGGAATAGGGGTGTCAATTATTCACACGACCCGACAACCTAACCTGAACCTGACCAAAAAAATTTGGGTTAGGGTCGACCCGTTTAACAAATGGATCGAGTTTGGGTTTTAGTTTTCGACCCGTTTAAAAAATGGGTTGGATTCGGGTCAACTGGTAACCCAAAATTGATGCTAGATTGACCCGATTGCCAGCCCATCGCAACGTTGAACAGAGGAGACACAATGCAGCAGTGGTCTCGCCCCATCGTAGTGTCATGTCGAACAAAGGAGCCGCACCACAAAGGCACCAGACTCAATGTCTCATCGAACAGAGAAGACACACCAGTCTAGTGAATCTTGCCCTGTTGCCACGTCATGGCATCACCCTCCCTTACATCGAATCGCAAAGTTACACGGCCCGCACCGATCTCGCCCGCCCTCACATCAAACCCAGGAGCGGCACCACGCGACGCGTTCGAAGCCTCTCAAGTGGCAAGCATGCACTGACCCCGCATTAGACTTGTTGCAAGGCAGCTCACACCCTCGCTCAAACAACGCCCGAACGGCTGAATCCTGATCCCAGATCTCGTTCTCGGGTTCGCGAGTATGGTTGGATCAACCCGGCAACACACACGGGCCGGGTCTGGGTTGACAAACCTGACCCATTTGTAAAATCAGGTCAGGTTAGTGTCAACCCGTTTACGGCTGGGTCAAGTCAGGTTTGACTCGAACCCGACCTGTTGACCTGAATTGACACCACTTACTAGGAACACAAAATGATAAACTTCACTCTTCTTAGTCTCCGCTAGCTTTTGAGCCAGTTCTCCAAGTCCTTTTAAATTCATAAATACAACAATATATCTAATATCAATAATAAAATTATCAAGTTGGTTGTATAATATGATGAGATCTATATTTAAAAAATTTTACAAATAAAACTTAGCCAGGTTTATCAATCACGTCTTATCGAAAGCTAAAATTGAATCACATGGATTCAAGCATGTCACACTTATATGTAGCTCTGTATTTATGTCATCAAATATATTATTGAGCTTTTAAAGTTACATATCATTAACAATATAAAATAGTTCAACATTATAATGACTTCAAGAAATTTCCTTAGTTCTCAGTATCTTCAGATTCATCATGCCCACGAAAAGATAAACCTTAATACAGAAAAAAACACACACACACACAATCTATACTAGCAGTCAAACATGTTCAATAATATCTGGGATTTTAATCTGAAGGCCTTTCAAAGGAAAATCTAATATCAAGATCATTATTTATTAAATCTTTGCATTTATGCCAAGCAATAGTATGAGAGATTTTAGCTTGACTTATATGAACATAAAATCTATCCTTCTTTTTCCAATTTCTAAATCCATTTATGTCAAAACTATCACCGCTACCTTGCTCTCAAAACTCAGGTCTATAAAGATAACAATACAAGCAGTAAGATGCATCTTTTATAATAATATCTCTAACTAGTATTTGTGTTCATCAAACCACGCAGGATTAAATCTTCGTAATTTATTCTCAATTAGTGTCCGTGAAAAATCATGATCCCAAAGCTGACACCATTCTTTTTGCAAATAATATATTTACAATGTATCCCTCTCATTTGGATTATAATCAGATTTTTCTTTTCTTAATCTGAGGTCTAAAGGGATTTCATGAAAATTCAGTTCCAAGGGAGCTTGTTTGGATTTCACATTATTGTCACATACATCTGCTTCACTTTTTCTTTTAAAACATCTCTCCAAATCTAATATAAATAAAAAACTATTTAGGAAATTTCATATAAATATATTTTATTTCATCATATCGTAAGAAGATAGTTAAAAAATAAAAGTTTACCGGAATCAAAGATTGCAAATGTCCGAGCACAATCCACAACTCCAATATAATAGTATCACTTTTATAAATTGCTTATGAATAAAAAAGTTTTAAATGTTATAATCAGCTTAATTCAATATTTTGATTTTAATTATAAAACAATATTATGATTAATCCTACAGTAATACTTGCAAAGTAAATTGTTGGCTTCCAGCAATATTTTCACCGCATATTTTGGATTAAAAAGTAAAACTTTGGCCTCGACCTGCAAGTTTTAATTAAAAATAATAGTATAAAAATAATCGATTTATTTATTTATTAAGAGTGAGAAAGAAACTAAAAATAGAATGAAGTTGTCGACTAGAAGGAGAAAGAGAGTAATCAGGACATACAAATTTCATGTTCTAAGCATATTGTTGCATGCGGAGGAGGATCAAGGCTCTCAGATAGAAATTTTAGACCAAAAATAAGGATCGAACTTGCAAAAAAAAAAAAAAACAAAAGGAAGCTGATGACGCACGCGGATGGGGGTGTAAGTGAGCCGAGCCGGCTCGAGCTCGACTCGTTTATGGGCTCGCGAGCCGAGCTTATCGAGCTCGCGAGTCGGGCTCGAGCTCAAGTTCGAGCTCATTTAATAAACGAGCTCGAGTTCGAGCTTGAGCCGGCTCAGCTCATGAGCTCGCGAGCCCACGAGCCGGCTCGAATAAATATTAATATTTTTAAAATAATTTTATTTTATTTTTTAAATTTAAACATTAAATAATAATAATAATAATAATAACCTAATTTTTTTTAATATTAAATATTTCATATTTTTTTAAAAAAATTTTGTCTAAGTTTTAAAAATCTCGCTTAAATTTTAAAAATCCCGCCTAATTTTTAAAATTTTTAAAAATCCCGCCTAAATTTAAAAATTCCCGCCCATGACTGGCAAAGCCGGCTTGAGCTCATTTATAGTGAGACGAGCTCAAGTTCGAGCTCGCTTATATCTAATGAGCCGAGCTTGATAAGGGCCTAAACTCGAGGCGGCTCGACTCGTTTACACCCTTACATACTGAGATTTGAACCGAACGGAGGAAGGCGGGATGCGAAATTTTTATCTTAGAAAATTATTCCATTTGAACCATATTTAGTTGTAATTAGGGTAAATTACTTTTGAATATTTTTTATATAAAGATGCATTAATTAAGACAATTGGGGTCCATGCCGCCAATGCCCCCAGTGTGCATCCGCTACTGGGTCTGTCTATAGTTTATTAGAAGTGGCATGCCTCATAAATATGAAGAAGATCTAGGGTGAATTTAGAGTGCTCCAACGGATGGTCTATATTGATTCCCTTGATTATGGAGTTTTTGTCGGGTGTTTAAGTATCATAATGATGTTAGATTTAAGTAATCATAGGCTCATTAGATTTGTCTCATCGAGCCGCTTGATTCGACTATAAGCATATCATATTTAAATATTATTTCGTCATCCAATTGATGTTCTAAAGCTTCCAATAAAATTTTAATTATTTGATTTGTACTCATTTGTGCTCAGATTGGACTCAAATTTGATGCCAATGAGTTCATCTCCTTGAGAGGTTCAATTTGACTATAAGCTTGTTAAAATAGGATTTGAAGTTTCAAATTTATATCTGCATCAAAATTTGTGCCCAATCCTGGCAATTTTTTGTGACAACATTTTCTCCCTATTTTCAAATATTAAAACATGTAGAGTCCAAAAATATACATCTAAGTCCTTCAAAATCTATGATTACTATTTTAGAAAAATAATGAGGTGCATCCACTCCTTGGACGTTAATATAGACCTCCCTTTGAGGTTATAAACAAAGTAAAATATTTTTGATCATAATTTTATTATCTATTAAAATTTATGTGCTAATCAGAGCGAAAAAATATCAAAACTTGAGTTCCTAAACTCTTAAGATTCCCTAAATTAACTGTAGATATTTCTTTAAGCTCTAAAAGTGTCAAAATTAAGTTCAAATTATCAAAAATGGTTCTAGGGATCCCAAAAACATTCTAATTGGACCATCTAAGCCAAAAATGTGCCCGGAGAGAGCATGGCGGTCGAACCGGCTAGCCGACTCTCGGTGGACCTAGCAGGCCACACGCACTCAAGCATGGGTGCCTTGTGAGCTCAAGAAGGGCGCTCTTATAGTGGCCCGTCATTTTTTTTCTTTTTATTTTTTTTATGTCATTTCATCTACCTAAGGTGGCAACAATGCCGCCTTGATTAAGGTTTTTTATTTTATTGTTTTTATAATTATTTTTTAATAGAAATCGTTGGTGTTTGTCTTTAAAATCCCAAAAATAAAAAAACAAAAAATTCTAAGAAAATCCCCAAAAAATTTTAAATAACTTTTCATCATCATCATCCTCCCCCTTGTACTTATAAATAACCCCTTGGGGTGGGGGAAAACACATTCTCTTATACTGGTCCAAGCCCTCCTTTGGATTGGTAGCTCGAAAATGACTCGATGATGGCAACACCAGGGAGGAGATCTAACAACAGCAACAACTATGAGGAGACTCGGTGATAGTCAGCAGACAGGAAAAATTCTGGTGATGGTTCATGGTTGGAAAGAAAACTAGGGATCATAAGTTGCTCCATTAATGTAAAGAGTCAGAAAATATACTGATGAAAGCCTAACATATGTGGTTAGGTGACATTCCTATGTTGGCGATCAAGCGGTGAGCTAATTGTGACGGTTGAACTGTATTTTGTTCAAGATTATATGAATACATAATGACGAGTGTAGACATAAGAGAACTTGATGGAGCACCCACAATAGTTTAAAGGCACACTCATGGTGCCAATTAAGTGATGGCATGATGTCTTGTTGTGATTTGTAAGAAGTTTTATCTATCGAATGATTTGTGGATTATTACATTGAAAAGGTCTGATCGGATACGTGCTCCTCCATTGGGATTCGGTCCATTCTATATCACTTTATGCAATTTTAATTTCATCTCCTTTTTAGATGAAAAAAACTCTATGTGGGAATTTGATGTAGAATTTTAGAAACCAACAACCATGATAGAAGCCTTCTCTCTTTCATCATATGCTGATTAAGGGATATATACGAACATTAATAAAAAGGAAGATTTGAAGATACTTGGAGGAGAGAAGAGTACCCTTGAGGCTGATAAAGAAACTCTTGAGAATTATAAAATTATGAAATTAAAAAATGATCATATTAGATGTTAAATCTTGTATAAAGATCATATCATTGAAGGTTATATAAGAGTTCAAGAAGTCTTCAGCTAAAATCACATCCAAGTGGCTCATGATAAATAACTTGATACTTCAAAGTCTTGATGAAGGCTTTATTTGTGGCTTTTTGAAAGGAGATCAACTTGTACAACATTTAAGACTAAGGTTATAGTTGATGGGCTAACTCCTAACCAAACATCTGAGGATTATCCTCTAGATTCATGTGATGATAGTATTGAAAATGAGATATGATAAATGACTTTTACAGTGATGATGAAAATATTAATGATATATAATTTTTTTTTCTAATGGAGTGTTTTATTTACCCGATTATCTCTCTTCAAAGATTTTATATGAGATTGATGTTTTCTTGAAGTAATGAATACTCCATCTTTATGTAAGAATAATATTGATATGTAAACTTCCCCCCTAAAAGAAATTAAGTCTTTTATGCATTGTTTAGATATGCTTTCATATACCCCCCCCCCCCCCCCCCCCCCCCACCCCCCCCCCCCCCCCCCCCCCACCCCCCCCCCCCCCCCCCCCCCCCCCCCCCCCCCCCCCCCCCCCCCCCCCCCCCCCCCCCCCCCCCCCCCCCCCCCCCCCCCCCCCCCCCCCCACCACAATTAGAGCAAATAGATTAGAGGGATTTATTCCTTTTACATCTTTTAATCGCAATGATTCGAAGATATATATATCTTTTTAGGCCTTTATCCTTTTTAGATTTTTTGTGTGCCTATACCTTTTAAGGCTTTTAGCCTTCTAAGATTTTTGGATGAGTGGTGACCCTATCAATCATTTTCTCTTATGGGGTCTTTCTAGTGAGGACCTTATCCACTACTAGCTTCCCTTCAAGGCTACCTCATGGGCATGCCTTCCTAGTGATGTGAGATAGAGTGCTGCTCGATGTTGCTAACTTGCATTAAAAATATTTGAAAAAATCATGAGGGATGTTTGACTTATCCATGATTATTTGTTAAAGCATTGCTTGAAGTTGCTAACTTATGTGGATAAAATTTTCTTGGCCACAATCACATTTGAGGCTGCAAACAAGGTTTCCTCTCAGTCAGAATCTATTTCCCATGGAACTAATGCATCAATGGATGATGCATAAGAAGTTATAGAATAATGCATAAGGTTTCCCTCAATATTAATGGACTTCCTTTGGATTTGATAATAGATCATGGCAAAGGGATCATCTTGCTTCAACCATGAACAACCTTTTGAGATTCTAATAAAGGTTTGTCCCCAAGCAAGAAATCATTTCCCACAGATTGTGGCAAATTGTTGTATCTTAGAACATTAACGGTGGTAAAGGAATAAAGATTTAGCATTCTAGCTTTGTACAAAAATCCAACACACACACATGGATAAGAGAGAAGGGTGTAGCATTTGTAAGTGGCATTAATAACTTTATGTGGAAAATCCTGAAAAGGAGAAAATCATGGGGCCTTGCCTAGTTGAAAATATTTCACTAGTGTTGGTGGTTGATTATGAATAATGTCATTCCTTAGAGGAGGGTGTTGACTCAATGCAGTAAATACATATTGTATATAGCACATTACATAGTTGGAGAATGACATGACAACTATTTTCAATAAAGATATAGCCTCCTCATTTGGTTGTTAGGACTGTATTTGAGTGGAAAAGGTTGGAGGGATCATAGTCAGCAAGTGATGGAGGTTAAAAGGACAATAGTTGGGTGACAATTGTAAGAGGGACCATAGTTAGTGGTCTGTGGTGGTGGGAAGGATCGTAGAACCCAAGTGATGGAGGTCGATAGGACTGTAGTCGGGTGATGGTGGTTGGAAGGATTGTAGTCGGTGAGGAAACGATGGTTGGAAGGAAAATAATTAGAAGGAGACAAAGGACAGGAAAAGATCTAGTGGTAGTAACCAGATGGAGGTTTGACAACAATTGTAAGGTGTAATTCTAGCCATGGTGGTTGGGCGGTGAGGATTCATTGATAATGGTGCTAAGGTGAAGATCTAGGATTCTTCAATCCTTAGAGCTCTTTTGAGTCTTCAGCATATATTCTAAGCTTCCTCCTCTCCTTCCTCTCTTCATGTGAATAATGAAGGCCTATTTATAGTTCTTTTAAGTAGCATGTCCCGTAAATATGAAGAACTTCTAGGGTGAATTCAGAGTGCTCCATCAGATGATCTATAGTAATTCCCTTAATCATGAAAAGTTTATCGAGAATTTAAATGCCTTAAAGATGTTAGAATAAAGTGATCTTAGGCTCTTTGGATTTGTCTCATCGAGCCTCTTTATTTGATTATAAGCATGTCATATTCAGGTTTCATTTAGTCATCCAATTGATTTTCTGAAGTTTCCAATAATACTTTTATCCCTTGATTTGGGCACATTTGGGCTTGGATTGGACTGAATTTGGCTCCATTGGGTTCGTCTCCTTGATATGTTCAATTTGAATATAAGATTGTTGAAATCATAGTTTGGATTGTCCCAAATTTAATTTGGATGTTTTTAATTTATATTTGTATTGAGCTTTATGCCCAATCAAAATGATTTTTTTTTTGTGACATATCAGCCATAATGAATCTTCTTCAAGAAAATTTTGTGACATAAGCGATTTTGGCAATTTTGGCAGATCCGTGGAGATCGGTGCTTCTCCGTCGACCTGGTATGGCAGACGGAGGGTCTTTAAAGAATTTGGGTAGAGATATGATGGATTTCAAGATGGGCTTGGTGGATCGTAGCCGGATTTCGGTTCTCCATCCATCGGTTTCTGGTTATGTCTATGATTATTATTCAGATGAAAGATTCTGGATTGAGGATGGTAGCTTACAATTTTGGTTGTGATCTTTGAGAAGGATTTTCGTTTGCTCGATGGTGAGTTGAATTTTTATTTGAATGAGATTTCTTTTTGGTGGCCGATTTTGCCTTTGAATCTCATGGGAGAACCATTTGGACGAACCCTTCTTGTCTGGATGTTTTGCTTTGAAAAGTCTTGAGAAGTTTTTTGGTAATTGTCGTTTGATTTTGTATGGATTTTTTAATAACCTTGAGTCAGTTCTTGGATATGGTATTTCTTGGTGTTTGAAGATTGAACCTGGGATTTTCTTGATCTGGATTTGGCTGTTACTCGAAGATTTTTGGATTGAAAATCTTCAACTGTGGGAATGAGATGTGGGTTTTAACGGATTTGTTTAAAGAACTTTTGAGCAGTTTTTTTATTTATTTTTTCTTCAAGATTCTTGGAGAAATGGATACATTTTTTTTGAAGAAACTTGTTAATGATTTTGAGGCCATTTTTACGTTATCGAGTGGATCCTCCATTGGGAACAAATCGGAAAAATGCTCTGATAAAGCTGATGTTAGTGAAGCTAATATCCTTATGCTGGATGGGTTTTTGGGATTATATTTGGAAAGAGGTTTTTGGTATTGCCATTGTTATATCTTTGATCCATGAGGATCAAGTTTCGTTTGAAGTCGTCTCTTGGCCTATTGATGTTAGAGCTGCTGTTATTGCTTCGTCTACATTATTTGGATCATATAAAAGGTCTGGCCGTGGATCGACTTTGTTGAGGTGGTGGTTGATTGATGTTGGTAATGACGAGGTGGTTGTTTGATCAATTGTTTTTCAGTTGTTCTTTAAAGATCATGTCTTTGAAAGACTTGAAGTTTTTTGGTTTTTCTCTTATCTATGTGATGAGAATGGTGATGATTATCAGTTTGGTTGGCTTTGGAATTGATGAGGTCAGTTATTGGCTTCTTGAGGTGGTTGATGGTGTTTGGGATTTACATTGGAATATTACTGGTGTTGTTCTTTCCAGTATGATGAGTGTGGTGGCGGTTTTCAGTTTGTATGACTTTGCTTGTGAAGAAGCTGATTGGAGCTTATTGGACCCTAAGATCGATGGGGGTCAGGATGATGTTTGGATTGTTGGTTTAGAAGTTGTTTTTATTTTTCTTGTAACTAGTTATCATTTACTTTATATGCTTATAGGCTTCTTATACCTTTTTAAAACCATTATGATGAAATATGAGATTTTTATTAGGTTTCATTTTCCATCTTTTGGGAAAGCTGGGATACTAACCAACCTTTTAGGTTGTTTTAATATTTGGTATCCCCATCACCCCAATGGATCTAAAATGGAATTTAGTGGATCGCATATCCATTATGGTAGTTTTAAAGGGTTTGCTTTCGCTTTCTAGATTGTATTAGGTTTTTCTTCTTTTAATGCTATTTGCATTTCTTCAAAAAAAAAAAATGTAGAAATTATTTCTCTCTCTTAACCTATTTTCTTTAATCTAATAAAAAAATGTAGGTAAGGAAATTATTTCTCTCAATTAACTTATATATATATATATAGAGAGAGAGAGAGAGAGAGAGAGAGAGAGAGGCACGTAGGAAAATAACTTCTCTTAGAACTTCTCACAATAACCAACATTTTCACATTAAATCTAAACAATGCATCATTTCACACCGACATATTCTAACATTCACATCTTTTCATATGGGACATATTCTAACACATAAAGCTATAAAAAATTACAGGGAAACAAAGGAAATAATAGAATAAATGCTAGCAATCATGAATAGTGATCATCCCACCCTTTCTAATATTTATTTTAACTTACCCAAAGGAGAATTATACTAAAAGGAAATATCAACAAGGTTATTCTTTTTATTTGGAGTAATAATAATTAAATGAAAATATAAAATAAATAGAATAGATCAAAACTTTGAAATGAAAATGAGTGGTATTATATTTTGAGTGATTACTAGAATTCCAAAATATTCACTAAATTACAGGAAATTCCAAACAAAACTAAGGCTTCATTTGTGATAGCTTTTTTACAACTTCATAAAGCTATTTTTTAGTACAAAATTTTCTAATTCAAAAAAAAAAATTTTTGAACTAGAAAGCCGTTTTAGAATGCAGCAAAGAAGCTGTCCCAAATGAATCTAAATGACCATAATATTAGAACTAAAATAGTGTAAGCCTTAGAGAGTTTGAATTAGTAAAAACATCTGTCATGCTCAAAGAAAATTTCAACTTTCTCCACACCTCAACAAATGAGTTTTTTAGCATCTTTTATAATAGAGCAGACTACTCCAAACATATTAATCAATAATATTCTTATTAATATATAAATAATGCTTAGTGTAGCAATATTTAATATAAAGAAATTTATCCCAAAGGGATTTTTTAATCTTGAACACTGCCAAATTTTGATCGACATTGTGGATAAGATAAGAGAAAGATCTAACCTGAAGACCCCTTCCCTAATGATGAATAGGAGAGGGAATATATAATCCCCATAATGGAGACCTCGATTAGACTAAATGAAACCATTTGAAGCTCTATTAATGTTGATGGAGAATCAAACATTAAATATAAGTGTTTTAATTTTCTCAATAATAATGCATTTAAATTTGAATTTTTCCAAGGTTGTTAAAAAGACAAAATTCTTAGTCATAATTGATCATTGTATGAATAATTCCTTAGGCAAGAAGAAAGGCAACTTGGTTATTATGACAATTAATAAAATCATTTTAAATTGGGGAGATAATTTTGTCCACTAATTGGATGATCCTTTTTGAAAGAATTTTAGAAATAATTTTGTTAAAAACACCCAGAGTTTAATAAAACTAATTAAAGACCGTTTATATATTAGAGTTTAATTAATATATTAGGGATTAAGATAAATGAAATAAATTAAAAATATTTAGACTTGAAAGCATTATAAAGAAATTTAAAATTAGAATTACATGCATCCTTCTATGTAAGTGATATGTCACAATAACTTGCCTTGATCGGGCATGAATCCTGAATCATGTCCAAATTGGAAACTTTCAAAATTAAATTTCTTTATGATACTATTTAATAATCTAAAATAGCTGATCTCCTTTCTCTTTGATATCTCCTTATTGTTATTTATTTTTATTGCTCTATAAATTATTCAAATTTTCATTATGGAGTGTTTGATCACTAAATTAGTGTTCCATGTTATCATACTATTTGATAACTAGAGAAACATACAATCATTTTTGAAGTTATGGGTATCTTGAACTTCTTCAATAACTACATTTCATGTTACATGACTCCCATTAAGTTCACCATTCTCAAGAAATATTGCATTTTCAATTTCAACAATTCTCAAACTTTTGTTAGAGCAATAAAATATATACCCTTTGGACTTCTATGGGTTACCAATAAAGTACCCACTCATAGTTCTAGATCCAATTCTTCTCATGTGAATTATAAATCCTAGAATATGTTGGACAACCCCAAATATAATTTTTTTTCAAACTCGACTTCCTTCTCATCCACAATTCAAAAGGAGAATTGTGAACTACCATACTAGGAACAAGATTAAGCATATAAACGATTTTCTTAAGGGCCTCCATCCATAATGAAATCGATACTAAAGAGTTACTTAACATACTTCTAACCATTTCAATAAGAGTATGATTATGCCTCTTAGGTATACCATTTTGTTGAGGTGTATCAAGCATTGTGTATTGTACATAAATACAATGCTATTCTAAGAATTTAGCAAACGATCCTGGACATTGTCTTATTCCATCATACCTTTCGTAATACCCGCCACCACTATCAAATTGAATAATTTTCACCTTTCTATCTAATTGTCACTCAACTTCAACAATGTATGCCTTTAAAGCATTGATTTCTTCAGAATTTTCATGCAAGAAACAGATGTAACCATAATGTGAAAATTTATCGATGAAAGTGATAAAATATTTTTCTCCACTAAATGACTATAAGTTGAAAGGTCCACAAATGTCCATATGCATGATCTCCAAAAGTTTTCCACTCATTTTGGTGCCTTTCTTTGCAAGTTTGATTTTCTTACCTTCAATGCAACCCACACATACATCAAAATTAGTAAAATCAAGATAGGAAGAATTCCATCTTTTACCAAACTTTTCATTCTTTATCGGGATATATTACCCAATTTTTTATGCCACGGGGATGGAAAATTCCCATTAACTTTGTTACATTTAGTTCCAATATCCTAATGTAAGGTGAGGAGTGTTTTAGCAAACTTTTTGTTAAGATTAAATCTATATATTCTCTAAGATAAAACACTATAATTAATAACTGATTTATTTCTCAATAGATGAAAACTCTTATGTTCAAAATATAAAGCATAACCATCATAATCAACTCTTGACATATAAATTAAATTTCTATAAATGTAAGGAACATAAAAAGTATCAAATAGGTCCAAATATTGGTTTGATTCTAAAGCAAACATAAAATTTCAACACCAACAACTGGTACTTGAGTTCCATTTCCCAAGAATTTAAAATGTTTATTTTCTTTTATATTTTGAATCGTAAGTATCTCTGCATCAAATTTGAAATATGAATAGTATAACCATAGTCAATCTACCATTAGAAAGAACTTGTTTCATTTTTGATACAAAACATACATAAGCTAAAAGCTTACCCTTCTCGTCGAACCAAGCTCTACATTTTGGGAAATATTTTATAAATTCTCACAACCATAACATAAATAACATTTTGATCCATTATGTTCTTTCTTGTGGGTCCCATTGACATAATAAGGTCCTATAACTTTCAATGGATCTTTCTTGAAACTCTTCTTCGACTTCTTTCCTTACCTTCCAACTCAATGACTCATAATATTAATTGAATGTTGTCCTTGTTACCTAAGTCATGCCTCTTCTTAAATTAACTAGCCAATTCATTCACATTCCACTTTTCCTTAATAGTGTATAGTGAATTTGAATTGGCCCATACTAAGCAAGCAAGGAATCCAAAATAAACTGAACGAGGAAACTTTTATCAATATTCATACCCAAAGAATTGAGTCTGACAACCAGATTGGTCATTTCAAGGACATGTTCATTCATTCAGCGACTACCATAATATTTTATGGTGGTAAGATAAGCCATTAATTTCCCTCCAAGGGACTTATCTTCCAAACAAAATTGATCTTACATAGCCTTTAAATATTCCTTTGCATTTTAAATTTAAGGAAGCATTGATTAAATATTATTTGCAATACACATTTACAAAAACATGATGCTTAATTTGTTTGATCTTTCTCACGGCTTAAACAAAACGTGCTACTCTGAACTCCTTTTTTCAGTAATAGTAGTTGGTTTATCAATCCTCAGTGCTAAGTTAAGATCTAGATCACCAAGATGAAATTAAATCTATTCCTTCCGGTCAAAGAAATTAGTTCCATTAATGATCAGAATTTAGTGTCCTAGTTTTATATGTAGATCCAACACAGAGAGATAAGAGAGAAGGGTGCATCATTCATAATAGGCACCAAATTTTTTATGCGAAAAATCCTTAAAAGGAAAAAAAACCATGGGTACTTTCCCAATCAAAATGATTCCACTTGTGATGGTGTTTTATTACAAATAATACCCTTCCTTGGAGGAGGGCGTTGACTCAATGTAGCTACACATTATATAGTTAGATAATAACATGACAGGTTGTCCTACTCATTTGGTTGATATGAATATATTTGGGTGACAAAGATTAGAGGGCATTTTGTCAATAAGTAAGGTTGGAAAGATAGTAGTTGGGTAATGGTTGTCAAAGATATCGTAGTCAAAGGGTGATGGTGTCGGAAGGATTGTAGTCCCAAAGTGATAAAAATCAGAAGGGCCATGACCAGGTGACGATGGTCAAAAGAATCATAGTCGGTGGATGACAGTTGTCAGAAATACTATAATAGCAAGCTACGGAGGTTAGGCATAAAGCCAACGGTGACCATCAGATGGAAGTTTAATGATAATCGTCAGGCATATAAGTCTAATAACGGTGATCGTGCTGTGAGGATTTGTTAATAATGGTGCCAAGGTGGAGCTTCATGATTCTTCAAGCCTTAGAGCTTGCTTGTGTCTTTAGCACATGGTATAAGCTTCCTCTTATTGAAATGATACAATTATGTAGGTAAAAAGAAAACTTACTTTCAAAAATATTTACTCTTCATATTTTTAATACATGCTAACTACAATTTTTCTCTTCGAGTTTTTATATTCTGAAATAATTGCAATATTGTTAAAGATATATTTTTAATATATATAATTAGACAGTTATTTATCTATAAGTGTATCATATGATTGCATAAATGATTCTTTATAATCTTCATAGTTGATGATGCCCGTTCGGCTGTTATTGTAGAAATTGGTAAAATTAGAGCACCTTTATAAGTAGGAACATCAAATGATAAACTTCACTCTTTTTAGTCTCCTCTAGTTTTTGAGCAAGTTCTCCAAGTTCTTTCAAATTCATAAATGCAATAGTAGATCTAATATCAATAATAGAATTATCAAATTGGTTGTATAATATAATGAGATCTATACTTAGAAAATCTGACAAATAAAACTTGGCAAGGCTTCTCAATCATGCCTTATCAAAAGCTAAAAATGAATCACATTTATTCAAGTATGCCATATATGTAACACTGTATTTATTTCATCAAATATATTATTGAGCTTTTAATGTTTCATATGAATAATAATATGAAATAGTTCAACATGATCATGATGTATATTTGTTATTACTTCAACTTTTTGCCTTGATCTTCCTCACATTATGAAAGCATCATTCATATTTGACAAAATTATTTTATTTTCCTCACAAAATAAACAAACATCTTTTAGCAAAATGACCCAACCACCATCTATCATATTTTGGAGCATTTGCTTAGATAATTTCACCAAACTCATGACATTTATGATGTCTTGATCTTTTCTTTGATACATCAGTGATAACTATTTTGTTACCCCAATATATGCTTTATCATATGCAAATTGAAAAAAAAAAAATTCAAAGCATTGCATAGAATCAAGAAGGGTGTATACTTCACCTTTTTTTCTCACTGCTTGAACCATATTGTATTATTATTTTAAGAATCTCAATGATAGATCCAATAGAAGTACTAAATTGATAAGTGATCTATAATGTGAACCCAACATATATCTCCAAGATGTTGAAGAGATACTTCATGATTTGAGCCTCTACCTCTAGATGCTTCACCATTCAATAAATTTTTAATGATTTATTATTCTATTTATGTTGTAGTATTTCTCTTCTCTTGCATGAACTTCAAATAAAATTTATTAAATTAGAAATTTTATTGAAAAGTGAAGCAATTTGGACATGGTTTTTAGCCGTAGCAACTAGTACTATTTGTAGATTCTATGCTAAATAATGTATATAAAAATATGAAGAATTGTCTTTCATGATCAAAGCTTTTAACCCGATAAACTCATAATGCATGTTTCTCGCTCCATCAAAACCTTGGCCTTATAGTCATGACAAACTCAATCCATATTTTTGAAAAAGTGATTCTATATATATATATATATATATATATATATATATATTTAGAGCTAAAACATACATCTCTTCTATATGTACAATCCTGATGAAACACTCATTTACACAATCATTTTTATCAACATATCATAATGCAACTATAACTTGTTCCATGGCTTATATATCCCTTGATTCATCTAATAAAATTGTGAATAACTCTTTGCTTAGTTCATCAATTATGATATTTGAAGTCTCCACAGCAGTAGCATGTTTGATTTCTTTTAGATTTTTGGAGCAAAGAGTGCCCACAAAAAGAAAAACCTTGATGCAAAAGAAAACACAACAATCTATACTAACAGTCAAACATGTTCAATAATCTCTGCGATTTTGATCGGAAGGCCTTTCAAAGGAAAATCTAATATAAATATCATGATTTACTAAATCTTTGCATTTATGGCAAGCAATATTATGAGAGCTATTAACTTGACCTATATGAACATAAAATCTTTCCTTCTTTTTCCAATTTCTAAATCCTTTTATGTCAAAATTATCACCGCTGGCTTGCTCTACAAACTCGAGTCTATAAAGATAACAATACAAGCAGTAAGCTACATCTTTTATAATAATATACTCTAACCAGTCTTTGTGTTTATCAAACCATGCAAGATAAAATCTTTGTAATTTATTTCCAATTAGTGCCCGTGGAAAATCATGATCCCGAAGCTAACACTGTCCTTTCTGCCAATAATATCTTTGCATTGTATCCCTCTTATTTGGATTAAAATCAGATTTTTTTTTTCTTAATCCGAGGTCTTAAAGGGATTTCATGAAAATTAAGTTCCAAGGGAGCTTGTTTGGATTTCACATTATTGTCACATACATCCGCTTCACTTTTTCTTTTAAAATGTCTCTCTATTTCTAATATAAATAAAAAAGTATTTAATAAATTTCATATAATTTTATTTGATTTCATCATATCCAAACATGATAGTAAAAAAATGAAAGTTTACCAAAATAAATAATTGCAAACCACCCAGCACAATCCATAACTCCAATATAATAGTATCACTTTTATAAAGTGCTTATGAACAAAAAAAGGTTTAAATAGGGGTGTCAATTTCGGGTCACGGGTCGGGTTCGGGTCGAATTCGAAACTAACTCGGCACTATTCGGGTCAACCCGAATCCGACCCTGTTTTTGAAAACGGGTCAGTTTTCCTGACCCGAACCCGACCCGCTTCTGGTCCGGGTCAACCCGACATAACCCAAATGACCCGTTTCCAACAAAAAAATTTCTAGTTTTCGGGTCAAAAATTGGTCTATCTCCTCTTTTTCGGGTCAAAAATGGGTCTATCTCCTTTTTTCGGGTCAAAATCGGGTCAATCTCGGGTTGTCGGGTCAATCTCGGGTTGCCAGGTCAAAATCGGGTCAAAGGGTTAACCCGAACCCGACCCGATTTTTGAATCGGGTCGAAATGTTGAACCCGAACCCGACCCGTTTCGAGTCGGGTTTTGGGTCGTGTCAAATATTGACACCCCTAGGTTTAAATGTGATAATAAGCTTAATTCAGTAGCAAGCATTTTAATTTTAATTATAAAACAATATTATGATCAATCCTGCCGTAAAACTTACAAAGTAAATTGTTGGCTTCTAACAATATTTCACCGCAAACTTTGTCTTACAAAGTAAAACTTTGGCTTCAACCTGTAAGGCTTCGTTTGATTCGGTTTTTACTTACATAAAAAAGAGTTTTAGAAAAAGATGTTCAGAAAAAGCCGTTCAATAAAATGGAGTTTCAATAATGATATATGTTTGAGTAATATTTTTTAAAGTGCTTATTAATGCTTGAAAGTAAATTTAAAATCTTTGTTTAGAAGTTCTGCTTTTGAGATTTTATTATAAAAGATAGAATTGCCCATGAAATTTATGTACACGTTATTAATTTTTTTATTTTTTTATATATATATATATATATATATATATATATATATATATATATATATATATAACTTTCTAAGAAAAATTTAATTATCTACTAATTTATAATATCAAAAGTTTTCATTTTTATCTCATAATTTTTTAACATACAACATAATTTTTACTACAAATATGATAAAATTTAAATCATATTAATTTATTATTATAGTTACAATATTTTGTTATTAATTCTTCTATAGAAAAAACTCAACTTCAACAAAAAAAAAATTATGTTGGGAAATTAATTTATTTTATTATCAAATAAATTATTTTCGTAATAGAAATACTATTTCAAACTTATTTTTGAGCTTGAGAAAATACAAAGAATCAAACACAAATCTGAATGGAATCCTACGTAGCTGATGGCTTGATGCGGCACCTATTTAAATGTGTATGTATTCAAAAAATTGACATTGTTCTATATTTTTTTTATAAAGCGATGGCAGATTATCTGATTTGATGAAAATGATGAACGATTCATCAATATATGTCAATAAAAGTAGGAAGGTCAACATACTGGTCATTGTCAAACCAATTGAAATATCTAAAATATTTAGGAAGAAATATCAGTCATATTATTAAAAAACGTTTGAGAGAACTAATGGAGTAACATCACCTCCAAAATTTGAATTCTACATGAGTTAGTAACTTTTAATAACCAGGATACGATAAGCAAGCCAAAACTGATTTGAAACATCATAACTAGTACATGTGCTACTTCATAGTCAGCTCATTGCTTTTTAAATACATCAGACATAAACAAATTTTTTTTTAAATTATAGCTACAATTGAACTACATTACACTCATATGGTCATAATGATTTTATATTATCATGGACCACTGGATGCTTCAAAATTCATCATTCATAGTCTAAGACTTGAGAGTCACAGGCATCGGTGCAAGTTAACCAAACAAGATAGTACGAAATAGCATGGGCTTCATGATAAAGCCAAAATGATTACAAATCCTGAAATTTACACATAAAATTGTTCTAAAATATTACATCAATAAAATTTCAACAATTGTTCATCAAAGGTATAAACAAATAGCATTACAAATACTTTCCTAACTAAATCATAAACAACCATGTCATCATCTCCTTCTCAGGATGATAACTGAATTTGATTGCTGTTAAAAAAACATTTAAACAAATATTTCAGGTTTTTTGTATTAAAATATTTGGAAATTCATATTTACAAAAAAAACATTTGCATATTCATTATACATGTTCTAACTGCATAGTTCAAATGCAATTTTCTCTCTCAGTTCAATCATTTCATTCACCACCCCATCGTCATCACCAAACTCTACTTCGGCATATAACACATTACTTTCTTCAATTTGCTCTCCTACTCTGCATTGATATGCCTCTGGATGAATAAAATTTTCATCAACGTCACTGTCTATGAAATCTGGATCATTTCATGATATATGTCGTCGAATATAATTATGTAATCTCATGGTACCAACAACAATAAGACGCTGCTTCTTAAAACTATAATTAGGCATATCTCTTAATATTCCTCATTCTTTTTCCATACGCTAAAGGAACGTTAAATTACAATTCTTAGTGAGGAATGTCTACTATTAAAAAGCTCCTTATGTCCCATAATAGTTCTACTACATACCTCTTCTAAAATCTGGTATGTGATATCTGGTTCCCAAGTATGGCTTCAAATATCCCCTTTGTAGAGGGTAACCTGCATCAACTAAGTAAAAGTTTACTGTTCATAAATTTGTTAATTAGTATACAATATAACCTAATTAATAAATATAACAATTTCATTCTATAAATTAGTAATATCTGGAGGTGGTGCAAGAAAATTATATTTTGGATCCATCACTGCATGTTTAAATATACGCGCATCATATGCCGAACCCTCCCAACCAGGTGAAACAAACGTGAAACACATGTTGAAATCACATGCAGCCATCACATTTTGTGTCGGTGAATGATGACGTTCAATATAAGCGACCTGCTCTTCAACAGGGATGCATGCATCAACATATGTGCCTTCAATAGCACCAATGCAATCTTTAAAGAATGGCATGTACCGTGTGTCATTAATTATTTTTTCAGGAATATCATGAAAAAATTTATCTACATGTGCAATAATCTCCATTGATAATCGAACTAATGCTTGCAGACCATTATAAAAAAACCTACTAGTCGTCTCTGTAGAGTGCTGAAAGCGTTCACATGTTGATCTAATACTCTCATTATGTCCCAAAATGTATAAAGTTATTGCAAGTACCTCTCGAGTAGTAGTTTTGCGAGATCCATGCATATAAATCATATGATGAATCCAACAAAGAAACTAAGTCCATAAAAATAACTTGTGACATTCTGAACATGTTATGAAATCTATTTGGATGGCCATGCAACAACTCACACAACCATTTATCTCCCGTTTGAGCTGATGTCATGCAAGGATTCTTGCAAACATACAATGCATAGTAATCATGAATTGCACATGTCGTTGTGAGTAATATATGAGTAAATTCTGCCACTCGATCCTTTACGCTCATTAACTTTTGACATATCATCAAGTACTTCGTCCTCCCCAAAATTTAACAAATCATCTGCCATTATTGACCTGGAACAGTACAAATACTACAAATTACTAAATGATATATAATAATGTAGTGATTATTACTGATAAAAAATAGAAGACGTCATTCAGCTGATTACATAAAAGCAGAAATATTAACAGTGAAGCCTAGCTAATAGTACTCCCTTCTCAATGATTGGTTAGATAAGAAGAAGAGATATTATACTTTACTCTCCCCTTAAACAACATCCCCAATATGCTGCTTCATATAAATGGCCTCATGAAGATTGCCTTAAAAGGATTTGATATGTAGCTGTCCAGCCTGGATTGGGGCCACTGAGTGAAGAATTTGAATAAAGTTGCGTCCAACTAAGGAGAAAATATCAAAATAGTACATCCCATAGACTTCAGTGAATCATTGGAAATCAATAATCATTCAAGCAATCGTTGTTGCTATCTATGGATTATATTATTTTCTGTATTTTTAAATACATAACTAATATGAATGAAATTAATACATTTACCAAAATAAAAAAATATGCCAGCAAAAAAAATATCAATCCATACCATTAAAAAATAAGATTACATAATTACTAATACTTTATTTAGAATAGCTTTTTTATTATTTTCTAAAATAAATATTTAATTTTTTTTAAATCAGTAAAAAATAATAGTTAAAAACCGACCAAATTGATGCTAAAGATTTTATTTGAGGCGACTTATTTATTATTTTTAAAACATTTTTTTCAATATTTTTTTAATAATTAGGCCAATTAAGTCAAATTATACAGTAAGCTTCAGAGATTGTATACAATTAGATTACTCTTCAAAAAAAGTTAATGATAATAAGAAAAAAGACTATTAACTTAGAGAAAATGCAGTTGCCAAGTTGCTGGATAGATATTGAGACGAAGTTTATATTATTATTATAGTTAGTATTTAACCTTCTATATTATAAGAGTTCAATTCAAAGCTCCTTCCTAGAATTACTGTTTTGCTTCTGTTGGAAAGCAAGCTAGTAAAAAAGGGTTCACATGCTTTTGCACTATTTCTTTTGAAGTTCCAATTGGGCAAGATCATTTCAATTGGGCAAGTTCATCCTAAATCCAGATCTGCTATAATAAAGTTGAATTATTTTGATCTGTAAGTTTTGTTGTGTTGTTTCTGATTCTATAATTATTGTTTTTTGAATAAGCTTTGGCTTTAATTGGTGTCAGAAGTTTTTGGTTCCAGATCTCTGCAACCATAATCATAATTTTGATAGTTTATTGAGTTAATGAAAAATCATATTAGTGAGAAAGGCTGATTAGGAAAATTTTAATTAAAAGATGTCAGGCTGCCTTGCATGGGAAGCTGGGCAAGTTAAAAAAGTGGTTATGTTGGAGAATAATCTGATAGTTTTTAAGTTAAACTGTTTGTTAGTTAAACCCATCTGTTTTTGCAATTTAATTGACACTCTCTGTGGGTGGTGTTTTTTATCGCACTAAAACTTAAAGCAGACGGTCAATTACAAGACCTGCATGTGTATCTTCTTCAAGTTTTATGTGTGGTAAGATGGATAGTATTATTAGAAGATTATTTAAGAAGTTTTGTGGAGTTTAAAAATAAATCATGTAAAAGGCAATAAGAAAAAAAAAGGTTTTTTAAAGGGTGGCGACAAGTCTTATAATGAGTGAATCACCAAATGATACAACAACAACAACAAGCGTTTGTCCCACTAATGAAAGTAGAATGAAGAATTAGTAAAGTAACATAACATAATTACATCCAGAATCGTATACAGAAATAAGCAACAACCTAAATAAACACAAAGGAAATATGTTATGAACCCAACTAAAAACAATAACAACAACTACAAGAACAGAAAATAAACATGATGTAACTGTTGATTTCAATTTTGAAGAGATGGAGCTATTAGGTACTTGCTTATTCCATGTTCTTCAATGGGCAGTTAGCAGAAACTTTTATCAAAACTCCTTCGAAGCCACCATAATCTTCTTTCAATGGGTATACCCATGAATATCTCCCGGTTATCCTTATCTTTAAAGTATTCTAAGGCAAAGCCATATAACTCAAAAACGTCAAATATATCAGGAATTTTAGATATCTCTTCTAAAACCTCTAGGATAGTAAATGTTGTACGATTTTTATTTGATGTACTTATAGATGAACTTATAGATTTTGCAGCATCCACGAGGTCCTCAACATGATTTAGAAAAAGTTCTCTAGTCCCCGACTTAGGAGTTCTAACTCTTTTCCTTTTATGCAATAATGTGGCACTCTGTTGTGATCTTTGTGTATCGTAGTTGCTTGTAGGAACATGTGGAAGATGTGTTTGTTCATCTTGAGTGTACTCTTCTTCTTCAGATGAGATAGTGTGATTGCCAATTAGTTTTTGGGGAAGTACACCAGAACTAGGAATCCAAACATTCTCCCCAGTTGCAACAATACGACTGAACATAAGATCCAACTTTTCTTCCAACTCTGATGGTATTCCATTGAAACGAAACTTCATAGCATTTGGCATTACCTAAAGTACAACAAATGATTCATTATGAATCATGGGTTATATTACGTAAGAGCTGGTTTGAATTTAGAGTATAAAGTGAATGATTTCAAATTTGAGAGATACCTGCAAATTTTCATTCCACCAATCATTAGAAGCATCAACTGTTTTTTTTAGTAAAATGCGTAGTTGGTCTGTTTCTCAGTTTTATTTCTCTTATACATATATCACAATATATTAAAAGTAGTATCTATGTCCCATGATGCAGGTGCACATCCTTCTTTTTTATTTCCCATCTAGATGTTAAAAACATAGTAATATGTTAGTAATATACAAGACCTTATGTAATGTACATCCTTCTTTAAGCGTGGTCTAAACAAAATAACAAGATGCCGTTCTTTTTTGACAAGGACTACGTACTAATAAAGAGAAATGAGTGACATTAGATTGAATTATGCCTGATGATAACATTTGAAGAATCTTAATTTATTTTTTTCATTAGAAAGTGAGGGGTAATGATATGGCTTAGCAGTAATGGGTTAACAATTATGAAGTAGTAAATATGATGGTCATCATATCAGCATGGGGGACATTCAGTTAGCGCTTTGAAAAAACACATAAATAGCCAAAAGCTTTGCCTATTATGCTTGAAAGGAAGTCATTTTTAAGAAGAATCAGAGATAGCATTATGTGTCACTAAAACAATCTATAAGCACAAGCTAATGCTATTATAACTTGATTAAAAGACTGTGCTACAGTAAAAATAATCTCGTATAACTTACATGCAAATCAAATGTCATCAAAATCGCTATGATTCTTCATAAGTCTTTAATTATTTGTTTTGTAAGAGGTGATTTGGGTACATTAGCAACAAGACAAAAAAAAAAAAAAAAGAAATTGTGAGGTAGATGAAGAAGAAGCATAAAAATCCTTAGGGCACAACGGTACCTTGAAAGTAATTGCCAATCTGAAGGGAAGCGAGTCTGGTCTAGTTAGGAATAGTGTGGGCTTGGGATCACAGCAACTGTGAAGTTTGGTCGATGGTTGGGATGAGTAAAGGTCGTCGATGCTAAGACGGACTGGCGTCGGGACGGCTGAACAGATCGACGTCAGGGAGGATGGTGGTTACTTTGGTCGAGCAAGAGGAGTGGAGATGTTGAGCCCTAGCGTGCGAAATGGAGAGGAATCGGGAGTCCGGATGGAAGGGGCTAAAAAAATAGCGACAGTTTTTTTGTCTTGCGATCTGAAGAAGACGAAGGTAGTTTCGTGGGTTGACATGAGAAAGTCGAGGGTTAATTCAAACATTGGGTAGCGAAATTGTGTTGTCTAAACGAATAAGCAGACAGTGAAAAAATTTTGTAACCACCCAAAATACGTGGTTTAATAAAAAGTAATTTTGTTTAAATTTGTCTTCCAAACAGTTATGACAAGCTGATTAAAGCTTATTCAAACAAAAACGAAGGAAATAAATCTAATCAAATGAGGCCTAAGTTTTAATTAAAAATAATAGTATAAAAATAATAAATTTATTTATTTATTTGTTGCCACTAAGAAAGAAACTACAAATAGAATGAAATTGTCAACAAGAAGGAGAAAGAGAGCAACCAGGCCTTATAAATTCCATGTTCCAAGCATATTGTTGCATGCGAAGGAGGATCAAGGCTCTCAGATAGAAATTTTAGACCAAAAATAAGGATCGAACTTGCTAAAAAAATTAAAGGAAGCTTACGCCGCACGTAGAGAGTTTAACCAAACGGAGGAAGGCGGGGTGAAAAATTTGTCTCTTATGTAATTATTCTGCTTGAACCATATTTAGCTATAATTAGGGTAAATTACTTTTTATTTTTTTTTATATATTGATTGCATTAATTAAGTTAGTTGGGGCTCATGCCCCCAGGGCCCCCAGCGTGCATCCGCTATTGGGCATATTTATAGTCATGGGCGAAGGGAGGGAGGCATGTGCCACCCCCCAGCATGCATCCGCTATTAGGCATATTTATAGTCATGGGTGTTTGTAAGTGAGTATGTTAATAATCTACATTGTTACCTTATGGGCTTGAAACTAAATCACATCGATGAGCATCCAATATACCTCATGTCTTTTCATAACCTCTAACTTTAAATTTAAGGGACTAGAATTCCTCTTTCTCTTCTTTAAAAATAGATCAAAGCTCCTTATTGATATTATTGCAAGCCTTTGAATGCCAAAGAATATCTGCTTATATCTACTTCTCGAAGAAATTCTTGTAACTTGATCTCTAACCAAAAGAAAGGAAGTAGGGACATCATATTAGCTAGGTAATTTTGGGGGTAAGTCCCCTGATTCCTCTCTTACACTATGGTTAATCATCTCCTAGTAGACCACCCACCACTTGCACCATCACTCTTGTTGTAGTCACCTTAGCCTTTGAATCTTTATAATAACCACAATTTTGATGACATTTATAATCACCTCTACCTCGATCTTTGAAATAAAATGTTACACAATTTCTTCTTTATGTACCTTCTAAATGGTCTTCTTTAATATAGCTTGATCTTCAACCGCTCACCACTTAGTTTTCTCAATCATGAGTTTCTTACTACTTTTGGAGAAACACCCTTAACAACCTCCCTTACCAACTTTTGCACTATAATAAATTCCTTCATCATTACTGCTTCTACTATCTCCTACTCCTCAATTCCTGAGAATAAGCTCTCAATCAACCTATAAAATAAGTCATAAATGACCTCATCATCATGACCTATCTAGATTTTAATTTAGGTATACTCATAAAGATTATCTTTATTGAGGCATGTGTTCATCATCCCACTATAACTTTCTACTCATACCAAGCATACACACCATGGTTAAATTATCCATTATGAGTGACTTTTTATGGAGAAACTACTCCTTCAATGCCCTTAAAGATATCTAGTTGGAATATATTTGGTTAGGGTATCTCCAACCGAACGGCAAACACTTGTTTGCCGTTCTTGCTTTGCTCCAACCGATCTCCATTTTTGACGCCATTTGATCGCGGATGAACAGTGCGACGCCAATATTGGCGTTGCACTGTTCATCCGCGGCATTTTTTTCTCTCTACCGAACAGCTTGGGAAGAAAGGAGCGAACGAAAACGACCATTTTAGCGGCAAAATGGCGTTGGATTGGAGATGAAATACGGCATTTTTTGATTTCCCTGCATTTTAGAGTGAAAAATGACATTTTCGGTTGGAGATGCTCTTAGTATTCTTTCAAGAACCTTATACTATTCATTAACACCTAATGGGTCATTCTACATATATCCCAAACATCTTGAAAATAACCTCATGAGCTAGAATGACGACAATAGGAGGCCTTTTTAGTAGAATTAGTTAATAAAAGTGCTTATGAATATTTATTTTATTAATTAAAAAAGTTTTTTAGAGTTTTGCTAGAATGATGAGATATTTTTTGGGATATAATGAAAGGAATGCCATGACTAGTACCAATTGGGCTAGCTTGAGCCAATTACAAGATCACTTTAGAGAATAAGTTTTGACTGTAAAAAAATTACTAAAAATAATGGTGTACGATTATCATAGGATGTGAACATTTGATCTATAATAAAACATAGATTTTGGTGAGATTGAAAACCTTCTAGTGGAATGGATAATAAGACAAGATGTAAGGGTGCCTAATGTAGGCTAAGGGCTTCGAAGGGCATTTGCATTAGCTTAATTGATGCTTAAATTGTGGATGAATGGTCTTAAAATATGGATTGGATTTAGAGGAAGATACCAAAGAGATTTAGAATATAATTTAAGAAGTTTAACGACAATATGCTTAAAAAATAACTAATCAATCTCACTAAGGTTGATTAAGGTAGGTCACCAAAGACTAACTCAAAGAGAATAAATTTCTTCAAAAATTTAAAAATTTAAATGCTAAATTTTTTTAATTTTCAAACAAAAACTATTTATAACACAATGTATTAAAGGATTCATGTCATAATTATTTGACTAGTTTTACACTGTCAACTACCTAATGCAACCTTCCACTATTCTCATCCAGAGCTTAGGACCTATAATGATAGTGTTCAAGTGTTCATATAAATTCTTGGCCTTGTGATGACCCAGTTAGAGGAGTAGATCTATTATATTTGGCCCATTTTAAGACATACCTATTATGATGTACTTCACATAAGTATAGTAATGACAAAATCTAGTGATTCTTTGCATGGTTACTATTCACTAATTTAAGTTGCGCTGCTTTTATCAATTATGATTACTCATTTAAAATGACACTGTTCATATTAAAACTAATTATTCTTATTATTACATGTTTATACTAATTATGATTTATTAATTACATGCATATTATTCTACTATCGTGTATTGATTATAGTCATAGGTTTTCATAACTTATTAATTTCTTAGTGAAAGTATGAGATGCGCCAAGAGGGGGGGGGGGGGGTGAATTGCAAATTTGTGTAATAAAGTAACAATCCTAAACATGAGTTCTAATTTTTTATTTTTAAATTTTAAATAAAAAAATTAACTTGATGCAGAACAGAATGATTAAAACATGATTGCACGTAAGTGGTGAAATTTTAATCACATAACAAAAAATCTTTTCACCAAGTTGTTATAACAAATGTAAAATGCAAAACATAAGTAAAGTGCAGTAAATAAAAAAAATAATACCAGAAGATTTATAGTGGTTCAGTCAATTGACCTACGTTCACTCCACAGAGTCCTACACTCCAAGTATTTCACTGCTCAAATGTAAGTCTCATTTTCTCCCAACAACAAGGCGGAGAAGCCTTTACAAAACCTTACTTTCACCTTCCCCGATGTGGTGGAGTACCAAACACTATGTCACCCTCCCGATGACAGAAATGAACCTTCTCTTTTTTCTCCCTCTTAGAGAAAGATGAGTACCTTAGAGGACATGGACCTTGAAGGATCTCCCCCTTAGAAAGCTTCCCACAAGATCTTCTCGGGCCACAGGATAAGCAAGCGTGCAGCAGGCTTGGAGCAATCGTGTGATCTTCACACACTCCTCCCTCACAAACTCATATTCTCCTTCCTCTCACAAACCCAAAATCTTCTCAAGTAGCTCTCTCTCTAGAAGTCCCCTTCTTGGCACGTTCCTCTCTCATATGTTATTTTAAAAGACAGAAGTTTCATATATAAATCAGGCTCCAAGAAATCCAAAATTTTTAGTTTAGTCATTTATGTTCCAAGATCGTACAATACGATCAGTTCAAAATAGCCTTCGTCCTGGTATGAAGGAGTACGAATAGATAATTTTTCTAAACAACATCGTATAGTGTGATACAACATTGTCCGGTACAATATGTTAATTTTCTTCTATTCGTACAGGATGAATGTTGGGATGACTAAAATTCATCTATGTTCATCGTCTGGTATGATCCACAAGATATAAGTATGAAGAGAGAAAGTGAAGAAGTGACAAGAGGAGTAAGAAATGAGTTGTGGTGTTGGGTTTGGGTCTAACTTAAAACTAACTAATCATCAATAATTATGACATAAAGCCAACACATTTAGATAAATGGTTCAAAAGTTTAGACCCAGACCTAACTTGTCGTTAATTTGGGTTGACCCAACCCAACTCGCTAACCCCATGGGTGTGAGGGCTACTAGTTAGGCAAGCGCGAATACACGAGTGCATCATGCCAATTAATGTACAAGGCCATGCACATGAGCTTAGGTTACAAGGAAGGGGCTAGTATGGGTAGAGGGTCGCGAGGGAGGCAAGCACGATTGCGAGGGTGCAACCGAATCACGTGGCATGGGTGCTAATGAGTCATGCGAGCACGGGTGTTAATGAGTCACATGAGTGTCAGTGTAACGCTACAAGCATAGGCTATGTGGTGGGGGTGAGGCCTTGAGGGCCACAAGCGCTAGTGCGAGCGTCACACAAGCACATATTGTGTGGATGCGCAGGTGCGAGACATGGACTTGAGTTAAATTCAAGCAAATCCAGGTTAGCAGTTTGACCTAGACACTATAAAATTTTTTAAATAAGTTAAAAATTGTGACCTAAATCTGAACCATTGGTTAAATGGTTGACCTGAATATAGAATTTTTTTCGGGTTTAGGTTGGGTTATCGAGTCATGCCATTAATTGACACTTGAGTGCAAGTTTGTTGATTCTAGAAAAGGACCCATATCACCAGCTAGTATTTTACCGGAGTGACCAAAATGTGACATGAGACATGCATGAAAATGTTATATGATCATAGGACAATGTTTCAAATATGGATAGTATGGTTACAAGATGATTAATTATCCATAGAGAGGATATAGTGAGAGATCAGTGTCTAGGATAGATCAATTTAAACAGGCATATAGATAGAGAATTGCAGGATCTTGAATGTCTAGTCAAAGCTTGGTGAGTGATCTAGATGGAAAAAATATGAATGGGAGTCAAAGATAGCACCGGTACAACCAATGATGACAAATTTGAGTCATTGGGAAGTGAGAGATGCACCTAAGAGCATTGTGAAAATTTGTTGTGAGCTAACGTTTCATAAATCATAATAATTGCATTCCACCTTGCAAACTACTTCTAGCTAAAAAACATTTAGCCAAATTCACCCACATTTTCTATCGACGAACTGAAGAACTTAGATACACCAAGAGCCTTCTCAACATCTTCATTTCTTGGCAAGCAAAGCATGCAAAGCCTTCCCATTTCAAATCACATTCTAAATGAGGACTATATGAACTTAATGTTAAGGTTTGTAAGAATCCTCATTGTCTATTATTGCCTGATAAATGAGTATTTTCATGCTTAGGACATTAAAGGAGACATATAATAATGAGGTAAAAGATGCTCACATCAACATATTAATGCATGAATATGAATTATTTAGTATCTCACTATTCAAACTACTTATAATATGTACACTAAATTTAAAAAAAATCATAAAATATATTATTTTTTATTGAAGAAACTATAAAAATCAAGATTTAGTTTACTAAATATTATGCTGTCTTAAAAAAAAATGAGATGTTATGGTGGCTGCCATTAATGTCATAATTAATTTATCTTTTTATTATTATTTTTAATTAGTTTAAAAATGATTTGAAATTTGACATCTCTAAAAAATTTACGTGATAAGATTTGAATCTAAGACTTTATGAATTAAATATAAGACCTTTCAAACTCTGATTTCAACAAATTATAGTTGAACTAAATGTATGGACAAACAATTTCATCAACATCACAAGTGGTCCTATATGAGTACAAATGAACCTAAATAAAATATTTGAAGGATATTTAAAAACTTCATGATAATAATTAAATGAGTAAATACTCTCTAAATTTTATATGATGATAATCAGATTGATCAGTTTAATGAGATGAATCAAATGAGCTTAAGATCATTCAATTCTAATATTATTTAGGCATTTAAAAGCTGGTAAGCAATCTACATTAATCATATGAATCAATTTGGGTCTTTAATTGAGTATTTAAGATTTTGAATAAATTTATCAAAATATCCATCTCCAAAATGTTATAAATAGGATGTCATTTTTTATATTATGGAGGTTCAAGAGTTGAGAGAGCTATAGGCTTATATTATATTTTTTTTTTGGCAATCATCGTTAATGGCAATCATCAATAATTATTGTCATCATTTTCATTTGATTATAATTAACACTCAACCCTATTATTATATGCATTATTCACTTATAGACAACTGATTTTTGTTATACCTATAATATGAATTAAATAATTATTTTTTATTACATAATCTCATCTTTTTTAATTGTAGAAAAATATAAATTTATGCATCTATATTTATATAATGGATTATTATAATAAGATTAGGCTGCGCTTGTTTTTATAATTATTAGATTTTTCATACAAAATTTTTGATCTCTTACATTTCCTATTTGTATATGCTAAATTTTTATAAAAATCAAAATATGAAATATTATTTCATAATAAATAAAAAATGGTATTTAAATCGAATTATTTAGAATCAAATTGGCTCGGTCCAAAAAACAAATTAATTTCAGATCAAATTCAATCGAGCTAGAATGGAAATTTATTTCGAATTTGGTAACTCGATGGAGCAGACTCGGCACCGGTTGGCTCGTCTTCCTCCTGGCCGTTCTCTTCTCCAAAACCTCCATCCTCCCACCCCGCCGATTTCCTGAACTCGGATTTATATCCCGCCCCCTCGCGCTCGTCAAGCTGACAGGTGATTCATCGATCCCTGGTCGAGGCTGCGCGGCTCCTTGGCATATCTTCTAGGGTTTATACGTGCTACACAAAATTTGCTAAGGCTTTTTATCGACATAGAAATGATGGGCCCTCAGAACCAGTCTACGTCATTGCAACGCCTTAATCATGCCGAGAAGGTCAGATAACGATCTTAAACAGATACCTAATTATTTCTTTTTGCTATTTGACGATATGCTATTGCTTTGCTTTTGATATGTTATTTCAGAGGATTGTTCGTGTGCTTGAGCTCGCTGGATTGGTGATGGATGAGCTTGCTAATTCGACCGGCCCCAGGACTGAAGTGCTCGCTGGTCATTGCCGAGAGTTCATGAAATCCATTAAGGTGTTTCTCCGAGAATATCTGTTTCCTTTTGCATATTGTTAAGAAATATTTAGCTTTATTTCGGAAAATGATTGCTTAAGGCTATAGCAATTCCTAAAATACGATGTGCTAAGCTTTTGGGTAACGCGGTCTAACGAAATACCTCACGATTTGTTAGTAAGTTGTTAACTTACTCTCATTGCTTTGATTTGGTATTATTATCACAACGTTGCTGTTGTGAAATGGAATAAAATAGTATTTTGTATGGGCTTTCTTTGACATTATCAATATTCTCAACAATCAAAACTGCAGTAACAACAATAACAACCACCTTTAATATTTCTTACTGGATAGGTGTATTCTATTGTCTTGATTAAAGCTTACATGTAATCAGCCCTTCATTTTTCTTGTTGACACCTGTATAGTGATTGCTTTCTTTGATTTTATTTTCATGATGGTCTGTCAACAACTTATGTGGCTTTCGTTTGTCTTGAAATAGGAACTAATGAAGCTCTATTAGATTATGAAAAATTTGTACAAGTTGGCTTTTTTCTTTCAAACGAATCTAGTAGCAATAATAGTAGTATACTTATTGACAAAGCTGAAAGTCATGGGAGATAAGTCTTGTATTTGACTATTTATTACTTTCAGTGTAGCAAAGTGAACCAAATTTGTGCATGATCTTTTATGTGAACAATTTTTATACCTGAACTCCTATCTGTCTATAGCATCGAGTCGGGTCTAGCTCATGAACTCTATGATGCATTTATGATAATATTTTTCTATTAATTATTAGGCACAAATATTAAAATATGCTCTATGAAAGAAAAACATAATGACTGATCATAATGGTCTCCTTCATGGCTGAGTCTGTTGAAACATGGTATTGATTGAGAATAAACACTCTGTAAGTTTGTGGAAATGCCACACAAATGCTCCTCATCTTTTTAGTTCTCAATTCCTGCAAAAAATAGAGATAAAATAGACACTAAATAAATTAGTGATCATTGTAATCATTAGTCTTATACCAATTATTATCTCACTCTTAAGCATCCTCATTGTTCTTACATATTGATTTGAAATATTTTTTCTCTAATCATTCAACATCTTTTTTTGTCTTCAAAAATATATTTAAATGATTTGTTAACCATACCCGTATAATATTCTCATAACTCTTCAATCTCTATAAAACTTTACTTTTATGCATCTTCTTTAGAGCTAACTCCACTTTATTTATTTTTTTGAATCAGTTCATTATATACATCATTAATTTCTTCATTATATTCATTTTGAAATAATTCGTTCTTAAAACTCTTATTTAAATTTCTCAGAGTAGCGTTTTTATATTTCTTGATTATTCATTTTTAACTAGGATCTAATTATATTCACTTACAAGGTATCTAACCTAATCAATGGCCTTAGATTTCTTATTTATTGTCTCCTTGTCTTCTTCTTCAGTGCCAAGCTTATTATATTAATCATTAAAAATTATAATTTTTTATTTTCTACCACTCTCTTTGTAAGAATTCTAGTTTTCTTAGAACTATTGTAAGCCCTAATAGTGTTTGTCTGTATCCACTCTTTAGAAGTATTTTTCTTAATCAATCTCATGTAAAATTATACGCTATTGTGAAATAATCTATATTTTCTCCCATTGCATTTTTATCTTCTATTTCATACACATCTTAAATTTATAATCAAACTTATTTGAAGTTTATTTCCATTTAAATTACCTCCAATAAATGCCACCCTCTCTTTATCAACCATACATTCCCAAAATTGAATTTTGAAACTATTTTCTTATTATCTTTAGGAACATAAATAATGTATTAATGATATCTTTATCAATAATCAACTTAATGGAAATCACTGCATCATTGATATTTTTTTCTCGTCGACTTTCCATTTCTACACTTTTTAGTCCAACTCTATGTGTATTATTAAGCCATATTTTCCAGATTTCTCTCCTTTTTTTTTAGTTTCTTGCAATGAAGCGATATTTATTCTTCTTTTAATCATTATTGTCACTAATTCTCTTATAATCTCATTCAAAATCCCTAAATTTCCCTAAATTTTGTATAATAAAATTAATTTTAGTTTTAGATGCAGTCGACCTTACTCACTTTTCATGACAGTTTGTTTAAATTATGGTATGTAGCTTATGGGTGATGTCATAGTCAAGCTTGACTTTTTTTACTACAATCAGGTTAAGTTGTGGTGCATAAATTGGTGGTGATGTTCTAGCAACCTAGCTTATCTCTATAATTGGGTTTTGTTTTGGCAAGTATTTTTTCATGACAATTAAGTTAAATTAGGGTGTATTACTTGAGTGATATCATAGAAAATCCTGCCTACTTTTACCATAAGTTGGTTTAGTTGTGGTGCGTAACTTTTTGTTGATGTTCTAGCTACCCATGCTTTTCTCTAGAATTGGACTTAGCTGTGGCAAGCCACTTTACGAGTAACATCCTATAAAATCTTTGTTTAATTCACCACAAACAAGTAAGATCATGACATGTTACTTTTTAGAATATTGTAGTACTAGCAGAACTTCTTAAAATTATAGTAAACGGGGAGTGCACGTGCATTTGTTTCTATTAGGAATGTGTAAAACATTCAGGGAATCTTAAAGAGCCGATGAGGTTTGGTCATGAAGATGTTGAAATTTCCATGTTGCATTGGAAACTAGTAGGAGTTCATTAATTCCTACAGCATCATCTATCATATCTCCTCAAACTTGCTCAAAGTCACTATTTGCAGAACACTACAGAACTTTCTCGACTTATTCGCAGCTTTAAAAAATGTTATAGGAAGTTCGACATTGTCCTCCAATTATACTAAAGCCTTTATTTCCTTGGAGATTGTTGTGCTATGTGATCCAGTCCTGTCTTTGAAAAAAGAAATTGGAAGTTGCGCAATGCTGTTCTTTGTGTCTAGGAACTGAAGTTTGTGTGGTGTTTGATGTGTTAAATAAAAAATGCCTTAATAACTGTCATGTAGAATGTTGTTTGCATTTATTATCAGTACAGTTGTGTTTCTGAAGCTCTAGGTATGTTAATTTGTCCTAGATGGGAGTTATTATGTTCTAATGGCGGTGATTAATTTATAATGGAATCTAGTAGCTTCTATAGGTAGAGACATGGTTTAAAATTGCGCAATATGAGGCTTGCCTTTGCGCAATTCCAGTAAAAAACGCCTCGAGTTCTTTTTATGAGGCTTGCGCCTCAACTTGGTTGAGGCCCACCTTGAAATCCGCCTCGCCTCACGCTATATATATTAAAACTTACATAAATCTTGAAGTAAATGTCCGACATTGGACTCTATAGGAGAGGCAGAAGGGGAGAGAGCAATTCACCATAATGATGATTCAAATGAAGAACCCTTAATGATTATAGTGCTGATGACTTATGAGTTCTTATGTGATATGTCATTGCTATTTATTTTTGGAAATTGGAATTAATGTTAATGAAAAAAATACTGGGATTTGAGAAAAATAGAATTTTGAGTTGAACTATATTTCATGTTGTCTTATTATTGAGATATTTGATTTCACTTCATATCTTATGTTTTTTTATATTTTTATATTATTCACTCATTAGTATATAAAAAAATTATCATTTTATGTTTACGCAATCTTTTGATTTTGAGCCTTACGCCTCAAAACGCCTTGAGGCTTATACCTCGCCTCACGAATGAAAAACGCCTCAATACCCTAATACGTAATTTTAAACATTGGGTAGAGAAGCTGTATATATGTATAAGATATTTTGTTTAAGTTGTTAAGTAGTTCAATGCACGAAACCTAACATCCACCACTTCTATAAGTCTCAAGCTTGAAGACTTGGACAAGTAAATGAACACAAAAAATGCTACTCACTTGTAATGTTGAACAATCCTTCATTGGGGCCGTAACATTATTGAAAAGTCATTGAGAAATAACTAAAAGCCCTTCAAACTTGTTTAGACTTCTTCTGCTATCAATAGTTGAAACAATACAATTGGTTTTGATATCCTAAGGTGACGGAGCAATGAGAATTGTCTGTGAATTCAGTTGTGAAACTTCTTAGTAAAAGCTGATTTTTGAAGCTGTCATGTAAACAACAACAACAACATGAAGCCTTTGTCCCACTATGTGGGGTCGGCTACATGAATCCTGTTTTGCCATTGTGTCCGGTTAAAAGTCAAATTTTCATTTAAATCTAATAAAGAAAGATCATTTCAAATATTTTCTAACCAATTCTTTTTAGTTCTACCTCTACCTTTCTTAACATAAGTCAAATCTAATACCTCAACTTTCCTAATCGGGTCATCGGAAAGCCTCCGTTTAATGTGACCAAACATTCTAAGGCGACTCTCTCTAATCTTATCTTGCACTGGAGCTACTCCAACCTTTTCACGTATATGCTCATTTTGTATCCTATCTCTAAGGGTCAAGCCACTCATCCACCTAAGCATCCTCATCTCTGTAACACTTAACTTAGTATTATGCTTCTCTTTTAATGGCCAAAATTAACTTAGTATTATGCTTCTCTTTTAATGTCCAACACTCGGCACCATAAAGCATTGTAGATCTCACCATCATCTTATAGAATTTTCCCTTAAGTTTGAGGGGGACTTTTCTATCGCACAATAAGCCCGATGCATTCATCCACTTCAACCATGCAACTTGAATTCTGCTGATAATATCCCCATCAATTTCACCATCACTCTGAACAATAGATCCAAGATATCTAAAACGTGTACTCTTATTAATGATTTGATCGTCAAAAGTCACAATCCCCTCATTAGGTCTATTGCTACTAAAATTACACTCCATATATTCAATTTTAGATCTACTAAAGTGAAAACCTTTAGACTCTAAAGTTGACCTCCATAATTCAAGTTTACCTTCAACTCCTTTTCTAGTCTCATCAACAAGAAGAATATCATCAGCAAAAAGCATATACCAAGGTACTTCCTCTTGTAAATGTCTAGTGAGAACATCCATGACAAAAGCAAAAAAATATGGACTTAAGGCTGATCCTTGATGTAATCCAACCGAAATAGGAAAATACTTTGCCAAACCACCTTTTGTTTGAACACAAGTAATAGCTCATGCATACATATCTTTAATGATTTGAATATAAGCATTATTAACTCTTTTCTTTTCAAGAACTCTCCATAGCACTTCTCTTGGAACTTTATCATATGCTTTCTCTAAATCAATAAATATCATATGTAGATCCTCGTTATTCTCTCTATATTTCTCCATCAAACCTCTCAATAAATGTATGGCTTCCATAGTAGACCTAACCGACATGAACCCAAATTGATTTTGAGAAACATTAGTATCATGCCGCAACCTACGCTCCATAACTCACTCTCATAGTTTTAAAGTATGACACATTAACTTAATTCTTCTATAATTTGCACAATTCTGTGCATCACCTTTATTCTTAAAAATAGAAATTAACGAACTCATTCTCCAATGATCTGACATCTTTTTAGTCTTCAAAACAGTATTAAAAAGATTAGTAAGCCAAGAAATTCCTTCATCTCCTAAGCATTTCCACATCTCTATTGGAATATCATCAGGTCCAACAACTTTTCCACTTCATTTTTTTCAAAACCTCTCTAACTTCGGTTTTACTAATACGCCGATAAAAATAAAAATCTTTATTTTCATTTAGGGTGATAAATTCACTAAATTCAATCGTATTTTCACATTCTTCATTAAAACATTTAGCAAAATACCTCATCCACCTTTGTTGAATATCATCTTATAAGAAAAGTACTTTTTGATCTTCATCCTTAATACACTTCATTTGAACTAAATCCTTACTACTCCTATCTCTTTGTTTGGCTAACTTATACATATATCTTTCTCTCTCCTTAGTATCTAATTTATTATATTAATCATTAAAAGCTAAGCTCTTTGCATCGCAAATAGTTTTTTTAGATTCCTTACTAGCCTCTTTATAGCTTTCCCAATTATCAGAATTTTTACATCTAAACTAATTTTTATAACAAATTTTCTTAATTTTTATCTTTTCTTGCCCATTTGAATTCTACCACCAACTATTTTTACTATTAGGAGCTTTTCCCTTCAAAACTTCAAGCACATCTTTTCAATATTCTTAATGTCACAAGCCACTTTTTCCCACATTGATAGAATTTCTCAATTTCAAAATTATAGATTGAGATATAATGTAATTTCAACTGGAGTGCTATAAGCTTGATCATAAAAAGTTTTCAAGATAAAAAAATAGCAATCGAGAAGTTGTTTGACACATGTTAATGTGATTGTGGTTTGAAATGAAACACTAACAAAATATTATCACTAATCAACCCTTAATTAAGGAATTTCACTTTGCTTCTGTTACTTAATTAGTGGCAACATATGGGCCATTATATGAGTTGAATTTGGATTAAAGGCCTTAGTTATTGATTTTATAATTCTAATAGCCTTGAATGTTTGGTCAGACATGACATATTGTGGAATGTCAAATTGGTCTGTAAATCAACTAGAAGTGGGTAACTGCATTCATAGTTTTGTTATATTTACTATGTAGCATCAAAGCATGCAATCTTGTTATTTATTTCTGATTTTTTCTTTTGCAGTTTATTTAGTTTTAATTTTTACTATAGATTTTTTAGTTAGTTCTTGATTGTGGACTATTATAGATTGTTTTTAGTCATGTCATAGATTTTTTTGGTCACTTTGCAATGTTTATGTTCTATATCCATCCTTCATTATCTTTATTTAACTAATCAAGGGCAATATTTTCTTGAATAATTGTTTGATATATGTGGTTTTGTAATATTAAACGCTGATGGATTTTTATTTTGTGGGCTCTGTAGGTGTTCGTGAGCTCAAGGAGTTGGGCTCGTTCAGATATTGGTCCTTGACTAACATGTTATCTAATTTTTTAGATATTTTTTCTAGGTAGGGCATTTAGATTTATATTAGATATGATAATATTTCTCTTGGACATAAGCATCGATGATTAATTACACAGATGGGAATCCGAAAATAATCATTTAAGGGCAACCTTGTGCAATGAATTTGTGATAGGATTTTTATTTATGCTTGGAGGACATAGATGTGATGAGTAATTAATTTGGTCAATATCCCATGATTCCATTATCCCAAATCTATTGTATGGATTTGTTCTATCAATGATAGTCAGTCAAAGGCCGTATCATCTAAGAAGTCTAATTAATTTCAATGGATTTCCTCTTTTCGGATATTTTGAGTAGATTGGAGTGATAGTATGCTTAGATGAGATCTAGAGATTTAAGTTTGAATCGAATAAAAAAACAAAGTTTGAATCGAATAATATCTAAGGACATTAGTATAACTATCAGTGGTCCGAAGCTATTGCTGGATTTATGGTGCCCTATGCTTGACTAATTCATTTTGAGCTTGGCTTTGAGACTCAGTGTAGATAAGGATGGTTAAGAGATATTTTACACGCTATCCTTGACTCAAAAGCCTGAAGCAACCAATTTTGTGCTTCATATTTAGTTCCTGAATATCTTAAAAGGAAGTACCCCATGGCTTAACGGTGGAATTATTTGAGTTTTGTGAAACATTCTCTAAGATTGTAGTACATTTGACTCAAGATCATCACTGAGGATATACTATTGAGGTTAACACCTCATGAAAGGGGATATTGTGATGTGTGCATGAAGTACCTTTAGTAACCCTAAGTTGGCCTGAACTCCATTTTGGAGCACATTTGACTAAAAGGAAAGTCTTAAGAACAGAGATTTATTATTTGGTTTGTTTGACTTAGCAAAAAATTCACTTGCACATAGTAGACAAATTACAATCCTAAGGAAAGTTTGATGATACATTTATTAGAAATGAACATGCATGTAATTGACTTGCATCCATATATTTTATAAGGATGACTAAAGAAAGACCAACCATATGAATTTTTTACAAGTTTTATTTAGAAATAGATTGAGGAAAACCATGGCTTATATCTCTATATTTGGACGAGGAAGTCTAAAGATGTCAAGGCTCGTGAATTTAGTGTGCCTCTAGTTCAAGGATTTTGGTTTGATTATGGTAAGGTTTACATTTCCATGTTTGATAGAGAAAACCAAGGATTTAGGCGTCTTTCGGGTATTTGTCTTGCACTCAGTTGGGATTTAAGATGGTCTTTTGGGCTTGCTAGCTTTGTATCGGTCTGACAAGAGATATCTGGTAACCAAGACTTAATTATATTATTTAGACAAGCTTAACAACAAGTTTTATGACTTCGTCTTGTAGATAAGACGACCCATGATCCATTTGTGTTGAGTAAATTTGAGAATTGTATTTGTGTGTTGACAAATATTTTGATATAGCTTGACAACAACCATAGGACGTGCAACCCTATTATAGAGAAAAAGCTCCAAATATGAGGTTGGATTGGTTAATCATCATAAACTATGATTTAAATACTTAAAATCAATACTCTTCTTATTAGAGAAGCCTAGTAGGCTAGGACTCGTAACCTTAGGTTTAAGGGGAGGTCGATGTTTGTCTTGTATCTCGTAATTTAGAGGTATATGTAGGTGTTACAATCTGCTACATAGGCAAGATGACTTGAAATTTGGAACTTACAACCTAAATAATGCAAAATAAAAATATATTCTAAATTATGCTTTTAAGGTACAAAGAGCCATCTAGTCTCAATCAGATGTTAAACAATTAAAGAATGATTAACAATGTAGGATAACTTTGATAGATATTAAGGTAAATAAATGGTTCGTTATCTTAATCATCCCTTCTTGGATGTGCTGTTACATTAAAAAATGTATATACATCTTTCTTTTGTATTTAGTAGGAAGTCGGATTATTTTCTTATTTTTCAATATAGATTATTAGCCTAAATGGTAAACTGGCCAATTGGAGCCAATATTTTGTATGCAGTATGACTTGGTGGAACTGCTTATAGTGATGACGATTTTTATGGTTGACTTGAAAAAAAAATGTTCTTATTTTGTGTTGAATTTTACATGATTACATGTTACTGGAAAATCAAGTATAAATTTTTTTTTCATAATTTTATCTCCAATTTCACAACTATTGCAATCCTTTCATTACACATCTTAATAGCGTCTATATGTCAATTCATTTCACTAGTGATAATTATTCTTCCGTTCCCTGATATATATTAGTGGATTGTTCATCTTTTTTAAAATTGGTTTTGCAAATTTTCTTTTAATCCAACTTGAAGACTTCAAGTTCTAACTACATTTATAATAAGATTAAATCCTTGTGGCCAGCTTGATGGAAATAAAGCCACGCAGCGAACACAAATAAGAAAGAGAAAATATAACAAAAAAGAAAGTATACCAAAATTTAATGTGAAAAAAAAAAACCTAAATTAAAAAAAAAAAAACTACTGAGCCACACCACACCACACTAAGAAATTCACAATGAAAATTGGGAGAAATTGTACAGGTATCTTTCTCTCTCACTCTATTTTTGTCTCTCTTCACTCTTCACACACGTTCTATATAGAACTGTCAAAGGGACTCTCATAAACCATCCCAAACGCAACCTTTCAAGTTAAACATGAAAAAATAAGAAAGAAAATTATCCATCTTTACTTGCAACACTTTGGCATTGGATTTTGGAGCGCCGTAGCGCTCAACTCTCTATCTCTAGTTTGACTAGCAAAATTGAGATTTGGAATGCCGTGATGCTCCACTCTTTGTCTCTAACCAGCGAACTTTTATTCTATCCAGTGAACGTACGCAGATGAAGGTTTGGTTTTAGGCAAAAAAGCGCTTGTACCGAGTTTTTTGAAAAAACTCGGTACACTGAAAAAAAACTCGGTATAGGCGCTTTTTTGCCTAAAACCGAACCTTCCTCTGCGTACGTTCACTGAATAGAATAAAAGTTCCTAACTAGCACATATGTACAACGTCGCAGCTCTAGAGTATACAATGCCATAATGTTGTACAGTTGTACGGGGAAAAAAAGTTTGTGGGCAAGGCCGCTGAATCCAAAGCAAGGGGAGGCCCCCTTGCAACCCCTCGGTGAGCTCAATCGACGGAATTGAGATTTGATTCAACAGTACAATCCGATTAATTGACACAATCATATTCCACACAAAACTAACACGGCTTAGTCTCCAAATATCACATTTCTCCAATTTAATCCCTCGATCATACAAAATTGCTCCAAAAAGGTATCTCATGTAGAATTGTGATTACCAAATTTATCCCAATTTTTAGTCCATAAGTGATCATTTAAAAAAAAAAATTATAATCAAGAGATTAAATTGGAGAAATATAATATATGGGACTAAATTGGCCACATATGGATAGTCAAGGGATCATTTATAATACCCTCATCAATAATTAACTAAATAGAAATCCAACTTGAGGTGGGCAATGCTTTGCAAAATTTGGTTATTTGTGGAGATAGCTGTGATTACTTTAAAGTGAATGTTTGGTTCTATTCTCTGACAACCACTCCAACTCTTTATTCTTTAATCAGGAAAGGGCTGTAATTTGCCTTCTATTAGCTGCATAGTCTTGTGGGACTGTTAGAGACGGCAGAAACTATAGCTTGTTTAGAACTGATCTCACTTTATAACCTGACATTAAAACTTAGAAGCTCTTCTTGGGTGTTCCCAATTAACCTGATGCAACCCAAAACCAGCTTGAGATATTACAAGAGAAATGCAGGATAAGAAGAGTGGTTAAATTTATGTCATCCTGGATATTTAACTAGACAATATCTCTGGAAGATGCGGGTCCATAAACAGCGTTTCTTTTCTTTTTCTGTGCAATGCTTGTATTTGTAATTGCTTCATGCCGTTGTTCTCAATTAACACCGACTCCGACCATGTGTGGGCTGCTTTGGCTGTTTCTAAGAGATTGTTCCTCTTGTGGCGTATATCCATAAGATTAATGGCCATGGATTATTCGAACCTTTTATGCTTATTTTTTAATGACCTGTGGATAATGACTTGATGTATTACAGTGAGCGACGATTACTATGTAAACTAATGCTGGATGGGATGATTTTTTATTGGAGTAAATTAGCGCTTAAAGGCTTGTGTAAACAGTAACAATTAATGTTTGATCTTTTTAAAGATTAGCCTATTATTTACTCATATTTTACTTGAGTTTTTTTTTTTTAATGTAAAGTCTATCACCTCAAATTTGCATTTAAAAGAATCATTGGTAGAATGTAGTGAATAGAAGAATGGATCTAGACAAGGTAGTACCATTAGAAAAAAGGATTATGACGCATTGACTAAGGAAGTTTGTTGTATTAGACACATGCACTTACCTAATACGTATCAAACACACCATATACATGTCTAATTAAAAGAAATGAAAATGAATTAACAAACATAAGTGTTCACTGCATGTGTTATGATTAATAAATTTTAACTTCAAAATTATAATTTAAATTAAGCTTTATTGTCTCTTTTATTTTAAAATATATTACTTAAATAACTTAGTAGCTACTAAATGCTAATTTTATTTAGAAAAACCATATGATAAAGTCCCAAGAGAAGTGCTATGGAGAGTTCTTGAAAAGAAAGGAGTTAATAACGCTTATATTCAAATCATGAAAGATATGTATGCATAAGCTATTACTTGAGTTCAAACCCAAGGTGGTTTGACTAAGTATTTTCCTATTTTGATTGGATTACATTAAGGATCAGCCTTAAGCCCATATCTTTTTTGCTTTAGTCATGGATTTTCTCACTAGACATTTACAAGAGGATGAATCTTGGTGTATGCTTTTTGCTAATGATATTGTTCTTGTTGATAAGATTAGAGGGGAGTTTAAGGTAAAATTATGGAGGTCAATCTCAGAGTCTAAAGGTTTTCACTTGAATAGATTTAAAACTGAATATATGGAATGCAATTTTTGTAGTAATAGCCCTAGTGAGGGGACTGTGATTTTGGGCAATCAAGTCATTAATAAGAGTACATGTTGTAGATATCTTGGATCTATTGTTCAGAGTGATGGTGAAATAGATGGGGATATTATCAGCAGAATTCAAGTTAGATGGTTGAAGTGGAGGAATGCATCGAGCTTGTTGTGTGATAGAAAAGTCCCCCTCTAACATAAGGGAAAATACTATAAGATGGTGGTGAGACATGCAATGCTTTATGGTGCCAAATGTTGGCCATTAAAAGAGAAGCATAATACTAATTTAAGTGTTGCAGAGATGAGAATGCTCAGGTGGATGAGTGGGTTTACCCTTAGAGTTAGGATATTAAATGAGAATATACGTGAAATGGTTGGAGTAGCTCCAGTGGAAGATAAGATTAGAGGAGTCTCCTTAGATAGTTTGTTCACATAAAGCGGTGGCCTTCCGATGACCCGGTTAGGAAAGTAGAGATATTAGATTTGTCTTATTTTAAGAAAGGTAGATGTAGACCTAAAAAGACTTGGTTTGAAAATATTTGAAATGATTTTTCTTTTTTAGATTTAAACGAGAATTTGACTTTTAACATGACACAATGGAGAAAAAAGATTCATATAGCCGACCCCATATAGTGGGACAAAGGCTTGATCTTGTTGTTGTTGTATTCTGCTCTATGTTTCTATGTATTATTTATAAAATCTATTTTGTTGACCAAATAATCAATTTTCTCACCATGAAGTTAACAATTAATAATATGATATAACTATTTTTATTCAATTGATTTTGAGACATTTAACTTTTTAAAATACATATTTTATTTAATAAATAATTAAAATAAATTTATTACTATACGGATTCATTTTATATTTATTTAGTATCTGTAATTATTATATAAGTTTTTAATATTTAAAGATATAATTTTATAATGTCATGTTCAATGAGTGTTCATGCCTTATTTTTTAATAATAGACGTCTTATGTCCATATCTATCGAGTCCATATTGCCGTATAGATGTTGTATCATAGAAAATGAAACTTTCTAGCATTTTTGCATTCAGGGACTTTTAGTTTTGTTCAACTGATGGGTGTGCATGAATATCTATTTAATAATTTCATGTCTTTCCATGAACTATTAGAGATTTTAGCAAATGTAACGCTTAAGTTATTGTTATTTTGAGATTTTAACATATAATGGAGTTATAGAACTTGATATATTTATATTTTGGCTTCTAACTTCAACTGTTAATGTACTACTGTGGCTTTGAAGCTTAAAGCATGTTTCTTACCGTTGCAGGAGATCCAAACGACATTAAGAGAAGAAATTAAGAGTGCCTGTGAGTATCGTCCGTTTGAGAATTGCGATTATGGTGCAAGAATTTCCAACGAAATTTGCTGCCAAAAACTGGAATACATTGTTGAGCAGTTGGATGGCATGAACAGAACTATTAATCATTGCAAAGATGGAACTTGATAAGGTAAACATTTTAACTGCTGCCTTGGGGCTGATAACTTGATTTTCTCATTGTATAACCTCATAACTTGCCGCGGGAAAAAAGAGACGACCGTTACCTGCAAAAAGTGTGAAAAGTGGAGTTCCATTGGATATGAATCACGGCATTTTGTAGTTTCACGACATTTTGGAGTGAAAAATGAGTTTTTCGGTTGGAGATGCTCTTAAAGGTTAGACTAACTTTTATGATTTGTTATTCATGATATGACATGATCAAAATATTGTATTCATTACCATGTATGATCATACCCTTTATATATTATATATGGCCATAAAGGCTCAAACCTTGCTTCTCCTTTAAGAGATACTAACCCCACTATAAAAAATTCTCAATGTACTCAAGAGTTCTTATGCCAATCAAGTTATGTAAGTCGAGTTTGATTTTTATAAACATGAAAGGTTGAATCATTATACATTCATGATTTGTCATCCATGATATGATATGCCTAATTATTTTCTTTCATAATACGGCGCTTTTACAATTTGTCATCCATGAATGCTGTCGGAAATATAGTCATACATACCATGGATGATAATACCCATATCTAATACATTGGGTGATCATGTCATTAAAAATAATGCACGTTTCAGATATCTCGTGTCTATTGTTTAAAATGATAGTAAAATAGATGGAAATATTATTAGTATAATTCAAGTTGGATGCTGGAAGTGGAGGAATGCATCAGGAATGTTATGTGATAGAAAAGTTCCCCTCAAGATTAAGGGAAATTTTAATAAGATGATAGTGAGGCCTGTAATGATTTATGACAAAATATTGGACATTAAAAAACAAGCATAAAATTATGTTAAGTGTTGTAGAGATGAGGATGCTCGGGTAGATAAGTGACTTTATATGTAGAGATATATACATGAAAAAGTAGAGTTGCTCCCATGACAAATAAGTTTACAGAGAGCCATCTTAGATGGATTGAGAACTTCAAATGTCAACCTTACGAGACAAGATGTACTAGATCCGACCTATAAAAAGAAAGATAGAGGTACTTCTAAAAAGACTTATAAAGTATTAACAAATACTTTTTTTTATTAGATTTAAATTAGAATTTGACTCTTAATAAAATACAATGGCGAAAAAAGATTCATTTAGCCAACTCCAATAGTGGGATAAAATTTTGTTGTTATTGTTGATTCAACATGTAGCATAAATTGCAAGAAATATATTGCATTGTAAAATAAATAAAGAATATAATTGTTGTTTTGTAGCACTAAAATAACTGCCTATATTTCATTAATTTATGCAAGTGCTCTATAGGTACATTAAATGATTGCAAACAATGGAAATGTATGATTCCCATTTGTCACTGGATTTCATTTGGAATAGCTTTCTTGTTATTTTTTTAAGCAATTTTTTAGTAAAAAAAAATTCAATATATATATATATATATATATATATATATATATATATATATATATATATATATATATATATATATATATATATATATATATATATATATATATATATATACACTGAAAAGCTATTTTAAAAAGCAGTAAGAAATTTATATTAAGCAAATCTAAGTTGCTTGCTAAAGTACAATTGATTAATGTATTAGAAGACATCACCATTGTACATGTGACTAATGTTTTGTTTGTGATGACTTTTTTGTTACTTCATAAATCAATTTTTTAGTATAAAAATTAAAAATTTTATACTAAAAAGTTGCTTTAAGATGCAACAAAATTGATTTATTGTTTTGTGAAACCCTAAATTTTATACTAAAAAGTTGCTTCACAATGTCGGTCTCCTCTCTGCCATTGTAAGTTTTGTGAAACCCTAGATTTCAAATTTCATATGGTACATCATAGGTTTCTTTATTGTTTTTAAGGCAGTTTTTTAATATAAATTTTTCTAATTTAAATTTTTTTGTATTAAAAAATTATTTTAGAAAGCAGTAAGAAGTCGTCTCAAATGAGAGAAATTATTACGTGTGGTCACCAAATGCCATCCAGAGGTGAATTAGGACATGCCAGCGTCATGTCATTATTTTGTTGTGTATCGTTGTGTACCATGTGACGTGATGCATCCTGATTAACCTTCGGACGATCTGGTGACCGCTTGTAATAATTTCTCCTCAAACGAATGCTAAGATTAGGAATGTATGTGATGAATTTGTATTGCATTGATTTGAAGATAAGACTAATTGTGTTATATTTAAGCCAATTAAACTATAAACTATAATCTTATAAAATATCTCATTAATATTTTTTAATAGATAAGCTCTATCATTTCTTAATACTTATACAAAAGGAGACATAAGATCCGTTTGGGACGGTTATAATTTTTTTTAAAGATGATTTTAAAGCTACTATAGATAAATAATTTTTTTAAAACACTATTGTATAAATTAGCAGTTTCTTGATACAAAATTTTATTGAAAACTGTAAAAATTTATGACTAAATAAAATTATAATTACGATCTGAAAAAAAAAATAATAATAATAATAATAAACTATAGCAAACAAAATCATAATCTTACTCATATTATATTCTTAAAAGAAATCCATTTACAATATTTGTCTAAACAAAACACAAATACATATCCTATTATAATTAGATCTTTTTTCTTTCTCAAACAAGAACTATTTCATCATCCAAAATAGGCAAATCTGAATAATCTTTCACACAAATTTTCAAAAAACAATTTCAATGATCAGTTGCACACAAACTTATATAAAACCAGGCGATGAGAGAGCTCTCACAATCACTTCAACACAATCAACATATTTTTTTTCAAACAAAACATAAAAAACATATCTTAAGATAACTCAATCTTTTTTCGCTTAAACAATAACTGTTCCATCAGCCAAAACAAACAAGTTTCTATAGAATTCAGAGGCTGCTCACCATGAACAAACTCTTCATTATATAATGGAATCCATCGAACTCAATTATATATTAATGGCCAAGGACAACCAGCTCCCGCTGATAATCCTCCGGCCTGACTTCGGTTAAATCAACAAAGACGTTAACCTCCTCAGCGCTCTGTTCGGGAAGGAAAAACTCCTCTTCGTTCTCCGTTTTGTGGGGGCTAATGGGTTCAGAGACCGTCGGAACCTTGGTCGGCGACAATGTTTGGGCCTCGGCGACGCTAGCGATGAGCAAGAAGGCAAGGGAGGCGACGAGCAGCCAAGCGCGAGCGGAGGCCATGACGAAGGAGCAGTCGATGAGATGGGGAGAGGGAAGAGAAGGCTGTTTAAAAAGGGTGGAGGAAGGGGATTTTAATGGTTGTGGGAGAGTGGTTGAGCGGGTCAATGGGAGGGCGAATTATTACGTCCGGACATTCAATTCAGACGCGTTACATCACCCGAATATATTGGGCCCAGATGTATTTGTATGACGTGGCGCGTCTGGATTGATGTCCGGACGAATCAGGATACCGGAGATAATAATAGGGATGGATTGTTGGTGTGTTAAGGGAATGTTAGGTTGATAATTCAGATGGGCTAAATTAGGATGAGTTAGGCTAAATTTTTATTTAACAGAATGTTTTTTTTATTAAACTTTTTTTTTTTTTTTTTTGGGAAAAATTGGGGCCTAAGCCCTTTTCATTCCAAACAGAAATAATACAAAGAAAAAATTAACTACTACCACAACCTGCCAGCAGTAGTTAACAAAACTATCAGCAAGAAGTGTTGCAGAAGCAAAACACAAAAACCTAATAATGATATCAGCGGTTAGCTGCTGAAAAAATAAAACAGCAATATAAAGAAAAGACCTCAATTACTAAAAAAGGCCATACAGCAGGCAGAAAAACAACAAAGAAAATAGATCAGAATGAGCTGCTGAGTAATAAATGCCAGATTTTAACATAGGTGCCCCACAGGAAAAACTCCCAGCCTTAGTAGTTCCTGGACTCAGATATAATGTATAAATAAGAGGAAACGCTTATTCCCTGGTTGCCAGCGTGGCCCTCCAAGGGATTACCATATTCGGGAGTGTCATCATCGTCCAGGTAGGCTCTCCGATCAATACGAATACCGTTGCAAGGTCATGGTAATAGGTAATAAAGCCTTCCAGGTTTATCAATAAAGGAACCTGCCAAATCACAGAAGTTCCACAAGCTCCCAGTAGTTCTCCCATTTTAAAGCTTTCTCGCAGATGTTTCTCTTGATGTTATATAACAGAGTAGTATAACAATTGACAGTGTTACCAAACCTCCTCCCATTTCTTTCTTTCCAGATATGATATATAGCACAGCATATAAGCATAAAATAAAAGTTTTTAACCTTCCCATTCCCTTGGTAATGCACTTTCACCCAATCAAGAACCTGCAAGATGGAGGGCATGAGAAGGAAGCTATTCATTCCTGAAATTAGTGCAGTGAGAATATTGAAGGTGTAAGAACACTCAAAGAACAAGTGTGTTACATATTCATTATGTGAATGACACAAACTGCAAGTACTAGGCACCGAAATGTTTCTAACAAGAAGTGCATCAGCAGTTTTTAAGCCCCCAACAATAGCCAACCATACAAAAACAGAATGCTTCAGAATATGCCTTTTAGCCCATACCAATTTATACCAAGAGCAGAAATCAGTGTCCGAATAGAATTCATCTAGGAATTGTTTATATTTGTAAATGCTCTGATTTTTCCATAGAAGGCAAGGGTGTTTATATTTGTAAATGCTCTGATTTTTCCATAGAAGGCAAGGGCCCGTAGCCTCAATTTTAATGTTTTCAGCTATCATATTTCTCAGATTCAAAGGAATAGAATTGGGTAAAGCCCAATTATCACCCGAAGTAACATCCTTTAAAAGGAGTTCATGACAGTGCTCAATAACATTATCCCCAAGAAACTCAGAAATAGTAACATTTTGATACCAGTGATCCCAATTAAAGGATATAGGGGAATTCTGGGTCACTTTGAAATTAAAATAATGTTTCACATCAGCAGCAGTTTTACATATTGATCTCCAGATTTTGGATGCCAAATTTGGTATGGGTCTCCAAGGGGATTTGTATTGGTAAAGAAGCCAGTTAGAGAGAGGCGATGCACAATTATACATCCTGAAGATAACAGAGCAATTGTACGCAAATTGCATAGCTAAAATAGATGGAATACCAAGTCCTCCCTTACTTTTGGGTTTACATATTTTATCCCACGATACCATATGGAGCTTTTTTGCATTCATAGAATCACCAAAGAACAAAAACCTAGAGCTGACTTTTTTGATGTATTTATAAACAGATTTGGGTAAAATAGAACCCCTAATCCAGTAGGCTATAGTGTTTTGAATGGTGAATTTAATGTATTGCAATCTGCCTGCAAAAGATAAAAGGTTGGCCTTCCAACCATTCATTTTCTTGTTAACATTGTCCATTAGAGGCAAGAAATCAGCTATTTTCAGCCTATAGAAAGATAAGGGAATGCCAAGATAAGTTAATTTACTGACAATGTTGTGAATGCCAAGAGTATGACATATATCTTGGACATTTGCTTGATTTCTAGGAAACATAATCGCACTTTTATCATAATTGACATGTAACCCCGTAGTATCAGCAAAATCCCTAAGAATGTTGGCCAAAATAGTGCAATTCTGAACAGATGCTTCCCAAAAGATTAACACATCGTCTGCATATAGCAGATGTGTAAGTTTGTATTGATCAAATGCTATGCCAATAAAGCCTCTCGATTCCAAAAGATTGGAAAATGCATCCATCACTAAGCAAAATAGGTAGGGACTTAATGGACATCCTTGTTGAAGTCCAGCAGAAGAGGAGAAAAAACCCTCAAGAGCCCCATTAAGCACAATTGAGTAATTGACATCAGTAATACATGCTTTTATCCAATTGATGAAGACATTAGGAAAACCTTTTTGTGCTAGACGAGCAAGCAAAAAGTCACGGCTAACACAGTCAAAGGCTTTTTTAATATCTAATTTAGCACAAAAAGTCTTTTCACCCCTTTTCTTCCCAGCAAAATAAAGAATGTCATTAGCCAACAGTATATTATCCGTAGATACTCTAGATTTGACGAAACCAGCTTGGTTGTCCATAACAATCAAATTCATCACAGGTTTTAAACGCTCTGCAAACACCTTGGCAATAATTTTGTAAATGACATTACACAAAGCAATAGGTCTATAGTCCGTGATGGCTGTGGCATTTTTATGCTTGGGAATTATAGCCAAAGCAGTGGCTTTAACCCCATTAGGCATATAGCATTTTTGGAAAAAGGACTTAATCGCTTTACAGACAGAGGGTCCTATGATATGCCAAGCAGATTTATAAAAAAGGAAGTTAAAGCCATCTGGGCCTGGAGAAGCATTCGAGGGACCCGAAAAGACAGCCTTTTTAATTTCCTCATCCAGCATAGTTGATGAGATGGAATTTGCGTAAAAATCAGGAAGAGGAATCCCAACCGGAAAACAGTCCATAGACAAATTGGGTGGGGGAAGAGAGTTGTACAGATCTTGAAAATATTGAATGAGGGAGCTAACGACATCTGATCTAGAGATGGAAGGATTGTTAGCTATAAGATTGGCAACAGAATTAGAAGATCCTTTCATGGATCTAATTTTGGCGTATAAGAATTTTAAATCCTCTTCCCCATTCCTTATCCAGTTAACCTTAGCACGTTGAATAATCCAAGATGCTTGCATAGAATTGAATTTCGCAATTTCAACATTAATCTCCCTATACTCCTGATTTAAATTTGCATTGTTTGGGTCCTCTTGTAATTTTCCCAACAACACAGCTTGATCCTTTAGCAAAGCCTCAATATGTCTAGTGATAACAGTGGAAGATTGCCAAGCCTGTTTTTTAATCTCCCCTTTAATAGACTTCATATTTTTACAAAAATGAGAGAGAGGATTCCCAGTGCAAGGAGTGGAAAATACATCCAACAGTATAGACCAGTATTTGTCTATATTAATCCAGAAGTTTTTGAAAATAAAACGATGATTGACATGAACAGTCATACCAGGAAGCAAAATAATGGGGCAGTGATCCGAACCAGCTGGGCTTTGAATAGAGCAATACGAGGTTGAAAACATGTTTAACCAGCCCTCATTGACCAGAACACGGTCAAGTTTAATATGAATAGGATTAGCAGTACGTTGGTTATACCATGTATACTAAAACCAACAGAATGCAATTCCATAAGACAATTACTAAAAATCATATTGTTAAAATCTAACAATGAAGATTGATTTAAAGCAATACCTCCAGATTTCTCATAGGCATACCTACAGCAATTAAAATCTCCCATAAGGGCCCATGGAAAATCAGCCGCTGGGGCCAAGAGAGCAATTTCCTTCCACAGTTCTTTGCGTTCTAAAGCACTGTTAGAGGCATATATAGCAGACAAATGAAACAGAGCTTGATTAGCAACCCAAATTGTCCCTGATATTACCTGAGACGATATGTAGGAGGGCTTAAAGTTGAGCTTAGAGGCGTTCCACTTTAAACTTTATTTAATTTGAAAGGTTTATTTTGCATTAATTACAAACTTTTAGTATATATGTATATATTATTGTGTTTTGAGTCGAGAAGGGTTTCAAAACCCTTAGATTTGCTCTAAGATTAGTGCAGCCCTAGAGATTTTATGATAGAAAAAATTGATAATTCTGATGGATTTTTTAGATGGAATTCCATGTTTTTTCCACGAAAACTAATTTCTAGTGGAGAAAATTATGCTATAAATTATGCAATAATTTTTTATATAATTATGCTTGAAAATTAGCATTTTCCTATGCTGATATATATCGATGTAAAATTGAATATTTTATTAATAACATTAAAAAATTCATAGGATTTATATCTTAAATTAAATGCTAGCTTCTCCAAGCACATACATTACTTAAATTGATATTAATGATCCGATCCGAGCCCAACCGAAGAGATCCGAGTTCGAGTAAACTTATTTAATATATAGTTCATTTTGGGCTTTTCGGCCCGTTTATTAAACGGGTCGAGTTGGGATTACCCGTGAATCCATTTTTTAATAAAAAATGTCTTGTTTAATATATATTTTTTTTGGTTGGATTTTTTTACTTGGGGATATAATCTTCTTATATTTTATTAAATATCCTAAACTTTATAGTTAATAAGTTATTTACATAATTTTTTTGAACCAAAAATGGTTAACAAGTTAGGTTCAGGTCATTTAGGTTATGAGTGGGTCCAGTTTGAATTAAACAAGTCGTATTCAAACTGATTTGAATAAGGTCAGATCAATTTAGAGTCGGAACCAAACCCAACCCTTCTACTCATTTTAACACCCCTAATACTTTCAAAATCTCAGTTCTTGGCTGTCACATATTCACTCTACAGCATTAACCTTTCTTGTCTGCGATGAACAACCTTCTTGAAGATGCTTTGGGCATAGATTAACATAGATTATTTTGAACTCTTAAAAACCACAATATGATGTCAAAGCTCGCTGCCATCTACTCCCAGTCACCTTTGTTGTCATTGATCACCTTTTTCCTCTACTATCACCACCTCATGCAATATTCATTAAAAACAAACCAATACATATTCAGGATGCTAAATTTTTTTAATTTTATATATAAAAATATGAATAAAATTAAAAAAAAAAACAATATAGAAAGTGATCCTAAATAGCCCCTAGACAACTATCCTATTCTAATAAAATGACTTCTAAAGTTGATACATCCTCAAAATTTATCTTGATCAGGCACGAATCTCGAGGAAAAATCAAGGAGGAAACTTTCAAAATTAAATTTGGGATCATCCGAACTCCGATTTCAGCAAGCTTACAGTTGAACTGAATGTCTCGGAAATATGAACCCAACGACCAAATCCGACTCTATCTGAGCTCAAATGGGTCCAAATCAAGGACCTGAAGCATTGTTGGAAGGTTTGAACTACAATTTGGTTTACCAAACGGTTTCTAAACATGACATGCTTATAGTCGAATCGAGCGACTCGACGAAACGAATCAAACGAGCCCAAGGTCACAGAGTTCTGACATCATTAAGACCTTCAAATGTATAACAAACTGTCCACGATCAAGGGATTCAACATCGGCCGTCCTCCAAACCATTCCCTATTTACCCTTCATCTTACTCCTATTTACGAAACATGACACTCTAGGAAATTTATAAATAGACCCCTCCTTTCTTTTGAAAAGGGACCCCAAGTAAGAGAGCAAGAGAGAGATCGAAGATCGCTCTTGCCCCTTAGCTCCTCCTCGACCACCATCGGAGTTCTATTGGACCGCCACCTGAGGCCCAGACTTCTGTTGGACCACCACCTTAGGTCTGAAGTTCTACCGGATCACCACTTGAGGCTTAGACTTTTGCTGGACCACCACCTGAGGCTCGGACTTCTACCGAACCACATCCTGAGGCCTGGAGTTCTATTGGACCATCACTTAAGGCTCAGACTTCTGCCGAACCATCACCTGAGCCCCGGAGTTCTGTCGAACCACTACCTGAGGCTCGGACTTCTATCGGACCACCACCTGAGGCTCATAGTTCACCGGACCACCACCTGAGGCCTAAAAATCTCCCGGACCATAACTTGAGACCTAGACTTCTGCCAGACCACCACCCGAGGCCCGAACTTCTGCCAGACCACCACCTGACGTCGTTGTTCAGTTAGTCTTTTGCCTGAGGCCGGAGTTCTACCGGATCAACACTTGAGGCCCAGACTTCTACCGAACCACCACCTAAGGCCTGGAGTTCTGTCGGATCATCACCTGAGGCCCGGAGTTCTGTCGGACCATCACCTGAGGCTCAAACTTCTGCCATACCACCACCTAAGCTCCGGAGTTCTTCAAACCACTACCTGAGGCCCGGACTTCTATCGGACCACCACCTGAGGCTCATAGTTCACCGGACCACCACCTGAGGCCCAAAAATCTCCCGGACCATAACTTGAGACCTAGACTTCTGCCAGACCACCACTTGAGGCCCGGACTTCTGCCAGACCACCACCTGACGTTGTTGTTCAGTCAGTCTTTTGCCTGAAGCTGGAGTTCTGCCACATCACCACATGAGGCCCAGAGTTCTACTGAACCACCACCTGAGGCCTAGACTTTTACCGGGCATTCACTTGAGGCTTGAACTTCTATCGGACCACCCTGAGGCTCAAACTTTTATCAAAACACCATATGAGGCCCGGACTTCTGCCAGACTACCACTTGAGGCCCAGACTTCTATCGGACCACCACTTTAGGCCTGAAGTTCAGTTGGACTGCCACCTGAGGCCCAGACTTCTATAAGACCACCACTTGAGCCCTGGACTTTGACTGGACCACCACTTGACCCTCAGAGTTTTGCCTGACCACCATCTGACATTGTTATTTCGTCGGACCACTACCTGATGCTTGGAATCCCGCCAGACCACCACCTGATGTCATTGTTCTGCCAGTCTACGACCTGAGTCTCAGAGTTCTACAGGATCAACTCTTGAAGCCCAAACTTTTGTCAGACCACCAACACAGGCCCAAACTTCTACCGGACCATCACCTGATGCCTGAAGTTTTACCAGACCACCTTATGACTCTCAAAGTTCTACCGAACCACCACATAATACCCAAAGTTCTGCCGGACCACCACGCGACTCCAAAGTTCTATCATACCACTACTCGATGCCAAAGTTCTTCCAAACCACCACCAGGCTACCAAATGATGCCCAAATTTTCAAGTAATGTCAGACTGCTGCCAGTCCACCAAGTGATGTTGGACTTTTATCCCTGTTTGTCACTTAATTTTAACCATATGGTTAATTTGTAATATGATCGCCCGATGCCAAAGTTCTTCCAAACCACCACTAGGCTACCAACTGATGCCTCGAATTTTTAAGTAATGTTGGACATCTGCCAGTCCACCAAGTGACGTTGGACTTTCATCCCCGTTTGTCACTAAATTTTAACCATATGGTTAATTTGTAATCTGATCGCCTTCAAGGATGAATTGTGATTTTCTCTATTTGTAACGTGATGCCCAAATTATTAGTAATTTAATTTATTTTTTTATGAAAATTATGGAGTGTTCTTTGCATGTTTTTACGTCTTCCAAAAATTTTAAAGAATTTTTTGAAGACATTTGATGTGGTTGGTTTTTTAAAAATTGTGATTTTCTCTATTTTTTATTTTTTTTGACCTATTTGATGTGTAGGAATTCTTGAAGACATTTGATGCTTTATCATGATTTTATATAATCCTTAATGTCATATTTGACTTTACAAACTCTATTTTGTTAATTTTGGAGATATATATATATATATATAATCCAACAAATGCATTTTCTCAACTTCAAATATCATTATGAATATGTTTGAGCATAATCCAAATTATTTGGTTTTTCTAATTTATTCAATAAATTTTTAAAATATAATAAATTTACAATAATTATGAAAAATATTAAATAATTAAAAAACATCTAAAAATATTGAATGTTCATTTAATATGCATGATCATATAGCCCAAGTTTCATAAGCATTGGACATGTGCATCGTATGATATGTATTTTTAATATTTGAATGCTAATTTCTCAATGAAAAAAAATTTGTATTAAATTAATTTAAACCAATCAAAACTTAATTTGATTTTATCAAAATTATATAATAAGTACTTTATGCATATTTTAATATTTCTTGAAATTTCCAAATTATTTGGTAATTTTGTAATGTTCATTAACTAATTGATCATTATAAAAAGTGATTAATAAATTCCTTAAATACCCTTAATATTTGGGAATGTAACTTAACTTGATTTGATATTATTAGGAAGCTAGCTAGAAATTTTATTTTGACCATAATTGAACTAATGTTGTAACATATGAGCTTATATAGTCAAATAATTAATGGGTTTAACATTGACTTTGATGTTAATCCCTCATGTGAGCTTGATTATTAAAATTTACCTTTAAACATAATTTGGAAGATTCAATGGAAAATTTCAATAGAAAAATTTATTTGATTTGGATTAGATCTATTTATAGAAAAATTCATGTTAAAATATTGCATATACATGTGCATGTTATTCTCTTGATCATTTGGATAAACAAGTGATAGGATTATGATATCATAGCACATGCACCTTAGTTATCTAGTTTCATTAATTTTATTTCAATTGAAAACCTTTAACTTGACTTTAATTGATATTCGTAGACTTTTCAAAGTATATGTGAGCGCATTGATAAATTCACCATTATTGAAGAGCTAATCAAGAAAGGACTTGACCTTTTAGGAAGACTTACATAGTATTGTAGGTTAGTCAACCATAGTATCTTTTTAGATGTCATGACCCAAGATCAAAATTTAGAAGAATTGACTATTGTAAATTCTTAATTAAACTACCTAAGGTCTTAATCACATTTCAACAATAGAAACTAGCACAAGCGACTATAAATTATTTTCTTCAATTTACAAGTTCATTCATTTTCTAAAATTCATACATAATAACTAGAAATCCAATCAGTTCATCATTCTATCTTGCTAACTTCTTATTACAAAAGAATAAAATAAAAAAAATACATAAAATAAAACAAAATCTAAAAATCTTGATCAATCTCACTCCAGTGGATCCTAATCATTTCCTAAAAATATGTAAAACTACGGTGTGAGCTACAACTCAGTAGGTTACTAGAATCTATAACTATAATCAATTCATGTCAATAGAAAGTAATATTCATATAATCAATCAATATTAGTATGAACATGTTACTATAAAATCAAGTAGCAGTCAGTGTGAACAATGTCATCTCATATTAGTATTAATAATCAATGTAAGTAAAATAATTCATAATCAGTGATCAACAACCACATGAAGGATTAGTTTATTATGTTAATTCCTATAACAATCCATTACAAGATGATTCATGTTTTATTTTATATAAATTAGTTCCCTATCCTATATTTTATGGAATATTCATTATGCTACATCTATCATATGCATGTATCTCATTATTCCTATCAAATACAATGTGTCAGTTATCCATATTATTATTCATATCAATCTTATTTGTAGTGTCATTTGTCGGTATGTGTATGCATGTCGTATAATGCCAATATCATATGTAATGTATATCATTTGTATTATGTAGTTTATGTGTATAATGTGTTCTTATATCAATCTTATCAGTCATATCATATAGCTATATAGTTTATGTGTATTAATAATCAATGTAAGTAATATAATTCATAATCAGTGATCAACAGCCACATGAAAGATTAGTTAATTATGTTAATTCCTATAACAATCCGTTACAAGACGATTCACGTTTTATTTTATATAAATTAGTTCCCTATCCTATCTTCTATGGAATATTCATTATGCTACATCTATCATATGCATGTATCTCAATATTCCTATCAAATACAATGTATCAGTTATCCATATTATTATTCATAACAATCTTATTTGTAGTGTCATATGTCGGTATGTGTATGCATGTCGTATAATGCCAATGTCATATGTAATGTGTATCATTTGTATCATATAGTTTATGTGTATCATGTGCTCTTATATCAATCTTATCAGTCATATCATATGGCTATATCATTCATTTCATGTATCATATACATATCGTATCATGTAATGTTACTTATATAATTCATCATGTATGCTTATGTCATACGCATTTACAAGCAAGATAAGACACCTAGCTACTTGTGGTATTTTTTATGTTTCACATCCTATAGGCCAAACATATAAGAATTCGTCTCAATCATATCTTTCATTGCTAGGAAGTAGTTTCATATTACATTTCATAAGTCATAAGCCATGTGGCTTTCATATAAGAAATTGTCACTTCTATCCTGTCAACATATCATATCATATTAGCAAGTCTTCTTATGCCTCCCTATTCATATCTCTTAGGATTACACCATAAATATCATTTAAAGGAAAGCCTGTCGGCCCACCCCTCTTACAAAGGATAACATGTATCCATTCAACCTGAATTAGTCAATCATTTTCAACAAGCATTTCTTACTTTTTCTCATATTCCATATCACATAAAACATATATAGCAATATCATATTTATTTAGTGTAACATCATTGTACTTATCAATATGCATGTAGGATGCACAAAATGCATGTTTTTATAAATGAATAGTAAATATTAGCATGTTGTACATTCAATAACTAAATATAGTACGTGCATTGACTCTTAATCATTTTATATTTAATACCATACCACTTATTTTAATTAAAATAACATATAAATAAAATCACACGGTGAAATTTTAATATTAACCAATTAAAATGCTTGGAGTAATAATATCTATCTCGTATCAAAGGCTATGACTGAAAAATAATCAAAATGAGAGATTTTATATTTTTACCAACTTTAGGAACAAGGAAAATTAGCAAAACATAAAATTACTGAAAGTAGAGGTAGGGTTAAGGATATTTACCATGATGAGACAATTATTCTCAACATAAGTAATAGAAAATACTAGCCTGAGCCCTATTTTATCTCTCCTCCTTTCTCCTTCTCTCTCCTTATTTCTCTCACTTTCTCTCTCTTCTCTCGCCTAGTTAAGATGAAATCAGGAGGGAGAGAGTGTGAGGTTAGGTTTTAAATAAAATAATTTTAGATATTACCATTTTAAAAAACAAATTTTATGACCTAGCATTGCAATGCTCTAGACTAAGTGCCTTAGTGCTTCCCACTAGAGAGCATAGCATTGCAGCACCCGAGCACAAAAAATATGCTAATTTCCAACAAAAATTTTGGCAGAAATAAATCTTCCAGAAATTTTCCACAACTACTGGAGATAATTTTTTTAGAAATTACTATCTCGACCCCAATGTCGCAGTGTTAGTTTAGGTTTTACAAATATGTTGGAGAGCTTAATGCCATGATGATGCCCATCCGAGTTCGCAGTGCTTGACCAAAAAAATTCCTGAAAATTAAGAAAATAATTTAGGTTATTGCATCTACCCACCTTGGGGAAATGTTGCCCAAGAAATTTTCCACAATGGACCACTAATGATAGAATAAAATCAATAATCACTAGTCATATTGATTATAAACAAAATCATCAACCAAATAATATATTCATTCATTCACACATATATGCATGTCAATCGCTATGTATAACAATCAATTAATTATGTAACATATTATGTAATATATTTAATCATAAGAAATAACATTCATAGCAAAGAAATTATACTAGTGGACCTTTCTAAAAAATCTCTCCCTGTTGACTTAAAATATATACTCTTGGTTGTACAACTGTTGTCATTTCTGATTATGTGGGCTGCCTCTGGTTCTCACTCACATTTCCATTTTTAATATCAATCCTACTTGTCAAACCTTGACTAGATATTCTAGATCATGTCTATATTTACCTATATGCCTATCTAGACTGATCTATCCTGAACCAGGATCTCTCTCTAAATTTTCTCTATAGACAATATGTCATTCTGTGTTTGTATTGACCATATCTGAAGCATTATCATGTGATCAAATAATATTATCTTGTATGACTCCTGCCACATTAGGACACTCATATATATACTCATATATATTGCCAATAAGTTCTCTCTTAACATCAACAAACTCGCTTCTCTTCTAACTGCTTACTACTCGTGTAACCTCTTTGCCGTCTCTCTTTTTGTTTAGGTCATGTTTGAACTAGGGAAAGGACAAATCATTTTCTACCAGTCTCATTCTTTCAATAACACTAAAATTCCTTCTTAGTGATATAAGTGGGTATCTCAACTCATCTTTTAGCCATCTCAAGAATTTATATCATTTTTCCTAAGTAGTACTAATCATTTAAGTTACATACATGGTTAGTGCAATAAACTTAGCTTCCATTATGCATGGTTTATGCATCGCTTATCAACCGAGTTACCAAACTGGAAAACTGCATCATACTATTAGACTCATTGGGCTACTACACTCTATTCATTTAGCACTTTAGATGGATCCATTATACTCAATATATTTATCTTTCCTATCAAATTATAATTCAATCATATATATGCATTCTATGAACTACATGAAAAATAATTCTTAATACTATTTATTTCTACCCATCTCAATCATTTACTGTAGCTCTGGTTATAATTCAATTCTTTCAATAACCTTCTCTGTGATACCAAACTATCATGATCCAAGATTAAAATATGAAAGAACTATCTATTTTAAACTTAAGTAATCTACCATAGTTACTAATTATATTTCAACAAAAGAAACTAAAAAACGACTAGAAAGTCTTTTCTTTGATTTATAATTTTATTCATGAAAGTTTGTGAGGGTTGTTAATCCTTTATAAACTAGTCCGAGACTAACCAAGAAGGGGAAGTTAGTTATTTTAATAATTTCTTAAGGCAAAATGAAAATTTTATTGAAATCTTTTTTAATATTTTAAAACAAATAATTTTATCCCATAATATAGAAGCAAAACTAATTTCACAATAAAAAAATTAGAGATTTCAAATACATAACAAATCACAAAAAATACAAAAATTAAATGTGAAAAAGTAAATAAAAAGGACACACCATAATTATATTGGTTTGGTCAACTTGACCTACGTCCACTCCTCGAAAACCTCCTTTCCATGTATTACACTAAAAGTAGTGTCTCTCCTATGCCCCCTACGGCAAGGCAGAGATGTTCTGACAAAATCTTTCCACCGACCTGGTGAGGTAGAGCACCTTGAATATTTTTACTCCCTCCGGGAATATGTAGAGAGCTTGGGAATCCTTCACTCTCCTGGTGAAAGTAGAGAATATGGGAATCCTTTTTCACCCTTATAGTGAAGGCAGAGAACATAGATCTGATGTTGATGAAAGTCTCCCCAGTGCCACCAAGGAATTAAGGAAGAAGCTTGAATAAGATGATAGAAACCTTGCATGGAGCAACCATTATGAATCCCTCACAACTCCCCCTTAGAAGGATCTCTCCCAAATCTCTATCTCTCTTCCTTCTCTAAGCTCTCTCTCATATCAACTCTAAAGCAAAAGATCTTTTATTAAAATAATATGAGTGATTAAATAGAAACCCTCCAAAAAGAAGTCCTAATTTTCAATTTGCTGTCAAAGATCATCAAATACGATCCTTAGATCATATTTTATGATTAGTATAAAATAGCTCTTTTAGCCAACACGATCAGCATTATCTTATGCGATCAATTTAAGTATTTGTATAGATCGTCCACTACAATTTTACGATCATTCGAGATGATTAGTTCAAGATACTATATTAATCGTCTAGTATGATATGGGATGATGGGCAGTGATTTGCATATCGTCTTGCACATCCCTCAGGATGTCCAATACTATAACTTGTATAATTAGAAGAAATTGTAGTCTTCTTCTTGGACGATAAGGGATCGTCCCATGAAATATCTAAGATCGTCTTGTATAATATTCGTAGATCATCCTATACAATCTGATCGAGCAATCTAAATATAATTAGTCCCCTAATCACAAGAGCAATTTAGGCATGATTATCATAAATTATCTAGTACAATCTATATTGTCATGTATGACTAAAATATAGCATAATTTTTTTATTATGGGCTATTTTTCATATAAATAATTGATTATCATGTATGATCTAAATCATCAAGTACGATTAGTTTAACAATCTTACTTAATAAAGGGTGCCCTAATTAGGGTTTTCTTCATAAATGATCGCCTAGTACGATTTATATCGTAATATATGATTAGTTCAAAAATGCATTTGTCTCCTAACTCACTAACTCACCTTGTTGAGTATGTGTGTGTAATATTACTTAGCTTGGTGTCCACCAAATATATGGCTTGACTCAAGAAAGGTAAAAAACTATATTAAAATTGAAATTATAAACAAACTCAACCCTAATCTACCTAATTTTCAGTTGATTTGCATTGCAAGTGAACTTATGAACTTGAAAGGTTAGTGATCAGAGCAAGTAAAATAGATATGTAATAATAACAGTAGTAAAATAATAATTATTTATTATCATCAAAATAATATTAGTTGGGCCTAGATTTGCAACAATCTCCTCCTTTTTTATGATGACAAACATTATTATTGAAAATTTTCAAAGCCCTTTAATATTCTTTAAAACTCGCTATTAGAAGATGAAATTTTGAAAGCAAGGTGAGTTAAAAAATTTTATTTTTATATATTTTTTATTTTTTAAGAAAAATCTCAGACATAAGTAAAAACATAAAACAAGTAAGCAGAATAAACTAATTTTATTAAAACATAAGAAGCAAACAACACACTACTTCCCTTTTTGACATCATAAAAAGGAGGAAAAAGAAAATTACTAAATAGAACAAAGTAAGTACATCACAAAGTATAGAAGTAAAGACCATTACAAATAAAGAAACAAACATTAAAATACAAAAAATATAAAACAAAATAAAAACAAATTAATAAAAAAAGTTATAAATAAAAAATAAACCTTTTTTTAATTGATGAACTCTAATAAATAAGAAATTTACCTTATTATTAGATTTAAAATTTATAAGAAAATGATTGACAACACTGAAATCCAAAAAGGTTAAAAAATAGATCTTATTAATTCTAGCTTGGACTCCTTACAGTCAAAATCTTTTTAAAACAAAAATCTAAATAAAAAAAGAAATTAGATAGAAAAAGTGACATTTTCAAGTTTCATTTCTGAAAGATATCTAATAGAATAATATTTTAAATTAATCAATCAGAATTCATGATTTTTAAATTCAAGTGTAGAAGATATCAATTGACACATGCAGTCTTCTTGATATTTAAGCATTTGAAAGAAAGGCAATGTAACTCTTAGTGGGTTCATTTTGTACCTGTTTATCTTCTTTTGGCACACATTACACATCTTTTAATTTTTAATACACTTCGTACATCTTAATTATAACTATTTGGTGGTCATTGCACATCCTTTTAATTTTTGGGCTCATTTTGTGTCTCTTTTCTTTTCATTTTTGCATGCTTGCTTCCTTTTTGAATCTTTAAAAAATTTCTCAGTTGTGTGATTATCTTCCAAATATGAGAGTAGATAAACTTACTCTCTTACATAAGGAAGAGTAAATCATAAAATAAATTCTTATTCATATGATAAATGTAAACAACCTAATTAAGAAAATCTAAAAGAGATTCATTGACTTTGAACATTATTCATATGAGATAAATTACTATAGGAAGATAAAATAGATCGCTATTTTAAATTCTAATTTTTAATTTGAAATGAATTTTAATTCAGAAAGAAAATACACCACTAAAAGAGTTAGATGAAAAAATAATAATCAGCAATATTTCTTCATTTAATTATTTTAGAGGAGTCAATCAAGGCTCATATGTTTCTAAATAAAAATACGAAAAATATCATTTTAAAAAAAAATCAACATCAAAAGTGAGTAGTGATTTGATTCTTAAACTACTGAAGGAAATCAACAGAAAATCAAAAGCATAAAACAAGAACACATAAATAAAAATAAACAAATGAATAAAAAAAAGTCAGAATTAAAATGCATCAATTTCAAGCATGAATGTTTATCACACCTAATCTAGTTCCTAAGGTACTGAAAGTTTCAAAGGCCAGTGGCTTTGTAAAGATATCAGCATGTTGATTTTCAGTGGCTACATGGTGTAGCTCTTTCCTAATGAAATGATGTCTTATGTCTATGTGTTTTGTCCTAGAGTGTTGGATTGGATTCTTTAAAATGCAGATGACACTAGTGTTATCACATAAGATTTGAATGGTGCTTATAGGTAATCTTAAATACATTATTTATTGATTTAACCAAAGGATTTGGGCCACATAACTTCTTAAGGCTATGTATTCAACTTCAATAGTGAACAATGCAACTTACTTTTATTTTTTACTGGACCAGGAGACTAAGGACTATCCTATAAATTGATATGTTCCAGAAGTGCTTTTTCTATCAACTCTATATCTTATAAAATCTGAATCAAAATATCTTATGATTTCAAAGGAAGTGCTATACCTATGATACTAGATTCCTAAGTTTTAGGTTCCTAAGAGATATATGAGGATTCTCTTTACAGTAGTAAAGTGGGACCCTTTTGGATCAATCTGAAATATAGCCCAAAGAAAAATATTAAATATTATATTAGGTATGCTAGAAATCAAGTAAAGAAGTGATCTAATTATTCTTCTGTATTTTTTTTTATCAACAGATTTTCCATTTGAATCCTTATATAACTAAATAGTGGAACTCATGGTAATGTTTGTTAGCTTGGCTTTATCCATCTTAAATTTCTTAAGGATGTCCTTAATGTATTTTAATTGACTAAGGAAAATTTCATCATTTTTCTACCTTATACTAAATTCAGGAAAGTAGGTCAGTTCTCCTATCATACTCATCTCAAACTCCTTACTCATTATTTTTAAAAAATCATCATAAAAATTTTTATCTGAAGATCTAAACAAAATATTATCAACATAAATTTAAACAATGAGTTATTCATCTCCTATCTTTTTCAAAAATAGGGTGGTATCTACGCTCCCCTTAATAAAGGTTCTCTCTAGTATGAATGAGCTTAACATATCATACCATGCTCTAGGTGCTTGTTATAGTCCATATAATGCATTTTTTAATTTGAGCACATGATTAATAAATTATGAATTTTTAAAGCCTAGGGGTTGTTCAATAAACACTTTCTCTTTTATTACCCCATTCAAAAAGATATTTTTGACATTCATTTAGTACAGCTTAAATCCCTTAAAGAAAGCAAATCCTAGTAGCACTTTAATTTCTTCCAATCTAGCTACAGGGGCAAAGGTCACTTAAATGTCAATCTTTTATATCTGGTTATACCCCTTAGCCACTAATCTTGCTTTATTTCTAACCACAACACCATAATCATTTATTTTCTTTTTAAAAACCTATTTAGTTCCAACCACAGTCTGGTCCTTGGGTCTTTTAATAAGTTCCCAAATAATATTTCTCACAAATTGATTTAACTCTTCTTACATTATTAGGATCCAGAATTTATCAAATAGAATTTAATTTATATTAGTGGGTTGAGTCATTGAATTAAAGACAAAGTGGGTTACTTCTTTTTTTAAGTCCATGTCTTATTCTAACATCTTTAGATTGGTCTCTTAAAATTAGTTCTTTAGGTTGACTTGAAGAATTCCTCTATTCTCTAAGTAGTGTATTTTCTAGTTTTATCATTTTTTCCATATTTACAGATTCTACTCCTTAGTAATTTCTACAACCTCTTCTTCTTCTATCCTAAACCCTCTAGAATTATCAGATTCACCAAATATAATATGAGTTGAATCCTTTACTACTAGTATTTTTTAATTGAAAACTCTATAAGATTTTCTAACATTTAAGTAACTTGGGAACACTCCATAAAATTTGGAGTCAAACTTTCTTAGTGGAGATTTTCTATTATTTAGAATGAACACTTTACATCCAAAGGCATGAAAGTAAGAGAGGGTGTGTATCCTACCCTTAAGGATTTCATAGGGTGGCTTATTTAGATTGGATCTAACATTAACACTATTCAAAATATAATAGGTTGTATTCACCACCCAGAAATATTTAGTAAGTGAGTATTCAGCTAACATAACTCTAGCAGCTTCTACCAGGGTCCCGTTCTTTCTTTCAGCAACCACATTCTACTAAGGGGGTTCTAGGAGCTGAAAACTTATGATATATCCCTAGCTCCTTACAGTAAGATTCAAATTTCTCATTCTTAAATTCTCCATCATGTTCACAATGAATATCATATTTTCATAACCTAGCTTCCTCTGAATCCAAGTGGATAATGATCTAAATTTCTTGAACAATCCACTTTTGTGAGATAGGAATCTAACCTAGGTAAATCTTGAACAATCATCAATAATCACATACCCATTGACTTTCTCTCATAAACTTGCAGTGCTAACAAGTCCAAAAAGATCCATGCGTAGGACTTCTAAAGGTCTGCTAGTGTTAATGTCATTAATTGAATGGAAGGATGATTTGACTTATTTTCCTAACTAATAGGCATCACACAGGTGGTCTTTAGTGAACTCTAGTTTTGATTTGCCTCTCTAAGTCTTTTTGGATGATCTTTTTAAAGTTTTGTATGCTTACATGACGCAATCTTGTATGACATAACCAAGATTCATCAAGAATAATTTTTAGATAAAAAGTAGTATGTTCAATATAGTTTAAATCAGTTATGTAAATATTATTAATTATATTTCCTTACAGCACAGTGTTTCCATTTAGTTAATCATGTAACTGGTGGACAAAAATTTAATGTTAAATCCTTTATCACAAAGCTGACTTATGCTAAATAAGTTATATTTTAAGCCATCTACTAGTAAAATATTTTTAATAATGAATTTTTTTTAGATGCCAATTATATATGATCCCACCACTCTCTTAGTGGCGTTATCTCCAAGTGTCATATTACCTCCTTCCCTGGCCTCTAACGAAATAAATTGATTTGCATCTCCAATCATATGCCTTGAACATCCGTTGTCGAGGTACCACATACTCTTATAAGACCTTTTATGAGAGCACTCCTACAAAATCATCAGATGTTATATTTGAGAATCCAAATAAGTTTGGGTCCCATCTTTTGGATAGAATAATAATATGCTTGATAATATGCTTGCATGCCACACGAAAATTTTGAAGTTTTGGTCTCCACATCAAATATGTTTTATGGTGAATGATGCAAGTGTGGGAGATATGTCCAAGCATGCCACAAGAAAATGATCTAGCACTACGAAAATGATTTACTAATCTATTTGGGTTATGATGTCTCTTCTTAGGTTTGAATGATGCATGCTGTGGTGAAGATTTTTGAAAATTTTCAAGTGAAAGTGGTTGTTTATTATTTTCTAATGTAATGACTTTTGTTCTTAGAAACTCATTAGCTTTTCATAGCTTGAAACTTCTAATTTAATGCATGCTCACTACTGTCTAATAGACATGGAACAGTTTTTAAGTCCTTGAATATATTTTCCAATTCAACATGTGATGTTTTCAAGGAATCATATACAATAGTTAAATCAAGAATTTTTTTGTTTAAAGAATCAAATTCATCTAATAAAGCCATATGGTTACTATCCAGAGTGGAATGATCTTTCCTTAGGCATTTATGCTCTTTCTGCAGAATTGAAAAGTCAGATTTAAGGTTGGTATGTGATTTTTTAAGGTTCCTATATACAATATGAATTTTTTTAGAAACTTTCAATAATTTATCATAGGTAAGTTCACATATCTCCTCTTGATCAGAATGATCAAGATGATCATCTATCATTAAGCATAGGTTGTTTATCTCATCTTATGCTTCATCTTTAGAAGAGTTTGATGCTGAGTCTATCCAAAAAGCTTTTTGAATCCTTTGCTTGTCGTTCTTAATTTTAAATTTCTTTTTCACCATTCTCCTTATTTGTGTGAGCTTTAAGAGTTGGGAAATCAGACTTTAGGTGCTCTGGCTTTCTGTATTCAAAGCATATAACATCAAAAGAAATTTTAGAATTTTTACCATTCTTACCTTTATTCCGTTAATGATGATATTTTTGATTTTTTTTTAAGATATTGAATTGCATAATCATCAGTACAATGTCATCATCATCTTGTCTAGAAGATTCATCATCAGAATCATTATCCTTTAAGGATGCAATTTTCTCTTTTCTTTTTTCACCTACATCAAGCTGCCTTTAACTCACTCCTTGCTCGTAGGTAATGAGTGACCCAAGTAAGTTATCAATAGAAAAAACATTCAGATCTTTAGATTCATTAATGGCAGCGATTTTTGCATCATAGGAAGAAGGTAAACAATAAAGAATTTTGTTGACTTTTTTATAATTTCTAAGCTCTCTTCCAAAGGCATGCATGGAACTAATAATATGAATAAACCTAGTATATATTTTAGAAATAGATTCACTAGATTTCATATGAAAAAATTCATAATCAAGAAGAAGAATATTTAACCAAGATTATTTCGCTTCTTTTGTTCTTTCATAGGTTATGTAGAGTTTATCCCAAATCTCCTTACTAGTAGTGCAAGTGGAAACACACATGTAATCTTCATATTTTAAAGCACAGAAAAAACAGTAACATTTGGCATTCAGTTGGGCTAATTCTCTATCATATATATTCTATTCAAAAAAAGGTATTTCAATTTTAACATCATTTACTAAACGTAAAGGTGCATAATATCTTTTTTGAACTAACATTTGTGGACCTCCGAAAGAGCACAGCGCAAACGGGCCAATTGGAAGGGACAGATTGGATCGTACATACGACTAACCATTGAGGATAGCGGCTCTTGCCAGCGCACCCCGATGGGTGGTAATATACACGACCTGATCACAGTCATGGGTTTCCCCCACCCGATACAATAGCTCGAGTGGGGTTTATTTGTTGTGGAATTCCGTTTCCCACAGGCGCAAGCCCTTGTGGTTAATTACATCTCGAGCCTAGAGCCCAAGAAAACTCTCGATTAAGGATCCGATATTAATATTCTTCTCAAAAAGGGGTTGGAACACAAAAGGGAGACTAGGAAGTTCCTACTCCAAAGGAAAGAAAGGGTCAATGGGCTTAGTCAACATGCACGGTTCACATCCACACTCGGAGGGACTAAGGTAGTTGAGGAGGGAAAGAAAAAACGTGCACTCAAAACATCTAGATAGAAGGGATGGAAGTGGCGCCATCTAAGCGACGCAGATAAGCAGGATTTATAGTCCCTGAAGAGAAGGGACCTACCCACTATTCAGGCATACTACGAGACACCCGATGTAGTAGCCTTGAACCCTAAATCTAAGATGGGTTTGGTATTTTTTTTTTAACTTAGAGTATTACCGATTTTATTGATTAGTTATTAATAGATTAGGACATAAATCCTAGAAAAATGTGTCACTAAGCTTTCTATGTTTTAAAATATCTATCCTAAAAGGAACATGCACCCCAAGTCTATGTTATCTAAGACTCAGACCTTAATTTTTGTCCTTAGGTGTCACTAAAGTTATGGGATGAAAAAGAAGTTTTTTTCTAACCTTTAGGACAATCTCGCAAGACAAAGAAAAGCAAAGGGTTGTATTAGCCACGTTCTATAGTATGAGAAAATGATGATATAAAGAAATGGAAATGCAATACAAAAAAAAACGTACCATGTTGTTATTCGTGCATCCGGTGGGCTACTTGCCATTTGGGTTCTCTCATTTTGCAACATTCAATATTAAAACATAAAAGAAACTACAGGAAGAGTAAAAGCAAAATAAAAGATGACTAAATACAATGAAAAGAATGAAATCAAACATAAAAAGGAATGTAGGCATTGTTGTTGTTGGGCACACTTCTTTGAAGCCAAGTGTGCCTCTAAAATAACATTCTCCCCAATTCAATATAATATGAATATGGAAGAGGGTATTTTCAATGCCCTTTGTTGTCCCCACGTTCCAAACAAAGCACTCGAATAATACCCGACTCAAATAACCAGGCTACTTCCCAAATAAAGCTCAAAGTGACGAAAGGGGAACAAGTTCCCATAACTAAACCCAAAATAAGCTTTCAACTCACATTTATCAAAAAAAAAAAAAAGAACTCAATTCTGGAAGTAAACATAAAGAGAGGAAAAATAATTCAAATACGAAGTATGATTTCATTCTAAAAAGACACTAGAGAACCTCCAACACGAAGCAAAACATGAAACTCTAAATCCCAAAAACAACTTATAAAACCTCCAAACAAAACAACCCTAAAACCCTTCTTTTTTTTATAAGAAATCCCCAAAGCCCTATCCGAGACAAAATCACCGAGTGCTCTTATATTTTGCATGGGGGGTGTAAATCCATGAAAATCTTCTAACAAGAAGTTTTCATGAGACCTTCCGCTATAAAACATTCACAAAGCATTTCTCGATGCAAGACAATTCACAAAGCTTATCGTAGAATTTCTCAATACAAAATAATTCGCAAAGCTTTCCAACTAATAATAAGCTTGTTCTCATGTAAGATATAAAAAACTGTCAAAAAGGTTCAAAGTCGATCTCATGATATTAGAAGGAAAGAGTGAAAATTTGTTGTCGATTTATTCTCCAAAGCTCGAGAAATGCTTCAGTGTAATTCAAATTTACATATAATTCATCGTCAAAACAATTTGTGAAGTAAAACAAATGAAAATCCGCATCAAGTTTGTTTCTAAAAAAAAAAAAGTTTAAAACCCAATTCACGTCAAAATCTGCATTCGTTTCTCACAAAAAAAAGTGACAAAAGCTCCATAAAAGTTGTAGGAATTCCCACACAAAAGCAATAAAAGATTCTTCCAAGTGCCACATGTATTATTGTATGAAAAACAGCAAGAAAGCCCTCAAAATCTGCACTTATTCGTTTACAAAAATAGTTTAGGACTCGAATCAAATCACAAAAACTGCACTTATCCTCGTACAATGTCATTGCACAAGAAAATCAAGAGCTTAAACATCTATAGTATCAAACCTTTCACATCACATAAAGAATCGACCTTGGTGCAAATATATGATATTCAAAACACATGCTCTTTCATACAATACCATGTAAACAAATCAACTTCTTGCTATTTTCGAAGAGATAAAGTAACCATCTCTTTCTCAAAACCTATATAATTGGATTTAAAGAAATCTTCTCAGACTTTTAACACAAACCCTCATAGCCTATGTAATAAATAAGTAACAATGATGAACTCATAAGAAAATCCACAAAGTTTTCACATTGAATGAATATCAGCAATGCGATAGCAAGTTTACTTTATATAAAGGCTCCTAATTCATTCCATCATTGAAAAAAAAAACTAGTGGAATTAAAATATGTGAGCAGGCAACCAAGTGGAACAAGTTCTTGTAGCAGCAATCAAAATTGATGAAAGTGGCAATACATAGGTGCTCATCAATACTTACAAATAGCTCATTAAAAGAACACCATGCCTACAAAGTGTAATCATACATAATAGATTTCCTACTTACGGCTCTAGGAATTCAAATATACCAGCAAAAATATGAGAACAATATATAGCCTTGGAACACATTCATAAACTCCAGCTTCTCCAACTATAATCATAACTGAATATTCATATAATATCCAAAAATAAAATAAAAGTATATATGTTCATGAATAAGAAAGAGACAAGTACCTATGATTTCATATAAAATTCCAACACATAAATCCACAAAAGTTCAAAATATTTGTTTCCAAATTTATCGCAAAAATCAAGCATCGGCATGGCTCAAATAAACCAATTGAAGGAAAAATCTCTCAATTTTTTTTTATGAGAATCCAAACAAACTACCCATCAACACTCTTTTTTTTTATATAAAAAAAACTTTCATAAGAATTAAGTAGTTAATAGCTTCAGCCGACAAGTTTTTTTTTTTTTTTTTTTTTTTTTTTTGCGACTTTATGAAAATATAGAGGTAAATCACAGCCATAACAAATGAGTACATATGTAATGTTAGCTTTCACCATCAAGATCACCACTGAATCTACAAAACTGATCATAGAGAAATTCATCAACATCCACAGCTATTACATACTATGATCCCAATGGCTCTCTGATAACCGCGAATAATTCCATACAAACTTTCCTTCAGCAAAAATACTCACAAGGCCGATGCACTACAGCTTGAATATATATATATATATTAAAGAATTGTAGCTCTTATCCATACTGCTGCCAACCAGCACTTTAACAATTGAAACTCTATAGTTTCTGGGATTACCATGAGACTTTAACCTATCAACGTCCTCTGTCATATTGCACAATACCTCAAGAAAATGACCAACAGATATCGGGTCCATGAACTCTATCTAAACTTGGAAACTTTAATACAGGAATCCACTTAGGGGCTGTTTGGTTACCTGCAAAAGAAATGCAGGGTAAAATAAATGCAATGTAAAGTAAATGCAATGCATTCTGAATACTTTGAGTCTGTTTGGTTGTCTGCAAAATAAGCGCAGGAGAATTGTTTCCCTTGTTTGGTAGGTATATCTAGAGTAAAGTAAAAATATTTTTTTAATAATTTATTTGACATTAAAATAAGTATATTTATAAAAGCAGTATATTTATAATAATTAATATTATTTGGTGTTATAAAATTTTTTATTTAATTCAATTTATTTAAATCTAAATCGAATTAAGTTAAGATGTACTTCAATCAATTTAAAATAAATCAAGCTTAATTTAGTTTACAAGAAAAATAATTGTTAATTGATTTTGCTTCAATAAAAATACAAGAAAAATAATTGTTAAAGGAGTGGTGAAAACATCTATCAAATGGTTAATTGATTTGCTTCACAGTAGAATAGAATCAACTGGTAAACTATAACAGCCTCACCAAATGTTTATCTCACCACTTAGAACTATTGGTACAGTTATTATATAAAGCTAAAAACTTTAATGTCTGATTAAAAGGTAAATGCCATGCAAATTATCATGCATCTCAAGTTATGAAGTCTCAATTATGAATCAATGGCAGAGGAGTGGAAGAAAGGAAAAGTTCATATCAACATTATATTGAATTTAATATTATTTCAGAGTAACCAAAGAGCAAGAAAAAACTAAAAGTGCAGTATCATCCTATAACAGGCTAATAAGGGTTTTCTTTCAGTTTAGCAGAGTAGTTTTTTGGTCTTCTGCCACTTCTCTATAGTACAAAACCAATTCCACTGGAAGAATAGAGCTGCAAGTCGCAAGAAATGGCAACAGCTACCTCAATAAATGCTGTTATGAACGAACTCTTAGGAGACAAGCCACAAGTTGCGATAGCAATGATTGTTCCTTCAAAGTTGCATGGAATGATAAATCTTACAGATTTGATGCCATTCAGAGATGCTATAGCGACATCATCTGCCTTCATTTCTTTAGATTATCCTGCTATTATGTTGGTGAGCTCAGGTCTTCTCTCTTGCTCTCCTGAGAGAAATAAAGCCCCAAACAAGTTCATTATCTAGAAAATGCAGTCCTATAGAAAAGGTATAATATGAGCTGATTGTTTTTTCATTTATAACTCTTGATGTAAATTTTCTCATTTCATCACAAAAGCTGCTAAAATATGCTAAAATTAAGCAGCAGATACTTCAATCAACATCTTTTTCGAGTGAACAATGTGCTTCACTAGCTGTGAACAGATAGAACCTTACTTCCAGTTAAATATCTTGGCAAAGCTTAGTTTTAAGCTCAAAATCATAAAAGAGAGCTACTTATCAGATAATTTGACAAGTGCGTTGTAACTTCAAAAACAATAGGCAGGCAGACCAATTAACCATAACATACAGAAATATGAAATTAACAATAGGTAAATCAGGTACCTTGAACGAAATATCACAGTGAGTTTTATGTTAAAAATCTTCATAAAAAAACAGAGAAGAATTCAACAAGAAAGCTAGTATGTAGATAGACACGTGCCAAACCTTCAGCAAAACCTGGCGTTTCTGTGTCCGAAGGAAATATCAGAGACACATAAATATTATCTGCAATGACCTCGTGCTGCAACGCCTCACTCAAGCCTCGAAGAGCAAATTTGCTTGCGGAGTATGCTGCGTAACCATAGATACCCACCTAGATTGAAAATGAACACCCCAATCAACAATTAGAATAACAAGAAATGAGAACAAGAACGCCCAATTAAACGTGAATGCTTGAATGCACGACCACGTATGCATAGATTATCCGAATGACTCGGCCTTCTGACATATGAAATTCGAAGTATGACCAATAACGGGAAAAACTCCAATCAAACAGCAGAAAGAATCGGAACAAACCTGTCCATCTTGTGAGGACATTTGAAATAAGAGTTAAGCAGTTAAGTAAAAGCAGAGAAGAATCGAAAACTGGAGGAAGAAGACGGTCATTTAGATGACTCTCATATATTGCTTAACAATGAAATACTACAGTAATACAGCTTTTATAATGAAATATTAATTGATTAAAGTAGCTGCTGTAGCCGCCTTGCCAGACCTCCACCGAGACCCACTGAGTCATGCCAGAGTGAGTGGGTAAGCCGTTGCCTGAGTCGTTGCCAGGGGTAACGAATAAGCACAGTGGCAGTGAGTCGTTATCAACACAGACGACTAAAGTGCATGGTTTAACAACATTAAGGCAATAGAGGCCAGTCTCCCCGGTCATCCGCTTCATCGTCGGAAGCAAAGCCTTTATTAAATGGAACGTATTCATCAAATTAACATCGACCATAAACTTGATCTCCTCGAGTTCCTGCTTCTCGAGCTCCAGAGGCAAAAGCATACCCTGGTTGCAAACAAGCACGTCAATTGGCACAGCTTCCTCGACCGCTCGGCTCACGGCCTTGGCGTCCCGTACATCGGCGCTGAAGACATTGATCTCCTCGCCGGTAGCGAGACGAACGGCTTCCCGGGCCTCCTCGAGGCACTTGGGGTTTCGCGCTCGAATGGAATCTCCTGCGCCTTCGGCGGCAGCCTGGTGTGCAATGCCAAATATGCGAAGTGGATTGCTTCAAATTTTCGAGAAGAAGAAGCCACTCGTGCGCAATCTAACACCTCCTGCGAAGCAATGAAGCCGACGATGAAATGCAGAGAATTTAGAACCCGCTCAATTTGAGCGGGTTTCTATTTCGCTGAAATAGCTCCGTCTAATACACGGCTAATTCTTCCGAGGATTTTCTTTTGTTCGGCTCAAAATGAACCAAACAACCTAATTTAACAAATACCTGTAATTATTTTACTTTACCCACCTAATGCTGCATACCAAACAGCCCCTTAAAATTCCTCATTTGTTTTACAAACCTAGGTAAAGATGAATCTATATTCTAGAGGGACAGCCCATTTCCCCATCATGCAGATACATTACGGCATGAGACCAGTGCAATCAAAATTTCCAATGAATATTAAACTAGGGAAACATTAAACAAATTTAGATCCCTATCTTGAAATCTAATACACCGAAACATATATGCAAATGAATAGCAAAAACCAAACTATTTGAGCAGGAAACTTATCTGCCAAAATCCACGGTAGAGAAACAGGAGAAAGACCAACTTATCTGCTAAAATCCACGGTAGAGAAACATGAGAAGCCTTTGCTCCATCCGCTCAAGATAAGGAAAAGCTGGACATGGAAGATTCACTGCCGGGGAGAGGAGTTCGAGTTCAGGTAGGGCAAGTCGGAGGCGAGTCGGTCGAAGGAGTAGGAGGCAGGGGGGCCTCGGGGTACTCCTGGCTCGCGTAAGAGAGAGATCGAAGAGGGGGGGATGAACCGACAAGAACCACGAGAGGGGGAGGACATCCGGGGCTTGAATGGTATCCTCCTCGCCCGTTAATGACGAGATTACGTCATTAAATTGAAGTAACGGCTAGTATTTGAATTTAGATGAGATCTCAATCGCCGGCTTGATTTTTAAATCTAATTTCATCAAATCTGATTCAACTTGGTCCAGGTCAATTCGGGTTCAAATTGAGCTTGATTTGATTTGAATCGAGCCAATTCAAGTTTGATTCGATTTAATTAAATTAATTTGGCATAAGCGAACTCAGATCGATGCCGATTTAGATCAAATAGTGCTCAAAGAGGCTAATGTGAATTAATCACATTTATTCGAACTTTGTCGAGTCTAGTTTGACCCAACTCGAGTCGATTCGAGTTCGAATTGGACCCGACGGGACTCGATTAAGTCAATTAAAGGCCCTCGAGGGCGCTCGAGCTAAAATTGAGGTCAACAACATTCACATGTGCTAATCTATAGATTATAAAAAGGTGGACATGAAAATTTTCCAAAATTGAAAGAAAAATTATCAAATAGATGTGGTCGAGTGATTGAAATCCTTCTAAAATATTAAAATTTTCAGAGTTGGCTATATATAATTTTTAAAAAGTTTTCTAAAACTTAATTTATGAATCCCACTCTGAGATCACTTGAAAGTTTGTGAGAGTTGTTAACCCTTCTATAAATGAGCCCGAGGCTAGCCAAGAGTGGGGATGAATTGGTTATTTTAATAATTTTTAAGGCTAAAAGAAAATCTTATTGAAATATTTTTAAATATTTTAAAATAAACAATTTTATTCCAGAATATGTAAGTAAAACTAATTTCATAATAAAAAAAATCAGACATTTCAAACACATAACAAATCACAGAAAAATATAGAAATTAAATGAAAAAAATTAAATAGAAAGAACACACCAAAAATTATATAGTTCAGTCAACTTGACCTTCGTTCACTCCCCATAAACCTTCTTTTCAAATATTGCACTAAAAGTAGCTCTTCTTTTTCCCTCCACGACAAGGCATAGAAACCCTGATAAAATCTTTTCATCGACCTGGTGAGGGAGAGTACCTTGAATTCTTTTATTCTCTCCTAGAGTAGGCAGAAAACCTAGAAATTCTTTTTCACTATCTTAGTAAAGGCGTAGAACCTAAGAATCATTTTTCACCCTCCTGATGAAGGTAGAGAACTTGGATATGATACTGATGAAAGTCTCCCCAGAGTCACCAAGGAACTAAGGAAGAAACTTGAATAAGATGGTAAAAACCTTATTAGGAGAAACCTTTGTGAATCCCTCACAACTCCCCCTCATAAAGATCTCTCCCTTTCTTCACTTCCAAAGCTCTCTCTACCTTCTCTAAGCTCTATCTCAAATCAACTCAACAACAAAAGATCTCTCAAAAGATAATATAAGAGATTAAATAGAAAGCCTCCAAAAAGAAGCCCTAATTTTAATTTGTCATCAAAGATAATTCAGTATAATCCTTAGATCATCTTGCACGATTAGTACAAAGCAACCCTTTTAGTTAGTGCGTTCAGCATTATCTTGTACGATTAGTTCAAGTATTTATACAAATCATCCAATATGATTCTACGATCGTCCAGGACAATTACTTTAAGATACTGTATTGATCATCTAGTATGATATGGGATGATGGGCGGTGATTTGCATATCATCCTAAATATCCCTCAAGACGTCCAATACAATCACTTATATGATTAGAAGAAAATTATGTTTTTCGTCTTAAACGATGGGTTATCGTCCCATGAAATATCAAAGATCATCTTATACGATCGTTGTAGATCATCATATACAATCTGATCTAGCAATCTAACCATAATTAGTCTCCAAATCACATGATCAATTTAGGCATGATTATCATAACTCATCTAGTATAATATATATCATCCTGTATGATTAGAATAAAATTTGAAGATTTAAAATTTTGCCTAAATTATGATTGGCGGCTATTTTTCATGTCAATGACTAATTATCCTATACGATCTCAATTGTATAGTATGATTAGTTAAATAATCTTACTTAATAAAGGGTGCCCTTATTAGGTTTTTATCTATAATTGATCATATAGTATGATTTACATCATATTGTATGATTAATTCAAAAATCCATTTTCTCCTAACTCACTAACTCACCCACTTAAGTGTGTGTGTGCAAGGTTACTTAGCTTGGGGTTCATCAAATACATGAATTGACTCAACAAAAGTAAAAGTATATTAAAATTAAAATTACAAATAAACTCAATCCTAGTCTACCCGATCTTAAACCGATTTGCGTTACAAGTGAACTTATGGACCTGAAAGGTTAGTGAGCAGGGCAAACAAAACATATATATAATAATAATAGTAGTAAAGAAATAATAATATTTGTTATCATCAAATCACGATACTTAGGCCCAAATTTACAACAATTCATTTTTCAAAATTTATATAAATAATCAAGAGTTCAATCCATTCATCATTATATCTTTTTAACTCTTTATTATAAGGACATGGTGCTGGTGAACAATACCAGATTGAGAAAGAATGAGTTGAAATTGTTTAGAGAAGTATTCACCACCGCCATCTAATCTAAAGCATTTAATTTTAGTATCAAATTGTCGTTCAACTAATTTTTGAAATTGGCAAAATACATTAAACACATCAGATTTAGCATGTAGCGGATAAAGCCCGGTGAAACGAGAATAATCATCGATAAAAAGAACATAATATTTATATTCGTGAAAAGCTTAAATACTTGAGACTTCCAGAGGGGATAGTTCTCGACTGTTATCTGAATGCTGAGGACAGCTTTCACATTAGTCATTAGAAATTTCAGTTGAGCAACTATAGGAATATCTGCCATTTTTACAACCGATGCAGCTTTAACTGAGGTAGAGGAAGCAGGCGAGGAATCCATTTAAACAGAAGATTTAACACAAAACAATCAATCATTAATCAGAGTTGCAACGCTCTGATACCATGATGAATTTCATTCTCCAACGTGAACTGCAAGGAAATGTAGAAGACAAAAAACAGAGCATGGGAGAAGCAGATGAATGAAATAGTAAGTTAGGAGCCTTTTGCTTCATTACTTTACTAGTGCAGCTAATACATATTTATAACAACTACACGAAGAAGATGATATAGACATCAATGGTCATGATGCAAACCGTTATAGATCAACGATTAAACGTAGCTGTCCTGACATTACTTTTGGCGCAGTAGGTGTGAGTGCTTAGTGCACTACAAGCATATAAGAGCTATTTCTTAACTTGCCAAGAGATAAGAGAGTTACAAAGGAATGCACAATATCCATAAGTCGACTTGCGATCAATGGGATCACCTGCCCAATCAGAATCAGAAAAAGCTGATAATTCTAGTGAACCACACAAAATAGGCAAATCGTAGGAGATGGTACCTTTGATGTAGCGAAGAAGGCATTTGAGTAATTTGAAATCATCTTCAAGAGGCCTATGCATATGTTGACATAGCTTGTTTACTGTAAAAGCTATATCAGGTTGTGTAATAGTCAAATATTGCAACGAACCGACAAGATGAAGAAATTATTGGACTAAACTGAAGACAGTTCAGAATCAGAGCAGGACTGAAATTTAGATGGAGCCAGAGAAGCTATTGGTTTGCAATCAGTCATACCTGCACGGTTTAAGAGTTCAGCTACATATTTGAACTGAGATAAATGAAGCCCGTGAGGTGTATGAGAAACCTGCATTCCTAAGAAAGAGGAAATGTTGCCCAAATTTTTCATATTGGAGTGAGTAAATAACCCTTGAAGAAGGTGTTGAATTGTTTGTTCATGATTGCCCGTCAGCAATATATCATCTACATAAACTAGGATGTAGATAGTAATAGAATTTTTTTGAAATATTAGCAAGGAAGAATCAACTGAGCTATGTATAAATCCATGATTTAACAGATAAGTGGAAAATGTTTCAAACCATTTTCGTGGTGATTGCTTTAAACCATAAATAGACTTTGAAGTAAACAAACATGATCAGAATATAGCGGATCAATAAAACCTGGAGGTTGTTTCATAAAGACCATCTCATTCAATGTTCCATGAAGAAACACATTTGAGACATCAAGTTGTAAAATTTGTCATTTGAAAGTGACTGCAACTTTGAGAAGAATACGAATAGTTGATAGTTTAGCCATCGGGATAAACGTTTCTTCGTAGTATAAGCCATATTGTTGGTGTACATCCTTGAGCTACAAGACTAGCTTTATGTCGGTCTATAGTTCCATTAGAATGTAACTTGGTTTTATAGATCCATTTACAACCCAAGACATGTTGATTAGGATGAGATGGAACTAGCTTCCACATGCCCTGTTGCTGTAGAGCATCAAATTCCTGCGACATTGCATGTCGCCAAGAATGCTGTTTAATAGCCTGAGAATAACAAGTTGGATTTGAAGGTATGAGTAAGTGGTTCAGGCTGAAGATAGGGCGTGGCTTTAATTTCCCTGTTTTAAATCTCGTAAGCATAGAATGGGGAATATTGGCTAAATGAGAAGTGGATCTGTGTGATTTTAGTAAGGGAGAGGACGGTGCTGGAGTAGGAGAAGAACTGGGTATAGTGGGTATAACCAATGAAGGTGAGGTTGGTTGAAGAGATGTATTTGAAATAATAGGGGATGTATGAGAAGAGGAGGGTTGAATTATAGTAGGAACAAGAGACAATGTTGGAACATGCTGAGAAGGTGAAGTGGTAGAAACCTCTTGTTTTTCATACAGAAAAGGAAAAATAGATTCAATGAATTTAACATGTCTAGAAAGAAAAATTTCCAGAGGGAATATAAAGACAAAGATAGCCTTTTGTGGTGTTCGAATACCTGATAAAAACACAAGGTAAGGATTTCATATGAAGTTTGGAGATAGCTTGAGAGGGCAAGAATGGATAGCATAGGCACCCGAAATTGCGTAAAGCTAGATAATCAGGTGATGATTTGTATAGCATTTGAAGTGGTGAATTCAGTTTATTGGAAAGAGAAGGTAGAAGATTGATTAAATCTACAGCCGTTTGAACAACATGTAGCCAAAGATTTTGAGGTAAATTTGCTTCAAATAGAAGTGCTAGAGCTGTTTCCAAAATATGCCGATGTTTACATTCGGCAACACCATTTTGTTTTGGTGTATAAGGACATGTGTGCTGGTGAACAATACCAGATTGAGAAAGAATGAGTTGAAATTGTTTAGAGAAGTATTCACCACCGCCATCTAATCTAAAGCATTTAATTTTAGTATCAAATTGGCGTTCAACTAATTTTTGAAATTGGCAAAATACATTAAACACATCAGATTTAGCATGTAGCGGATAAAGCCCGATGAAACGAGAATAATCATCGATAAAAAGAACATAATATTTATATTCTTGAAAAGCTTAAATACCTGAGACTTCCAGAGGGGATAGTTCTCGACTGTTAGCTGAATGCTGAGGACAGCTTTCACATTAGTCATTAGAAATTTCAGTTGAGCAACTATAGGAATATCTGCCATTTTTACAACCGATGCAGCTTTAACTAGGTAGAGGAATCAGGCGAGGAATCCATTTAAACAGAAGATTTAACACAAAACAATCAATCATTAATCAGAGTTGCAACGCTCTGATACCATGATGAATTTCATTCTCCAACATGAACTGCAAGGAAATGTAGAAGACAGAAAACAGAGTATGGGAGAAGCAGATGAATGAAATAGTAAGTTAGGAGCCTTTTGCTTCATTACTTTACTAGTGCAGCTAATACATATTTATATCAACTACACGAAGAAGATGATATAGACATCAATGGTCATGATGCAAATCGTTAGAGATCAACGGTTAAACGTAGCTGTCCTAACATTACTTTTGGCGCAGTAGGTGTGAGTGCTCAGTGCACTACAAGCATATAAGAGAGAAGACTTATTTGGGCTGCTTACTTATCAGCTGGCTTATCAAATATCATATGCAATGTATATCATTTTTTTTGTGCATATCATGTGTCATTGAATCAATCTTATCATATGCCTATATAATTTATGTCATGTAGCTTGTCTATATAGTATCATATCATATAATAAAAAAATCTTAAATAAAAGCATCTCTTCACGCTCCAATTTGACCCCACTCAAGCAGTTCATTGCTTCACTAGTGTAATTCCCATCTAGCGACTCATTCAATAAAAAAGAAGGGGAAGAAACTGAACAAAAGAGGAACTTATGCTCGCCTTCTTGAAAATCTGAATATCCCTCTTAGTTCCACCTCTCTTTGGATTTCCTCCAGTTACTATCGAATCCCCCTAGCCCCATGTTGATTTGCTCATTCAAATGAGCCGAACTCACAGACTGTTCGAACTCCCTACCTCATGCACATCACGTCGGCTTGCCTTCGTGATAATAATTATCTGGAATTATATCGATTTGCACAAGTTAATGACTGAAGCCAACAACCTAATTAATTAACATAACATACTTATATAATTACTTAAATAATAAAATAAGTTTTTCAAGTTTTTGAAGATCCTATGTCATTGTTCTTAATTAATAAATAAAAAAAACATTTAATTTAATTAATCATTTAAATAATTAAAACATAATATATAAATCAAACTAAAACTCTAATTAAAATCCATTTAATTTAATCATATTTAATAATTAAATATTCAATAGAAAATAATAACACAATTAAAATCAATTTAAAATTGAAACAACATTCAATTAATTTAAAATCTCATTCAAGTAAATAAAATTTAAATAATTAAATTAAAATCTAATTAATTAAATTTAAAATTTCATTTCACTAACCAAATGAATTTAAATTAAATTCATTTTTAAAATCTAATTAAAATTTAAATTAAATTAAATTAAAACTTAAAATCTACCAACCAATTAATTTAAAATCCAATCAACCAATCTAACTAAAATAAAATAAAACAAAATGCAATAAAAATGGGGATTTCCACTAAACAACTCAAACTCAACTCAAGCTCACAACTCAAACTCAAACATAACTCAATTCAAACACAACTAACTCTCCAAACAACATATAAACAACTCTCAAACTCTCCAACTCACAAATACTATGCTCTCTAAATCTTGTATAAAACTCTCTACAACACATTCTGCAAGCTCTCCAAAGTTTTCTCCGGATGAGTTCCTGCAACAAGCAAATGAAATTACTTAAGCATTGAAATTAATTTAATATATAAATAAATGCTAAAGGAGGAAAAAGAATAAATGCTACACTAAGATACAAAGGAGTAAAACAGACCACTAAAAGTAGAACAATGTTGAAAGAAAAAAGAGTAAGGTAAAGTACTAAATCATTAAAATAAGAAAATAGCTATTGTTGCAAAAATATTAGTATCACATAGCAAAATCTACTAGCTAGTAAGTGTCAAACTAGTTGACAAAATCCTAGTAAATAACTAAAATCTAAAATTTGTTGTCAAGCTAACAAATAATGGTTGTTCACTCAAATAAAATAAACTATTAAATATCTGAGCATCATAGTCTATAGGATTATGTTATAATACTCACTATTGGGTCACTTATAAGTGAAGTAATAATACTTTTTTTTATATGAAAATTCTAAATAAAATGTAATATCCCTAAAATTTTAATCAAATTCAAATTAATGAGTATCATATTCTATAAGATTAGGTTGTAATACCCACTATTAGATCACTTCTAAGTGAAGTAATAAGACATATATTTTAGGAAATATCTAAATAAAATGCAATATCTCTAAAATAACAACCAAATTCAAATTGATGAGCATTTTAGCTTATAAGGCTAGATTGTAAGACCCACCAATGAGTTACTTCCAAAGGGAAAGCAATAAGACACATTCTACTCGAATAATTAGGCAACTTCTAATGAGAGTCATCAAAACCTATTATTTGGGAAATTTTTAAATATTAAACCCCCAAGCAAATGAATTCAAAGTTAACTAGCATCTAAATCTAAAAGATTAAGTTATAAGACCCGCTTTCATGCAACTTCCTAAGAAAAGTTATAACACCTACCCCAAATATAAACACAATAAACAAACAATTTAGCTTATATAGCTAAATTTTAAGACCCACAAATGGGCTACTTCTAAAAATGAAGTAATAAGATCTGTCTAACCCAAATAATTAAGCAACTTCTAATAGGAGTCGTGAAATTTATTATTTGGAAAATTTTTAAATGAAATATCAAGCCCTCAAATAAAAATTAAAGGACATCTTAATCTAAGGGATTAGGTTATAAGACTCACTTTTAGGCAACTTTGAAAGGGAAGATGTAAGGTTTGCCCTAATAAATAAATTCTCGGGTTTCCTTACTCTAAAGTTAGGTTATAAGATCCATTTTTTTGGCAATTCACGAGTAGAACCGTAAGTCCCACTCTAAATTAAACATATAGGCAACTTCTAAAAGAGTTGTAAGACATGTCAACCAAATTCAAAACTAATGAACAATTTTGCTGTAGAGCTTGATTGTAATATCTGCCAATGGACTACTTCTAATAGAAGCCATAAAACCTAATTTATTGGCTACTTCTAATAGAAGCCGTAAAACTCACTTCATTTCAAACGGATAACTTCTAAATGAAGTTATAAAACCCAAATCAAACTAAATTATGGGTATTCTAATAGATGTAAACCCCAAAGCCCCTGATAAAATTAAAATTTATATTTAACCACTTTTAGTTTACTTAGTATCCTTAAGATCAAGGAGGAAACTCATGGTTGCTAATCAAATTCCATGGATACTATGATCCATGATTGTTGTTGCTGATAGACTTAAACCTACGGTATACCCTAGATGATGGAATCATGGGATCTTAATTGGGTTTACCTCCATTTTCCCCACAATTGAGACTAAAACACCTAAAATTTATTTATCTTTAATCGAGAGTTCTCTCTTACGTGTTAGGAGGGGTAATTAATTATGAGTGTTTGCGCTCATGAGAAGTAAGAACTCAGATCTAATTAAACCCAATTATTACCCTTAGGGGAACTATAGTTAATTACAATCTAACTTAAGAGAAATGAAATCCTATAGCTGCAAAGCGAGATTCATGCCGCGCGCCATTTTTCTTGAGCCAACACTTGTATATACTGTCATAAACAAATAAAATGATTCAATTTTATTCTTTCTCTATTAATTCTATTTTCACACTCTATAATTATATTATTTAATGGATATCATTATTGCATATATAAAACAGATAAAAAGATAGGTTATATAGATGATTGATTCATAAAATGTAATCTCTGAGATTTAATTAGCTATGGATTTCTTCTTTGGCACTTACCATTATTCCAATCCATATGGTTCAGGGATGGGGTGTCAATAACTCGACCCAAAGAACTCAGGTTCGGATTAACCTATTTAATAAACAATTTGGGTTCGATTTTGCAATTCCAACCAGTTTACTTTTGACACGAAAATGATTCATTTAATATTTTTTTCTTAAATTTTTTTGTTTGTAGATGTGATCTTTTTTTTTTACCAAATAATATGAAGTATATAGTTGATAATTTATAAATTTTTGTAACTAAAAGGGATTAATGGGTTGAGTCCGAGTCATTTGAGTTGCTAGCGTGTTAGGGTTGAATACAGGTTCATTTTTTTGACATTTTTATTAAATGGATTGAATTTAGGGAGATTCAAAACAAATCGATTTCATATTAAACTCAAACCCCACCCATCCATGCATTTTAACACCCATAATTTGGCCGACGAAACAAACAAAGCCCGTGATTTTTTTTTGGACATTTAGATCAATTAAGATAAAATCACAAACATTATATACATCAAATTTGAACCAAATTCTCTTGATTGACAATCAAAACTCGAAACAAGGGATCAAAATGTTCTTAGCCCAATAATTTTAATACCCCTCCACCAACAATTAATGTGTCAAAATGGCTATGCTTCTTCGCCTTGAACGGTGCCGCCATTTCTCTCCGTTATTCTCAGTGCAAGTCGACCAAATAGCCCGTTCAATCCTCCAGCGCTCTTTCAACTGCAGCCTTTCTTCAGCTCTGGCAGTAGCGAATGAAGACGAACAAAGGAGAAAGGAGGGAGGAAAATGGCTCACTTTGCCACCTTTCGCGCCTCAGAAGGACCCATCTTCCGTCGCCAAGGAGATCGCTGGCGGGACGCCGGCAGGAGATGGAGAGATAACCACCGCTTTGAAGTGGGTTCGTCACTGCGTCCCGCATTTGCCGATGTCCCTTGTACAAAAACTCTTTCGCTTGAGGCAGGTTGGCAAATGCGCATACTTGAACTTGCTGTTGCACACTTTCTGTTTGTTGAATTTCTTGTCTGAAACTCTGGTGTTGTACTTCAGAAAATGTGTGGCAGCGTTCTTTTGTTAGCGCAGGTTGGCAAATGCGCATACTTGAACTAGCTGTTGCACACTTTCTGTTTGTTGAATTTCTTGTCTGAAACTCTGGTGTGGTACTTCAGAAAATGTGCGGCAGCGTTCTTTTGTTAGCGATCTGAAGGGTTTGTTGTTTAGGTTTACTTATTTCTTTGGGACTTAATTGGTTTGGAACATGGAACTAAAGAAGTAATCGTGAATTCAAGTCCAAGGCATTTATAGCTTACATTTTTAGTTTGGGATCAGTTTTATTTTTTTTTTGTTATTTTTTGTTTGGTTCTGTTTCGACATAAAATGAAAACTTATTTGATTTTTTAAAATATAGACTATTTTGTTTTTGGTTTTATTGAATGCCATATAAGTCAAATTTCTTATGATTTAGAAGTGGGAGATGGCACTGCCGCTAGAATTGTTGGTGGATCATATAGAGAACATTGATAGCGTGTGCTTGGGTTGGTTGGCGATAGGTGTGGATTAGGCCAAGGGTGAGCGCAGGGTTGGTTAACTGAAGGTGTATAAATTATAATGGTCATGAACTGCTCTGATTTATCTTCTGCATCTTGAAGCTCAGGATGATTATGCAATATGGTGTAAACAACATAAACTATGTGTACTAGATCCTCTTTTTCAAAATTATCTTCCTCAAGGGATTGTTAGAACCACTCGATGTATGATTCCATTGGGGATAATGTCCTTTTAAGACTAGGAGCAAAAACTAATTTCACAGGAGCTGGAGTCACATCAATGGGGGTTGTCTCTTGCTGGCCAACCCATGGCTTATGCTTATTGACTGTCGAGGGAGACTGTTCGTGCCTCCATACCCATCAATCATGAAAGGATCTTGTCTGAGTAAATTATTGCAATCCGGGAGCCCGAACCTATATTTTGATGATAACAAATATTATTGAACTTTATCTATTTTCTTTTATATGTTACTATTGCATATGTTTTCTGTATGTACTAATATTTTAGGTACAACATACTCTAAGTAAAGCTAAAGGTTCAAGACTGGATAATTGGTTTTTGCAAGAGTCTGTATTTTTATCTTTCTTGAGTCAATGTATTGTAAAAGGTGTATATTAGTATAGCAACCGTGCACACACACAGGGGGAGTGAAATTAAATATGTTATTTTTTTTAAAGTTCGTACTATACGATTTGGACGTATTGTACGATCTACTTAAAATAGAAATTAATTAATACATTTAATTAAGCAAATTAAATTTGAGCTAATCGTGCTGTGGCATTATAATTATATAGGACGATCAGTTGTAATAAGGAAATCCTGCTGCTAATCAAATTTAGGCAATATTTTTTAAATTACTATTTGTTCTAATCATATTGTACGAACGTGTTCATACTGTATGATATTTAAAAATCTAACCTAAATTAATCCCATAAATCAATCAATTGAATCTATTTAATTAATCATTAGGATTATATGGTATGATCCATATCATATTGGATAGTCGATAGAGATGATGTTTGGTTGTTTAGGAGGTCGTCCTGGACGAACTACGATTCGATTTAACTGATCCTCCATTACGATCTTTAATCGTACTGTATGATCATAAGATCATACTGGACAATCATTTGAAAATTTTGAATTGATCGTACAATGAACAATTATTCATACAATACTAAAGGGAGAATTGAACTAATCGTATCGTATGATCTTCAATGACAACCAAATTGAAAATTAGAGTTTTTCTTGGAGCCTTATATTTAAATAATTCTTAATTCGTTTTGAAGAGCATTTGACAGTCCAGGGGGCTTGAGTCTTCTATGAGAGAGAGTTTGAAAGATTAACTTTAGGCTTGGGAGAGAAAGATTTGCTGAGAGAGTGAATAGTTTTATGGGGTCAAATGAGTGTGAGAGAGGGAGTTTTCATATGGTTGCTCTGGTCATCATCCACCTTCCTCAATGAGCGAAAGTTTTACTTGAGAAAAACTCTGGAAAGAACCTCATGAAGTCAAAAGGGCCACCGACAACTCCATCGCACCGTTGGTGAAAGGGAATCTTGGCTCAAGAGCTTGACTAGTAGAAATGGAAAATTGAGAATGACTCACATAGGGAGAAACTTATGATGAGTTGAACTATGCGATAACATAAATTGTCGACCATAAAAGTCACCAAGATGGGAGTTGTCAGCCTAATGCCGACGAAGAGAAATCACTGTCTTTGACAAGTTGAAGATGTCACCTCACAAATGCTGAAGACTAGTCTCAGCCCAAGATGGTCATTTTGCATCTTGTAACCGACTTCTAGCTGAAAGCATTTGTTATTAATGGGTACACTTGCCGGAAAATAAACTTTGACCTATGAATCGTTGACATGCCGTTAATCCCCAGTCAAATGGAAGATGGCGACTTAAAAGTCACTAGCTTCAAGATACATAAGGTTTGCCAACCCTTCCTCAATCATCTCATTAAGAGCCAAATAGAGAAGGGCCACCAAGGATTTTCCTATGTGTTGGAACTTGGGAGACCTCATCTCTTATGGAGCCTTGACTGTAAGGTAAACAGATTACTGGAAGCCCTGTTGTAGTAAGCAAGGCTAAAGCACTAGGGAATGGCACAACGACTCTTAGGGAACTCCCACACGCTAAGTTTTGCACTAGTCGTTTATTCTAATGCATAATCTTCCAAGTTGGGGGGGGGGGGGGGGGGTGTTGGTATAATTAGGCTAAAGAATGTGGTAGCCTTTTCCCTTATGACTGCAGTCACCACTGATGACAAGTTGGGCAATGCCTTGGTTGCCAAGTTGCCATTTTTGGTAAAACTGATGATACACTTCCCCAACTTTTATTGAAAAGGAAAGATCCTATGATGGGACAGTTGGGGTGCACAAGTCAAGGTTAACCTTGGCTAAATGACACCTACCTTTAGCCCAAACGATGTTGAAAAGTACATTTTTAAGGATATTGTTTATTCTCCTATGTTTTAGTGATAAATCATCGACTATTGTCCCCTAAAAAGATTTCAGTCAAGTTAACATGGGAACTTGCCTTGGGGCCAAGAAAAAATTCGACAACTAAAGGCTGAGAATGAATTCAGCTCAAAGGCTAAGAAGATAAACTTAGTGGTGAGGTCTAGTGCAAGATTTTAATGTCTGAAGGCCAAGAAGGGTGTCAACAACTAAAGGACGAGAACAAGTTCAAAAACAAAGGCGGAGAACGAAGTTTGACTGAAATGCTATCCACACAAATGAAAGTCACCAGTACAATGGTTCAGAAGAAAGTCATCGATACAAATGTTGAGAACGTAGTCTGTGGTGAGTAGAGGGTTCACCGAATCACATAGAAGGTCGAAGGGCAATGAAGGAGCTTCCAGTCATCAAGGAATCATCATCTATTTGATGTCGACATCTCGCTAGGAACTCACAAGGGGTCTCTAAATTATCTAAAGAGGTTCTAAGCCACGGTCGACCTCTAAGGGTCTAATGACTGATTTAGATCCCATTTTGCTCACTTATAGGTTTAAGCCAATTGGGTGAACTTGATTGTGACTAGAGTCGAGTCATCTAATCTGGGCCTCTTAGAGGGACAGCCTAGGATAAAATCTCAAAAGACTAAGTGCAGTTCATGGGATTCAAGGCTAAAAGTCAAAGGCTAGACTAATGGAGGGTTAGGTCGGTTCTAGGTCAAGTATGAGCTGGCCTAACCACTTAAGGTCATAGGGTCTGTCTAGAAGGCCTAGGGTCAATGATGAGGTCTAGCCAAAAATGTGGTCAACAACGATGTTCTAATCCATGCTTTCTTGAATAATAAACTGCAATGATCAACTGGCTATTACTTTTTACCATACTCTAATACATACCTTTTTTGCTGAAGGATAAATTTATATATCTTGAGCAGGTGCGGAAAGACTTGGTTTCTATCAATGCTTCTTCCCGAGTTCAATTTGAAGGACATCAACTTAAAAGGGTAATAACAGTGACCTGAAATCACAGCCCCTTGTATATCAAAGGCCAATATTTTAAAAAAAGGATTGATTGGATTACGTGCTTGGAGTTTTATTCATGGAATTTTTACTCTCTTACACTTTTTTAAGGTCTCAGCAAAAGAGGTGATGACTTCAGGAGAGGTGATCCTTTTGCCCATCACAGTGAAAAATTTCACAAAGAAAGATAAGGAGCAACGCGACAATCACAAGGAGATCAAGTTTATCCGCAGCCTCATCTTGTATAAGGTTATTTGTATTTTCTTTCCCTCTGTGCTGGCATTGCCAAATGCTTGCTTAGTAAATTCCTTATTTCAGGATTCTGCCATCATTGTAATCAACAAACCCCATGGTTTACCAACTCAGGTGATTAATTAAATCTTTGTAGTTTTGATGTCGATGATCTGTATTTTTATATGAGCTAATTTTTCTCAAGTTTATTCTAAAAGGGGGGCTTTGGCATAAAAAACAGCATCGATGTATTGGCTGCCACATCCTTGAAATTTGATTGTCCAGAATCACCTAAACTGGTGAGTTGGAACTAAAAATACTGTTCATATATAAATCATGTGTGTTTGTTTGATTTGGTTTTTGCTTTCATAGTTTCATGGTTTGACCAGCAATATGATTATAACCATTTAGGTAGATGAAATAAGATCGAACTTGTTCCTTGTTCCTACCTCCTACTTAAATTGTAGGATGACTTGCACTGAAAGAGTGTCTATTAAAGGACATCAATTTTGATGAATAATAAATGGGTTATTTGAATGCAGGAGATATTCACGTCGCTCAAGTAGCATGAGGAATATTTTATGCCTGAAAAATGAATTAGTTATTCATAAATTTACAACTCTTCGTACTGGTTTTGTTGTAAATATAGCATATGTATAATCAGGAATGTTCAATGATTGACTACCGAAGGGGAAATTCATTTTTTTCTTGGAGACTTACCGTGGAGAAATCAGAAGAGAAGCTAAGGGAGCATATAAGTTTTGATCTGGTGATGGCATTCCATACATGAATGCTACAATTTAAAGAGCATTAATTATGTGAATCTCAAAGTCTATAGTCATCGAAAACGTGAAATGTTTGTGTTACGACAATCAGTTTGTAATTTGAACTTTGCAAATATAGTTATAATAAGCTAGTTAAGTTAGCAAGAGTATGGATTTATATACCTATAATGTTATGTAATACTAATGATGTTGTTTTTCATTTTTGGGGTTAGTTTGGATTTCATGATTTCCTATTGGTAAAATTTTATTTTTTATTTTTAAATAAAAGAGGATATTTATTCCATCAGTAATAGGAGGATACAAGCAAGCCCAACAAAGGACAAAATATCAATTACAAGACTAAAACAACAAAGAAGAGGAAACAGATAGTAAGTAAGACACAAGTTAGCCCGGCTCAGTTAATGGCAAGAAGCTTTTTGCCAACCACCCAAAAGGAAGGCAGCGACCATCCAAAGGAGGAAACAAGCACAAAACACAAACTAAACACAACCTCACATCTCAAACAAAGGCTACCAATCAGAATTAGAAGGCACTATAGGAAATTCAGCTATTACCGGCGGTTAACCTGGCATTACCGGCGGTTTTAAAACTAACCGGCGGCTTTTCGGCGGTTCCAAAGCCGCCGGTAAATACGGCGTCAGAAACCGTTGCCGGTGTTGTTTTTCCGGCGGTTTATTTCGCCGACGGCTTTACGGCGGCCTATACCGCCGGTTATTACCAGATTTATTACCGGCGGCGTTTCGGCCGTCAAACCGCCGTATTTATTACCTGCGGCTAACTGGCGGTCCTTGCCGACGGCATAGCCGGTGGTTATAGTCGCCGGCATGAGGCCGAATAACCGCCGGACAGCGTCGGCATACCGCCGGTAAAGGACCGGCGGCTACCCGGCGGTCATCGCTGACGGCATTGTCGGCGGTAGACACCGCCGGTGTATCACCGGATAATCGTCGGACAACGTCGGCAGCCGGAGACAGGTGTTGGCGGTTGTCAAGCCGCTTGGTCGCGCGAGAGGCGACGGGGGAGCACGGCCGAAGAGAGAGAAGGGAAGAAGAGAAATGAAATGGGAGGCTCGGGCTGGTTAATTTTAGGGCTTTTACCGGCGGCGTTCCGGCGGCAAAATACTTAACACTGGCTGTTGTAGCCGCTGGTATACTGCCGGTAATATTTAGGTTCGGCGGTTAATCCGGCGGTTATATGACCGACACTAGTTCCGGCGGCCTATACTTAAATAACCACCGGTTAGGCCGCCGGAATTAACCGGCGACCAAACCGCCGTTATTACCGGCGGCTATACAACCGCCGGTAACAGCTGAATTTTCTGTAGTGAGACGCACCACCAGTGGTTGTCAATAAAGAACTTTCGACCAGATGGTGAGCAGAAAGTCGCCTCATCATTGCCCATGCCACATTCACCCGCAAAGGCAACCAATCCAATGAAAGCCAATCAAAAAATCCCCAAACCATCTAAGGCGACTATCTCTAATCTTATTTGTCACTAGATCTACTTCGGCCATTTCACGTATACACTTGTTTTACATTTAGCCTCTAAGAGTAAAGCCACTTTTCCACCTGAGCATCCTCATCTCTACAACACTTAACATAATTGTATGCCTCTCTTTTAATGGCCACATTTTGCACTATAAAGCATTATAGGTTTCACCACCATCTTATAGAATTTTCTCTTAAGTTTAGGGTAGTTTTCTATCATACAATAGGCGCGATGCATTCCTCCACTTCAATTATCCAACTTGAATTCTACAAATAATGTCTCTATCTATTTCATCGTCACTCTGGACACGAGACCTAAGATATCTAAAATATGTACTCTTATTAATAACTTGATCGCCTAAAGTCACAATCCCTCCACTAGATCTTTTACTACTAAAATTACATTCCATGTATTCAATTTTAGCTCTACTCAAATAAAAACCTTTAGACTTTAAGGTTGACCTCCATAATTCAAGTTTACCTTCAACTTTCTCTCCAGTCTTATCAACAACAAGAATATCATCAGCAAAAAACATACACCAGGATACATCCTCTTGCAAATGTCTAGTAAGAACATCCATGACTAAATCAAAAGATATGAGCTTAAAGATGACCCTTGATATAATACAACTGAAATAGGAAAATACTTGGTCAAACCACATCGTGTTTGAACACAAGTAACTGCTCCTGCATACATATCCTTAATGAGTTGAGTATAAGCATTATTAACCACCTTCTTTTCTAAAATTCTCCATAGCACTTCTTTTGGAACTTTATCATAAGATTTCTCTCAACAATAACAACAACATCAAGCCTTTATCCCACTACGTGGGGTCGGCTACATGAATCCTTTTTCTCCATTGTGTCCTATTAAAGGTCAAATTCTCATTTAAATCTAATAAAGAAAGGTCGTTCCTAATATTTTCTAACCAAGTCTTTTTAGGTCTGCCTCTAACTTTCTTAACATAAGTTAAATCTAATACCTCTACTCTCCTAACCGGGTCATTGGAAGGCCGCCGTTTTATGTGACCAAACCATTTAAGACGACTCTCTCTAATATTATCTTCTACTGGAGCTACTCCAACATGTTCACGTATATGCTCATTTCGTATCCTATCTCTAAGGGTAAAGCCACTCATCCACCTGAGCATCCTCATCTTTGCCACACTTAACTTAGTATTATGCTTCTCTTTTAGCGGCCAACATTCAGCACCATAAAGCATTGCAGGCCTCACTACCATCTTATAGAATTTTCCCTTAAGTTTGAGGGGTACTTTTCTATCACACAACAAGCCCGATGTATTCCTCCACTTCAACCATCCAACTTGAATTCTGCTGATAATATCTCCATCAATTTCACCATCACTCTGAACAATAAATCCAAGATATCTAAAACGTGTACTCTTATTAATGACTTGATAACCCAAAGTCACAATCCCCTCACTAGGTCTATTACTACTAAAATTACACTCTATATATTCCGTTTTAGATCTACTTAAGCAAAAACCTTTAGTCTCTAATGTTGACCTCCATAATTCAATTTTACTTTCAATTCCCTCTCTAGTCTTATCAACAAGAAGAATATCATCAGCAAAAAGCATACACCAAGGTACATCCTCTTGCAAATGTCTAGTGAGAACATCCATGACTAAAGCAAAAAGATATGGGCTTAAGGCTGATCCTTGATGTAACCCAACCGAAATAGGGAAATACTTGGTCAAAGCACCTTGTGTTTGAACACAAGTAATGGCTCATGCATACATATCTTTAATGATTTGAATATAAGCATTATTAACTCCTTTCTTTTCAAGAACTCTCCATAACACTTATCTTGGAACTTTATCATATGCTTTTTCTAAATCAATAAAAATCATATGTAGATCCTCCTTATTTTCTCTATATTTCTCCATCAAACCTCTTAATAAATGTATGGCTTCCATAGTCGACTTACCCGGCATGAATCCAAATTGATTTTGATAAGATTTCTCTGAATCAATAAATTTCATATGTACATCCTCTATATTCTCTCTTTACTTATCCATCAAACCTCTCAATAAATGTATATATTTCACAGTAGATCTGCTTGGCATGAATCCAGATTGATTTTGAGAAACATTAGTATCACGTCATAACTTTTGCTCGATTACTCTCTCCCATAATTTTAAAATATGACACATTAATTTAATTCCTCTATAATTCGCACTCTTGTGCATTACTCACAATAGTATTATACCTTAATTAGTTTTTTATTTGGATTTGATTTTTTAGTACTTGAGCTCCATGCAATCCATTGCCAATCATATTCTATATCTAATGTTATTAACTTTTTGCTGCCTTGTTTTTTTTACTATTGTTTTTTTTTTAATATTTAAGAATTATATGAAATAAGACAAAAAAAGTCATTTTTTTTCATATTCAATAATGCAACTAAATATTATCATGATTGATTGATGTTAATATTGCCCGTTGCCATATAACTAAGGATGGGCTTTAGGCTTCGTTTTGTTTTTTTTGGTGCTTTTGTAAAAGACAATTTTAAAAAACATTAGTTCAAAAAATGGAGTTTTCTAACGGAGAAGTATATATAAAAAGCTTTCTCAAAACTACAGAAAAATGAAAAAAAAGGAGTTATTGGGAATGTGATTTGACGAACAAAAAAAAAAAAAAATCTCCATTTCCAAACAGAAAAGGCAAAAAAACGCTCAAACAAACAAAGCTTAATAGATTTACATGACTTTTTCTATGAGTCTTACACGCTGATAATAAGCCTTTGGATAATATCAGGTGCACAGGCTTGATAGAGACTGTAGTGGTCTTCTGGTTCTTGGAAGAACCCAAATTAGCTCTTCTATCTTGCATTCGATCTTCCGTGAAAAGACTTCTAGAGTTTTGAAGCATGTAAGTGATGTCATGCTTGCAAGCAAAATTTCCAAAAAAAATGTCGATTCTTAGATTTGTCTTCATTTTGTATGGACTTAGAGAATTGATTCCCTTTCTTTTCTTTCATGAAATTTTGTCTTGAAGAGTGTCAAGAATGCTTCTAGGGTGTTGCAAAGGAAATACTGGGCGCTGGTTATTGGAACGCCAAAACATTCCTCAGGATTGTTATCTGCACCAATAGGAAAGGTTGGTTTATTTAAGGAATTTACTTTATTCATTGTTCTTATGTTGGCCCATAAATGATTCCCTTGTAGTTGTATGAGTATTTTTCCGGCCAGGCGAAGATGAAAATCTGGGTTCTCTCCATGACATAATTCATGCCTTATTTTGCAAATTTAATTTTGTAGAGATTACATGGAAACAAAGGTCTTTTTTTTCGTCTTGTTATTTATATCAAGTCCGTTGCACAGTTTGATTTGTAGAAAGTTGATATTCCTCATGCACGTTTTCCTTGTCAAGATTTTTTTATTCAATAATTTGCTAGGATATATACGAATTCAAAACAGGTGACCTTTAGGATAAAACTATGTTTTTGGATAAATATTGAAAACTTTTTTTTTATTTAATTTATTATTTTGGATAGACTTTAAATTAAAATTTAAAATTGCTTTAGATTTGAAATCACCTCCTTAACACTGCTAAAAATAGGATATTTTTTTTGGCCACGGAGTTTTATCTTGTTGTGTCGAAAGTACAATTGTGCTAGAAATTTTACAACAATTCCATAGACATGTTGGAACTATGTTTTAGATAACATTTAAGCCGGTGATTTTTGATATTTTTCAAATATTTTTTATTCGTAATCTCTCTTATGTTATTCTCTCTTTGGTTAAGTTAACACATTTGAGCCTTCTATTTTATGGTGAGATTAGCTACAGTTGAATTTCAGGAAAAGTATTTTCTTGTGTCCTTTTTATTTATGCACCTGTGATTTTTCTATAGTAGATAATATCTTCTCTTCTTGCTCGTGGATGTAGATTTATTCTCATTGAACCACATAAATATTGTTGTCTTCTATTAATGTTGTATTTTATTATTATTATTTTGTGTATTCCTTCTAAGCGAGAATTTGACTCTTAGTAGGACACAAGAGAGAAAAAGGATTCATGTAGCCTACCCCATGTAGTGGGATAAAGGCTTGATGTTGTTGTTGTATTCATTCTAAGTGCTTTCATATAGAAGTTTGGTGTTTTCCTAAGAACCAATATCAAAACTTATTTCAAAATATGATATCCATGATGTATGAGATAGAAAGGTTTAATGGTTCAAAAAATTTTAGGCTTTAAAGAAGTAAGATGGGAGGTGTGTTGTCCAATAGGAACTTTTGAAAGCACTCATAAAACATTTAATGGAACCTAAGAGTGAATAAAGAAGATGAAATAGAAAGGGATGAAAAATGTCTCCTGATGAAACAATTGTGTTAGGCATAGGAGGTCTTAAAAAGAAGAAAAAAATTGCAGAGGTGTTGCGGTTGAAATTGGAGTCTTTTTGCATGAACAAAAGTTTTTCCAACAAATTTCATAAAAAAATAAAAATTATACTCTTCATGCTTGCAAGATTATATATTTGTTAACATATCTTATTGAATTTAATTTCATCGTTTAGAATTTAAAGAATATGATGTGATGTTTGATGGAGAGGATCAAATTTTGTTATTATGATGCTTTTTACCTCTCTCTTATATACATTTTCGTGATATTATGTTATGTGGTGGAGATATCACTGGTTTATGAGATATTAAAATTCACTTATGTTTAAGGATGTGATTGCTAAGGATGACGATTAAAAAATAAAGAGCAAGTTGAGGTATTGTTGGTTGAGTGGAGACTTTTTTAGAAGGGTCTGCCTCTAATAATAACAAAGTCTCATGGCAGATTCAAACATGTGTTTTGCTTTCATTGGAAAAAGAAAGGACACATAAAGAAAGGTTGTTAAGCTTTGAAGAAGAACGAGCAGCTTGTGAATGATAATTATGAGGAAAATTTAATAGGCGTTGGCATTATTCCATAAATTCGTTGATATATATATATATATATATATATATATATATATATAATGATAATTGATTTTTTTTATTTAGCTTGTTCATATCATATGTCCTCATAAGGAATTATTTTCACTAATGAACTTTGTACGAATAGCTTTATTTATATGTGAAAATATTCTGTGTGTAAATTAATGATTTGTGGTGAGACTAAAATATTTATGTTAGTAAAGTTTATGCTAGGTCTTAAGGAGAATTTTTTATCCTTGAGTACTATAAGTGATGTAGGATATGAGTTCTCAGGAGATTTTGAAGTCCTTAAAATTTTTAGAGGTGACTAGATTTTCATAAAGGCGAAGAGAGTTTTAGACTATATATTGTAGCGCACAAATTTTGTTGTTAGTTTTGTCATCATCTATATTAGAGCACCTTTATTTGAGGAAAAAGAGAAGTTGATTTCTTTGTTATAGGCAGAAGCGGGGCCAGGGTGGGGGCATTGGGGTACGGGCCCCCATTGGCCTAGCAAACTCTTTTACCTTCCTATATAAATTAGGTTTAATGGGAGTCTTCCACATAAATAAAAACCACCCACTCAAATTTAAAGTTTTATAAAATCTAACCCCAATGTATAAACATGTAAGTTGTCTTCTGTAGCTCTGCCTTGAGCCTCTCGTTTGTTTTTAGAGATTTTTGTGGGGTAATCTTAGTTATGATATTTGCGATAAGGAACTGCTATTATAAAGCATGAAGTATTGTAACAACCAAAAGGGATCATGTGTTCTATTTAGTTTTGATTTCTCAAGTCATTTTCTTCTTTTTAAATATTTTTATTCTGTTTTGATGGCATAAGTTATGATGAGGAAATAAGTTAATGAGTCATACTTTAAAACTATGGGAGAGACTAATTGAGCATAGTTTATGATGTGATACTAATGTCTCTCAAAATCAATTTGGATTCATGCCGGGTAGGTCTAATATGGAAGCTATACATTTATTGAGAGGTTTGATGGAGAAGTATAGAGAGAATAAGGAGGATCTACATATGATATTTATTAATTTAGAAAAAAACATATGATAAATTTCCAAGAAAAGTGCTCTGGAGAGTTCTAGAAAATAAAGAAGTTAATAATGCTTATATTTTAGTCATCAAGGATATTTATGTAGGAGCTATTACTGGTGTTCAAACACAAGATGGTTTGACCAAATATTTTCCTATTTTAGTTGGATTACATCAAGGATCAACTTTAAGCCTTTATCTTTTTGCTCTAGTCATGGTTACTAGACATTTGCAAGAGGATGTACCATAATATATGCTTTTTGCTGATGATATTCTTTCTTGTTGATAAGACTAGAGGGGGAGTTTATGATAAACTCAAACTATGGAAGTCAACTTATAGTTTAAAGATTTTTATTTGAGTAGATTTAAAAATGAATACATGGAGTGTAATTTTAATATTAATAGATCTAGTCAGGGGGACTATGACTTTTGACGATTAAGTCAATAGTAAGTGTATACAACTTAGATATCTCAGGTCTATTGTTCAAAGTGACGATGAAATAGATGGGTATATTATTAGTATAATTCAAGTTGAATGGTTGAAGTGGAGGAATGCATCTGGCCTGTTGTGTGATAGAAAAGTACCCCTCAAACTTATAGGAAAATTTTGTAAGATGGTAGTGAGGCCTATAATGTTTTATGGCACAAAATGTTGGCCATTAAAACAAAAACATAAAATTAAGTTAAATGTACCGAATGTTGGTCATTAAATGACAAACATTAAAATACTTTGTTGCTGTTGATTTTTATTTTGATTTTGCAGGTGATTTTTTTATGAAGTTGGATATTGAAGTTACTTGAGCAAGGAATTGTGGTGTTGATGGATCTATGGTTACATGAGATGCTGTTGAACAATTTTTTCTTGAAGTATATGGGGCTTATTAAACTCTATGGGTATAAGGATGCAATCTATGTAAATTAGGTTTATTGATGTGTTGTATTTGTTTTGAGGGGTTTCTAGCTTCTTGGTTTGAGTTTTTTTTTTATTGTTGCTTGGGTTTTTTCTTAGGTTGATGTAGCTCTTAGGAGCATTAGGTTGTTATGTTCCCTTATGTTTGTATCTTTTTTTTTATTAATGCATATCTCCCTTTGTGGGTTTTAGTTTAAAAAAAAAAAGTTAAGTGTTGCATAGATGAGGATGCTCAGGTGGATGTCTTGCTTCACTCTTAGAGATAGAATGCAAAATAAATATATACGTGAAAAAGTTGAAGTAGCTCCAGTGTCATATAAGATTAGAGAGAGTCATCTTAGATTGTTTGGTCACATAAAATGTCAGCCTTCTAATGACCTAGTTCGGAGAGCATATGTATTATATTTGACGCATGTTAAGAAAGGTAAAGATAGACCTAAAAAGACTTGGTTAGAAAATATTAGAAATGACATTTTTTATTAAATTTAAATGAAAATTTCACTCTTAATAAAACACATTAAAGAAAAATAATTCATGTTGCCGACTCCACGTAGTGAGATAAAAGCTTGATGTTATATGGCATATTGATAGTTATTATTAAAAAAAAAATTCTTCTTCTATTATTATTATTGTTATTGGTAAACTAAAATCAAATATATATCTTGAAGTTCATTTTATCACATATGTTAATTTTAAAATATCTCAAAAAACTCTTTCTCTCTCTCTCCATTATCTTTTAAGAAGAATATGAAAAGTATATGTATATGTAAGATCAAATATATATTTTGAATTTCAATTTAATAATATAGATAATTAAATGATTGTGCAATGATTTCAAAATATGAAGACTCGATGAGAGAAATTATAAGTAATATGTAAGAAAAATATGAAGAGCAAATATTATCAATTGTTTCTCTTTATCACATACTTTTATAACGACACGTCTATCAAAAAAATTATTTTAAAACAACCAATACTAATCTAAAACTCAAATAAAATAGGTTGAGGGTATTTAAAAATTTACAATTTGTGCCCCTATAAGAAAAAAAGGCAGGCTACGCCCCTAGTTGTAGGTTCTGTTCTTGAGCAACGGTTGGCACATGGTAATGCGAGAATTGTTGGAGATTATCAAGTTGTACTGTTCGGACTAATGCCAAGTTGTACCATCACAACATTCAAAATGAGGAGATGGACACTTCAAAGGTATGAAAATTCCATTGAAGGTGCACTTTCGGTATCAAGAAATCCACTTCAATGTGCAATAAATGTGCTATAAAAGTTTTCATGGGTGTTAAGTTCATGCATCATTTGGGCTTTATGAGTTAATGCTTTGTCTTAGGTTGGGAGGTTGATGAGTTTGAATTGGAGATAAGTCATAAAGGATATCTAGATTTATAGCCTATAAACTTTTCTAAAATTGTTAGGATTTTTTTTAACTAAACATAGTTTAAGTTATAATTAATGGATTAACCTATGGAAAAAAAATTTAAAATCGCCAAAGTCGTCCGTTAATGGGCGACTTTTCTATTTAAGGTAAGTCGCTTATTAAACAGGCAACTTATCCTTGCTACTTTACCAAGTCGACGCCTCCCCATTTCCCCCTGCCCTATTCGCAAAAAAATCGATCGTTCGGCTGCTTGCGAAATCCGGTGATCAACGAGTCTTAGGTAAGATTTTTTGTTTTACTTTTTATTTTGGTTGTTGAAATGGTTTTCGATGATGATATTCTTCTTATTGATAAGACTAGAGAGGGAGTTGAAGGTAAACTTGAATTATGGTGGTCAACCTTAGAGTCTAAAGGTTTTCGTTGAGTATATTTAAAACGGAATATATGGAGTGTAATTTTAGTAGTAATAAATCTAGTGAGGGGATTGTGACTTTGGGCGATCAAGTCATTAATAAGAGTATACGTTTTAGATATCTTGGATCTATTGTTCAGAGTGATGTGAAATAGATAGGGATATTATAAGCAGAATTCAAGTTGGATGGTTGAAGTGGAGGAATGCATCGGGCTTGTTATGTGATAGAAATGTGCCCCTCAAACTTAAGGGAAAATTCTATAAGTTGGTAGTGAGGCCTGCAATGCTTTATGGTGCCGAATGTTGGCCATTAAAAGAGAAGCATAATACTAAGCTAAGTGTGGCAGAGATGAGGAGGCTCAGGTGGATGAGTGGCTTTACCCATAGAGATAGGATACGAAATGAGCATATATATGAAAAGGTTGGAGTAGCTCCAGTAGAAGATAAGATTAGGGAGAGTCACCTTAGATGGTTTGGTCATATAAAAAGGCGGCCTTTCGATGACCCAGTTAGGAAAGTAGAGGTATTAGATTTGACTTGTGTTAAGAAAGGTAGAGGTAGACCTAAAAAGACTTGGTTAGAAAATATTAGGAATGCCCTTTCTTTATTAGATTTAAACGATAATTTGACTTTTAATATGACACAATGGAGAAAAAGGATTCATGTAGCCGACCCCACATAGTGGGATAAAGGCTTGATGTTGTTGTTGTTGTTGTTGAAATGGTTTTCCTTTGCTTTCATACTTAGTTTGTGTATTTTTTTTAAAGTTTAAGCTTGATTAAGTTGTTTTATGTAAGGTTAGTGTATGCTAAAATTTTGAATTTTTGTATAGCGAAATAGGAAGAAAAGGAATTTTATGGTATATTTTTTTTTTGTAATGTATAGGAGATGAAAATATGTTGTGATTGTTTCATTTCTTTGAGGTACGATTTTGATATTTTTGGTGAAAGAGCTAATTTTGAGCTTATAGTATTAGTAAGAGCAATTTTTTTGTGGAAAAGTTGTTTTGTGGGGAAGAGAGGTGAACTTTGACAAAAATAATTTGGTGATTGAACTATTAGTTTGGAAAAGATTTTTTTTAAATTTATTTGCTTAAATTAAAAAATATTTTTTAAAATAAGATATTATATAGAAGCTTATTTAGATAAATGCTTCGATTGTTTTATTTCTTTGATCTAAGGTTTTTAGTTTAATCGTGGGTTATCATAAGTGATACGTAGTGGTGCAATAATGTTTGGATGCGGAGCGTCATTTGTTATTATATATAGTGAACAAGTTGTATTTAGATGATAAAAATTCACCAATATGTATTTGGGGAAGTTACCGGCCCTTACAAGTACTGTTAAGACGAACTTTAGACCAACTGAAGATTATGGCCCTGAAAGCCCTTAAATATAATACATCGAAGTACACAGTGAATTTGGATTGTCGTTTGCCCTTAAGGAATGAGGTCATAATTTCACTTGTAGAGGATGATGAGGTATGTCAGATGGTGTTATCGCATACAATTGGAATAGATACTTCTACTTTATGTAGGTTAAATATATTAGTTCACAAAATTTAGTTGTTGGGCAATTAACATCTCAAGTGCATGAGACATTTTCTTTCAATAGGGTGACAAAAGGTGGTTCGACGATTCCATGTTTCATGCCGCAATATGCTAAGTTTTTCATTTAAATTATATTAAATAAAGTATAATTGTCTGAAAAATTCACCTTTGTTAACAAAATATCATTTATGTGATGAAATGAACAGCGAAGAAGTTTTTGCTAGGACATAGCAGGAACTTCCGAGAGACCATCAGTCAATATTAATGATGGTTACGAAACAATGACCATTGGATCAAGCGATCGAGCTCCTAATGATGGTGATGATGACATAAAATATCGTTTAGATGAAGTGAATGCTGATATGAACCCTGAGATCCATAGAATGGTTCAACGTTATTGTTATACGAATGTAGGCACTGTAGAAGGCATAACTGTAAACAATGAGTTTGTGAAGACATTCCATAGTTCGTGAATGAGCTGACGATGTAGAAAATACCAGTGAATATGTTGATAGTCAAGTCGAGCAAGAATTTTTAATTCCAATAGAGTTGATGGAGGGTATGTGTTTAGTAAGAAAGAGGATATTCAGTTTATATTATAGGGTTGGTCAATTGTAAATAATATTAAGTTTGTCATCGTAGCTTCTAACAGACAGAGAATGATAGTGGTTTGTGCTTAGAATGGCATGTCAAGCATACTATATATATGACGATTGCATGCAAGGGTGAGTTTGAAGTTGATAACAGGCTCAAATCACATTCATAGATAATAGACTCGAATCATATTCTATACCAACTCTAAAATTAGGTTACTAGCATAACATATGAAAGTTCTACGGATAAGAAAGTTCTTCAACGCTTTTGTAGTACGATGCGAGTGCGTGCTTAGAGTTTGGTTTTGTATAGGATGACAATCAAATTTTTGTTTAAACCAATGCTAGACATATTACCAGTCTGCTGCATTACGAAAGTACTTCCTCTGTCTATCAGGCATAAAACTCAGATTCTCATATCTTGATGAGGAATGCATCAGTCTTGATATCTCATTTCCAATAAAGGATACATTGAACAATATCACATGTTGGGTTGTCCACGATCTCATCGAATGATTCATCTTCACGGTATTTAATTTTAATAAATCTAGCCTTCAGCGTGTTAATCGGCGTTAGATGTGCTGCATGTTGTGAAACTTTCCCTTTGCACATATTTCAAATCATCCTCATTCAAACCCGCTCCATCCCTGTAAGATGGATATCTCATAAGATCGACATGTGTCTTCCATAATATGAAGTCTTTGTCTGACCAAGAATGTACATAGCATCGATAGATATGATTTGTTCTAGCCTTTCTTCTCTAATGCATCATCAATTAAAAATGTTAAACATCTATAAACTCGATCGCTACCCTCCATTATCAACTGCTTCAAAAAAATATTTTCAATCTATACTTTCTGGTTTGATACATTTTGATATGAATGCAGGATACTAGTTACTTTGATCGTAACAAGGAAATGAGTGTCAATTTATAGGAGAACTCCATCTGGGTAGAGATGCAATAATTAATTGATTAGAAATAAAAAAAGGTCTGATTTGACATGACTAAATGAGTTAAAAATACAATAATTAATCGATCATAAATTCATTTGGACGTATCACTGCACTGCATGTTTATACTCTCATATGAGATTGGATGAACCAATGTCACAAGATATTATTACAAATTGATATGACAACACACACTGAGTTATCATTATAAAGTGTTTTGATGACACATAATGATCTGTCAATATAAAATGATTTGACAATACAATTTCGTAGATTTGATTTGACAATACAACTTATAAAAAAATGCATTCATAAAAAAGTATTTTTTTTTAAATTAATAATTATTTGATTTGACAACATAATGCTTATGCTTACAATTCAATATATTTTTTCTAAGTTGTGTTGTCAACTCAAATCTACGAAGTTGTATTGTCAAATCAATTCATATTGACAGATTATTATGTGTTGTCAAATTATTTTATAATGACAGCTTCAATGTATGTTGTCATATCATTTGTAATGATATCTTGTGATGTTGATTCTCTCAATCTCGCATGAAGGTATAAATATGCAGTGCAGTGATACACCTAAATGAATTTCTGACTAATTAATTATTGCATTGTTAACTCATTTAGTCATATCAAATTAGATTTTTTTTTAATTTCTGATCAATTAATTATTGCACCTCTACCCAGATGGAGTTTTATTATAAACTGATAATTCTTTCGTTATTAGAATTAAAGTAACTAGTATCATGTATTCATATCAAAATGTATCGAACCAAAAAGTATCAGACTGAAAATATTTCTTTGAAGTTGTTGATTATGGAGGGTTAAAGTCTGAGTTCAAAGATGTTTAGCATTTTCAACTGATGATGCGTTAGAGGAGAAGGCTAGAACAAATCATATTTACCGAATTGTGTATATTTTTTGTCAGACAAAGTGAACTACATGTTATGAGAGACATAGAGATCTTTTGAGGTATCCATCTTACAAGAATAGAGCGTGGGTTTGAATGAGGATGACTAAAAATATGTGCAAAAGGAGGTTTCACAACATGCAATACATTTAGCACCAATTAACACGCTCAAGGCTAGATCTGCTAAAATTAAATGCCATAAAGATGGATCGTTTGAGGAGATCATGAACAACCCAACAACTGATATTGCTTATTATATCCTTTTATAAAAAATGTAATACTAAGGATGATGCATTCCTCATCAAGAAATATGAGAATATAAGTTTTATGTCTGGTATACAGAGGAAATACTTTCTTGATGTAGCGAACTAATAATATGTCCAACATTAGTTTGAACAAAAATTTGATTGCTATCCTACACAAACCCAACTTCAAGCTCACACTCGCATCGTACTATACAAAAGTGTTTGAAGGACTTTTTTATCCTTTGAACTTTTGTATGTTGTGCTAGTAACCTAATTTGGAGTGGGTATAGAATGTGATTTGAGCATATTATTGATGAATGTGATTTGAGACTGTTATTAACTCCAAGCTCACCCCTACATGCAAATGTCATATATATGATATGCCTGACCTGCCATTCTTAGCACAAATTATCGCCATTTTCTATATGTTTGAAGCTACGGCGACATACATACTCAAAATTATTTATAATTTACTAACCCTATAATGCATATTGAATATCTTCTTTCTTACTAAAATACATAACCTCCATCAACTCTATGGGAATTAAAATTTTTTTCTCGACTTAACTACCAATATATTCACTGTCATTTGCTACGTCCTCATCCCATTTATGAGTTGTGGAATATGCCTTTACAAACTCATTGTTTATAGTTATGTCTTATATAGTGTCGATATTTGCGTAATAATAATGTTGAACCATTGTGTGGATCTTATGGTTTATATATATATTCACTTCATCTAAACGATATTGTACGTTATCATCACCATCATCAGGAGGTTGATCCATTACTCATTATTTCGTAACCATCATCGACATTGATTGATGGTCTTTCGAAAGTTCCTGGTACGCCCTGGCAAAAACTTTTTCGTTGTTCACTTCATCACATAAACAATATTTTGTTAACAAAGGTGACTTTCTCAAACAATTATACTTTATTTAATATGCATTTAAATGAAAAACTTATTCAATATATTGCAGCACAAAACTTGGTATCGTGAAATACCTTCTATCACCTCGTTAAAAGTTATTGTCTCTTGCAGTTGAGATGTTAATTGTTCAGCAACTAAATTTTGTGCACTAATATCTTCAACCTCTACATAAAGTAGAAGTATCTGCCCAATTGCATGCGATAACAGCATCTGAAATACCTCATCATCCTCCACACACGAAGCTATAAATTCATTCTCTAAGGGCTGACGAGAAATCAAGTTAACTGTGTACTTCGACATATCATATTTAAGGGCTTTCAAGATCCTAATATTCAGTTAGTCTAAGTTCATCTTAATAGTCACTTGCAAGGGCTGGTAACTCCCCCAACATATGTTGGTAAATATTTATGATCTAAGAAAAATTATCCATCATACATAAAAACAAACGATGCTCCGCATCCAAACATTATTACTACGTATCGCTTAGGATAACCCACGATTAAACTAAAAATTTTAGCTCAAAGAAAGGAAATAATCAAAGCATTTATCTAAATAAGCGTATATATAATACCTTATTTAAAAAATACTATTTTTTAAGTAAATTTAACCAAATAAATAAAAAAAAAATATTTTCTAAAATAATAGCTCATTCATCAAATTATTTATGAGATTCACTCATACTTTATGCCTTAGCTCTCAAAGTTCACATCACTTCTCCACAAAAAAAAAAAACTTTTCCACAAAAATAGCTCTTTCACTAATACTATAAGCTTCAAAATTAGCTCTTTCACCAAAAAATTTATTTCAAAAAAAATATCAAAACCTAAACTCAAAGAAATGAAACAATCACAACATATTTTCATCTCCTACTTATACATTAAAAAAAAAAAAAAAATACCACATCATTCCTTTTCTTCGTATTTCACTGTACAAAAATCTCATATTTTAACATACACTAACCTTACATAAAACAATTTAATCAAGTTTAAACTTCAAAAATAAAATCCACAAAACTAAGTATGAAAGCAAAGGAAAACCATTTCAACAACCAAAATAAAAAATAAAATAAAAAAATCTTACCTAAGACTCCATTGATCACCGTATTTCTCTAGCAGCTGAACGTCTGATTTTTTTGCGAATAAGGCTGCGTAAAATAGGGAGGCATCGGGTTGGTAAAGTAGCAAGGATAAGTCGCCCGTTTAACGAGCGACTTTTCTATTTAACGATAAACTTAGGCGATTTAAAATTTTTTTTTTTTTCAGTTGGTTAATCCCTCGGTTGGTTAATCCCTTAATTATAACTTGAACTATGTTTAGTTTAAAAAAACCCATTTTTTATTAATCAATGCAATTATTAACCCAAAAAAAGCCGTATTCCTCTTAGGCTCTTACTAAACCCTTCTTAGAAAGCTATAATCATAGAATGGCAGACATTGATTTCCTTCTCATTTCAACTTGTGCTTTTTGATGTAGCACCAACACATGTCTATGAAATAAGAACTAGATCCCATACCAAAGCATTGCATCAAGTTAGAGAAGAATCATCATCACCAACAACCCACATCTAAAAGCATACTATCTTGGTGCTATTCTTGGTTTCATTTCAAATATTTGCCTAATATTCTCCTTACTAAACCTTCTTAGAAAATCCCTAGTCAAAGGAATGGAAACATTGATTACATCTCATTTCAACTTGTGCCTTTTTTTTGATGTTGCACCAACACATGTCCACAAACTAAGGACTAGATCCCAGACCAAGACACTACATCAAGATGGAGAAGCATCATCATCTCCAACAACCCACTTCTAGCAGAAAGCAGCATGATTTTCTTTGGCTAGCCACTTCATCAAGTCAATCAAGCATGTGCCTAATTCTAAGATCACTCCACCTTCCTTTCTTGTATGGCCTACACTTAACTTGTAATGGAAGAAGTTATGTAATCCAAAACTCAAGATTTTCCTCCCAAACCCTTGGCTGACCTAGGACCTTTTTTTTTTAAATACCACTTTTTTCATCTCATTGGATTGGTTGATACATAGCCCCTCTCTTTCCATGTATTTTTGTTATCTTAACTCTAAAATGGCCTATTTGTAGTTTGTACTCAATCTAAGTCACCATAGAAAAAGAAAGATTCTAAATTTGCTTGTGTGTGATTGATAGAAACTTGGTGGCTAATCTCCCTTTGGAACTTTGCTGAGTTCCAAACTTAGCCTAGTTCTAACCAACGTCTCTACCTTTCCTCCACTCTTAGCTCTAGGCAAAAAGGGCTAACCTAGCTATCTTAAATGAACCTCAACTCCACAACACTTCACAACATCCTCACAATCCATATAAGCTATTGGCCTCAACCCACACCAAAACCCTAAAACTTCTTGGGTTTAGCCATCAAGCCAAACATGAGATCCTTCTCAAGCTCTCAAACACCTCCCCTCTTTCCTCAAAGCCTCCTATCAAAACCTTTACATCTCTCAGCCACATCTAACTCAAAGTCAAACATGAACTTAGGTTTAAAATTGCGTAAATAAGTCGAGGCAAAAATACCCGTGAGGCCAAGCCTCTAGGTCTGTCAGCGTAAATCTTCAGAATCCACGAAGAATCGTAAACCCTAATTTAAACTCTGAAAGAAGACCTCCATTCTTCATACAGTTTAACTACGTAAAGTATAGGTGAAAGTCCCTCTTGCAAAGATTCATTCAAAACAAAAACCATTCATCATTTTCTATCAAAACTCCCAAAGTACAAGTAAGAAAGGGGGGTAATCCAATCATGAAAGAGTTACAATGTGTAAAGGAATCCTAAAGTGTTCATCTTAGAGTCCATGTTCTAATCAAAAATCACTCATGGGTGATAACACTAACAAATATTACTAAAGATTTAAAAATATTAACTGCCGGGGGTTTTAAAGCTTGCCGCAAAATTTTATTGTAAGAGAGTTAGTTTATTTGTTTTTGAAAGTTGGTAAGAGTTTTTTGGGAAGATACCGAGTGAATGAGCCAAACCTCATCAAAAGACACATGGATGACATGGAAGATCCAATGAATTTTCTCTCTGACTTGGTGATTGACTATGTGAATTTTAACTCTATAGACTGTAGAGTTCCTTATGATCTAGTAAGCATATATTTGAGTTGTACGCCTCAGCCAACATATTGCGCCTCTAGCGCGCCTCATTGATGACTACGCCTTGACAAAGGCAATGAGCCTCAAGATGGTTTTGGAGCATTGCGCAACAACCGCATCTCAAAGCAAGGAGCATGATCTTCTTTGTGCCAAAAAATTTCATCCAAATTATCTCTCAGCTTCAGAATCCACCAAATTTTTTTTTAGCTCTGAAAGGCCACTTCTTAATTTAACTACTTTATTGCTTGAAGATTCTTCAAACACCCATTAACTTGTGATTGAAGAAATCATGTAATGCTAAAACTACCAAAGTTATGAAATTTACAAATAATAAAGAAAAGCTTGCCGCAATTTATGGGAGTTATTAGAAATAGAGGCTTGATTAGGTGAACAACCCTCATCAGGAGACAATTATCTGGAAGGGCAACTGCCTTTTCTTATTGTGATGATTGATTGATGAATTCTCTGTTTTTATATATTTACATTTTTTTCCTATAAATGGGGCCTATATGTATTCAAAGGCAATTACTCAAGAAGAAATCACCAAAATCTCAAATAGAGCATTTGTTTTGTGTACAAATGGGAAGCTAAGCTTTTTGATAGGTCTAAGGCTCACTTTTCCTTCCTTTTTTTGGTGAGTTGTGATGAACTCGTCATGTAATGCTAAACTACCCATTTTTTTCGCTCTTCTCCCTTGGCTGACAACCCTATAAGGGAAAAATCAGGGCAACTGGCCTTGCCATCTTAAACGAACCCCTCTCAAACCCTACAACTCTCCTATAGCATTTTCAATTATTTAAAAGAAATAAAATTTATAGTTTTTAACCTGTACAACCCCATACAAGATCCATTTTAAAAATTATACTCCCTTAATACTACCCAACCCTCTCGTTTCCATGCTCAACCCAAGCCCAAACCCTTGAGACTTTTTCAAACCCTACAACTCTCCATACAACCAACCCCTTAACCTCAACCCCATACTCTCCAAGGCCCATCAACCCTACCAAGACCTCTAAACCTTTCAGCTCCAAGTCAAACCCGCCCATGTCAACCTCAAAGTTCCATAAAAAATTCTCGACAAGTCACCTCTCGACCAACTTCCATTTGCCACCAAATCCTAACCCTTGTGCACTTCAAACTCTTCTACAACCCTTATTCCATAAAAATATAATTATTTCATTCATTTTAATAATAATAAATAAGATAAACTCTTATCCCTTTAAAAAAAAAAAAAAACCTTCTCCCTTCATTATGCATAATTGCGTGTTTTCCGCCTCAAGTTAATTTAAACACCATTAAATCACTTTTAGTTAGTAGTAGTGTCATGTTTGGTGAGAGTTATAAGATGTGAAGGGTGAAAAGTATTCATTTTACTATATTGTGAAATTAAGGCGGATTCATTTAGAATAATATTGATTTTAGAAATTGAAATTTTAAAGCTTGTCACAATTTATGGGATTTGTGATCGAGGACGTTTTCCACAAATGGACCACTTAGGTTTTTAGTTAGATGAATGTACCAACTCCATTATAATACACATGAATTACTAAAGAAATTTTGGAATTGCTTGCTCTTGATTTGGTGATTGACTATGTGGAATTTAACTCTGGAGAGCGAAGTTTGTTATGGTCTGATGTAGTTAATGCAACACCAACACATGTCCACAAAACCATGACTAGATCCCATACCAAAATTTGCATCAAGATGGAGGAACACCATCACACCAGTAACAAACATCTCAAAGCAAGGAGCATGGTCTTTTTGGGCTAGCCCTTTATTGAACGAATTAAGTATGTACTCCAATTCTAAGATTACTCCAGCTTACTTTCTCACATGGTGGACCCCTTAAATTAGAAGAGATGATATAATGTAGAACTCAAGTATTTGTCCTCCAAAACTCCTTATCTTGCCACCCAAAGTGAGGGGATTATTTTTCAAAACCACTCTCATTCTTTATTGGGATGGCTTCTTTTAGTCAAGAATTCACTAACTAGAATTACTTTGAATTGAAAATGACGTAGCTTTTCTTTTAGTTCAAGAATTCATTTGAACAATTTAAACCATGCTCATAATGGAAATTTGACCAGAATCAGGATTCTTCGACACTGGTCATGACTAGAATTAGTTTACTTATTTTCTTCTCAAATTACAAGCTGTAAAGAAGCATATAATATTCAATATAAGCCACTATCTTATTAATTGTTTTAATATTTCAAATACCTTATTACTGATTTATTGAAAATCCATTATTACTTGATTTGCTTAAGCACCCCCAGCTTTCTTTCTAATCTAATATTTAACGTTGGTTGACTAGAGTAAGCTTTGTTCTAACTTTTGTCAATTTCTCTATGCTTTGTTTTGCTATATATGTAGTTTCACGGTAATTTTTGAACTAGATTTTTGCTCATTAGTTTAACCAATAAGAATTTCAGATTGTTTTGGAAGATGGCAAGTCAGAGCGAATCACTGTTATAAAAGAGAGGCCTGCATCCTCGCAGCATGCTTTAACGGAGTATAAAGTGATCAAAACTTCAAACGGTCAGTAAATAAATTCTCTAACAAGTAGCTTTTCACTTTATAAAAAGCAGTTTAGCGTCTTTTAGGCTCTTTCAAGTGGCTGCGAGTAACAGCGTTTTCAACCAATATGATCATATTTATGTAGCGGTTTATCTGAAGTGCCAACCATTGTGGAACTTCACATTCACTATAGCCAGCATTCTTGACCTTTAGGGGCTGTTTGGTAGCAGGATTTAGGCCGGATTTGAGGCAGATTTGAGCGAAATCCCGCTAAACAGCCTAATAAAATGCAAAACCAAATCTTACGGCAAATGAAAGCCGCTGTTGGCAAAAAATTCTACATTTCCATGCTAAATCCTGGATTTCCCAAATCCTGCTTTTTGTCGGATTTACGAAATCCTCCGGTTCTATTGGCACGGGAAAGAAGAAACTCCACTCAAAATTTTCAGCTTCCTTAAATTCTGCATGGAATAGTCAAACAGTAACGTAGGATTTAACAGGATTTATCAAGAATGTTACCAAATAGTTTTTAGGATTTAACCCCCTCAAGATTTCCTAAATCCGGATTTAAAGGATTTACGAAATCCTACTTAAATGAAATCCTGTGTGCTACCAAACAGCCTCTTACTTTTTCTTCAAATTTTTGTTCCCATTTGCAGGCTATACATGGCTGGAGCTATGTCCCCTAACTGGTAGGAAGCACCAGGTACATTAAGACTGGAACATATAAATTGCTCTTCTGCATTTCAACTATTGGGTTCGAAGGCTAATTCTTCCTCTACTTTCCTTCCCAACTTGAACAAACTAAGCTCCGAGTCCACTGTGCTGAAGTTCTCAGAACACCTATAGTTGGCGATTACAAGTACGGTTGGCATGCACACAAGAAATGGGCGCCAATTGTAATAGCTAAAACAGCAAAGCTTCCCAAAGAAAAACTTGCTTTTGGCCTCGACTTTGAAAGCGGAAGCATATCTGAGAAGCAGCCTCGCTTGCATCTTCACTGTAGGCAAATGATCCTGCCAAATATCGCTGAAGCTGTGCAGCATCTGGAGCCATTATCGACAACAAACTGTGACCTTGCAGGACTTGATGTGCTTGACTTGGTAGCTCCACTTCCTCCATATATGCTATTGAGTTGGGACATTCTCAGCTTTTAGCAATTATTATGTTGATTTTGAGTTCGTTTGGACGGCTTTTTTATTGCTTATTGAAATAACTTTCTAGTACAAATTAAAAAATTTTATACTGAAAAGTTATTTTAAGAAGCAATAAGAAAGTCGTCCCAAACGAAACCTTTGTTTCTGATTATCTTAAGCCGGTTAATTTGGTGGCAAATGGTAGAATTAGGGAATGGTTTATGTAAGGTTCCATGTGGCCTTAGTAAACATACAAGCTTTCTTCTTGAGAAGGAAAAAAAAAAAAGTTTTCTAATCAGAACCCTAATATTTCTTTTTCAGAAGACACAGTATCCTTTGATTTGTTGATAGCAACATGCCTTAACAAAATAATTATTTGTATTCACCCATTTGTAATATGTTATGTCAAAATGAAACCATCATTGGATGGCTTGTGGAGTAAGAAGTTCATTCTAATTTTTAATTACATTCCATTCAATTAAATGATGGATTATGTCATATGTCATCATCTTCATTAGATATATCTCTAAATCTTAAAATTTTATAAGGGACATAAATTAGGTTTTGTGTGGGATGATTCTAGTTTTTTACAAAGTTAGTTGTGAAATTATTGTGGGGAAAGCAATTCATCTATTCTGTTTCCAACAATCAGTTTTTCATCTTAGACATTTTTAAAAAAATTATTAGAAAGCAACATATAAGTAGTAGTTAAATGAAATTGTGATTGCTATTTAAAAGACAATGTGGAAAAAAGTTGACTTGAACGTGTCAAATTATTATGTGCAGTTACCGGATGTTGTTAGGAAGGCCAATGAGGATGTGTCATATCACTAATTTACTGTGAGCCGTTATTGTGTATCGAGTGATGTGGCGCATCATGATTGGTTTTTAGACGGTTCAGTGATCACACGTAATAAGTTCTCCTTGAACATATCTTTAAATAATTATAAAAGTAAATCTATATAATATAAAAACAATCGTTTTATATTTTTTTCATTTAATCTTAACTTAGGGTTCATATGGGATGACTATAGCTTTTTAAAAACGTGGTTCTAAAATTGATGTAAAGAAAACAATTTTTTGAAAGTCGTTTTAAAAAGTATTCCTCTAGTAAAAAAATTATTGAAAGTAATAAAAAAATAATCATCAAATAAAAATTATGATTGCGATCTGAAAAGTAAAGTTTTAAGAAGACATTCCCAAATAAAGCATTTGCTCGATCAAATTCAAACTCCCCCAAATCCGAATTTGATTTGAGCCAAGCTCAGATTTCTTTCAAAAGTTGGTCTAATTTTTTATTGATCTCCAAATCAATACATCTTACCTTTTCAAACAAGCAACTTTTCAAAAATATATTTTAAAAGAAATAATTGTCTTTCATATGAACATAAAATACCAAAATCCAACCAACTTTAACAAAATAAGAGAATAAATATGCATCTAACAAACTCTATCACCATAGAAGAAGACAGTCCATTAACAGAATATGACATTGCAGCATCCATAATTATTTCAGCTGAAGAGATCAAACAACTTCAACAGCTTCCGAAAGTAGCTCAGCAACTTCCAAACCAACTAAAAATAAATAAACATCCAAACAAAAAGAAATAAAAAATAAAAATTACATACATACCATTAATTTATTATGTATTTACATATTTCATATTTGATTTTTCTTATAATTATTTATATAATACATTAAATTATAAATAATATCATATATACTTTATTTCTTGCACATATATATACTTTCAATTACTTCACTGTTTTTTTTTTTCATTACTTCATTTAATTTTTGGGAATTTACATAATTAAAATAAAATTGTTTTATATTTATATATTCAATTCTAAAATTTTATATTTATTTGTATAATATTCAAATTTCTAAGGCTTTTTTGGGATAACTTTCTTATTGTTTCTTAAAGCAGTTTTCTAGTACAAAATTTTTACTATAAATTTGTTTTAAGAAACATTAAAAAAAATCATCCCAAATAAAATCTAAATTACATTACAATGTCATATTAATTTGTTATATATATATATATATATATATATATATATATATATATATATATATATATATATATATATATATATATATATATATATATATATATATATATATATATATATATATATATATATATATATATATAAAAGAATTTAGTGCTATGTAAATCATTAAATAATTTTAAGCGCTTATAACTGCAATAATTTTTTTTAAAAAATATTAATTTTAATTTCACTCAACATAAATAGCATAGAACTGTTTTATATTTTTATTTAAATAGGTAAAGAGTTGCTTTAGTGGATTATTTGCAATCATATATATTTTTGTAGGAGCAAGCAAGCAGCTAACATCAAGCTGAAACGTTGCCAACCTACATGAAAGGCTCGTCTCACACTTAAACATGAAAATAATAATAATAATAATAATAATAATAATAATAATAATAATAATAATAATAATAATAATAAAGTCAATTATAAATACAAATTGTATTTATGCAATTGAGAAAAAAAAAAAAAGAGGGAGAGAACATTAAATAAGTTTCATGAAATAAGTCGACATGACCTGTTAACGACACACACCAAATAGAGGCATTATTAGATGTTGAGGTCACAAATAGACGAAATTTAAAAAAAAAGGAATTATTTAAAATTAAATAAAACATATAAGTATAAAGAAATTTAATATTATTAGAATTTTAAGAAAATATAAAAATATTTTAGATTTTAAAAAAAAATTATGTTTTTGAGAAAATAAAAATAATATTATATGCACTTGGTTATGAGAATACTATGTAATTTGATTGTGCATTTATTAATAGGTGTTTATTTTGATTTAGAAAATGCTAATTTAATTTGCATTTATAGTAGAAAGTAAACCTGTCATCTTTGTTAAAAACTTTCACTTTTAGTATCCCACGTTGTCGGATGATCTTTCATACATATACTTGTGTCAATCTATCTACAAATTCAGACTGTTAGATAGAAATGAAATAAGCATATTTTGTTAGAGAACCTACTATGACCTAGATAACATCATATCCTTACCTCGATCTAGGGAATCCCATATCAAAGTCTATCATCACTTATTTTCATTTTTATTATGGAATAGGTAACTGTTACAGAAAACCTCTAGGTCGCTAGTGCTCCGGCTTCACCAACTAATAGGCTTGACAGTTAGTAATGAAATCTACCACAATCTTCTTTAATCCGGGCCACCAAAATATACCTTTTAGATCACTATATATTTGACTGCTCTTAAATGAATAGTATAACTTGAGTAATGGGCTTCATGCAAAACCTTGCATCTTATATTTTTAAAATTGGACACCAATAATTTATCCTTTTAGAAGATAATACCAGAATCAAACAATCACAATTCAAACTTCTTGTCATATTCAATCTGATCAACCAGTTTAAGTACTCTGGATCTGACTTCAAAGCTTTCGAAATCCTTTTATGTAGATGTGATTGAATAGTCATCTAAGCTGGAATGCTAGAATCTTGATCAATAAGGGTAGTCTCCTTTAACTCTAATTTATCCATATCCTGATAAAAAAATCATCAAAAGTTAATAAAAAACTTGACATCCTAGAAGGCTTCCTTCTCAGACATTTACAACTATATTAGTCTTACTTGGTTGATATTAAATAGTCAAATCATAATCTTTAATTAGTTCAAGCCACCTTCTTTGTCTCAAATTCATATCTTTAGGAGTGAATATGTACTTTAAACTCCGATGATTTGTGAAAATCTTGCACCTGATTTCATATAAATAATGCCTCTAGATCTTCAATGAAAAAATAATAACAATGTTCAAATCATGTGTCAAATAATTTCTCTCAAGTGCCTGTAACTGCATCGAAGCATATGCTATAACCTTTTTTTTGTGTTGTATCAAAATATATCAAAATTCCTTTAGTGAAGCATCACTGAACACGCGAAATCCTTCCATATCTAATGGAATAGTCAAAATTAGAGCAACTGTTAAACAATCATTCAGTCTATAAAAATTCTCCTTGCAATCAAATGCCTAAACAAAAGCCACTAACAATTGAGTCAATCTCATCACAGGGGCATAAAATACTACAAGTGCATTAGTCGCCCAAGAAGGCATGACTAAGAACTTAAAATGTTTGTATCATGTACTAAAAGCAGTATTCACCATACCTATCTCTCTTACCTTCACTTGATAATATCCCTACCCTAGATCAATCTTGGAGAATATAGAAAATCTTGCAAGCTGTTCAAATAGATTATCAATCCTCAAAAATGACATCAACAAGTTCTCACACTATCGGAATATTAAACAGAGATCCAGATTCTATATTCCCATCTTGAATAGAGGCCAAAAATGCTATACAACCTTTCATGCATAGTTTATCTACTTGAACAGGAGAGATAAGACATGATAAAACTCTTATAACTCTTTGAAATAAATAGTTCTTGCTACCTAATAGTAGTAACCAAACTTTTTTCTTCACACAATTGATTTAAGCTCCATATTGACTTAACGGACTTAACTAGTTCATATCTAGAATAATATTAAGTTTGAAAATGGGCAATAGTATCAAATGGACCTCCATTTCCTACCAGACATCTTTATGTCACAAAAACCATACTAGCTACCATACCATCACTAATTTTTAGTATAAATTTATAGGGAAAAAGATAATAATATGAAAGATAAGTGTAATAAACCAAAAAATCTCTTGGCAATAAATAAATGGTTGACTCTAGGGTAAAATAAAATATAACATGGTGGAATTAAAACCTAAACTATACCTATAACCACATCTGGAACATTACTGGCCTCATGCTGAATTAAATTATATAACATGCCTGAATAGAGCTGGAATAATAAAGCTTCCAGTTTATCTCTAATCGCTCCCAGAAGGTCTCTCTACTACAAACCCTACTGTCGAATTAAATCCACTTTCCTTGCTAAATGACCCCTCAACAACCATATGAGGTGGAACTATCCTCGATCTCCCTACTAACCTAACATAACTATCAATTCTGGACTCAAAATGTTGGTTAGGTCCTACATACAGATACTCAGCTACTGTGCCCAGCCTGATCCCATTAGAAGCATTATCTCATTATCTTATAACATTGACCAAAATGCCTTCTATCACAACTATCGTACATAAGCTCCCCACTAATAGAACTCACAGAATTGGCAATGCTGCCACAGATAAGAATTGACATAAATTATCTACCTCTCTTGGAATAACCAAGTTTAAACCTTATCTTATTTTTAGAAAATCCACGTATATATGCCTCAATGCCAAATCTTTTTTAATAACATACCATATATATTGTGTAGAAAATAGATCATTTTCAATTAAATGGGCCCTCTCCATCAATTCAGAGAAATAAAAAATATGAAATGGAACTAATAGCTGCCTCAAACTATCTCAGAGCCCTCTAAAAAATCTTTAACAATTTTACTCAGAAATGCTAATCAGCTATAGAGCATACCTGGCTAATGTAGTGAACTTTGCCTCATGCTGTATAATTATACGACTCCCTTTAATAAGCATAAAAAGTCTCCTACATCTACTAACATGCAATAAAGGTAAACTGTAAAGTCTACCCAACAGATCAAGGGGTTTAACCTCCCTTGAAACTTCTCATTCTGTTGTCCCAACCATCAATACCCAGCCTCCCCATCTAACATAAAAAAGACAATGATACTTTCCTCTCAAGAGGACATTACATCCCTTCAAAAGTCATTTCTAATCTCATCAACTAGTCTTTTACTGCTCCAGGCTTAATAACACCATACAATCATAGAGGCTTCAACCTGAGAAACATCTTTAAGTGCATGCCAACATCAGCATACCTGATAGAGGAAATCCTACTCTAATCCTCACCCATTAGCCGAGCTACCAAATTGTCAAACTATGAAATAGAATCATAATTGATAATAGAAGTAGTACACTACACTAGTGATGCCTGACTAACACTCTGCCCATCTATCATATTAAGGATTGGTGGATCCATCAAACAACTACATAAAATATATAACTGAATATACATACACCTGAAAATAAAAAGAAACGAATACACAATATTACCCAGAATGTCCCCACTCGATTACAAATAAATTTATATAGCTTTGTTTTACAATCAATTCCCTAAAACCACTTTTTTGATACCAAATAGAGTACTCACCACTCAACTTAATATGACTCATAAATATATAGGTCTTATCAAGTTGACTTGTGTAGGCTAGCTCAAGAGCTAAGCTTTGGGGACATTTTAGCATTCTTCTAGTAAATCATACAAACTATAAAACTTCTAATTAACTTCAATAAATAGAATAAAATAATCTCATCAACAATTTTTTTATTTCATCTATCATCAAAATGTATATATAGAATTTACACTATAGTACATACATTGAACAACATAAAGAAATCACATAATTAGTTACAATAGTACAAAAATAATAAAATATGTATATAGACTTTGATAGATCAAATCATCAATTCAACTACTCAACTATCTCTTTCCCTTTCCCCTGAACTAAAATAGGAGGCATAATAGGTGTGAACCAACACAACTCAGTAGGTCACATCCATTGATCTAAATTTTTAATAATTTATTCAATATGTAATTAATTAAGAGCAATTCAAAGAAGGTATCATACTAAACATAATGTTATTAAAATGCTATGCTTGTAAGCACAACATTGTAGTGCTCCCAATCAAAATTTTATGATTATGGGAACTTCAATTTGACCTTTAATCATTTGAAATTTAGGATTATTAGAAGGTGAATCTCTAGCCTCATGCTGAGTCAAACTATTCACTCCGTCCTATATCAAAATTAAAGTAATAGAACCACCTGACTCATACTAGCCACCAAAAATCTATCTTCCTAACGGATTCAGAAAATTCATAAGTTGGAATTGCTCTCAATCTCCCCAACTACATAGAACTATAAGCTCTATCCTCATAATATTTATTATTTCAAATGATAGACAATCAGTAACTCTATGCTCTCTATGGCCACATCAAAATATTATCCAATCATCTTATAACATTGAACCAAATATCTTTTGTCATGATTATGATATATAACTGGAATGATGATAAGTGTAAATAATGTTATAATTTATTTGTTAATTTGTTAGTAAAAATGTATTGTTTTAGTTATGTGTGTGCAAAAAAATATAGAAAATGGGCAAAATTTTAAAGTATGGTATAACTCCATAGTATCTAGCATAATACCATTACGACCCCATCACTGACACTGATAGAGTGCTCAAATATTGACATGGTGGCGTCTAGTCTCTATTTATTAGGATTATAGTGTCAGAGGAGTTAGTGCCATAAAGCTAATAAAATTATCAAAATGCCACAACGTCTAAGGAATTAGCATCGAAAAGCTCAGTTTAGTGTTGTAGCACTAAATTCTAGTGTCGTTAAGTTAAGCGAGTGCCATATGGATGTCACACCACTCAAACGGTCAGCAGTACTGTGGTGTTATAATTGTAACTGTTCAGGCCACGGTCTACCAACGAGAGATGCATTGATTTATTAAATAGTGGGGCCACAATAGTTAGCATCACAGTAGAAAAAACCTTTAACGGTGTGGTGTTAGTTCATTTGATGGGCTCCACTGTATGAGTGTCTCTAGGCCCGTGGTGCTAGAACCCAATATATATATATATATATATATATATATATATATATTAGTCTATCTGTAATATTAGTAGGGGAGTTCAGTCACTTATTTAATTTCAGTCTTTATAGTGCTTCTTAAACTTTTTTTCTTAGGAGTGATAACTAAGGGAGTTCAGAGAAGTACTAGATACATTCCATTAGAGTGTTTAGCTTGTAATTATAAAAGAAATATGTAAGTTCCAAGAGGAGTGAAGAGGATATCATTTAACCTTCCTGTGATATCTTTTCTTCTATACTTTCTTTCTTTTATGCAATTACTGAAATGAATATGCTTCTCTTATTCTTCATGTCATGCTAAATTCTCTAGTTTTGGATTGATGGTGTAAATAAAATATGGAGTACTAATGAGTTCTCTTAATCAATAATTTCATGATATTTTCAATATACCAAGTCTTCATTTAAAGCACATAGTGGTCATATGTATAGTTAATATCAGGTGTAATATGGAGCCTAAGAATAGTAAAGCAGGCATAATAAGGTATGTTAGATTGATATAATGCAAACAAATGCATAGTACTTATCATGTATCAAATTTATAGAGATGAATTGTCATGAGGGAGTTTTAACAATACATGTTTTACTTACTCTTCAAAGATTTTCATAAAGTGATAAACTATGGAAGTTTATAGAGGTATTGAGGTTGGAAAAGTTTAATGTATCCTTTGCCTCTTCATGCTTGACTGAGCAGTTAGTGACATATGCTCTGAATAACATCAATATAAAAGAAAATCATTAGGAAATATATTGTATTTACATTCCATCAATCCAAAATAATTTATCCTAATAATGATTCATTTAATTATTTTTTATTTTAAATCAAGTGATTAAATATCTACCAAAACTTATTTTTATTAAGTAGGATAATTATTGTAGTTACAGTAGATAGTACTAGTATTTACAAGTAAACATTCTTCTTCGTGGGATTGATACTCTACTTTATCATCATATTACTTGATTCAACACACATACTTGTGTATATTAAGTGGGGACAATAGACACTCTTTCAACTTCTGGAAACTACCTTCACACTCTGTTATCCAATTAAATGGCAAAGCCTTCCGAGTCAATCTTGTTAGAGGGATAATATTATGTGAAAAACCTCTGCCAAATTTTTAATAATTTCTTGCCATTCCCAAAAAAACTAAGACCCATAATAAAATATGTCAACCTCTGTAATTCCACTACCCCTTGTACCTTCTAACAATACATGCCCCAAAAAAGTTGCAAAAGTTAACTAGAACTCACACTTTAAAGCTTAACATATAACTTTTATTTTCTCAAAATCTCTAAGTTCAACCTCAAATGGACTATATACTCCTCTTTAGACTTTATGTTCATAAGAATATCATCAATGAACATAATAATAAATTGATCCAAGTACTCCCTAAACACTTGATACGTCAAATCCATAAATATTGATGGTGCATTCATCAAATTAAATGGCATCACTAAGATATCTAGTACTAAAGGTTGTCTTCACCACACTCTCTTCCCTTACTCTTAAATGATGATAGCCTAATTGCAAATCACTCTTAAAAAATATAGTTGCACCTTCTAATTGATCAAGCAAATCATCTACTATGGGACACATATACTTATTCTTCACCGTTTCCCTATTTAACTCTTGATAGTCAATGCATATCCTTAGAGATCAAAAATAAAAATAAAAAATTAAAAAATATCCTTAGTGATCCATCCTTCTTCTTCACAAACAATATAGGATATCCCCAAAGCAAACTAGTTAACCTAATAAAGTCTCCATATAACTGCTCATACAATTGAATTTTTAACTCTTGGAACTCTCTCCATGTCATTCTATATAGAGCCTTCGCTATGAGAGTTATACTTGGCACCACTTCAATATAAAACTATACCTCTCTTTATAGATAATCTAGATAACTCTTCAAGGAAGACATCTACAAATTCCTTTACTGTTGGGACATTTTAAAAACCTTTAAATAATTTACTTAAATCTCTTACATAAGCTAAAAACATCAAATTCCCCTTCCTCCAAGCCTTGTCTGCTTACAATACAACAATTAAAGATGATAAATTACTCTTTAGACCTAAAAATTAAAATACTTCCCTATTAACACATAGACACGCCCTCTTCTTATGATTATCAACCTGAGCCTCGTACCAGCTCAACCAATCCATTCCAACTATTACATCATACTCCTTTGGAGGTAATAAGATTAGTGCTGATACTAACTTCCTATCATAAATTTCAAGCTTACATACACAAACATTATTAGAAATCAAATCCCTCATTGGTAACATGACAAATAGCTTAGGATATAATATAATAAGAGCTAAACTTAAATCATCCTTATGATGTTCACACATGAAGGAATGTCTGGCACCAGAATAAAAAGGGTACTACTATAAGGTCAATAAAAATATGGCATATATGTCACCATGTTTGGAGCTTCCCTTGCCTCTTACTAGAATATGGGTTAAACTGAAGGGGCAGTACAAATCTATATAGACTCTATCTTAACTCTTGATGACCTTTCACTTAATCTACTCCCACTTCATAGTGTTGATCCCTCACTGATAGCTCTAAATTGAGCTACTATACATGGCTTGACCTGACTTCCTTCTGCCTCAGATCAACCTTCTGGGGGCATTGAGCCACCTAAAAATACTATATCTGGTGTAGTGATAATATCTACCAGAATATCTCCTACCACAATATCCACACACTGAGATATTACTAATATATATAGACTCTCCTACACTCATAAAAACTGCATAGCCTTCCTTCTTAGATTCTCCACTACCACCAACCTAGGCTTCTTTCCACTGACTCCACTTCTAGATGGCTCCCCTCCTAGTATTTTTGTACTCACACTACATCTCTACTCAGTAGCCATTATATCATTATTCACTAATCTGGCTTATTCCATCAACTCAAAGAAATTCTAAATATGATATGGAACCAACTGATGCCTTAGACTTTCCCCTCAATCATCTTAGAAAGAGTTAAAATTTCTCTTTGAACATACTAATTAATTGAGAACAATTTCTAACCAAAGATGCAAACTTTACTTCATAATGTATTATAAATTTGCTTCCTTAAACTAGCCTAAAAACAATTATTTATTTGTTGCCTCATAGATAGCATTATAAATCAATATCTAATAGTCTCCATAAATTCTTCCCAAGAAATCTCAACCTTTTCCTTAAAAATTTTCCCTCTATTAGCCTACCCACCCGTGTTCAACTTCCCCATCCAAAAGAAATGTTACCAGTAACTCTTTCCTACCTTATCGACACTAAATTATTTTAAATGATTTTTTCAACCTCAATAAACAATCTTTCGCAACCTAAGTGCAACACTTCATGACCTAAATCAAAAGAATTTCATCTTTGATTTCTAATTAATCAACCAGAGTGTCACAACCTAACCCGACCAGAACAGGTCCTATCATGTTGAGCTGTGACAGGTGAATCCCAAGATATTGTTTTAGAATTATTTCAAAATTTCTATCAATATTCATTGAAATAAACTATAGAGATACTAAAATATCTAACTACTAAAAGTAAATTCATCCACAAAGTTTCTTTTATTTCATCAAAATAAATATCTACACTATAATGCATGGCTACATGCAAGAGCTATAGAATTGAAAATTTTAATTAGCCATGACTGCATAAAAAATCAAAATTGCAAAATACCCTATGAACTTAAATTTGATCCTGAACTGCTAGTCCACACCCTCTTTTTCCTTCTCAGATCCTGAAAATCAAAAGTAAAACCATAGTGATCTACAATAGCTCAACAAGCCACACAAATCAATCTAAATTTTTAAATATTTTTTTATCAAATATTTTTATTTAAATGTAGTTTCAATAAAGAAATTACTATACTAAGAGACATAATAAATGTATAATAGTTATTCCGTGATTTAAATACTAATATTGAATAATTAAATAAATTAAAATTCATATCTTAGAGTAGTTCATATCACATTTCTCGGACCCAAATAGAACCTCATAGGATTCTGACACCTTATAACTTTCTTTTTATTTGTTCTAATAGCACCATAATATATTACATATCTCTGTCTCATACAAAATCTTAAGGGATTCTAATCCCTTATAACTCCCAATAATTCCTTGATACAAATAGAATCTCAGAGAATTCTGGCCCCTTATGGCTCCAAAAAGATATAATTTAATCACATATGCAAATATATCATCACATTATAATAATTAAAAAGTAGTTGAGCATGTATAAAAAATTTACAGTATTGTATAACGATATGCAATAGAAAATCCAACGAGGAAAAAATGCATATTTTCAAAAAATTACAAAATTATCACGGATTGTGTAAAACAATATTTTAAGACTATTATTTAACATTCAGATAATTTTTTATTCAATAAAAACCACACAAACTTCAATACCCCCAAAAAAATTTTCAGGAAATATTCAAATTATGCATTATCATAATCTCTATAACATATAAAAAGTTACGCGGTGAAAAGTTTACCAGTGCAAAGTTATTCCCATTTTTATCTAAAGAATACAAATTTTTTTAAAAAAAAAATCTCTAAAAATTGCATATTTTTTAAATTTAAGATGGGCATAATGTGACTTAGCTTAAGACGAACAAGTTTTTCAACTCGACCAATGGACAAAAATGGATCGAAGTTGCCCAAAATTTGGTTATCCTCTTTCTCTCTCCCCTCTTTCTCCCTAAGTTCTCTAATTCATTCTCTATTTACATTTTTTGAAAAGAATGAAATGGAATTCTTTTAATAAAGCATAGTGGAATTAGATTTTATAATAAAATATTAATTATTCTAATCATTTAATACTAAAGTATTAAGTTTATTCAAATTGTTTTGTATCTTAAAATCTAAAAATTTAAAAATTACAAAAAAAATATTTATAAATTAGCTAGTTTTATTTAAAATATTCTAGTGAAATCAGTTTGCAAAATAGACACCTAACATTCCCAAAAACTTCACTTGTACCGATAGGTGTCGATATCTTAAGAAATTTTAACAAGGCCTAAAAATTATAAAATAATAGGTAAGCTAAAACACAACACTATAAATTTCTAAAGAAGACGATTTATGATTCGGACTTATAATGACTCCTTAAATAATTATTGACTACTCTATGTCAAAAATTCTTATAAAAAAATTTAGGGGTTTCACAATCTACTCATCTAAAAAAAAAATCCTCCTTTAGATTCCCAAAGCATAATGAGTTAGAATTAACCTGGATATAGATGCCTTTATATTAGATTCCTTCTCCCACATAGCCTCTATAGTAGTTTTATGCTTCCACTGTACTTTCGCCATAGGATTATATTTGCTTCTCAATTTTCTCTTATTATATGCCAAAATGCTTTCAGGTTCTTTCCTACATAGTAGATTCAGATGAACCTCAACTTCATCAGCAGATAATCTGTTCCCAAAATCAGACACCCACTTTCTCAAAGAAGATACATGAAACACATTGTGTATATAGTATATATAATCAAGTAACAATAACATATAAGCAGAACTACCAATCTGTTCAACAATCTCAAAAGGTCCAACATACCTTGGACCGAGCTTGCTAATTCTCCCAAATCTACTAACACCTTTCAAAGGGCTGACTTTAACATAAATCAGATCGCCAATCTAAAACTCAACTAGCATGTGCTTCTTATTATAATACTTATTCTGTCTGTCATGTATAGATTTCAACATTTCTCTAATCAAATTAATCTTTGTAATAATATCATCAACAAAGGATGAACATATTACCTGTCTATCTTCTACCTCTGTGAAAGTCAAAGGAGTCCTATATTTTTTGTCATACAGAGCTTTGTAAGGAGCCATGCCTACGCTGGATTGATAACTATTATTATATGCAAACTCTTTCAAAGGGATATTATCCTCCTTTCTTCCCCCAAAATCTAAAATACATAGTCTCAGAAGATCCTCCAGTACCTAAATAGTCCTTTCAAACTATCTGTCTGTTTATAGATAAAAAGTTGTACTGAAGTGTAACTCTGTACCAAGTCCTTGTTGAATACCTCTCCATAATATGGAGGTAAACCTACCATCCCGATTAGAAACAATCATGTTTGGCACACCATGCAACCTAATAGTATCTTTAACAAAGATCTGTGCTAACCTTTCCACTAGATCTATCTGTCAAATCTAAATGAAATGGGCAGATTTTATAAGTCGATCGACAACAACCCAAATAACATCATGACCCTGCCTTGATCTGGGAAAACACATAGCAAAATCCATTGTTAGCTCTTCCCATTTCCATTCTAGAATAAGCAATGACTGTAGAAGATCTCTCGATGGCTAATGCTCCACCTTCACTATCTAACATGCCTCACACTTTGATACAAACTCTATTATATTCTTCTTCAATCCAGGCCACTAAACATATCCTTCAAATCTTCCTATATCTTACTACTTCTAGGATGAATAATATAATCTGAATAATGAGCCTCATAAAAAATCTCTTGCCTCAACTCTCCAAAAATAGGAACTCAAAGTCTATCCTTATATAGAAAATAACACCATAATCAGAAACTTGTAATTCAAATTTCTTACCAGATATGATCTGATCAATCAACTTTGAATATTATGCATATAATTATTGAGCTTCATGAGTCTTCTCTTCTAAAGATGATTAAATGATCATCTGAGTCTTTATACCAGAATCCCAAAAGTTTAAGAAATCACCTCCAACTATAATCTTCTCATATCTCATATCAGACACTCATCAAAAGTGAGCTACACACATGATAATCCAGAAGACTTCGTACTCAGAGTGTTTGCCACCACATTAGCCTTACCAGGCTGATATTGAATAGTCAAATTATAGTCCTTGATCAACTCAAGCCACCTTTTTTGCCTCAAATTCAAATTATTCTAAGTGAATATGTACTTCATACTCTGATATCAAAAGTGAATATGTGCTTCGGACAAATAATACCCCCAAATCTTCAAAGAAAACACAACATCAGCCAACTCTAGATCATGTGTCAGATAGTTCCTTCTATGCGGCTTCAACTGTCTTAAAGCATTAGCTATCACTCGATCATACTGCATCAAAACATACCCCAAACCTCTCAGTAAAACATCACTAAATACCTGAAAATCTTTTGTAATAGAGGGAAGAGCCAAAAATGGAGGAGAAGTTAAATAATCCTTCAATCTCTAAAAACTAATCTCGCACTCCGGTGTCCAGACAAAAGCTACTGACTTATGAGTCTGTCTCATCAAAGGTGCAAAAATCTAAGAAAACTTATTCAAAAACTTCATGTAATATTCATCCATACCCAATAAACTTTTTATCTTGAACATAGTAGTAAGATTCGGCCAATTAGAGACTAACTGCACTTTTTGGGGATCAACAGAGATGCCATCGCCACTCACCACGTGTCCCAAAAAAGAAATACTCCTCAACCAGAACTCATATTTAGAGAATTTTGCATACAATTGGTGTTGCCTCAAACTCTTTAAGACATTCCTTAGATGTCTGGCATGATCTTCCTCAGAAACAGAATATACCAAAATATTATCTATGAAAATAATCACAAACTGATCCAAATAATCTTTGAATACTCTATTCATTAGACACATAAAGACAGCTGGTGCATTAGTAACCCCAAATGGTTTGACCAAAAACTCGTAATGTCCATACCAATTACTAAAAGGTGTCATTATCACATCACCCTCTCTCACCTTCACCTAATAGTAACATGATCACAGATCAATCTTTGAGAATATAGAAGATCCAGCTAGCTGATCGAATAAATCATTAATGAATGATAGTGGATACTTATTCTTAATAGTGACTTTATTCAACTCTCTGTAGTCAATACACTTACGCATCATACCATCTTTTTTATTTATAAATAGAATAGAAGCTCCCTAGGGATAACTCTAGGATGAACAAAACCCTATCAACTAACACCTAAAGCTGAACCTTCAATTCTTGAAGCTCCTTTAGTGTCATCCTATAAGGAGCATTATATATTATAGCCAAATCCAAAAAATATATCAATATAGAACACTAAGTCTTTGTTTGGAGGTAAAAAATTATTAACTCATTAGGAAATATATCTAAAAAATCTCGTACTACCTGGATATCAGAAAGAGAATCAACATCTATACTCCTTTCTCAGACTGATGCCAAAAATACTACAACTCTTCTTTCACTATCTATCTACTTCCACCATAGAGATTAAACATGATAAAACACCTCTAACTCCCTAGAATTCACAACTTTTGCTTCTTATAAATAATGTAACTTGCCTTTTCAAATAATCAATCTGAGTCCCATACTTACTCAGCCAATCCATACCCAAAGTAATATCATAAGAAGAAATATGTAATCAAATCAAACTGGATTTTCCCTTTTTATCAAAAAGCTCAATACCACAAAAGCAAAATCTACTAGCTATCATATTATCTTAAGCCAAAAAAATAACATAAAGAGGGATATGCAGTGCAACGGATGCCAAATGTAGTGAATTGAAGAAATGCTCATAAATAAAGACATGACTAGTTCTAAAATTGAATAAAATATGACATGGATGTTCATAAATAAAAATCATACATGTCACAATATCAGGAGCATCTTTAGCCTCGTCCTGAGTCAAACTGTATACACATAGCTAAATTGGAACTAAAGTAATAAGACTACTAGGCTCTCTCTAACCACTGCTAAAATAGTCTCCTTGCCACTAAACCCAAACCACCAACTCTATCAGATGACCCCTCAGAGATAGTATAGAGTGGAACTACCCTCGATCTTCCTACTAGTCTTACAAAGCTCTCAGATCTGGACTCAGAATGTCAGTCAAATCTTGTTTGTATATACTCTCCTACCCAATGCTATATTTGACCACATCTGAAGCATTATCATGTCATCCTATATCACGAACCAGAATGATGTTTACCACAACTCTGGTATATGGGTGCCCCACTAACAGAATCAAAACTGGCTACGCTACTACTACTACAGACTGTTATAAATTCTGACTATCCACCTCTCCTATAATCTTCATATGTAAATCTACTCTTTTTCCTAAAAAGTCACTACCATAAGTCTCACCACTGAACATCTTCCTACTAGCAATCCAACACTACTAAGTAGCCATTAGGTTGTTCTCTATCTAACGAGCTCTCTCCATAAGCTCAGAGTAATAAAAAATGTTAAATAACAGTAGACAATATCTCATATTATCCCGAAGTCTTCTTAAAAACCTACAACACTTATCTACGAGTGTGCTAACCAACTACGGAGTATATCTCGCCAAAGAAGTGAACTCTACCTCATATTTTATAACTATCATGTTCCCCTAAACAAGCCTCAAAAAAGTCTCCTGCATTTACTGTCGTTTAGAAGGGGGTACAAATCAGGCTCTAAACGCATCAAAGAATTCCTCCCAAATAATCAGAGAGTTCAATCTCCCTAGAAATTTCTCCTCCTATTGGCCTATCCAGTAGCACTCTGCCTCGGCATCTAATATAAAAATTACTAACGGTACCTTCCTTTTTTGAGGACATTACATACCATCAAATATCTTTTTCAATCTTCTCAACCAGTCCTCTACTACTCTAGGTTCAATAGCACCCTTAAATCTCAAGGGATTCAATCTCAAAAACATATGTAGATGCTTGTCTACCTCTTCAGATTTGATAATAATAACCATACTTCATGCCTCATCCATCATCTGGGTTATTAAAGTAGCAAACTATAAAATTGAATTTGTACCAACTGTCATAGTACTACTATATACAAGAGCTACCTGACTAGCACTTTGTCCATCTATCATATTTATGTTTGGTGGATCCATGATCACATAAAATATGTAACTGAACATATTTAAACATGAAACAAAAATAATGAACACCCAGATAGACTTAAAACTACCCCATTAAACTTATAAATCAATTCTTATAACTCTATTTTACGATCCAATTACAAAACTATTACTCTAATACCACAAAAGCTTGTCACAATCCAACCTGATAAGGATAGATCCTATCATGCTGAGATGTGACAGACAAATTCTAAGTTCTAGTTTTGGAATTATTTCATATTTTCTACCAATATTCATTGAAATAGACTATAAACTATAGAGCTATTAAAATATCAAAATACTAAAATTAAATTCATCCATAAATTTTCTTTCATTTCATTAAAATAAATACCTACACTATAGTACATGACTAAACACAAGAGCTACATAATTTAAAATTTAACTACCCATAATTGTACAAAAAATCAAAATAGCAAATTACCTATGACCTCAAGTCTAATCCTGAACTGCTAGTCCATAATCTGTTTCCCCTTCCAAGATCCAAAAAATTAGAAGCAAAACTATAGTGAGCTATAGTAGCTCAGCAAGCCACACAAATCAATCTAAATTTTTAAATATTTTTTTATCAAATATTTTATTGAATATTTAAAAGTAATTAAATTTAATTTTAATAAATAAATTATTATACTAAGAGACATAATTAATGCATAATAATTATTTTCCTTGAATTAAATAATAATATTGAACAAATAAATAAATTGAAATTCATATCACATAGTAGTTCATATCATATTTCCTGGACCCAAAAAGAACCTCATAGGATTCTAACCCCTTATGACTCCCTTTTTGTTTATACTTATAGCACTAGAACATGTCATATATCCCTATCTCAGAAATAATCTCAAAGGATTCTAACCACTTATAGCGCCTAGCAATTCCCTGATACAAATAGAATCTCAAAGCATTTTGGCCCCTTATGGCTCCAAACATATATAATTTAATTACATATGCACATATATCATCATAATATAATAATTAAAAAGAATTGAGCATGTATCAAAATTTTACAGTATTATAAAATGGTATATAATAGAAAATCCAAATATGAAAAAATACATATTTTTAGAAAATTATCAAATTATGAGGGATTGTGTAAAATAATATTTTAAGACTTTTATTATACTATAATACTATTTTTTAAATCCAGATAATTTTTTATTTAATAAAAACCCCAAAACTTCAAAACCCCATTGTAAAATTTTTAAAAAATATTCAAAATGTGTACAATAACATATAAATAGTGACGTGGTGAAAGTTTTTCCTGTGTAAAGTTATCCCTATTTTTCACTAAGTATACAAAATTTTAATCTAAAAATTTGCTAAAAATAACACATTTTTTAAATTTGAGATCGGCATAATATGACTTACCTTGCGATGAATAAGTTTCTCAACTGGGCCAATGAACAAAAATGGACTGAAGTAGCCCAAAATCCAGTTTTCTCATTCTCTCTCCTCCCTTTCACTCTAATTTCTCTAATCCATTCTCTATTTATGTTTTTTGAAAAGAATGAAATGGAATTTGTTTAATAAAGCATAGTGGAATTAGATTTTATAAAAAATATTAATTATTTTAATTATTTAACACTAAAATATTAAGTTTATTCAAATTCTTTTATATCTTAAAATATTAAAAATTAAAAAATATAGAAAAAAATTCTAAATTAGCTAATTTTATTTAGAACATTATGATGAAATCAGTTTGTAAAATGGATACCTAACAATCCCAAAAATCTTACTTGTATCGATAAGTGCTAAATTCTTAAGAAATTTTAATAGTGCTTAAAAATTATGAAAAAAAATAGAAAATCTAAAATTCAACACTATAAATGTTATGGAAAATATGGTTTGTGATTTGAACTTATAATGACTCGTGTGAAAAAAATTTATTGACAACTCTAGGTCAAAAATTTTTATAAAAAAATTTAGGGGTTTTACACAGAAACATCTAATTTCCATTTAAATTAAAGAAAGGCCAATAGAAGTAGATTCTATAAATCAAAATCTTTCACTATTTTATTTATCAAAATTTATTTTACAGATAACAAAGATAACACTTACAATTTCAATCTATCATCTCAACTCTTGTCTATAAAAGAATAGACAAAATACATAAAAAAACCTAAATAATTCATTAGCCTCACTCCAGAGGGTCGTGACCTCGTTCCAGACCTTAAATCAATGAAAATCAAATAATTAGCTTATGAAGCCTAGGAAGACTCAAAAAATACCAATGCTTTAAATGTAAGGTCTCAAGAATTAATATACATGCTCATCTCATTCATTATAAAATAAGTAATCATCAATATAAATAGTAAACAATCTATGCAATCAATATAATAATCAATATGATCTGTAGAACAAAGGCATCTCATTAAGCATAGAAATCTATCAAACTATAAGAAAATCAATAAATTTAATAAATCAATACTAAGTGTTGTGCAGTAAAATAAACAACAATTGTATATCAGTTATATTCTTGTTAATAATTCTATTATAAGTTTCTGTCAAATGATATGTCATGTGTATTTGTCTATTAGTATGATATATCAATAAGCTTATCAATATATTTAAGTGCACCTATCATATGATATGTAATGATGTGTTTATTCTCAATGCTAGTTATATCATTCTTATATCAATTATATCTATCAGTATCATATAAATGCAATCATAGATGCAATTATGAATAGTAAGGAAGAACATCTATTTTTAATGTGGTTTTTTTTTTCTTTCATCTATCATCCATTAATCTTACCATGCATCAATCATTTAATCTTTTCTTTCAATTAATCAATTACTTTAATAGGTGACGTTTAATAAATAAATACAAAATCATCACTCTCTACCTATCAGCAAAATCAGCTAATTAGTTACAGGCTAACATCCAGGATCACACAACAAATATTTTATTTAAAGAAAAGCTTGTTGGTCCACCCTCATGTACATGATATTATCATTTTAAGAGACAACCTATTAATTATAATGTTAATATTTTTCCTTCTTTGCTTACATGCAACTTTCATACTTATCATATATTAATCTTATTATTTTCTTTATGTAGTTCAATATTATGTATTAAATGTAACAAAATCTATATATTATTCAATAACTTTAAAAATTAATTACTATCAAATTACTTGTTGGAATTTAAAAATATTATAGTCAAAATGCTCATAAAAAATTATATATATATTGTATATAAAAATTTATACGATAAAATCCTAATAAATTAGGACACAATGTATTTTTATCAATTTTGAATAGATTAAAATCGTAGAACTTAAAATTATTGAAATAAAGATAGGATTCGAGTTACCTACCATGATTAAAAGAATCCTTATAACAGAATCAATACATGAAAATGCTTTGAGCAACTCTCTCTCTCTCTCTCTCTCTCTCTCTCTCTCTCTCTCTCTCCCTCCCTCCCTCCCTCCCTCCCCTCTCTCTCTCTCTCTCTCTCTCTCCTCTTGCCCCTTTCTTCCTCTCCCCTTCCTTCCCCAAAAAGGTAGGGACATTGGGGGAGGTGGCTTGAGTAATGGGGTTTAATAAATATATTGAGATGTTTCATTATTTAAAAAACTACTGAATTGATCTAGCACCACGATGCTCACTATAGCAGTCAACTTTCCAGCACTACAACATTCACTACATGTAATTTGGTGCCACATTGCTCACTCAAAATCTAGTTTTTCTTATAAAAAGCTTGAGTTCAAAGAAGGGGTGCCATTTCCCTTGCACCACAGTGCCCTAACACCTTTTTTTTGTTAATTTTAAAATTATTTACATAATTTTAGGTTAATACACTGAGGATTTGCAACTTCTTAAAAATAGGAAGGTTTCAATCTCAAGAATAACTACAAATTATAATTTATATCATCTCCCCTAACACCTAACATCTTACAATGGGCTTCTCCCATCAATTGTACCACCCCCAGTAAACTGCATCATTTAATCTGGTGTTTTTGCTTATGTAGTACTATGAACTCTAGCATCTCTAAATTTTTATCCATAAGCTACATCAGGGTCTTGAGGATGCATTTCATACATCAACACTTAAAACTTTCAAAATTAGAAGGTTTAATAATACACTCATTAACTCACAACTAACCAAACAAAAACTAGTAATGAAAAACCCAGCATCCCTTTCCCTTCATCTTATAAATCTTCTCTTACAACTCTTGTATTAATTAATTTCTCCCAAATCATTTCTCTGATGCCACTTTATAAAGTCCCAAGACATAAAGGAGAAATTAAACCTACTTTTCATATTCATTTAAAAATTCTCAGTCCAACTTTTTATTTCACCTGAGCCATTTAATCATCCAAAATAATATATAACACAAACAGTTAGAATATCCATGCAAAATATCACTTCAGAAATACTTAAATAATAATAATTTAGAATTCAATGATTGTAATAAAATGCTTAAATGCATTCGAAACTATAAAATCATATATACCTTATAACCTCATTTTCCTACTCCTTATCAAACTCAGTATACTTAGCACGACCTTTGTCTTTACTTGAAATATTTTTAAATAATATAATTAGTATAAAACTCAGTAGGCCAACCCCTTCTCCTCCATATCAGAGTTCACGCCATAATTCTTAATTAAAATAAACAAAGTAATATAATTTCTATTTATTCTTCAATTTTGATGTTTTAGATCACATATGAATATGAATGCAAAAATACACATGTATTAATGCCTACTTATAACTCCATTTACCATATACCACCCGCTTGAGGTAGGTGCAAAAAAGAGCCATAACAAAGCAGAGTATAGTATAATATAGAATTATCTCAAAGCCAGAGCAGAATAGAGTAGTCTAGAATAGAGATACATTTGCATTTATCGTAGCACATAATTCAGATTGCACTTTCATTTTCATAATAGAGCTTTTAAATAATATGCATTGCATGATGATAATAATGCAATATATAACTGAGGAATTTAAAGCATGTGAATATTAATTACCAGATTTTATACAATATGTCCTAATTTTGGATGCCTAGTTAAATTTTGAAGAGTTTTACCGATTTAATAACTGATATATAAAATGCAAATTTAACATCTATTGTTAACTATATTGAGGTTTAAAAGTGGCATGTTTATCATAAAAATTTAGAAATTCACATAGAACAAATAGATCAGTAAAATTTTGTATTCTTATGATCAAATTATTCATAATAATATGTGTAATAATATACCAAAAGTTATACGGTAAATTTTTTTTAAAATTAAGAAAAAAACACATATATAAATATGTCCTTTTATAAGTACATTGAAATTGAAATAAAAAATAGAGTATAAGTTTCCTAACTTGAGCTTGACAATTTTTCTAACCAGTTGAACATATAATTTTTTAATTTCAACCTCCAAAATCCCACTTCTCTTTTCTCTCTCCTCTTCTCCTCCCCTTTCCTCTTATTGTACTCCAACAATGATAACTAGTGTGCAAAAATGATTTGAGATATTTTAATATTTAAAAATCACTAACTTGATATAGCATCGTGGTGCTGACCTTCTTAGCACCACTAAGCTCCTAGACAATAATTCAAACTCTCTAGAATATACTCACTAGAGACTCGGCCCAACGGTGGTGCTTCCTGGTGTCGAAATGCAAAACCAATTCCTATTTTTTCTCTATATTTCATGATATCTTAATGCTAATGCATGGCACCATAGTGCCCATATAATAAATTTCCCAACTTTCATTTTCACTTCGCTGATCCAATCCTTAATTACTTATAATCCCCATTTTACATTCTAAGACATAATTGCTAGTTAAATTAAAATTAACAATCATTAATTGATATTTACTTGAATTTCTGATGATGGATATTACACTAAGGCTGTAGTTCTGATCTTTTGACTAGTTTAGGTTTTTTTGTATAGTCATGGTTATCCTATGTACTCATTTCTTCTAGTTTGTAATCATACACCAAAGTTAAAAGATTTTTTTATATATAAATTTTGAAGATGAATGAAATGAAAAAAAAAAAAAAATTTGTTGAGTTTATTTTCAATTCTTTGGAAGTTAATAAGTAGCTATATTGTATGTTAATATTTGAAAGAAATCTATAATGTTCTCCAAAAATCTTCGGCTTAGTCTACCACCATCTAACACCATATGGCCTCTTCTATTAGTTTAGGGTTATATCAAGTAAAGTTCTAACATCTTTTACCTGAGATCTTGGCATCGTGACGATGCCACCCAGTGTAATAACGTCCACCTTAAAATTCTCTTCCCAAAATGGCAGGACAACATCACAACACGCTATTCCCAGAGCCATGGTGCTCCCATAAGCATTTTTCCCTTATGGTTTTTCTCTTCATCATTTCAATCCTTAAACTTATTTAAGATGAGTTGGACATTTTAAATCTTAAATAAAAAAATCAAAGTAGGGTAGGTAAGTATTCATACAAGCTTAATCAAGTCCTGGAGCTTCAAATATTACAACCTTCCCATCAGCTGCAAATACTAACTTAGCAAACTGTGAAATGTAATCATAACTAATAACTCCTACTATACTCTATAACAGAAAAGTCTAAATAAAATTATGCCTATCTTTCATGTCATGTCCCTAGATCTAATTTGGAAGAATTATCTTTTCTAAATTTTTTAATCATCTAGTTGAGTCATTAATATTAATTTATATAAGTTAATAAATCTATCAAAAGAAAATGTTCATTTTCATTTCATCAAAACATGTATTTTATTTCATTTCCAAAAGAAAGCTATTAATACATCTCTTAAATCATCATATCTTAACATTATTTCATGATTACAATGCGAACATATAATACAAAAGAAATACCTAAATCAAAACTGGATCTGATTAGCCTCACTCCACTAGATCCTTGCCCTTCCCTGAAATCATGAAAAAAATATAATGAGAAAAGCATAATAGATCACCATAACCTATCACTACATCCAATGCACATAAAACACAATAATATGCATGTAATTATTCAAGTCATGTCAATATAGTGTGTCTTATCTATACATTTAAAATGTATGAATAGTGATAGTCATAGTGAATCACGATTATTAATAATATGAATTATAAGTAATCATAATTTGGTAAAGGATCGGTAATCATTAGCACAATTCTAACTCAATATCGTATAAAGGCTATGGAAATACTATCATGTGAATCATTAGAGAAATGTTGTTATATGATTGCTCTATTAGTTATCAATACAGGGTAACATCATGAATGTCATTTTTAGGATCTATCATATATATGTGTGTGTGTATTTATGTCATCATGCATCTGCTCATATATCATATCATATATAATATTGCATATGTGTCATATAACTTATGCATGTTCATATTATCTTTAGTTATTATATCATGTGCATATTAATGCAAGTCAGGACATCTAACTAATCATATGGTCTTTTCATGAATATTGTCATATCTTATCATATCATATCACATATTTATGTGTCTGTATGTCGGGTGGCTATCTTTAAGAGTCGTCACTCTTGCTCGTTGGAGTATCTTAACCACTTATAACTCTCTTTCTTGTATCTTATATTAGGATTATACTGCAAATATTTTATTTAAAAGAGATCCTATCGGCCCAGCTTTCTGTATAGAGTATCTTGCTCTAACTAACCTGAATCAGTCTATATCTAGGTAGCCTTTCTTGTAATCACACAAATTTCAATAATATACTTTACAATAATAGTAATTAGCACATGTCATGTGCAAATTCGGTACAATTTACTAGGCATACAAATTTACTCAATATGTTCATTACTATGCATGTATTATGCTAAGATGCATGTTGTGCGTTCTATATCTAGATTTTGACACATTTAGTGGTACTCATTTTATATCTACTTTATCTTGATTATTTACTATCAAATATTACATATACAAAACCACCTTGTGAACTCTCTATATAATCATACCAAAGTGCTCATAATGATGATATTTATAACATATTAAAAGTTATATGATAAAGGTTGATAATAAGAGAAGTATATACATTGATCTAGATATCTAACTTGGTGAAGTCACTTGCCGAGCTCTTAAGAAGTTTTTGGTTTGGCATACATTAATACTTGAGTAAGCAAGTAGCCGATCAATAGCTTGGTTATCCTTCCTTAAGTAGTCGATTGCTATGACCCGCTTCTTCAATACTTAGCATAAGAACCAACTAATAAGTTGTACTTGCTGACTAGTCTAAATTTTTAGATTATAATTGCCTACTTGAGGCAAGTTCTCTTGTAGACCGATGAGTCTTTTTTAGGTTGAGACTGAGTAGAATAAGTTAACTTGGCTTGAACCAAGTTGGCTTACCTTGAACCTAATAATATATATAATAATATATATATAATTATATATATTATTAGATAGGCCTATTAAATCGTACGTCTCATATGAGCTACTATGAAAATATCTTATTAGACTTGTATAAACTTCATAATATGCTAAGACAGTAAACTCTCTCTACCGTCATAATTATTCTAGCATAGAATACTTACATATTTAAGATATACTATCTATAATTTCTGATTTCTTATGTCTTATTTTTAAATGATATTTTTAGATGTTTCAAATGATATTTTATTTATTTCATTATTGTTCATGTTAAATGAATTTAATTATAATTATTTAAATTAATAGTTAATGCACTTCAATTACATATTCTTAGTGAGAGCAAGGCCCCTACTTAAGGAGCAATTATTCTGTGCGGACACGAGATACCAAATCGTCCAGAGGCGAAACAGAATGCGTCATGTCACCCAGTACATAGTGGCATACAATCTCGATACATAGCAAAAAAATAATATAGCGCATTTTGATTCATCTCCAGACATCGTCCGTACAAATTTTACCTACCTAAAGCCACCAAGCCGTGCACACAAATTATTTTAGAGGTTGCCAATGATTAGAACTAAGCAAATTGTAAGATGATTCATGGTTTAATAAAACCCCGTTTTCCTAATATTTGTTTAGGATTCGACCGTCCTCTCACTCAACCTGCAAATACACACAAGGACAAAAGTAAGTGGACGTGTGGGTCCAAAATAGCTTTATATTTTGAAATAAATTTTAAAAAAATTTATGTAAAAATTTAGGATATTAAAAATATAATAACAACAACGTCAACTTTTTATCTAATTATATGGATTAGCTATGCCAATTCTTTCTCTATTATATCTTATTAAGAGTTAAATTTAATAAAAAAATTATTTCTATTATTTTCTAATAAATTTTATTTTTAATCTATTTTTATCTTTTTTAATATAGGATAAATCTATTGAATCCACTCTCCGAATCAGATCATCAAAAGACAGACATTTTATATGACCAAACCATTTAGGTGAATCTCAAAAAATCTTCTGCCAACCTTATAAGGTGTGTAATCATTTTGCATTCTATTTGTAAGTATAAAACCACTCATCAACTCGAGCATCCTTATCTCGGCAACATTTAATTTAATTTTATATTTCTCTTTTAATTATCAATATTTTGCATCATAAAGCATTGGATTAGTAATTAAAAATAATTTTAAATATTTTAACTTATTTTCAAGATAAATATAATATATAAATAAATTATATTATTCTCGTATTAAATCGAATTGAAATTTAATCACAACATTGCATTCATATAGATATAAATCTCAAATTTATATAAAAAATCTAAACTTCTAACTAATAAATTAAGATGAACTGCATGCTCAAAATGTTAGTTCCTAAATGAAACCAACACCCACATACACCGACAGCACAAGACCCTCACACTTAGGGGTGTCAATTGGGGTAAACGGGTCGGGTTCGAGTCGAATCCGACTTAATTCGACTGTAAACGAGTTGACATTAACCCAACCCGGTTGTGCAAACAGATCAGGATTGTCAAACGGGACTCGACGCATGCGGGTTACCGAGTTGACCCGAGTCGACCCTGACAGTTAGAAATCAGTGCTCATGTGCGCTACATGAGCGAGCTGCGGCACACAACGGGTTTGTTGACTCCGGCCGACTGGTCATCTGGGACCTCTAGGTCCCTTAACTCACAAGACGTGACGACGCTGGCAGGATGGAAGATTTAGGCAGAGCAGCATCGCGGAAACCAGCAGTGGCGTCGACCCGGCAGGACTGTGGCAGTGGCCAGCAATAGCGACATGGGAAGACATATTTCAGTTTTTAGACTCGACCAAGCAGGCGGGACGGTGGCAAACATCAACACACGACGTGATTTAGGCCTCAACTAACGGAAGTAGCGGCACGCAGTCATTTGACGCGGTTGATGAAACATTAGACATGACGACGTGATTGACGACAGCGATTCGAGTGACGCAACGATGTTGACGAGATAGGTCACGCGTGGGTTGTTATCAGGTCAACCCAAGTTTGTTTCGAGTTTTCGGATCAACCCTAACCCAAAATGATTTACAAAATGGATCGGAATTATAAATCCAAATCCGACCTATACACCAAACGGATTGATCCGAACCCGAAATTTTTCGGATCGAATTCGAGTGAAATTTTGGGTCATGTGAGATTTTGGCACCCCTGACTTTTTTTGCCATCAGCCTTCTACCCGTACGAACGGTGCTACAGCAACGTAGCGGGAGAAATTTCCCTCTGTTGTCCAAATTGACTTTATCGTGCACCAAACCCATCACCAACCGCAGTCCTCAGATTTATCATAAATCACTAACCACATAAATAAAAAAAAATAAAAAATAAAAAAAATAAATAGTAAAAAAAAATTTAAATTTAAATAAATAGTAAAAAAAACTAAAAAAGTCTAATGCCTCGGCTGTCTTCCTCAGTCTCTCCGCTCCACCAACTCCCCTATCTCTCCTTCACAGTTTCCACTATATAAATTCTCTCTTTACAGATCCCCTTCTCGCACCTAACCTTCCTTCTCGCACCTACCCTTCCTTGCTTTGTCATCTTCTTCCCAGCTTACTTTCCTCCCTCTCGTCGGAAGCAATGGGCAGCGTGTCGTCGGAGAAGACCGTCACTGGCTACGCCGCTCATGACGCTTCCGGCATCCTCACCCCTTTTACATATACCCTAAGGTATCAACCAAACTATCAAAGCTCTCGATGACTACTCACTCATCGCCTTACAAAATTTCCTTTTTTGTTTTCGCAGGCAAACTGGGCCGGAGGATGTTCTGATAAAGGTGCTCTATTGCGGCATCTGCCACACAGATATACACCAGACGAAAAACCACCTTGGCATGTCCAAATACCCGATGGTCCCTGGGTAATTAATATCGTATTTACTATCGCCTGTCCAACTCTAGCGCTTCGTCCTCTTTTTTTTGGTACTCCTTTAAGTATCTTAATCATTTAATAAAAATAATCAAGTATTGCAACTATAAATAAAAGACAATCTTTGATAAGATAAACTATCTGAGCTTCGCACAAAAACCAATTTTTTTTTTAGAACAAAAAATTTTATTATTTAGGGGCGGAGGCGGTGGTGTAGCAGGATTTAACCTAAATCCTTCCAAACGACAACAATGGCCGCTGTTACTGCCGTTGCTTCTGCAGCAAGCTCCCAGCGTGAACTCCTCGCTTCTTTGCCGTCGAGGGTTTGGGGATTTGGGGGACGGGATTTTGGGGGTGAAAACGGAGGATTTCGGATTTTACTTTTTTTTTTTGTTCAGATTAATGGATATGAAAAAAAAAAGATTAGTAATTAAAATTTGAAATTAATCGTAATAATAATATTAATTAATTGAGACAATATTAATTTAAAAATAAAATTATTTGCGATTTATTGTTTAAATAAAATTTATTATATTTAGTTAATTTATAAATTAGTAATAGTGATTTATTTTTTATTATTATTAATAGTGATTTATTAGGATATTAATCATAGTTAATATAGTTTAATTAATTAATTATATAATTGATAAGAAAATAAATATTAAAATTTATCCAATTAAAATAAATAAATATATATATAAAATAAACAATTAATTTAATATCAATAATTAATATTTAATTGATTAAATTTTATTAGAATGATTAATTGATTAATTGATGATTTATTAGGATATTAATCACAGTTAATATAAATTTAATTAAACAATAGAATTGATAAAAAATAATAATAATTAAACCAATTAAATTTAATATATATTAAAGAATTAGCTTAATCTCAATAATTAATATTAGAAATTTATTTTTAGATTAATTCATATTATTTTTAATTTTGTTTTATTTGTCTAAATAAAAATTATTATTTAATTTACCTTTTTGCCAATCTATCAGGCATGAGGTGGTCGGAGAGGTGGTGGAGGTAGGCTCTGATGTGACCCGATTCCACACCGGCGACACCGTCGGTGCCGGTGTGATCGTCGGTTGCTGCCGCACCTGCGAGCCTTGCAAGGCCAACATCGAGCAGTATTGCAGCAAGCGCATATGGTCCTACAACGACGTCTACACGGATGGCAAACCCACCCAAGGCGGCTTCGCCTCCGCCATGGTCGTCGATCAAAAGTCAGTCAGGCATACACACAAACACCTTGCGTTCATCAACCCATTGATCTAACATAATCGATTTTTTAATGAATAGGTTTGTGGTGAAGATTCCGGCGGGGCTGGCAGCAGAGCAGGTGGGGCCACTTCTGTGCGCGGGGCTAACGGTGTACAGCCCACTGAAACACTTCGGGCTGATGAGAAGCGGGTTGAAGGGGGGAATACTAGGGTTGGGTGGGGTGGGGCATATGGGAGTGAAGATAGCGAAGGCGATGGGGCATCATGTGACGGTGATAAGCTCGTCGGATAGGAAGAGGACGGAGGCGATGGAGCATTTGGGTGCGGACGCGTACCTTGTGAGCTCCGACGAAGCGGCGATGGGGGCCGCGGCGGAGGGATTGGATTACATTATTGATACGGTGCCTGTGTTCCATCCACTGGAGCCGTACCTGCCGCTGCTTAAGGTGAACGGGCAGATCATCCTGATGGGAGTCATCAATCAGCCGATGCAGTTCATCACGCCCATGATTATGCTCGGTGAGCACGCTGTTCGGACTTTTTTTTTTTTGTCTTTTCTTTTTTTGCTTTTATTGTCGTCCCCTTTATCTTTTGCGTTTTGGGGCTCTTTGATTTATACGTCTGAAATCAAACACATAGGTAATAAAAATAATGGAAATGCCTGATAGAATTTTTCTATAAAAATGCTATCTCAATTATTGTTTTACACAAGGCGGAACCGGCCTTAATTTTTAGGGGGCCAAACTTATAAGTGTTGAGATTTTTTTTTGTTCATATCCTTGGTCATTGTACGCTTTGTAAATATGTCAGGGTTCAACGGGGCAGTGCCTCTAGGCAGTGTTCGACCTTACTATTTTTGCATTCTCTTTACTATTTCTCTTTGTATTTGGTTCATCGTTCTCTAACAATAACACTTATACACAACTTGTTTAATTATGCTGGGGCAATTTCTTAAAGATTATAGTATTTTAAAACTTTTAGGGGGGCAATTGTCTAAAAATCCTTATAATAAAGACCAAAAAATAGAGGGGGGACAAATTACCTAAAGAATCATATAATAAAGAATTTATTTTATTTTTTTAGGGGGGGGGGGGGGGGGCAATCCCCCCTGCCTCTGGTTTTACAATTGGACAATAATTTGTAATTAGCAAAACTAACAAGCATTATCATAGAGAGAATTTTTTCCAATACTACCTATGATCATCACTTTATTTGGGGTATTTATTATTTAGTGTCACAACACGAAGAACTTGCAAACCATTTAAGCACAAGCACCATTTATTATTGATGAATCCTGGCGTTTAGTTATTGATTTGTTCAAGCACAGGTACATTTCAAACAAAATCTATCATTATTTAGTTGTATTAGGCTATTAGCTTACCGGTTCTTTTAGAAGTTCAGCGACCTTTGTTTGAATTGAAGCAAATGAAATTCCCAGTATCCAAACATGTCCAAATCTTAGCGAGTTCTTCAAATTTGTTGGTATAAAAATGCTTTTCAAAATTTTCTTTTTATCTAAGTACTTGTGGCTAATGATACCATGGTTTAAAATTGCGCAATATGAGGCTCGCCTTGAGGCCCGCCTTTGTGCAATTCCAGTAAAAAACGCCTCGATGCTTACGCCTCGAGCTTTTTTTATGAGGCTTGCGCCTCAACTTGGTTGAGGCCCGCCTCGCCTCACGCTATATATATTAAAACTTACATAAATCTTGATATAAATGCCCGACATTGGACTCTATAGGAGAGGAGGAAGGGGAGAGAGCAGTTCACCATAATGATGATTCAAATGAAAAACCCCTTAGTGATGATAGTGCTGATGACTTATGAGTTCTTCTGTGATATGTCATTGCTATTTATTTTTGAAATTTGGAATTATATGTTAATGAAAAGAATACTGGGATTTGGGAAATATAGAATTTTGAGTTGAATTATATTTCATGTTGTCTTATTATTGAGATATTTTTTGATTTCACTTCATATCTTATGCTTTTTTATGTTTTATATTATTCACTCATTAGTATATAAAAAATTTGATCATTTTATGTTTACGCAATCTTTTGATTTTGAGGCTTACGCTTCAAAACGCCTTGAGGCTTACGCCTCGTCTCACGAATGAAAAACGCCTCAATACCCGAATATGCAATTTTAAACATTGAATGATACTGAAGTTTTCTTTTTTTGTAAATATGATTTTTTTAAATTACAGGCAGAAAGTCCATATCTGGAAGCTTTATTGGTAGCATGGCTGAGACTGAAGAGATGTTGGAGTTCTGTGAGAAGAAGGGTTTGAGCTCCATGATTGAGATTGTGAAGCTTGATCAGATCAACGAGGCTATGGAGAGGTTAGAGCGCAATGATGTGAGGTATCGCTTTGTTGTTGATGTTGCTGGAAGCAAACAGATTGCATAATTTCCCACCAAACATATAGAGATAATCAATCTACGTTGGTTTTATAATTCCAAGGGAGGATTCTTCTTTCTTCGTCATATTTCTTTGTTTTCATTATTGTACTGTGTGATGTACGAAGCTTACTTCTGTCATAATGGTTTTTTATCAATGGGTTTGGCAGTAAAGTTGAAATTTTTTTCTTTTTATTCCTTGGGAAAGTGAAATAATGCTCTTGCTTCTCATCGTTTTGGGAGATCAGTCCAATTGCTAGCAAGTTTCAGATCTAGATTTTGTTCATTTCATGCTGCAAACTGTGCTCTTTTAGATCTTATTACAGATTAGCAAAAAGAACTACATGATTCAGATCTTTAACTGGTTAGTTTATTTATTCTTTAACAAATTAGGAATTTATTACATCATTACATTCTTTTATTTTGTTTATGTTTTGAGTTGCTTGACTTTGTTGTGTGTTAGAAAATTTGCAGCTCAGGTTGAGAGTAGGACATCAATTGACCATGAAAGTTGAAGGTTGGCATTGAAGGTGGGTCATCAAATGATAATGAAAGTGTTGAGAAAAAACCTTGGAGGAAGATGGATCTCGATTTTGAATCTTTCTCTTGACCAAGGTTCACCACCAATTTTTCTTGGATGGTTGCACCAAGGGAGAGAAGAGAGGGACAATAGAGGCAGAGATCACACTGATTTTGGAAGAAATCAGAACTCAAATTTTATTCCTTCTCAGTTAAGTGTTCTAGAGATGAGGATGCTCAGGTGGATGAGTGGCTTTGCCCTTAGAGATATGATACGAAATGTGCATATATGTGAGAAGGTTGGAGTAGTTTCAATGGAAGATAAGATTAGAGAGACTCATCATAGATGGTTTGGTCACATAAAACGATAGCCCTTCAATGACCTGGTTAGGAAAGTAGAGGTATTAGATTTCGCTTATGTTAAGAAAGAGAGAGGTAGACCTAAAAAGACTTGGTTAGAAAATATTAGAAATGATCTTTCTTTATTAGATTTAAATGAGAATTTGACTTTTAACATGACATAATGGAGAAAAATGATTCATGTAGCCGATCCCACGTAGTGGGACAAAGGCTTGATGTTGTTATTGTTGTTGTTGTTGCATTTATTGAAATAAATACAAAGCACACCCATTTATACTAAAACAACCTAAAGGAGAAAAGCAGCAAAATAAAAAACTAACATGTAAAACTGAAACTAACATACAAATTAGATCAAATACTAGCAATCTCCACCTTGGTCAAATTTTACAAAGTATTAATAAAAAGATGGTGATTCTCACAATAGCTTTGAATCTATTTTTCATTCATCTTCGGAATCATATCCATCTAAATTTAATGTAAGTACTAAGCTTGCGTCTTCTTTGAGCCCAGGTTCTTGTCATTTCACTCTATTCAAACAATTCCTCTTAAAATGCCTTCCTTTATGGCAATGATAGTACTTCCTGTTGAAATTTGTTTAATATGAATTAGATTGTTAAACCTAAGCTTATGTCCTAGCGGCTAAACCAGGGGGGGGGGGGGGGGGGGGGGGGGGGGGGGGGGGGGGGGGGGGGGGGGTGAATTGGTAATTAAAAATTTATCCCTCTTTTAAAAATTTTATACCGAAAATAACTTTAGTGAATTTTGTAGAAAACGTTTTTTTTTTTTTTCAACCACAAGTTAAAACAATAAAAATAAAAGCAGCGGAGAAAAAATAAAAGACACAAGTTTTATAGTGGTTCGGTCAAATACGACCTACATCCACTCCCCGGAGGCACCCTCTGAGTATTGCATTAATACCACTAGTGACTCTCCTTTTGCACTCAGAGCAAGGCGGAGAAGCCTTTACAAAACTCTCTTCCACCACTACCAAGTGCGGCAGAGAACCGTCGTCCATTTACACTATTCAAGTGTTGGCAGATAACCATCCGTCCTTTTACACTCTCCTAGTGTAGGCAAAGAACCCTTCGCCCTTTCACACTCTCCAAGTGTGGGCAGAGAACCCTTCAGCTGTTCACACTCTCCAAGTGTAGGCAGAGAACCCTTCGTCTGTTCACACTCTCCAAGTGTCGGCAGAGAACCCTTCAGCTGTTCACACTCTCCAAGTATAGGCAGAGAACCCTTCGTCTGTTCACACTCTCCAAGTGTCGGCAGAGAACCGGATCTCCTTGACAGATCTTCTCACAAGAAATCTAGAAGGACGAGAGAAAAAGAGTGAAGTATTCACAAACCACAAGTGGAGACTCTTACCTTTGAGTACCAAGTAAATCCTTCTCGCTTTAGTAGTAAGAATCCTCCTTCAAGCACTCTCTCCTTGACTCTCCCTTCAATTGGCACGAAGATCAGTAGGCAAAAAGATTAAGAGACAGTTTTATTTGGACTTTATATAGGAAAGACACGAAAAATCGTCCAAAGACTGTTGATTTTCAAGTCTGTACATAGTGGATCGTCCCGTAGGAATCTACTTAAATCAGTTGCATACGAACCCAATGTATATAGGTACGAACTGACTTCGTACTCGATCATCGTCCGATCGAACGATGTTCATCGGTTCATCCGGTACGAACAGTTATTTCATGGGTTGGTTTCGACAAACTGCAGGACGTTACCAAAATTTCAAAAGACAGAGCATTTCGTCCTGGGACGAATGGGAGTTCGTCTGGACGAAAATTTTCTAGAGAACATTTCGTCCTGGGACTAATAGGAGTTCGTCTGGACGAAAATTTTCAAGAGAGCATTTCATCCTGGGACGAATAGGATTTCGTCTGGACGAAAATTTTCTAGAGAGCATTTCGTCCTTGAACGAATAGAAGTTCGTATGGACGAAAATTTTCCAGAGAGCATTTCGTCCTAGCATGAACAGGATGAATCGTCTGGACTATTCAGCACAAAGTGAGAATCCAGAGCAGATCGTCCCAGGACGAATTGAGAAATTCGTCTGGACGATCAGGACTTAGAAAAGTTTTCTCACTTCCTGTTCGTTCCATTGCTCTTCCGAGGGGATTAACTGACTTGATCGTCCCGTACAAACAAGGTTCGTCCCGTACGATCAGTGTGATTTTTAAAGATCTCCCCAAGTGTGTGTGTGCTAAGCTTATTCAATTAAAATCATATTTTCTCAAACTCAATTACAATAAAAATTACAAACTTCAATTTACAAACTATCTCATGCTGAATTTTGATTTGAAGTCTTCATTAGCCTGGAGTTCGATTATCCTGAAATGTTAGTCCACACAAGAGCAAAAATAATTTTTTCAAAAAGTGTTAGGAGAAAACAAAGCTTAAAACAATAATATTTGGAATCATCAAAACTATAGAAGTTGCAAGAAGATAAAACATGCAAATAACAACTCTCTTAACACTTCCACTTTCTTCTCTTCTTTAATTTATAATATTTTTTGAAATTCTTTTGACATTAGAACTGATTTAACTTCAATCATACTAAGTTTTTTTTTTTTTATTTTCATATAGCATCATCATGTCAACGATGTGTTTGTAGGACTTTAATTGAGAACAATGAGGAGCAATGCATTGATTATCTTCTTCAATTCTAAAATCAACGTTCTTGAGATCAAGAATGATCTTGTTGAATTCATCCAAGTGTTTCTGAGATCTTTATTCTCATCAATTTACAATTTATACAAAGATGTCTGCGAATCCAAATGATTGGCGAGTGATCTCTTCAAATAAAGCAATTCAAGCTTCTTGAAGACCTCCACCGCTGAATCTTCCTCCACCACTTCTCTTAATACTTCATCGCCAAGAAAAAGAAGTATCACATTGTGTGCTTTTGGTTGAATTTCCTTGCCTTCTCCTTGTCTGCTATAGCCGCCAGACTTTCCTACAAAATTGCATCAAAAATTCACCGGTGAACTAGAAGAGCTTTGATCTTTATTCTCCATAAGTTGAAATCACTCTCAAAAGTGAACATGACAATCTCAAATCTTTGTATCGACATTATATGGAACACTTACTAAAAAAAACACCTAGGAAGAAGAGAGCTTCTTGAAACTACCTGTTGTCCAAAAAAAAAAAAGACAATAAAAGCCTAGTTGCTGCTCTCCTCCACCTATTCACTCGAATCCACTACTTTGGACAATACCTTGTTGTGAAGCCACTATTTCTTGCAATGGGCAAAAACAATGTTTATTGCGGTGGTCCTAAAAATGGTGTTGTAAGTTAATCCTCGCCTCTTCAATAATTTCTGGCAAACATGATTCTGCTCCTAAGCACGCACCTGAGCCTGCCTATAGCCCTGTCTCTCGTCTGCACTATTGTCCCATCACCCTCCACCAACACCTTTGCGTGTTCTGGCCAACAACCCTAGTCCACACACTCATATTCCTTGCACACTCATGCATGCTCCAACGTGCGACTATGTGCAAGACACTACTTCGATCCTCTCAGCCCAGTGCCCACCCACTTCTCGCTCCTAGCTTTCGCTTATGCCTCACATACCTACTCCTGTGCGGCCTGCCTCCAGCTTTTGAACATGAAAGCTGTGTTCGTCCCAGCCCATCTACCCATACTCAAGCGATCAACCGCGACTCCTGCATGACTTGAGTGCCCGTGGCTTGTGGTCTATTCTTGATCATAAAAAACTTCCTCTTTGATCACCACCGCCAAGCTCTGATACCATTTCTTGAGAAAAAAATCTTGGAGTAGAAGCCCGTACCTATGATTATGCATAGAAGCCTGTATAAAATCAAATCACTTTCACCTGCTCAGTGTGGCAAAGTATCCAAAATCCCTTTCACCTCCTAAGTGCAGCGGTGTAGCCAAATTCTCTTTCACCTCCTTAGTGTAGCAGAGGGCTGAAATCCTTTCACCTCCTCAGTGCGATGGATGGCCAAAATCCCTTTCACTTCCTTAATGCAATAAATATACAAAATCCCTTTCACCTCCTCGGTATGGAGGAAAGCCAAAATACCTTTCATCTCAGTGTGGAGGAGAGCCAAAATACCTTTCATCTTCTCGGTGTGGAGGAGAGCCAAAATCCATTTCACCTCCTTGGTGCGGCAGAGTATCTGGCAACGTTTGACACCAAAGGATTATTCACAGAGCTTCACTCAAAATAAATACTAACACATGGAAGAAGTCAAGTGCAAGTTAGTCGGAGTAACCATGTGAAAACCTCTCTCATACTCTCTTGAAACCCAAAAGGATATTCTCCTTATCACACAATCTTACCCTTTCTTTCATTTTCTCAATACTCTCTCTTCAGCACTCATGGAAGAAACACATCTTTGACTACCAAAAGACTCCTTAGAAAATATAATAATAGTTTATATAGAGAGCATAAAAAACTCTAATTATTCAATTTTGCTGACTCAATTAGTAAAGTATGATTTAAGGATCGCACAATTTTAATTAGTTCAATGTCATCATAGATCATCTTGTACGATTATAAATCGTACAGTGCAATTAGTTCAAATTAAACATCAGATCATACATAATGTAGCAAAGTAATCCATAGTTTCATTTGGTGGTTCGTACCGTCCAATACATTCTAGGAATGTACAACCTATAATTAATGCATACTTGATTTGATTCCTAAATCCATGCACCAAAATTAGGCAACATTAATTAAATATCGTACAATATGAATAGTTAAATTTTCAAAATTCAAATTTGCCTATTTTAAGTAAGTTGGATTTGATGGCGGGCTTTTTTAATGTAACTAATTATATGATGTAGTTCGTACAGTATGATTAGTTATAACTCAAATTTATTTCTCTCATTTAAATTAAATATTTTAATTAATATTTATTTAAATTGATCATACAGTACAATTAATAGAAAAATTAAAATATTTATTTTTCAACTCTCCTTATGTGTGTGTGTATAGTTGCTAAACTAATATATACCATATTCCAGATATTAACTCATGAAAAATAATAAAATTACATACTCTTTCAAAATAAGTCTAACTTATGTAATACTTTCTCTTTCAAAATAAGTCTAACTTATGTAATACTTTCTTGAGCTCTGATTCTTTATTGATGTTTTGTGTATGTTGAAAATAAAATGTTAATGATGTACACAGAAAAATTTGCAGCATTTTAATGCAAGAGAAATTAAATAAATATCCAATAATCATTATAATCATAAAAATATAAGATCAAGCTCCCACATTGAAATAATATAATCCTACTTTGATATGATATTTTAAAAGAATGTTATCATCTAAGAAGGTGATCATGACATCTTCAGTGAGAGGACACTCCTTCAATTATTCCTCACAAAGTATAATTTAAAAAACTCAAGTTCAAGCAAATTTTTTATAAGAGTATACAAAGCTCAAGGGACAACATGACAGCATTGTGGAGACTAAGTTGGATGCTTTTTTAAATAAGAAATTATATTAAAATAATCTCTAGATGTGAGGTAGGTATTTTTTATGTTGTCTTAACTTCCTTGGGGAAGAGGCTTATCATGATCTTGGGTGATAATATTCTTCCACTTATTTTGGATCACATGTTTACAAGATTGGGATTGAAGTGCTTTACCACTTTTTAATTAACTAAGGTTTTAGAGTTGTTTTATTGGGTTCATAGTTTTATGAGTTAATAAAATAATAATTAAATAATTTAAAAACTGAAAAATTCAATTATAATTCAGGAGAATTCCAAATAATTTTCTATGAACTCATAAAACTATATAAAATAATAGATTAAATAGATTGAAATAACATCAAATTAAAAAAAAAAATCTGACAAACCAATAATAAAAGTTTAAACAACAAAATCAGAAAAATTACTTTGTTGTATTTTGAGATGTTAGTAAAAAGTCACCTCACCCTTTGGTTGAGGTGCACACCTATTTATGTCTGGGATGTTTTTAAATGTTAACTTTCATCTTAGGGTGAATATTTTGCATTTAAAACATTCTTCAAAATCCCAAAATAAAAACAATGCAAACTTCTAAAATTCAAATAAAAATCATAAAATATTAAAGTCTTAAATTGAAACCATCCATAAAAGAAATTAAACAAATTGAAAATTGAAAAAAAAAAAAAAAAAACTAATAACATAGTGACACTATCATTATCTAAAACACACACTACATGAAAATCGCATATTTCAGGCAGATTTCAAAATTTTCTGGTAGAAAAAAATTCGCCGAAAAGTTTTTCTTGCCAAATTATTTCACCGGAAAAGTTTTTTGGCTGCTGTCAGACGGAAAAACTCCGCCGGAATAACAAAACAATTTTAGAAATTTAATTTTCCCAACCCCAACCCGCTACCCCCGCCCATAGGTGCGCCCGGACACTAGATATTGGATAAAAACATTAGCCTTAATCTTTCAAATGTATGTTGTCTTTATTTTCCAAATTTTACTTTTTCTGCTTTGATATATACTCTTTCCAGTTTTATTGAATTAGAATGTGTTAAATCTTTAATTACAAAACATAAACCAATATTAAAATTAAAAGTCAGCTTAATTACAAGATTTAATCATAAATTTAATTTAAAACCTTAGTTAGGCAAATAACATATGAAAACTCATAACTTGACTAACATTCAAAATATCTGATTTACAAACACTAACATCTTGAAAATTGGTATGATACAAAGAACATGCATGCTTGATTTTAGGAAAGCTTGATTTTCTTTTATCGTAGGTTTTCTATGATCAAAATTCTTTCTATGAAATTAAATAATCAAATAAAACAAACTAAAAATAACATCTAGAATTTAAAAAAAAAAAAAAAGCTCCTTGAATATAAAACCAAAATAAAAATAAAAATATTACATTAGCTAAAAGGTAAAAGCATTTATTTCATTCATGTCTCAGTAGTTTAGCTTGGTGTCTAAGTTGTAAGTCTCAACTCCTAAAATAATAATAGTCTGGCATATATTACATTGTGTAGATACCTTGACTGAATGGTTTTGAACCGATTAAGTTAGCTTAGTTGGTAGTCATCACCAGGTAGAACTATAATTCCAATAGAGCCGACCTTTCTTAAACCCTTGATGAGGTGAAAGTTGTAAGCCCCATTATATATATTTTCTTAGACATGGTTTTGAGTTACTACCAATGTTTCAAATTGCACAATTTAGTATTGAGGCATTTTATTTCAATAAGATGAGGCATGAGCCTCAAGTCATTTTGAGCATAAGTTTCAAAATTAAACTAATAAATTGATGAAAATATTACAAATAAGTACCATACTAACATCAAAGTAAAATATTAATTTAATATCATAAAAAGTTAAAGTAAGGCCATTAAAAGTCATGCATGACTATAATTAAAACTAAGTAGATAATCTATCGTAGTCCTATTTCAATGTAAACAAGTAGTTCAATATCATAATTTATGAATTTAAAATTCCTTTTCTTTCACCACTAGGAGGATATTCACTAAATTTATCATTGTATTTTATTTTATATATGCTTCCTCCCTCCTACTAAAAATAAAGAAATGGGTTCAAAACAACAAGAGGAGTGGCATTGGAGGAGAAATGGCATTGGTGAAGCTACGATGGAGACATAATAGGATCGGGTATGGACATAAGGGTTTTCTTTGTTGTGCGGCTTAGAGTTTGAGGCTGTGAAGTTCTTCTCAAGTTTGATTTGATTTATATATATTTAATGTGTTTAATAATATGTAAGAATTTTATAAATTTTAATTTTAAAATTTCTTAAACCCAACTGAGACGTAAACCTCATCTGGTAAGCATGAGGCATGCTCATTATAATATATAATATATATATATATATATATATATATATATATATATATATATTGAGGTGAGTCTTGCGGCAAGCCTCTAATTGTGTAATTTAAAACCATGGTTACTACTTTATAGTGTTCACATTAGTTTTAGGATCTTAAGCTAATTTGCCACATCAGAAGTCTTCAATTCTTAGGCATTTTCTCAATTTTATGATGATGAAATGTAAGTCATGGGTTTCTAATAAAATAAACAACTCAAACACTAAATTCTAATTTTTAAACTTTAAAGCCCAATATAAGATAGTTTGGAGTACTTTTGAGCTTGGGAACTCCAATACTCCCTACTCTTCTTCCTCTAGCTTTTGAAAGAGCTATTTCAAATTTGAACTAATCACATTTGAATTTCTAAAATAAAATCCTTGTGTAAACATTGAAATTCTATAATTATTTATCACAACTTTAATCATGAGTATTCTCAAATGATCATATCTTTTGGGATGTAATCAATTATAAGGGCTTGCCTTTTGGATAACCAATACCACAAAGTAAAATTAACTTTATCTTAGTCAAATGAGATAGGGAACAATCAATGGGAATATAGTTAAAACCCTATTTTTATTATAAAATCCATTGTAGAATATTATTTCTCTTTTGAGATGATAAAATATTATCTATGTCATTTTTTATTATAAAAATAGATTGTCAAATTTGTAGTTTATTTTTTCCACACCTACAATATTTCCATCATAGCTTTGACTTGCATCTCAATTATTTAATTGATTATGCAAATTAGAGAGAGATACAATAAGGGGTACTATAGAAGAAATATTTGAAAGTTCGTTAAGGGATGTTAAGCCCTTGTGAACTAGCCCAAAGTTAACCGAGAGGGGGGGGGGGGGGGTGAATTGGTATTTAAAAATTTTCTCAGTAAAAAATACAATCTTAAACTAAACGAAAATTCACCACAAGAAAATCGAAGTGCAGAAATTAAATGCGAAAAAATAGTAAGAAAGAACACACATAAATTTATAGTGGTTTGGTCAACTTGATCTACGTCCACTCCCCGGAGCATCTCCTCTGAGTGTTTCACTAAACTCAGTGACTCTCCTTTTTCTCCCACATCAAGGCGGAGAAGTCTGTACAACCCTCCTTTCCACCAACCCTGATGAGGCAGAGAACCCAACTCCTTTTTCTTCCTCCTGAAGCACATAGAGAACCCAACTCTTTTTGCTTTCTCCTGAAGCAGGCAGAGCCCAACTCCTTTCGCTTCCTCCTGAAGCAGATAGAGAACCTTGATTAGTTGCTGAAGTAGACCTCTCTCAAACCTCCAAGGAACCAGAGACGATGACCGAAGAAGATGACCTGGATCCTTGCTTGGAGCAAACTTTATGAAACCCCTCATAAACTCTCCCTCACAAGATCCTCTCTCTCTCTCCCAACCTCTCCCTCTCCTCTTGGTTCTCTCAGGTCAAGACAACATCAAAAAATACAATCTTGGATAAACAAGAGGACTTAAATAAAAGAGCTTCGAAATTACTGATAATTGCAATAAACAGACAATATTATCCAAGATGATATTCTGATCATCCTGTATAATTAGTTCACATCATTGAATATTGTCCAGAACATTGCCCTGAATGTGTGTCTAAACGATGAAAAATTAAATTGATCGTCCATGATGATTTCACAATCGGCTTTGATGATTAGTTCAAAACGAGCAATATCATCCAAAACATCACCCTATTTGCATGTCTGGACGATAGAAAAATAACTGATTGTTCAGGATGATTTGGGATCATCCTGGCCGATTAGTGCAAAAAATAATACACATCATATAGAACATTGTTCTGGTCGTTTAGGAAAAAACTAAGGTTTGTTTAACTGATCGTTTCAGATGACCCTACGATCGTCTAGGATAATTCAATCGAGCAATCAAACCTTAATTACTTTTCTTAATTACTAAACTATTTTAGGCATAATTGTACTGCATCGTCTAAGACAATGTCAAAAAATAAAACATGCCTAAATAGATCTAGCAGCTGATTCTTTTTTATTTGAGCATATCATCCTGGACGATGCTAATATCGTCCAGGACGATTTGCTTAATTACAGCTGCCTTAACCAAGATGTACTGATTAGGATTTTTATTTTTAATTGATAGTCCATGACAATTTGGGATCGTCCTGGAAGATATGATCAAAAATAAAAAAACTCTAAAATAGTCAAAAATTTTCCTTCGAGTGTGTGTGTGCAAGGCTACTTGGCATTAGGACCCACATTATTACAATAAACTCAAGAAAAGGTAAAATAAGCTTAACAACAGTGTACAGATTGACTCAGTCCTAATATATCCAATCTTGAACTGTCTTGATTTGTAATTTGATCTTGTAGAGCTGAAATGTTAGTAGGTAAGACAACTGTAAAAAAATAAAATTGTCAAAACTATTTGTTATCATCAAAAATTATAATTCATGAATCCATATTCGTAATATTCTTCCCCTTTTAGATGATGAAAAATAATCAAAACTAATTAAAACATGAACATAAATAAAGTAGTACGACGAAACAACTCAAACACTACTCCCCCTTTTGACATCACAAAAATGAGGAGGAAACGAGAAAAGAAAAGAAGAACATAAAACAATATAAAAAATGATAAGCAAAGTTTTTTTTTATCAAAGCACGAATATGATAAGTTTTTCATGTGATTGAATTAAAAATTTATAAGCATCAATGAGTTAACATCATCGAAATCTAAAAAAATGGCAGAATAATCGATCCTGTTAGCCCTAGCTAGGACTTCTTTCAAGGCAAATCATCTTTTAAAAACAAAAATCTAACTCAGAAAAAACTAATTAGATAAGAAAAAGAGATCCTTTCAAAATTTGGTTCCAGAAAAATATCTTATAGAATAATATATCAAAGTAATTTGTCACAATCACAAAATTCAAAATCAAGGCTTTGAAAATATCAAATGACACATAAATTCTTTTAAAATTTAAAGGTTTGAAAGAGAAGGAAGCTTGCCTTTTGTGAGCTCATTTTATGCCTCTTGTCAATTTATTGGAGTAATTTATGCATCTTTTGATTTCTAATACACTTTGTTTATCTTTCAATTTTTTTAGCGGTCATTGCACATCTTTTCAGTTTTTCTTTTTTTGGGCTCATTTTCTACCCTTGACTTTTTTTTTTTGGCAAGCTAGATCCCTTTTAAAACTTTTAAGTACTCTCTGTTGTGAGAATATCTTACAGATATTAGAGAAGAAAAACTCACTATCTAATATAAGGAAGAATGAATCATAAAAAAGAATCAAATTCATATGATAAATATAACGACAAGATTATGAAAGTTTAAAAATAATATAAAGGCTTTGAACACTATATATATATAAGATAGATTACTGTAGCAAGATAGAAAATATCTCAATCGCAAAGTACAGTTATTAATTTGAGATAGACTTTTGTTTAGAAAAGAAAATTATACCGTTAAAAAGAAGTTAGAGGAAGGGAAACAATCAACGGTGTTTCTTCCCTAAACTGATTTAGGAATGTCAAACATTGACTAATAATTTTCAAAAATAAAAAACAATGTATAAAATAACATTTCAGCTATGACAAAAAAGAAAAGCTTAAAAGAAAAATATGAACATCAAAGATGAAAATACTACAAAAAATAACAAATAAAAAACCAACAGTCAAAACTAAAAAGAAAGAATAGAAAATAACGAGCAATAGATAAAAAAGTATATAAATTAGAATTTATTAAACAACAAGTTTATGCAATTATGTATCGTGAGCCTTTGTTGTCTATGTACCACATGCTCTCACGAGATCTTTTGTGAGAGCACACCTACAAAATCATCAAACGTCAGATTTAGGAACTCAAATACATTTGGATCCCTTCTAATGAAAAGAAGAATACAATGCATATATGTTATGCTGTGAATCATACAATTTGGGTCTCCACATCTAATATGTACTACGGTGAATAATGTAAGCGTGTGAAATGTGTCTTAGCATATCACATAAAAAATATCTAACACTAGGAAAAAGGATTTAATATTCTACTCAGGTTATAGTGCCTCTTCCTAGGTTTAAAAACTTTTGGCTTTGAATTAGAATTGAAAACCTGTTTAGGTGTAGGTGTATTCCTATTTTCTCAAGTGCATTTAATTCAGCTTTAAATCTCGAGTTAGCACTTTCTAAAGCGGCATTATCAACTCTCAAATAGTGCTTTCTATGCTCAGATTCATCAATATATATTTTAAAATTAGTTTCAAGTGCAGTGTAGGATGCTTTCAATGATCATGCTCAATGACCAACTTAGAATAATTTTTATTTAACACATCAAATTCATCAAATAATGACATATGATTGTTATCAATTTGGACGTGATCTTTACATAAAACTTAATGTTCTTTTTGCAAATTTAAAAACTCCAATTTTAAACTAGCATGTGATTTCTTAAGTTTCTTATATGATACATGAATTTGTTCAAAAACTTCAAGTAATTGATTGTAGGTTAGTTCGCATACCTCTTCTTAGTTAAACTAACCAAGATGATCACTGGCCATCAAATAAAGTTTTGTTGTCTCCTCTTCAGCTTCAGTGTTAGATGAGTCAGATATAGAATCCACCCATCACGCCTTTTGGAATCGCTTCTTATCCTTCCTGAACATGGGTTTCTCCTTACCCTTCTCCTTGCTTAGGTGAGCCTTAAGTGCAGGACAATCAGCTCTTACATGTCTTAGTTTCCTACATTCAAAATAAATTGTATCAGAAGAACTTTTAAAATTGTTGCTACCCTTACATTTGTTATATTTTTTATGCTGCTAATGATTCTTCCTTAGAAAGCTTTTGAATTGTCGAGTGATTAAGACAACATCATCGCTTTCAAACCCAAAAGAATTAGTGTCCATGTCGTTGGCCTTCAGTGCCACAGTTTTCTCCTTCTTCTTCTCACATGCATCAAGTTGTCTTTGGTTCACCCCTTACTCATAAGCAATGAGTGATCCATATAAGTTATTAATAGAATAAGTATTCAAATCATTAGATTCAGTAATTACAGTAATCTTAGCATCAAAGGAAGAAGGCAAGCATCTCAAAATTTTTTTGACTCTTTCATAGTTAGTTAGCTCTCTTCCTGAGGCATGGAATGAGGTGACAATTTAAGTAAACCTTGTATACATTTTAGAAATCAATTCAATAGGTTTCATACAAAAAGTTCATAGTCATGGAATAAAATATTCAACCTAGATTGCTTAACTACATTTGTTCCTTCATAAGTAATACACAATCTATCCCAAATTTTTTTACCAGTAGAACAAGTTGAAACATGTATGTAATCTTCCAATTTTAAAGCAAAGAAAAAATAGTTCAAACATTTTGCTTTAATTTGTGTTAAATCCCTATTATTAAAAGTCCATTCAATAAAAGGAAGTTCAGTTTTAATACCATTAATTTCAAGTGATTGAGGTGAATATCCATCTTTAACAAGCATCCACATGCAATAGTCAATTGATTGTAAATATATAGACATGCGAGTTTTCCAAAAATCAAAATGTATGTTATCAAATAAAGGTGGTTGGGTAATAGAATACCCTTCCGTAGTATTATGATTACCAAAGTTAGCCATGGATTAAAATTCAGAAGTTTTCAAAAACTTGATTTTATGAATCCTGCTTTAATACCACTTGAAAGTTTGTTAAGGGATATTAAGCCCTTGTGAACTAGCCTAATGCTAACCAAGAGGGGGCTGAATTGGTATTTAAAAAAAAAAATAATCAAAAATATAATCTTAAACAAAACCAAAATTCATTACAAGGAAATTGAAGTGTTGAAATTAAATACGGAAAAATAGTAAGAAAGAATACACATAAATTTATAGTGGTTCGATCAACTTGACCTACATCCACTCCTCGAAGCCTCTCCTCCAGGTATTGCACTAAACACAGTGACTCTCCTTTTGCTCCTATAGCAAGGAAGAGAAGCCTATATAAACCTTCTTTCCACCAAACCCGGTGAGGCAGAGAACCCAACTCCTTTTGCTTCCTCCTGAAGCAGGAAGAGAACCAAACTCTTTTTGCTTCCTCCTGAAGCAGACAGAGAAGCCAACTCCTTTTGCTTCCTCCTGAAGCAGGCAGAGAACCCAACATTTTTTTGCTTCTCCTGAAGTAGGAAGAGAACCTTGATTAGTTGCTGAAGTAGACCTCTCTCGAATCTCCAAGGAACCAGGGACGATGATCGTAGAAGACAACTCGGATCCTTGCTTGAAGCAACCTTTATGAAACCCCTCACAAACTCCCCCTCACAAGATCCTCTCTCTCTCTCTCTCTCTCCAACCTCTCCCTTTTCTCTTGGCTCTCTCAGGTCAAGACAATAGTAAAAGATATAATCTTGGGTAAATAAGAGGTCTTAAATAAAAGAGCTTCAAAATTACTCTTAATTACAACAAATTGACAATATTTCCCATAATGATATTCAGATCGTCTTATACGATTAGTTCACATCATTGAATAACATCTAGAACATCACCCTGAATGCATGTCCGGATGATGAAAAACTAAATTGATCATCCATGACAATTTCATAATCGACCCAGACGATTAGTTCAAAACAAACAATATCATCCAAAACATTGCTCTGTTTATATGTCTGGATGATGGAAAATTAACTGATCATCTAGGATGATTTGGGATCATCCTGGCCGGTTAGTGCAAAAATAATGCACATCATCCAAAACATCATACTGGTCATCCAGGAAAAAGCTAAGGTTTGTTTAACTGATAATCTCAAACGATCTTGCGATCGTCCAAAACAATTCGTTCGAGCAATCAAATCTTAATTGCTTTCCTGAATTACTAAACTATTTTAGGCATAATTGTACTACATCGTCAAGGTCGATGTCTTGGATGATGTCCAAAAGTAAAGCATGGCTAAATAGATTTGGCAGTTGATTCTTTCTGATTTGAGCCTATCATCATGGACGATGCTAATATCATCCAAGATGATTTGCTTAATTATGGCTGCCTTAACCAGGATGCCCTGATTAGGGTTTCTATTTTTAATTTATCGTCCATGATGATTTGAGATCATCCCGAATGATATGATCAAAAATAGAAAACTCTAAAATAGTCAAAAAAAATTTCCCCCGAGTGTGTGTGTGCAAGGTTACTAAGCATCACGACTCACATTATTACAATAGACTCAAGAAAGGTAAAATAAACTTAACGATAGTGTACAGACTGAAACAGTCCTAATCTATCCAATCTTCAGCTGGCTGGATTTGCAATTTGATCTTGTGAACCTGAAATATTAGTAGACAAGACAGTCGTACGTAAAAAAATAGAAGTGTTAGAACTATTTGTTATCATCAAAAATTATAATTCATGAATCCAGGTTTACAATAATATTATGAGTTATAACTATAGTAGGAGTTGATATAGGAACATGTGACTTTATAATAGGAGCATATTATAAAAAAAAGTATGTTGTATGTAAAATATTTAAATTTCTATAGTCTGGACTACAAAGGCTAAGGTAGGTCTAAAATTGGCCTATAATGACTCAACAAGAACTCTAAGAATAAGTGGGTAGAATAGAAGAAGGCAGAAAATCCATTTGGGCTTTCAAAGTGTCCATTATGATTCCAATTTGCCTGATCTGCTCTTAGATATTTTAGATAAGAGATTATTGTTCTTTGTCAATATGCTTAAGGCTAACATGTCCTATTCATAATTAGAATTGGATAGTTCTTCCTATTCTCTATTAATATATACTTCTTGAGAATTATCTTAAGATTTGTCTTAGGAAGGTTCACGTTGATGGCTTTGACATTAACCATATCTCCTAGTTATCATAAAATGTGTTATATAAAATCATCAAGATCTTCATTATCAACCATAATATCATCATGCAAATCATCCTTATCTTTGAGATTTACATATGGCATTGAATCATCTTTAACAAACTCAGCTACGAAAGATTTAACTAAAGTAGTGTTAATTGATGTTATTTTATAGGTAAAACATTCACTAAATAAACATTAGCCTTCCCTTTTAAGTTAATAAATATAAGCAAAGTAGCAAATCAATAACTTGAACATTAGAAATAGGTCTCTTAGGTAGAATAATCCTTTTTCTCCCATTTCAAAGGATCAGATGTAAAAGAGTTAAGGGTTATCATAGGTGACTTTATAGAAGACCCATTAGGCACCAACTTGCAATTGGCAAGGGTCTGTGGAGATGAACAGCTTTCTATTTCAATATAATAGAAATCTACTAGTTTCTTAGATAACACCAAAGAAAAATAAGAGATAACTTTCTATAATTTTTTTATTATTAAAAATAGAAGATGCATTACTTTTAATTACATTGTTAGTGGTGACACTTATTTTATATATAGTAGTACGAGTAAGACCAAGGTTTATAGTAATAATAAGACCTAACTATCTTGTGGACCCTTATGTATCTATAGGTCCCTCACTATGATGTGACACAAAAAGAGGATAATAGGAGTAATCCTATAGAATTTGAAGACTAGTGGAAGCCATATGAGTGATCAACTAATATCGGGTAATCCAGCCTCTATCAAAAATAAATAGAATAACTCCCTGAATATTTCTCATCACAGCATATGAAGTCTCTATACTAATGCAAAGTGGTATAAGGAGTATCCCAAAGTACTAATCTCAATTTTCCTTAAGCCATAGAATCTGGAAGCATGCAAAATTAATATCAAAATATATAAAATAGTATATGAAGTGTAAGAAATTCTTTAATAGCAATTAGAACACTTGATAAATCAAATAGTATGTAATAAGATTGGTAAGTATATTTAGTATTATTAATATTCTAGAAAATGATTAAAATCATGGTTTTAATTAAGTTGAAAAAAGAGCTTGACTCGAAATAGGAATAAATTGGATATGTTTAGGTTTGCCCTTTTAGGTGTTGTAGCTTTACAAATGTGGTGTTGCTCTGTGATGCCCAAAGATCTAAATTTGAAAGAATTATTTATATTTTCTATTTTAGTTAATCTACCAGAGTTTCTTATAATTCATTAATATAAATTAGTCTAGTAAAAACAACTATAAATCACATACATCAAAATATTTCTATATTTATTCATCAGAATTTAATTTACAAGAGATCAATCACTACATAAGTTTATTTATTTATACTCCTAACTAAGAAAGAATAATGAAATTTCTTATAGCACACCAAGATGGAGGTGAATTGGTGTTCTAAATATCTTTTGCTTAAAATAAAAATGTTATGTGCAGAAGCATTTTAAAGAATAAAACATTCAAACTAAAAACCTAAAACAAATAAGAAACTTTATGTATATATATATATATATATATATATATATATATATATATATATATATATATATATATATATATATATATATATATATATATATATATATAAGTTTTTAATTTGAAACCAAAACTTCAACTAGAGATTTATCACCCAAGATTACTTTCACAAAAATAACCCAAAGTAAATTAAAGCGTAGTAAAATAAATTGAAAGAAAGTAAGGAGTACACAAATTAGAGTTATAGTGGTTCGGTTAAAATAGACTTACGTCTACTTCCCAAATGTCCTCCTCTACTAGTATTTCACTAAAGTGACTCTGGGCAAAAAAGCTCTTCTCCCTTACCAAGTGGAGAATAACATTTATAAACTATGAAAAATATGTGTCCTTTCACCTCTTAGCCCAATAGAGATATTGACATTCCTTTAGCTCCTCGCTTCAACAAAGATTTCTATCCCTCGTTTAGCTACTCACTATGGTGGAGATATTGTTCCCTTTTCCTTCAACTCTCGCTATGGTGGAGATGTCATCTCTCCTTTTATCTCCCAGCCTAATTGAGATGACAATCTCTAGCCTCCTCGGGTACAAATTTTTTTTCCAAAGGCTTTTCTTCCAAGATCACTTCTCTATGAGCTCCACAAACAAAATAGGAGTACCCAAGGTGCAATCTAACTAAAGCAACTATGTGAATCCTCTCACACCACAAACCCCCCCCCCCCCCCCCCCCAAAGGAAAGCTCTCCCTCAACCTCACCTCCTCTCTCTCCTTTTTAATATGCACACCCTCCAAATCTCTCTCCCAAGAAGAAAGCATATCTTTCTACTTAACCCCTAACCTTCAAAGTCTCATATGAAAAATTAAAGTGGGCTATTTAAACTAAAACATTAATTTTTAAATTAATTACTTTGATCATATAGTATAATACACAATGGGCCAAAAAAATCATATAGTTATAAAACAAGGATCGTATACTATTGTGGACCTCCGAAAGGACACCGCTATGTTTACAGGATAGCAGAGGGGTATACGATCGCACCCACCCCGAGGGATAGAGATGATCGTGAGCCTCCACGCTCCTCATAAATGGGCCAATGGAAGGGCTTATTAGACCCTATATATGATTAACCATGAAGGATAGCGGCTCTCACCTACACACCTCAATGGATAATAATATGCACGGCCTGATCACAATCACGGGCTTTTCCTACCCGATACATCAGCTCGGATGGGGTGTGGTATTTAGTTTCCCACGAGCGCAAGCCCCTGTGGTTAATTACATCTCAAGCCTGAGCCCAAAAAGACTCTCAATTAAGAATTATACATTATCTTTTCCAAAATGAGATTAGCACATAGGGCTGAGACTAGGAAGTCCTACTCAAAGGGAAGAAAGGTTCAAATGGTTCTTAGTCAACATACATGGCTCATACTGACATCCGAAGGGACTAAGTTAGTGAGAAGAAACCGGAGAAAATAAATTAAGCATTCAACACATACGTGAGAGAAAGATGAAAGTGACATCATCCATGTGACGCAGATAAGTAGGATTTATAGTCCCTGAAGAGAAGGGACTCGCCCACTATTTAGGCATACTATGAAACCGAATGTAGTAGCCTTGAATTCTAAATATAAGTTGGGTTTATTATTCTATACACACTAACACCCGTGTCCTGACTAATATAGTGCAAAACTTGGAATTACATTAATGAAAAATAATAAACTCTAGACTCTCCTACAATGTTATCCTAATAAAAATCCCAAGTAGTTGATATATCACAAGCAGTTTATATGAAAAAAAAATTACTCATTATTGCCATCATTGGCCATGTTCTTAATTATTAAGGGCTAAGCAGTCTCTGGAGCACCTATAGTAGTTATTATTAATGATCTTATTTAGCCCTCATTTATTTAGGGTGGCTGAGCAAATTTTGGAGCACCTGCACAAGATATCATTAGAAATCATGATATTTACCCTCCCCCCCCTTTATTTAGTCCTGCATGAGCATAGACACCCACAAGAAAAGTAATATATATCATCCCTAACCTAGGGGTACATCTAATGCACATCACATCAATCCATAATGTAGTAAAAGTAAGCAAACACAACAGTAATTTTTCACAACATGCAATAAAATCTTGGAAAACCTGACACACAGCAGAAAAGTAAACACCGGCCTAGCCTAAATCTAGAAGTGGTGCCCTAGCAAATAATTCTAGGTGTGTGTAAGGCTTGTGTGGTTAGGATAGATCCTAAGCTAGGTAGTACGTTCAAGTTGCCTAAGGTTAGAGTTTATTGAATGTCAGAAAAGTAAATTTTAATTAAAATTTAAATATTAGTGTATTAGGATCCATTTTAGTCAATTTAGTTTGTTGATTCATTTGTAATGCTTAGGGTAATAATGTTTGAAGTTCAAATTGTATTATCCAATTTTGAAAAGTCTATGTCCTCCTAGGTGTTAGGCTAAGGGAGTCCAAAAGGTCACTATGGGAAATAGGATAGGTTTGGGCTTCCTAATATTTTAGATAAATACTAGACCCTAAGGTGAGTAGTTAGGCTTTAAGTTTGCTGAATTTAGATTTTTCTATACAAAGATATGAATTTTCAAAGTTTTTAGCAATTAATGAATTATTGAAACAACCTAATTATGGGTGATTTTATGGTTTTGATCCAAATCAGTTCCAAACTGATTAGAAATATCCCCAAGGGTCAAAAAAGACCTAATAAGGTATTCCCAAGTATTTGGGGAAATTTTGGGATTTTTATTAATTTTTAATTATCTATTAGGGGAAAAATTGTAATTTTCAATTAAAGTTAAATTAAGGGCCATATTAAGGTTGAATTAATGGTCCCTAATTATTTGAGGTTAACCACTAAATTTTGAACAATTCAAGCTATTATGGGTATTTTTTTTTAGTTGAAATGGATTTATTATACTTTTTAGAATATATTGGACCCTATTTAATGGGTAAATTAGGGTTGGTTAATTAAGGGGTCTAAAGAGCCCTAAAAACTCCTAGAAAATTCAGGGATGTTTAAGATGTCACTAAGTTTAAATGTTATTATTTTTATGTCAATCAGGGATCTATCCTAGCTCCTAGAATTTTTCTAAGTTCTCTAGATGGGTCCTTAATTTTTGTCCTTAGGGTGTCACAATGTTAGATGGTTTTAAATCAAGTTTTAAACTAATCCTTGGGATAACATAGAGGGGATAATGCAGCAAAACAGTAAACATGCCATGTACTTAGATCTATGAGAGCCTAAACTAAGTGCTCGAGCATCCTACACATGTAAAGTATGATAAAAGAAAAGTAAAGCATGTCTATCAAAGTGATTAGTGAATAATTAAGACTCAATCATTCATTAGTCCACTCCCCCATGGTTGCTCTTCATATGAATTATCTATGCTTAAAATTTCATTGGAGTGGATCTCACGAAGTTAAAGGATTTAATTATAAGTAGTTTCAAAATAATTAAAATACCTGTAAATATATAAATTTTGGGAAATAAGATAATTAAAAATATATCAATTCATAATAGATACATAAGTATAAGGGAGATCCACTAACCACCCTAATGAGGATTCAAAAAGATTTAAAAATAGCTTTTAGTTTTAAAATAATTATTATAATAATTAAATAGTAATTAAATAATAGGAAAAATCAAATATTAGAAAAAATAATCCAGAAAAAAAGGTTATAGCTATTGAAATTAATTTTAAATGAAAGCTCATAATTTTCTAAAAAGAACGAGGTGTCGCACGTCGAAATCCGATTTAAAATGAAAACATTATGATCTTTTTAAGTTTAAAGCCATTAAAAACTATTTTTAAAATAATTTTAAAATAATAATATTTAAAATAAGTATTAAAATAAATTAACTTAAAATAATGAAGTTTTTAAAATTTAATGTTAATAATAAATAATAATAATAATAATGATAATAATAATAATAATAATATTAATATTAATATTAATGAAAATAATTTTTAAATAATGATAATAATAATAATAATAATAATAATAATAATAATAATAATAATAATAATAATAATAAAAGATTAAAGTAATTATTATAATAATGAAAATAAAAATAATAACAAAAAAATAATGATAATTATAATGCTAAAACAGTAATGATAATAATATTAGTAAATAATAAATAATAATTATAATTATATATATTAATATTTAAATAATGGTCTTTTTACTATTTTAATAATATTATATATATATATATATATATATAATATTTTTATATAAAAATAATTTTAAATTAAAGAGAACAAAAATATGCTTGATTTAATATATAATACGTATTTTTTGGATAAAAATTGGATTTATTATGATTTATTAAATAAAACTAATTAAAATTATAATTAAAATTAATTAAACCATAATCGGCAATGGCGAGGACAACGATCAGCCATGTGGCGGGCTGCTACTGGCTCCCAGAATCGTGCGACGGTGCGGGATAGGTGGCAGCCCGGGACTGGCTCCACGGTCCCGGGCAATGATTGTGGTGGGACCCATTAGGTTTACTTAAATGACTCAGCAACGCGCGAGCACCATCGGATCGAGCATGGTTATGATTCGATGGTCCTGATTGCGTCGGATGGAGGGTTTGCCCGTGAGATCGAGTCCAGCAGTCGTTCCAAACTATGGAACGACTTGATCTCAACTGTTGATCATGAGATCAATGGTTGAGATCGAACCCTAACAGACGAGAAGCCGAACCTGTGCCCTAGACCACTATTTCGGCTCGTTCTTGCGATCGGGTGCACCAAATCAAATGAAATTAAAAATGTAGGCTCTATGAATGAAGAGCATTCATGGGGTGTAGTTTTTGCGGTCTAAAAAGCGCTTTACACAAAACTATTTAACCCTATGTGTTTCTAACTAGGGTTGAGGATTTCACCTCATTTTTTGATCGGTTTGACCCGTATGTTGGCTTATTGCAGTTGTAGACTGTTCACGCTCCTAATTGTAGAAAAAATCGTGGTCCCAAACGCTTTGGATCAACGTGAATCTTCCTTAGAATGTTTTAAGCATCGGTTTGCTAGGAATCTCTCCACCGACGAGGTGTCACCATCGGGTTTAGGTCGGGAAAGTTATGAGGAGTTCAGGGGAGCCTCCACACAAAATTTCATGAGCTCTAGTGGCTTGGAGGAAGAGGAAGAGTAAAAAGATCTTATTCAAGCCGTAATTCTTCCTATTTATACTCCCATGCACTGGATGGATGGGTTCGGATTGAATAGGGAGTCAAATAGGAGGGAAATACTAGAGATTGGTCGTGATTTGCAATTCAAATCCCCTTTGGCCTCAATTAGAGCATTAAAGAGCCTTTAATGGGCCTTAATAGATCAATTTTGACCCATTAAGACTTGGGTTGACCGAGTCAAAGGTTAACTTTGTCAACCCATCCAACTAGGCCCAAGGGAGTGGGTCGAGTCCAAGAAAAGGGTTTGATTTGGACTAGAAATGAAATTAGACCCATTTCGACTAATTGGGTCAACCTAGGTTGACCTGGTCAACAAGGTTGACCCATGGCACAAGTTTGGGTCCAGTAGGTTGAGTCTGACCCACTGAGCCCAATGGAGCGTAGAATTGAGCTCGATGAGGTCTGAATTTGATTTGAAATCAGTTAGAAGGAGTTTGGATCAATTTGGGTCAACTCTGGTTGATCTGGTCAACCAGGTTGACCTTGAACCTGGGTCTGGGCTCAGCAGACTTGGCTTGACTTGCTGAACCCACTAGGAAGAGTCTTGGGGTCTAGCTTGGTCAAATTTGACCAGGTCAACTCTTTGGCCTAGATCTGGGAAAAAAATAGGTCAACAATTATGATTAGTTCAATTATCATCTTTGTTCATCTTGTATGATGTATAATCGTACACTACACTTAGTTATATTGAATAACATCTCAGTTTGTCTTGTACTCATAAAGCTGTATTGAATAATACATTAAAAAGATTGAAATAACATCAAATTAAAAATAATTTTTCTCTCACAAACCCATAATAAAAGCAATAAACAACAAAACCATGGTTACTAATTTATAATGTTCTCATCAGTTTTAGGATCTGAAGCTCATTTGCCACATCATAAGCTCTCATTTCTTAAGCATTTTCTCAATTTTATGGTGATGAAATGTAATTCCCAAAATTATAATAAAAGAAATAACTCAGCACTAAATTCTAATTTTAAGAATTTAAAGCCAATATAACATAATTTGGAGTACTTCTGAGCTTGTAAAATCCAATACTCCTTACTCTTGACCCTCTAGCTTCTGAAAGGAACTATTTCAAATTTGAACTAATCTCATTTAAAATTCTAAAATATCATCCTTATCTAAACTTTGTAATCCTAAAAGTATTTATCACAACTTTAATCGAGAGAATTTCTAGGTGATCACTTCTTTGGGATGTAATTAACTATAAGAGCTTGCCTTTATGGATAACCTATACCACAAAATAAAATTTATCCTATCTTATTCACATGATATAGGAAAAAACATTAAAAATATTGATAGTTTTTAAACTCTAATTTATCATCAAATCCATTATAGAATATTATTTATCTTTCGAGATGGTATAATAATATTTATGTTGTATTTGATTATAAAAATAGAATTGTCAATTTTGTAGTTTATTTTACCCACATATGCATAGCTATGACTTGTATCTTTATTATTGAATGAATATGTGAATTAATAAGGGTTCTACAAAATAAATATTATGAGCTATCATTAGCATAGGAGTTGAAATAGGAACATGTGACTCTATAATAGGATTGGTTTATAGAAAAGTATATTGTATGTATACCATTTAAATTTCTATAGTTTGGACTGCAAAAGGCTAAGGTAGGTCTAAAATTGGCTTATAATGACTCAATAGGAATGCTAGTAAGAGTAGGTAGAACAAAAGAAGGCTAAGTAGTCATTTGGTCTTTTAAAGTGGGCATCATGATGTCAATTTTTATGATAACATCTTCTACATTTTGGATGAGAGAATCGTCTTCTCTACCAATATGTTTAAGGACTAACATGTCCTATTCATAATTAGAGTTAGATACTTCTCCCTATTTTCCATTAATAGATACTTCTTGAGAATTTTCTTAAGATGTGTCTTATGAAGGTTCACATCAATGGCTTCAATATTAACCCTCTCTCCTAGTTATCATAAAATGTTTTATACAGAGATCCTTAAGATCTTTAGTATCGATCATAACATAATCATACAAATCATCCCTATCTTTGAAATTTCCATATGACATTGGATCAACATCTTCATACTCAACTAGGGAAGATTTAACTAAAGAAGTGTTAATTGATGCCTTTTTAATAAGTAAACACTCACTAAATAAACATTAGCCTTCTCTTTTGATTTGACTAATAAAAAAGTCTCAAAGAATTAAGTTGAACATCAAAAATAGGCCTCTTCGGTAAAATAACTCTTCTTCTCCCATTTCAAAGGGGCAAATGTAATAAAGAAGGGCTACTTTCATTTTCGATATAAGAGATATCTACTAGTTGCTTAGATACTTCAAAAGAAAAGTAAGAGATAACTTTCTATCCTTTTTATTATTATTTTAGGGTTTTTTTTAATTAATTATAAATTTAATAATTTATTTTCATTAATTATTAAATTAATAAATTATTATAATTTATTATTAATGTAATAATTTATTTTAATTATAAATTAAAATAATAATTTTTTAATTAACTATTAACTTTAATATTTTATTTTAATAAATTTTTAAATAGTATAAAAGGTTATTAAATAAATAATTAATTTATTATAAATTTAATAAGTTATTTTAAATAATTATTAATTTAATAACTTATTTTAATTATTTATTAATTTTAATATTTTAATTTATTTTATTCTAAATTTTAATTTTTTTTGTATTATTTTATTTAAATATAAAAGAGTAAGTCATATAACATGTTTCATTCACAACAAAGTAGTTGAGTGTTTCAAAAAGTTTAGGTGCCCTCTTCAAATCCCCTGGGCGTCACGGACTGGGGCGGCCTACACGAGTCCGCGAGCGTGGGCCCGTAATGTGTGGATGGCATGGGCGGGCCAGTTTAGGCAGGGGCTGGCCTTCCAGGCTGGCTATCCGAGCAGGCTGGCTGGCTATATGGGTGTGGGATAGCTACACAAGGGTGGACTGGTGGGCCAGTGTATAAAAGGGTTAGCAACATGTGTGCAGGCTTGCAGGGATGGGCAACACGGGCTTATTGGTGGGCTTGTGTGGGCAACTATCGTGTAGATTTTTTTATTAGTTATTCCATCAAAGTATTTTCGCAGGACAGCCACCGAAGAATTTTCTATCAAAAACAATTCTGCTAGAAACATTTTCAATTTTTTTTATTGAAAAGTTTTTAAAAGCTTAATTTACCTCAAAAAAATTTTGCCTTCAAACCATCGAAAAATTTCAAAATCCGCAGGAAAATTTGATGGTAATATGATATTTTCTTGTAGTGTATCTAACATATATAGAATAGCTCCCTAAATACTTCTCATCATAGCATATGAAGTATTTGTAATAATGCAAAGTGGCATAAGGACTATCTCAAAGTAGTTAAAATAATCCCTTAATAATCCTAGTTTTCTTTATGACATAGAATCTATCAACATGCCAAATTGATTAGTGATATCAAAATATCTAAAATAACAAATGCAGTGCAATAAATTCTTTTATAGAAATTAGAACACTTGATGAACCAAATAGGACCTAAAAATATTTGTAAGGATATTTAGTATTATTAATATTCTAGAAAATATTGAAAGACATTTTTATGTTTAATTAAGTTGAAAAAGAGACTTGTGACTTGAATTAAAAATGAATTTGATAATTTTAGGTTTGCCCTTGGGATTTTTGTAGTGTTATAAATGAGGTGTTTCCCACTTTGTTGAACAACGATGTGCTTAGGAGCATTGGCGCCGAGGGAGCACTGTGCTGCTGAGATCTCTATTTTGAAGTTTTACAAATCTCCCTTAGGGACAATGTGGTGCTGGGAATTGTGACTTCATGATGCTAGGTCAATTTAGTGTTTTTACATAAATATCCAAACCCATTATATAAAAACTCTCACCTCACCTCAGTTGGAAAGGAGAAGAAGAAAGGGAAGGATCGGAATAAGATAGGACAAGGAGAGGAAAGAGAGTTTCATGGTTATATAGCCAATTTCATCTAATTAGAAAAAATTTTTATCACTAGGTAGGCCATTACCTACATCTTATCTTGGTAATTTTTCTCTTTTGGTGTTTTCTGAAGTTTAATTTGGTCATAGCATACAAATTTACGATGTTTCATAATTGAACAAACATTCAGTGTAACTTTTAGTATGTTGTAGATATATTTTTTATGTATATTCTGACATGATCATGTTGAAGTTTCATTAAGCATTTCTATATTTTGAGACATTTTCAAAGTAAGTTGAATAAGACAAAACATTGTTTTATTACTATTGCATTAAATTTATGCAAAACGGATGACATGCATATCTGGCAAGGACTAATTAACATGACATGAATAGTTGGTTAACATGACATGCATAATGGGTTAACATGACATTCATAAGTAACATAACTTATTTACTATAGCATGCATATATATTATGATTTAGTTGTTGAATAAGTATACATGAAAATGGGAATATTATATCAATTTATGAACACCATTATTATGATTTATATGTTACCTCATATGCACAAGAGAGATGTTGAGTGTGTGTGTGTGTATATATATATATATATATATATATAATGAAATGTGTACATGCTAGAAAGGGTGGCTACTGTATTACTCAGGTTAATAAAGATATGATATGATACCCTACACCGGAGGGTAATTCGAAGGGTTTTCTTTTAAATAAGCCTAATATATAATATAATTGGGGCATAAGGGAACATGATATGACTATGATTGGAGTGATGACTTTTATACATGATGCTGATAGACTTAGTTTTGCAATTACACACACTACTTGTCTTTTTAAATATGATTCTGCTACTCTCTGATGCAACGCATGTTCTATGCAAGTATACATGTTTTATCAAGTTATAAAGTGATGAGATGAGTATCATTCTCATGAGGATTGGTATTACTCTAAAATCATTATAGTATTGAATATAAGAACAGCTATGTTTAACTTATCAATCGATTAATAGGGGATGATGGCATTGAAAGTAAATGTTATAATTACAAAAGAGATTTTTATAATTTAAACACTTCGAACTTTTGATATCAAAAAACACATGTTTGCATTAGGAATATTCTTCCCAATGATTGTATGAATCAAAGCATGAGTACTCGTCTCTGTCGAGCTCATTAGAGTATTATAAAAAATTCCTCCTAACTATAGTTTTAATATCTCCTTATGATTGCATAACCTTAACCATCATATGTATATGCATGACAAAGTTATGTTTAAAAACCTTTATTTATTCTTATATTCCTACATTGAGGTAATATATCACACTTGATTTTAAATTTATACAAGGCCTTTACATAAACTAAATGAAGCAAGGGAGATTTAAAAATAGCATTTAGCAATTTATTAAATCATACATCTACTCTATGCAATACATGATTTCTAAAATCTCATAAGCTTAGAGAAATCAAGGATATAAATGGCCTGAAAATCCTTGGCAAAGAAGTTATAGACTTATTGCACTCCCTCCTCCTCTCCACACTAGTATGGGACTAACACCAAAGATATATAGGGCTAGCCTCCACAGAAGCAACCTTACACTCTCTCTCACACACTTCCTCATGCTTATATATTTTTTTAATTCACTTATATGTAGAATAATCTTCTTATTAATAAATATCCAAAATAATTGAACTAGCATCACAATGCTGACTATATAGCATCAAAACTTTGTCGAACTGATGTGGTGGTTCACCTGTCGTCGCATAGGTTCACCAATTCAACCTTCTCCAACTATTTTTTGCCACATAGCTGGGGGGATCTAGCAGTGCGTCACTTGATCTGGCATTGTGATGCTCCTTGGGTAGGGCCTCGGTGTTAAGCTCTTCAGCAATCATCCGGAACTTCGACCACTATGATGTCAGCCTCGTGGCACTACAACATTGGGGAGAATTATAATGCTATAATGTTGAATCAATTCTAATAATTGTAAAATATGCTTGCACAAAAAAGATAAAAATTAAGAGCATAATAATAATAATAATAATAATAATAATAATAATAATAATAATAATAATAATAATATATGCAGCTTGGAATATATATGTTTTCTTATACTTATTCTCATAGCCGGTTACTTCTTTAAATTTGGAGGATAAATCTTGGCTTGCTAGAGCATTCTCGGTGAAAGAAGTGGAGAGAGCTATCAAACATCTGGGAGGTAATATAGCACCATGAAGTGATGGTATCACCTATTCGTTTTTAAAAGCATATTGGGACATTATAAAAACTGATTTTGTTAAATCCATCAGTTATTTTCTTCACTTTGGGGAGATGGACAAGGGTTGGAATGACACCTTGATAGTGCTAATTCCTAAAGTATCAAACCCTTTGAATCCTTCAAACTTTAGACCCATCAGTTTGTGTAACTCAGTCTACAAGGTTGCTGCTAAAGTTATCTTAAAAAGAATTGCAATGGTTATTCCTAAACTCATAACAGAAGAACATGCGGCTTTCATCAAGGGGAGATCTATTTCAAATCATGTATTGGTTGCACAAGAGGTGTTTCATAATTTCAGGTACTCCAAATCTTCTAAAGGATTAGCTGCTTATAAAATTTATATGGAACAGGCATACGACTCTATGAGTTGGAATACCCTTGAAGAAGTATTGAAATACTTTGGTTTCCCTTCTTTAATTCCAAATTGATATTGGAATGTGTGTTAGAGCCAAGGTTCTCAGTTATAATCAATGGTAACCTGTCGGATTGGATTAATGCCAAGAGTGGATTCCGGCAAGGCTGTCCATTGTCTCTCTTTCTCTTCATATTGTGCTCTCAACTCCTCACTAATGCTCTTGCCTTAACCTCTATAGGAATGAATATTTCTTCGAATGGTCCTCGGATTTCACATCTTTTGTTTGCTGATGATGTGATGATATTTTCAGAAGTTAATAAGGAAGCTTCTTTGGAGTTAAAAGTTATTTTATCCAATTTTAGTAAATGGACCGGTCAATGTATCAACATTGATAAATCAGCCATTCTTTTTGGGAAGATGGTTAAAAGAAGAAGGAGGAGGTCCATTACAAGAACTCTAGGCTTCAAGGAAGTGAAGGAAGTTTCTTATCTTGGTATCAAGATGACTTTAAGGAGATTAAAGGCTAATGATTTTCAATTCATCGTTGAAAAATCATTAAAGAAAATCAATACTTGGGGGAGTAAACTCCTTTCATTGGCTGGGAGGAAAGCTCTAGTTAAATCGGTGTATTTAGCAATCCCAAACTTTTGCAGCACTCATTCTTTAGTCCCAATCAGTGTTCTTGAAGACATCAACAAGTTGTGTAGATGCTTTATCTGGAATAAGTCCAACAGAAAGGTTGGCATTCACTATGTGAGTTGGGAGGAGTTATGCAAACCGGTGAATAGAGGAGGCAGAGGATTATGCTCCTCTACTTCTAAAATGGCTGATCTTAGAGCAAGATTAGCTTGGATATTTTTGAGTAATAGAAACTCTCTTTTATTCAAAATACTGGCTTCAAAGTATGGTTCCAAGGTGGTAGGAGATAATATGAAGAGGTGTGTATCTTCTTCATGGAAAATTATCACTGATGGAGGCAAAGCTTTACAGACAATACTTAAATGGGATGTGGTTAATGGATCATTAATTGATGCTTTTGAAGACAAATGGATTTTGGATAGGAGCATTAACAAATGGCCTACATTTGTAGTACCCCAAGGTGAAGATACGGTCAAACTGGATAAATCCATTGAAGGCAAGGATTGGAATGTAGCTGAGTTGCTGAAAATTTTTGGTAGTGAAATGGTGGAACTCATTTCAAATACCAAAATTAATTGTGATCAACATGAAGACAAGCAGGGGTTAGTAGCTGATAGATCGGGGAGAACAAATTCTGGAATGTTAGCTGAAGCTAGGTGGAATGTACAGCCAGAATGTAAATTTGCTAAATGGTGGAAAAACGCTAAACTGATGCCAAGGGTGGAGACTTTTTGCTGGATGTTATTAAAAAATGCCATACCAACTCACAAGTTTCTAGCTCATAGAAGACTACAAGAAGTTGAAGTTTGTCCAACGTGTTTGGATGGAATTGAAGACACTGAGCATGTTTAATTTAACTTTGCCAAGATAAAAGAAGTGCTGTCTCAACTCAACAAATGGGGATTCCTTATTCCTTTGTTTGTAAGCTTTCAAGAATGCTGTAGGTGGATGGATCATATGGCAACTCATAACGGTATGCTTCTTAAATTGTTCTGCAATGCCTTATACCTTTCTTGGAAAGCTACAAACAAATTTATACATGATAAGGTGATTGAAGGTGCTAGCTCTGTGGCCGCTAATGTCGTTAGCTATTTATCTACTTCTAAATTGATTATTAACTTCAAATCAGAATTATGGGATGTTAAACCAGTTCCTGAGGCTATCCAATACTTGGTATCCCTCTCCACCCGATTGGTTAAAAATCAATGTAGATGCATCACTTGATTCCTCGTATAGAGCTGGAATTGGTTGTGTTATTCTTGACAGCAAAGGGAGGTTTTTATTGGCATTTGGAAAAAAATGCACTCATTGGGATGTGTATTATTTGGAGCTTCTAGCTATAAAGTCTTTAGTTGAAATGACTAAAGATTGGATGTTCAAATACAAGGGAGCTATTATTAAAGGTGACAATGCAAATGTAATAAGGAGGCTTCAAAAGGCAAGGATTGATGATTTCAAGGGAGAAGAAGAATTCAATTTCCTTAACGAGTTTTCATTTTCTCTTGTGTTGGTAGAGGTAGGAACAAGCTAGCTGATTTGTGTGCCAGGTATGCTATGGCTAACAACTTTATTTGGGAAGACCTGTGCTTGAATGAGATTCCTCCTTCATTTGTGGATTTGCTGAAGGAGGAATCAACTTTGTAGTTGTTTTTTTCTTTTTTCCCTGCTTTTAATGCATTTATTGCCCTTTTCAAAAAAAAAAAAAAAATCATATTACACTTAAATTTTTTAAGAAAATCTCTGGAATTTAATATCTAGAATTTATAGAGTTAATGATGTAAACATTTAAAGAGTACTTATGTTGTAAAATTTTCTAATACAATAACTTATAATAACCCATCCTTTCATTATTAATTAATATTCCTTCTAAATTAAACTCTTATAAGTGATTAATTTAACTAACTTAGGTTTATTAATTTTTTGGAATTAATAAAATTACACATTTAATTAACTTTTGAATCAATTTATAAGATTTTCTTATGTATTTTGATTCTAATAATTTTTTTAAAGAGTATAGAAACGGGGCTAGCCATTATAGGTATTAATTTCTAATATTTGATATTTAAAGTTTTCACTTTTACTCTTTCTTTTTATATTTTATTTTGTATTAGCTAAGTAACTTATAATGATATTGATATATGTCTATTACCTCCACTTATTATTTTTTAATGAGGCTTTATATTCTAAGTATCAAATTTTAGTAGTCCAATACTTAGCCTTTTTCATTCTCTTCTTTATTTTACTTTTACATTTTTTATCTATTAAATATCTTATATTGCTTTTGAATACCTATCTATTGCCTCCACATTTTACACCATCTAAAGTGTTTATTCTCATTAACCTAAAAATCAAGTAATCTATTACAAATAGTCAATTACTTAAGTCTTTACAAATTTAACTTATTAAGAATGACTAATTTTAAATAATTTAAATTGTTGTTATTTTAATTGTTTTATTTTTTTAATTTTTATATTTTTATACTATTAAATATTTTATTTTAGTAATTTTTAAATTTCTAATTTTCAAGTTTCAAGCACACAGTTATATAACTAAACCAAAGTTCAATAAACAAGATTTTGAACACAAGTATTCATGATAGGGAAATCTAACTTCATTCATTTCATCAAAATTATATAAGAAAGTAAAAATATAGATAATAAAATAAAATGAAAATACAACAAAAAAAAAAACTAAAAAAAAAAAAAAAACCACATGAGTATGTCTCTTCCCACTCATCCTGTTCTTCCTCTTCTTCATCTTGCTCTTTTACTACCTCTGTTGTTATCGATACTAACAACATAATCCCAAAATTATTTCAAAGGGGGTAGGGCCTAAAATATATATTTCTCTGATCATGGGGTCCTTCTCTTGAACATGTTGATAATGGTTGCACTATAGTAAGCATTGTACTAATACTAATATTTGTGTTAGATCATCATGTGGTTATATTGGGAGTATATTCCCTACTAGAGTCCTGTCAATTGCTACCATAAGTGATCAAGACAAATCTCAATTCGATCCACTCAATCATGGAGATCTGCAACCTGATTTCCTAACATCCTAGGATCTCTATCCCACTCCCATCTAGGTTGGGTTAGTTGGCTAGATCACACTCAGGATATTTTGAAGGAATGGATCTTAAATCTAGTTAAGATAGAAGCAGGTAAGATCTGCTCCTCCCTTGGGTTTCCTACTACCCTGGTAGATTCACAAAACTCAGATAATATAGGGATTTCCTAAGCCTACAAAAGTTGCCCTAAGCATAAATTGGACAGATTGAAAGATAATTTTTTTTGACAAAGTAGTTCAAGACCGCCCTATCTTTGGTCACCTCACTTATGTTTTCGCCCAATATAAGTTTTGAAGAAATGAAATACTGTCAGGACCACGACTCCTAGATCATGGTAGAGGCATGCAAAGTAATGATTTTGTCCTCTCTCTCCTTTTCCATTGAGCATTAAGGTCTCTCCAAGTTAAAAATATGAAGATCTCTTCGTAGTGTATAGTAGAGGTACAAAAGTTAAGGTACTCATCTCCATCAAACTAATAGTTGGAGTTTAGAAGATTTGATTGATGGCAATGGGAGTGAAGGGGACCCACTTGACAAAAGCATACTCACTTTGGGGCTCATTCACGTTGGTGAAGAATTCTCGAATAATACAAGAATTAAATGGACGGGCTTGAATAACAAAGAAATCCTATTTTTTTCTCTATAGTTAAAGAATAAATCAATTAACCCCTTCCCCTGCACGAATTTTCAAAACCTCTCTAGATGATTTTAGTTTTGCTCACTAGGCTATTATTCTCCTCCTAACAGCATTAACAAACCTACAACATCATAGGAGTTGTTTCTGGATCTCTTTGTACCAACAATAATCTTAAGACTCATTCTAAAGGTTGGGATGAGCTAAAAATCTAAACATAACACTGGAAGTGTTATAAGTCAAGTGAATCTGAATAAATCAACCCAAAATTTATTTATAATCAAGATAGAACTACGAGGTTGGACTTTGTAGCACTGCATCTATTGGTCAAATAGATTAAAATGAATAATCGGCATTGGGATAGGTATTATTGTGACATTATTATTAGAAATTGATTTTGTAGGCTTCTTTATCATGAGACTGTCATAATGCTCGACACATGGTGGTGCTGTGACACTCAGAATGACCACCGCCATAGTGCTTCAACTACACTATTAAAGTTTTGACCAAGCATGATGACATTGTGGCACTCCGACGCTCAATGTCAGAATGCTACATGGTCGGCACTGTAGCACTCTGATGATCTAACCAAATTTGGCACTACAATGCTATTTACCTTTGGCACTGCAACACGATTGAAATTATTTAATTTTTATAATAATTACAATGGTGCTAGCATTGGGTTGAATTTTCAAAATAAGCTCTATTTGCACTAGATGAATGCTAATGTACACACAATATCCATAAAACACAGATCAAACCAAACCAAATGAAACCAAATGGACTTCTAACCACAAACATAATAAGATTCACACATAATCTCCTAATAGTTATCAAGGATAATTAAATGGTTTATTTTCTGAGCAGCACTATGTTTATAGTCTTCAATTGGACTATGCAAAAATCCTATCCAAGATGAGCCAACTAAAATAAACTTCTAAGGTGATTTACTTCCCCTCCTAATTATAGCTTCATCCTATGACCATTAACTTTAAAATTTTGTATGGTTTAGATATTTTTATTGTCCATAACTCCATAAGGACGCACCATAACAATAGTGAATGGTCCGGCGCTGCCAAGCTAACTTTCTAACACTATAGTGTTGTTAATGCTGCAAAGCTGTCTGTATTGACATCATAGTACTTAGAAATAGAGAATTTAGCACTACAATATCAGAATTGGGGCACCTCGATGGTATTGAAGGCAGCTTCATGTCATTATTTCGTTGGACACCGCGGCGTTGTAAGCTCCTTATAATTTCTATAATTTTTTAGTTTATCATGCAAAAATAACTAAAATAAAACATTTATATTGAAATAAATATATAAAATAATATGTAATTTACACTTATGAGATTAATAAATGGAAGCATGGCTGCATGATCTTTCCTCTTTGGGGAGAAAAGGTAGCAACCTCTATGGGGGTTGGCCCACCAAAATTGCATAAGTTGAATCACGTAAAGAATAAAAAATGATGCACCCTTAGGAAGGTTGGAAAATAGAGGCTCTAAGAGAGTCACCCTAGAATCCATACAAAAAAAAGGAAACTGAAGGGTCGGAGTATGCTATGAAAATGTATGCCAATAATAAAATGATTAGTACATGACAAAACCATAAGATAATATATAAAAGAGGGTGAAATAGCTAAGAAGTCTAAGAAAGAAAGAACTAAAAATAATATGCACCAAACCGAAAATAGATACAACGGAGAATAATATACCATTCGAAGATAGAGAGAGAAATCCCTCCCATCATGGTCGCCTAAAATCTTTGGGTCTTCAAAATGGGATTGGTCACATGGGTTAGAATGTAAAGAGAAAGATCTCACTATCTTATAGGACAAAATGTTTGCAAACCTAATAGGCTAATAGAAGAGAAGATCGAATCATACATACAATTGCCCATAGAGAATAATAACTTTCACCTACATATCTTGAGGGATAATAATATAAATGATCTAAGAGTTATGAGATTTCCCTCATTTAATAGATCAGCTCAAATAAGATATATTTGATGTGGGTGTCAGTATCTCATAAGTGTAAGACCTCATAATTAATTATATCTTAGGCCTCAACCTATGAACACTCTCAATTAGGGATGCTATTTTATTCTCTTCTTGGTTTGGGGTGTAGTGCGATTACTAAGTTCTTCTAATCTAAAGGAGATGGGCTTAATGGACTATTCAACACACATAAAGATCATATAATCAACGGGTTGGTCTAAGGAGAATGAATAAAGAGAGGACACAACACACATAAAGCATGTAGGAGAGAAAGAAAAAAGTGATGTTATTATTGTGGCATAAATAAGTGGGATTTATTGTATCCCAAGAATGGAGAGCTCACTCAATAATAAGTCATATAGCATTATAATCATAAACCTGGCCATAGATCCTAAATTCATACGTGATCGATGTACCGTACTCCTAGAACTAACACCCTTGACCTAGCTAATACAAGGCAATGAACATACTTATAACTTAAATCCCACCAGGGACCTAAGATGGCCCGATCTAGATTTACCACTTTCTTGGAAAGGGGTACAAATTAGAACTCCATCTAGAATTTTAAATTTATGAAGTACAGTCTTATGAAAAAGTATGAGTGGTGGGGAGGTACAGAAGAAAAGGGGGCCTTAGGCCCAACCATGAATGATATTATATTAATGCATTGGTAAATTAATCCTCTATATGGTAAAATAAAATATGTATGCTTAACTTAGGTAGGGTCAATTAGAACTAGTTGGGAGCCACCATGAAGTAGGCTTAATGTCTGATACAAGTTATACTTTGAAAAAACACCTAAAAAAACACCCAAAAGGAGTCATGCATTAAGTTTGAAAACATGTTGGTTTATTTTAAGCCCTATATTTCTTTTATCTTAATTAAGTACTTTTTATTTATTATAGAAAATTTAATATCCTGAGAGTCTAACAAGAGGACCCCGTCTTAGCCACCCCAAGCAAAATAATCAAAAATATCTAATAAAGCCATGTAGTTCTAGTGTGCAATCAAAGTAAATACAATAATCTTACAAAAATAAATAATAAATAAGAGGCCATAACTATAATTGGGTTCTACAATACATCCTAAGAAAAAAAAAAAAAAAAAGGTAGCCGAGCTTTATCATAATTATAACTCAACCTAAAATTATACATCAATGATATAGTATGTGAGGTATTGATGGATCTTCATATGTTGTGCCTCCTACCTTCTAAAATACTCACAAACCTATATAGATTTCCAAACTAAAATTACATATAGAAAAGAAGAGTTTATAAACAACCTATAAAGTAGAGATTAACACAGTTGTAATAGAGTATCTATATTGGCATCCAGACCTAATATTTAGAACCATATTCCCAAGGGCTTGGTAATCTTCATAGTACCTGTTAGAGAACACAATTATGATGATAATTATAGCTCTTTTATTAGCCCCTTAGGAATGTTGTCACATGTTGAAGATATTTCTAGAAAAATTCTAAACACTTAAGGACAAGTGCCCACTCATCAATCCATAAAAAGTAATAAATATGAAGAACTCAAACCAAAAATATAACATCAAATATTTACAAGTACAAAGTAAAAAAATGAAGAAATTGAAAATTATTTTCCTAGCTATATCCTATCTTAGGATGCCTACAAAAATGTGACCTATCCAAAACCTAAATGTGTGAAAGTTTATGTTAGCAAAGTATTCTAATTTATGTGAAGGATTCAAATTATAAAGTCATGTTCATATTATTTAAATTATTAATTGTAGGATTTATCTTTAAGAGATTATCCATTTATGATGGATTAATTATAACTTAATTTTAAAGTTATAGTTTTAATCATTAAATTATAAAGAGCCTAAAATACATAAACTCTAACCTATGCTAGGATTATAAGGAATTGAGAAGAAAATGGTCCATCCACAATCATACACCTAACTAAGGCTAGAATGATTATAAGGCTATAAGGGTGGCCAATCCATCCTTGGTTTCTTAAGACTCAAGGCAAGGCCAGTAGGTGACACACTATAACGTAACTACTACCCACCATAAAAATCTTCGGCTTCTTATGTCTAAGGTTAATTAATTTTAAAAGAATGTCATAAAAATGGAACACTCATTACATAAGAATATAGAAGGGTTCTACCATATTTAAGGTTTAACACTTAAGTAGTTAAGGAGTTGGATTGGACTCCTAATAATGGTTTTAAATTATTAATGGGAGTGATTTGTGAAAATTTTTAGACATTTCTTTCTTTACTGTTGAGATAAGTGGTATTGTAAATATAAACATGAGGATCCAAGCCTCCTTAGGACACATATACCTGTAGTCTAAGGATTCTAGCCTACATACCTTACATCAAAGAAGATGATACAGAGATAAATACCAATCAAACATGGATTAAGGCACTATGGCTATATTTGAAGTACATTTTCTTCTCTTAATATCACATATTATGCTTGAAAAATACTTTTAAAATAGATTTTTTTATAAGATTTAAAATTTAATAACACTTATAATCTATCAATTCATTCGTGGCATTGTCACAATAGGCATAAGGACCAAATCCTGCTTAGGACATGTAGCCCCTCAGCTTAAGATTTCTGGCCTATAAACATTATTGAAAAAACAAATAGTATAAAAGATATATATATATATATATATATATATATATATATATATATATATATATATATATATATATATATATATATATATATATATATATATATATATATATATAAATTAAATCATAAAATTTTTGAAATGGAAAATGCAACTCAAATATGTGATCCTAATCTAGGTTGAAGTAATGGAGCCTAATTTATTAACTATGGAGAGACACACTACACAAAGCTAGCACATCAATCAATCTAACATGCTATAGCTCAAATTTTATTTTATTTTGAACATTATTGACAAGTACATGGAATAAGATTTAAAGACTCAAAATTATTAATAGGGTGAAATTTATAATTGCTTAAGTATTTTATTAGAAAAATTTAAAAAAAAAATATCCAAGCGAAGTCTGCTTTGTGCAAAAAAAATATCGATGCAGATGGCATAAATGGATGGCATATAATACAGACCTAGTTGACCATATGAAGGTCACTAAGGTTCATAGAGGGTGCAAGCCTTTGCCAATAAGGCCAAGGCTTCGTAAGTGAGCTAACCTATGGCCAATGTCTAACACATCCTACCACATATATTTGGGTAAAAGTTAAAGCAATCCAAAGTGTGTGTGCAAGAATCACTAAATTATTCACAATAAAAGAGATGTTTAAAGGAAGTTACATAAATTATACTTGACCTAAAAGCAAGCTATGGAATGTACGTATGCACTAACATAACGAAGGAGCCTCTCTTGAGGCTTAGGGAGCTATGACTCAACCTCTAACACAAAAAAAAAATGATAAACCTCAAACATAACATAAAGAGAACATACATGTGAAAAAATGTTGTGAAAATGATGCATGGGCATGTAAAATGATGCATGTATCGAGAAGACCTAGGCTTAAAAGCCTTGAGGGTTATGATTTTCCAAAATTTTGGGTCAAATAGTGACCCATGACCTTGAAAAATTAAACATATAAACTAAGGAGCTCACCAAGCCTGGAGAAAGTTAGGCAATATAAGGAACATCCCAAAGTTTATTCTGACCAAATTTGAGCATAAGATAATGTCCAGTTGGGGAGTAATTTATAAAATACCACACAAGTTCAATTCCAAAATACTCTCCAAATTTTTTTAAAAACACTTCGACTATATTTTTAGAGTCTAAGCTCGTTTTCCTAGTTTCATGGAGCATAAAATCATTAAATTTGGTTTTAAAATGGATTTTTGTTGAATTTTTAAAGTTTTGGGCATTTTTTTAATAAAAAGCAACTATTTTTAATTTCATGTGGCGACCGGATTGCAGTTGGGTGATGGATGGAAATGGTGGCGTGGTGGTGGGAAGATGGTCAGGCAACATCATGAAGGAAAATGATGGTGATGGTGCATTGGTGAGATGGTGACCTAGTGATGGCATGACGGCACCTGCATCAGGATGAAGGCTAAGCGGTGGCAAGAACGAGCTGGGATGGTAGCTACCGTGTGCCACCGATTTGGGTGGCCACATATCTATGTCAGCATTGGATGGGATCTGGGATGGGATTCTGTGCAACAAGTCAGACAAATCGACAATTCAATGAAATTTAAATTGTTTAATCAAAGATGAGCGGTCTAGATTTCATCTTCTTCTTTTAGAATAAATTTCTTATGAAATTTTCTTTTGCTTGCTGTGGGTTAATTACAAGAACAAACTTAATGAAATTTTTAGGGAATGTTTATGACCCTATAAACTACTTACACCTTAATTTTGGGGGATTTATATTGTGAATTTTGAAAGTTATTTGCAAAGTTTTAACTAAAAGATAAAATATGCCTTTATCCAGTGGACTAAATGGCTCATTCTTGGGCTCATTTTCTTTATAAAATAAGAGGAAAAACTTCTATGAGGGAAGCTAGGAAGGAAGCTCCAAAAACCAAATTAAAGTAATGGGGGCTCCAAAGGTAGCTTGTTGGAGGGTTTTTGGGTGTTATGTGTATTATGAGAGTTTTGGAAGGTGGCCCTATTATAAGCATTGAGTTTGCATGGATGATTAGGATGATTTGGAGCTCTTCCTTGAATGTTTGCCAAATGTCCCATGAGATTAGTTGGTCAGCCTTTGGGAAGGATAGGAAGAGCCAAGATGGAAAGCCCATTTTGTCATTTTGCATGGAGGGACCTTTTGGGTTTGATTTTGGTTAAACCAAATCTTAGTTTGGGATCTAAATCCTTCTAGGAACATTCTAGACTGATTGGAAGGGGTTCAAATTAGTTGGTTTAAGGTTGAGAGATCAATCCATGCATTTTTCTAATTTTAAGGGTACTTAAAAAATTTTTAATTAGTTTGACCACATTAACTGGTCAAACTTGGTCAATATGACTAGGATAGAACTTGGGGGTCCCTAGGAGACATGTGACATGCACACATGAGATTTGACCAACTTTAACTTTTTGAATATTTTGGGAATTTTTTAATAAATTTGACCACTTTTACTAAGTTGATCAGATCAACATGATTAAAGTAATTCACCCATGCTTTGGACTCATCAAAGGCATAAAGGAGAATGAGTTTGAAATTTGGATTTTATGCATAAAACCAAAAGTGAGATCAGCATCTATAATCAATATATATCCTCCACCCAATTATTGTCCTAGTGTGAATAAGCTCACTAAGTTTATTAAACATTATAGTCAAACAACCTTCCTTTGGCATACAATGAATAGGGTTACTATCTGAAATGGGGTAAACAATTATTCATACATCTAACCATTTAAGTGTTTCATTCTTAACTACATTTTTCATGGATGGGTTCAGTCAACTTTTTGGTAAAGAATTGCCCTCCATTAAAATCATCTACATGCATAATGATGGGCTAATTCCCTTAATGCCACTTATGATCCATCCAAAAGCTTTCTTATAATCACTTTAAAACCCTAATCAAATGACCGTCCTGATCTTCTTCCAAAATAAGAGAAATAATGATAGGCAAAATTGAATTCATACCTAAAAAAGCATATTTAAGATGGCTAGTTAAGGCTTTTAAGTTCTAAAATAGGTGCTTCCTCAACATAATGTCTTAAAACTCTACCCAAAGATGAGGTGTCCAAAGTTTCAAATCTCTCCTTAAATATTCTAAAAGTATCTCCCATAAACTGCACATATTCTCCTAACTAAGGGAGGAGCTAGACACTTTTCATAAGAGGGTTTTTTTTAAAAAAATCCCCTCCGGGCTTGGGACCGATATTAGCAATTTATTTAAAAATGAAACTACTAAATATAAGATGAAGTACACTTATAATTTATACCTTTAGTTCTTCATATTTTGAAAAAAAAAATTGAATAATAATATCATTGTCAATACAATCTAAAATTTCTTTTTTGTTACAAGCGATTAAAGTATCCTTCATCCACTGATCTCTAATTCAATTGCGTGGCCAATTTTTTATGATAGTTATTATAGAAAATGCTCATTCAACTCCTGTTATTGCAACTAGTAGTACTAATGCAAGCTTCAATAGCCTAGAAATAAGGGGATATAGTATTTCCTTCTTTGTATGAATAATTTTTTAACCAAGACTTTCAATATCTTTTGACAATAAAAATTGAACATCAAACTACATATCCATAATATAGGTTTCCAATTGATTATCAAGAATCATCAAATCGAAAGGACTGAAATCGCTTGGATATAAGTTTTTCATTTTAATTAACTTCTCTTTATTGAATGCATGGAATGAATTTGATGGATTCAAACAAGCAATACACAAAAGTAATTCTGTATTATCCTCTATGAAACTAGTATTCAACTCTTGAAGCTGCATATCAATTAATATGTAGAATATATTAACTCGCTAATAATGTAAATTTTCCATTTCTTAAAGTCCACGTCATGGTCGTCCATGGGCAACCCATTTATCATTTAGATTTGGAGTGATAATTTTGTGTTTACCACAAAATGAAGTCTCTTTTTTGATGAAGTCATCCCACTTGTTATCTCTCATATCTTGTAATCAAATTTTTTATATTTGAACTAAAGACAAGGCATTGACGGTGTCCTAATCTTTTCTTTACAAAGCATCCAATAGTTCAGTAGTGATTCCAAGTATGTCTTTCATTAAGTGCAGACAAAAAAAAGAAGTCAAAGGATTGCATTGAATCTAATAATCCAAAAGCTTCTCCTCTCTATTCAAAGCTTTTCCATCATATAAAACTATTTCAAGTATATTAATAACTGAGGAGAACATTGTAATCAATCTAATTACTGACTTATATGAGAACCCCATCTTGTTTCACCAACACGCAGTAAAGATATTTCCTGATTTACCCTTAACCAGTAATCACCTCACCATTTTGTAATGTACTTAATGTCAAATCGTGTTGTTTATCTCTTAGCTGATCAAAACATTTGCTTGAAACACGAAAAATATTCATGACTTTTGAAATTATAGTAATTATATGGACATGATTTTTTGCAACTATTACTAAGGATAACTGAAGTTGATGTGAGAAGTAGTGAATATAATGTGCATATTTATTATCATTTAGAAAAAGGCACTTTTAGCCCATTAAATTTTCCTCTTATATTGCTTGTGTTATCATGAACTTAACCATGAGTTTTAGAGTGAGATAAACAGTAATTTGAGAGGACTAATTCAACTCCTTTTTTGAGACATCTAGCTGACGTTTCAGAAATATGTACAATACCAAAAAAAAAACATTCTTAAAATATTTCTCCATAATCATTGAGCAAATTCAAACTAGTGAACAACATTAAACATAAAAACTATAAACTAAATATAAAACTAAAAAATAGTAAATAAAGCAAAAAAAAAAAATTCCAACAGAAACTCGATGAGATTCAATATAGTTTACAGTGATTTAAAAATTTTATTTACAATGATTTAAATTGATAACACAATTTTTTAGGTTTTAGTTTTTTATTAATGTGTTAAAAAACTCATTTAAAAATCTTTATTAAATGATATTTCTGTAAACATATTCAATACAATTTACAATTAAAAAAAACCATTCCTAAGTAACATTGCTGAATGTGTTAAAATGATATTTCTATAAACAAGATTTAATACTTGTCCAGTTTCTGAGTTTTTTAACACATTAGTCATAAACTATAAACTGTATTGAATCTAATTTAGTTTAGGATCAAAAAACTTATAAAATAAACTATATAAAACAAGAAAAGAAAAAAAACAAAATCTTTTATGTGCTTCCAGCCGAATCCAAGATGGAAGAAGGGAGGGGCGACGAGTTGGACGAGAGCTTTCATTCGTATCCAAATTCTAAAATGAAATGCAAAAGTAAGGGAGGTCACCTACCAGACAAGAGATTCCTATGCCGGACGCGAGAAAATAAAATCTTTTATGCACAGAGGCGAAGTCACGAGGAGCCAGAATTGACCTTCTCTTCTAAAAAGAAGAAGATGAGAAATGAAAGAAGTAGAAACACACAAACTTTTTCTTCTATTAATTATCTCTTACTCACATTACAACTATTTTATTTAAATGAAACATCACTTCACACACACCCTTTCACTTTCAAATGAAACATCACAGCTTGACACACATCCTTTCACTTACAATTAACAACATTTAATTTTGAAAATAAACCACATCCACACAAATGAAAAGACACATCCATACAAATAATATGATTAAAGATTTTAAATTTATTAACAAATTTCTTCTTTAAATTCAAAATCCCTTCCATCCTTCATGTCAATTGCCATTTTGCATTTCTCGAACAATATTGTGGGTAATGGCTTTGTGAATATATATGCTACTTGATAATGACTTTCAACATGAATCATTCTCATACTTCCTTCCTTCACATGTTCACGGATGAAATGAAATTTGACATCTATATGCTTGCTTCTTTCATGATGTGCAGGATTCTTTGCTAACTCAATTGCAGATTTGTTATCAACAAGAATCTCGGTAGCCTCTATTTGTTGGAGATTCATTTCATAGAGTAAATTCCTTAGCCAAACTGCATGACACACACACAATGATGCCACCACATATTCTGCCTCACATGTCGAAAGTGTCACTATCGGTTGTTTCTTTGATAGTCATGTGAATGTTGTATCTCCCATAAAAAATATGTACCTCGATGTACTCTTTCGATCATCTATGTCTCCACACAAATCACTATCGGAGTAACCCACCAATTTATATTCATCTTTCTTCGAGTAAAATAATCCAAGTAATTCTATTCCTCGGACATACCAAAGAATTCTCTTCAATGCCTTCCAATGCGCATAGGTTGGCTCTTCCATGAACCGACTTACCACTCCAACACTATAAGAAATATCTGGCTGAGTGCTTGTGAGATAACGCAAACTTCCCACCAAACTTTGATATTTTGTTGCGTCGACTCGATCTCCACCATCAAACCTTGAGAGTTTGGCATTTAATTCCATTGGCGTTGTTACTGGATTACAATTTTCCATCTTTTGAGTATGCTTCTTGTGACACAAAAATTCATGATTTTTCTTGTCTAACTTCTAGACCAAGAAAATACTTCATTAAGCCCAAATCTGTCATTTCAAATTCTTGTTCCATCTCACATTTAAAATTTTCAATCATCTTTCCATTATTCCCCATGAAAAGAAGATCATCAACATAAGGTGCTACAAATAACAAGTTACCTCCTTTGTTCTTCACATATAGTGCATGCTCACATGGGCATTGAGTGAACCCATTTTCTTGAAATAAATGTCGATACGAGTATTCCAAGCTCAAGGAGCTTGCTTTAACCCCTAAAGTGCCTTTTTTAACTTCAATACTTTTTGTTCCTCTCCCATCTTCCTGTAACCAGGTGGTTGTTCAAGATAAATTTCCTCTTCTATCACTCCATTCAAAAATGCCGACTTCACATCCATCTGATATATTGTCCATTCAAACTGTGCCGCATAAGAGATACGAAGTCGAATTGTCTCCATTTTTATAACCGGGGCAAAGACCTCATCATAGTCTATCCCTGCCTTTTGTATATAGCCCTTTGCCACAAGTCGAGCCTTGTATCGATTTATCTCACCTTGAGCATTCATCGTTTTCTTGAACACCCACTTTATTCCAATAGGTCGACTTCCTTTAGGTAATTATGCAAGTTCCCATGTCTTGTTTCGTTCGATGAACTTGATCTCCTCATCCATAGCTCCTTTCCACTTTTCATTCTTCACCGCTTCTTCAAAACTTATATTTTCACCATCAACAAGAAGAGAAATAAGGCGTGCTTCGCTTGTAGAATCATACAACTCTTGTAGGCTTCGCATTTTTTATTGTCTTGGTTCTTGCTCATCATCGGATATTTGAGGATTTCTAGGTACCTGAGAACATGTAGGAAAATTTGTTAGTGAATAGTTAGTGATTCTCCATTTTCCAAATGTTATTCTGATGAATTATATTGTTCCAATCCCATTTGCTTGCTTCATTCACCCGAACATCTCGACTTACCACCACCTTCTTGTTTATTGGGTCAAGTAGTTTGTAACCCTTAGTTTGCTTATCAAACCCAATAAACACATACTTCTTGCTTTTATCTTCTAGCTTTGTTCTTTGTTGATCTGGCACGTGTGCATAGGCTACACTACCAAATATTTTAAGATGCGAGACATTCGGTTTTTGACCACTCCATGCCTCTTGTGGAGTTTTATCTTCTAACTTCATATGTGGGCATCTATTTTGTATGTAAATTGAACATTGCACTGCTTCCGCCCAGAATTCTTTAGGCATTTCTTTACTCTTCAACATTGACCGAACCATATCAAGAATGGTCCAATTCATTCTCTCGGCCACACCATTTTGTTGGGGTGAATATGGTGTGGTTAGGAACTTTCTTACTCCTTGTTGCTCACAGAAACTTGTAAACTCCGCTGAGTTGTATTCACCACCTCTATCATATCACAATGCTCTAATAAACTTCCCGTTTGTCTTCTCCATCATGGCTTTAAATTTCTTAAATACATTGAAAGTCTCGGATTTTTCCTTCAAAAAATAAAACCAAGTTTTTCTGGAATAATCGTCGATAAAAGTAATAAAATACCTTTTACCACTAAAAGATTTAGGAGTGATTGACCCACAAATGTCGGTGTGTACCAATTCAAGAATTTTTTATGCTCGATATTCTGCCTTTTTCTGAAATGAATTTCTTGCATGTTTCCCAAATATACAATCTTCACAAAGCTTGTTGGTGTAATATACTTCTAGTAGTCCATACACCATTTTCTTCTTCAACAATTTTTGTAGGCCTCCATAGTGCAAATGACCAAATCGCAAATGCCAAAGAGACGCCTTGTCTTCTACATCAACTTGCAAGTATTTTTCTTGTACATAAACAAAGTTGATCTTGTACATTCTATTCTTCGCCATATTAATTTGTGTAACTAACCGCCCCTTCTTATCTTTCAATTGTAGAACTTGATCTTTCATGAACACTGAATATCCTTTCTCCATGTGTTGCCCCATACTAAGTATGTTACTTTTAAGATCATGTACAAAATACACATTTTCAATTAGGCCTTTTGCGCCATCTTTTTGCATGTAAGAGATTGTACCTTGACCTTTTACTTGAATCTTTGATGCATCACCAAATGAAACATGCCCATCCTCAACAACCCGCATTTCTTTGAACAAATGTCTATGCCCGCACATGTGGTTACTAGCACCAGTGTCGAAATACTAATTCGTCTCGTCACTACTATTCTTTTCATCATGAGCTATCATGAGAAGCCCATCTTTCACCTCTTCTTCTATTACAAGATTTGTATTCTCCTCAATCTTCTTTTCACCATAACAATCTCTTGCATAATGCCCAAATTTGCCACAATTATAACATTTTTCAGAGTTGCAGTCCTTTGCATAGTGACCATACTTGCCACATTTGTAACATTCAACATTTGAATGATTTTGCCGACCGCCTCTTCCACGACATCGTCCTCGACCTCGCCAATTTTGTTGATTTGACTGCTCCTTCTCTTCAAATTGTCTTCCATAACCATGGCCTCTTCCACCACTTTCATTTCCACGACCTCTTCTTCCTCGTCCTCTTCCACAAAAATTTTGAGAGTATAGTACCTTATCATCTTTAATTGTTGCCTTTGATTGAAGAACTTCTTCGAGCGTCTCCTCCTTCTTTTTCTTTCGTTGCTCATGTGCCTCAAGAGAGCCAGCAAGCTCTTCAACAGTTAGTATGTCGAGATCCTTTGATTCTTCAATCGCGCATACAACATTCTCAAAATTATTGGTTAATGACCGCAATATCTTCTCCACTACTCGGGCATCGGTTAACATCTCACCATTTAGCTTTAGTTGATTTACTACAGCTTGCACACGAGTGATGTAATCAGATACACCTTCTGACTCTTTCATCTTCATCCCTTCCAATTCAGCTCTCAAAGTTTGGAGGCGTACTTGCTTCACACGATCGGCACCTTTGAACACTTTCTCTAAAGTGTTCCACGCTTCTTTTGAAGTTGTTGCTCCGGTAATCTTCTCAAAGCCCGACTCATCTATTGCTTGATATAGAAAGTAGAGAGCCGTTTTATCCTTCGTTCGCATCTCTTTCAATGCCTTTGATTGGTTCGCCGTCATGCCCGCCGTATCCGTCACTTCAACGAAGCCGTTCTCAATGACTTCCCATGCATCTTGTGCGCCCAACAATGCCCGCATATGAATACTCCAATTATCATAATTTGTCTTCGTGAGTCGTGGTAGTGTTATTTGTCCCATCAAAAAACTTCCAGAATTTACAATGGGGCTCTGATACCAAATTGTGAAAGAAACAAAAAAAAAATTGGAAGAAGAAGAAGAAGAGAAATGGAAGATGTAGAAACACACAAACTTTTTCTTCTATTAATTATCTCATACTCACATTACAACTATTTTATTTAAATGAAACATCACTTCACACACACCCTTTCACTTTCAAATGAAACATCACAGCTTCACACACATCCTTTCACTTAGAATTAACTACATTTAATTTAGAAAATAAACCACATCCACACAAATGAAAAGACACATCCATACAAATAATATGATTAAAGATTTTGAATTTATTAACAATGCGTGGCAACTTTTTTTCTCCATTTTTTAATATAGTCCTCAATAGTTTCTTCTAAAAATATTTTCTTCTAAATCTATCTTGAATTAGTCCTTATTCTTGTCACTAGGGAATTTCATGTAATTAAGCACATCTACAGTCATTTATTGGTCTTGTACTCTAATGATTTATTCCCCTTAATGAACATTTATCATAGCTTTCACTGTAGCTAAGAAAGGCCTCCCTAAGAAAATGGGTATCTCCATGACCTCCTTCATATCCAAGACAATGAAATCTACAAGAAGGATAAACTTATATACCTTAATGAGAACATCTTATACCACCGACTTAGGATAAATAAATGATCTATCAGCTAGCTGAAGGGTGATTGTGGTGTGTTGGACCTCTCCTAAATCTAGCCTCCTGAAAATTGGGAAAAGGCATAAGGTTGATATTGGACCCCAAATAACATAATGCTCTCCCACAAAATTTGTCCCCAATAGTCATAGGAACGGTAAAACTATCCAGATCCTTTAACTTCTCAGGGAGCTTCTTTGATATGATTGAACTAAATTACTCTTTGAATATTATAGTCTCAAATTCCCCAAGTTATCTTTTCTTATTAAGGATGTCTTTCAATGATTTTGATATAAGTGGACATCTACTCTAAGGCTTCTGAGAAGGGTATGCTAATGATTAAATTTTTAAAAAATAAAAAACCTAGAGAATTGTTTATCCAAATTTTATTTTATCAACATTTAGGAAAAAGGTGGTAGTGGTCTCTCTATAACCTTCCTAATATGTCTTTCAATTACTTTAATTGGTTCAGGTTGTTCTTTAGATGGTTTAGTAACAATAGGATCTTCTACCACAATTTCCTTTTAAGGTTAATCCATTTCCTTATAGAGATCTTCCAATTCTTTCCCACTTCGTAAATGAATAATCGTGCAAAGTTCTTCCAAATTATTTTCATTAAGATTTGGATTTTAATCATGGGGTCTACTATTAATTAAACTAGCAAGTTGCCCTATTAAGTTTTCTATGTTTTTAAGGGCAACATATTGGTTTTGTAATTGATTTCTCATATGAAGCACTAAATTCTTCAAAAGTGTATTTCTATCTTTGAATTAGTTATTCTAATTTAAGTAAGGAGGTAGAGGGTTTAGGGTTCAAAAACCTAGAGAATTGTTTATCCAAATTTTATTTTATCAACATTTAGGAAAAAGGTGGTAGTGGTCTCTCTATAACCTTCCTAATATGTCTTTCAATTACTTTAATTGGTTCAGGTTGTTCTTTAGATGGTTTAGTAACAATAGGATCTCCTACCATAATTTCCTTCTAAGGTTAATCCATTTCCTTATAGAGATCTTCCAATTCTTTCCCACTTCGTAAATGAATAATCGTGCAAAGTTCTTCCAAATTATTTTCACTAAGATTTGGATGTTGATCATGGGGTCTACTATTAATTAAACTAGCAAGTTGCCCTATTAAGTTTTCTATGTTTTTAAGGGCAACAAATTGGTTTTGTAATTGATTTCTCATATGAAGCACTAAATTCTTCAAAAGTGTATTTCTATCTTTGAATTAGTTATTCTAATTTAAGTCAGGGGGGTAGAGGGTTTAGGGTTCTCTATAAGTTGCTAAGGATTATTCCAAGGTCTTATAGGGTTAGACTGATGTGCATTCCATTAATTTTCACCATCATTATTACCAATTAAATTAGGGTGGTTCCTTCAACTTAGATTATATGTATTCAAATATGGATTATTTGATCTTCTAATATCATTCACATTCTCAATCTCTTGAGAACTAGACTCATTAATAGAATTCAAGTCATTCTTATCCAAATGCATAGGTGATCTCAAGACTAAACAAACTCCAAGATTGTCTAACTTCTTAGACATGGTTGCTACTTGAGCAGTCAAAATAGATAAAACATCCTACTAATAGACACTGACTACACTCCTAAGATTCACCCATATTAGAAGACCACTTGAAGTTATTTGCTGTCATTTTCTCTATTAAGGCATAATCCTCATCAAAAGGTTTTAACATCAAAGATCATTCGGTTGCTACATCACTTATATACCTAAAGGATACTATAAGTCATTATAAAATATTTTAATCACCAACCAATTAGGCAAAGCATGATGAGCGTGCTTTTTAATCATTTCCTTAAATCTTTTCCAACTTTCACAAATTGACTCTCTGTCATATTGGGAAAATGAAGTAATAGCATTCCTAAGCTTAACAATTTTGGAAGATGAAAAGTAATTTATTAGGAACTTTTAAGTCAACTCATTCCAAGTTGTTATGGAGTTTGGTGATAAGGAATTTAACCACATTTAGAAAAAATGGAAACAAATGAAGTCTAATAGTATCATCACTAACTCTATTGTAATGGAATATTATGCAAATTTCTATTAAACTAGTTAAATGTAAGTTGGGATTCTTAACTGGTGTCCTCCAAACTATGAGTTTTGAACTATTTGGATAATGGTTAGTTTCAACTCAAAATTATTAGCTTGGATAGTAGGTTAGTTAATACTCTGATAAATTTCATCTACTAAGGAATTGACCTACTCCCTTAGGTAAATCTTGATATGAATTTTGTTCTACCATTCCTACTACTAAAATGTTTTTAGTTTTATAGATTTTTGTAAGGTTCCCTTTTATTTCTAGGTCAAATAATAAGGGTCTCTTACTTTTACTATTCATACACCAAAATAATGAATGAAATGCAATAAATTAAATTAAATTTAACAACTACATAACAATCACAAGTTCATAGCTTCACAAATGACAATAAAAATAACAATAACAAATACCACTAACCAAGTAAAAATTAGAAAAATCATGTTGGATTAAATATGTAGCTTTTTGGATAATATAAAAATAATTGCAAAAGCGCATATTATATTCCCTTGCAAGTGGTACCAAAACCTGATGGAAACTTTACTTTGATATGTAATTGAGCTTGCTTGCTACTATGAATGTATGTGTTATATGCTCCCAACTACGCAAGTGCATGTGCCGATCAAGTAATAAAGTGTGTAAGAAGATTATCGATCCCACGAGAAAATAAGGGCACTACAATTAACTCTTGTATTGTCTACTCAAGCCATAAAATTTATCCTACATAATGGAATAAAAGGTGAGACACTAACACTATGGAGAAATGCAATAAATAGTGAAGATAAGTAGAATTAAAGATATTTTTAGGCTAATGATACTAAATGAACCAATGTTTTCTTATGTGGCGTCATCTATAATAGTTGTGAATCAGAGTATATGCGCACTTAGATCTTTGTCAAGCTTGTAAAGGTGTAAAGAAAAGTTTATGGCCTTTCCACAATAATTCCATCTCCATAGACCCTAGAATCCTAGTATCCTATATCTAGGTATACAAGCATTCTATCTCAACCCCTTTAATTGTTCCAATATTCCTCCATTGAGGTAATGTATCACACAAGATTTTAAATTTATACATGTTCAACGCATAAATTAAATTAAGGATGAGGAAAATTGAGAACAACCATTCACATTTACATTCAAGAATTTACATTAGGAAAAATAAAGACTATTCACATCATCAACACAAAACAAAGAAGTTAACCAGCTAAAGAATTAATTTGGAGTGACACACATTTTATTGCTTGCTTTAGAAAATATACAAAGATGAAAGATGAGAAAATATCATCCATAATTGAGAATCCCAAATATATCCTACAGATGGACTCTTTCTGGAGTGATTCCCTCCTTACATTTTCACTCTCCACACTCTCATCCACCCCCTAAGGAGTTTTTGCTCAGTACGACTAACCACTCCAAAAAAACATAACATCACTATCCATGGTCTCTTTGGTATCTCTCTAAGACTTCTCATAAGAAATCCCACAAAACTATTTATATTTATTTACATAAGCTGACTCAAGCATCACAACACTCGATACAGTGGCATCATATTATTACAGTGTTGAACTAGTGCCGACGTTTCTTAGTTGACTCCGATATAGTGTTGGGTTGATCCGACATGACTTTTAGCTGACCAGGCCAGCACGACACACCTCTTCTAAGTGCTCCTGCAAAAGAATGAATGATGCGACACTTAACATTTTTGCAGAACATCAATTAAAACACATATTTTAACTAAATATTAACATAATTTTAACTTAACAACAATATTTCCCATGTAGGCTTAAAAATATATTATTATTCCGATATTGTTAAAAAAAATATTCTTATTCCAATAATGTTAATATCTTAATAAAAATGACTCTATTCTCTTCTAGAGTACTAGCCCATCAATTATAAAATACAAACCTAACTTCACATAACATATCTAACAGTGCATGGATTGAAAGTAATCTCAAGATCAATATTCTTAAATTTATTATTTCCATTTAGGTAATTATTAATTACTCATCTACTATTAATCATCTCCTAAATTTTCTCATTAGTTGGATATTCACATAGTGTCATCCAATTATCTGGCCATATTTAGAGAGAACAAAAATTTCATTTTTACCTCCAACGTTAAATATAATGGATAAACCATCATTATCAACATATATGTTAAGGCAACGGACACGTCACCAGGGTCCAGAAATTTCCTCTATTAAAAGGCTTACTTAGATCTCTATATATACGCATGTACTGTGTAATAATTTAGACATAACAAAGCAATATTTTCCTTATTCTCTCTTCACTCTGTCTCATTTGTGTTTCTCTTCTCCCGTCTCAACCTTTCTCAATATAAACCTTTCTTATGAGAACCTAATGAGTTAGTATTAAAAAAATTATAGGTGAGCATTTACAAATTGTTTGGCAGGGGGATTGATTAACACTATCAAATGGACTAAAACTTTTACATTGTTTAATAATTTTCTCTATCACACCCTCCTATACTTATATACCCCAAGCAATATAATTCCTCTTCATAAGAATAATGAATTTGAGCATCTATATTCATTATTGTAGCAACAAGTCACCATGTAAGATAAATGGGTTCAAACCACATACTATGAGATATTACATGGTTTTGATCCTTAATTTGAAGCAAGTTTGAATCTACTCTTAAACCTCCATTTTGAAGCTAAATTAGCCCAATGTCTAAAATACATGTCTAAATGTATAATTTGGGGTTTAAATAAAAGTTGTTACCAAGTTCTAACAAAACTTGAACCTCTATTTCAAAGCTAATGTTTGAATCCTATTTCATGTTTGAAGTTGTTTTAAATCTATAATAGGGGATTAAACTCTACTTCAAAGATACCTAGAATGAGAAGTTTAGGCAATATATTCTTGAAGATTCACACAAATATGATGGATTATCCCTCATATTTCAATATAAGAGTAATTTTATCATAAATTAAGCACGTGATACTAGTCCAAATAAAATTATAATGAACATAATACTCTTAATTAGTGCCATACGAGGGATAAAAAAGTCAAATTTCCCTTATTTTATGAAGATTTTATTGTTTTGGTTTTTAATTTTTTAAAATATAAATAGTATGATAAAAAATAAATATAATTTCACTCCAAGTGATAGTATCAAATAAATAAAAATAAATAATTAATTAAAAAAAAGGATTTCCAAAGTTTATATTTTTATTTTAAATTATTTTGTCTATCTTGTGTAGGAATATGTAACTAGTTATTAACTTTAAAAGGGAAAGATATCCCATAATAGCAGAAAATTAGAGAAATATGTATGTTTTATATTTTCTTAGGAAAGTATGCCTAAAAGTTCCACCTAAATCAAAATACCCCCTATTATGCCTATATCCCATAGTATATATATAATGAAATCCCTCCCTTCTCACATGTTTGAATATGGTTTGATTATGATTAAACAATAATAAAATACATTGTGGACCAATTATTTTCTAAGGTTGAATTAAATATCAACATTATAATATTATATGGCAGATAATAGAAGAGAAAATAAGCAAATTAGTAGGACATTTACTGAAAAATAGAGTGAATAATCAAAGTTATAAAAAGTATTTCTTTTGATCATCCCATGGATCTTATATAGAAAGTGATAGAGGCTTATAAAAGCTAAGTTTGAAATTAAAGGAGTTGGACCACTTAGCTGGAGCATAGTAAAAAATTTCAATTCATCTAATTAAACTACTTAAATATTATGATCTTACATTTTTCTTGAATGAGATATCATTATCCATTTAGCAACAATCTCCCATTTGTGTGTTTGTTGCTCCTAGAAAAAAGTAAGAAAGTAGCCCTTCATCTTACACCAGTATGTGTGTGTGTGTGTGTGTGTGTGTGTGTGTGTGTGTGTGTTTGTGTGAAGATGTGTACATTGAACATGAAAAAATAGGTGACGATGTTGGCATGCGGGCTATATATAGTAGTGATTCCCTAGAAACTCACATATTAAAGCATCTATAATAGATTATAACCCTATGATCCATCTAAAACCAGGAAATGGGTAAGGTATTCTAACTCTTCTTGTACATTGGGGGTTAAAAATAATAGTTCTAGTCATAAAGAATACATGGATAACTCCCATCCTTTATGAGGCTATGCTTTAAAGTGCATCTTATTCAATGGTTGTTGATATAATGCCATGGGGCTTGTATTTGCCCATTACTTAATTACAATATGAGAAACTCTTTGATAATGATGATATGAAGCAAATGACAATATCCATGTAATGAAAAGAAGCTTTATTGTCAAGGTGAAGAAATCATGTAAAAAAGTATGCAACATTTGCAATGCATCAAAAAATACTCAAGTAGCTTGCAAGCTAATACTTTGACAAACTCAAGTATATATAAGATTAAAAGCATTGAATTAGAACACATATGTACCTTTGATGTTATATTAAAAGAGTACCAATATGCTCAACTATGACTCATTGGGCACATAATAAAGGATAAGCTCATTTCATGTGATTTAATGTAAAGCTAAAGACAATAGTAGTAGATGTGAAGAGTGAATGTAATGATTTATCCTATGAGAAGGCTTTGTGGTGTCATGAGCAGCTATCACTTACTTAAAAGGGTCCGCCGAAGCATCATGTTTGAAGTGACCATCTTATCAAGTTATGCTGTACAAAAAAAAAAAAAATCTAGGGATAATTATCAATCTTTAACAAGACAATGAATGATGTTTTAATTACATATATTTCTCTTTAGGTGTTAGTACTCAATACTTCAAAAGTGTTTGATGCCCAATATTAAGCGTGGATGGAGCTTTTTTGAACACAAATTTTGGAGGTTCTTGCTTGTGGTAGTAGGCCGAGATACTAATTAATACTTAGATTTAAGCAATATCATTTATAATAATGGACAAAAAAATAATTATTCATGTATGCATTTTATAACTAGGATGAGGAAGTTAATAGGCATAGTAAAAAAAAAAAAAAAAAAACTTGGTGTTGTCTTTAAAAAACATAATAAATGGCTAATGCTTCATTAATTATTTTTCTAGAGGTACACTAATGCACTTACATTCATTAATGACATTTGCATCTAGAATGTTTAATGCTATGAGTCTCTTATGTGAACGTGTTTTTGGTATAGCTCTGGACCAGGTGTGTGTAATTTGTTAATATGTTTAAAGTTATATATAGATGAAGCGTGATTAGTTGCATCCATTAAAAATATATATTAAGTTAAAAAAGAAGACATTTGTGAGATTTTAGATGAAACAAAGAGAGTTGTGTGTTACCCCTACTAGTAAAGCTTAAGAATGGTCATCTTATAAAGTATAAGGCTTTCAAAGTTAGAGAATGATGATGTCCAATGTTGGTGTAGATGATATGGAGTGAAAGGCCATCATAATAGTTTTTAGTTAACCATTCTTGTTATTACATGAATATTCTAATTGGTTGGTTGTGCTATAATATGCTTGTCATTATAATATATTATAGCCAGTATTTTACTCACTTTTGTAGCCATTGTCTATTATAATCTATTATAAGAAAACCACTTAATTGTTAGTTTACTTTGTATTGTGTTTTATTTCTTATAAACCACTCTCCATATTATGATTGTTATATTACATTTCTTATAATAAGTTCATATAACTTGTCAAATGTTTACTATTGTGTCCTACTTGTTATGATTAAATGAATGCATTGAGGGGGGGGGGGGGGGGGGGGGGGGTGGCACGTGCCTCCCCTCCCCCCAAAACTTAAAAAAAAAAGAGAGCCCACTTCTACCCTTTTTCCAACGATATCCCATGGGTTTTTTTTTTTTTGAATAGTTCGGGCTTGCCCTAATTCCTCCATCTCCTTTGCCTTTTCCTCAACCTCTTATGTGAGAAAGTCAGTGGTTTGTGCACGATGCTAGAGCATGGAGATTAACATCACCGTCACCAAAAAATATCAAAACATTGCTTCAACCTGCAGTTGTAGGCATGTAAAACCTTCCTTTCTCATTGCGGCCTTATTCTTTCTGCCCACAACTATTTTGTTTATGACATGCTACATTCTCGATTAAAATAGGATTGGTGGGGACTGAGATTCCTGCATTAGCATGAGAAGGGGGATTTCAATTTCTCAACCACAGCATTTCCCTATAGCCTTTAGAGAGCATTATTTGATTTTTTTGCCTTTTAACATCTTGCTAATTCTTGATTCTTTATCTATATATTTCTTTATCCAAAATAATCAAATACAAGATCTATATTTCTTTCTAAAAAATAGACGTAAATAAAGTAATGACATGGCACTAGCAGATGCTGGATTAGCTGCTTTGGTGTCTAATGCTTAGGTGGTCAATCATTCCTTTAATAGAAATAATCATTAAGACATCTCTTAAGATTAGTAATGCATGCTGTAGACAAGATCTCCTCTAATGAAAAAATTAGATATTTTCATGCATGGCTTATAGGATAAAATGCCTTTCTTATAGAATTTATACAATAACATTTATTTTAATATTTTTTTAATGGTGTGAGTAGTATTAAACTTCAATTGTTAGAGTGATCTCCTACAAGTTTAAACTATAAGCTAAATACCTTAATTGAATTTTGTTATTTTTTTGATACTATATTAAAATAAATTTATGCCCCCGCTATGAAATTTTTTAGCTTCGGCACTGTGTGATTGCACTTTATTTTGTATTAATTTGAGATATTATAATTCATAATCGAATAACCTTTCAATGATGATCGAATATTAAGCATATAATAATTGATCCATTTTCAACATAATTATCATAATATGACGACCACAGTCCAAAATGATATAATCATTTTCAAATTATGATTTAGTAATTCTTGTACTTGTACTATGGTCGAATATTCTTCGAATCATTCTCTATATATGATTGATTAATTATATTATCATATTCATCTAATGTTGAACTATCTTTGAACCAACTACTTTCAAACCAATGTATATCCATCTTTTAATCACAATAGATTAAAAAAAATGGATGATAAATATATTTCTAAAAAAAATAATAATTAATGTATTTTTAAATTTCATAAAATATATAAAGTTAAATTTCTCTTTTTTTTTAAAAAAGAAAAGTGTTATTTTATTTTATTTTTTAAACAGTAGGCAACGTAACTGGTTCCTTTTCAGTTGGAGCGCTGAGCGTAGCATGCGAGGAGCAATGGGGAGCTCGAATACAGCTGGAGGTGGCGTCAGGGAAGAAAGCGCGATGGAAGATGGAGGGGCTGACGGTGGCGCCTACCCGCCGGAGACGCCTGCCTTTGGTACGTTCTCGGAGGGCGAGAAGGTCCTCGCTTACCATGGACCTTGCCTCTACGAAGCCAAGGTTAGGGTTTCACTTTCTCATTTTTCCGGTTTTCTATTCTGCCCTTCTTTTCCCGGAGTTAAAGTTCCGGATTGCATATGTTTATTTTCGGTGATTATGCGGGTCTTAGACGGAGGAATGTGGAAATGTTTTGTGCGTATCCAACTGTAGGGTTCTATTAGCAGTAGTAGTATTAAGGGGATTCAGTTGAATCGCGATGGAACATTTAGCTTTGAGAGTTAATTATTGATTTTTTATTAGTGGATAATATTGATTGTTCATGATGATTTCACATATTGCAACCTAGTGCTGTTGTAAGCAATAGTTTGTCCTTGTTAGCTGAAAGTTGAGTTACACTCAAAATTCACATGGTGGATCATATCATCACATTGATGATACGATCAATAATGTAATGTGCATATTAGGAATATATTGATGTGCATATTAGGAATATATTAATGAAGATTTGTGAGTCATTAGATTTGCATTAAGTAGAAGAGCTAATAGGTAGTGTATGGGTCATGCATTGCCTATAAATAGTCTTCATTGGGAGCTATTAGAGCACCAAAAAAAAAAATGAAATGAAACATGGCCTTGTTTGAGATATTCTTCTTCTTCCTTCGTTACATTCTCTCAATCTTGTATATTCTTAAGTTTCTGACAAGCTCAAAGTTATAGTTTATCATTGTGATCCTTCGGGGTCGTACTAATTGGTGCTCTCGTGGAGCTCTCAACATAGAGTGCTTGGCAACCTCTCTCTATTTTCATCACAAACACCTCCCATCTTTCTCATTTTGCTATCAATTGTGCCCGATCGAAACTCAATTCCGCTTTTCGCCTCTACCTCCAATTTTTGAGTTCCTCATTCTTGCCAAAAAGAAAAACTTCCACCTCCTGGTTGCACCAATCTTAGTCTCGTATCCCATCCGTCATCTCTCATGCCAGACCTACTCTTATTCATCTTGAGCACATTCCATTGCAAATCTTCTGTTCCTTCATATTTCTATTGCATCCAACACTTGATATTATTGATCTCCATGATTCTAATTACTTCCAAAGACAGTCGTCGAAGCATCAGCCCCCTTCTTCTTTTGTCTCTAAGACCCATGATGTCACTATTTATTGTTGGAGCTCAAGTCACTTCCTCTGTCATATCCTGCATACCACAATCGCCAAGCCCATCTGCATTTCCCACTTCCTCTACCCAAACTCCATTGATATTTATCTTCCATGCTCTATGCCCTACACTGGATCCATTTGATTCACATTCATCTTTTGATCTTCCATCCAAATAGATCTTCAGTAGACTGTTGTGTGGTAAACCAAACCCATCCATTTGATTGCTTATCTTACCTTCCAGATTTGTGACATCAATCTTACTACTACCATCTTAGGACTTATGGGCTCTGTCACCTCCATCCTCGCCCATATCACAAGATCAATTTATGCCTTGTTTGAGAGGTTTGACCTGCTAGCAAGATCCTTCTTGACCCATAACCATTGATATTTCTCATTCACGCACAATTGCTCCCTTGTCTTCCATGTTGACCCATACAGTTGTTTGTTGAAATGCCCATAGACACTAACCATTGATATGGATGTAGTAATTGAGGACTCAAACCACATCGAAAGAATTGAAAAAAAAACTTGGAGAGATTTGGCCATTTGGGATACTATGCATAGCATTAATCAACAACTGACTAGGCTCGAAGTCAAATCCAAACAACACTTCACTCTCACAACACAACTTGTCAAAAAAGAGCCTTTAGAAGTTAGCAGCATTATACACATGCAGGCCACAGCACACATTACAAATGGCAAGTGCCTTACTATGAATTGAGATCCTTACAAATGATAAGCATCTGTTTGAGCCCCTTTGTGTAATTCAAGCGATCATCCATGCATGCTCTCCTACTCTAGCAATTTAATCCATAATCCAAGAACCTGCTTGAGCTCCTTGCTTGATGACACTAGCGATCCGGGCATCTGTTTTAGCTCATTATTTGTTTCAACAGACATCAAAGCCTTGTCCCGGTCCACCACTACAATTTCTATTGCTTTCTATATTTGAAGACACTCCTATCATACTCAAGGCAGCTTAAATCACTCTAGAACAAGTGTAGGGACCAAATGAATTGGTGGAAGCATTGTTGCTGCTTCCATGACCACATGTGGATCATCAAAACGACGTTTGACTTTGCGGTTGCTCACCTCTTGCAGCTTCATTAATGTTGACACCTACATGCCATTACCTCAAGATTTTGCTCTAATTTATTATGTGTTTTTAACCAATTTTTTTATATGCTTTGACCTTAAGGGAAATTTCAATTTAAATGGGTTGGTGATGATATGATCAATAATTTCATGGACGGAATATATTAATGAGTATTTGTGCATAATTTGGTGTGTAATAAGTAAAAATGCTAATAATTAGTTTGTGTCATATATTATCTATAAATAGTCTTCATTGGAGCAAGAACAAAGATATGCACTTTTTTTCCCATATACGGTCACTTTTTATATTATAGATCAAAGATATCTAAATCATTATTCCTAAGCATCACTTGATGCTTCATCTTTGTTGAATGATCAATATTAATTTTACATTGTACTTAACTTTTTGTTATCTTAAAACTTCATCCAATTTCCTTAAAGTTTTTTCTTATTGTCTCTTAATAGAGATCAAAACATTGATTCTTTGCCAGTATAGCATGTTAGCTAAGTGTGATTCTTTAAGCCCAAAGGTTAGCGGCTCCAACTTAAATGCATAATTTTTTGTCCTTCCTAGAGCTAATAAAATTTTATACTTAATCCACTAGCAATTTTACCTATTAGGATTGGATTACTTTCAAATCGTGCATAACTAACTCATTTTTATTATTTACTATTGTGAAACCCTAGCTACGACTAGCCATAGAGTAATGAAAATGAGAATATTTGGGGAATGAGCGACTGAGTGCGTGTGATTAATTTAGGACAGTGGAGAGAAAATAAGAAATTAGTTTTAATTTTTTTAATAGATAAAAATTTGAAATACAAGAAACTATATTTTAAATTTTTTTAATAAAATATTTAAGACTTGCATGTCGAATACGTTGTCTAATTTATTTTTAATATTCTTTTAATCAAACACACCTTTGGCGCATCTGAAAAGTGTTGGATGTGTGTTGGACATGTGTAGTATACTAGTATCCGATACATGTCTACATTGCATGCCGCTTTAGTGAGAAGTTTCAGTGCATCATAGTTTACAATGTGGTATCTCTGATCTTATTTATGCTGAGTATAATTTTTCAATGTATTGATTTTAAAGCTTAGTAAATCATTTGATTTTAATGTGGCTACAGATATAGGTGGATTTGATTAAACCATGTGAAATTGTGTTTGTATTTATGTATTTGATTTCCCATATTTCTGCATTTTGCTCATTTGTTATAAACGTAATAATTGGTATCTGAGTTGTAGTTAAGTTACACTAAGATTTGAGCATGTAAGATGGAAATATGAAGATTGAAAAATTTGATAGCTTAGACTTTGGCTATTGGATGATGAAAATAGAAGATCTTGTTTATGAAATTAAGTTTTATCGACCTTTAAAAGTATCAAAACCTTCTGCTATTGATTAAGAGAAATGGGTGTTGATGGATAGTGATAGCACCAAGAGTTGTTCACTTATCCCTAAACATGAATGTTACTTTTAATATTCTCAATGAAAAAATTGCGACAAACATGATGAAAGCATTATCAGACGTGTATGAGAAGCCTTCCATTTTCAATAAGGTACATATTTTATACAAGTTTTAATTTCAAAATGTCAGAAGGAGTTTCTATTGCTGGGCAAATTATTGGGTCAGGTGACTGGACGCGAAAAATAAGTTCGGACATCCAATAAAAATTTGCCGCGTCATCTGCGCTTTTGACTTGAGCTTTAGTTGCGCTTTACCTGCGCTTTACCTGCGCTTTACTTGCGCTTTTTGACTTGCGCTTTACTTGCGCTTTAGTTGCGCTTTACCTGCGCTTTACTTGCGTTTTACCTGCGCTTAATTTAAAATAATATTTTATTAATATCCGGACCTATCTCCGATCTGGTCACCTGACTCAATAATTTGCCCTATTGCTGGGCATATCAACGACTTCAACTCGATCATGAGTTAGTGAACCCCATGGACGTTAGCTTTGATTATTAAATGCATGCATTGCTACTTGAAAGTTAGAATGATATAGTAACATTCATCATCATCTCTTATGAACCAATCAAAGGCTGAATAATGTTAGAGACCTCGTTCTCACTGAAGAAATTTGACCATGTGAAACAAGTAAAATCCTTTCATCTTATGCTTTGATTATTAATAACAAAATATGTCCTAAAATACTTTAAGACAGGCATATTCAAATCAAGAAACAATAGCTAATTCACAAATCATAATAACAATAAATCCAAAGTCTCCCGAGCGAATACTAGCACATTGGAAAGTTTTTTGTAAAAGAAAGCACGAATAAGAGCATTGCTATGGAAGACAATTAAGATGTACCTAATCTTTATTGTTGGTAACGTAATGGATTTATGGATATTGGACTCCGACAAATTTTTTTAGTCTTCACAAACTAAGAAAAAATGATAAATTCTCTGTAGACAATTATGACAAAATATTTTTTTGCTGACGGTAAGTTCTTAAATATTGTATGCATTAGTGATTTAAAGCTCGAAAGATGATTCTGGCTTGAGAAATATGATTTCTATAATGCAGCTTGTGCTAGAAAGATGTAATGACACATTCAATTTTGACGCTTGGAAGGTGGATTAAAAAGCCATGATGAATGCCATGTGAAATAAAGCTGATACATTCTATACGACAGATATAGAACAATGGGAGTTCCAACTTGTTTTAACATAAAGATGTATATGTAGCATCAAACATAAGACCACATGAGTGAGAAGGGCTAAAGATCCTCCATTTACAAGGTAAACATCCTTATTTAAAATTTATTGAATCTAATTTTTGCAAAGATTGTATTCTAAGAAAGCAATGGATGACCAATTTTTTAAAAGATGGAAGAGAACTTTTAACTAACAGCCTGAAATTGGTTCACGTAGATGTATGGAGGCCATTCTATATCATATCTTTAGGGGGCTTGATGTATTATATCACCTTCATAAATGACTAACCATAAAGCTATGTGCTTGTTTTATCAAACATAGATTTGATTTATTTACTATCTTTATTTATGAGATAGAAAAACTTAATTGAAATAAGAATGATGCAAAAATCGAATGTCTGTGAACCAATAATAGTTGAGAGTATGATGGTATGTGGCTTAAAAATTACAATGTTGCTAATCTGATTCATAAGGAGAGAACAATCCTATGAACTCCTTAACAAAATGGAGTTGCTGAAAGAATGAATAAGTCTTAAAAAGGATAGGGGAAGGAGCTTGAGAATATTAGATTCTGAAAAATAAACATAATAGCATATGTCATCAATTTAGGACTATTTGTAGCTTGGGCTAGAAAAGGAGTTATGTTACATTTGAAAGTTTTTGATTGACTCTCTAATATGCACACAGATCATAATGTAAAAGATAAATTTAAATCAAAATTGAAGGAGTGCTACTTATTTTATGGTATTAATGGTCTTTTTTCCATACTGTAGTTATTGAAAAAAAGAAGAAGCAAAACTATTATTTTAAATGAAATTTTAAAGTACAAATCTAGGTTAAGCATCAATTAAAAGTTGAGCTCTATAACAAAGTAAGTTGAATTGGAATAGCCCATTAATTTTGATAAAATACATAAGGTACTAGAAAATGATCAAAATCAAACTCAACCCAGCACTTATGTGACAAAAATCAGGATATCACAAATAATCAAAAGCATATTAATTATTATTCTCCTTTTGTTTATTTTTTGCTGCTTACTGATGCAGGTAAACCCAAATGTTACGAGGAAGTTGTGCACACTAAAAGACTCATTTAAGCAAGAGCTCGTAATGAAAGAAGGATATTACTTAAGCTAGCTGAGTTCTAGAAAGTCTTACAAAATAAATGGACCCACAAAATAAAAAAGGACCATAATGTCAACAAAAGGTATATGATGAATTTGGTAGTGGAAAGGTTAGGCATTGACATCATTGAAACTTTTTCTCCCTGGGTTTATACTAACAACTATATGATTAATATTGAGCATTATAGTTTCAGAACCCTTACACTTAGAGCAGATGGATGCTTAAGATTGCTTTGATCTAAAGGAAGACATCCAGATGATTTAGCCCAAAGGTTTCATGATACAAGGAAAATAAAATCAGATCTAACAAAAGTCTCTATGACGTAAAGCAGACCTTCCACCAATGGTATCAGAAGTTGATAAATTCATGCTTAGGTTGACTTTTGCATATTCGGTTTGATCACTATTGCTACGTGAGAAGCACTGAAAAGAATTATATCATATTGCTTGATATCAAAAAAATCGATGATATGAAAAGATAGTTGTTAAAGGAATTTGAATGAAGGACTTGGAGAAGCCAAGAAGATTCTGGGATTGAGAATACATCGAGATAATAATCCAGGTATTTTGAATCTATTGCAATCTCTATATATTGAAAATCTATAGGATAGGTTTAATATGATGAAAGTAAAGATGGCGTGCACTCGACTTGCAATTACTTCAAGCTCAAAAGAACAATTATCGAATACAAATAAAGAGAGAATATTATAAAGTCCCTTGCATTTCAATAATTGGCTCGTTGATGTATGCGGCTATTTGCACAAAACCAGACATTCCACATGCAATGGGATCTATCAATCAACATGTTTCAAATCTAAAAAAAAAGGAGTGCTAGGAGGATGATAAGTGGATTTCGCACTACGTGTAAGGTATAATTAATCAATCAAAAATCTTAGAAGTGCTGATTTGCAATTTTAGGGATATTTTGATGGGCTTAGGGACGAAACTTGACATACATAGAGAAGTACTATTAGGCACATATACCCCTTAGGTGGTACCGCCTTCAATTTAGTGTCACAACTTAGAAGATAGTTGAAAAGCTGAAAACGTAGTTGCTCTTGAAGTCAATAAGGAGATGATTTGGGTAAAAGGCCTTTTGGAAGAATTAAATCTTGCAAGAAGAGACCACTATCTTCTGTAATAGTCAAAGTGCTATGCACTTGGTAAAGAATGCTGCCATCCACGCATGTACATAGCACATACAACCCAAGTGTCATTGTATACATAAATTACTTACAGCTGATGCTATGCAGCTTGCCAAATTAACTTGGACCAGAAGTTGGCATTTGCTGAAAAGTTCACGCTTTTTGTAGTTTTAGTTAACTTCCACAAATAAGGATGTGGAGATGCTAAATATAAAAATGTTCTCTAATCACCAGGAAGGTGTATGGGAAATTTTATTTTTAAGCCTGAGATTATTAAGGGAGATAAAAATTTCCATTCCTAGCCTTATAATTTTCCTTCCTGCCACCTAGTATCTTACCACTATCTACCTAACCTCTATAATTATATTACCTACCACCTGAGATTATTAAGGGAGATAAAATGAGATGTAGGAGATGGATGCAGGATTTTTTGGCACATCCCAACATCACAAGCAATTAGAGAGAAAATGGCAAGGGAGAGAGAAGGGTGGCTGCCAACCTAGAGAGAAGGCAGAGTTTTTTAGGTGCTTTTAGAAGAAAGATCTACTTCAATAAGATATTGTTATTTTTGATTGCATATATAGGAGTTTTTAATTGGACTACTGAAACATAGAAATGGAGTAGCAGCATGAACAACACTATCTCCATTTCCACACCTAGCCTTTGTCTTCGAAGTTGGTCTGTATTCTCTTACAATCAATGACATCAACAAAATGGTTTACTTGTCTATATTTATATGAAGTGTTCTTTTTATGTACTCTTTTTGAAGCTTAGTGAATCATACAAACTTTGTTTTTCTGTGAGCATAGGTGGATCTCATTGAATTACGTAAATTTTATGTATTTATGATTGTGTATTTGATTTCTCATCTTCGTGCATTTTGCCTGTTAATATTAGCCTAAAAGATGCGACAGCCAGGTGTCTTGCATGCCATATGCTTTGTGTGCAGTTAAGCTTTCTGAATTTCTTAAATCAACATTTGAATCTCACATTTGTGACTGTTAGATTTTTTTTTTTCTTTTTTTACTGAAAAAATGCTGAACGTTCTGATGTTCTAGTCATTTTATCTTGCTTATTAACTAAGTGATTTTTTTTTGTAAGCATAAAGAAGCCGTATAGCTTGCTTTGCGTTCAGAACATAGTATTTTTTTAGTTGTTTTACTTTTGTTTTATAGAATTCACATTATTTCCTGCTTTATATTGTTTTTTGAGCAGTCTAGATATTCTCCATAACCGATGTGTAAGTTGGTCATGCAATTTATTGTCTGGCATGATCAACTTTTGCTGTAAGCTAACCCAAACTCCAAACTATATTAAGGAAACGCCATGATGAGTAAGTTGAGCGCAGTTTACTGTACCAAAAGCTTCTAAGTGAAAGTTAAGCATGCATTGACTGCTATCCTAGTATCCTAGCATAAATAGTAAGAATGCTAACGAGCATGTGCTTACAAACTTTACAAACTTATATATGTTCTGCGAATTTTCGGTTTTGATTTTTTTGTAATAACTTTCTTTTGTTAGCTTACTTTTATGCTTCTTGTTATACATTATTGAATCCTTGCATAAATATTTCTGACCATTTTATCTTTTCTAAGGTGCAAAAAACCGAGATAAGAAAAGATGAATGGAAATATTTTGTTCACTATCTTGTAAGTAACAGTCTTTTACTATAACTTTTTCGAAGTATACTTATGCGAGTAACATCATATTAATGCTTTTTATTGCTTCATTGCTTATTTTTTCATGATAGAAAGCTATAATATGCTTTAATATATAAATAATAGTTCAACTACGTTGAGATGTTTTTGATAAATGATTTGCCATTGCAGGGTTGGAGCAAAAGGTATGTTTAAAGCATAACTCCATTAAGTATTTTCATTCTCTTGCTGTTTGCACTTGCGATAGGTACGTATTACCATTACGCTATATTATGGTCTAGGGGTTTTCTTGGTTGAATGCTTCATGTTTGATGAAAATTTACTTTGAATATAGTAAATTTGAAATCCTACCTTTTTGCATTTTGTTTTAAACTTCAAATAAATATGCATGGATCATAAAAGATACAAATTTACACAATAAAAATATTTGAAGAGGCATCTATTGTTATAAGAAATTTCAAGTTTCTTCCAAGTTAAAAAAAATTTAAAAGGTATGCATGTAGAAGACTAATGACATATATTATACCTTTTTCATCCGGTTGGCAGAATATAAAGATTTTCCTAGTCCGAAAAGTACGAGTTTTCATCTTCTCAGAGTTTGAATCCTGCTACTGCCAACATATGGTGTATTGGTTATTTATCATTTTTTTTTCAAGTTCAGCATACTTGCTTTTTGTTCATGCTTTCATAGCCCAAAAGGCATGAGGGACAATATTAGCATAAATGCATTCAGACTGTTCAGCCAACAAGCTTAAGCTATTATACCTACCGTGAGCTTAACTGTTTTTTATAATCTTATCTCATGGGTTGGATTTCTTGTTCTTAAGATGGACCGTTTTAATTTTCATCCCAATTTTCAATTGTATACCCCCACTGCTAAATTGGAATGAATATAAATCCTGGCAAGTCGCAAGGGCTATATTTTTATGCCAATAGTAGTGCTGAGTTTACAATTGAAAATTGTGATGTTAGGATTTCGTAATGAAGTAAAAGGTTTGAGAAGAAGCATAAGATGGCTAATCTGAAGAGGCTAATTGAATGCTTACTTGAACATGTTTGATTGTGATTATTCTCATGCTAACGTAGGCTTTTATATGATTTACTGTTACAGGCAGTGTAATGATGATAACCTTTCTTTTGACGCATCATCAATATAAATTATGAGAATCTCGTCTTTAACAGTCCATTACCTCTAATAGAAGAATCTAGTTTGATTTTTCTCGTGACTAAGAATTAAGGTTTGCAAGTCTATCTATATTTTGTGGTGAAAATGATTTCTGTGCGTGATAATCAAAATTTACTTTTAATTTGACTACATTTTCTTTCATCTTGCTGAATTACTCTTTGCTACTCTTATCACGGTTTCCTCCTGCTTTTAACATTAATTATGCATTGTTAGTTTTAGTTTTGAAGAGCATGTACTTTGACATCATTTTTAGACAACATTTCCCGGTGATCCTCCTATGTCCACTTCTCAGAGAGTTGAAGGTAGGGTGAAGAATGAGAGGGATTAGGTCTATGAAGGAAAATCTATAGAGAACCTACATTTAACCAACGCAACAACCTTTTCCTGTAGGTAAATATGTGTTCCATCATTTTTTGGGAAGTTTGCAAGCTATTCTTTCTTTTTATTCCATAACACAAATGCATAACTCTATACTTCAGGTCGTATAGGAGATTTAATATTTATCATCATCCTTTGTCTCATCCTAATAATTATGGTTTGAATTTATAAATCCTTATTTTTAAATCATTTCTATTGAGTTTTTTGTTAGACCGGCTCATGAGCCGGTTGAAACGGTCCAGGTTGGACGGGTTCACATCTATTCCAGGTGGAATAGACCTGCTGCTCAGCAAGGGGCGGACGGCCCTGTGGGGCCCAGCGGGGTTAAGAGGGAGTTTTGAATTTAATAAAAGAAAGCTTTTGGAGGGAAAATTCAAACTCAAGGGCTGTTTAGGGAATTGTATTTGTGCTTTTTCTTTAAGTAGTTATTTTCTCTATAGGGTTAGGTTATGTGATGCTAGAGAGTTGGAGAGAAGGATCTTCTTCTTGAATTAAAGATTCATTTTATTTTGTCTTCTTTCTTTTTTATTTCAGTAATTTCAAAACCTTTAAATGTGGATGCCATCATAATTTTCTCCCTATAAATCTGATTTGTGCTTGCTGAAATTTAAACTTCTGCACCTGTATTCTATCAAATTGGTATCAGAGCACATCGATCCAAGGGTACCAATGGCCGGAAGGAAAGTGGAAGTTTTGGAGAGAGAATTAGGTCAATTGAAATCTGATTTTGAAAAAAAAATATTTCAGATTTTCAAAACCAATTTGCATCCGTCCATGAAAAGATGGATGGAAAGTTTGCCGTAGTGGAAGACATGCTGAAGAAGTTGCTTGAAGTCAAACCCAATACGACAACATCTGAAGCAAAAAAAAGCCACCGACGGCCAAGGAAGAGGTGGAAACCTTAATCCGTTTAGAGGATGGGAGAATCAAGAGGTGGAGATTTTGGAGGGAGAAGACGACGAGATGCCTCTGCTAGAGCCTATTTTTGAGAGGAGATGAGTATCTCGTATGAGCGAAGGGGTGCTGATTTTGCGAAAAGAGGTGTTTATTATAACGCTAGGGTCCTGATTCTGAAAGGAAGGGGGGATTTTGAAGAAGGATTTGGGTTGAACATAGAAAGGAAGATCGCGACAATTCTTTTTAGGTAATGGGAGGCTACGGAGGATTTAGGGGAAACAAAGGCGATCCAAGGGTATGGAAGCTGAAGATGTCCATCTTTGAGGGCGAGGACGCACATTAGTGGATCTACAAGGTAGAGAGATACTTTGCTGTCAACGGGTTGAAGGAAAAGAAATTGACGGCGGCTGGTTTATGTTTGGAGGAGAAAGCATTGGCATAGTATCAGTGGAGGGACATGGGTCGATCCATTCGGAGTTGGAGGGAGTTCAAGGATTGCTTACTGTAACATTTTTTGAACTAATAGGAGATGAGACTTTTATGAGCAGTTCTTTGCCCTAACGTAGGAGGGGATTGTGGTAGAGTATTGTGACAGGTTTGAGTACCTAGGTAGCAGGTTGGACCGGCTTTCTAAGACAGTGCTGGAGGGGAATTTTATGAAGGGGCTCAAGCCAGAGATCCGAGCAGCTATTAGAGTGATGAGTCCGCGTGACTTGGGGGAGGCCATGGAGGTTGCACAGTTGGTTGAGGACCAAAAGCATCTGAAGAGGGGGGCTAGATGCATCATTTCAGGGGGGTCATATAGGAAGACCACCTCTTTCTTAGCTCTTAAGGGACCCGCACTAAGAAGCCTGTGTGAGACCCCCAAGGAGAAGCTTGGAGTAGGGGGATTTGGCAGAAACTTCAAGAAACTCACTGAGGAGTTGCATAAGAAGCAGACAAAGTGGTTGTGTTTCAGATGTGATGAGAAGTACATGCTAGTGCACATGTGTAAGGATCGAACTCTTCAGGTTCTCATCATCTGTGATGACGAGGAAGCTGAGGAGGGAGGTGAGAGTGGGAAATGGCAGATGAAAAGGAGAAGCTACATCTGGTCATGACGAAAGTCTCCTTGAACTTATTGGTGAGGTTCACCCCGAATTACACAATGAAAGTGAAGGGAGAGATAGCAGACAGAGGTGGTGGTGCTGATCGACTGTGGGGCTGCCCATACTTTTATCTCCAACAAGGTCGTTGACTAGTTGGGGGTGAAATTGGTGGACACTAGGGGATATGAGGTGATGATGGGCATTGGGAAGGTGGAGATGGGTAGAGGAGTGTGTAGGGGAGTGGTGCTGACTCTCTAGGGGGTTCAGGTGCGGGAGGATTTTCTTCCATTAGAGTTGAGAATCATTGATTTCATTCTGGGGATGAAGTGACTACAGGCCTTCGGAGATACCAAGGCTAATTGAGGAGCACTGGTGATGGAGTTGATGGTGAAGGGAAGAAGGATGGTGATCCAGGGAGATGCAGGATTGTCTAGGGCTGCGGTGTCTCTCAAAATTGTGGTCAGGACAATACAGGAGGTGGGGAAAGGAATTCTGGTGGTACTGCAGAGCTTAGAAGGGATTACACTGGAGGAAGGGGGAGGCACCCCTTTTTAGTCCAACTTGTTCAATAGTTAAAAGGGGGTTTTTTTAACCACCCCAGGGCCTACCTCCACTGAGGAAGCTGGAGCACGCCATCACCTTGAGGGAGGCGGTGTTAATGATTAGTATTTGGCCATGCCATTACCCCCATATTCAGAAGGACGAGATAGAGAAGCTGATCCGTGAAATGTTGGAGGTGGGGATCATTAGGCTGAGTGTGAGCCATTTTTCTAGCCCAGTCTTATTGGTCAAGAAGAAGGATGAGAACTGGAGATTTTGTGTGGACTACCGGGCTTTGAATAAGAAGACTGTGCCGGACAAGTTTCCAATTCCAGTGATTGCTGAGCTATTGGATGAGCTGTATGGAGTAGTGGTGTTTACTAAGATGGATATGAAGTCGAGTTACCATCAGATCAGGATGAGTGAGGAGGATGTCTAGAAGACTGCATTCAAGACACGTGAGGGGAACTACGAATTCTTATTGATACCGTTTTGTCTCACAAATGCTTCTACTACTTTCTAGTCCCATATAAATAGGGTATTTCAACAATCAATGTTTAAAATTGCGTAATCGGGTATTGAGGTATTTTTAGTTCATGAGGCGAGACGTAAGCCTCAAGGTGTTTTGAGGCGTAAGCCTCAAAATCAAAAGATTGCGTAAACAAAATAATAAATTTTGTATATATACTAATGAGTAAATAATATATAAAACATAAAAATGCGTAAGATATGAAGTGAAATCAAAATATCCCAATAATAAGATAACATGAAATATAGTTCAACTCAAACTCTATCTTTTCCAAATCACAATATTCTTTTCATTAACATATAATTCCAAAAATAAATAGCAATGACATATCACATAAGAACTCATAAGTCATCATCACTGTCATCACTAAGGGTCTTCATTTGAATCATCATTATGATGAACTGCTCTTTCCCCTTCCTCCTCTCCTCCTCTCCTATAGAGTCCAATGGCTCCCAATCAGCTCCTTTCTCAATATCAGTTATCGTTATCTTCCCTAAATATTTTTGAACAATATCAAAATGAATAATAGTGTAATACATTAATAAAAGTCTAAGAAAATTATATTATTTATATACTTTTTTTATTTGTTCTTGAATTATGGTGGATGTATATGCTGTAAGACCATCAAGATAAATTTCTAACGCTGCACTCACTTCCATAATAAGAGCCAACATTTACTCTTTCCTCAAATGGCTTCTCTGTAAGATATTTTGACGTGGTAGACTTTTTCATGTATGACTTTATCTCATCCCTTATAGTATCAAGAATTTTGAAGCATGGTGCAGCATTCTTGTGAGACCCTGAAAAGTGATCCTTTATCTTAGTCACACCACCCTTCACAACTTTGTCATAGTAATTGCATTTTAGATATATATATATATATATATATATATATATATATATATATATATATATTATCACTTCTTCTTACATCCACCTGAGTGCTATGTTTCCATGCTGGATCTTTTCTATGACCTAATGCAACTTTATCCTTACTTCTGACGATCCTTTATGAGAAGAATATAAAATAGAAGATTAAAACATTAAGCCACTATAAAAAAAAAAACAACCTAATTTATACACATTGAGCATCTTATACTTTTTATTATGCATGCCAAAACCACATGTCCACATAAATATAAGTTTAACTAAAAGAGATCTAAATATTACATAAATAAAAAAGTCCTATCATTTTCATTTTCTTACCCTATCAATGGCAACCATACAATCAAATGACATTGAAAATTGTATAATTTTGTTTTGTATCATAGAAGATCAAAACACTCTTTGTGCATAATTTATATTCATATTACATATAGATATATAGTACACCTCTCCTACTTAAATTTTCGGCATTAATTTATACACATATATATTGAGCATCTTACGCTTTTTATTATGCATGCCTAAACAACATGTCCACATAAACATAAGTCTAACAAAAAGAGATCTAAATATTACATAAATAAAAAGTCATATCATTTTCATTTTCTTGCACTATCAATGACAACTATTTAATCAAATGACATTAAAAAGTGCATGTATAAAATAAAGCAAGATTGCATAAAATTTAAAAGAAATGAATTTCACCAAAAATGAATGAAAACTAAAGGAAGATGTCGATAAATGCGATGATATAACAAAAAAATCACATTTGAGTGCAAAGAAGAAGAGGAAGTAAATGTATTTCACCTTTGTCAATAAACCCTAAACTCCAACCACAAAGAAGAAGAGCTTAAATTGGTTGTTCGGAGGAGACACTAGCCCAACTTGCGGTAGTAGAAACCTCCAAGCAAGAGGCGAGGAGTAGCTCTCGGTGGAAGGAAGCCGATGCCGAACGAGAGAGAAAAGGTCGCTTGAAGAAGAAGGGAGAAAACCAGTTTTTGGGAAATGATAGAAGACTGCGCAGGGGTTGGGGGGGTCTGAACCGAACAAATATATATTAGGTTAGTTTTTTTTTTTAAATTTTTAGAGGCAGACGCCTCTAAACCGTGAGGCAAGGCGCGCCTCTGTAAACTTGAAAGCGTACGCCTCAAATCCTGAACTCATTGCGTGGGATTTGAGGCTTAAAGGGGTGAAATTGCGCTTAGGCGTGCCTCTTATTGCTCAATTTTAAGCCATGCCGAGCATACCTTGGGAAGTTTGTATTAGTTTTCTTTGAGGACATACTAGTGTGTAGCAGGTTCGAGGAGGAGCATTTGGAGCATTTTAGGATGCTTTTAGGAGTTTTATTGGAGCTTCAGCTTAGGGCCAACCTAAAAAAGTGTAGCTTCGCACAAGCTAGTATGGAATACTCGGGACACGTGTTATCCCGGAATTGGGTGGCTGCCGATCAAACCAAAATTGAGGCGAAGCAGAAATGAACTTTACCTAGGAATCTGAGAGAGTTGAGAGGCTTCCTAGGGTTGATCGGTTATTATAGGAGATTCGTGAGGGGATACGACACCATATCCTGACCCTTGGACAGAGCAGCTGAAGAAGGATAGCTTTTTCTGGGGAGAGGCGGCTACCAAGGCCTTTGAGCGACTTAAAAAGTTAATGACAACAATACCAATTTTGGCTATACCAGATTTCAGTCATACCTTTGTGGTGGAGATAGATTCATCAGGATATGGGTTGGGGTTCTTGCTCTTGCAGAATCACAGACCCATAGACTACTTCAGCCAAGTGTTGACAGCTAGAGCTAGATTGAAGTCAGTATATAAGAGGGAATTGATGGCCATTGTGTTATCCATTCATAAGTGGCTTCCGTACTTGTTGGGTCTGCATTTCATTGTCAGGACATATCAGAGGAGCTTGAAATACTTGCTAGAGTAAAGGATGGTGACTGAGGAGCATCAAAGGTGGCTGTCCAAATTGCTGGGTTATGATTTTGAGATTCGGTACATACCAGGGTTGAGAATAAGGTAGCTGATGCTTTATCAAGATGTGTGTGTGTGTGTGTGGGGGGGGGGGGGGGGGGTCTAGGAGATGGTCATTTCAGTACCACTGACGATAGATTGGGGGGTTATCAAAGAAGAAAGTGTGTAGGATGAGGTGTTGAGAAAGATTAGTAGGGATTTACTAAAGGATGAGAGCAACCACCCAAGCTACTCCCTTGAGGGAGAGAGATTACTATGCCAAGGGAGGTCTATGATGCCACAAACTTTAGTTCATATTCCCCACTTGCTATAGGAATTTAATGGGAGCGCGATTGGAAGCCATTCAGGGATGCAAAAGACCTACAGAAGGTTGACAGTAGAATTATATTGGAAAGGGATGCATAAGGATGTGGAGAAAATGGTATAGATGTATGCCAGAGAAATAAGTACACGGCTATGGCTCTAGGGGGATTACTCAACCCTTAGCTCCCAGACAGAGTATGGGAGGAGGTAACTTTGAATTTCATAGATGAGCTACTATGATCTGAGGGGTTCACAATGATTATGGTGGTGGTTGACAGGTTGAGTAAATATGCTTATTTCATTCCCTTACGACATCCCTACACAGTCGTTACAATAGCAACAACATTCATTAGGGAGGTGGTTTGATTGCATGGAATCTCATAGTCAACAGTATTTGATCTAAATAAGGTGTTTCTCAGTCAGTTCTTGTAGCAAGGTACAATTCTTAAGAGAAGCACCACTTACAACCCTCAGAAAGTGGGCAGACGGAGGTAGTCAATAAAAGTTTGGAGACTTACATATGGTGTTTTGCTTCAGAAGCACCTCAGATGTGGGCCAAGTGGCTAACGTGGGCAGAGTATTAGTATACATCATACTACTCAGCTTCTCAGATGCCCACATTTAAAGTGTTTTACGAAAGAGACCCCCAAACTTAGTGCATTTTGGGTAGGGGTATAACAATACTTAGAGGAAGGAGATAGGGTGTTAGAGGAATTGAAGAGGCACATGTTGACATTAGATTATGAAAAAAACACAGGAAAAAACATCTAGTTCCAATTTGAGGACAATGATTGATGTGAAACCAGGAATTTTTTATAAGATTAATAAGAAAAGGGTTAGACAATGATAAAGTTTAATCTTAATGTTCACCCAAATGAGATTCAAAGTAATTCTTGAGAAGTAATCTACGATTAGGCAATCAATCACAACTAAAGTTATGGGATCTTTTAAAATAACAATTCAAAACAAAACAATGCAAAGATTAGTTTAGCTAGAATCCACCGGTTAATAAAGTGATTGTCTCACCTTGAATTCTGCAATCACTGTTCTATTTCTAAGGTTGGCGGGAGAAGAAGAACGAAACAATGATGTTGATCACCACAAGTGGAAGGCGCAGACAATCCGTAGCAAGGGCGAGGGAACCGACGGCGGTGCAGATGGCCGGCGGCATGATCGTCCAACGGCTGGGTGGTAGGTACTCTTCACTGACAGCGCCAATTGATACGAGATGCGGTTGATGTATCCGTCTATTGTAATATCCCAACCCGAATAGGGATCAAAGAAGGGCGATCGTGAGATGTCGGTTCTCCCGTTGGAATCTATGAATCCGTGATCAAATTTCGGATCCGCCATTCATGTTCGTAATGAATGGAGAAGAGAAGAGAGAGGGAGAGGGGAAGTGGAAGTGACGGTTTGGGAAGAGAGGGGCTTGGCCGTGAGCTAGGGGAAGAGGGAGGGAATGAACTTGAATTTAATTTTAGGTTTCCATTAAAAAAGGGGTTTAATTTCAAATTCAAAATTTTAGATTTGAAATTAAGCTAGGAGGGAAGGGGATTAATGGTGTATTAATGGGAGAGAGAGAGGGTGGGGTGGCCGGCCATGTAAGGAGGAGAGAGGGGCTTGGGAATTAAGTAGGTGGGGCTCAAAGGATAGGAGTTAAATTCTAATCAAATCTGATTTTAATTTCATATTTGATTTAATTTGAAATAACTTCATAATTTGGTTTATAATGAGAGGGAAAATATTTAAATTTCAAAATAGACTTAAATTCCCTTAAATGACTTTCTTAAATAGAGGAATACTAATTAGGAAATTAATTTAATCAAGGGGAATTTGAAATTCAAAAGGAATTGGGTCAAGGGGAAGCCGACGGCAAGGTGGGAGGACAAGGGGGCGGCGGGATGGAGCCGGCGGCCTAGTAGTCGGCTGTGGGATTTGGGTGGGCCGCTGGTAGTTGGGCCATTCAAGGGAGGCTGGCGGTGGAGCTAGTGTGGCAATGGGGGATTGAGAGGGTGGTGAGGTTTTGGCTAGGTAGGGGAAGAAGAAGAAGGGTGTAAGGGAAAGTGAAAATTTTGAGAGCTACAAACCTCAAGTACCACCTCCGCAAGAACTCACAAAGAGATATTGGAAATCTCACGAACTCATAAAGAGATCTTAGAAATCTCACGAACTCACAAAGAGATCAACAATAAGAAAAATTCATTCATCAACAACTTCTAAAATACAATGACTAGGCCTCCATATATAGGCCTTCCAAAACAAAACAACAAAGACGAAATTGCCCTTGGGCTACAACATACAACAACTCCCTCAAAGGGGTACAAATGAAAAAACATAAAATATAAATAACATGAATAAAATAAAACATCAGAAATAGAGATATGAATCATAGCCCTCGCTCGACGACTCCTTCGATGGTAAGTGTGCCGAAATCTCCTACGGATGTCCTCATCAATGGTGTTTTTAAAATTGCATCCTTACAGATAGAGGACAGTAGCCAACAAGAGAAATGAGAAACTGGCCCCAAGGTATTTTGGCCCATATGAGATATTGGAAAAGATTGGAGCAGTGGCTTATTGCCCGAGATTGCCCTCGACCGCCAACCTTCATCCAGTGTTCCATGCATCACAGTTGAGGAGGGCTCTAGTGGAGCATTTAGCTAGTGTGGTGTTACCGATGACACTGAGTGATGATTTGAAGGTGGTGTTGGAGCCTTTGGAGCTTAAAGTGGTACCACAAGTAGAAGGGAGGGACAAAAAATTATTGATTAAATGGAAGTGCCTACCAGACTATGATGCCACCTGGGAGCCATTCGAGAGGGTGATGACCCAATTCCCATCATTTCACCTTGCAGATAAGGTGAGTTTTTGGGAGGGGTTATTTTTAGACTGACTGTCGACCTCTATACTAGTGTTGAGATCGAGTCGACCGCACAAGGTGAAAAAGAGCGCAACACCCCACGTAACTCACCCGATGCGTGTTGACCAAAAACAAAAATTGCTGAAATGGTATCCGTTCGCGAAACAGACAGTGCCGATGTGTCTGGAGCAACATAAACAGCTAAGATTGACACACATATTGATGGGGGTCGCCGATCGACAAAAAATTTAAATTTTGCATGGAAATTGGGGTATTGACGTGCTCGAACGATGATGACGACGTGACGACCAACTCGATGCACGATTAAAAAAAAATTATGTTATATGAAAAAAATAAAGAGAGAGAAAGAGAGGTTTTGAAAAAAAAAAGAAAAAAAATCTAAAATAAAAAAAATCGCTAAAATACTCACTTAAACCCTCACTCCCTCATACTCTCCCAACTGCCACCTCTTATTCTCACGCCAAACTCATGCAAGAAGGCATCTACCCCTTCGGCTCTCTCCCTCTCTTGCGACTCCAAGTAACCGGCTGGCCTCCCTCCTCCCTCCAAGGAAGGTAACTCCTCCATCTTCTTCTTCTTCTTCTTCTTCTTCTTCTTCTTCTTCCATTCTTCATTCTTCTTCTCCTTCTTCTTTCTCCCCTCTTCTTCTTCTCCATTTTCCTACTTTCTTCCTCTTCCATTTCCCTTTTTTCTCTCTCCATTTTCTTTCCTCTTCCTATTCCTTTCCTTCTCCTTCATCTTTTTCTTTTTTATCCATTTTCTTCTCCAAACATACCCCAACCCTAACCTTAATTTTCAATTTCTCCACATCCACCTCTCAAATAACCAATCACACTTCACAAAAATTACTTCCCTTTACATCCTACACATCGCCAACCAAAAAGCCCCTTCACCCTCTAGTTTCTCTCTAGAAAGTGAAAAATTACTTAACAAACAGTTATCTCTCTATCCCAAACATTTTCTTTCACTACTATTTCCCCATGTCTCCCTTCCCAGTGAGAGAAAAATTACACTCTTTCTCTCTCTAAAATTAGAGAGGGAGAGGGATTTCCTCTCTTTTCCTCTTTCCCTCTCTTTCTATCTAGAAAGAGAGTTAAAATCTCTTTTCTCTCTCTAGATCCTATTTTAAATAAAAAAATATATGTAATTAATTAAATGACAATAAAAAATATTAAATTGTGCATAACAGGTTTTCCTTTGTCGCCGCCATTCGCTGTCATTACCTCGGTCGCCGCGCACCCAAGGTATAAATCCTACACCATTATTTTAAATTTCTATGTATGAAATATAAGTATTAGTGACCGCTTTTATTAGCGAGCGAGGAAACATAAGTACCCGTGACCGCTTTTTTTAATGAGCGGGAAAAAAATATATTATATATGAGAAAAAAAAATTAAGTACCCGTCACAACTTTTTTTAGGTGGGGAAATGCTGTGTTTTAAACAAGTACTTGAAGACCCCGTGACCGCTTTTATTAGCGAGTGAGGAACGAGATTGTTGCTGTAGTGTCACTTGACACCTATCGTGACTGTCTTTCTTGGCAGGCATGAAGACTTTACACGCCCCGATATAGCCCCTTATGTGGAGATGACGTCGGGGTGTTGCCAAATTTTTCAATAGAACCTATGATTTTGAAAGTTTCAAAGAGATTAAAATTCACCTAAATCTCTAAGTCAAAATATACGATACTCTAGGCTTCCGACATTAAAAATTAAAGATGAAAGGAATCTAAATCATAACAAAATATAACTTACACTGAATTTATAGGAGAACTAGTTATTCACCAATAGATAGGAACCAAATTTTTTTCCTCAAAGCTCTTGACTTACGCACACCTATACTTTCCAGCAACACTCCTTATAGAAATTTAGTGTGAAAGAAATGAACTGAGCATCCCTTCTATTTATAATATGGAATTTAGATTATTTGCGGGACTCACCACTTAGGACCCCTTTGCTAGAGAACATGGAAGGTGCACCTGTGGGACCCGCCAGCCTAGAATCTCCTTGCTAAAAGATAAAGAAGGTACGCCTACTGGCTCCACCAGTTTAGGATCCTAAGATGTAATTTCGAGGCTTTATCCTTGGATTCCTAGAGTATTCACCAACAGGTGAAATACGAGCGTAAATATACCTAAATACGGACAGTAATTATCTTAAAAAAAGGAAGGGGTAAAAGTAAAAAAAAACAAGCTACCTATGTCACTTGTTGATATTTGTCGGCAATTGAACTACATATGCCCTGCAATTCTCATTACTTATTGATATTTGCTGGCAATTGAACTACATATGCCTTGCAATTCTCATTACTTGTAGGTTTACACTTGCTTGTTTGTATACAGATATTGATTGCTATTGCATTCATGTCCTTGTACTCATTACAATTATTCAAAATCTCACTATCACTTATGGGTGATTTGTACTTGCAAGAGCTTGGTATGTTGACTTGCAAGTTCAGGTTTAAAGATTTTTTCATTACAAGTTCTTTTTTGCTTTTTAGAGCGATATTCATTAGGAGCCTATTTCGTTAGTGTTATTTAGTTTCTTTGTAAAATTATGGACCCACTAACATGGACACTATGGGCCTCATGTTGCTTATGTGTTGGTTGGAAGCCCTTTGTTGTAGTATTGGTTGAATCGTTGCATCACAAATCCTTTGTTCATGCTTATAATTATATTCATGACTTATGCATGCTTGTTGGCGACACTCTTTTTCAGTGATTTTGCATGATATGCATACTTGTGTCGTACAACCCATGACACATAACAATGCGCTATTTTGTCTCTTTTTTAAGACAGATGTTCATGGGGCATACGAGCCGCCTAACTTTAATAGCCGGTGTGCACTTAAAGCACTTGTGCACCCGTGACTTGCAATGTGATGGTCGTTTTCTCTTTTTTTCACGAAGGGTTTAACTAGAAAATTTTCGGGGATATGCAGGGGTTTTCTTACATGTTTACAATTAATGTAAATGCATTTCGTAAGAAAGGTAAATAATTTTTTTTTGTAATTTTACCCCTCCCCTTTTTAAGATAATTAATGCCTGTATTTAGGTGTATTTACAATCGTATTTCAAATGCTGGTGAATACTCTAGGAATTCAGGCCAGAGCCTCAAAATGACATATTAGGATTTTAAGCTGTTGGAGCTTGTAGGCGTATCTTCTTTGTCTTATATCAAGGAGATCCTAAGTTGGTGGGGCCCATACAAACATTCCCTATCCTTTAGCAATGAGATCCTAACTGATGGGACCCACAAATAATATGAATTCCATATTATAAATAGGAGGGAGGCTCAATTTATTTTTTTGACACTTTACTTCTGTAAGGAGTGTTGCTGGAGAGTTCGGTGTGCATAAGTCAAGAGTTAGGAGAAAGAAATTTGATTCCTACCCGTTGGTGAACAACTAGTTCTCCCATAAGTTCAGTGTGTTGTACTGTTGAAGCATTTTTCTCTAAATCAAACAGAACTTCGAAAATTATATCCTCATCTGTACTCCTGTTTTTTGGGTTAATGGATCCAATATATTTCAACTTATCGCTCCTAGTTATGCCATTTTTTCTTGCAATATTAATTCATAATTAGTAATGCCATCATACTCATTAAATTAAATTTCATATTTTAAATCTTTGAACCACTAATCAAAAGCCTTTGATTTCAACATTTTCTTCATTGGTCTAGGTTTTTACTGTTTTAATGGAGGACCACTTAGAAACTATTCCATCTATAAAAGCACTGTCAATTATACCTCACTTTGGATATCCTTTGCATCATCGCTATAACTAATATAAAAAGATATATATTTGATGTTGGTTTTTCCGTAAACATGCCATTATTGGGAACTCCTTTGATGCTCGACAACTACGTATAAGATGAGTGAATGTTCCATTATATATAGCTTTATACTTTTGACTCAACCTTTTTTTTTTTTCATTATTGCGTAAAATCATTTCTTGGGGTACTCAATTATGTCTTCACACAAAATAAAATGCATGCAAATATCTTTCAGCTTGCTTAACACAAATAACTATCAAATTTTAGTGCACTTACATTTTGTTTGTGGAAAGACATAAAACACTTGTTAATTGCTGCTATAAGTACATTTAACCTGATTGAAAAATAATAGAAATAATGTAAAATTCTGCCTAAATTGATGCGGAGTCTTGAAAAGTTTTAAAATTGTTTTGATTAATCTCTTTTATAGCTTTGATTGATTCAATTTAACTGGCCTATTAGAAATTGGTTTTGTCTAGGCTAAATTGGCTCTAGGATAAACCAATCCTTGTGGTATTCCATCAGACTCCTTTGCCATGATCCTCTATATCAATACATCTTGAATAAATAATTTAATTGAAGGAGATTTAAATGGACATGTTGTTAGTAAAGTAACAAAATATTTTAAAAGTATTTATGGTGGCTATAGGTTTGGACCGATTAATAAAGATGGTATGATCATATTAGATTTTGCTCTGGTTTATGAATTTTATTTCTCATCACTCATAAGAAATAGATTTAATAAAACTCAGATTGATAAATTTCTTATAAGAAAAAATATATCGTTTATATTGCAAATATTGTGAGTTAATTCTGACTGAAAGTTTTTGTACCCAGTATCGTTTATTAGTTTGAGACTTTAAGATGAAGGGGTGAAAAAAAAAAAAAAAAGAGTAAAATATTATCTTAGGTTAGACAATGTTATTTAAAGAATAGTTATATAAAAATAATTTTGGGAGTAAGATTTAAGAAAGATTTTGGTTGCTCATGAGGAAACTAATGTTATATGAAAAAGAAGTAGCTAGTGAGATTAACAATGTTGTAAAATATATGCTTGGAGAATTATATGGAAAAGCTTTTAATAGTAAAAATAGTTGGTGGTAGAATTAAACTATAAAAAAAGAAGAAAAAAATCTCTATTACAAAAATTGGTTCAAATGTAAAAGCTTAGAAAATTGAGAAAGATATTGAAGTGTTCATAGGGAGTCTAAGAGAGCTATATATGATGCAAATAATTTAGCTTTTAATGATTTATATAATATATTAGATACTAAGGAGGACGAAAGATGTATATATAAGTTAATCAAATAAAAAGATAGGAGAAGTAAATATTTAGTTCAAATAAAGTGCATTAAGGATGAAGATTAAAAAGTGCTTTTTTAGATGAGGAGATTCATATAGGTTGATGAGATATTTTAATAAATCTTTCAATGAAGGTTGTGCGGGTATGATTGACTTTAATGACTTTAGCACCTTAAATGAAAATAGTGATTTTAATTTTTATAGTCATATTCATAAAACAAAGTTGGAGAGGCTTAAAAAAAAATAAAGTGTGGAAAAGCAATAGGATTTGATGATATTTCAATAGAAATGTGGCAATGCTTAGGAGATCAATAAATTTTTTGGCCTACTAAACTTTTTAATACTATTTTGATGATAAAAAAGATGTCAGATGAGTGGAGAAAGAGTGTATTGATTCCTATGTTTTAGAATAAAGGTGATGCACAAGAGTGTGCATATTATTGGGGAATTAAATTAATATATCATACATTAAAATTATGGGAGAGAGTAATTGAGATAGGTTATGACGGGATACTAATATTTTACAAAATTAGTTTACCATTGAAGCTTTGCATTTGTTGAGAGGTTCAATTTAGGAGGAAAGAGAGAAGGAATCAAGGAGGAATTGTTTAGGAATATTTTTTTACAATTGGGAGGGAATTATTTATGACAAGATATCTGATTTGAATTCAAATATAAGAGGAAATTATTTAGGGAAAGGGGGCTGATTTGGGAGGAAATTATGGGAGCCTATTTGAGGCTAACAATAGGGTGATTTCATGATTATAATGTTATTTGTTGAATTTAAATTGTTCTTAGGGAGTGTTGTGCTTTAGCTGGCGTATAGGGATTTGGGAGAGTCGGATCTTCCTCTCCAATAGAAGATCCATAATATCTTGTTGTTTTCTTCAGTATATCATCAATTAAAAGAGTTTTCTCTTATTATTGTTTTTAATTCCTCTTGGAAATTGTGTTTGGGATTGCTGTAATTTAATTTCAGCGAAGGGAGATAGGATTTTTACAAGCACTTCCTATCATATTTATAGTCCTTTTTGTTACTCTCTTGACTTATTTTATTGCTACTATCGTTAATAAAATTATTCAGTTTTGTTGAGCCATTCTAACTTCATCTTCTACATTTGGAAGTTTCTATATTTCCTCCAATAGTTTCATAAAATTTGCAGCAAGTAATATTGTTAATTTAATTTCTAATTGTTGTGTATGTGATTCTGCAAAATTTACCATTATCAAAAGATGATTCTGTGTTAGTTGGAAGATTTCTTTTTATTTTGTAGTTGATCTTTCATATAAGTACATTGAGCATTCCTTCTTTTTTTTGTTTAGACGTTGATACTGGTGTATTTTATCTTAATATGCTTTTTTGGTTTAATAGTTCTGAATTCACTAGTCACAATGGTTATTGTAACATTCCCTTCCTTTTAAGAGCATCATACTGTGCTTTGGTGAAAAATAATTATTTATCTTTGTAAACATCCCTTCAGTTGGGATGAATGGGTTGTTGCTGACCGTTTGCTCAAGTTTACTGAGGAAAATGTTGCGAAGCAGAAATTTCTTGCAAAAAATCAGAATGTAGATAAGAGTTCCAAGTCAGGGAGGTCAACTCAGAGCAAGCCACGAAGCTCAAATGGTTTGTTTGTTTTCTACTCAAGTTACTTTGTAGCCTTGCCGTATTTTAGGAGGGTACTAAAATATGGAAGCATTTGCGCATGCTTGGATTTCTTGTTATCTCTATGTTGTTCTTTTGAATTATTTATCTTTTATAAGTCTTTTTAGGCCATGGATTTGGAACGACGAATGAAGGTGGCAAGACCATATTGGATTTTTGTTTAGCTTATGATTTTTCAATTGCTAATACCTTATTTAAGAAAAGGAATGAGCATCTCTTCACTTATAAAAATGGTTATAGTACAACCCAGATTGACTATTTTCTTATTAGAAAATTAAATCGTTTAGATTGCAAAGATTGTAAAGTTTTTCCGAGTGAAAATTTATGTACCCAACATCGATTATTAGTTTTGGACTTTAAGATAAAGGGGCATAAAATAAAAAATAAAGTAAAACATTTTTCTAGGATTAGATGGGGGCATTTAAAGAATATTAACAAAAATATTTTTGGAGATAAGATTTTAGATCGTAAGATTTTGTCTGTGCATGAGGATGCTAATATTATGTGGGAAAAAGTGGCTAGTGATCTTAAGAATATTGCAAAAGATGTCCTTGGAGTATCAAAGGGAAAAGCTCCTAATAGTAAACATAGTTGGTGGTGGATTCCTAATGTGCAAGAAAAGATAAAAAATAAGAAGCTTTGTTATAAAAATTGGTTTAATTTTAAAAATTCTGATAATTGGGAAATATATAAAGTTGCTCGTAAGGATGCTAAGAAAGCCATATGCGATGCAAAGACATTAGCTTTTAGTGATTTATATAATAGATTAGATACTAAAGAGGGAGAAAGATATATGTATAAGTTAGCCAAACAAAGAGATTGGAGTAGTAAGGATTTAGTTCAAGTGAAGTGTATTAAAGATGAAGATCAAAAAATACTTTTCTTAGAAGATGATATTCAACAAAGATGGATGAGATATTTTGCTAAACTTTTTAATGAAGATTGTGAAAATAAGATTGACTGTAGTGACCTTAGCACCCTAAATGAAAATAAAGATTTCTATTTTTATCGGCGTATTAGTAAAACTGAAGTTAGAGAGGCTTTAAAGAAAATGAAGGGTGGAAAAACTGTTGGACCTGATGATATCCCAATAGAGGTGTAGAAATGCTTAGGAGATGAAGGAATTTCATGGCTTACTAAACTTTTTAATACTATTTTGAAGACTAAAAAGATGCCAGATGAGTGGAGAATGAGTGTGTTAATTCCTATTTTTAAGAATAAAGGTGATGCACAAGATTGTGCGAATTATAGAGGTATTAAGTTAATGTGTCATACTTTAAAACTATGGGAGCGAGTTATGGAGCATAGGTTGCGGCATGATACTAATGTTTCTCAAAATCAATTTGGATTCATGCCGGGTAGGTCGACTATGGAAGCCATACATTTATTAAGAGGTTTGATGGAGAAATATAGAGAAAATAAGGAGGATCTACATATGATATTTATTGATTTAGAAAAAGCATATGATAAAGTTCCAAGAGAAGTGCTATGGAGAGTTCTTGAAAAGAAAGGAGTCAATAATGCTTATTTTCAAATCATTAAAGATATGTATGCAGGAGCTATTACTTGTGTTCAAACACAAGGTGGATTGACCAAGTATTTCCCTATTTCGGTTGGGTTACATCAAGGATCAGCCTTAAGCCCATATCTTTTTGCTTTAGTCTTGGATGTTCTCACTAGACATTTGCAAGAGGATGTACCTTGGTGTATGCTTTTTGCTGATGATATTCTTCTTGTTGATAAGACTAGAGAGGGAGTTGAAGGTAAACTTGAATTATGGAGGTCAACCTTAGAGTCTAAAGGTTTTCGCTTGAGTAGATCTAAAACGGAATATATGAAGTGTAATTTTAGTAGTAATAGACCTACTGAAGGGATTGTGACTTTGGGCGATCAAGTCATTAATAAGAGTACATGTTTTAGATATCTTGGATCAATTGTTCAATGTGATGGTGAAATAGATGGGGATATTATCAGCAGAATTCAAGTTGGATGGTTGAAGTGGAGGAATGCATCGGGCTTGTTATGTGATAGAAATGTACCCCTCAAACTTAAGGGAAAATTCTATAAGATGGTAGTGAGGCCTGCAATGCTTTATGGTGCCGAATGTTGGCCATTAAAAGAGAAGCATAATACTAAGTTAAGTGTGGCAGAGATGAGAATGCTCAGGTGGATGAGTGGCTTTACCCTTAGAGATAGGATTCGAAATGAGCATATACATGAAAAGGTTGGAGTAGCTCGAGTAGAAGATAAAATTAGAGAGAGTCGCCTTAGATGGTTTGGTCACATAAAACGACGGCCTTTCGATGACCCGGTTAGGAGAGTAGAGGTATTAGATTTGACTTATGTTAAGAAAGGTAGGGGTAGACCTAAAAAGACTTGGTTAGAAAATATTAGGAATGACCTTTCTTTATTAGGTTTAAATGAGAATTTGACTTTTAATAGAACACAATGGAGAAAAAGGATTCATGTAGCCGACCCCACGTAGTGGGATAAAGGCTTGATGTTGTTGTTGTTGTCTATGTTGTTCTTTTGCATGCAACTGTAACTGGACTTGTTGCAATTGTAATCTTTTCCTTCATTGCATGAACGTGCTTAAATAGAATTCTTGTTGAGCAAGTCACGAATATACTTTGCATGCTCTTTTTTTTCAAAGGAGATTTGTTGTAACACATTTTTATATTGGGATTTACAGATGCGAAAGTGGATAAAGAAGATTTAAGAAATCAGGGTGAGTCATTTTCTTCTCTTTTTGTGTGTATTCTAATTTTTTAATTATATTCTTCTATTTGATAAATCTATTGGTTATTGGCATTTTCTGCGTACTCATGTGCTTTGTTCTAAATGTGCTTGTCATTTTTTTGATTGTCCATATTATTAAATCTGAAAAATTTTCTATGATTAATAATTACTATACCCTGAAAGTGGTAAGCAAGTCCATAATGTGCTTTATGTACTTGAAACACAAAACTTGCTGTGTTTGAGCAAGCTGTGTGTTTTCATAGGCATGCCTTCGACAAATTTAGATGATTAGAAGATGAATTCATACTAACGGAAGTGGAAGATAGGAAATGCTAGGATGATTTAGCATGGTGCTTAGTTGAACCTCCACAACTTCTAGCAAGTTGGGTATGTTGGCCATATGGAAGTGTTGACTATAAAAAAAAGAGAAGACAAAATACAATTTTTTTTTTAAAACAACCGACATACTAGCTTCCTCCGGTCCCACCTTGCGCGGTTTGCCCCCAAACGCAGCGACTCTTCGTTCGAAATGGAGATAACCGCAAATTCATTTTTTAAAAGGATGGAGAGAACGATAAAAAAAAAAACTTACGCTCGCTCATTTGTTTCCCTCGTCGCTGTTCGACTTCGTTGCTTCGCACAAGCGCCTAGGGTTCGCCGTTCATCCTCTCCTTCCGTCGTTGTTGTTCGGCTCCGTTGTTTCACAAGAGGCCGAGAAGATTGCACGTGTCGCTCCTTCCGCTCCTTCTTGCTGTTCGGCGTCACTTCGCCTTCCCCCCACTCGACTTCATTGCTTCACAGAGGCGTATATGGTTCGCCCTTCATCTCTCTTTCTGTCGTTGCCGTTCGGCTACGCTGCTTTGCAGGAGAGGTAGAGATTGCATAGGTTACTCCTTCGGCTCTTGAATGGAAGTCCGAACCCCCTCCCTCCATTCTCGTGCATGGCCGGCCTAGCCCGATCCTCCTCTACCCGATCCCTCTCTCCCTCTTTTTATTATTTTATATATATTATAATATATAGTATAATATGTATTAATATACAATTATATAATAATACATATATATATATTATATATTATATTATATTGTATAATATTATAAAAAAAAAACAGAAAGAAAGACAAAGTGAGATGGAGAGAAATAAAAGAAATTTCATACAGGTGGAAGACCCCGGCCGTCGTACCTTAGGTCCGACCGGGATGATTTTAAAAATTTGAAGACCCCGGCCGTCGCATCTTAGATCCGGCCGGGATGGTTCCAAATTGAAGACCTCGTGTCGTCGATCTTAGATCCGACCGAGATGGTTTTAAATTCAAGGCCTCGTGTCGTCGACCTTAGGTCCGACCGGGAAGAAAATATCGGCAAATGCCGTCCCGATTTCTCCCTCGGTGGGGAGGTGACGCCGGGAGGCTGCCGAAATTTCAATAAAAATTTATTGAACTTTTTTTGGAACAATTTTGAAGCAATTAAAATTTGAATATTTGATTAATAAAGATTTTTATTAATTAAAATTAATCGAAACAATTGATTAATTATTTTAAAGAAAAATATAAAATCAATGAGTTTCAAAATATGGGAGCCAATTTGAAGAAAATGCTAAATACGATAATTTCAAATTCATAGAATTTAAAAATTCGAGAGTACTTAAAAAAATTTTAAAGAGCTATGAGATTTAAAATATATTTATTGGTTAATTATTTTAATTAATCAAATAAGAAATTTCAAAATAAAAATAAAAATGCAATGAATAAAATGAAAAAATGGAAGGAAGGATGATGTCCACTATTTGACATATACAGGTCTCAAACTCTCAAAAATCCTCAAACTTACAAGCTCTCACAAACTGTACAAACTCTTAAAACTCTCAAACTGAACTCCTATGCAAGTTCTCCAAACTCTCTTTTGTACGAGTTCTTGCAACTATCTTTGGGCTCTATCCTCTGCAACTACGAGCTCTAACTGCTGCAACTACTGACTACGAACACCTACGAGCAAACAAATCAAGAGTCGGTACCACATAAATAAATTGAATGAATGCTAAGAAATATAAGCTACGACATTTAGAATGAAATATTGGAAAAGCAAGAAAGCCAAGTACGAAAAACTAGTAAAGCACAAGTGCTAAAAACAGGTAGAGTGGTGGACTATTGTAGTGGGAAAAAGACTACAAGCACAAATCAAAACAACTAAAACACTGACATTAGTGTCAAAATTCCGAAGTATCAAAATCACAAAAATCGAATCAAACTCAACAAACAAACAATCAAATTCAAATTCTTGGGCAGTCTGATTTATAAGAATTAGGTTGTAAGACCCATTATCCGGCAACTTTCGTAGGAAAGCTGTAAGCCCGACCTTAGGGTAAAGTTTTAGGTAAAAAATTGACCTAACCCCTAAACCCAATTAAAACCCCCGGCCACTTCTAATAGAAGTCGTAAGTATGATATCTGAGGGAAGTGTTTAGGTGATAATACAAACCTAGACCCCTCACTTGGGCATCCTAGTCTATAGGATTATGTTGTAAGACCCGCTTTTGGGCAACTTCTTACTAAAGTTGTAAGCCCCAATGTTTTTTTGGAAAAATTACTAAATAAATTGTAATGAACCTAAACCCTAAACAATCAAAATTTAAACTTTTGGGCATCCTAGTCTATAGGACTTGGTTGTAAGACCCACAACTTGGGCTGCTTAGCTTATAGTGCTACGTCGTAAGACCCATCAATAGGCAACTTCTAAGGAAGCACTAAGACCTAATCTAAATCCAATTCAAGCCAAATTCAAACCTCTGGGCATCCTAGTCTATAGGATTAGGTTGTAAGACCCGCTATCGGGCAACTTCTACCTGAAGTCGTAAGCCCCCACATTTTAAGAAAAAATTGTAAAAATAAATAGCAATGATCCTAAACCTCAAACAAGCAAAATTTAAACCTATGGGCATCTTAGTCTAAACGATTAAGTTGTAAGACCCTCTTTTCAGGCTACTTCCTAAGGGAAGCCATAAGTCCTACCCAAATAATTAAAATTATTGGGCATCCTAATCTAAAAGGACTAGGTTGTAAGAACCACAACTCGGGCCGCTTAGCTTATAGGGCTAGGTCGTAAGACCCACCGTTAGGCAACTTCTAAGGAAGCCATAAGACCTATCCAACTGAAATTCTTCGGGCAACTCCTAATTGGAGCTGTAAGCCCCAAACTAAATCAAACTATTTGGGCAACTCATAAATAGAGCAGTAAGCCCCATTCTAAATAAAAATCTTGGGCTACTTTCTACGAAAGTCGTAAGTCCCAAACCAAATTTAAATCCCCGAGCAACTCTTAATTGGAGCCGTAAGCCCCAAACTAAATAAATTAACGGGCAACTTCTAAGGAAGCCATAAGCCCCAATCCATATTAAATCAAACTAAAATCCACATCTAACCACTTCAGTCTACTCGGGATCCCTGAGAGGAGACAACCCATGGCTGCTAATCAGATTCCCTGGACACTGCGGTCAATGATTGCTAGTGTTGGTAGACTGAAATCTATGGTATACCCGGGACGACGGAACCATGGGATCTTGATCGGGTTTACCTCTATTTCCCCTACTATTGAGACTAAAATTTATTTAATCCTTAATCGAGAGTTCTCTCTTACGTTGTAAGAGGGGTAATTAACTATGGGCGCTTGCGCTCATAAGAAGTAAGAACCCCAGATCTATAAACCCTGACACTATCCTCAGGGGAAATCTGGTTAATTTCAATTTGACTTAAGGGAAATGGAATCCTATAGCTGCAAAGCGGGATTCGTGCATTCGTGCCATTTTTCTTGAGCCAATAGATTTCTGGCGACTCCGCTGGGGAATACTTTTCTCTCCATCTTTGGATGAAAAGATAATTTATATTTAGTCTCACATAATGAAACACCTATAAATAAATATAGATGTTTTTTCAACGCAATTCTGTGTTTTCTTTTCCAGCAGAATTCAGGTTGACTCTAATTCCTGTAAGTTCTGTTGGCAGGTTGATAACATGACGCCTGCAAAGTCATTCATGACTGTGAAACTGGGTGAGGGAGCCAGAGTGCAGTTCCCTCAAGCTGTTCTGAACACAGGCTATGCTGGAGCAACTATTCAATTCGGAACTATTTCCGAAGTCATACAATTCGAACAGTTCATTCCCGAGAATATTGTTAGTGTACCTACTGCCAAAGGTGTCGCTAAGAAGTCTACTACTGAAGATGTTGATGAGAAGGCTCCCAAGAGGGCCTCTGTATTTTCAAGACTTTCCGTGGCACCTGTTGTTGCTCTAGTGATTCAAAAGAAGATTCCTGAGCCCAAGCTGCAATCTGTCGGCATGAATACAGTTAGTCAGAACATAATCCAGGATGAAATGCCTAAAGAATACAATGCTGAAATGCCTGAAGCAAGTGCTAAACTTTCCAGGAAAACCAGAAGGAAGGCCAATGCTCGCCTACGAGCTAATGGCTGGGTACCCGAGACCTTTCAAGAGTCATCACTGCAATTAGAGGCAAATGTACCAATCAATAACGGCTTTGAACCGTTAAAGTGGGTAAAAAGAAATGATGACAAGGGAAACTTAAAGAAGTCTTTCTGGGAGACTTCGCATCAGCAGCCACTACCACCAAAGAAGGAAGAATCTGCCTCTTCCAAAATATATAAAATACTGAAGGCTGTCAAAGATAAAAATCTACAACGAAGACTGAGGAAATCTGTTACTGAAGTTATTTCTTCAAAAACTATTCATTCTCAGAATAACAATTTCTCAGCAAGATCTTATAGAGAGGAGTTTAAACGTCCTCCATACTACCGACAGCCAAAAGAATTCTGTCCTAATATGGGTCAATATCCATATTATGGAAGAAGACAGTCGAGGGAGCCTTTTGATAGTCTACATTTAAAAGGTTATAATCGAAGATATGATGAACGAAGGCCCCGACAATGGTATCATGAATCTGGCCATTCAAAAGTACATTCCGATGTTGGTGGTCATCGATATGTAACTCCGAGAAGACAGCAGGTTTGGGTTCCAAAAAGACCCAAATATCCTCGAGCTCAGAAAGATGACCTTGATCAACAAATCTATAAAGGGAGACTTAAATCTCATGTCCAGAAGTTGTCCCCTAATAAGGAGGCTTCTGTTGAGGTGAGTATGCCAAAAGAGGAAAGCTGTTATATTTATAAAGAATCCCCCGACTCTCCAGTCATACATTGGAAGCGGCGGTCCCAACTTGGAGAAGATCATGAGTTGGATGAAGATGATAATGATGAAGAAATAGAAGAGGGTATTGGTCCCATGGACATTGAAGTTGTCCGAATGGTTGATCATATACCTGATCGAGCTAATCAACGATATACTCGTAGAAGTGCTGCACTGAATTTACAAAATGAAGAACAACTACGAGATGATCAAGAACAAGCAGCAGCTGTGAATAGAGCTCCACAACTAGAAGAAGTTGAGGAAGAAGAAGCTGAAGAAATCGTAAAGAGGCTACAAGCAGAAAAGATGTCTATGCAACAGAAGAAAGATCAGGAAATCCATCATTTAAACGCTCGTCTTGATGAGATGAGTAATATAATGAAACAGTTGTTTGGACAACTTGGCATGATGGCTACAACTAATCAACCACCTATAGCAAATTCTCAAGGGAATGTCCAAACTATTCCTGATGCATTGGCACCTCCTGACAGAAGACCAGAAGAGTTACATGAGCCAACTTTGATGGCTTCTAAGGAAGACGAAATGGTCAGCAAATCTCAAATTGAGAATCTCATTAGTCAAAAGGTTAAAGCAGTTATTGCTTCTGAAGCTGTTGAAGCCTTGGTCGGAAAAGGTTGTCCATATCCGGCAGAATATGACCAGGAGAAATATCCAAAGGGGTACATAGTGTCAAAGTTCAATTTATTTGACGACACTGCAAATCCTCGACAACATCTAGCACAATTCAAAGCTACATGTGGAAATACAGGAGGCAATGATGCCCTGTTACTACGTCAATTTGTCAGTAGTTAAACAGGCACAGCCTTTGAATGGTATGCTGAGTTACCCAACGACTCAGTAAGAACATTCGCCGAATTAGAGACGATGTTCATCAAAAGATTTGCCAGTGCAACAAAGAAGGTGACTAACGCTGACCTCGCTTTTGAGAAAAGGAAAAGAGAAGAATCAGTCACCAAGTACATTACCAGGTGGAGAAATCTCAGCATGAAATGCGAGCAACAACTCACTGAAAAACATGCTGTTGAGTTATTACTGGGAAACATAGATGATTATATGGCTCCATATCTGGCGATGGCTACAATCAATACGTTTCAGGAGTTACTGAATCGTGTAGCCAAATTTGAAAGGTTACCCAGGCCTAGAAGTGCTGGTTTCAACTACAACAATAATCCACCAAGGAAAGGAAAGCAAATCAAGATCTATGATCCAAAAAGGGGTGAAGTAAATGCTACATTCCCGTCTTCCTTGGAAAAGAAAGAAAAAGAAGATTCAATGAATCCATCGAAGATATTGAAACAAATGAGAGAGAGGCAAAAACCTCCTACCTTGCAGGAGAAAATCAATAAGACATATTCCTTCAAAAAAGAATGTACAGGAAAGATTTTTAGGCAAGCTCTAAAAATCGGTCTTCAATTGCCAGAGTCTCGCCGACCAGAACAGGCTGGCATGATAGATGATCCAAATTTACTGTCCGTATCATAGGATCATAAGTCACCTAATCGAAGACTGTTTTATATTCAAAGATTGGGTTGAAAGAAATTATCAGAATGGTAAACTTACACTTTCTAATAGTGTTCTTGTCAATCCTAAGAGGGAGAAAACCAATGTTATCTCCTCTACTCCTTGTCTAAACATGGAGAATGAAAAAGGGAAAGCACCCCAGGAAGATGAAGGTGGTTGGGAGACCTTTATCTCAAAGAAAACTAAGCAAATGATGAATGTCTTACTGGCCATTGAAGGCATTCGTCGTAAAAGTGCTTTAGAATTGGAAGTTGATCCAAAACTTCTTTCTTCGAAAAACCCAGTGATAGGAGGGCCCAGTTCAAGCAAGAAGAAACCTTTGAAATATTTCAAAGATCAAAAAGGAAAAAAACAAGCCTAGATCAAAATCTCAGAAAGAAAAAAAGAAGAAATTAACAAAGCGGAATATTGTAATACAAAAATATATCGACTCCATCGATGAATATCAGCAACCTCTAAGGCGTCCTATCAAGTTAGAGGAGTATATGGCTGATTTATTTCTTGACTCGGAGTCAGAAAAGGAAGAGAGTATTCCAATTGAGACTTGCCGAGTCATAAATCAACGAGGTGGAAGGGCTGCAAGAGGACGTAATGCACCTCTTGCTATCTATAAAGCTGACACGAAAATACCTTCTAAGGAAGTATGTCGTACACCAGCACCTTTCACCGACTCAGATGAAGATTTATATTTTCCCGATGAAGAAAGTGATCATAAAGGAAAGAACATGCCTAAAGAAAAATGTCCAAAACTCGGAAGCGGCTCAGACTCCGAGGAAGTTGATGATTTGAAAATTTCAAAGAATTCTCAAGCTGAAGCTAGATCATCTTCAGATGTGACACAAATTTAACTGAGAAGTGGAAAGCAGGTTCTCCCACCTAAAAAGAAAATAAAGGATAAGGAGAAGAATATTCAGCTCAATGAGGCAGTTATTCCACAAGAGCCTCATAAACTCAAGGTGGCCAGTGCAAACGTGGATTACAACATATTATCCCATCTCCGTAAACTACCTGCACTGCTGAGTGTTTACGATGCCCTTCTTATGTCTAAAAATCTTCGGGAAACACTCATTAAATCTTTGCAAAATCCTGAGCAATACGAGGCATTCTTTGCTGAGCAAAATTTGAAAGAAGCCTTACATATGCAAAATACTGCTACAATCACTTTCTGTGATAATGATATGCTCCTAGGAACTACAGATCATAATCGACCATTATATGTTACAGCGGAAAGTAACAATATTGAAATAAATAGAATTTTGATTGATCCAGGTTCTTCTGTTAATCTAATGAGTCTCAAAACGCTCAAAGGATTGGCTTTAGATGTACAATATTTGAACAAAAGCACAGTATTTCTGCAAGGATTCAATGAACAAGGGCAAAGAACCTTGGGATCTTTAGTTTTGCCTTTGAACTTTGGGGAACTTAATACAGAGGCAATATTTCATATCATTGATGCCAACACATCATACAAAGCACTTCTTGGAAGACCATGGCTCCACGAGTATGGTATAGTGCCTTCAACACTTCATCAATGTATGAAATACATTCGAGATAATGAAGAATATCGCATTGATGGTGATGAACAACCATTCTTGGTGCACGAAGTCAAAATCTACGATGACGCCAAGTACTTTATAGCTCAAAAGCCAAAAGGCAATGAGCTTCCAAAAATTCAGTCTCTTACACTGGACAAGAAAAAGTTAAAAGATAAAAACAAGAATCAATCGAAACAAATTATCTCAGTGCCTCATCTTGGTAGTGATTCCGAAGAGGATGATATATCTACAACTTTTAAACCCTTGATCATAGGAAAAAGAAAGAATAAACTATCAACTGTCCCTTTTGATTACGAAGCTAATCACACAAATAAGGTACAGTGTTCAAGCAAACTGACCATCGAAGGAGAAGAAGAATTTGTGTATCAGCCCAAGGGTACTACAGAATCTCAGGAAGAAGGGGACCCAGGACCCAGTTCCATATCTAAGAAATTGCAAAAAGTAACAATTTCAATGATAAGGGTGTCTGAAGAACAAATATCTATAGATATCATCAAAATAGTGCCCATGCCACCAATTAATGGTCAATATTTGAAGAAATATCATACATAAAGATATTATGTATGAAAATCTACCTATCAGACAAAAAATCATCTAAATTTCCTCCTGAAAGACAGGAGGCAATTTTTATATTCTCCTGTAATGGGAGAAATAAAATTCACTCCCCTCCTGAAAGGCAGGAGGCAATTTCTATATTCTCCTGTAATGGGAGAAATGAAATTCACTCCCCTCCTGAAAGACAAGAGGCAATTTTATATTCTCTTGTAATGAGAGAAATGAAATTCACTTCCCTCCTGAAATACAGGAGGCAATTTTTATATTTTTCCTGCAATGCAGGAAGCAAGTTCAATCCCCTCATGAAAAGTCAAGAGACAATTTTATCCCATTTAGTAAATAAGATGAGTGAAGTTGAAATCTCTATGCTCATAAACCTAAGGGTTGAGCTAAAACTCATGAGGTTCAATAAGCCTAAGGGCCGAACCTTTGAAATCTTTTACGCTCGTAAACCTAAGGGTCTAGCTAAATCCTCAAAGTTCAACAAGCCTAAGGGCCGAACTTTGAAATCTTCTATGCTCATAAACCTAAGGGTTGAGCTAAAACCCATGAGGTTCAATAAGCCTAAGGGCCGAATCTTTGAAATCTTTTACGCTCGTAAACCTAAGGGTCGAGCTAAATCCCCAAAGTTCAACAAGCCTAAGGGACGAACTTTGAAATCTTCTATGCTCATAAATCTAAGGGTCGAGCTAAACCCATGAGGTTCAATAAGCCTAAGGGCCGAACCTTTGAAATCTTTTACGCTCGTAAACCTAAGGGTCGAGCTAAATCCCCAAAGTTCAACAAGCCTAAGGGCCGAACTTTAAAATCTCTTATGCTCATAAACCTAAGGGTCGAGCTAAACCCATGAGGTTCAATAAGCCTAAGGGTTGAAATCTTATATGCTCACAAACCTAAGGGTCGAGCTAAATCCCTAAAAGTTCAATAAACCTAATGGTCGAACTTTAAAATCTTTAATGCTCATAAATCTAAAAGGTCGAGTTAATTTTCATCAACATATCTAAAGGGTCGGAATCACATGATCAAAGATTACAACGAATTCATTGTGTGAAAGTCACACAACAAATTCGTTGGGAGGCAATTTGTTAACTATAAAAAAAAGAGAAGACAAAATACAATTTTTTTTTTAAAACAACCGACATACTAGCTTCCTCCCGTCCCACCTTGCGCGGTTTGCCTCCAAACGCAGCGACTCTTCGTTCGAAAAGGAGATAACCGCAAATTCATTTTTTAAAAGGATGGAGAGAACGATCAAAAAAAAAAAACTTACGCTCGCTCATTTGTTTCCCTCGTCGCTGTTCGACTTCGTTGCTTCGCACAAGCGCCTAGGGTTCGCCGTTCATCCTCTCCTTCCGTCGTTGTTGTTCGGCTCCGTTGTTTCACAAGAGGCCGAGAAGATTGCACGTGTCGCTCCTTCCGCTCCTTCTTGCTGTTCGGCGTCACTTCGCCTTCCCCCCACTCGACTTCATTGATTCACAGAGGCGTATATGGTTCGCCCTTCATCTCTCTTTCTGTCGTTGCCGTTCGGCTACGCTGCTTTGCAGGAGAGGTAGAGATTGCATAGGTTACTCCTTCGGCTCTTGAATGGAAGTCCGAACCCCCTCCCTCCATTCTCGTGCATGGCCGGCCTAGCCCGATCCTCCTCTACCCGATCCCTCTCTCCCTCTTTTTATTATTTTATATATATTATAATATATAGTATAATATGTATTAATATACAGTTATATAATAATACATATATATATTATATATTATATTATATTGTATAATATTATAAAAAAAAACAGAAAGAAAGACAAAGTGAGATGGAGAGAAATAAAAGAAATTTCATACAGGTGGAAGACCCTGGCCGTCGTACCTTAGGTCCGACCGGGATGATTTTAAAAATTCGAAGACCCCGGCTGTCGCATCTTAGATCCGGCCGTGATGGTTCCAAATTGAAGACCTCGTGTCGTCGATCTTAGATCCGACCGAGATGGTTTTAAATTCAAGGCCTCGTGTCGTCGACCTTAGGTCCGACCGGGAAGAAAATATCGGCAAATGCCGTCCCGATTTCTCCCTCGGTGGGGAGGTGACGCCGGGAGGCTGCCGAAATTTCAAGAAAAATTTATTGAACTTTTTTTTGGAACAATTTTGAAGCAATTAAAATTTGAATATTTGATTAATAAAGATTTTTATTAATTAAAATTAATCGAAACAATTGATTAATTATTTTAAAGAAAAATATAAAATCAATGAGTTTCAAAATATGGGAGCCAATTTGAAGAAAATGCTAAATACGATAATTTCAAATTCATAGAATTTAAAAATTCGAGAGTACTTAAAAAAATTTTAGAGAGCTATGAGATTTAAAATATATTTATTGGTTAAATATTTTAATTAATCAAATAAGAAATTTCAAAATTAAAATAAAAATGCAATGAATAAAATGAAAAAATGGAAGGAAGGATGATGTCCACTATTTGACATATACAGGCTCTCAAACTCTCAAAAATCCTCAAACTTACAAGCTCTCACAAACTGTACAAATTCTTAAAACTCTCAAACTGAACTCCTATGCAAGTTCTCCAAAGTCCCTTTTGTACGAGTTCTTGCAACTATCTTTGGGCTCTATCCTCTGCAACTACGAGCTCTAACTGCTGCAACTACTGACTACGAACACCTACGAGCAAACAAATCAAGAGTCGGTACCACATAAATAAATTGAATGAATGCTAAGAAATATAAGCTACGACATTTAGAATGAAATATTGGAAAAGCTAGAAAGCCAAGTACGAAAAACTAGTAAAGCACAAGTGCTAAAAACAGGTAGAGTGGTGGACTATTGTAGTGGGAAAAAGACTACAAGCACAAATCAAAACAACTAAAACACTGACATTAGTGTCAAAATTCCGAAGTATCAAAATCACAAAAATCGAATCAAACTCAACAAACAAACAATCAAATTCAAATTCTTGGGCAGTCTGATTTATAAGAATTAGGTTGTAAGACCCATTATCCGGCAACTTTCGTAGGAAAGCCGTAAGCCCGACCTTAGGGGAAAGTTTTAGGTAAAAAATTGACCTAACCCCTAAACCCAATTAAAACCCCCGGCCACTTCTAATAAAAGTCGTAAGTCCGATATCTGAGGGAAGTGTTTAGGTGATAATACAAACCTAGACCCCTCACTTGGGCATCCTAGTCTATAGGATTAGGTTGTAAGACCCGCTTTTGGGCAACTTCTTACTAAAGTTGTAAGCCCCAATGTTTTTTTTGTGAAAAATTACTAAATAAATTGTAATGAACCTAAACCCTAAACAATCAAAATTTAAACTTTTGGGCATCCTAGTCTATAGGACTTGGTTGTAAGACCCACAACTTGGGCTGCTTAGCTTATAGTGCTACGTCGTAAGACCCATCAATAGGCAACTTCTAAGGAAGCACTAAGACCTAATCTAAATCCAATTCAAGCCAAATTCAAACCTCTGGGCATCCTAGTCTATAGGATTAGGTTGTAAGACACGCTATCGGGCAACTTCTACCTGAATTCGTAAGCCCCCACATTTTAAGAAAAAATTGTAAAAATAAATAGCAATGATCCTAAACCTCAAACAAGCAAATTTAAACCTATGGGCATCTTAGTCTAAACGATTAAGTTGTAAGACCCTCTTTTGAGGCTATTTCCTAAGGGAAGCCATAAGTCCTACCCAAATAATTAAAATTCTTGGGCATCATAATCTAAAAGGACTAGGTTGTAAGACCCACAACTCAGGCCGCTTAGCTTATAGGGCTAGGTCGTAAGACCCACCGTTAGGCAACTTCTAAGGAAGCCATAAGACCTATCCAACTGAAATTCTTCGGGCAACTCCTAATTGGAGCTGTAAGCCCCAAACTAAATCAAACTATTTGGGCAACTCATAAATAGAGCAGTAAGCCCTATTCTAAATAAAAATCTTGGGCTACTTTCTACGAAAGTCGTAAGTCCCAAACCAAATTAAATCCCCGAGCAACTCTTAATTGGAGCCGTAAGCTTCAAACTAAAGAAATTAACGGGCAACTTCTAAGGAAGCCATAAGCCCCAATCCATATTAAATCAAACTAAAATTCACATCTAACCACTTCAGTCTACTCGGGATCCCTGAGAGGAGACAACCCATGGCTGCTAATCAGATTCCCTGGACACTGCGGTCAATGATTGCTAGTGTTGGTAGACTGAAATCTATGGTATACCCGGGACGACGGAACCATGGAATCTTGATCGGGTTTACCTCTATTTCCCCTACTATTGAGACTAAAATTTATTTCATCCTTAATCGAGAGTTCTCTCTTACGTTGTAAGAGGGGTAATTAACTATGGGCGCTTGCGCTCATAGGAAGTAAGAACCCCAGATCTATAAACCCTGACACTATCCTCAGGGGAAATCTGGTTAATTTCAATCTGACTTAAGGGAAATGGAATCCTATAGCTGCAAAGCGGGATTCGTGCACTCGTGCCATTTTTCTTGAGCCAACAAGAAGCTCAAAACATTGAAAGAAAGTTAGAAAAACTGGTCCATGACTTTACTTTGGTGGAATGCTACCATGAATTCCTTCTATGTTCAATTGAACTGTTGACCTCCAAACCAAAACATACAACAACAACAATAGCATCAAGCCGTTTTCCCACTATGTGGGGTCGGTTACATGAATCCTTTTTCTCCATTGTGTCTTGTTAAAAGTCAAATTCTCATTAAATCTAATAAAGATAGATCATTTCTAATATTTTATAACCAAGCCTTTTTAGGTCTACCTCTACCTTTCTTAACATAATTCAAATCTAATACATCTACTTTCCTAATCGCGTCATCAGAAGGCCGCCATTTGATGTGACCAAACCATCTAAGGAGATTCTCTCTAATCTTATCTTCCATTGGAGCTACTAAAATCTTTTCATATACCTATCTACTTTCGTAATCATAGTTAGTTATAGTTAATTCTTCTTAATTATAATTAATTATCATTAATTTTAATTAATTGCTAAAAAGAGAAATATTCACCTAGATCTACGTGCCACTACCCTCGATGCTAACGACATTGTCATTGTTGCCCCGACATAGCTGACAACATCATCATCGACCCCTGCATAGGTATAAAATTCCAAACCCTTTCCTCCGTGCTTACAGCGCAACGAGCAACCACCTATGCATGATTTTCTTAGCGTGGTAGGAGGAAGCTTGCTGCGGTGCTTGCAACGAGGTGAGTGTTCATCATGCATGCTTTTCTTAGTAGGACGAGGCAAAATTTAATTACTCGTACGCGTGTTAGTGTTGGTGGGGAAACAACTGTGTGTTTTCAAACAGGTACTCCTGAAGACCTATGCACGCCTTGTCATTGTAGGATTGAAGACTACGACCACGGTGTCATCTGACACCGATCGTGCATGTCTTTTTTGACATGGCGGGCAGGTTAAGACTTCCACAAAGGAGTTGTCGTGAGGCTGCCAAAATTCGGATTGAAATGCATAGAACTTAAATAAATAACATGAGATTTGATTTGAAAAAAAATGAACTACAGGGAACTTGATTTGATTTGGACCAAATGACAATAAGCTTGAATTCGAAAGGACCACAGGTAACCATTAACAAATGTATAATAATAACAAAATGCACATATTGGATAATAGCCCGGATACTCCATATGATCGTCAATGAACAATCTAAGATTTCTAAAATAAAGAGATGGTGATGCACTCACAAGTAATAATGCAAGATCTACAATGAGTGTTAATGAATTATCTTGTCATTTGAAATGGAAAGCATTAACAAGTAAATTCGCCATGTAAGCCACAAGTCATCCTCAAAGGACAGTAAGAGGCTTGTAACGTTCAACATGATCCATTCACAAGCAATAATTCATGAAGGTAGTAGGGAGCATGACAACATGTTTGCAAACAATAATGTGAAACTTTCAATGGGCATTATGGCTCATGCATATTGATTGTAGTAGTTGAGATATAAATGTCGACTAGCAATGATGATAATATTCACCATACAAGCCATCCTATGAATGTACTCAAGAGACATGCAGTGGTATGCCTATGAGTGAAGCATGGAGACACACAAAGACTATGGCACAAGCTACATACACAATATTTTATGCATCAACAAGCACGACAAATCTTCAGCGTATATGAACTCTTACAAATTATTTAACTCATCTACTAGTAACAACGAATAACACAGTCAATGATAAGTGAATATATTAATCCCCTGCAAGTAAGGGTGGTCGGCTTGCAACGAGTGTAAACATCTACAAATTGCCGTAGAAGACTTGCTATATAGTCAACATGCCACCTGTGAGCAAGAGGCCAGATGACTACGACAAATGCATACGAGCTCCTATGAGCGACTGTAGGAGACTCTTCATTTATGCGGTGATCCTATCTAAAAGCAATTATATTGAATGTATTGCTAGTGTGATGGAACCTTTACAAGCAAGAGATATAAGAGCGTAGCAAATGTAAGCGCCTACTAACATCGATAGAAGATTCATCATATGCACAATAATATATATGCGTGTGGTGATTAATAAGTTGCGAATAAAATATCATCCCTACAATTAACCACCATTCAATAACCAGTAAATACATCGATTCATTGCAAGTAGGGAGGGTGATATGCAGCAATGCAAAAAACCTACGAACCGCTATAGGAGACCTATCACCTATGATGCACATACATTGACATGACGACACGGATACGACGCGCATTGGGCACCTGACATGTCAATTATTTAAAATATAGGACACAAACATGGGTTGGACATGATATTATATTATTATATTTTAAAATAGTGTATAAAAATTGAATAAGTATAAATTTTTAAAGATAATTTAGAAATAATAAGTAATTTAATTAGAATTTGTGCTTAAAATGATTAATATTAGGATGTCGGGAGTAAGGCGTTGATGCAGTTTATCAGTCATCGAGAGAGAAGATGACAATGTTGTCGAGAGTCGCGTATTGATGTTATGTAGTAAATAATGGGCGTCAATGTTTATAGGACGTTTATCGTTGATGTTGAGAGGGCGTTGGTCGTCGATGTTGAGTGGGCATTGAACCAAGATGAGATGTCAAGTTGCGGGTGTAAAAATTGCTAGCAGCGAGCATCTATGTAAAGACGGTGTCAGACTTTGATATGGATATCGTTTTGAAATGTTGATATTGTAACAACATCAGACGTCGATGTAGAGATGACATCGGACATTGTTACGAAATCAAACTTGTAACCTGCCAAAGAGAAATGAAAAGGAGAAAATTATTCGATGAATGGGGTATTAAGCGGACGATTGATTTGGTGTTGTGGATAGAAAATAAGAATTTTAGTTTATATATTTTAAATAAGTAAAAATTTTAAATATAAGAAATTATATTTAAAAAATTTCATAAAATATTTAAGAAACGCATATCAGACCTGTGTGTGCAATTTATATTTAATATTTTTTTTAATTGTACATATTTTCGAGGTGTCCGACATGTGTCGGATGTGTCGGATGCGTGTCGTTTGAGATACGTGTCGGACACTGCACTTTTTTTTAAGGAGAAGTGTAGGTTCATCTAGCCTATCACGTACACAAAGTGCTATCCACAAGCAAATACAAAAGACACGTCATACACATCATAAGCAAAACATAGGAGAAATATGAAAAATGTAAGAACATATGGGTCATCGTAGTAGACTTGTGTAAACAAACAAGCTACTTACAAGTAAGGGCAGCTAATGACTATTGCAACACCCTTGCAATCAATCATCATTCAACACAATTAAAAAAATACCTCATAAATATACGGATGTGCCGTCTGAGGATACTTCGCGGGTCAATATATAAACTTAAGTCTGAGCACGATCCTTCTATGTTAATGGATAGGAGTCGGCATGGCTCGAACCGTTAAGCAAATATACGATCGCGACATCGACCGAGATATTTTATTTTATTGTTCATATTATGCCTTCAAGGTCTATTAAAGTAAAGATTCACTGCTAAAGGTATAAAGCCAATCACGGACTTGATCCTTTGTCAACAAGTGGATAGGGTTGACAAGGTCTAACCAACAAGATGAAATTCCCCATAAATATTTCGATGATGGTTGTGTTGAACATAGATTCAACCGGAGGAGTTAATTTCAAATGTTTAAAATGCCATCCAAATGCCTATAAAAATCTAAAAACTTCAAAACTATCAAAATCCGAAATATTTAAAATCGAAATTAACCATCAAAACACTCCACTTTCTGCAACAATTTGTAGAGGTTGACAAATTCAAATATCGCTTCAACTCACAAAGTGCTAATGTCTAGTCGATAATAAACCTATGATTCATTCTCAATTTGTCTCCTACCAGTAAGGACGTGCCATGTGTCCTTTAATTAGTGGTTTCACCGCCAAATGACACAACTAAACTACAGTTATGGCCAGAGCTTCTGTGCTCCCTATTGACATTAAATTCTTGAGATACAAATCAATATGATATAATCGATAAGGCACAAACTCCTCTACTAGCTAAGGTGGATTCAAATTTGTCCCCTTAGGCAATATCCACCCAGATCTATAATGTATCATTGGACGAAGTAACCCATGACTGCCGATAAGGTTCGCTCTGTCAGGTTGGGTCGAGTACCTCCTCTAAGTAGATCAGGGACCATGATGGCCCGGTACGATGGAGCCATGGGATCTTGATCAGACTCATCATCATCACTCTCCCATCATCTGCTTAAGTGCAAGATGGTGAAATTTCTAATTTTAAATATCATATTTTCAAATATCAACCCATGTTGCTATCTATCAGATACCACATATTCTCTACATATCTAATTGACTACTAGCCTTAATCGAAAGTTCTCTCTTGTTATCGGGAGGGGTAATTAACTATAGGGGCTTGCGCCTATAGGAAACCAGAACTCAGATCATGAAGTCTTCACAAATGAGGGAGAAATCTCTGGACAGTGTCTTATTTCAAACCCAATATCCCTTTTAAAAATTTATCCCGAGACTTAATTCGTTAAAACTTCCCCCGAAAGAGGGGAGGCTGGGGCATGAATTTTCATATCCCACAAGAACCAAAGACCCCCCACTGATTCGAGTATGCTGGTTACCTATTTTTCGGTTTACATGAAGTTTTTTTATAGAAAGGGTTGGTAAGTCTACTTTGTTTAATCTTTAAATCAATTTTATATGATTTGTCCGGTTTGTCTGTAGAGTTTATCAGAGTTAGTTACCTATGGAGCCATACAATACAGTTACCACCTATGATTGGAGTATGCTGGTTACTTATTGAGCCATACAATACAGTTACCTCCTATCAATAGGCTTTCTAACTTTGTTTTGATTCTTCCTCTTTTACACACAACATGTGACATATCATAGAAGATCCTTTTGATGTCTTGAATATCCAGATTCATAAATATGTAATTTTACTATTGCACATGTTTTCTATGAAAGACATTCTAATCCTATTTCTCTGTTAGCTTATTGCCCAGTTGCTTCCTCAGTTTTATCGTATTTCTCTCCCTCTCTTGCACACAAATACATGCATCACTTACTGCTCCTTGTTCACTTTGGATTGCTTGCTTGCTGTGTCTTTGGTCTCTTAGTTCTTTTGCTTAGTGAAATGCTTATGCTTGGTTTTTTGCTAGTGTGATGGTAACCCACCTGTTGGAACCATTGAAAACAACCAAGAATGGCTAAATTGCAAACTAAAGTTAAGCCTGCTTAAAAATGAGCTAAATAGATCTATTTGGTTCATTATTTCTATTTTTTTTGGTTTACATGTAAAATTTTTATAGAAAGGGTTGGTAAGTCTACTTGGTTTAAGCTTTAAATCAATTTTATATGATTTGTCTGGTTTTTTTTTTTTTTTGAAGAGTTTATCAAAGCTAGGATGCTTTCTAGATTACTCGGCTTAATATTACCCTTTGTTATTATCAACCTATTGGCTTAGATACATCTTATATTTGTTGTTCAGTTCAATTATATTTCTTTCAATTTTTGAAACACCAAACTTACTCATAGTAATGTGTCACAAGATGCTATATCAAAGAAGAAGATTCATGAACTTAGGGCAATAAGAAAAATGAAGCTCTTAAGTTTAATTTTGTTTTTATGTGTTATAAGCATCATTTTGCTCAAAAGTCGATGCAATTTCCTTTAAATCAGCGAACAACAATAATGAATTAGGAAGAAGTACACACCCGAAACTCTTTTTATTGCAAGAACTTGGAAAGAAAATAGCAAGATACTATGGGTCTTCAATTGGAGAGGAAGATCCGGCTCTCTCAAATTCTTAACCGTCGGCTAGAGCCCAATCAACCTAAGAACTTTCTAAATTCAGCAAACAAGACATAAAAACAGAACCCTAACCTAAACAAACTATTTAAAGCATAAAAAACATAGTCAAATGCCAAAGAAACCCCCTCCCACCTCCTAAACAAACTACTTTAAACATACAAAACATAGTCAAGAGTTTTGTCCTTACATCTGTCCCAGTGTATACCTCATCACATTTGAAACTGAGCCCCTTCTCCCTCCTCTTGTAACTCCGTCTTTGTGAGCTTCCTGAATTTTCCCTCATGTCTCCCTCCTACAGCCTTCTACTTCGGGATCTCCCTAAAAATACCCAATGGTGGCTCCTTGGATGCCAAAAAGGTGGTGGTCATCCTATACGAACCTCCTGGGCGGCTACCTCCAGCCTCTCTCTCTAGGTGCCTCTGATCCTCCTAACTGGGCTAGCTCCATAGCCTCGCCCAAATCAGGAGGCCTCATCACTCTAACTATCACTGGAATCTTTTGTTTGAGCCCTTTCATAAAATTCCAATACAGTTTCCAAAAGTCGGCTGACCAGGTGCTCAAGTTGTATGTTAGAGCGAAGAACTGCTCATAGAAGTCCCCTCCCCTGTTAGTTCGAAACGTTTCAACAAGCAATCTTTAAACTCCTAGGTTCGCATGAGCCGTCTCATATCCCTCCACTGGTATCATGCCAACGCTTTTCCTTCCAAGCACACCCTGCCGTCTTCAGTCTCTTCTCCTCCGTCAACCTATTGATGTTAAAATACATTTTCACCTTGTAGATCCACCTATGTGCATCCTCTCCCTCAAAAAATAACCATTTTTAACTTCCTCCCCATCATATCTCCTCTGTTCCCTCTGTTTCCTCCATAATTTCCATTTCCCATGGAAGTGGTTCCTTCAAATGTCTCGATCATCCCTTCTACGCTCGTACTCAAACCCTTCGTCAAAATTCTCCATTCTCCTTTCAAATTCAATACCTCTTCGATCATAATCGGCCCCTTCTCTCTTTTCAAATTCAACACCTCTTCGATCATATTCAATCCCTCTCTTTTCAAATTCAATACCCCTCCGATCTCCATACCCTCTACCCGGCTCCACCGTAGGAATAAGCTTTTGGGGAGGCATTCTCTCTTCTCCCTCTAAAGTCTTCACCTCCTGATCTTCCATTCACCTTATCGGATTAGGGTTTTTCCCATTTACTTGGCCGATGATAGCTTCCCTCGCCTCCGAAGACGCTGTTTTGGTTTGGAACTTGAGTATCCTCCTCCTCATCTCCTCCAAAATGGTAAACTTTCCATCAATCTTCTCTTGGATGGCTGAAAATTGCTTTTCGAAATTTGCAATCTTTTCTGCAAAATCAGATTTTAATTGCCCGATCTCCCTTTCCATCACTTCTACCTTTGTTCTCGCCATAGGTATCCGGATGAAGTCTCCAAAACATAAAAACAGTAAAAAAACAGTGAATCGGGCCTTCAAGCAGCAAAAATCAGCAAGATTGGAGAGAAAAACGCAACAAAAATTAACAAGAAAAATTTATATTTCAACCTATCAGACATCTTTGATACCAATTTGATTGGAAGTTGATGCAATTTTCTCAAAATCAATGAACAATAACAAGGAATTAGGATGAAGAACACTCCCAAAACTTTTTTTTATTTGAAGAAATTAGAAAGAAAATAACAAGATACAATGGTTACAATGGATCCTCAATTGGAGAGGAAGATTCAGCTCTCCCAAATTCCTAGCCGTCGGCTAAAGAAAAATTTAAATTCAACAAACAAGACATAAAAACTGAACCCTAGGTTAAACAAATTACTTAAATCAATACAAACATAATCATAATCATAATCAAAACAACCCCACCCCCTCTTTTCCCTCCTAGGGGTGTGGAACTTCAGTCGGATGCCTGGTTTCTGCTCTCACTATTCCTGGCCTGGATCGACCTTTCACATTTCTAGATTATTATGTGCTAGTTGGTGTAACAAACTATTGTATTTGTGATTGTAATTATAATGTGAAATGTAAAATTCTAAATTCTAAGGTGCCACATCAAAGAAGAAGATTTATAGACCCGGGGAAACAAGAAAAATGGAAACTCTCAAGTATAATTTTATTTTTATGTGTGCATTGTAAGTAGCATTTTTAGATTATTTGTATGCTACTTGGTGTAAAGGACTATGTATTTGTGATTTTTATTGTGTGTTTGTAATTGTAATTATGTGAAATTCAAATTATGAGGAATTTAAATTTTGAAATCTTGGAGGGATGACAAGGAGGGAGTATTAGATTGTAGGGAAATTTACATACATACCACTTTATAACATCCTATTTACATATCTAACACCTAAAACTTTAATATTACATCCATACCACCCTATATTATTTTAATATCAAATATACCACTTATATTTCTTTCCTACCACTCATATATTTCATTTCTACCACTCATATTTTGTATGAAAATGAACTATGAGTGGTATTTATGTAATATTAAAATTTTAGGTGTTAAATATGTAAATAGAATAGTATTAAGTGGTATGTATGTAAAACTCTCTAGATTGTATGCAAATAGAATTGGTGGTTACAAAATGAAAGAAATACTAATTTATAACAGTTATGGCCGACCTCATTGATCTAGATGCTAAACTTTTCTAAAAGTTATATAACTGCCCCGTTGCACTTCTTGAAGTGATCTAGTCCTAACTCTTCCTTTGATTTTTGAATTTTCAATTTCAAGCATGGTAAAACTTCTATAAATATTATAGAATGAAGAATAAAAATAGGTTGGGTTTACAAAAAAATTAGTTTCATCCAACAAGAGAAGGCTTGGTGGTCGGCCCTCACGTGAAGAGGTTTGATGATCTCTTTAACTTGGTTACATAGGTGAGTAGCAAGCCTCCCTATATTTTATTTTTTAGTTTTTTTGGTGGAATCTTTTCTACGCTCATCCCTACACCATCCCATATCCATTTTGTTACATTTATCCTCTAAAATCCATCCAAAACCCCTCTTAAAGTTGTGGGCCAGGTCTAGGTGGAATCTTACATAGTTGGATTCTAACCTGTATTTGACCCATCAAAACCACTTGGAATTTGGTGAAAATCTCTAGAATTATTCTTTTAAAATTCTTATTCCATCTCCGAGTTTTTGCATGCCCAACGTCCTATAATTCCGTCCTATTGAAGCCCTAAAAGTCAAAACTCCACATAAAAATTCAGCCAGAAGTCTCGTATTCATATATTTCATTTTTCATTGCATAAAACTTAAACATCATTCCATTACAACCCTTTCCAAGGCTTATCCATCAATCCTAATACGTTTTATAATCCTTCCAAGGACAAAACAGCAAACAATCAAGGGCAAAACCTTTGGTGGCACCCCAACACATAGCGAAGTCAGTTTATGAAAAAATGTGAAACCTATAGTAAAACGAATACAACTGCCTTTTTTTTTTTTTGTGTAAATTGGCCATTGATTCAAGATTTTGTTCTCCATCCTTTGGCACTTATCCAATGTGAAATACAAAGAATTTCTAATTGGATATATTAAATATAGATATGCATTTTATTACCTTGGTCTTAATTTGTTCAGTTAATGGTCTCCATTCTGATGTAAAAGGAGACATAATAAAGAATTTTATGCATCATAGGATAAATCATTCAATTTATTGTGATTAATTCCTTCCTTTGTTAGAAGTGTTCTTTCAATGCGATCACTAGAGGCATGGCTTTACATTATTATTATATTGCATTACGTTTGGCTCTTTTAAGTATTTTGGCCTTAGAATTTATTAAATTTTGTTGTTTTTTCCAGCCCCTAGAGGCAAAAAGCGGAAGGGTCAAACTGGTACTGAGGTATATGCTTTTGTTTTTTTGAACTTATTTTCCAGTTGATATTTACTCTGTAAACAACTGGAGCTAGTATTCTCCTCTCTTCAAATCCTAGAATTTAGTGATGTTCTGCATCATATCAACCAAAAAAAAGTGCATGACTTTGAACTTACGCATTTGCATTGCAAAGTACATTTTTTGTAGTTCTGATTGTTTTTCCATTGTCTTGTAATCAGAATATTGTTTTGATGGTTATCCATTGTGGTTTTTTGTTTCTTTTATATCTTTTGGTATACTTGTCATCAAGAGTCTAGCAATAATAGAGTTTTAGTTTCTTATATATACTTCATGATAATGTTAGCGCTTTAGAATAGTGGCCTCCATGTTTGCAAGTTAGATTTTCCTTGCAGTTTACCTTTCTATAACTGGACATCTAAGTGTTTTGCTAATTTTAGTTTATTCATGGATTTTTTTATGCAACACTTTGATGTTGTTTAGAATTAGATTTAATTGCTAAAAGTCTGTTAGATTAGAAATTTCTGGGGTTGTTGAGGGTTGTCAAAAATTCCTGTTACCATGTAATCCAGATGACTATTAAATTAATCTACTTTCGAAAATATGATGATTTTGCTTTCATATTCTTTGGCGAATATTGGCTGTTTTCATTATTTAATATATCTCTAATTCCACAACCTAGTTCAACCGTGTTGTAGAAAAGAATTCCACCACCTTGCTCTTCTTATGGATACTTTGCACGCTATAGTAATAAATTCTTGTCTGCGTGGTGGTATTCCTGCCTTGTTACATATGAAACAGTAGCTCGGTTTCCACTGGAAGAACCTTAACATAGTAGCCCTCCCTTTGCGGTTGGAGTATGAATCCAAAAGGTGATGGCGGAAAAGTTATCAGTCATGAATTCAGGCTTGTTGGTTTCCTTGTTCTTGTGAGGATATCCTTATTAATTTAGATTGTTACTCTTAATTGGGTTTTGGGAATTAACTTGTTACTCTTAATTGGATAGGAGCAATCTTTAAACTTATGAATTGTGCTGTTTTCTGCTTTTTATTTGTTAACCTCATTGTTTTATTTATTTGGGCTGGTTCTTTGTTGGTAGCCTTTAATTGGAGTAAGCAATCAGGTATTCTGAAGCTTGGCGCCTTTGGGTTGTTAGTTGCCTTAGCGCCATTGGAATTAATTGGGCCTTATAAAAATCTTTACTTGTTTCGGTCATTTATGTTCTAGTTTCTTTAGCACTTTTTTTTTCCCAATTTGTTCTGACACTCCTACACTTCGGTGATTATGGTAGGAGAAGAGCATGAGATCTGTGGAGAAACTCGCCATGTTACAGTTTCCGCCAACTCTGAAAAAGCAGCTAGTCGATGACTGGGAATTTGTAACTCAGTTGGGTAAGGTAGTTTTTATTCTGTACCTTTTGTGTTTGTTTCTATAAGTTCCCCCTTCCCTTTAACTCTTTCCCAGTAGACATAATGGAGAAGTTTTTAGGCGAATTGCTTTCTTATTTATGAGAAACTTCTTTGTAGAAATAAATCAATTAAAAAAATAGAAGTTAATCAGTACTTGTATAGTCTCCTCAACCATAATGTGAATATTTGAATTTTGCAGCTTGTAGTGATGATTTTTATTTTTTTTTTTTTTTTTTTTTTTATTATCATGTCAGTATGTTATACTATATTGAGGATATGTCTATCTGTTTCCTCATATAGTTGAAATATGAAAACGATCAAATAATCAAAATGGTATTTATTCTTGGATTAGCAAATGAGGTTGATCTCTCAGAAAAAGCCAAGCCCTACTCTATGAGTCTAATTGATGTCTAAGAGAGAAAACTAATGAGTTATTTTACTTGAGGTAGATTAGGTTTATTTTAATGAGATTTTCTCTGGTGTTTTGTTAGGATATATTTAGATATATGGTCAAGATTTTTTATGGACATATGTCCCTATAATTAATTACCTATCTTGCTCATGGCAGAGCACTCTTGATTAAGGAGATTGCTTAGGCTCAATTTTAGGGTTAGATTTATTATCTAATGGTAGGTGGGATGATCTTAAATTTAATCAAGATTTCATGGTTCGTATATTAGTGGATCCAATATAACAAGTTCAGGGGGTTGTAAGCCATAATGCCCAGGGAGATTGATTACTAACTTTGGATTACCTCATCTCCGGTATCTTGAGTAGATTAGGGTGAAAATGTTGGTGTATCAAAGACATAATTTTGAGATTGAGATGTACGTACTTGCTTGCAGAGGGTTGGACATGTCGGGTTCACTAAAAAGTTTAGAGAGAACTTAATTGCTTGTGTGGTTCAATGGTGCTGGACATGGCTAATAAAAGTCAGAGATATGGCATGTCTATTAGCAGCCGGCAAATTTCATGGTTTGTATATTAGTGGATCCAATATAACAAGTTCAGGGGGTTGTAAGCCATAATGCCCAGGGTGATTGATTACTAACTTTGGATTACCTCATCTTCGGTATCTTGAGCAGATTAGGGTGAAAATGTTGGTGTATCAAAGACATAATTTTGAGATTGAGATGTACGTACTTGCTTGCAGAGGGTTGGACATGTCGGGTTCACTAAAAAGTTTAGAGAGACAACTTAATTGCTTGTGTGGTTCAATGGTGCTGGACATGGCTAATAAAAGTCAGAGATATGGCATGTCTATTAGCTGCCGGAATATATATATATATATATATATATATATATATATATATATACTTGAGAGAATATATATAAGAAACATGAAATTTCTGGTTGGAGTGATTTTATTTGAAGGATTGATTTTGATGGATTTATTAAAATTGGAGCCTGCTCGAGTTTAAGTTAAGTTAGGGCTTACATCCATTGAGGGCCAAGTTATGTTTTATTGGGTTTATTGGAATTGTATTGATTTAAATTGATCGGATGAGACATACATCTATTCAAAGGCCCACAAGTATGATTTTCCTCAAAGGTGAGGAAAGCTTGGTGCCATGTCTTGCAACTTTGCTCTATAGGTAAGATGTATTATTTAATTTAATTTGACAAACTTGCTTGCTTTATTCTGGTCTCATGAATTGGGATGGGCTTTACATTAATTGAGTTTGCTCGTGTGAAGAAGGCTTATGTTTATTGCCTTATGGTTTGGACACATAAAATATTAGCCTTCTGATAACTCAGTTAGGAGAGTAGATGTATTGAATTTGACTTATGTTAAGAAAGATAGAGGTAGACCTAAAAAAAAATGGCTAAAAAAATATTAGAAATGATCTTTTTTTTTGTTAAATTTAATTGAGAATTTGACTCTTAATAAGACAATACAGAAAAATGATTCATATAGCCAATCTCACGCATGATGTTGTTGTTGTGTAAAGAAGGCTTCTTTGATTCATTGGCATTCTCAATGCAAGATAGCCCTAGGCCTTCTTAATGTAAGATGCCATTATGGCTATAAGGGTCTTTATTCATTCATTTGGCTCATGTTTATAACAGGCTTTTTATATTACTTAAAATGAGTGTACCGTAAACATTGAAAAAAAAAAAAAACATTCCACTATTAGGTACCATTGAAGATGATTGAAACTTTTAGGATTACTTGTGCTTATGATGTGATCACTTGCATATCCTCAAAGGATGTGGCCTGCCAAAATTTTAGTTGTATTCAATAAAATGGCTTTAGGTATTTCTATGTTATGTTTTTAGTGGTTTTTGTGGTACATCATATAGTCTCAATGTTTTGATAAAAAAATACTGATAATGTCAATTAACCCTTAAATCATGTTATATAGGTTTTTATATCGTACATTTTGTGAAGTTATGGCTCATTTGTACTTTGAAGGCGCTATTTCACTAACTATTTTGGAGATGCACACAATGCTTTTACTATTTGGAGTTGCAGAATTATAGCTAGTTAATGTTTTGAAAGGTGAGGAGTTATACCTATCATAAATTTGGGTGTTTGGCCCATAAATTTTATAATCTTATTATTTAATTATATTTAATACAACAACAACAACATCAATCCTTTGTCCCACTACATGGGGTCGGCAACCGCCATTGTGTCATGTTTTTTTTTGAAAACCAATGCCTCAAAATGCATTAAACCTAAAAAAAAAAACAGATACAACTCACTCAAGAACTCCCTAAAGCATCACACTCCTCCTTCAAACAATGTAAGAACGAAGGAGGAATGGAATTCTCTTGAAGATCTTCCCACAAAAAAGATCCTTCTAAAGACAAAGTAGCACACATGTCCGCTAAATTGTTACCAAGTCTACTAGAATAAGAGAAAATAACTTGCTTAAAATCTAATAAAAAAGCCAAACTATCTTCAATAACTTTGCTAACCTTCCATTTTTTGATTGAATTTTGAAGCAAGTTGATGATGTTCCTGTTATCCCCTTCAATGATAACTCCTTGTGCTTCAAACATCCAGTCCTTCACCACATTCTTCAAAAACAGCACAGCACAAAGTTCTGTTTGAGCTGCATCCCAGTGCTGAAGTGGATTACCGAAAGCAAGCAGGAACCGGCCTTTGTCATCTCTAGCTACCCCTCCAATTCCAGCCCTGTAGTTCTTCTTTAGAGCACCATCTACATTGATTTTAATCCATCCGGGAGGTGGGGGATTCCAATGAGAAGACAGCCGAAGCTGGTTGGTATCCCAGTTTTCCGGTTGGAAATTCAAAAAATTGCGGTAATTGCTCTGTACCGCAAAAGAAATAGCATTGGCTGCTATTGAGTTATCAGAATCCTCCTTTCCTGTGTGGATTAGTTTGCACCTACTCTTCCATACCAGCCATACCACTGTACAGTATAAGTTTGCAGCGAGATCTTCCCTCCCAATCAGCTTCTGAAGTCCTTCTAAGCAATCCTCAAAGCATTGATAAACTGGAATATACAATCCCCAGTTATTTAACAGAGAAGCTACCTTCCGGTTTTTAACACAATGCCCTCCAATATGGTCATTATCCTCTACAACTTCACAACCCCTCGGGCATCCAGAAAAAAACTGATCCTTCTATTAACAAGCAAAGAATTAGATGGAATGGCGTTATTATACAACCTCCACCAAAAGAGCTCAATCTTTGGATTAAGTTTTAATTTCTTCATCCAAATCCAGTGAGGCGCTCTATCTTCATGTATCCCATCAACATTTATTGTAAGAGACGTAATTGATCTCCCAGAAAACTTCTCAATAAGCTCCATTTTATCAGAATTCCTTCCTTCCTCAATCTGTGTTTTCAGGATTAAATCGATGAGCTGTTCTCCAAACACTTCTCTCAGATTATCCACCTTCCATCTACCCTCTTCTATAAAGAAGCTGAGTTTGCATTCTGTAAAATCCTGGACATTCACAAAAGTCGGCCATCTAGCTATACACTTGTCCAAGATCCAAGTGTCATATAACCAATTGATCGAATCTCCATTAGAAACTTGCCATCTTACCACTTTCCTTAGATGATTAGACCCCATCTTTATAATCTTCCAAGTGGGTGAACAAGCCGATTTCATCGAGGCAGACCATACATCTCCACCATATTTAGCTCTCAACACCTGATTCAACAAAGAATCTGGGTTATTTATGAAATTCCAAGCAAACTTTGCTCTAAGTGGCCCAACCTTCTCAACAGCCGAATACAATCCACGGCCACCCTCAGCTTTTTTCTTACACAACAATTCCCAGGATGCATAGTGAATTCCAGGCTTACCGTTATTCTTATTCCATAAAAAACCCCTACACAACTTATCAAATTCCTTCAAAATGCTCAAAGGAACTAGAGAAAGAGAAGATAAGAACACTGGTAAAGACAGGAAGGCTGACTTGACAAGAACCAAACGACCTTCTAAGGAAATACATCTCTTCTCCCATGTATTCAACTTGGTGGTAGCTGCATCCAGTAAACTCTGGAAATCCACCGTTCTCAATCTTCTTAAGGCCATTTTAACCCCTAAGTAGCTGAACTCTTTAACCTGCTTATAATTCAGAACTTTGACCACAGCCTTTTTAACTCTTTTTCTTGTATGTTTTCCAAAGACAATCATGGATTTGGATTCATTCACCCTCTGACCCGTCCACTCACAGTAATTAGAGATAATCCTTTTCAATTCCCTCACATCCTTTAAGTTGGCCTCAGAGAATAATAACACGTCATCCGCATAAAATAAATGAGACACCTTTGGAGCAAGTCGAGAAACAGAAACTCCATTACCTATCCTTCCATTTAATGCATCAGAGAAAATTTGGGAACATAAGATGAATAAAAATGGGGATAAAGGGCAACCTTGCCTAAATCCACATTTTCCTTCAATCCAACTAGTCTTTTTCCCATTGATCAAAATGCAGAAATTGGGGTTAAGAACACACTGCAACAGAAGTTCAATAAATTTGACTGGAAAATTGAAATGGAAGAGAACTTGCCTCAATGTCATCCACCCCATGATATCGTAAGCCTGCTCCATGTCTAATTTAATAGCCAACAACCCCTTATTACACTTAGACCATCTGAACCTGTTAAAAACCTCCTGGGCCAGAAGAACATGATCAGACAAAGAACGACCTCTGACAAAAGCCGCTTGATCCACCGAGACAATCTTGTGAATAACTTTTTCCAATCTATTAGAGAGTATTTTAGCAACTATTTTGTAAATAGTCATACAAAGACTTATAGGCCTGAAGTTAGTAGGTTATTGAGGACTTTTGATCTTTGGGATTAAGACAATTAAAGTTTCTTTCCAGGATTTGTCCATCAAACCTGACTTGAAGAAGTGAACTGCCGCATTCCACACCTCTTCCTTGACCACGCTCCAAAAGTCTTTTACAAATGAGAATGTAATCCCATCCTGCCCTGGTGAAATATTCCTCTCCTGTCACGACCTGGCCCGGTTAGCTCGTATATACGAGGCGGGAACGAAGTCAGACGTTAACAAAATCATTTAAGTATTCTATGTCATTAATTCTGCCAAAAGACTTTAGATTGGAAAGATAGAAGCGCCTCTAATAACACAAATCCATAACACCACATATGTCTAACACAATGTACAAGATGACTATATCAAAAGTTTTGACACTTACTCTGTATGCCATCCAAAAATCACAAAAACAAAAACTACAACTACAAGACAGTAAAAAGGAACCTGTCACCCGGAGTACGACGTCTGTAAGTAAACCTTGGGTGATCAGCCATCACCTCAGCGTAGGTTCTCCTAAAAATTTCCCAAAACTCGGAAATGAGCTACGCTCAGCATGTGATAACTATAGCTAAAATTTGTATATCTATGAAAGAACATATTTCGTGGAATAATATACTACACATGAGTTAATAAGTGTCTAAATGTTAAATTGAACATGATATGCCATTTACTTGCCTAAAATATGACATGTGATGCATAGGTTAACTGTAATGTCATAATATAAACATCCGTCCCGGAGTATCAAACGTACTGATCAGGTACATTTCTTCTTTTTTTTTTTCATGGCCATAGCATTTTCATATAATTCCATCTTGCCTCAAAGGCGGTATATAACCTCTTGATACTCCGTCATCAACAATCACAAACGATGTTACATGCATATAATGCAAAGAAATGCATATGATAGGTTAATGACCGTTTTGAACCTTTCATTCTAAGTACCATTGCTTAACATTAAGTAACACTTGCATGAAATGTATCATTAAATACCCTTGCATGACATGACATTAAGGAACAATTGCATGAAATGTATCTCTAAATACTCTTGTATGAAATGTAAACATTAAACATAGCATAAAAGTTTTGAAAAATAAAGGTATACTTGTTTTAGCAATTAGAATCACTTACCTTACACCTTCTTTGCTCTCCCTACTAACAGTCTTGTCTCCTTCTACGGTTCAAGACCTAAAGCAACGTGATAAACGATCATTAGCCTCAATCCTTAACATCTAAAATCCCTACACATCATCTTATACCCTCTTATACATTCATTTATTTTGTAAATAAAAACATTTAATCTAAAATTTTCGGATTAAGAAAAATGCCCAAAATTTTGACTTTCATCTTTTGCCCATTCCTTTCCTTAAGCATGCCAAAACCGCCCCTTTATTTATTTAATCAATAATATTCTTTTATTTTCGGATTTATATTAAATTAAAATTTGGAAAAATATTTTTCTCTCCAATTTGACATTAGAGCCCTCCTTAAGCCTTTAGGAACTAAGTTAGGACACATGCAACCTATAAAACTTAGGTTTGGAAAAACCCTAGGCATTCCCAATTGATTTTCCATTCAATTTCTCTACAAGAAAATTAAAATCTTGCTACCTAAAGCTTGGCTTACACTCCTCTATCAAATCCTCTTAAAATTTTTCAACAAATGAGAAACCCAAATTTTCGGATTTCCATCTTTTTCTCAAGTCTTTTGACATAAAGGGTAGAATACTATAAATCAAGTCAAATCCCAAAGCTTTCCTAAAGAAACTTTCTAAAAAACCATAAACCCTAAAATTTTCTTTCAAGAAAACTCAAAAATAACTTCAAAAGATTGAAGGAAGACTTACCCCAAGTCTTCCTCTTGCATTCTCTAAAGAAATCTCGCCGGAATCTCGCCGAAAAAGCCGCCCTCGAGCTCCTCCCGCCGCTTTTCCTCTCTCCCGTCGCCTTCCCTCTTCGGTCGGCCGAAAGACACGAACAAGGGACCGAAATAATCGGTCCCTTTAGCTATGTGAGGTTTTAGAAAAAGATTTAGGTGCCAAATGACGCATGTGCCCTTAACCCTAACATTTTCTTTAAGACTTAGAAGGGAAAAATAGTAACTTTAGGAAAAATTTTACTTAAACTAGCTTCGGCAATTTATATCTTCCAAGCCGAGCAAAATTAGGTATAAGTTCTTTATACCATTTTGCTCGAAATTTCGAGACGAATCTAATGAAATTTATTTCGTCGAATTCTGACGCCGTCGAAATTTCACTTAAGTTCGTCGCGGTGCATCGATATGCGTGCGACGCACTCAATTGACGAATTTCGGGTTTTTCATCTCCGATTGCTCCACTACCAGCTGCAGCTCTTCCCTTATAAAATCAGCTTCTAGTAAAGATCTATCAACCTTACTAATGACTGCTGTTGGTTTCGGCCAACCACCTAAAGTGCAATTCCTTTGTTGCCATTTAGCCTTAAAAAAATCAGAAAAAGTCTTTTGAATTTATGCTTCATCCTCTGTAATAACTCCATCTGCCGTCTTGATGTGATGTATCCAGTTAATACTTCGACGAGCTTTGGCAAAATCATGAAAAGAAATTGAATTGCAATCACCTTCCTCCATCCACCTTACTTTGGCTCTTTGCTTCCACCATGTGTTAAGCCTAGCCAAAATGATGTTAAGTTCATTAATTTTACTTCTTAACACTTGTAGTTTGTTAAACGAAATCCCCACATCCGCTTCTTCCATTTGAATTTCCAGAATTTCTGCCTTCAAACTGTCTCTCAACTGAGACAAATTCTTGTGCTTTTCCTTACTCCAAAAAAAGAGAGCTCTTTTACATTTCATATTTAGGATGCCCGCCGGGTCACCTGTACCTTTCTTCCCCCAAATTCTCCTTACCAATGCAGATGCACCATAATTTGAGGCCCAAACCTCTTCATATTTAATTTCTCTCTTCACCGAGACCACTTGTTTGAGAATATCAAATACAATAGGATAATGATCCGAAGCAATATGAGGAAGGTGTTTGACCAGAGCTAAATGAATATTGTTTAATGCTGAGGAGTTGATAAGGCACCTGTCCAATTTCTCCCAAATACGACTGGTACAGGATTTATTATTACACCAGGTATATCTTGGTCCCATAGATTTTACCTCGTGTAGATCGTTGTTGATCAAGAAACTTTGAAAATCCTTGGAACCTTGAGATAGTCTGAACTTCTTCCCCCCTCTTTTCTCTTCCTGAGAAACAACACAGTTGAAATCCCCTCCTATCACAAAGGGAAGATCATATGAACAAAACCTTCCAAGACTGTCCCAAAGCAATTTCCTCTCCTGTACATCAGTACTACCATATACCGAAGCCACTTTCCAGCACCCTTTGCCAACAACATTCAAATTACCCACCACCAATTGGGAAGAACTCTCAATTACAGAAAAATCAGCTATATCATTTCTCCATAACACCATCCGGCCTCCTGACAGGCCCACTGCTGGAACTAAATAGAAACTCTACTTATCTCCCAAAAGCTTCAGAATTTGAGTACTGTCTAAGGTATTAATCTTCGTTTCCAACAAACCAACAAAGAACACCCTGTGATCCTTGATCACCTCCTTTAGATTTAGAGCAGCCTCCACTTTCTTGGCTCCTCTACAATTCCAAAAGAGTAAAGCACTCATTATTTAAAGATGGGGGAAGGGCCCCCAACCTTCTTTACCTTTCCACTCTCCCCTTTCCTATTATGAGGAAGGATATTACCTGCTCCAAGGGATTTCAATTCCTTGAGTAGTTTAGCTTTCTTCTCCAAAGAGTGGTTCCTTACAGAGCTTGAGTTATCCTTAGAATGATCCTTCTCAAAGAGAACCCCGAGTTTTGCTTCACCTTCCCTTCCTCCAGACCAATAATATTTGATGCAGGTGATCGTATGACTTCCCCTTCTTCTGGTTCTCCTCCAGCATCAACATCTGAGACCACCACATGCCCTTCCTCTTCCAAATTTGATAAAGAATCAAATTGATTCTGAACCAACACTGAAGACTCCAATTCCTTACCAACATTAAGATTGTTTTCTGGATGATCACACTTATCCATCACCATAACCTCATCGTCAATAACATCCTGAACCGGAGCTTGAGTAGCCCCAGCTACCTCCTCCAGCTTATTAACTAGATTAATAGCATTTGAAACAATCTTCTTCTTCTGGTTGGAAGTGTCAATTTTGGGAACATACAATTTCTTCATTTGAACCGAAAATTTTCTAGTGAAAAATTTCATGTTATCTATGCCTCTGTTAACCTTCTTCTTCCCGTGTTTAACAATAGTCCAGGAGCTTTCTTCACCCTTACCCTTCTCAAGCTGAGAGTAAGTGTCAACCAAAGGAGGGTTCCGTCCACCATTCATGACTATAGTTGGATTATCTGTATAATCAGAACCAACCTTTTCCTTCAAACTCATACACATACTTCCAGCGTGTCCAGCTTTACCACATTCACTACAAATTTTAGAAATCCCCTCATATTCTACCTTATGGAAGAACTTCCCTGTTAAACCTTCCACCCATACCCCTTGAGGCAGTTTCAAGTCAAGAGGAATTCGCACACAAATACGAGCAAATTCTCTTCTGCTCCATTGAAATAAGTTTCTGCCCAGAAGATATGGTTTGCCTATCTGTGAAGCAATCCTGCATATGTTGACCTCGTCCCAACATTGCAGGGGGATGTTGGGCAACCTTATCCACACCGGAGAAGAAATTCCCTTTAAAAAAGTTGGATTGAAATTAGGTGACCATCTATCTAGGCCAACCACATGGCCTCTGACCCACCAAGGTCCACCTGCTAAAACCTTTTCCACCACTGAAGCATCTTCAAAAGAGCACAAGATCCAACCAAGACCCAGGCCAGTGATGTGGAATTTCCCAAACTTATCCCACTGTCTTCGTAAATCTGTACTTATAACTTGGAAGGGGATATTATCACCAAAAGTTTTGACTACTACAGCCTTCTCCAAACGTTTGGCATTCTCCAATTCTTTCTCTGTTTGTAGTAACACTACTTTCCCATCATCCGATAAAAATGAGCCCAGCTCCAAATTATCAACCTTCACATAAGGCTTCTTCACCCAGGCCGATGGAGCATGTTCCTTTTTTCCATTCACCTCTTCCGAAGAAAGATCCTCCAAAACCGTTTTAAGGCCTTCAACGGGGCCATCACCTTCTTTGTTTTGAGACAAAACCACATCCACTTCATTTGCACCCTGAGAAATGAGACTCTCCTGAACTGTTCTACTAAGTGACCTCCCATCAGGAGACGAAGGCAATGATTTTGAAATAAAACCGAAGTTAGAAGAAATCCTCAAATCTCCCGAAGAAGAGGCATCACCCCTCCTTCCTCCATTTATACCACCAACCGCCGAAATCGGAGAGACCTCCGATGATTGCTGAAAAACCTCCTTGAAAACCTCCTTACCCTTACCTGTTACCAGAACGGGTAATTCCTTTCTGCTCAACAGACCTCCTTCATTGGTAATTAAAGGCTTTTCTTTGAAGCTCTTGAAATTCTGATTAAATCCATCCAGAACTTTTGATCCCCCATTGAAAACCTCTGAGGAATCAAGAACCTGTACCGATAAGCCTTTCCTATATTTTGACCATGCCTCCGAACGGAGGAGACGCCGCTGCTGCTCCATGAACGTCCCCCCTTATCGCCGGATACCCGGCGGTGCACCGGCCAAAACCCACCGAAAGTTGAGGTATTAGATTTGACTTATGTTAAGAAAGGTAGAGGTAGACCTAATCTTATCTTCCACTAGAACTACTCCAACCTTTTCACGTATATGCTCATTTCGTATCCTATCTCTAAGGGTAAAGCCACTCATCTACCTAAGCATCCTCATCTCTGTAACACTTAACTTAGTATTATGCTACTCTTTTAATGACCAACATTCAGCACCATAAAGCATTGCAGGTCTCACCACCATCTTATAGAATTTTTCCTTAAGTTTGAGGGGTACTTTTCTATCGCACAACAAGCCCGAAGCATTCCTCCATTTTAAATATGATTAAAAAAATCAAATGTAAACAAATTGAAATAAATTACAAACCCTAAACTCCATAATCATGTGATTCACCATCAACAGGTACAAAGAGAGCCATTGTTTAAAATTGTGCAATATGTGGCTAGCCTTTGTGCAATTTCAGTGAAAAATGCCTTAAGGCTTACGCCTTGAGTTTCTTTTATGAGGCTTGCACCTCAACTTTGTTGAGGCCCGCCTTGAGGCTTGCCTCGCCTAATCCTTATATATATATATATGTTAAAACTTACATAAATCCTAAATTAATGCCCCAAACAAATCACACTTCGTACACCCCTAAGTAAACTTGAAAGCCTAAAGTAAACTTACAATTTCCTCTCAACATCCAGCCCGTCGCCTTCGTCACAGCCATCACCCTCATAGCCGTCGTCAAGGATCACTTGAAATCCGCACAACACCATCAACTCTAAAAATTTTGTAGTATTAATCTCATCTTTATATTGATTAAATACATTTATGAAAGAGTAAGATGCCTGAAATAAATTTAGAAGCATATGGTGAGGCATTAGACTCCACAGGATGAGATAGGGGATAAATCAATTTGTTATAATGATGACTCAAATAAATATCCCATCAGTGATGACAATACAGATGATTTTCTAGTTGTCAACTTTTAGCCATTTTTTAAAAATTAAATGTAGATAAGTATGGAGCTAAGAAAGAAATAATTTGAAGTTGAACTCAATATTATATGATACTATTATGCAGCTCCTATATTTAATAATTTTTTCTCTTTTAATATTTGCATTTCAATTATATTTCATGCAATTTATCACTAAACACTTTATGTCTAGTGCAATTTTTTGTTTCATATGTCATTGTGTTACTTCATAGTTCAATAAAAAGATAATTTGTCATCTTTTAACATATTATTTAGGTATTATATAAAAATTTACTTTTAATATTTATTTGCACTTAACACAATATTTTATTTTGAGGCTCGGGCCTCAAAATGCCTTGAGGCTTACTCCTCGCCTCATGAACAAAAAAATGCATCAATAACTAGTTGCACAATTTTAAACATTGAAGAGACCTATTAATTTGTTGAGAGCATGGGACAAGTAATTTCTTTGATGTTAGAGTGGCGCCAATAAGCCACTATGCGACAAAGATGAGTGGTGCAGGTCAGGCTTAAGCCTTTGATAATAGACATGATGTGAGAAAGATGATAGTAATCCAGACATAGAGCTGTGATAAAGTCAAGTAATGATTTGACATGGGAGCCTTGGTGAAACAAGTAGAGAGTTGGAGGAACATGCAAGTCATGCGATGCTTGGGAGATGAAGGCTAGTTGAGCTTTCAGCTTGAATGTTCTTGTTGGCCTGTAGTAGAGCAGTCAAGTTGATAACCTTAGCCATCAAAAGATTAAATGGAAAAAGAAATCTTTTTATTCACATTTTTTATACTACAGAAGATAGGAAAGTTATTTATAACACATTATAATTTTGTAAATTGAAAATTTAATTTAGTTTAGTTTAAGTTATATCATAAGCCTATTTCTTTGATAATGAGGCATAAATACATGCCATGAGCTCCTGGGGTGATTCCTTAATACACCCCACAAGTCCAATTCTTCCTTTTTGCTGCCCCATTCATCTCGAGGCGAGCCCCAAAAAATTTCTTTTAAACATGGTGTCCAACATGATTTGCAATAAATAACTATTTTATCAATTTTAAAAGTGATGGTTGACATACTAATAATCGCTTATCTTATAATTTTACAGTTGATTTTTTGGTTATTTGCTATTTTAAAATGTTGCATTTATCCATATGTTACTTTGAATTATGACTTAACATTCTATATGAATTAGCAATTAAATAAGTGCTATTTGTGATTTTTTGTCTTCTTTAAAACAAATTAAACTATTAACAAAATAAGTTTGTTCATTTATTTTTTGCTTAAAACCAAAATAACTTGCTTTTAAAATACTAAAAATATGATTTAAACGCTTTAAATTTTTTGAAACAATGTCTCTCTCAACTCCTTTGACCTGCCCATCGTAAACCTCTTCCACCTATCCCCTTTTTCTTTGGCCCTTTCCCTTGTTGTGGAATCTTCACCTCTCTACACTAGCTTTTTTTTTGCATATGCATCTTTTGATGTTAATGCAGAAACAATCCTCATTGACCGATTCCATGGATGGCTCCTAGACTATGATGCACCGACACTTCTCCTCAAAGAGGCGTGCAGTGTTCGACACCGTGTCCGACACGACACTCGTCCGACACTCCTCCGACACGTGTCGGACACGCTGAAAACGTGTCCAATTAAAAAAATATTAAAAACTAATTGCACACGCGTGTCCGACACACGTATCTTAAATATTTTATAACTTTTTTAAAATATAATTTTTTATGTTTGACGAGATTTAAACTAAATTTCTTATTTCCTATCCACAACACCAAATCAACGTTTGCATTTAATACCCATTCATCGAATATTTTCATTTTCATTTCTTTGGCAGTGAAGGTATTTTCATCTCCTCTCTTTTTGTACATTTACAAATCTTTCTCTTGTTGAATCAGAGTTGAAAGCAGTGATATTCAATGATGATGATATTGAAGGCCAAAAACAAACCTCTAAAGCTAATCCTAGTAGTTGAAGCTTGAATGCTTGATGTTGTAGTAAGTGATTATTTGTTTATATTTTTGTGATTGTATTAGTTATTTTATACTAAATATTTTATATTATAAGATAAACAAGTTAGCATGTCATTCATTTATTATTGTTTGTCTTTTTTAATATGATATTACATTAATATATATACGCTATATAAAAAAATGTATTGCTGTATCCGCGCCGCACCTGTGTCCTATATTTAAAAAAAAATCGTGTCCCGTGTCCGTGTCGTGTCGTGTCCGTGTCGTCGTGTCCGTGTCCATGCATCATAGCTCCTAGACTAGGGGTGTCAATTTTTTGTCACAGGTCGGGTTCGGGTCGAACCCGAAACTGACCAGGGTTCAATCGGGTCGACCCTAACCCGACCTGGGTAGGTAAACGGTTCGAATATTCGAACCCGGACCCGACTCGGCGGGTTGCCGGGTTGACCCAACCCGACACAGGAAGGAGACCAGCGCGGACGCTGGTGGGATGCGGACGCGAGCTGAGGGTGCGCGGGCACGGACTAGTGCGCGTGGGTGCGCGGGCTGCCGCGCGTGGCAGCCTCGGGCGGGCTGCTGACTGCGGGCACGCGCAGGCAGCTTTTTCGCGGCGGCCGCGCAGGCAGCCACGCGGGCAGGTGCGGGCTGCTTTGGCGGGCACGCAGGCAGCCGCGCGGGCAGGGGGCGAGCAAGGTCGGGCAGCTCTGCGGGAAGCCGGGCAGGGAGCGGGCAGCCTAGGGCCAGTCCATGGGCAGCCGGGCAACCATTTTAAACGGGTTTCCGGGTTGACTCGGCAACCCGTCGGGTTAACCCGAACCCGACCCATTTTTCAAATATGTCGAACCTGGAAACCAGAACCCGACTCATTTTGGAAATGGGTCGGGTCTAACCAAAAATTTTCAGGCTGGGTTCGGGTCAGGTTTTCGTGTCATGTCAAATATTGACAGACCTACTCCTAGACATTGGTGGCATTGTTATTCATTTTATTTTTGATGTTGATGCAATTGAATTGGGCAAAGATAATTATGTGACCATGACCACTTTCATCTGGAGGAAAAGGGTGTCCTCAAGTTTAACGAGGTGAATTTGTTAGCAAAAGTAACCCCAATTGACGTGGTGGATGATGCTCATCCTTTCTGTAGATATGGGTGCTAGTTTAGAGCTAAAGGATGAAGCATTCCTCATCATTGAAGCATTCCTCACTTTATTTTTTTTTATTGTTTCATATTGTGTGGGTGAAGAGATTCGCGGTTGAGCACAGTTCTAGACCTTATACTCTCCGGTTAGAACCACATAAAAGAGAGAATTTAGCACAGGCCTTGTGAGTTCTAAGAAACACTTCATTTTTTTGGTTGTTTAAAGTGCATACAGGAAAAAAAAAAGTTAATGAGGAGAGTAGTTGCACCATGAATTTACGATGGTTGTTAGGGAGGCCTGATTTTCTATTGCACTTAAACTATCCTTAGGTAATCATTTTTTCCTTGATAAATTATATGCCAAATACTTTTGCATGCTTTCTTCATAAAATTTTTACTAAATCGTTTGACATACTTCACTTGAGCCTTCTAATTATTTAGCAGCATATTTTGTTGTGCCAGATAGGTTTTTAGTCATTATTTACCCAAACGACATTTTGTCAACATTGTTTTTCAAAAAGGATACTTCTATTTTCATTTTATTCTCCCAAAGTGTGCACAATTTTTTTTCTATTTTTATTCTGGCATTCTGTCGAGAAAGGATCTGATGAGGACATCAGATTGAGATTTCTACATGTGTACCATCGACGGAATTGTTGATCGACGGCTATAATTCGGAGCCTTTACTTTTGATGTATTTTATGTTTTGTTTATTTTGCATCTCAGTTTTCCTACTTTACCCCTATGGGTAGTGAGTTTTTATTGTAGCCCCGAAGGCATTTAAGTCTTTCTTCTTGTCTTTATTATTGAGGCATATATATAAAGGTCTTTTGCTTTGTATGAGGTCAATGATGATTAATGAAAATTTCTCAGATTTCTATCTCCTACTTTTTTGTGAGCTTTTGAGTGAGTGGCGAAGCCTAGGAGAGGCCAACGAAATACCCAACAACCCCCCATTAGTTGGCTCTTGGTTTTCCCTTATTTTTTTCTTCTTCCTCCTCCCTCCTCCCTCCTCCCCTCCTGTACCTGCCGGCTGAACCTTCCCCATTCTCCCAAACCGACGGCATCCTCACCCCTCCCCTTCCCCTCCACTGGCGGCTTCCCACGCCCAGGCCCAACCCGCCGGAACCCACCTCCTCTCCACCCGCCGGCCTTCCATGGCTCCCTAGCCGCCGAACTGCCCCTCTAAAACCTTCCATGAATTTTGAATTTCGAAATTCAAACCCTCCATTACCTTCATAAAATAACTCATATCAATTTTGAAAGGTCTTTATTTGAATTCAATTAAATATTTGAATTTCAAATAAATTTCCTCATTAATACCCCCCAATTAGGAAGCCTCCATAATTTAATCAAATATGAAATCAAATTTCAGATTTGATTCTAATCTTCAATTAACACCGTTGGCCCACATACATTGAACCTAGATGCCTTATCATCCCTCCCCTTATGGCCGGCCCCCTCTCTCCCCTATTCTCTCTCCAATTAAACCCCAATCCCTAATCCCTAATTAAATTCTCCCACTTAATCCCTCCAAACCGCCGCCCCTCCTAGCCCAATTTAGGGATAATTTTGAATTTCAAAATTAATCCTTCCCTCTCTAGAAAATCTGAAATTAATATTCAGATTTTCCAAAAGCTATTCATCTCCACTTTCCTTACTAATTCCAAAGAGTAACCCCCTCCTAACCCTAGCCGAAATTCCCATCTTCTCCAAACTCCTCTTCTCTCCTCCAACACTAATTCTCTCAAGGATCAAGTCCAAGAAAGCCGACGTCGTCTCCATGAATGGCCGATCTTGAAGTCGACCACAGATTTGCATATAACTCCCAAGACAAATCTACATCCTTCAGTCGCCCTTCTTTGATCCCCACTAGGAATTCGAAGAATCTGTTGAAAGCTACGTAGATCGCATACTCTATCATTTCGTCGAGACGATCGACGAGCAACGACCTACTGGACAGTGGCAAATCATCGGACAGCCATTGACTTCACCTCCTCTGGCTACTTCTCCGACGAACAATACCTTAAGCGTCACTTGTCTCGTGGTGGCATCACTAGGGTTACATTTAATCTTTCTCCGCTAAACACCATTTTCAGGAGCGAGAGTGAGGGAACTCAGGGTGAACATTTCTAATTATTAAGTCGTGGATTTTTGTTATTCATTGTTGTTAGTTTTACTTATTTATTTTGTTGTTATTTGCAAGTACCCTTTTAATCTCGTTTGTAACCGTATGCTATTGCATAACTTCTAATTGAAAATTCAGGAATCTAACTTGGTGAAACATAAAGTTTACAATTGGCAATGTTTTGTTCAAATTATTATTAATTTCGCAAAGCAATTCTTGTTTTCATACATGTATCACATCAGGACCACTGTTCTTTTTTTATTCGGTCAATAAAAGTTTGACTTGTGATTGTATGTGTGCAGCTTGTCAAGCTTCCTCGTTCACCAAATGTTGATGATATTTTAAAGAAATACCTTGAGTATCGAACTAAAAAGGATGGCATGTAAGTTCAGATATACGCTGCTTTACATATCATTTGTTATTTTTATGTTTTGACGTCTAAAATCTGAGTGTGGTAGTGGCCTGTACACTGTAAGAATGGAAGAAATATCTAAGATGAAGAAAATGTAAGGCCAAGATAGATCTGATGTCACAAAAGGATTAATGGCATTGTTAGAAATCATACATACTGACAAACATCTATGGCTAGTTTGCATATGTAACCCGAGATAGGAATGATGCCAAAGAGGATTTTATAAGGGTTTTTTTCAATGTGAATGTGGAAGAATTCTGTCATTACTAGATTGGCTTCTTAGGATTATTCCACTTGGTTTGTATCAATTTGGGACACAAGACCTTGCATACTTTTGTCGTAGCTGCTGAGAAATTAGTTTTCCCTTCCACAAGCAGGATATACTAATAAGCACTCCATTGAAGTAGAAAAATAAATGAAACAGGAATGCGGATTATTCCATGTCATTTGACAACATTTTTGCTGGAATAATTCAAGTTAAGCTAATATAAGCAAGCTATAAGCATTCATACTAGTGCAAATTTAGAAATAAAATCGATTCTTGCATCTTGGTTTGTTTTTCAATTTCATAACCTTTAGGGCATGCTTAACTTTCACAACCTTTAGGGCATGCTTAACTTTCACAACCTTTAGGACATGGCTACCCTCTCTTACACTATAGGCTAATTCAAAATTTAATATGAGATAGGATTAAGTGGAAAATAAATTTCTATTGAGAGTTGAGATTATAATATGCTTTTTTATGTAATCTAGTGTTCTTATTGCAATATTGTGTGAGAAATTTGATGATTCGTTGGTTACTTGTTGATTAATTAATCTACTTGACCAAAGTGTTGTTTCATGCTTTATTATCTGTTCCTTTAAGCTTTGTGATGTTGCTAAACCATTTAAATTCCTATATAATTCTCCGTAGGGGACTTGAGGCCTTAAATATTAGCTAATCATCAATTAACTTTTATGAACTTGGATTTGATGCAAGGTTCTACTTTGTGTGTATACTTGTGCACATTTTTTCGTTAATAATTCTTGTTATCTTGGTGGTTTTTGCAATATGCTGACATGGCTATTGGAGGCTCAATTTTCAATCACCAGGCTTAATAAATTTCATGAGATTTTTATTTGTTCCTAACTGCAATTTTGTTACTTCTTTTATTTGTATTACAACTCTGCCTATTCTTTTCAAATTACTGACCACAGTACTATTGGCATGGATGTCATCCATCCTTATCCCGAGTGTTTGGTGTCAAGTTTGTAAATCCTCTTTTTCCATGTATGTCCATTCAAACTGGATTTCCACCCCACATAATTTTCCTAATTGATAACATTGCAATAAGTTTTTTTCATGAGGTCATCGTTATTACTTTCCTGCCACCACTTACCTATCTCCTATGTTCTCAATAGCATGAAACATATTGCTTAAAAGTATCATTATTTTTTGTTTGAATTCTATGTTTCTAGTTTCTCTGAATCACATCTTATATCTGTTATGGTAACGATGGATAAAGGATTGTTGAATCAGTTGCGGAGATTCTAAAGGGTATACGATGCTATTTTGACAAAGCATTGCCCCTCATGCTTTTGTACAAAAAGGAGCGCCAACAATATCAAGAAGCAGTCCATGATAACATATCACCATCATCTATATATGGGGCTGAACATCTTCTTCGTCTTTTTGGTTAGCACTTTTTTATAAGTTTTCTTTTCAAAAAAAAAAAAAAAAAATTCACAGCACTTTTTCATAATTTTTCTTTTTTTATTTATTTTAGCAATTTTGATCTTTATGCTTATTATAGAACATAGTTACTTTATTATCTTGATATGAGCATGAGGTTAGCTTTGAGCAATCTAATGGACCTCCTATTCTTTCATTAATGTTGTTATACATCAGTGTAATTTTTGTAAACTGTTCCTATTCCACCAAAGAAGGAAATAAAAAATAATGGTAGAAGAGAGCTTACTATTTGGCATCTGAACTGCCACCACAATGAAACACAATGAAAAGATAATGCAGGAATTTTACTACTCTATTATTGTGCAAATAACAACAAATGAATCTTAACACATAAGAGCACTGCAATTAATTTATTAGAACTCCTCACTTGAAGGTTGACACAATTTTGATGAATTTTTTGTAAGTTTCTTTCTTGCTTGCTCAAATCTCAATTTCAGTTGCCTCTCACATTCCTTGCCAATGTAATGGAACAATAACTTTTATGCTAAGAAGTAAGCTCCCTTGAGGGATGTTTAGTTGGATGTTTTTCAAATTCATGCATTTTAGAAAGGTCGAATGACTGAAATACATGTATTTTTGAAATGGAGTTGTTTGATTGATTGCAAATCAAATGAATTAAGTTTTTTTTTTTTGTATTTTTCTTATTGTTATTATTTAATTTAAATGCATTAAAATACAACGAGGACATTTTCATTAAAATGCTACGTGTTTTTAATGTATTAGGAATTTGCTTGATTTGGGAAAATTCCCAAGTCATAAGAAATTGACATTCTATGGCCTTCCAAATTCATTATAGAAATGCTTTTTATTTAGTTTACTTAAAACCAAATCTAAAAAAATCGAACCTATTACATTTCTTTTATGTTATGCTTTTAATACTTGGAACTAAACAACTCCTAATTAATGTGAATGGGTTAATCTAATTGTTTTGGCGATAACATTTGTCACTCGTCCGAGCTTGAGGTTATCTTCCACAAGAAATGTGGTGATCACACGTTGGCTCTGCACTTCGCTGATTGCTCTTGGGTTCTTTTGTGTGAACTACTTAGTCTATTTCCTCTTAATTATGCTTAATTTACTTTACTACAACCTAGTTAAACGGGTGAGTACTCCAATTGAGAACTGCTTGTTAAGCTTTGTGAGTATTGTACGCTATTTACTTAACTATGATATTTATTATTCAACTACTTGGCTAACCTTCAATCTACTGGAAACTACTCTTTCTTGTCAATATATAACGAATCAATTCGGCTATGTAAGATCCAAGTCACCATAATGGCTTAACAATTTGTTAACAATTAGTATGTTAGTTTTTGTCAGAATTTAGGGTCATGCATATAAAATCAAAGATAATGTTTTTCTTGGCTAATACACTAAACCCCATTTAGGAAATTTTTTTCCCTGAATTCTGATAGACTCTCGAATGAGCTGGTGGGCCCCAATAGAGTGGACGATGGCCAAGAAGAAAGAGGGGCTTAAAGAGAGAGAGCGTGTGAGAGAGAGGGGGGGAATTAGAAATGCTTATTTATGAAAGAGGGCTGATTTGATTGGGAGGAAATTAGAAAGATTTCCTTAGTTATGTTTAATAATTAGGAAGGTTCTAAATATGGTTATTGTGTGTTAGGAAGAATTTAATTAGGGAGGTTTTAATTAGGAAGGTTTCCTAAATCATGCTTAAGGGGGAGAAGGGGGGATTACGAATGCTTATTTATGAAAGAGGGATGATTTGATTGGGAGGGAATTAAAAAGGTTTTCTAAATTATGTTTAATTGTTTAGGAATGTTTTCTAAATTATTTTTAATGATTAGGAATGTTCTAAATGTGGTTATTGTGTGTTAGGAAGGATTTAATTAGGGAGATTTTAATTATGAAGGTTTTCTAAATCATGTGTATGTTATTTAGGAAAATCCTAATTATTTAAGATGGTTTCTTAAATATGTTTATGTTGATTAGGAATGTTCTATTTATGATTTTGTGTTCTAGGGCTATTTAAGATGGAGTTGTCTAGGGTTTAGGATATGCTATTATGTGATGGTCTTTGTTGTAGTTTTTCTTTGGAGTTGTTCCTAGAGGCGCCAAGGGTTTGTGGGAGAGCCGATCTACCTCTTGAATAGTAGATAACTTATATCTTTCTTTCTTATTGAAGAAATAATAAAAAATCAACTCCCATACTTGTCTTCATGCAATTTCTTCTTCTCTAATATGTTGTTTTTGCTTCCACGTATCAAATTGGAATCAGAGCGAGGTTTTTGGGGAGATGACGGCAAAGTAGGATGCCGTTTTGACAAGGGGAGTGGACAATTGGAGAAGGAGGTGGACGAGTTGAGCCATGGGGATTAGATCATGGGGAGGTGAATGGAGGAAAGGCGAGATTCCCACCCTCAATATACGAGGGAAACATGGAGGGAACACGACAACTACTACACTGGAGGAGGAAGTTGTTATCGGAATGGTGGTGATCATGGGTGAGAAAGTTGAAAATGCAAATAATTGAGGAGAAGTGCAAGAGTTCAATAAGTGATATACAAGCTCCTTCTGATGATAAATTGCTCGACAAGGAGAAAGTTGTAAATGAAAAATAAAACAGAATTGGTAAAAATCTGGGATGATCGTAAGATGCTGCCCGTTGTGACATTGAGGCCACATGAAGGCCAACCTGTCCATTCGGTTTTATTCTTGACATTTCCCCAACATCCTGATCACATATTTCTTCTTACTTCAGGTCCATTGAACCGTGAATTGAAGTTATGGTCTTCAGCAGCTGAAGAGGGCTGGTTGTTACCCAGTGATTCTGAATCATGGCGATGCAATCAAACTTAAGAATTAAGAAGTTTAACAGAACAGCGGGTAGTGGAGTTTATTTATTTATTTATAATTAAAGTTCTTATTATTTCTCAAGAAAGCCTTATATTACTTGCAAATGCCAAGAAAAATGCTATATATGCTGTCCATATATATTATGGTCCATATCCTGCTGCGACATACATGGACTATATTGCCCACTTTACTGTTACAATGCCTATGTTGAGCCTCACTAGAACAAGTGATATCTTTCCTGATGGTGAACATGTGGTTCAAGTTTATTGCGTCCAAACACAGGCTATTCAACAATATGCTTTGAGTTTGGCACAGTGTTTGCCACGTGTTGATAACCTTATATTGGCCAAAGACCCTTGTAATTCACAAATTTATAATGTAATTTATTCAGGAGAGTTTTCTGCATCTGAGCTTTCTCGTGTTCCTAGTGATATTCCATCCGCAGGTGCTTCACCCATGCTTTTTGTTGGTGCAAGTAACTCTGAGATCCTATTTGTCTATTCTCCAACTTTTATATCTTCAGAAGCTAACAATAATTCTGAGTTGTCTTCATCAAATACTGATATTCGCCCTTCTCCTCCGCTTCCAACTGTTGGCACTGTTAATTTACAGGCCACTTCATCTCCTGGTCCTTTAGATTTAGGCCTCTCGGGCAGACTTTCAGGCTCCAAAGGTGTATCAAAAGGTCTAGAACATGGACAATCACTAGGGGAGCATCATGTTTACCAGGAAGTTGTTGATCATCACGCTGAACAGGGAGAACTTGATGGGGCTGGAAACATGCATGATATTTCTTTGATGAATGAAAACCTTGGAGGGGGTAACTTGAAAACTAGTCCGAGTGATATATCTATGATTCGGAACTCTCACTTAATGTTCAAGTTAGTTGGAAAAACTACTCACTTGGTGACCCCATTGGAAATTTTTTCAGGGGAGAAGTCTTTATCTGAAACTACTTGTGCTAAACTGCTAATCAAAGAAGTGATGAAATGAAGTTTCCGGATCTGATCTGCAACAATAATTTGAGGCAGGCTGAGGTAGTAAAAGATGGAGATATTATTAGTATAATTCAAGTTAGATGGTTGAAGTGGAGGAAGGCATCTGGTCTGTTGTGTGATAGAAAAATATCCCTCAAACTTAAGTGAAATTTCTATAAGGTGGTGGTGAGGCCTGCACTATTTTATGGCACAAAATGTTGGCCATTAGTGTTGCAGAGATGAGGATGCTAATATGGATGAGTTGCTTTACTCTTAGAGATAGAATGCAAAATGAGCATATATGTGGAAAGGGTGGAGTTGCTCCAGTGGCAGATAATAATATTAGAAAGTCGCCTTAGATGATTTGGTCACATAAAACGTCGGCCTTCTGATAACCTGGTTGGTAGGGTATATGATGGGGACATCAAATCATGGAAGGTTTATCAAAGGTGTGGCCGCCGATCTATGACCACGATTGAGTCATTGTATTTTTGATTTATCCTATGTATTTTCTTAATTATGTTGTTGTATATTATTTGTTTTCTTTAGTTTCCCGTTGTACCCTCTTATGAAGGGATGTCGTATGTAAACCCAAGGGGGCATTAGTGTCTTTTGTCTTTGAGTCCTTTGTATGAGGCTTTATTATAGCCCTCCCCTATTTTTTTTTTTTTTTGAGTTTAATGAATGATTATTTGAGAATTTTGTTTTCTTGTTGGAATTCTTGAGAGAGCTTGAGAGATCGGAGAGAGACCCCTTGGAGAGGGAGATTGGCGCATCACCCACCAACCTTGGAGACGGGCGGGTTCGTGGTTTCCTATATTCGTCTTCCCTCAACCCCCATCTCCCACCACCTAGCCGTTGACCAAGGCCCCATCCTCCTTGCTGATCGACCATCTAATCTTCCACCACCCAATTCTCCCCTCACCAATCCCTCCCTCTCTCGCAGGCTCTAGCCCTAGCCGCTGGCCTCACCTCTTTCCACTCATCCTTGGGTTTCTTAATTTGGGTGAATGCAATTTGGAATTAATTTGAAATTCAAATTATCTAAATTTGAAATTCTAAAATTCTTTCCTAATTTAGTTCACCTATTTTAGGAAAGTACTTAATTTAAATCAATTTGAATTTTAAATTCAAGTTGGATTTGTTTATTTACTTTACTAATTCTTAAAGTTAATTTAGGAAGCCTTAATTATCCCCATTAAATGCTCCATTGCCCATGCATGCCATCGGCCTCCCCATAGGGATTTGTGATTTATTTCCTAAATCCCCTCTAGTCCTTATTGGAAGTATTTCTAAAGTTCATCTCCACCTCCTTAGCCGATTTTCCCTAATCCCCTTTTTATTTAATTTGTTACTAAAGAAAACCCTCCTAATTTTGGAATCAAATTAAAATCCCTCCCTCTTCATAGCCGCCGGCCCCCTCTCTCTCTTTACCTGACCCCCCCCCCCCCCCTCTCTCTCCACTCTTCTCTCTCATTAATTCTCTTTCCCCAATTTAGGGAGATTAATTTCCCTCATAATTTCTCATCTCTTAAATCTCAAAATCTGAAATTTATTTCAGTTTTGAGAGGGAAATTCCTCCTTGCCTCCTCTCTACTTTGAGTTGAAGGGAAACATTTTTCTCTTCAACAATGTTCAAAGAGTGCTAGCTACTTGGGAAGACATCGTTCACTAGCATCCATGAATGGCCGATCCCGACACTGAATACGGACTCGAGTACGACGAACACGGCTTCGTGCACATTCTCCATTCAACTTTCTTTGACGTCAACCCGAGGATCGATCATACCGTTGAAGATTACATTGAACGCATCTTGGATACTTTGGTGGAAGCTATTGAAGAGCAGTTAGAGATCGTCGAGTGGAGGATCGCCGCCAGTCCTTAACGAAGGTTCTCTACTCTTGTGTTTCTTAAGTCTAACTTTTTTTTTTTGAATTGATTGAAGTTGGGAAGGACGCCTTCGCCTGCTTCTGCTAAGCTTAGTAAACGTAGAGATTTGAGTGCACCTCTTTGCTTCTAGCTCTCATTGTTAGACTAGGGATTTTTATTGAAACTACTATTCTGGCATGATGTTGTTTTCTAATTTATTTTGAAGTTTCAAATCTCTGGTTATGTGACTTAGTCTAAGCGAGTGTGACCCCTCTTACATTTTATTCCGTTGTTTTAAATGTTTGTAGTTTTCTTCGTTATTCTGTAATCAAAAGTTGTGCAAGATCTTACAAAGTTCATTACATTCATACGTAGTTCTACATCATCTGGTATCAGAGCATGATATGCTCTTGCATGTGTTAGGATCCCTTGTAGATTTTATTTTCAGGATCTTAGTTATTGCATTTGTGTCATTTAGAAGTGTTAGGTTGCTCTCCATCATTTTGCAAAGCATAAGTATGTTCAAATCATATAATCTGCTTCTCGTTACATCCTAGTCACTTTAGGTGTCCAGTAGCAGATCCCAATGGACCCGGAACAACTAGGAAGGACCTTAGACTTGTTGATAGGTCAAATGAACAACATTAGCTAGTAACTCAAGGAGAACCAAGCCGACCTAGCTGAACTTTGCAGGAACACCACTGAGAGGTTTGACACACTTGAGCGAGCTAGAGAGCACCCTATTCCCTACACCCCATCTAGACCACCTTCTATGTATGGGGATGAGACCTACCCGGATGAGAGACAACATCGTGCCAATCATCGAGCTCCTTACCACGGACATGACCCACATCATGATCTAGATTTGGATGAGAGGCAGCATCGTGCCAATCATCGAGTCCCTTACCACGGAGATGACCCACGTCATGATCCTGATCTACCACTCATGAAAAATATTAAAGTTGACGCTCCTACCTTTGATGGCACACTCGATCTCCAGCTCTTCCTGGACTGGGTCAAAGGTATGGATTGTTTCTTTAAGTGGTATGACATCTCCGAGGCTAGGAAGGTCAGCTTTGTGGTTTGTGGAGATGAAGCTCACAGGTAGGGCGAGTCAGTTTTGGGCCAACTTAGAGAGCCTTAGGGAAGTTAGAAACGATTACCCCATTACCGATTGGCTGTCCATGAAACGGGAACTCAAGCAGAAGTACTTGCCTCCCTCATACTTCTCCCGACTATTGGACAGGTGGAATAGGCTGACTCAAGGCAACAAGACTATTGGACAGGTGGAATAGGCTTACTCAAGGCAACAAACCAGTGGAGTACATCGCCTCTTTCGATGACTTCTTGATTCGCTGCAGGGGGGAGACCTTTACCACCCCCGCACAGATCTTATATATGTTTCGTACCGGGTTGCGAGAGGATCTTCGCAATAAGCTGTTTGTCCGGAACGTCACTACACTGGAGAATGCCTACAGCCTAGTGCTTGACTTAGAGGAGACCCGTTCACAGCACCCGAGCCGTTCACATGACTCTAGGCCCGCCTACAGATCAGCTAGTAGTTCCACTCCACACACTTCTGCTACCCGACCCACTCTAGAGAGCACGACCCGACCTCCCACGGGTATTGCACCTCGATCTAATTTTAAAAACAAACATCCCACCCCGGATACCCCTCGGTCCAGTTCTGGGACCAAGTGCTTTCAATGCCAGGGGTATGTACATATCGCTTCTCAGTGCTCCAGTCCATATAAAGTCTCGATCATCGAGGAGATTATTGAGGACGATCTCGAGCCCAAGGTTGATCAAATCCACCAGGTCGAGGATTAAGGAGAATACTTCGAGGAGGATGACGACGCTACGGTCCTCCATTACCTTCAAAAAATGGATACCTCTCCCATTTGCGTGGTGAGATGTGCGCTATCCCACCCGACACTCATGAATGATTGGCGTAGGACCTCGATTTTCTACACCTACACCAAAATCCAAGACAAGAATTGTAAAGTCATCGTGGATAGTGGTAGCTGCATAAATGCTGTTTCCTCCAGCATGGTATCCCAGTTAGGTCTTTCTGCCGTTCCTCACCCCAACCCATATAAGATAGCGTAGGTCAAATCCACTTCCTTGGAGGTAAAAGAACGAAGCAACGTACCCATCTCCTTTGCCACTTATAAGGAGAATGTTTGGTGCGATGTGCTGATTATTAATGTTGGATAAATTCTATTAGGTCATCCCTGGATCTATGATAACGATGTCCACATTTTTGGGTGTTCGAATACCTGCGTGTTCGAACATGCGGGCAAAAAGATTAAGCTTTTGCCATTGCAGCCTCGGGTTACAGATGACTCGAAATCCAACCCCGCTAAATCCAAGAAAGGACTAAACCTTGTCACCGCCAAGGTTCTGACTGCTGAGGTTGCTCAAGGCGCGCCTCTCTATGCCTTAGTGGGTCGTGAGATTCCCACCGAATTTGACGAACCCATTCCTCAGGAAGTCCAATCTATTTTAGGATAGTATGTTGATATCTTTCCTGATGATCTTCCAGATCAGTTACCTCCACTTAGAGACATTCAGCATGCCATAGACTTCGTCCCTAGAGCCTCCCTCCCGAACCTGCCACATTATCGCATGAACCCCACAGAACATGCTGAGCTTAAGAAGCAGGTCGATGAGTTACCGCATCGAGGTTTCATTAAGGAGAGTCTGAGTCCTTGCGCTGTGCCGACCCTTCTCACCCCGAAGAATGACGGATCTTGGAGAATGTGTGTTGATAGCCGTGCTATAACAAGATCACCATCAAATAATGATTCCCTATTCCAAGACTTGATGATATGCTCGATATGATGATGGGTGCCACATTATTCTTCAAAATTAATCTCAAAATTGGGTACCACCAGATCCGGATCCGACCTGGAGATGAGTGAAAAATTGCCTTCAAGATCAAAGATGGTCTTTGTGTAATATCAAAAATCTGCTCCAGGATCGTCCAGGACGATCTGGGATCGTCCTGGGACGATCAGTTGAGAATTTGCTCCAGAATTTACCCAGATTTGTTGCAGGTGTTTTTCTGTAGGCATCGTCCAGGCCGATCGAGGCATCGGCCAGGCCGATTGGCACTGTTCAAAATATCGGCCGGAAAATAGTTCTGGGAACCGTCCAGGACGATCCAATTTGGTCTGATCGTCCCGGGATGATCTGGCGATCGGCCGGGCCGATATGAGTATTATAAAGTTGAAATCAGTCGTTTTGAAGAGAGAGAAAATTTTATTAAAATGAAAATATCAGCCGAGGAGAGAGAAAGTCGAGGTGAAATTTGCAAAAGTTTATTTTTGGACGACGCGGAGCCGTTTTCGTTCGACGAGACTGTTCGAGATATTGCTGTACGCAAGGTAAGGCACATTCCGCCTTTCTCAATTTTCAGAACCGCCGTGTTTGGCGGTATTTTCTGTTCGGATTTTGTTTCCGTTAGTGATTTTCGTCCGTATCTTTTGATTGGTTTAGTTCTTACCGCGTAACTTTCTGTATATTGTTGACATGCCGAGTGTGCACATTTTGGTTATTTTTTGAAGATTTTTGTCCGGGTATTTTTGATTCGACTGTGTTTTTAGTCGATTGGATTTTTCTGTGTAATTGAAAATTGTCTGTGCAGTATAATAAATGTTTTGAAATGTTATTATCTATATTCTGTGCAAATTTAGTAAAATGTGATTTTCAGGAAAAATTGTGTAAATTCTGTATACTGCCGTTGTGTTGCTCGATTTTTGTCTGATTTCTGATTTGTCCGGATTTCTTCTGAATTGATATGCTATCTGTATATGCTATAACAAGGGAGTTATAAGGGGCCTGGATCCTAAGTGATTCAGTTAGTGTCTGGGAAATCTGAAATGAGCTCAAATCTTAAATCTGATATCTGTTCTGTTCCGGATCCGATGAATTCTGTTCTGATGCTATAAGCACATCTGTTCTGGTGCCGTGAGCATAAAGGGAGGCATAAGGGGCCTGGATCCTATGAGATTCAGTCAGTGTCTAGGAAGGGAGGCATAAGGGGCCGGAATCCGTAGAGATTCCGTCAGTGTCAGGGCATTTAGCTATGAATTAAATAATATCTAATTTGATATGATTCTAATTTCTGTATCTGTTCTGTAAGCAAATCTGATTCTGATTTCTGTACAATATGAATCTGATTATGATCTGTATGATATGATTTCTGTACAATTCTGATACGATTCTGTTTTGTTCCGATATGATCTGAATTTTTGATTTCGGTACGATTCTGATTCTGTTGATCTGATATGTCTGATCTGTTCTGTTTCTGATTTGATACGACTTCTGTTTCCGTACAGTTCTGTTTGATTTGATCTGTTCCGTTCTGATCTGTCCGATTTGATATCTATCCGATTATGTTCTGATTTCTGTATGGATTTGTCTGATGTGTTGGTTTTGAGATTTTGAGAATTTTGATTGGAGGTTTGTTGCTTTGCTGAGCTGTTGAGCTCACTCTTGTTTTCTGGTGGTTTTCAGGTTCTGGGAAAGGGAAGGAAGTCCAGGAATAGATTTCAGAGTCTGATCAGTATAGGTATTGTTTTGTACCTTTTGATTTTTGTGCAGTCATGGCTTTTCTGTTTTGTCTTTCTTTCTAGTTAAAAGTCATGTACTGTATTTGTAGATGATTGTTTTGAGGAAAAGAAAAGATAGATGTTTTGTTCCGCTGTGTTTGATGATTCATATTAGCTCTGTGTCTGTTTGAGTTAAATTATTTGGAAGATTCAGTTCCGAACCAAATTCCATAACCAGATCCTGGTCAGTAAGTCAGTCTGTTCGTTTCGTGTCGCGACCCGGTGCGAGCGGGATCCGTCCCGGATCGGGTCGGGTCGTGACAAATTTTAGTGGTATCAGAGCATTGGTTATGGAATTTGGGATTGTGTAAAAAGAGCTATAGGAAGTAATCAGTGAGTCTGTCTGGGGGTAGTTTTGGTTTGTTCGGCTTTTTATTGTGTTGTTTTGTGATAGTTTTCCAGATTTTTCTGGATTTTCTGTATGGATCAGCCAGACCCAGACATGACAGACGGGCAGAGTGCCAGTCAGGCAGCACCAGTGGGGAGTACAGCCCAGTGGCCGGTGCAGATACATTGTCTCAGTTTGCTACGCTTGTTGCTCATATGATGAGCGAGAATCAGAGCAGAGCTGTTACTGTCAGATCTGATGAAATTGATAGACATTTGCAGTTATTTTTGAGGTTGAAACCTCCGAGATTTGAGGGCGTTGTTGAGCCCAGAGCAGCCAAGGAGTGACTGAGGTGATTGGAGAAGACCTTTGACGGAATGCAGTGTCCGTCAGATAGGAAGGTTCCTTTGGCTGTTTTTCTGTTGGATGGAGAGGCTGAGCACTGGTGGGAAGGCCAGCAAGCAGCCAGATTTCAGGGCAGATTGAACTCTTTGATTACCTGCGAAGAGTTCACTGAGGTATTTCGAGACTGGTTTGTTCCCCCTTCTGCACGACAGCAGATGCAGGAAAGTTTTCTGAGACTTATTCAGGTGAGCAAGACGGTGATGCAGTATGAGGCTGAGTTTACTGCCTTAGCCAGGTATGCTCCGCAGCTGGTTAGTACTTCTGCTGAGAGGTGCTACAGATTTCTGAGGGGATTACGAGATACTTTGAGGCAGCCCCTGATACCGTTCCGGATTACTAATTTTTCTGAGCTTGTGGAGCGAGCTTGTTTGATAGAGAATGACATGACAGCTACTCAGCAGCGGTGGACTGCGAGTAGGAAGAGATTTGGAAGTGAGGCTTCTGGCAGTGGTTCCTCTGGGAAGAGGAGATTTGTAGCTGGTTCTGGATCTGTTGACTCCAGGAGGAGCGGAGGGTCGTCTGGTACTGCTACCAGTACGACGAGTTCTGTATCTGTCAGTATGGCACCTGTGTGCCAGAGTTGTGGACGGCGACATCATGGCCAGTGCTACAGGATGGCTGGTCTGTGCTTCCGATGTGGTCAGCCAGGACATCGGATTGCAGAGTGTCCACAGACTGGGTTTGATCGGCATTCTGAGTTCCGATCAGAGGGTTCTGTTAGACCTGTCAGTTCAGTAGGAAGACCGAGGACTGTTCCTCCTCGTCCTGAGGGATTTTTTGGTAGAGGTGGTAGTTCTAGTTCTGGACCACGGAGACCACCTACTGTTCAGAGGGAGCAGAGTAGTTCTGTTGCTTCAGCTCCTGCTCTAGTTCAGCCACGAGTTTACAGCCTGAGTCAGCAGGAGGCTCGTGATGCTCCAGATGTTATGACAGGTACGATTTACATTTCTGATCAGCCCTGTCGTGTTTTGTTTCACTCTGGAGCGAGTCACTCTTTTCTGTCCGAGCATTGTTTTGATCGAATCCAGACGCCTTCGGTTTTGTTGCCAGTTTTTCTTTCTATGATTTTGCCGGCTGGAAGTAATTTGATTGCCCGCAAGTTTTGTTTTTTTGAGATCGACATTGCTGGCAAGAAGTGGAAATCAAGTCTGATTTTGTTGCCGATTTCGTCTTATGATGTGATTCTGGGCATGGATTGGCTAAGTCTGTATGAGGCTCAGATTGACTGTCTGAAGAAGCAAGTGAGTTTGCTTGTGGCTGGAGAGAGTTGTATTTCAGGGATTACGAGGTGTTCTCTCCAGTCTGGTTTCTGTGTTGGAGGTGAGCAGAATGTGGAAGAAGGGATGCCCAGTATTTTTAGCTTCGGTGCGGGATCTGAACCTGGAGGTTGGTTCTGTTTCTGAGATCCCAGTGGTACGGGAGTTTGCTGATATTTTTCCTGAGGAGTTGGTTGGTTTACCTCCGGATAGAGATGTGGAGTTCTCTATCGATGTTTTTCCGGATATCGCTCCTATATCAAAAGCTCCGTACAGGATGGCACCGAAAGAACTTTCTGAGTTGAAAGTTCAACTTCAGGAGTTGGTTGACAGAGGCTTTGTCAGTCCTAGTGTTTCGCCCTAGGGAGCACCTGTTTTGTTTGTGAAGAAGAAGGACGGGACACTCCGTATGTGTGTAGATTACAGAGATTTGAACAAAGTCACTATCAAGAACAAGTATCCTTTGCCTCGGATTGACGACTTGTTTGATCAGCTTTTCGGATCTTCAATATTTTCGAAGATTGATTTGCGATCCGGATATTATCAGGTGAAGGTGAAGGAAGCTGATGTAGTGAAGACGGCTTTCAGTACTCGGTACGGGCACTACGAGTTCTTGGTTATGCCTTTTGGGGTAACCAATGCGCCTGTTATTTTTATGGATCTGATGAACCGAGTATTCAGAGAGTTTTTGGATCAGTTTGTGATCGTCTTTATCGACGATATTCTGGTATATTCTGCTTCTGAGGATGATCATGCCAGACATTTGAGAATTGTATTGGAGATTTTGAGGAGGCATCAACTGTATGCCAAGTTCTCCAAGTGTGAATTCTGGCTGAAAAGCATTTCTTTTCTGGGGCATGTGGTGAGCGGAGAAGGCATTTCTGTTGATCCCGAGAAGATTCAGGCGGTTGCTGATTGGCCAAGGCCGACTACGGTATTTGAGGTACGTAGTTTCTTGGGCATGGCCGAATATTACAGGAAATTTGTGAAGGGATTTTCACAGATTTCGACGCCTCTGACGAGACTGACTCAGAAGTCAGTACCTTTTGTTTGGACACCGGAGTGTGAAGCTAGTTTTCAGAAATTGATGAATTGTTTGACTTCAGCTCCAGTGTTAGCACTTCCGTCAGGTACGGAAGGTTTTCAGGTGTTCAGTGATGCTTCACTGAAGGGGTTGGGTTGTGTGCTGATGCAGAATGGAAGGGTAATTGCTTATGCTTCTAGACAGTTGAAACCACATGAGAAGAATTACCCGACGCATGATTTAGAGTTGGCTGCAGTTGTGTTTGTTTTGAAGATTTGGCGTCATTACCTATATGGCGTCAGATGTGAGATTTTTACTGATTATAAGAGCCTAAAGTACATTTTCACTCAGAAGGATCTGAATTTGAGGCAGAGAAGATGGCTCGAGTTGATCAAGGACTATGATTTGACTATTCAGTATCAGCCTGGTAAGGCTAATGTGGTAGCGGACGCTCTGAGCAGGAAATCTTTTGGACTATCAGGTTTGCAGCTTACTTTTGATGATTTCCTTATTCGAGACATGGAACGATTGCAGTTGGAGGTGATTTCCTCCAGTGATTTGGATTTGGCTCAGATGAGTATTCAGTCTTCCTTGTTTGCAAGGATTCAGGAAGCCCAGAAGTCAGATTCTGACTATTCGAAGTTGATTGCTCAGATTGGATCTGGTAAGACTCCTGAACTTCGAATTTTTGATTCTGGTGCTATTTTCTGTAAGAACAGGTTATGGGTACCTGTGTTTGGAGATTTGAGGCAGGAGATTCTGTACGAATCTCATCATTCAGGCTACACTGTACATCCAGGCAGTGGTAAGATGTATGCTGATATGAAGCTTTTGTTCTGGTGGCCTGGAATGAAGAAGGATGTGGCAGAGTTTGTGTCGAGATGCGAAGCCTGTCAGTTGGTGAAGGCAGAGCATCAGCGACCAGGTGGACTGTTGCAGTCGTTGCCTATCCCTGAGTGGAAGTGGGAGGAGGTAACGATGGACTTTGCGATGGGTTTTCCTCGATCTAGACAAGGGCACGACGCTATTTGGGTGGTAGTAGATCGATTGACAAAATCCGCCCATTTTCTTCCGATCAGACAGATCGATCCGGTGGATCGTTTGGCACAGATATATGTGAAGGAAATAGTCAGATTGTACGGTGTGCCTCGAGTGATTGTTTCTGATCGAGACGGATGGTTTACTTCCAGACTTTGGAAAAGCATTCAGCAAGGCTTGGGTACGAAACTGCATTTCTGTACAGCCTTTCATCCTCAGACAGATGGACAGTCTGAGAGGACTATTCAGGTGCTGGAAGATCTGTTGAGACTTTGTGTTCTGGACTTTGGCGGAAGCTGGGAGGATCATATCCCGCTGATTGAGTTTGCTTATAACAACAGTTTTCAGCCCAGTATCGGTATGGCACCGTACGAGGCTCTATATGGCAGGAAGTGCCGTACTCCTTTGACTTTGACTGAGATCGGAGATAGACAGGAGCTGGGTGCCACTTTTTTTGAGGAAACTGTTAAGAAGATCAGTTTGATAAAAGAAAAATTGAAAGCTGCTCAGGATCGCCAACAGAAGTATTACAATCAGAAGCACAGGTTTGTCGAGTTTCAGGTTGGTGATTTTGTGTATGTCAAAGTCAGCCCGATGAAGGGTGTGAGCAGATTTGGCCAGGTGAGCAAGCTTAGTCCAAGGTATGTTGGAAAATCTGCTTATCGACTGTTGCTTTCTGATTCGATGCCTGACGTGCATAACGTGTTTCACGTATCCACTCTGAGGAAGTGGGTATCCGACTCTGGGAAGAAGGTATCAGCTGACGAAGTTGAGATTAAGCAGAATCTGGCGTACAAGGAAGAGCCAGAGTTGATTTTGGCATACGACGTCCGAAAGTTAAGAAATAAACAGATTTCGATGGTTAAAGTCCGTGGAAGCACCGGACTGTACGGGAAGCGACTTGGGAGGAGTCTGGCATGAGATAGTCGTACCCGTACTTGTTTTGACTGAGTTTGGATTGGATAATGTCGAGAACGACATTTTTTTGAAGTTGGGGAGATTGTAATATCAAAAATCTGCTCCAGGATCGTCCAGGACGATCTGGGATCGTCCTGGGACGATCAGTTGAGAATTTGCTCCAGAATTTGCCCAGATTTGTTGCAGGTGTTTTTTTGTAGGCATCGTCCAGGCCGATCTAATCATCGGCCAGGCTGATTGACACTGTTCAAAATATCGGCCGGAAAATAGTTCTGGGAACCGTCCATGACGATCCAATTTGGTCTGATCATCCCGGGACGATCTGGCGATCGGCCGGGCCGATCTGAGTATTATAAAGCTGAAATCAGTCGTTTTGAAGAGAGAGAAAATTTTCTTAAAACGAAAATATCAGCCGAGGAGAGAGAAAGTCGAGGTGAAATTTGCAAAAGTTGATTTTCAGACGACGCGGAGCCGTTTTCGTCCGACGAGACTGTTCGAGATATTGCTGTACGCAAGGTAAGGCACATTCCGCCTTTCTCAATTTTCAGAACCATCATGTTTGGCGGTATTTTCTATTCGGATTTTGTTTCCGTTAGTGATTTTCGTCCGTATCTTTTGATTGGTTCAGTTCTTACCGTGTAACTTTCTGTATATTGTTGACGTGCCGAGTGTGCACATTTTGATTATTTTCTGAAGATTTTTGTCCGGGTATTTTTGATTCGACTGTGTTTTTAGTCGACTGGATTTTTCTGTGTAATTGAAAATTGTCTGTGCAGTAGAATAAATGTTCTGAAATGTTATTATCTATATTCTGTGCAAATTTGGTAAATGTGATTTTCAGGAAAAATTGTGTAAATTCTGTATATTGCCGTTGTGCTGCCCGATTTTTGTCTGATTTCTGATTTGTCCGGATTTCTTCTGAATTGATATGCTATCTGTATATGCTATAACAAGGGAGTTATAAGGGGTCTGGATCCTAAGTGATTCAGTTAGTGTCTGGGAAATCTGAAATGAGCTCAAATCTGAAATCTGATATATGTTCTGTTCCGGATCCGATGAATTCTGTTCTGGTGCTATAAGCACATCTGTTCTGGTGCCGTGAGCACAAAGGGAGGCATAAGGGGCATGGATCCTATGAGATTCAGTCAGTGTCTGGGAAGGGAGGCATAAGGGGCCGGAATCCGTAGAGATTCCATCAGTGTCAGGGCATTTAGCTATGAATTAAATAATATCTGATATCTGATTTGATATGATTCTGATTTTCGTATCTGTTCTATAAGCAAATCTGATTCTGATTTCTGTACAATATGAATCTGATTCTAATCTGTATGATATGATTTCTGTATAATTTTGATATGATTCTGTTCTGTTCCGATATGATCTGAATTTCTGATTTCGGTACGATTCTGATTCTGTTGATCTGATATGTCTGATCTGTTCTTTTTCTGATTTGATACGACTTCTGTTTCCGTACAGTTCTGTTTGATTTGATCTGTTCCGTTCTGATCTGTCCGATTTGATATCTATCCGAATCTGTTCTGATTTCTGTACGGATTTGTCTGATGTGTTGGTTTTGAGATTCTGAGAATTTTGATTGGAGGTTTGTTGCTTTGCTGAGCTGTTGAGCTCACTCTTGTTTTCTGGTGGTTTTCAGGTTCTGGGAAAGGGAAGGAAGTCCAGGAATAGATTTCAGAGTCTGATCAGTATAGGTATTGTTTTGTACCTTTTGATTTTTGTACAGTCATGGCTTTTCTGTTCTGTCTTTCTTTCTGGTTAAAAGCCATGTACTGTATTTGTAGATGATTGTTTTGAGGAAAAGAAAAGATAGATGTTTTGTTCTGCTGTATTTGATGATTCATAGTAGCTCTGTGTCTGTGTCTGTTTGAGTTAAATTATTTGGAAGATTCAGTTCCGAACCAAATTCCATAACCAGATCCTGGTCAGTAAGTCAGTCTGTTCGTTCCGTGTCGCGACCCGGTGCGAGCGGGATCCGTCCCGGATCGGGTCGGGTCGTGACACTTTGCGAGTGGTTAGTCATGGCTTTTTGGTTAATTAATGCTCCTAGCACCTTCATGAGGATCATGACTCAAGTGTTGCGCCCATTTATGGGGAAGTTTGTTGTCGTCTACTTTAACGACATTCTTATCTACAATTAGTCGATTAGCCAGCACTTAGACCACTTAAGGAAAGTTTGTGAGGTCTTAAGGAAGGAGCAACTGTATGCCAATCCGAAGAATTGTACCTTCCTTGTAAATCACGTCATCTTTTTGGGCTTCATCGTTTCAGCCCAAGGGGTATCCGCAGACCCCGAGAAGGTGAGGGCCATTGTGGAATGGCCCGTCCCTCAGAACATACGGGAAGTCCGCAGCTTCCACGAATTAGCCACCTATAGGAGATTCATTCGGAAATTTAGCACTATCATATCTCATATCACTGATTGTTTAAAGAAGGGTGATTTCCACAGGACCCCGACCGCCACCAGAGCTTTTGATGAGATCAAGCAAAAGATGGTGGAAGCCCTAGTGATGAGACTTACTAATTTCTCCAAAGTCTTCGAAGTGACCTGCGACGCTTCGAGGGTCGGAATTGGAGGATTCCTCTCCTAGGAAGGTCACCCAGTAGCTTACGTCAGTGAAAAGCTTAATGATATTCGGTAGCGTTATTCCACGTATGATAAAGAGTTTTACGCTGTGATCCAATTTCTTCATTATTGGCGACACTACTTGCTCCCGCAAGAGTATGTCATTTTCTAGGATCATGAAGCTCTTCGTTATATCAACTCCCAAAAGATGTTGAATGCACACCATGGTCGATGGGTCGAGTTCCTTCAGGAGTAAACGTACACCCTTAGACATAAGGCGGGAGTTGAAAATAAAGCTGCCAATGCTCTTAGTCGTCGTATGATGACTACTACTGAAATGAGAGCAGAAGTCGTAGGATTTGACCAAATAAAGAGGGACTATTTGGAATGCCCCGACTTTAAGGAGACCTATACTCTCTTGTCCACAAGCAGCACGCTCCTTGTGGACAATTTCCTATTGGAGGATGGTTATCTCTTCAAAGCCCATAGGCTTTGTATTCCGAGCACCTCCCTTAGGAAATTTCTGGTTTGGGAACTCCATGCCGGAGGCCTCGCTAGGCACTTCGAACGGGACAAAACTATTGAATCCGTGGAGTATCGCTTCTATTGGCCCAGCCTGAAGAGAGATGTCAGTCTGTTGGTCGGTCGGTGTCACACTTGCCAACTGGCCAAACAATGTAAGCAAAACATGGTCTTTACACTCCTCTACCTGTCCCTAGCTGTCTTTGGCAGGATGTTAGCATGGACTTTATCTTTGGCTTGCCCAAGATACTCCGTAGGAACGATTCCATTTGTGTTATAGTTGACCGGTTTTCCAAAATGGCTCATTTTATTCCTTGCTCCAAAACATCTGATGCCTCTCACATTACGAAGTTATACTTCAATGAGCTCGTCTGTTTACATGGTTTACCCAAAACCATTGTATCGGATAGGGATGTGAAGTTCATCAGCTATTTTTGGAAAACCCTGTGGATGAAAATTGGCACCAAATTGCAATTTTCAACTGCCTTTCACCCACAAACGGATGGTCAGACTGAGGTAGTTAATAGAAGTTTGGGTAATCTGTTACGGTCTTTGGTTGGCGAGCACATTAGAGATTGAGATTCCATTTTTCTTATTGCTGAGTTTTCTTATAATAACTCCATTAACCAAACCACGGGCCTAAGTCATTCTGAAATTGTATACGGGTTCAAACCTAGATAGCCGTTAGATCTGATACCCATGTGTTATAGGTATAGGATTTCTGAGTCTGCATCATCATTTGCATCTCATTTGCATGAACTTCATAAAGAAATTGCACGATAAATTGAACGGAGCAATAATGAATACAAACTACATGCAGACTTGAAACGACGATTTTAAAACTTGAGGTTGGTGACTCTGTGATGGTGTGGATTCGTCCGGAACGGTTCCCGTAGGGAACGGTTTAGTAGTTGCATGCCAAGAGTGCGGTACCTTTTAAAATACTTAAGAAAATTAACGATAATGCCTATGTAGTAGATCTGCCTGCAGATTTCAACATCAATCCCTCTTTTAACATAGAAGACGTAGTTGCATATAAAGGTCCTGATTTAACCCTCCAAATCCACTTATATAGTAGCCTTTTGTGACCCCACCATGTGAGATCTCAAACCTACCCCCACTACCAAATATTCCTAAATCTCCTATAACAAAAAAGGTGGACGCAATCCTAAGTGGTGATATCATATCCACAAGAGAAGGTGGACGAAGGAGGTACATAATCAGGTGGAAAGGAAAGCCCGAGTCGGGATACTTGGCTACATCGCGAGGAGTTGCAGCAGATCGACCCAGATGCCTTAGAGATCTACGAGAGCACCAGAGACACTTACTCGACGGAGTCAAGTTTTCTCCCACCCCGGGAGAATGATGGGGACATCAGATCATGGAAGGTTTATCAGAGGCGTGGCTGCCGATCTACGACCACAATTGAGTCATTGTATTTTCGATTTTTCCTATGTATTTTCTTAATTATGTTGTTGTATTTTATTTGCTTTCTTTAGTTTCCAGTTGTACCCTCTTATGAAGGGATGTCATATATAAGCCCAAGGGGGCATTAGTGTATTTTGTCTTTAAGTCCTTTGTATGAGGCTTTATATAGCCCTCCCTATTTTCTTTTGAGATTAATGAATGATTATTTGAGAATTTTGTTTTCTTGTTGGAATTCTTGAGCGAGCTTGAGAGATCGGAGAGAGACCCCTTCGAGAGGGAGATTGGCGCATCACCCACCAACTTTGGAGATGGGCGGGTTCGTGGTTTCCTATCTTCTTCTTCCCTCAACCCCCATCTCCCACCACCTAGCCGTTGACCAAGGCCCCCACCCTCCTTGCCGACCGACCATCTAATCTCCCACCACCCAATTCTCCCCACACCAATCCCTCCCTCACCCGCCGGCCCTAGCCCTAGCCGCCGGCCTCAACTCTTTCCACTCATCCTTGGGTTTCTTAATTTGGGTGAATGCAATTTGAAATTAATTTAAAAATCAAATTATCTAAATTTGAAATTAAAAAATTCTTTCCTAATTTAGTTCACCTATTTTAGGAAAGTGCTTAATTTAAATCAATTTGAATTTTAAATTCAAGTTGGATTTGTTTATTTACTTTCCTAATTCTTAAAGTTAATTTAGGAAGCCTTAATTCCCCCCATTAAATGCTCCCTTGCCCATGCTTGTCGTCGGCCCCCCAATAGAGATTTGGGATTTATTTCCTAAATCCCCTCTAGCCCTTATTGGAAGTATTTCTAAAGTTCATCTCCACCTCCTTAGCCGATTTTCCCTAATCACCTTTTTATTTAATTTGTTTCCAAAGAAAGCCCTCCTAAATTTGGAATCAAATTAAAATCCCTCCCTCTCTTCATAACCGCGGCCCCCCCCCTCTCTCTACCCCCCCCCCCCCCCCCCTCTCTCTCTGCACTCCTCTCTCTCATTAATTCTCTTTCCCCAATTTAGGGAGATTAATTTCTCTCCTAATTTCTCATCTCTTAATTCTCAAAATCTGAAATTTATTTCAGTTTTCGGAGGGAAATTCCTCCTTGGCTCCTCCCTACTTCGAGTTGAAAAGAAACTTCTTTCTCATCAACAACGTTCAAAGAGTGCTAGCTACTTGGGAAAACATTGTTCACTAGCATCCATGAATGTCTGATCCCGACACTGAATACGGACTCGAGTACGACGAACATGGCTTCGTGCACATTCTCCATTCAACGTTCTTTGACGTTAACTCGAGGATCGATCATACCGTTGAAGATTACATTGAACACATCTTCGATACTTTGGTGGAAGCTATTGAAGAGCAGTTAGAGATCGTCGAGTGGAGGATCGCTGCCGGTCCTTGACGAAGGTTCTCTACTCTTGTGTTTCTTAAGTCTAACTTTTTTTTTATTTGATTGAAGTCACGAAGGACGCCTTTGCCTGCTTCTGCTAAGCTTAGTAAACGTAGGGATTTGAGCGTACCTCTTTGCTTCTAGCTCTCATTGTTAGATTAGGGATTTTTATTGAAACTACTATTTTGGCATGATGTTGTTTTCTAATTTATTTTGAAGTTTCAAATCTCTAGTTATATGACTTAGCCTAAGCGGGCGCGACCCCTCTTACGTTTTATTCCGTTTCTTTAAATGTTTGTAGTTTTCCTCATTATTCTCTAATCAAAAGTTGTGCAAGATCTTACAAAATTCATTGCATTCATATGTAGTTCTACTTCAATATATGTATTAGATTTGGCCTATATTAAGAGGTAGAGGTAGACCTAAAAAGGCTTGGTTAGAAAATATTAGAAATGTCTTTTTTTATTAGATTTAAATGAGAATTTGACTCTTAACAAAACATAATAGAGAAAAAATAATTCATGCAACTAACCCCGCATAGTTGGATGAAGGCTTGATGTTATTGTTCTTGTTGTAAGATATTGTGCTTTTGCAATGATTTAGTCTAAAGTAGATGTTGATTCTCCCTCTAGCCTTTAATTATAAACACATGAATGCTACTGTTGTCATTGCCATCACCATGTCTGCTACTATTTTATTATGCATCTGAGGACTTATTATTCAATCTTTAGCTTTCCATGCCCTATTCATTACACTAGAACCTGAAACATTGGTTCAATGAAAAGTCTTTCAGGTTACTAACCTGTCAAAATCTCAATCATCCCTTGGCATTTGATCCCACGGTCAGGATGAGAATCCGTGGGAGGCTCACCTGGATCACGCCAATATCCTTTTATATTTGGGTAACTGGATTATGAAGGATTATATTGAGGCAATTATGTATCAATTAGAAGTTATTTATTTCTTTATTAGGATATCTTGTATAGATCTATAAATAGGGATAATTTTGCATAATAAGCATAAGGTATTTTTACCCTTCTCAAATTCTATATATTCTAACATGGTATCAGAACCAACGGCTTTCATTGCTGATTGAAGAACGATCCTAGAATCGACGGAGGAAATGAAGAAGAATAATAAATCGGAGCTGCCAGACGTTGCGAATGTTGCTTCGACTCGGACGAACGCAAGTAGACGGAGTCGAACAACCAAACACCGCCTGAAGCTGCCTATTGTTCTGGACGAATGCGGCCTTCCCTCAGCTTTCGATCTGGGACGGGATCAGACGGACCGACCGCTCCGCAAATATTAAACCCCGAAGCCTGAGGCTGAAGCTGGAAGTCTCAATCTTTTGCGGAGAAGCTCAAGCCTCGCGGACAGACGGAGCCATGCGGGACGATCGAAGCCTCGCGAAGACAAAGCTTTCAAAAGGACGGAGCTGTGCCGATGAAGTCAAATACCCGACGGAACCTACGGGACGGTGCGGGACTAAACACTCTCGTTTGTTCTTTTTTTCCCGGATTCATTTGGGAAAAAGCCACACGAAGCTCTTGGACGGGCGGACAATAGCAAGAAGTCTTAAATCAGATTTAAGATCTGATTAAGATCTAATATTAGCCTTTATTGCTGATACAAGCAAATCAGCCTTTATTGTTGATACAAGTAAATCAGCCTTTATTGCTGATCAAATCAGCCGTTATTATTGATATAAGCAAATCAGCGTTTATTGTTGATCAAATCAACCTTTATTTCTACTATAAATACAGCCTTCATTGCTGAAAACCAAAGAAATACAAAATTCCCACCACCGGCCTTCATTGCTGGAATTCTGAGAAATACAGGTTCCCACTACCGGCCTTCATTGCTGGAATTATGAGAAATACAAGTTCCGACTACCGGCCTTCATTGCTGGAATTCTGAGGAATACAAGTTCCCACAATCGTCCTTAATTGTCGGAATTTTGAGGATAGTTTTTCATCATCGGCCTTCATTGTCGGCTTTCTCTTGTGGTTGATATCCTATCTATAACCAATGCAGCTCTACCTCTGAGCGAGTAATTGCCTACCTCTGAGCGAGTAATTGCAAGCTGGTCTCCAGCTTGAGGGGGAGTGTCAAAATCTCAATCATCCCTTGGCATTTGATCCCACGGTCAAGATGAGAATCCGTGGGAGGCTCACCTGGATCACGCCAATATCCTTTTATATTTGGGTAGCTGAATTAGGAAGGATTATATTGAGGCAATTATGTATAAATTAGAAGTTATTTATTTCTTTATTAAGACATCTTATATAGATCTATAAATAGGGATACTTTTGTATAATAAGCAGAAGGTATTTTTACTCTCTTAAAATTCTATGAATTCTAACATAACCTTTACCTCTTTTTTATTGTCTGAATTTTTTTTTTTTATTGAATTTTGAAGGCGCTGTTTTTCTGTAGGTACTTTGAATGCACTGTATTTTAAATGTAAGGTTTTTGAAATTTTTTTTTTACTTAATTGACTAAATGTCTAAAACAAATCTAAGGTATTTCTCCAAGGGGCTTTGAATACCCCCAAATAGTTTATTTTTTATAAATTCAAAATTCTCTTGATTCAGACAAATTCCAAATTCATCTCACATGAACCGGCCTTTGCTGTGGTCAGGACCTTGCCTCGCCTCTTGACCTGCTGACATCCCCGTGCTTGCATCATTACAGTATTCACAAAGTTGCCATCTCTACATTGATATCTCATCCAAGTGCACTGCTGCCTCCTCTCTGTGTCATCCTAGATGTTACCTTTTGGTTCTCCTTTCTCTTTGCATCTCTCCCCATCCTTGCTTCGCCGCCTCTCTTCCAACACCGTTGATCACATTGTCCTTTCAAAGGAATTCCATGTCTACAAATACAACAACAACAACATCAAGCCTTTGTCCCACTACGTGGGATCTGCTACATGAATCATTTATCGTCATTGATAATACAAGTATTTAAAAAGGCAAATAAAATAATATATTAATACAAGAATTTAAATTCATTTTCTTCCAGACAAACACCAAGAATCTATTTTGTTAATTTATTTTACATTCAATCAAACAACTTTAGTATTTCAAATACATTATATACTGAATTTAAAATGTTGAAACTGGGCAAAGGGGAGACTTCCATATGGTCTATTACGTTTCCACCAGTTCCGTGGTTGGATTCATGTTACCATTATAAATTCGGATCTCGCTATAGATTTTAAATTGTGCAGGTTGCAAGGTTGCTTTTCTAATATATTCAAAAGTCAGTGGAAAACTTCTATCTTGTTAATCGTATAGTTGCATTAATTTCTTGGGATAGGCTTATAGCTGCAAGTAAAATTAATATTTATTGTTTAAGATGATGTGCTTTTAAATATTATTTTAAAGACTCAAGTGGATGAGTAGCTTTACTTTTAGTCATAGAATGCAAAACGAGCGTATACGTGAAAAGGTTGGAGTAGCTCCAGTGGCAGTTAATAATATTAGAGAGAGTCGCCTTAGATGATTTGGTCACATAAAACATCAGCCTTCTGATGACCTGATTAGGAGAGTAGATGTATTAGATTTGGCCTATGTTTTAGAGAGATAGGGATAGAGCTAAAAAGTTTTGGTTAGAAAATATTAGAAATGATCTTTTTTTTTATTAGATTTAAATGAGAATTTGACTCTTAATAGGGCAAAATTGAGAAAAAAGGAGTCATATAGCTGACCTTACATGGTGGGAGGAAGGCTTAATGTTGTTGTAAAAATATTGTGCTTTTGCAATGATTTTGCCTAAGTAGATGTTGATTCTCCCTCTAGCCTTTAATCATAAACACATGTATGCTATATACTATTGTCATTGTCATCATCATGTCGTCTACTTTTGTATTCTGCATCCCCGAACTTATTATACAATTTTAACTTTCCACAACCTATTCATTTAACCCGAAATGTTGGTTCAATGAAAAGTCTTTAAAGTTACTAACATTTATCTCTTTTGTGTTGTCCATTGAATTTTTTTTTTTTCTTGAATTTTCTTGGCGCTGTTTTTCTGTAGATGCTTTGAATGCACTGTATTTTAATTGTAAGGTTTTTAAAATTTTGAGTACTGATTGAGTAAAACAAATCCAAGGGGCTTTGAATACCCCAAATAGTTTATTTTTCATAAATTCAAAATTCTCTTGATTCAGACAAATTCCAAATTCATCTCACATGAACCAGCTTTTGCTGTGCCGGGACCTTGCCTCGCTGCTTGACCTCCTGACATCCCCTGTTCTTGCTTCATCGCAGCATTCACAAAGTTGCCATCTCCACATTGATCTTTCATCGTCGTGGACAGCGGACTCCTCTTTGTGGTTTCTAGATGTGACCTTTTGGTTCTATCTTTCCATCTCTCCCATCCTTGGCCTTCTCTTCCAACACCGTTGACAACATCGGCCTTTCAATGACATTCAGTGTCTTAAATCTTTAAAAAAACAAATAAAATAATATATTAATACAAGAATTTAAATTCATTTTCTTCTAGAAAGACACCAAGAATTGATTTCGTGAATTTATTTTACATTCAATTAAACAATCTTTAGTATTTCAAATACATTACATACTGAATTCTAAATACTTGCAATCAAACTATCCTCAGGTCCACAGGGAAAGCAATATATTGAGTCTTTTAAATTATTCATTTGATACTGGAATATATTTTGATTTTCTGGGCAAACAATGATGCACCTCAATCTTTTTTTTATTTTATGGGAGCTTCTTTTCGTTCAGTTGTTATCAGTTATCATCCACTCTTTATTTTATGTTCACACTTTTCTCATCTTACGTTGCAGTTAAATTACCTGAATTGCTGTCTTATGTCAACATGGAAGAGGATGCATTAGGCAAATTGCAGCAGAAGCTTCTAGATCTTCTGAAGTATGCTTACAATTTCCTCCATCTAAACCTTTAGATATATATTTTTAACTTTTAAATAGGGATATATCAATTTTTTGCAGGCTCATTATTATAACCGTTCAAATTTATTTCAATGACTTGAATGATAATATCTTGAAATTACAATTATTTTATCCTTAATGCCATCATTTTCAAGTAATGCTCTAATATTTTTTTACTTAGTACTATATAGTTTAATTTACATCTCTATCTCTACTTTGATTTAATCCCAATCTTGAATCTTCTTCCCTATTTTTTTTCCCATGCAAAAGAAAAAATAATAATTTAAAGCATGCAAATAACTATCAATAAAGAAGATGCACTCCAAAGAATGAATATTTGTATCTTTCTCATCATAATTGTCATTAGTTTTATTCTAAATATCTGGGGTCAATGTAGCTCGCTCTTTCACTCATTCTTGATGAGTGCTATTTTAGATGTTAACTATATTCCATGCAACTAGTTTTGCACATAATTTAGTTATCTTATATGTTGTTTACTGATTTTCTTTTTCATCCATGTTAACTCTATTTGCTTGGCTTCTTAATGCATCTTCTACCTAAATTATCCTAAGTGAGATCTAATTGACTAATTATATCGTTAATTTACATGATTTTATAATTACATGAAAAGAGAATTGAAGATACTTTCTATGTTCTCATGATTGGAACTCTGTTCTTGAATTTATGAAAGTGAATTCGAAAGTGGAGCTTTCTTCTATCAAATTTCTACCATATGCTTTTGCCTTAGTTTTTGAACTGAGACGCAATTACGTAAGTTTGGATCAAAACAAATCAGCCTTTTTGGCTGACAGTTAACAAATTGTGGATCAAAACAGATTAGCCTTTATATTGCTGTCCCTATGATTGCAACTGCACTGGTCAGAATTTTGCGGAGTTAATTTCTGATTGATACAAATTGGAGGTTAGAAAATAAAACATTATTCCTATTGATTGCAAGATTTCCAAATTTCTGATCTGTTTTGCTCATCCTTTGAGTTGATAAGTAGAGGTTGATAGCATTCTCTTTACTATTTACCATTTTCCTTGGCTACAGAAGTATTTTAGCAACGTTGTAGTAAACTTTCGCTATCTGCTAATGGAACTAATGGAATGATGGATATTGATTAAGGCCTCGTTTGGGATTGGCTTAATTAGTGCCAATTTCATTTCAAAACGTGAAAAATACTTTTGGTCATTGTTTGAAAGTCTACTTTCATAAAACTGTGTTTTTAAACACTCAGTTATCTTAATGATTTTCATAACTTTATTTTTTTGCTTCTCCGTCAATAAAAGGCCTTTTCGGAACAACGGTTTCTCATCAAAATTTTACGAAAGGAGTTCTGCTATCAGACAAGGCTTAAGTAGAGGATTGGCAATAAAGTACTTCTAAATTCACGCGTTTATAATTTATGTTAATTTTCTTGCAGGTTCCTTCAAAAAAATCAGAACTTGTTCTTTCTTTCAACCTATAATGGTTCAAAGAACATGGATAAATCAGATGATTAGTACGATGAGTAAAACTTATGAAGCAGATGTCATCTCATATTTGCACTTCTGCGCATATTTTTCTGCTTCCATTTCCTAAGTCACCTATCTCTACTCTAATGAAGGACCAGTTCAACTATCCTTGATATCAAATTCCAGGTACAATCGAGTTGTGACATTTAAGCATACTTGACTTTCCTGATATAATCCAGCTGCAGTCATTCTGGCATAGAGCTTGTTAGAAATCCGCAAAACGAACGTTGAAATTGAAATACTGTTGCTTTAGTTGTTTTTATTGTGCGATGAAATCTTAGACTTCGTTTGGGACGGCTTTTTTATTGCTTTAAAACAGCTTTTGAGTTCAAAAATTATAACTTTTGTATTAAAAAGCTGTTTTAAAAGCAGTAAAAAAGTCGTCTCAAATGAAGCCTTCGTTGGCAAAGTTGTCCATTGTCCGGATTGTCTTGAGCTCTTAGAAGTCTTGGCATTCAAGTAAGCTAAGAGAGCTGAAATGAATTGTGACTTAGTAGCCCTGAATAGTTAGTTTTCTATATGTGCTTGTTTTATCGCCAAACTACATGTTGAATGAAATTAATGTTTCGTTCAGGACGGCTTTTTATTATTTTTTAAAATAGTTTTTTAAATTTTTTTTAACTAGAAATCTAATTTAAGATGTAGTAAGAAAACCGCCTCAAAACGAAACATAAATCAAACTTTTTCTACTACCATGAGGTTGGTCATTGAGCAGTTTTCAACCTATGTTTGCTTCCATGCTTTCTTAACTGGATGTGCTTGGTGTGAGCAGGTCTTACTTTACACTGAATGATTGGACTAATTTTTAATTTGGATCGAATTTGGATTTAGGTGACTAAGAATATCTTAGTAATTAAAGTTAAATTGAGCCATTTTATAATCAAATATTGTTTTATTTGAGTTCATATCAAATGGTTTCTAGTTTATTTTGAATCTGGGTTGGATCAGCTTTATATTTGATCCTTAATAGCCCTTAGTGGGTAAATTATTTTGTGCAGAGATCGGACATAGAATGTCGTTCTAAGACCAACCAGAATGCGTCATGTCAGAGTACCGAGTGAAGGGGTGATGTGGCGCATTCTAGTTGATTTCTAGACTGTGTTTGGTGTCCGCACAAAATAATCTCCCATTAATACCGAGCAAAATCGCTGTGGCCCGTACATATGATCCATTTTCTTTATTTATAACGATTGATATTTTTATAATTTAAGAAACTTAGGAAAAAAATATCAAATTGATCTTTATGCGTTGGGAAAATAGTTCAATTTGCTAGTAAGGACAGGACATGGTAAAGGTCTGTCATAACTATTTAGTTTATGTGAGATTCATCGTGTGTGTGTGTATATATATATATATATATATATAATTGATATATCATCAAAAAATTATCTTGATTGGACATGAATCTCGATGCAAAATCAAGTTGAAAATTTCAAAAATTAAATCAAAGACCATCTAAATTAATTTTAGCAAAATTACAGTCAAATTGAACGGCCCAAAAATAGAAACCCAACGACACCAAATTCAGCTCAATCCGAGCATAAATGGGTCCAAATCTAAAACTGGAGCACATTAGAAAGGTTCAATTCATAATTTGGACTACTAAATTGTTTCCAAACACAGCATGCTTAAAGTCGAATCGAGCGGCTTAACGAGATGAATCTAACAAGCCCAAGATTGTCAAATTCTAACATCATTAAGACATACAAATGTCCAATAAACAATTCATAATTTAGGGATTCAACATCGGTTGTCCATTCAAATCACTCCCAATTCACACTTGTTCTTCCTCCTATTTATTGGTCATGCCACTCTCAGAAAATTAGAAATAGTCCTCTCATTCTTCATTGAGGGGGAGGAAGAACGGGCCCAAGCATGAAGCAAGAGGTAGAAGAAGGGGCTAAGCAAAGAAGAGAAGCTTGACATATCTTGCCACCAGACTCTTCAACCCTCGTAGAACATCCATTCTGCAACTGAACGACATCGATCTTCCTCCAAATAGCTGACCGACGTCGGAATTCTGCTCGGCCACCAACTTACACCGGATTTCTACCCGGCCACCAACTGACGCCAGATTTCTCCTCGGGCACCAAAAGACATTGGATTTTTCCCCAGCCACCAACTGATGCTGAATTTTTGCTCGGCCACCAACTGATGCCGAACTTTGGCTAGTCTTTGGATTTTTATTCGACGTCGGACTTCCACCCATCGTTAGATTTCCGCCCATCGATGGATTTCTATCCGACGCTGAACTTATGCTAGTCGCCATACTTCTATCCATCGCAGGACTTCTACCTGACGTCGGACTTCTGCCCATCACTGGGCTTCTTCCCATCGCTAGACTTTAGTCGGACTTCTACCCAATGTAAATCTTCTGCTAGTCGTCGGACTTATGTTCGTTGTTGGACTTTCGTCTGACTTCTATCCGATGTCAAACTTTCACCCATTTTTAGACTTTTATCTATCGTCACACTTCTACCCGATGCCAGATTTCCGTCCGTCTCCTGACTTTTTCCAATCGTCAGACTTTCATCGAACTTCTACCTGATACTAGAGTTCCACCCGTCAATAATTCTTCTGATCTCCATAGCCAACCAACTACGTCCTTATGAACTCTTTAACCAGACAACAATCTTTCTAACCATTGTTTCCCTTCGACTTCAGTCCTTCCAACCTCCGTCGTTTGATAATGGCCTTTCTAGCCACTATCACTTGCGACTATGGTTCTGCCGAACAAACAAACATATCAATAGTGATTATTTCAAGTCCAATCATGTAATTCACTTTATATGATGTATATGTATTACATTAGGCAAAAAGCCTTCCTCAAGGAAAGGCCACATTTGTAATTGACTGCAAATAATAGTTGATTCATTCAAACTGGATAAGACCCATAGTTTTTTCCTTTGTTAGGATTTTCCATGTGAAAATCTTGGTCTCTTATAAATACTGCACCTGTTATATGATTGAATGCTAGATCTTCCTACAAAGCTACGGCATTAAAATTTATGTTTCTCTACCGCCGCGAATATTCTCGGACGCAATAGTAATAGTCAAATTTTTTTTAAAAAATATGATTAATGTGATATAACCTAGGCTATTTGTATTTCTAAAAAGTCATAAGAGATTTAGTTAAAATAAAATGATTTTCATCATTAGATGAATTGCCACCAATCAATTATAATAAACTTATCATCGCACAGACTAAGTCTTGAAATTAAAGGTTGACCTACCCAGGCAATCTTATGTTGATTAAACTCATATATGTGCAAATGCAATAGTATGAGGGAAGATAACTAAAATTATTAACTATTAAGCTTAGAAGTTAAGGCATTTAGCAGTGATACAAACACCTGATAGATTGAAATGTTCCATACTCATTATAAAAAAAAAACTAAATATCTCGGGTGCAAGAAAAATCTAAGAAGAGAAAATACTTGAAAAAAATTAATTTTTTTGGGTAAAGATGTGTATTACTAGGTTAGGACAAAACTTAAAACCGAAAGTATGGCTAATCCTAAAAGGGTGTCCCACCCCATAATCAAATTTGAAAGAATTTTTTGTTTATCTTTTTTACTCATCTACAAGAGCTTTTATATGTTATCAATAAAAATTTATACATTCAGCGGAAGCAACTAATAATCATATATATTAAAATATCTTATAATTTTCATTCATTCAGAATTAATATACAATATTGAGGAGATTAATACAATCAATATCCTATCATTGGCTCCTGACTATAAAAGAAACAAAAAAAAATACAAAAACAATCAAAAGAAAACCTAAAGGTCTATGATAATCTCACAACAATTGGTATTGACGGCTTCTCTGACTTGAATTTATTAAAATTCATATAATGAGCTAAAAAGTCCAACAATAACTCAAATTTATTGAAGTTTTCAATATACGAATTGAAGAATCAATATGCATACTCAACTCAGTCAATATCATTCAATCTTATTCTTGATTAATTATCAATTTGTAAGACTCAAAATGATCAATAATAAAAGTAAAAAATTATTTCAGTGAATCAATAGTTAATACTAGAATCAATAAATTCATAAAGAAATCGTACAAAAATAATTCATAAATCAATAAAGAAATTATAATGTACAAGTGTTAATATCATCAGTCTTATCTCTTATATCAATTATAAATCATTTGTATCATATGTAGTACATATACCCATTATGATCTATCTATCAATGTTATCGATGCAATTTAGAATTCTATCTATGAACACTATCAAAACATATTTACTTAATATTATGAGCTAGCTAGGCAAGACATCCTAACTTAATATGGTGTTTTCATCATCTTTTTAAGCCCAACTACTTCCCAGTTGATCATTAATCATATCAATCATACTTATCGTTTATCAATACAATAGTTATCATTACATGCGGCTTTTATTAAACCAATAAAGAGTTGTACACTCCCTGTCCATCGATATAATTAATTATCAATAAAAGGCTACAATCGGGATAACACTACAAATTATCTTTAAAAGAAAGCTCGTTGGCCCACTGTCTTACGTAGGTTATTAATGTTTTAAAGGACAACTTGTATTAATTATAGTGTTGACAGCCAGCCTTCTTTACATTTATTTCAAATGCCATATTTATTTATATGAAATGTAATATATATAAAATGCAGTAAAAATATATATATAGTTTATAGCTTTAGAAATCATAACTCATAATTTACTAATTAAAATTTCATAATATTATAGCAAAAAAATATGTATAATTTGTATCAATCAGATACAAAAAGTTACACTTTAAAACTCTGATAGATTTGGAGAAAAAAATATGTTTTTATTGATTTTTGAGAGAATAAATCCATCAAACTCAAAATTATTGAAAACTAAAATGTGATTTGTCTTACTTACAATGATTAGGAGAAATCTCTCAATAAAATTGATGGATAAAAGTGCCCTGAATGTCCTTCTCTATCCCTTCCTCTCCTCTCCCATTTTCTTCTCACGTAAGCTGGGCAAAGCTGAGGGGAGTGAGGGACGGGTGAGTGGAGTATATATATATATATATATATATATATATATATATATATATATATATATATATATATATATATATATACATACAGTTAGATTCTTAACACCACAACACTCAGTCCCATCACCACAATTTTGTATATCATATCCATACTTATTGTATAATAGAGTATTAAGTGTCGCTACAGAATTTTTAGGCACCATAACACTCGAAAGTACGATGCCAAAGTGCTCCAGCTCAAATTGAAATTTAGTTTTTCAATTTTTTTTAAAATATATTTTGTATTTTAGGTTATCTTAAAGGGTCTTTATACCAATGCATTAAGTCAAGGGTAGTGAGGTTAATTGGGGAATAACTTTTAAAAAATTGTATTACTAAGATATCAATTTATTGAGGAATAGCTTAGCCAAAAGAATATGGCTAATTAAGATAAAATAAACTTAGTCAAAAGAGAATAATTAGAATGGAACTTGGTCAAAAGCGCATGAACAAAATAGTCAAAGATGTAGCCAAAAGAGTGCGACTAGATCATGATAGTATAACAAAAGAACATCACTAAATTAGAAATAAACTTCATCAAAAGAGCATGATTAAGCCAGAAAATGTCTTACTCAAAAGAGACTGACAATAAAAAAAGACTATCCTCCTCAAAAGGGCAAATTATTAGGTCTGATCATCGGACCTAAAAATAGGTTCGGACATCCAATAAAACTTGTCATGTCACCTGCGCTTTGACAGTGCTTTTTGACTGCGCTTTAACTGCACTTTAGGTGAGCTTTGACTTCTCTTTTTTTTACTGCACTTTGTCTGTGCTTTTCCTGCGCTTTACCTGTGCTTTTCTACGCTTTTGACGCGCTTAATTAAAAATAATATTTTATTAATATCCAGATCTATCTCCACATCCGCTGATTGGACGTAATAATTTGCCCCTCAAAAGAGCTCAACTAGACTATGAATATTATAGGCAAAAGGGTATAATAATAGTTGGAAATAAATTAATAAAAAATATAACCAATTTTAAAATATTTTTTAGTCAAAAAACATGATTAAAAGGATAAAAGAGCAATTAAATGAGAGTATTATATTAATGTTTAGATTTAGTAAAAGGAGCATGAGCAAATCTAAAGTGATTTGTAGGTAAAAGGGTCTACAAGAAAAGAAAATACTGTAAAATGAGCATGATTTATATTGGGGACATACTTAACCAAAAGAGTATAACTATGTCAAAATAAAGCTTACCCAAAATCATTTTTTTCACCAGACCATCTTTGTGACCTTCGTAGACATAGGATTTACATCTTCATGTTGCTCCCACCATAACACACATGTCTAGTAGTTCTTCTAAGTTGCCTTGATCAGATGATGATCATGATAGTTTAACCTTCTTTCGCTTATTGTTAGCTTGTTGAATGACAACCTTTAATCATTTCATCTACTTTGTTCTATTTCATATTCCACACACACACACATGCATGGCTAAATGCAACCCCATGAAGCATATTTAATATTATATTGATTATTACTCTTCAACTAGCCTGACAATACCATTAAGCTCTATTTCCTACCTAACATGCGATAGATAAAGTGTAATCATCGACAAAGACATATATACAATTGATTCCACTATACCATAGAATTCTGCTTCGCCTCTCTAGAGTTTGCTCGATATATTACATTGACTTATTTTCTCATACATTCTATGAATGGCCCAACTATACCATGGTCCTTCACTTTTTGCAATATAGTTAGTTACCAATAAAGGACTCTTATAATTGAAATGGCCCAACTATACTATGGTCCTTCACTTTGTTCACTATAGTGAGTTACCAATAAAGGACCCCTTATAATTGACTTGAGTTGCCCCTTTATGTTCATAACTTTTTTACTCATTGACCAATCAACGCTTATTCATTTTCTCCTTCTCACTCCTCAAAGAGTGACCAACATGGATTGAGCTGTTTCGATGAGCATCTCTGTCAAGATTGATGCTTGTAATAGAATAACATCTTTCTCAGAAAGTAAGGTAAGATTGGGGTCAACATAAGTTCTATTCTCACAAGTATATTTATATTAATATCTAGGACACTATAATTAGACAACTCATTCATTTTATCACTATTAATGTATTAAGGAAGCCCCACTTTACACAAATTAGCATAAAAGTGCCACTTTTCTTTATAAATTTTAAGATATATATATATATATATATATATATATATATATATATATATATATATATATATATATATATATATATATGTGTGTGTGTGTGTGTGTGTGTGTTTATGTCAATTATTTAAGAAATAAGAACATATAATAATTTAAAAATAAAATAATTAAACTTTAAGATATTTATATAAAACATAAGATACATGTAATTAAATTATTATTATTATTTTTAATATGACCAATATATGTATTTTGGAAATGATAAGTGTTAATCCATATCAACTAAGTTATGGGGCCCACCAATAACATATATTTACTATAATCATTTAAGAAAACTTGATCATCACACACATCATGACATTTAGAAGGAATATTTTTATAGTAATGCTATTTTTTATTGAATGATGACTGACAAAATACCAATGATGATGAATAAGACCATGTAACAACTTACAAAATTTTCCTTATAAGTTATTATTCCAAATTAAAAGGTAATTTGGTTAAAAGTTTTATTAGAGTAAAATAAAATAATCATAGATATAATTTAACACAAAATCTTATATTTCATTATAATTGATGAACTTAGGATTTACATGTTTTTCAATCTATTTTGTATTTTTTTATATTATATTATTACTACTTTAATTTTTTTTTGAATTCTATCCTTCTCGCTAACATGATAACTCCAAATTGAAGGTCAAAAGTACGCTTAGTAGAGAGAATTTCAACATAAATCTCTGCACATTCATTCCTCTTAAAATATTAATCCATTTATAAAACCCCAAATACAGAAAAAAAAAATTGAATTTAACATGAATAATTGAGAATCTCTAACCAATATCTATAATATGAACATTAATACAAAGTGAGCTGGATAAGATAAATATTAAAAAAATAGCAAGAAATCATGAATAATTTTTGATAGATCATTAATGTTAAAATAAGATTAATTGTCCTACCTCAAATAACACATGTAAATAAATATCTTAGGATTTTATTTCTTCTTTATTTTAACTTTTTTTTACTATTATCACAGCTTATTATCTCATTTTTTAAGTTGATTATTAATAACTTTGTATTTTATTGAAAATAAGTTAAAAATTAATAATTATAAATAACAAAATTTCTTATGCTATCACCTCAAAAAAGTACTTTTGAATTGCCTATGCAAAGAAAAAAAATCTAGATCAAAATATAACATCCTAAAATAGTCTAGAGCTTTCTTTTTTTTTTTTTTTTTAAATTCTAGAAATATGGGCAAAGTATGATTTTTGAGAGACGAAAATATCTAAAGAATCTTTTATTTGTTAAAATTGTAATTTTAAGGGTGAGTAAAATAAGAGTGATTCATATGATCATTGGCGGCTATTGCCACCGTTGCCTGCCACTGTCATCACTTGTCCATCCCAGTTATCATCCAATGTATTATATTTAAAATATGTCATAATAAATATTTAAAATAGGAGGATTTACATATATATCACTTTACTTCATGCTATTTTACATATATAACATTCAAAATTTTAATATTATATTCTTATAACTCATATAAAATTTTAATATTAAATATAAATTTTCTTTTATTTCATTCATAAGATTCATATCATTCTAGAAATTTTAATATTTCATTCTGTGCATTCATATTTATTTTATAGATGATATGTATATAATATTAAAATTTTAGATATTTTATATGAAAATAATATAAAATAAAGTGATATTTATGTAAAGCCCATGTGTTTTAATTCTTCAATTTGTTTAAAAAATCAGCCAAACAGCGTACACTGAACTTGCAGAGGCGGGTTACTGAACTGCTGATTTGCTGAGTCAGATTTCCCCACCTCTGATCAATTTCTATCCATCCGACTTACGGTCTACCTTTCTTCCTCCTTACGAGAACAAATCCTCACCGTAGATCGCAGAGGAGCGGCGGATCCGATCTGATACTTATCCGTTAAACGCTGACTATAAAAGGTCCCGCTCCACAATGCTTCGTTGCGCTCTCACCAGCTCTGTTACGTTCTTTCGCCGCCTCTATTTTCCTCACAACCTCAGCCCAGTAATGGCCCGCAGGAGGAAAGCTTCTCGCCCGCTTTCCACTACTAACCCTAACCCTAGAGGTTTCGTAAACCTAGAGAACGACCTTTACCGGGAGGCTAGTAATCTATCCGCTGCAACGGGCGCAAACATCGCCGTCATCTGCCGCCGCCCCTCCGGCGAGGTCCGGCTTTGGGGATACCCGTCCGCTCAGGACGTCATCAACCGATACCAACGGAATTTCCGGAGGCAAATTTCGGAAGACTCACCGCCGGTGCCGGCGGTGGCACAGGCGGCGGAAGCGAGGGCTCGGCACTACGCGGATATCAGGCGGCGGGAGGAGGAGCTGAATGGATCCTTGCCGTCGGCGGCTGAACAGATCGTGAGGGAGCATGAGTGGATGATTGAGTCCCTGAGTCGCGAGATCGAGGGAGTACGGAAACTGATCGCAGAGGTCATTGCCAAGAGCGGAGAATCGCAATCGCTTGTCGAGGGTTCCAATGCCGAGACGGGAGTTTGAATTTTCTTCTCCTTTACATAGTTTTCTGATTTGAAGTTGGAGCTGGAATAGGGCTTGACGTTGTTCTTCTGATTTTGGAGGTTTTTGTTAGGCAGTACAGCAGTTGTTTTACACATAGTCTGATTAACGTTTGTAACCTGCAAACTGTTTGATAAAATGATAAAGCCGAATCAATCTGATCTCTGGACGCTTTGTTTTCTTTGCTCCATGAACAAAAATCTTTGAAGCCATAGAGGAAAAACTTCTTCTCATTGGGTGAATGATTGTCATGTTTTGATGCTCTGTTTTTCACCCATTGACGCCTAAAAAATCCCGGCATTCTAAACTTCAAACGAGAAATGACTTCTTAATCGTTGAACTGGAGGTTTAACTCCAATCAGGCCAAAGAATTCTCTTGATTCTGATGTTTTGATGCTCCATTGACGCCTGTGCGGATCCTGTATTTTTACCATGGTAATTACAGAGTTGCGTTTGTTCGATCCGGTTTGGACATGCAGACAGGAATTCTATCCGTTGTAAATTTTTTAATGTTGAGTGGATTGGAACTCGGATATTCAAAATGGGATAAATTATTGCATGTGGGACGGTGCTCCAAAGGAAAAATTATTATGTGCGGATAATCTCTCGCTCTCACTTAATAATTTCTCCAAATTCGGATGGCTGAAAAGCAATTACTATCGTAACTGTAGAGAATACAAATCCACTGGTATCATTATTAAATGCCCGGTAGACAACATTTTGTACAGGATTTGAATTTATTCGTGCATGGTATTCAATTTTACAGCTAAATATTTTTTTAGATAAGAGTTAGAGAATCTAGAAAATATTGGGCGAGTAGAGAGAGACAATCATAATAAAAAATAATAACCTTCATTATTCTATATAATCCAATGATCTCATTAACATACTACTATTATAACCTCTCAACTAATTAAGTCTACCTTGTAAGAAAAACAAACATGCTAACTTTCTCAGCTGATTAACCATAACCTGTATTGTATCTTGACTCTTCCTAAACCTGAAAAATCTCAAAGAAAAATCAATTATGACCTCCCATTCTCTCTCAAGAATAGGAAAAACTACAATCGACCACTAGGCCTCTGATGCTCCGCTTTCACTATATGGCAAGTCTCACATCTTGAAATAAACTTTGTGACATCATGCTTCAACCTAGGCCACCAAAACATCAAATCCAAATCATGATAAAACTTGATATTCCCTAGGTGAATTGTGTATTTAGAATAATGAGCCTCATGCATAATCTCTATTCTCGGACCATCGTTAACAAGAACTCAAAGTTAACTTCTAGAAATCAATGCTCCACAATCATCTACATGTAGGTTGGTTCTCCTTCTAGGCTAATATGATCAACTAATCATGCATACTACAATGAAGGTAAAATAATTATCTATGAAAGAACTCTTGTATTTATATCAAATGGATACACAACTTCTAACTCGAACTTCTAAATCTCTTGAAACAAAATCTAGTCAAATGTAATCATACAAGCTACCATTCTAATGAGCTTCCAACTTAAAAGCTTCAGCAACCACATTAGCCATAATAGGCTAATATATAATAGTGAGTTCATAATTCCTATTTAGCTCCAACCACCTCTCTTTGCCTTAGGTTCAGTTCCTTTTGATTGAATATGTATTTCAAACTCTAATGATATGTACGAATTCACATCTCACTCCAAATTAATAATATTCTCAAATTTATGATGCAAATACAATCACCACAAACTATGAGTTATGAATTGCAGAATTTACCTTATTTGACATTAATTATATGGAAGCATATGCAATGAGTTTCCCATGTTGTTGCAATACACAACCCAATCCTCTTATAGAAGCATTAATAAATAGCTAAAAAGCATCAACACATGATGGAATAGTTAAAACTAGCACCAACAGTAGTAATATTTAAACCTCTAAAAAATTAGCCTCACACTCTAATATCTAATTAATATGCACCACATTCAGAGTTAATCTTATCAAATAGTTATAATTTGTGAGAAGCCTCTGATAAACTTCATATTGTAATCTACAATGCAGAAAAAAAAAAACAATTTATGAACCTCTTACACTTGATTCTTTTAGGGATCCATATATATCCCATCACCACTCACCAAATGGCTCATAAATACTATAGATTAGTGCCAAAACTCACACTTTGAAAACTTCATATACAAGTGGTGCTACCAACTTAACCTTTCTCTTAGGAGGTAAATTCTCTAGCTCCTCAAGGAATACATCTAGAAACTCCCATACTATAGGGGAATATTTAAATACACCAAAAAATTACTTACATCTCTCTCATATGCAGGAAATACTTGTTTCTTTTCTTCCATAATCTATTAACTAGTAGAGCTAATATTAGTTTTGATAGCACACCTCTGACACCTTGAAAATAAAATCTCTCTCCACCAATGCATAGTGTTGTTCTCTTTGACTACAATCAATATGAGCCTCATAGCTAGTCAACAACTCTATACTTAAGATAACACCAAACTCTAATAAAAGTAATGCAATGAACTTAGACTCTAATTATTTATTTAAGATCTCAATTGCATAAATATAGGCTTGACTAGAAACCACATAGTCTACAGTAGATAAAAGAACAAATAAATCAAACAATAAGGGAGTAATATGAAAACCCAAATAATCAATAAATCTTTCAAATATGAAAGAATGACTAGCTTCAAAATCAAATAAAACTCTATAAGACTATGTAGAAATAAAAAATTTACCTATCAAAATATTAGAGGCATCCATAGCCTCTTACTGAGATAAGCTATATACTTTAGGCTATGCTAAAGTAGAAATAACTAGAGAAATTAACTCTCTATGATCCCTTTCTATATGTCTCTTCGTGAGCATCCCACTACATTTACTTAATGATCACTCAATAAAAGCCCTCGACGAGGTAGCTCTTCAATTCCTTCAACATTTGATTAACCATCTATTACTCTTTATAGACATTATGCTAACCTATGGATAAACTAACCACACCTAAAGTATTACCTTGTAAATAAATAATACCGACCATGTTGCCTCTTTCCATAAGAAGCACATTTTAGATCAATACTTATATATATAAATGAACCACTACTCATAGAAACTATAGGGCCTCCTCTCCTCAAGTCACCTAACCCAAATTGGCCCTTCTTTCCTAATAGCACCACTAATGGATGACTACCCTCTAAATCTCTTCATGCTCATATCCCAAAGTTATTGAGTTTCCATCATATCATTCTCAATCAAGCATGCCCTCTAAACTAGCTTACTATAATCTCTTCATGGCCTTTAACATACTCTCCTAGATTCTTTGTATCCGTTGGGAATATTTTGACTATTTATAATCCCATTTGTGAAAGTTAAAGTTAATTTAATGCTCAAATATCAAGTGATGCATAAGGGGATGCTATGAGTGTGATTGGACTATCTACGACCCAATCAACCTTTTGATTAACCCATAAGGCTCTTAGGCAGCTTAGAATACTCCTTATTAACCCTAGGTAAGTAGCAAATCCTACCACATCAACCATAGTTTAAACCCAAAAATATGTAAAATTGCCTAAAGAACATAAATCGAAGATCCCACCCTACATAACCAGTAACTCTAGGACTCATCATAAAGGATGTGGACCCATTTATTAACTCACATGAGGTGTTAAGGAGTATTGTTTAACCAATTTAACTCTAGGTTAAAGTTGGTTTAACCAAAGTGAAACCATAACCCTAAAATAATTAAAAATTCCAAAGTTGTTATTTGACTTGGGAGTTGAGTATAAGCAGATCTAACCCCTCTTAGGAGTGTTTTGAATCAAGGTTAACCCATGGCCAAACCTCTTTGGGCAGTCAACCCAAATTTTGCCAAAATACAAAAATAATCCTAAATCCATTTCAAGCACCTAAACCCAATCATGAGGCCTTTGCTTTAATTCTATATTATCTTAATTTATGTTTGGATCATTTGAGATTAAGGTTTGTCCATGGTCAAGCCTTTTGACCTTGGTCAATCTATAATTAACAAAACTTTTCTAAAATGCCTCTAAGGATCATATATATGGAATTATTTGCTAATCTCACCTACCTAACCCTACCCTTGAGTTTAAATGATGTAAAATCACCCAAGGATCATTTTCACAAATCCTTAACCCATGATCAACCTATGTTGATAATGGTTAAACAAAAAAATTCCAAATTGCCCCTAGGGGGACACCTTTGCTTTCTTTAGGATAAACCCAAGAGAACCCTAACCAAACCTATCCAAACCCTGTCTTAATCAACTTACTAACTTGGACTAGCTCGCCTAGGTGACTTGAACCACTTGAGCTAGCCCAATGGGCTACATGGGTTAACCCAAGCTTTCCAAAATAACCAAAACTTAACTTAGATCAACTCAATCCAAATTGACTCAAACCTAAAGCTTCTCAAAGTTCTATAAAATTTCTATAAGCTTTTTAACTCAAACTATAAGCTAGAGTCATCCTTGAAGCTAGCTCAACCCAAGGATAAGTTATCCATAAACATTAGCTCTCTTAGGCTGACCAAGACATTTCATCTTTGACCATGGGAGAAATCTAGAATAGATGGTACACTCAAAAAGGTTAACGCCCAAATAACCATGCTAGTTGTAGTCACTGATCATAATTAAAATTCTATCCAAAAATAATTTTGCAAAAATATAAATAGAACTCCCCTTGCACGCGCGCATGCACACACACACCCCACCACCACCACAAAAAAAAAAATCCAACTGAAATTAGAGCACAAATCTTCCCTAATGAGGGAGAAATTGATCCCAACCCTTTCCTAGCTCCATACCCTCTATTTGTGTGAAATCGATTGAGCTCAAGTGAGCTTTCACTATCAAAAGTGATTTCATCATCTATCCTTCTCACTCCAAGGTATCTTCAACAAACTTCTTTGTTGAAGTTAGGATAATTTGCATCTGCTATTAATTGAAACTAAAATTTACAACATCCAAATATTAGCATTTTATCAATTGGATGAAAAAGTGGTTTTAGAAATTGTGAAATTAATCTTCCAATTCAATGTGATTTGTCTATTGGATTACTAGTACTTAATTTCTTAATCCTCTTGGATCAATTTGGAAGTGATCAAGGCAAAATACATTATTGGTTTATATTTGAGGTTTAAGGTTGCATATGAAATCAGAACCATGCATTCAATTTAAAACAAATGATTGATCTTTATTTGGTTGTATCATATGTTAATTCAACCTCCCACACTATTTTTTGGATGATCTAAATCATCCGATCCAAAATTGAATGGCTAAGATTAAATTTCAAGTGGCATATGGATCATATAGCCTAAATGGAGGCTAATTAAACACCATCACATGTAAATCATTAAATCATTTTGATCAGTTGACTTAATTTTAAAAATGAATGCAACTTCAATAAATCACAATAAATTAATTTATTATCTAAATTTAATGAATGATCTCTATTTAGTTTCACAAAAACTTATTAACTTTATAAAAGTAAAAGCAAAGGATTTTGGATTAGTCTCAAACAAAATTTATTTTAATTAATATATAGGATTAATTAGTTAATTAATGGTTTTAATCATCCTAAATTGCCTTCAAATTCATAGGGATGATTAATTATGATGCCATCTACATCTTTGACTTCTCCAGGCAATTTAAAGCCTACTTTAATCCTATTTGATTTTTCAAATGTCAAGGTCTCGAAATAATCTCAAATTTTGGAAAATCATTAAAAATCATCCTCAAATCAAAATTATATGAAATTCGAAACTTACAAATTACATAAAATCTTTTATGAACATTTAATGATACATTAGTGGTATGTATAATAAAAAATTAGAAAAATATAACTTAAAGTGAATTGAACTCATACAAAACTTTAAAAACATTAAAAAAATCATAAGATTTAAAATAAAAAAGTTCTCTTTACCTAAAATCAAATCCTTGGCTAATAATAAAATAAATAAATCATGACAAATCTCGAATGTCCGCAATTTTTAGTGAAACTTATATGAGACATCCTTGACTTATTTGGAGATTTTCTTAGAAATTTGAGTTTGTATGATCAGTCAAATACAAACCCTTATTCCTAATATAATTAGGTGTCCTAATTGAAACTAATTGACCTAAAGTTTGAAATATCCACTAAAAATCAAATAAAATTAGAAAAATTCAAAATAACTTTTTTTTTTGGAGTCTTGATGATCAATGAAAACAGTAATTTGAATTAGGTTTTAAAGAAAAAAATTATAAAATATCTTTTAATAATTTTGCTAACATAATACATTCATAAATTAAATAAATCATAATAAACAAAAAATACTTCAAGTTTGTATGAGAAAATAATAGGAAAGTTCATAGCACTTGTGAAAATTTTCATCAAATTTAGGGATGACTTAATTTGAAAATAAAAATAAGGATATTTAATCAATTAAAAAAGTGAAAATTAAATTCAATTCAATTGAGCTCAAATATTTAGGATAAGCTTTCAGGTAACCCACAATCTTTTATTATTATTTTTTTTTTTTTTTTTTTTTAGAAATTTTTTTTTATAATTATTTAAATTTCCATCATTAGAAAATTAACAGTAATATAAATTTAGAAAAAAAAAATAAAATAATTCAACTTCTTATGATATATTCTTAAGGTTGTTCGCAACTTCCTGGACTCATTTCATAATTTTTAGACATCATTTAAACTCAAAGCAAAAATCAACAAATCTTAGGTTTAGTAAAATAATAAGTTAATAAAAAAAAAGGAAAAATCATTTAAAATTCAAGAAAAATCATAAGAATGCCTAATAAATTTTTATAAACTTAAAAATATTATAGATAAAAATAAATTGAACAATCTAAAGTGATATATAACATTTAAAATAAAATTTTATTTTCATGAATCCTTAAATTAAAAAAAATTAAATAGAAAAATCATAAAATACACCTTTATTACTTTAAGACATTTATAAAGTGTCACCTCACCCCATATGTAAGGTGTACACCTTACTGTATCCATGATACTTCTGTGTATTTAAAGCATTCTTCAAAATACCAAAATAAAAATAAACCCAAACTCCTGCAATTCAAATAAAAATTGCAGGACAATAAAAACATAAATTAAAATCATCTCTCATTTAAATTAAATAAAAAATCTAAGATACTTCAAATGACAAGTTTCACCATAAGATTCAGGTTTTTAAAATTTAATTTTCAAGAATAAAAAATATATTTAAAAATCAGGGAAAAAAAAAACAAAAATTTTTTTTTGAATAAAGGGAATTTGTTGGAAAATTGATATTATCCATCTCTAATGATCTTTTCTTGGCCCTCAACTAGTCCCAACTTGCTGATGGTAGTGTGATTAAGTTTGGATCAAGATTTGAAAAATTGACTATGACTATTAATGACTTAGTGGTCACCTGCATTAATTAACATTCTAAGATTCTATAGTAGAAGTTCATCCTAAAGTTTACTCTTGGATGTGATACTAAGACTGCCTCTCTAAACCTTCTATATTTTCTAAGATTAAGCACCCTAAAGAAACTTTAAGCAATGGATGGAGAAAGAATGATAAATCTATTTCAATGATAATGATAGCTAGGCATAATAAGAATTATTGCATCAAACAATGGATGGAGCAAGAGTGAAGGTTAGCTGATGAATTAGCTATGATTGTTGTAAAGGAAGCTAGTGAATTTAAGATTTTCCAGACATTTATATACTTTAGTGAAAGCAGGTTTCATCCCCTCTGTATTTCTCAGGGGGGGAGGAGGATGTCAGGATGACTACTTATCTATCACCACACCTATTTGGCTATGATCTAAAATAGATAGTTGATAATAAGAAGTGAAAATTTTTAAATCCTTTCAAATGTGTTATATAGAGATATGCCGATAACTTCAGGTAGAGTAAAGTGAATTTTTTGAAAAAATATAAAGGATATGATTATTAAAAGGATTGAGATAGAAATTATGAAGGAGGATGCTACTAAGTCAAAGATAGTGATTGTAAAGAATAGGAGGAGGCTTTCTATTTTTCTGTTGGTTTTGCACTTACTAATGAATGATCTCTAGGATAGCTTCAATATAGTCCGATAGCATTTTATTGGTTCATATATGACCAATATAGGAATCTTTGGATCCTCAAGTTATGATATGTTCTTCCCAAGTGAAGACTACCTTCACCTACTTCTATAATAGATTCAAATATGCATTCCAAATTTTATAGGCATTCTCAATCATGAATCACCTAGAGTACATAGGCTATGTGATAAGGGTTATACCTCATCTTCTCATTCCAATTTATAGTAGTTGAGGATTCCAGCTCAACCATTTGTCAAATCAAGTTGGAAGATAATATGGTAACCCACAAGAATAACCACTCTTGTCGCTACATCAAATGCAATGGTGAACCATGAAGTGGAGGAGGGAGAAGAGGATAAAATGTGTAAAAATAAACTTGTAGAAGTGAATACGTATGAGGAGTATATGCAGGTTGATCCCAATTTTGTATGAGAAAATAATATTAGAGATGATATATGAATTAATAGATAGTTTAAAAAGATAGACAAGTAATAGGTAGCAAAATTTAAACTTGAGTGGGGGATCCCATGGAAGACATCTTAGTTGAAGTGAATAGGGTGGACATTCGAGGATCCCTACAAAAGGAGTAGTTATTGATGATTGGTGTTCAAGAAATTGTTGAAGAGGGTTTGATGCCAGATCTAGCACAACATTTGGTACACTAGATACAACAAAAAATGAATGGAGGAGATGATGGCTTCCATGACATTTTTAAAGACCTAGATGAGCTTACCATAATAAGTACAAGATGAGTCCACTTGACCAAAGCATGTTCATGTAAAAAGAAGTTTGATTAATGATGATGCTAACAGTCAAATAAAAAAAAAATCCATATAAGAAAATTATTTGAGATTGTTGAGTAGTAGGTAAAAGAGGTATAGTATAAATCCCAAGGGACTTAATATTTTTTAGAGGATAGACACCACCCGGAAGAATATGATGTGATCTAGTACCCTAAAGGGTTTGTGTCACCTTCTTTTAAAAATATTAATAGAACCAAAAACATATGATAACATCTAACACACTTTAGAGCCAATTATTACAATGTTTGAGGTAGCGATGCTTTGTTGTTTAGATATATTATGAGCAACCTATCAAGAATAGAATTCTACTGATACGAGGGTCTTCTGAATGGATTAGCTCAATCTTTTACTATGGCAGAGAATTTATTTATAAATGAATTTGTTGGCATGTAACATGAGGTGATTGTTGGTGCTCTATGGTTTAGAAATAAAATCCAAATGAGTCACTAATGAATTATCTTGATGTGGAGGAAACTAAGTCTAAAGTACCTTGAACAATTTGCTTGAAAGGAATTGTAGATTAAGAATTTTGGTGATTCCAAAGAAAAGCTTGCTAGATTCAAGCTAAGGATCCATCAAATTATTTCTTCATAGCCTCTTGTTTCTCAAAATTTTCTAGAACTTAAAGATCGATGAGATAGAGAAAATTCTTAATAAAACATATCAAATTTTCTTGTTGTTATTGAAGAAAGATTGGAGAACTATTATCCAGATTGATCCACCACTGCTCGAGGATAACTTGGGGATGAATTCATCTATGGAGCAGAAGGAAGCCCAAGTTAGTCAATGTTCAGTAGCTTGGGAGAAGAAGGATAAAGTTAAAAAGAAAATTTTGAAAAATAAAATAGTATTCACCCTAGAAGGAAAGTGGAACCCCTCGTACTGCTCACTATATATAATTTTCTTTGTTCCTCTTGAGATAAAAGGACCAATGGAAACATATATTATGTATATCTTGTACATTTTTTATGAGGATGACATGGATGACATAACCAAGAACAACAATAATAATTCTTAATCTAAAATTTTTAATTCTAATAAATTTAATGAGTATCTTGAATACACTTCTTATAATGATGCCTCTATCTTTGATTTTTTAGGTACACCTATTAACATAGAAGTTGAACTGTTAGATCTAATAGTTCATTAAAAGATAAGCCAAAGAACATTAAGAATTAGGTAGATGTCACTCTAGTCTCTCCATTTGAAGAGATTGTAAAGGTTAGTCTCCATAGTGGTAAAGTCCTACCAACTCGGATGGATCCTAAATATATGTGGAAATAAGTCATTGAAAAATCAAAATATTTTGCTCCTACCATAACATATTCATGCTCAAAATACTACCAATGGTTGACTATTATGTTCTTAACCACTGTAGGAAGCTACTTATGAGAATAAGTATATATAATTTTTTGGTTCTTTCTGAAAAGATGAGGGAAGACTTTAATCAAGGTTTACTTGATTCTAAGATTTATATGGCTCATTTAACTACAATGCTTCCTGATGAAACTCTTTATTTCAAGAAGGTTTTGGAAGTGAATTTTTATAATAAGCAATTTATTTTATGAACTACCAATCACAATAATCCACTTTACATATTTATAAATCTGGACAAATATTGAGTTACTAATGTACTTATTGATATGAAAGGATTGGCCAACATCATGGCCTTAAAAGCTATTGCTTAATTTAAAGTTGATACCAATAGACTTAATTCAGATAAAATGATAATATAAGGCTTCGATGAAAAGGGATCGAAGGCTTTGGGTTCTACAACTTCTTGCTTGAAACTGGAGATCTAAATATAGATGCAAAATTTCATATAATTAATTCAAAAGCCTCCATCAATGCACTTGTTGATCGACCCTAGTTGCATGATTGTAAGATTGCTCCTTCTTCCTTCATCAATACATTAAATATTATAGTGATGACATCGAGCATTACATTAAGGAAGACCTATAACTATTGTCAATTCATGTGTTAAGATCTATGAGCAACATACTACCTACCCAAGAAATAAATGGTATTCATCAGAGACATAAACACGCCAAAAATTCAAGTGCAAGAAAAAGAAATAAAATAACAAAAAGATTACAAAAAAGAAGGAAATTCTAGTATTGGTCTTGCAATTTATTTGCATTCTATCTCTCATGAGTAACGAGTTGGTAGAATGGCCAGAAAAGCTTATGGATGTGGCACAAAAAGAAATAATATTATGAAAAAGAATAAGTACAAAAGAAAATGTATATAATACATATCTATTCTGAATCCAATTTAGAGGATGCATTATATGCATTAAAAAAAATAAACAACTTGAAATAAATTCAAATGAAAATCAACATAGAAGGTCAACATTCAATGTATCTCTAGAATAAGATAGTGATGAGGATAGGATCCAAGAAGAAGTGAAGGATAGTTCTGAGTTTTATGCATTCAAGAAGCTTAAGGAATATATTAGAACATTAACACTATTGTCTAAAGAAACTATAGCTGAGTTGGTAATTAAAGTTGCTCCTAGTTTGAATAATGATGAATGTAAAGTGTTTGAAATTTTCTCTTCATCTTTATCTTTCATTTTTAGCTTGAAGATTCTTTTATCAATGAAATAGTAAGCTTCCTTTTGATTGTTATCATGCTTATGTTAAAAATCAAATCAAGCAAGGTTTGATACCATCTACTTAGACCAAGGGCAAATCTCAAATTAAAAAATTTATGGAATACAAAATATATCATACTAAAGTTAAAATCTAGTGTTAGCTTTTGATGGTATTGGTCTGGTAGAAGATAATGAATATTACTTAGTTATCTCATATAATATGAAATTTGAAAGTTTATTATTAAAGGATATTAATTCATTTAACAAACTCTATTTAGAAACTTCAAACAATTAAAATGACACTCATGTTAGGCATGCATCCCCTAAACTTGAAGAGAAAATTAAATCATCATTCATTAAACTTAAATAAATTAACCTTAGGAGAAAATAAAATCCTTATCCAACTATCATAAGTTATTTATTGAATGTGGGAGAATCAAACGACTTAGTGAAGTTACTTTCAGAGTTTGAGAAATGCTTGTCCTGGAGTAATGATTAAATGCGCCTAGATTATCTCTACATATAGCTGTCCATAAATTTAAAAGTAAACCTAATATTATTTCTATGAATCAAGCCCCTTAATGTATGCACTTAAAAGTTAAACAATAAATAATAACCAAATTTATGAAAGTAATAAATGTTTGCTTTATTCGAAAAGAAAAATATTCCTTTTTGTTGGCTAGCTTTGTATAATTAAGAAAATATGATCAAATTATTATATGCATTGATTAAGGGTATCCAAATAATAATTATCTCATTACCCCTACCAAAACTCATGGTAAACATAACTTCTTCGCATGAGATTTTGTCCTTCATGGATGACTCATCTGGTTATAATAAAATTATGATGGTGGCCTTTAATTAAGTTGATAAGTTTATTACATTTAAAACATGTATAATAATTTATTATTGTAAGATCATGCCTTTTGTTCTCAAGAACACTAGTGCAACCAATTAGCAGGGTATGGCCCTATTTTTTGATAAACCTATCCATAGTCAAGTAGAGTATTATATCAATGATTTAGTCATGGAAGTTGGGAAAGGAAAGATTATATATATGATTTAACAAATATTTTTAATGGTTGTATTGCTATGATATGAAGATGAACCATCTAAAATGTGTAATCAATGTAATGTCAAGATAATTCTAAGCTTTGTAGTAAGGCATTGTGGAATAAAATTTGAACCTTCCAAAATTAAAGCTTAGAAATGAAACCTCTTAAAAGGATTACTCAATTGAGATCCTTTCAAGAAAAGTTAGCATATCTAAGTTGTTTTATTTCAAAAGCTTTTGAGTAAGTGTCAACCATTTACTACGTTATATAATAGAATGCCCGATTCAAATGGGATGATAAATAAAAAAATATCTTTCGATAATATAAAGTAGTATTTGATATTACTTCATGTTTTGGCCGTCCCTATCTTGGGGAAGCTACTAATCCTCTATATTGTAGCTTTATATGAGTCACTTGGAGCTTTGTTGGCTCAAAGTAATGAGGATGGAAAAGGGAATGCACTTTATGATTTAAGCCATTGGTTGCTTCCAACTAAAATCAACTATCAACTTATTAAGAAGCGCTATTTAATCTTAATTTTTGATACCTAGAGGTTAAGATTTGATATTCTCTCTCCTAAGGTAAATTATTATCCACTAATATTACTCTTTTTACCAACTTAAAAAAGTCTCTAATTCTCAAAGGCAGTAATGGGTGTCTCAATGAATCTCTAAGCCCTCTAAAAATTTGATAACACTTTTCTTCAGTTGTATTAATCAATTATAGAGGATACGTAGCTAAAGTAGTAAAATTAGCTTCATACTATATGACTATCCTATTCTCTTACACCAATCTAATAAAGCCTTTATGCTACCATTGCTTAGCTGAAAGGATGAATAAACCTTTATCTGATGATATTTAGAAACTCCTCCTAGGAAATCTTTGAATTTAGTTTACCTTAAAATTTCTCACTTTGCTGTCACATCCACCATCTCTCCACTTCTCCTTCAAGCTTAAAGATAATTTAGGACACTTTCCTATTTCATTCCATCAAATTTATTTTTGATCCTTAGTAACTAATATTCAACCACATAAGATTTTGCTACTCCTTTAAACATTGGTGGATTCAATCTATGAAACATCTATAAATATGTATTCCCTTTATCTTCTCTAATAGTGAACATCTTACTTTGGATTTTATGTACCAACTAAGCCACTAAGCTAACCAACTATGTCATAAGATCTAGGCTTGTGTTTCCCACTATATTCAAAATAAGCACAACTTTACTAGAGCTCTACTCATCTACCTTATCTGGTTCTTTATAATTTATAGATTTAATCACATACTTTCACTTATATGATAAAATAGCTTCTAATGAGACACATGTATAGAGAGAAAAAAATTCATATGCAACCCAATAACTAATCACTTCCGTACTAATAAATCCTTTAGCTCTATCTTAGATTAATTCTTATAAAACATTTCTTATTAATTATTATAACCCAACTTGATATAAATCATACACTCTAACTCTCATATTAAGTAAAGTGTTGTTAAGTGAAAATTATATAGTATTTTATTATCTTAAAATTTAGTGAAATTATTTTTTTAGTTGGTGTTTTGAAGGAATGTCTCAGGAAAAAAAGAAAAATTCACAAGTGTTGAACCTGTGTCGTAGCACTCAAACTCTCAACACTACAGCATCTAGAATACCCCATTATCATATTAGTACATTGCAGCACTAGAGCATAAGAGAAATGTCGTTTAATTCAATATCATAGAAGAGTAAAGGTCACCACTATAGTTCTTTACAACACAATAATGCCAAAAATTAGCATCGCAACACTGGAGTTAAAGGAATTTGAATGTCAGACCACTGAACTTCTCAACACCACAATGCTAGATTACATATTCAAGCATCACAAGACTTAACTTTTGTAGCACCACGATAGAGCAGTTGACAAAATATAGAGCCACACTGAATTAACCAAGTGACGTGCCAATTCAGCCAATAGTTATGATGGGTCAGTCTAGTGCCACATCAAAGCCTACTTAGTTCACTTAGGTACTAGTTTATATTTTAACATAATGGCTCCACCTTATTTAGTGTCACAGTTCCTTAGTCCATTTATGTACTAAATATAAATATATTTTCAGTCCTTTTATTTGGGGATTCTATCATTTCATACCATTCTTTCATTTTAGGGAAGTTATGCCATTCTAGTGAGTCCAGAGTGCTTAATTATACTTCCATCTTAGAGTAAGTTCTTAGAAGGACAAGAGGAGAGAAAGATATAACAATTAAAATGGCTGCCCTATCTTGTTATCAGAAAGCAAGAAATCAAAGAAGAAAGGAGTGTGGAGAGTAAAGTTATACTATTCGGGTGATATCTATAAAATTTTTTTTCCTTATACTTTCTTTTTAGAGTAATCAATGAAATCTATTTTATTTTATTTTTAATTATATGGCCAGCTAACTCCTAGTTTTTGGCTAATGATGTGAAACCTTAGAAATTACAAATATATATGCTTATGTTTTATATAATTAATGGATGTTTTCAATATCTCCAATTGTTAATTTAATTTATATATGACCATATATAGAGTTAAAATATAATGTGATATATTGCCTCAATGGAGGGATATTGCAATAATTAAAAGTATTAAAATGAAACTCTTTCATACCTAGATATATGATGTTTAGTGTTCAAGATTCTATGGAGAAATAATAACATTAGGAGGATAATAAATCTTCCTTCACATTCTTACAAGCTTAATAGAGATCTATGGATGCATACACTTCAATTTATAGCCAACACACAAGTGTCTACTTAGGAAAACTTTGGAAATTCACTATCATTATTCCAAAACACTTTATTTACTAATATCTTATCTTTCTTCTACATTTCTTAGTCTGATAGAATCCAAACTTAATTTTTATTATGTAGGGTAATCATTATAGATTAAATAGACAATACTAGCACATTTGCATTATAAGAGAACACTTCCTTGTGAGATTGATACTCTCTCATATAACTTTTATTACTTGATCGACATGTGCACTTATATTATTTTGTTTGCAATTTTATCAAAAAAAAAAAAAAAAATCAAAGTTTATTTCACACACGTCTATTTGTGTAACATCGCCATGTGCCCCCAAACTAAGTTTTTGACATTATTATCTATGAGGTAACGAGCTATCATGCAAATTTTCTTTATATTATTGAAAGAGTTGCATATTTAATCTTACTTATATCTTGTATTTTATTTGTGTATTTGTGTTTAAAATTTGAAAAAGTAAAATTAATTCTTTTTGAATAAGTTTTATTTAAATTATTATTTTTCATTCTTGTGTGATCAGTGTATATTATGTAGTAGATCCAGTAAGGAGCCATTATTATTTAATTTAAAGATCAAAAGGATCCTTAAAAAATTAGAAATACAAAAAGATTATATCATTAGGAATATTGAATAAAATTTAGATCAAGATTATCCTATACCTCTTAGGGAGTATACCAATCCTATAGTAGATGGAATTCATTAGAGTATCAACCAACCTACTATCCAAGATAATAACTTTAAGCTAAAACCTAAAATTATTTAAATGGTTTAAAATTTTTAGTTTTGGGGAACTCCTATTGGGGACCCCAACCTACACATAGCTAGCTTCTTAAAAATCCATGCAATATTCAAATATAATGGGATCAATAATGATGTATTATACTTCTTTTTATTTATTTTTGCTAAGGGATAAAACTATTATGTGGTTGAATTCCCTACCCTAGGCTTCATAATCACTTAGAATAAGTTGAAAATAAATTCCTAGCTATGTATTTCTCACCTTCTAAAACTTCTAAGCATAGGAAGGATATAAAATATTTTTCCTAGTTTGATGGGGAATCAATTTATGAGAGTCAGGAAACATTTAAGGAGATGCTTAGAAAGTGCCCTCATCATTCTTTGTTTACTTGGTTGATGATTTAGACCATTTATAATGGGCTGGTAGGATATCTTAGGTCAATTATTGATGCTGCAGATGGAGGTTCTTTAATGTCAAAGTCTTTCAAATAGGATTATGTCTTGATAGAGAAGATGGAAATAAATTATTTTTCGCATCCATCTGGTAGGGTGAATCGTAAGATAGTAGCAAGTATCTATGAGTCAGATGCTTTATCAATTAGCTATCATGTATAAGATGTTGGGTGATCTTAGGGTTAGTTTAGGATCTAGATCAGGTATGCATTTGGATGAGTATGATTTTATTATAGTTGGTGAGAATAGTGTTCAAGGGATTAAAAAAGTGAATTTGATTAGAAGATAAAATAATCCCTTTTCTAATATATATAATCTAGGTTGGAAAAACTACCCTAATTTTAATTATAATAATAATAGTGGTGGAAATAGTTAGTATAATATAGGTCTATTAAATCTTGGAGGAAAATAGAATAATCACCTATAGTTAACCCTAGAAAATTGGGCACCGTAGTATTTGAAAGCTTAATATCGTAGCACTATCCCTTAGGATTTAATCAAAATAATCAATTTAGAAATAGGAAGATGCTTTTGGAAGAGTTAGTGATTCAAATGGGAATTTGAATATAATGTCAAGCTGCTTCGCTTAAACATATAAAAAATCAATTAGGGTAGCTAGCTAGTTTTATTAATAACAAATCCTATGATAAATAGTCTAATTTTGAAGATAAGAAATTGGAAGAGCATTATCATTATATTTATCTTAGGAGTGGGAAAGACTTGGGGATATACTTATAAGGAGACAGATCAAACTAAGAAGGAAATTATGGTAGAAGAGCCTAGAAGCTAAAACACCCACAAAATAACCTAAAACAATTAAAGAAACTAAAAGACATGAAGGTTATAGAGAGACCACCACCACCTTTTCCCCAAAGGATAATTAAACAAAATTTAGATAAATAATTCTCTAGGTTCTTAGACGTGTTAAAAAAGTTAACCATTAAAATACCCTTCTATAAAGCCTTAGAGCAAATACCCACCTATGCTAAATTTATGAAGGAAATAGTTAATACAAAAGGAAGTTGGGAGATTTTGAAATTTTAGATTCAACTAAGGAATGCAATATTATTATTCAAAAGAAGCTCCCTGAAAAATTAAAGGATCTTGGTAATTTCATCATGGCCATGATGATAGGTGATAGATTCTGGGGGAGAGCCTTGTGTGATTTAGGATCCAGTATCAATCTCAAGCCTTTATCCATTTTTTGGGAGATTAAATTTAGGAGAGGTTCAACCCACCATTTTTGGCCACTTCCACCCCTCAGCTTATTGATAGGTGATTTACATATCCTAGAGGGGTGGGAGAGGATGTTCTAATTAAGGTAGATAAGTTTATCTTCCTTGTATATTTCATTATATTAGATATGGAGGAGGATAAGGTGATAGCCATTATCTTGGGGAGACCTTTCTTAGTAATCGATTAGGCTATGATCGATGTTCATAAAGGGAAATTGACTATAAGAGTGCAAGATCAACAAGTAACTATTGATGTGCTAAAATTTATGAAATTACTTAATAAAAGTAATGAAGAATTTTTTAGGGTTTATTTGGAAGAAACTGTTGTTAAGAGTTTTATGGAAGAGCTGATAATTAAAAAGACATTGGATGAATCTTTGAAGGAAAATTTTGAGGACTAAGAAAAATCTGTTCAGTTAGTTAGTGACACTTCTAGAATGTTTGGAGAGAGGTATGAAAACCTGGATACCTCATTTTTGGGTAGAACCTTAAGACCATTTATCAAGGAAACACTCACTTTAGAGATTAACACCCTTCGTAACCATCTTAAGTATGCCTATTTGGGTAGTGATTGAACTTTTCCTATCATAAACTCAATAAGTTTAGAAAAAGAATAGGAAGGTAAGTTGATTAGTAGTTTAGTATAAGAAATCTTTTGGATTGACTATTACAAACATTAAAGGAATTAACCTCTTAATTTGTATGCATAGGAATTTAATGGTCAAATTTTTTTACCAAATGCAAACCCTCAAAGAAAACTAAACCCATCTATGAAAGAAGTTGTCAAAAAGAAATACTAAAATGGTTAGTTGCAGCTATTGTGCAACGTATTTCAAATAGTTCTTGAGTGAGTCTTATTCATTATGTTCTTAGGAAGGGTGGTTTAACTGTAATATCTAATGAACATAATGAGCTTATTTACACTAGGATAGTCATTGTTTGGAGAATTTGTATAAACTTCAGAAAGTTGAACAAAACCACCAGAAAAGATCATTTTCTCTTACCTTTTTCTTAATTAGATGCTAGATAGGTTGGCAGGACACTCTTTCTACTATCTTTGGCACTACTTTTGATTCTAGTCTTGATCATTTAACTAATGTGCTTAAAATGTGTGGAAATAAATTTAGTATTAAATTGGGAAAAGTGTCTATTTATGGTAATAAAGGGATTATTCTTGGGGTAAAAATTTCAAAGATAGGGATAGAGGTGGATAAGGCCAAGGTTCAAGTTATAGAAACTTTTCTACCCCCCACTTATGTTAAAAGCATTAGAAGTTTTCTTGGACATATAGGATTTTAAAAGAGATTTATAAAGGGATTTTTCAAAAATCACTTAGCAGTTTAATAATTTACTAAAAATGGAGGTTCATTTTATATTTAACATTACATGTCTTAATGCTTTTAAAACCTTAAAATAATATTTAATCACTACACCTACTATTATTGCACTTGATTAGTCTTTGCCTTTTAGTTATGTGTGATGTAAGTAATTTTGTTGTAGGTACTATTCTTGGCCAAATTAAGATAAAACATTTCATGCATTTTTAATGTTAGAAGAACTTTGAATGCTGCATAATGCAATAAGATAACTACTAAAAAATAACTTCTAGCTATTATCTTTACTTTTGATAAATTTTATCTTACTTGATTGGCACAAAAGTTATAATGTATACTGATATCAAATTTCTTATGAAAAAGAAGGATACTAAACCTATACTGGTTAGGTGGATACTTTCGTTGTAAAAATTTGATAAGGAAATATTGAATAGAAAGGTGCTGAAAATTAAATTGCTGGTCATCTTTCAAGACTTTTTTTTTTTTGAAGAAATGCAAATTGCATTAAAAGAAGAAATAACTATTACAAACTAGAAAGCAAAAGAAAACCCTTTAAAACTATCATAATGGATATGTGATCCACTAAATTCCATTTTAGATCCATTGAGGTGATGGGGATACCAAATATTGAAACAACCTAAAAAGTTGGTTAGAATCCTAGAGTTCCCAATATATAGAAAATGAAACCTAGTAAAAATCCCACATTTCATCACAACAATTTTAGAAAGGTAGAAAAAACCTATAAGCAAACCAAGCAAATGACAACTTGATTCAAGAAAATAAAAAGAACTGCTAAACCAGCTATCCAAACATCAACCGGGCCCCCATCAACAATCTTAGGGTCCAAAGGGCTCCAATCAAGAGTATAATTCACTGATACATCAACGCAACCAACAATAGCCGCCATGAACGAACCAGTCAACATCGACAAAGCAATAACACCAACTCCCCCCTCAATAGTCCAAGAGTCAGCCTCTTCACAACCAAATTCATATAAACTGAAAATCACCACCACACACATCATACTAGCAAGAAAAAAAACCAGTAGTATTCCAATCTTTCAAGTCTCCAACAAATAAGACTTGTTCTTCAAAGACCAAAATAGTAACCATCTTAAGTCTATATGGAGTAAGCATCTATCTAAAACTAGCACCAACACTTCTATAATAATCCAAAAAATCAACCAACATATGAATAATAGCTTCAATAACTTCGGCTTCACCAGAGCATTTATCCGATCTATTACCCTTGGAAGATCAACTCGAAATCATAAAAATAGCCTCATAACCAGTGCCAAAAGCATCATTAACTCCATGTTTCTTAAAAAAAATTGAAATCCACTTGCACAACAAGAAATCACACACCAAGAAATAAGGATCACTGTATCCATTTCTCCAAGATTCTTGAAGAAAAAAAAACTGCTTAAAGGTTCTTCAAACTGATTCGTCCAATACTGCATCTCATTGCTCAATTGAAGATTTCCAATCCTTAATTGAAAAAGGATCAATAAAACCTTCATAACCAAATCTTGAAGATAAAACCGACCACATCTATAAGATAAAAAGCCACACCAAAATTCCTCGAGTAACAGCCGAATCCACATCAAGAAACTCCTAGGTTCAAGTGTCAAACCCCAAAAAATTCCAGCTCCAAGAACTGACTCAAGGCTATTATATAATCCATATAAAATCAAGTAATAATTACCCTAAAAATTCTCAAGACTTTTCAAAGCAGAACATCCATTCCACAATCCAGCTTCGGCCAAACGATTCCCCATCAGAATCAAAGCCAAAAATGACCCCCAAATAGAAATCTCATCCAAACAAAAACTAAACCCACCATTCAGCAAATGAAAATCCTTCTCAAAGATCACATACAGAATTGTAAACTTACCAACTTCAATCAAGAATCTAACATCTGAATAATAATCATAGAAATTATCCAATTCCGATGGAAGAAGAACCGCAATTCGGCTTAGGTCTTCCAAAAACATCTTGAAATCCATCACCTCTCTACCCAGATTCTTCAAAGAACCTTCGTCGGCCATACCAGGCCGAGAGGGAACCACCGATCTCCAAAGGTCTGCCAAAATCTCCAAGATCGCCTTCTCTTCTCTTCTCTGCTCTCTCCCAAGGAATTATTCTTTTGGAGTAAGGAAAAATTGAAGTATTTTTTTAGAGATAAAAGGACTCAAGAAAGAAGTGTTGCAACTTCAAGAGGAGGAGGCTACGCTGGGGTGGTTGAATGAAGAAAAATTGTGATCTTTCAAGACTTACATTTGAAAGAATATGCATGTATTAAACATGATATAAATGATTTTTTCCCGATGAGTAACTATTTGCTTTAAATTTGAGTAGATTGTCTTTGTATGTTGATCTTGTAAATTTTATTATTAGTGATGTGATTCCATTGATTTACCTTCTACTTAAAATTAAATTTTTTGCATGATGTCCAATGTTACTTTTGGAATGATCCATATTTATTTAAAATTTATTAATGATCAAATCATTAGTAGATGTGTCTCTGAGGATTAAATAGAACCTATGATTATAAAATGCCATGATTGATATTATGGAGGGCATTTTGGAGGATTTAGGACTAGTTTTAAGATTCTTTGATCCATATTTTGTTTGCCTACCTTATCTATAGATGTAAACGAGTATGCTAAAAAGTGTGATCCATGTCAAAGAGTAGGAAACATTACTAGAAGAAATGAAATGCCCTTAAGTTATATTTTGGAAGTAGAGATGTTTGATGTTTGGAAACTAAATTTTATGGGTCCATTTGTGCAGTCCCATGGATGCTAATACATTTTGATTATTCTTTCCTATATATCAAAAAATAATAGGAGTGGTAAACCTTAAAGATGATGCTTAGGTAGTACTTAAATTCTTAAAAGAAAATATTTTTTCTAGATTTGGAATGCTTAGAGTTTAAATTAGTGATGGGGGAAATCACTTCTATAATAAAAGAGTTGAAGAAAATATTAGCTAAATTTGGTATCAAGCGAAGGATTGCAATAGCGTATCATCCCTCAACTAATGGCTAAGCTGAAATTAGTAATGGGAAGATTAAAAGGATTTTGGTGAAATTTGTAAATTCTAATAGGAAAGATTGGGCTATAAAATTGGATGATGTATTGTGGACCTATAGAATTGCTTTTAAAACACCAATTGGAATGTCGACCCTTCGCTTAGTCTTTGGGGAAGTTTATTACCTTCCCTTAGAAATAGAACAAAAGGCATTTTGGGGAGTTAATGTGCTAAATGTTAATATCAAGGAATTAGAAGAAAGTGGCAAATTCAGTTGAACGAGTTAAAGGAATTTAGAAATGAAGCTTATGAAAATGCTAAGATTTTTAAAGATAAAATAAAAATATGGCATGATTGTAAACTCCTTAAGAAAGAATGTGTCCCCAGATAAGAGGTACTACTATTTAATTAAAAATAGATTTTTTTTTTTAGGAAAATTTAAGTCTAGGTGGTCGGGACCATTCACTGTTACTAAACTATTTCTCTATGGGGCGCTAGAAATTTAGAATCAAAAGACCTCACAAAAAAACTAAAGTAAATGCCGATGTGTTAAAGCCTTATTTAGGAGGAGATATAAATTGATTGATGAATATAAATGAGTTGGCTTATCCTAAAAAAAATAACTAGTATCGTCATACTGAAGATTAAAAACTTAGCACTGAGGGAGGCAACCCAAGTATGTTATATAGTGCATATGTTTAGTTTCCTTGCAAAATTAACTTATATCCATTTTTGCTAATTATGTATATTATTTTTTTAGTATAATAATAATTATTATTATGCAGTTAAAATTTTCATTTAAGTAAAATTCCCAACATCACTTAACTGTTGAGATTGTCCTCTCCATAGCACTTACACTTTGATAGCCGAATTAGCCAAATTAAGAATTATTTAAAATTAAGAATAATAAAAACCATAGGTGCTAAATTAAATGAACAAAAGGTAAAAATTCTTAATTTGGAAATCATAACAATCGGCTAAACAAAGTATGCAAGTAAATATTTATTTAGGCTTTCTTGAGGAAAGAAAATAATCAAATACTCAAAATCATTACTGTAGTACTCAAATGTATTTGAAAGAAGAAACTCATAAAAAATAAGCAAATTAAAGAAAGAAAAGAAAAGAAAAATGTGTAATTGATTAAAAAATGGTATATGATTTAGTCATATTCCTAAAAGAACTCTAATACTTAAATCAAATAGGCGAGTGCAAGTAAACTAGTGCATTTGAAGGGTCCCAAATGAATTTCTAATTTAACTAAATGCACAAATATTCTAAATAAAATATTATTCAACTCTAAAATTAATAGTCATCGACTATCTCGAAGTCCCCTCAGAAAACTATAGTATTTCTTCGTTATAGCGTTAACTAGCTGCATAATATATCTGGCAAAAGTGGTGAACTCTGCCTCATACTACATAACTATCATGTTCCCCCAAATCAATTTTAGAAAAGTCTACTACATTTACTATTATATAGAAGGTTATACAAACTAGGATCTAAACACATTTGAGAACTCCTCCCAACTAATAAGAGAATTCAATCTCCCCATAAATATCTTCTCTTACAAGCCCCTCCATCAAAGCTTGACCTCATCATTTAATAAAAATATCTAATGGTACCTTCCAATAGAAGGACATTGTATATTGTCAAATGTCTTCTTTAGACTAGTCTTCTGTTATGCTAAGCTTAACAGTACCCTCAAACCTTAGATGTTTCAATCGAAAAAATATTTATAGATGTTTATCTACATCATCAGATCTCATAGCAGGAATCCTCTTCTATGCCTCACTAATCATCTAGGCTATCATATTAGAAAACTATGAAACTATATTAAAAACACTATTATATATATACAATATATAAGAGCTATCTGACTGCCACTCTGCCTTTTTGTTATATCTAGGTCTTATGAATCCATAGTCACAAAAAATTTATAATTGAACATATATGTACATGAAATAAATAATAATAAACACAAAATATACTTAAAACAACCCCACTTGAGTTACAGATCTTTTCATATAGCTCTATTCTATAATCTTTTCTAAAATTATTACTCTAATACCATAAAATCTTATCATTACCTAACTCGACCAAGACATGTCTTATCATATTGAGCTATGATAGGAAAATCCCAAGATCTAGTTTTGGAATGTTTTAGATCTCTTTTAAAATTTATTTTAAATAAATTACAGACTACATAGATACAAAAAAAATTATATACTTAAAATAAACTCATCCACAAGATTTTTTTCATTTCATCAAAATATATCTACACTATAGTACATGACTATATATAGTTGTTATAGAATAGAATAATAAACTAGCCATGAATATATAAAAATAAAAAAGGGAGTACTTATAAACTCTGTTTAGTCCTGAACTATTAATACACGATCTCCTTCCCTTTACTAGAGCCTAAAACTTAGAACCAAAACCACAATGAGCTACAATAACTTAGTTGGCCATATAAATTGATATAAATGTCTAAATTCTCTTATAAAAGATTTAGCTAAATATTTAAAATTAGTTAAATGCAATCTAATAAATTACTGCACTAAGCAATGTAGTACAAGCATACTAATTATCCAATTATAAAAAAAATAATACTCTCTAGATGAATAAATTACAATTCATATCATAAAGCAATTTATATCATAGTCCTCAAACCCAGATAGGTTCTCAAAGGATTCTGATCTCTTATGACTCACTTTTGTTCTTATAGCATAAATCTCAAAGGATTCTGATCCATTATGACTTTTTTTTGTGCTTATAACACTAGAACATGCCCGTACGCACTAAAATACGACTTATAATTATCATCACATGCATTATAAACATCAAAATATTCCCTGATACATATAGAATCTCAAAAGAATATGATCCCTTATGACTCGCAGTAGATATAATTTATTACAGAAGCATATTTTTTATCATATTATAGTAGTTAAAGTATAATTGAGCATGTCTCAGAATTACATAATTTTTTTTTCTAACAGTTGGTAATAGAAAATTAAACTAAGCAAAAATATATAATTTTAAAAAATAGTTAAATTACTAGGGATTTTATAAAATAATATTTTAAGTCTTTTATTATATTACAACACTATTTTTTAGAGTTTGGATAATTTTTATTTAAGAAAAACCATTAAAATTCTTAAACCCTTTATAAAAATTTTAGAAAATACTTAAAATATTTGTATTCTCATTCTCTATAACATATAAAAAGTAACAGATTTATTTGCTAATGCAAAGTTATCCATATTTTTTGCTAATAGAAATATAAATTTAATAAAAAAATAGATAAAAACATTAAATTTTTAAAAATTGAGATAGGCATAATGTGACATATCTGGATCTGGACAACTTTCTAAATTGGGTTAATGGCTAAAAATGACCCAAAGCAGCTAAAACATCCTCCTCTTCCTCTCCAAATCCTCTTCTTGCAGGTTCTTTCAATCGGGTCAAAATATGTGAATCCAAATTCCAAACCTGTAGGTATCACATTTGTCATTGACTACCATTACTTAACTACTATCCTCTAACCATCATCACCTAGATATGATAATCAGAACTTAATTGCTTGAATCTAGTTTGACCTTTATTGTTGGACTAAAATTCTTTGACCACTATCATTTATCTACATATCTCTTACCTTTATTGCCTGACTATTATATATCAATCACCATCACCTAAGTATAACTACCATCACTTGAATATAATCCTTTGACCACCTTTTCTTTACTATATTCCTTTAACCATTATTATCATATTATAGTCTTCTGACCACTATTACTTGACTACAAGTATTTAACCACCACTGCTCAAATGTAATCCTTAGATTTCCATCACCTGACTTTAATCCTCTGGTCATCATAGCCCAACAATGATTCTTTGACCTATGTGACCCAACTACTATCCTCTGACAACCCTCTCTAAAATATGATCCTTTGAACTTCATAGTCCCACTATAATTTCCAATCTTCTTCACTTGACAATGACCTTGAAACCTCCATTTCCCTACTATGGTCCTCTGAGTAGAGGTGTAAGTGAGTCAAGCCAATTAGCAAGCTGACTTGAGCTTAACTTATTAATGAGCTCATAAGTTTGAGCTTAAGCCTCTACTCCATCTCATATATTAAATAAGCTCAAGTTTAGCTTGACACAACCTATATACTCACTGAGTTCCTTAATTAACTTAAAATAAATTTTAAAATTAATTTTAATTTGTAATAAATAATATATTTTTAATATTTTTAATTAATTTTATAATAAAATGAAATTCAAAAAAATAAAAAAATAAAATTAAGAAATTGAGCTCAATAGTCAAGTCAAGCTCAAGCTTTCCAAATGAGCTTTAGCCTTCAAATTATTTAATGAGCTAGGTTTGAGTCAAGCTTAAGCTCAAAATCAATAAGAAATATATAAGATTAGCTCAATTTGGTAGATACTTCACTCGACTTGTTTATACCCCTACCTCCAACCATTATCACTCAACTGTGATACTTAGACCTTTGTAACACAATTGGAATTCTCAGACCAATGTCACCTAGCTATGGTCCTCCAACCATCGTCATTCTTTTTCCATAGTGGTCCAACTATGTTCCGTCGACCTGTATTGTTCAACTTAGCCACACTAACTTCTATTATCTAACTACACTCTTCCTAGTATCTTCACATATATTTTATTTTTTAATCGATTATTGTCCCACACCTCTATCCCCTCACTAAAGGAAAATGGCTTGTTACTGGTGGACAAAATTTGCTGGTTTCAATGAAAATCCACCAAAAAATTGTCTCTTTCAGCAAATTACCAACAAAAATTCTTCCGACGATAATTCGTGTGTCAGAATATCTAAATCGATGAAATTTTTTTGTTGAAATTATTTCTAGAAGCATTTCTAATACAATTCCAATTAAAAAGATATTTATATGTTGACCTTCTTTGATGGATTTCAATATTTAATCTGCTAGTATTTTTGATAGAAAACTTGTGTTGGAAGTGCCGACGGATAATCCGCCACCCTGATCTGCCACACTACTACAGATGGATAGGACTGGTGGATTATCCGCCAAAAATATCAGCATAAAAGTGCACCATAAATACAAACCCATTTTTGTTGTTTTGTATTTCTGGTGGATTTTTTTACGGAATATATGCCGAAGACCTGTAGCATAAACAAAAAAATGACATTCCAGCTTATGAAACTGATTTCTACAATACAACCTGCATACAAAAGTTCCAATACTATATACATTTAAACATAAACCACTAATCAAAGACATCACGAAATATTGAACATAAGCATAAAAAAAAAATAAGAAGAAATAAATCTAATTATAAATGTCAAAAAATAGATAAGTGCAATTATCCAATAAATAAAAAAGTACATATGTTTAAAAATAAATAAGTACAAATATCAAGAAAAAAATACACAACATCTAATCTGAATCAATCTCCTCATCTTCTAAAGTTGCATTCTATCCACTTAAATGTTCCATCATTTTTTGCATTTTATTCAACAATTGAGTTTATTGTATCTGTATCTGTTGTTGCATATGCATTTGCTAGTTAGCTTGTGCTTTCCTGACATGCTCTAGCTCAACTATAAGGGCAGGTACTTTTAGGCTATATAAGGACTCCTAGGTACTTACTAAGAAGCTAGAGCCACTAGATGTATGCCCCTCATATGCATAGGCTTACAAGACTAAGCCATAAACCCTACCATGTTGTATTCCTCCTACATCTCTAGACCAAATATGGTATTAGAATATTCTGTTGATCTGCTAAAAGAAACTTCACCTGCTACAGCTTAGCTCTCTAGAAGCCAGGTATACTCCTCCTGTAAAAGTTAATAAACATTTATATGATTTGGACATAACATAAAAATAGTAAAATTATATACTTACATAGGCTTTCCCCGCTCGCCCATCAACCCATTTGCTGATCCTCCTGCCACCTATGGGTATGACTATGCAATTCAAAAGAGGTTGGTTATCTACCTAGCACCTCTTTCATATACTAACATTAGTATTCATATTAAAATAAATTATTAAAATATTTTAAAATTCCTTACCAAATATTACATGTGCTCAATATATAGAACTGAACCCCCAATATAAAGTGAGCTACCAAAGCCCCCAACATTAGAAGCACTGTTCTATCTATTTTGATCCCTCCTCCTTGTATACTCTAGGCTAGCTCAAGCATTATTCAACTCAGCCGATACACTCTCACCAATCTAGAGTGATCGTTTGCCTGAATTTTTAATGTTAGTAAACATGTATCACATGTAAGTTGACCAATGCTTCTCAAAATATTTTCTGATTTTATCATTGTACTGAGACAACTAATAAAAATATTTCTGAATTTACAAACATAAAATATTTTGTTAAGTGAGAAAAATATATATAATACAAAATATATTTATATAATAATTAATCTTAAACTCTCTAAATTATATGTCCCACACTTCTTTTTGAACTTTCATCCAAGAAATATAAGAAGCATCATACCTTCTCTGTATTATGTCCCGTATTTTATGCGTTGATTATTTTGACAGGTGAAACCTGCATGCATTGATTATTTTGACAGGCGAAACCTGCAAAAATAATATTAGGTGAGAAAGCTTTTTATTTAAATTTAATTGAATGTTAATAATTTAATAAGTACGTACGTATCACAGTCAGGTTTAATCAATATGCGACCCTTTATCGCTTGCTCTACTGTAGCTGGGGTGGAAGGTCCACCTATAGTGGGTTGAGGGGGTGGTGGGGGATAGTATGACGAGACATATGATGGATATGGATAAGTAGGAGGGCCACCATGACAAGATGGGAGTGGGTAATAAGGGTAGAAGGGTGTATTATGTGTGACATTTGACAAAGGAAAGCAAGGATCTGGTAAGTAGAACTATGGGCTACTAGCTGTAGAAGTAGCTAAAAGCTGGCTAGGCTGACTTTAACTAACAAGCTGAGATGAAGAGATCACTTCAATACATATAATCATGCTGGGTGGGCCACCAATCGTCTTCTTATTGTTCCTACTAAAAATATTTTTAATCAATCCTCTATGACGCTCATTACTTGAAGCCATCTTCAAATAAAATTAAGAAATATTAGTAACATAAATTATAATAAAAATTTAATATAAAATAGTGCAACAATTAAATAAATGAATTAAAGTAACAATAAAATAAATAAATTAACTAATATCATGTTGTTTAAATAAATCATATTGTTAATCTAAATTATTGATTCATCATTGATTGTCAAAAATTATTTACCTTATGTTAATTCACTTTTATATGATGAAATATCTGCACCACTATCAAATTTGTCATGACTTTCCTCTAAGTTTAAATCTACTTCCTCTAATTGCAACTCACTTTTAGTAGTATCAATTTGATCATCCACATCGTTAGAAATTTTTGCAAATTTGGACCCATCTACAGTGATTTTGATGATAACAAACATTATTGTTTCTTTACAACTGCTGTTCTTGAATATCTATTTTGTTTGCTTTGCTCTCTAACTTTTTAGGTCCACAAGTTCACTTGCAATGCCAATCTACTCAAGATCGGGTAGACAATGGTTGAGTTTATCTGTATTTAAATTTCATTATACTTTTTACCTTTTCTTGAGTCATGTCATATATCTGGTGGACCCTAAGCTAAGTAACCTTGCACACACACACACACACTCAGGGGGAGTGATTTAGTGAGTTAGAGAAATTTCTAGTTTTTGACCTAATCATATAGGATGATTTCAAATCGTACTAGAAGATCATTTAAAAAATGAAAACCTTAATTATGGCATCCATGGTAATTAAGAGTGATTAAACTAATCATACTCTACGATCTATATCATACAGAATGATCCATTTAAATTATAAAAAATAGCTGCAATCATAATATATGTAAAATTTTAATTTTCAATTTTTGTTTTAATCATGCAGGATGATGTGCATCATCCTGGAAGATTTATGATAATCATGCCTAAATTAATCTTATAACTAAGAGACTAATTATGGTCAAATTGATCAATTATACTATATAGGTTGATTTACTTAGATCGTACTGGATGATCTATGATATTTCATAGTATGATTCCCTATAATCCAATATTAAAACCATAATATTCTTTTAATCATCCAAGAGATTATATTGAACATCATGAGAGGGTTGTAGGATTATATATAGATTATTACCCCTCATCCCATGTCTTACTAGACAATCAATATAGTATCTTAAACTAATCATCCCAAACGATTGTAGAATCGTATAGGATAATCTGTAGAAATAGTTGTACTTATTATACAGGGCAAAGCTGATCATCCTAACTAAAAGGGTGATTTTGTACTAATTGTCCTGGACAATCTATCAATTGTACTAGATAATCTTTGATGGCAAGTTAAAAATTATGGTTTTTTTAGGCTCTCTATTTAAGCTCTCTCATTATCACATGACAAAATCTTTTTCTATAGAGGAGATCTCAAAGAGAGCTTAGGGAAGGAAGAGGGAGAGCTTGGGAGAGAGAGAGAGAGAGATCCTTGCGAGGGAGAGTTATGAGGTATTTACAAAGGTTACTCCAAGCAAGGTGTTCATCATCTTCTTCAAGTTACTTCTTTAGTTCCTTGGTGGCTTCAGAGGAGATCTTCATCAGCATTAGATCAAAGTTCTTTGCCTCACTAAGTGGGTAAAAAGGATTCCAAGATTCTCTACCTACTCCTGAAGGGAGTAAAAGGATTCCCAGGTTCTCTGCCTTCACCAGGTGGGTGAAAAAGGATTTCCAGGTTCTTTATCTATTCCGGGAGGGAGTAAAAGGATTCAAGGTTCTCTGCCTCACTAATCGATACAAAGATTTTGTAAGGGCTTCTCCACCTTATTGTGGGAGAAAAAATGAGATTCACTTCTATTTAGTGCAATACTTGAAGAGGGAGTCTCCAAGGAGTTGATGTAGGTCAGGTTGACCAAACCTCTATAAATTTTGGTGTGTTTTTTATATTTATTTTTTTCACATTTTAATTTCTGCACTATTTAGTAATTTGATATGTATTTGAAATATCTGATTTTTATTATTATAAAATTAGTTCTACTTAAACATCAAGGGGGTTTAACTTTTTATTTGTTAAGTAAATATTTTAAAATAATCAATTCACCTCCCTCTTAGTTAGCCTCAGGACTAGTTCTTTAAGGTTTAATAACTCTCCCAAACTTTTATGTGGTATCAGAGTGTGATTCATAAATTAAGTTCTAGAAAAGTTTTGAAAAAAGATCAATGGTTAACTTTGGAAATATAAGCACCCCGGAAGGGTATTCAATTACTAGACCACCTCTTTTTTATTCATTTTAATTTTTATAAAACTTGCATGTCCATATTTTTACAATCAATTAATTATTGTATATCGATTCTAGTTCAGGATGGTTATTATGCACCCTCTAGATTATAATGGTATTAAAATTGAAATTATTTTTTCTAAATGGACTACTGATGATAAATATTTAACACAACTGAATGCCAAATGTCTAAATTATTTTTTTCATGCATTAAAATATAATGATTTTATGCGTGTTTTAACTTATTCAACTGGTAAATAAAATAGGGACAAACTTTGTATTACTTTTGAAGGAAGAAAGAAAGTTAAATAATATAGGATGAACATTCTTCTTCATGATTCTAAACTCTTTCGTATGAAATATAGAGAATCAATTTCTAAAATATATACTATGTTTACTTAGATTGTTACATCCCTACAAGCCTTAGGAAAAGAGCATACAAATTATGAGCAAGTTAATAAAATTATTCATTTCTTACCTTCTTCTTATGATGAAAAATAACTGACATTATTGAATCTAAAGATCTAAATGTTTATTCCATTGATAACTTACTTGGGTCACTCATTACTTACGAGCAAGAAGTGAGTCAAAGGTAGATTGATGCAGGTGAGAAGAAAAAAGAGAAAATTGTAGCCTTAAAGGCTAATGAGTTTGACAATGACTCCTCTGAACTTGAAGATGATGCCATTACACGGATGACTAGGCAATTTAAAAAAAAAAGCAGAAATGTCGTCAGTAATGGAATGAAGGTAAGAATAATAAGAATTTTAAAATTTGTTATGATGTTATATGTTTTGAATCCAGGAAGCCGGGACACCTAAAGTATGATTTCCTAACTCTTAAAGCTCACCAAAGCAAGGATAAGAGTGATGAAAAAGCTAAATTCAAGAAGGGAAAGTAATTGATTTAGAAGGCTTTCTAGGTAGTATGCTTCAGATTCATGTGAAATTAAAGCTAAGGAGAAGGTAACTAACTTGTGCTTAATGGGGAATGATCATCTTGATCATTTTGATTAAGAGAAGGTATGTAATCTTACCTATGATAAAATATTTAATATTTTTGAAAAAAATATATTGCATATAGGAAGCTTAAAAAGTCAGATGCCAGCCTTAAATCTGATTTTTTTATTCTGCAAAAAGAGCATAAATGGTTAAAAAAAGTTCATTCCACTCTGGATAGAAATCACATGGCTTTGTTAGAAGAATTTTTCATTTTAAACACGAAGCATTTTGAATTAATTGAGCTATATGAACCCTTAAAAATATCATATGTTGAATTAGAAGCTGTATACAAGAAATTAGAAACTCTTGCATCTGAATTAAATAATAGGGAGCATGCATTGAAAGTAGAAAATTTAATTCTTAAAGTGCAAACCAATTTTTATAAATTAAAGTAAATACTTTAAAAAAAATAAAAAATCACATTCAATTAAAGAGTTTTATAATCTATCACATCAGAATGCATGACTAAAACCTACAAAATAGCACCATAACTTAAATAGATTAGTAAATTATTTTTCTGGTTTTAGATGTTTTTCTTTTGGCATACTAGGACATATTTCCTACACTTACATCATTCACTTTAGAACACATTTGGTGTGGAGACCAAAAGTTCAAAATTCATACTATAGTATGCATACATTTCATTCTTCATTCCATAAGATGGGAGCCAAATATGTTTGAGTTTTCAAATATAACATCTAATGATTTTATAGGGGCGCTCTCATAAAAGGCATCGTGAGAGCATGTGATACCTAGATAATGGATGTTCAAGGTAAATGACTAGAGATACTGATTAATTTATTTCACTAGAGGTCAGGGCAGGAGGCAAGGTAACAATTGAAGATAACACCACTATGAGAGTTGTTAGATCAGGTATAATTGATAACTCCAAGAATTTCATTATTGAAAATGTTTTACTTGAAGTTGGCTTAAAACATAACCTACTTAGCATAAGCTAGCATTGTAATAAAGGATTTAGCATTAAGTTTTTGTCTACCAGCTACATTATGAAAGTGCTCTGTTGGCACTTGAAAGTTTGTTAGGGATGTTAAGCTCTTATGAACTAGTCCCAAGGCTAACCAAGAGAGAGGTGAATTGGTATTTTAAAAAAAATCTTTCACAATAAAAAACACAAACCAAGATTCACCATAGAAATCAAAGTGCAGAAATTAAATGCTGAAATAATAAAGGAAAGAACACACCAGATTTATAGTGGTTTGATCAAACCTTGACCTATGTCCACTCCTCGGAGGCACCCTCCGAGTATTGCACTAAACTCAGTATCTCTCCTTTATCCCCCACAGTTAGGCGGAGAAGCCCTTACAAAATCACTTCCACCTTCCCCGGTGCGACGGAGTAGCTGGGTCCTTTGACACCAAGGAGATCTTCTTCTTTCCAGAACATCCCTCAAGACAAGCTTTGAATCTGATGGTACTAAGGTGCAAGCTCGTCTGAGCAACCGTGTGGAATCCCCCTCCACACTCCCTTGAAATTCGCTCCAAGGATCTTCTGCCTCTCTCAAACTCTACCCTTTCCTCTCTCCTTTTCAAGCTTTCTCTTCAAGTTCCCTCCAAAAAAAAGAAGCTATAATGGCTGCCAAAGAAACTTACTAAGTGTCTTTTCAAAGCTTAAATAAAAGAGCTCAAAATGAGCTCATTAATTACAACTTTTCGAGTTTATCGTCTAGGCTGATATATATATCGTCCTGCTGATTAGTATAAACTAAGCCCAATCAGCTAGAATGATTTGGGACGATCAGAAGAAATTTATTCATATCATCCAAGATGATAATATATCGTCCTGGCTGATCAGTATAAATCATGTAATATCGTCCTGAACATCGTCCTGAATAAGAGCTATCTGAAGTCCAATTGTCAAGTGGATCGTCCTGTCTGATCCTGTGATTGTCCAAGATGATGTGATCGTGTAATCAAATCTTAATTACATTCCTTAAATACCAGATTAATTTAGGAAAAAATGTGCTAGATCGGCCAAGCCGATGTCCAAGATGATGCTCGAGATAATATTAAAAAATAAGTAATACCTAAATAGATATGGCGGCTGATTCTTTCTGATTTGAGCCTATCATCATGGCTGATACAAAATTGTTCAAGATGATATGCCTAATGATAACTGCCTTAATAAGGATGGCCTGATTAGGGTTTTTATTTTAGAATCAATCATCCAAACCAATATAAATATTGTCCCAGACGATGTTACCAAAAACAATAAACTCTAAGTGTTGAAACTTGTTCAATATGAATTAGGTTGTTAAACCTACGCTTATGTCCTAGCGGCTAACCAAGAGGGGGGTGAATTGGTAATTAAAATTTTTTACCCTCTTTTAAAATTTTATATCAAAAATTTACTTTAATGAATTTTTTAGAAAAAGATTTTTCAACCACAAGTTAAACAGTAAAAAAAAAGGCAGCGGAAAATAAAAACACACAAGATTTATAGTGGTTCAGTCAAACACGACCTACATCCACTCCCCGGAGGCACACTCCGAGTATTACACTAATACCACTAGTGACTCTCCTTTTGCACCCACAACAAGGCGGAGAAGCCATTACAAAATTCTCTTCCATGGGACTGCGCAAATGAACCCATGGTTCGGTCAAGCCTTAGATCTTTTCAAAATCAAAGATTATCTCAAATGACAATGAGAGAGATTAAATAAGACAAATTAGTTGAAATGAATAGTCAAAATATATATCATATTTTTAAATCAATTAAAAAAATTCTATTTTCCCAATCTCTTGGACTTCTACTGGTTTTGATGTATTCAAACAATCAATGAAAATCCTAAAAACATTAATTTTTAGATCAAATTTATAAGTAAGAAATGAATAAATAAGCTAAGTCATACTTACTCGAGATATAGCTCAACATTATCATAGTTAAGCAAGACATATAATGTTATAACTCTCATCTCTTTATCAGTCAAATAGCACACAGTGCTAGCACCTGCGGGTTCATCACTTTTGTTGAATACATATAAGTTTGAGAATTTTCCCACATTTTGAGGTACAATATTGCTTCTTTTTATGACTCTAATTTCAAAGTAATATGAGCAATATTAGATTATCTTGTATATTAAATATGCTTTACATATTGAGCCTTCCGAATGTGCTTTATTCTTAATAGTCTTCTTAAGTTTATTTAAATACATCTTAAAAGGATACATCCACCGATACTAAATAGGTCCACTGACTATAACCTCATATGGTAAATGTATGGTAGATGCTCCATAGATTAAAAAAAAACTAGATGAAATATCTTCTCAAATTTGCATAAAATGAAAGGGATATACTACTCCATAAGAATTAGGTGCTATTCATTTAGTTTTAAAGAGCATAAATCCTTAAAGAAGATATTTAACTTGATAAAGGGCTTTAAAATTTGATCTGGCAGATAACTAAATGCAATTGGTAGTAGACATTGCATAAAGATATAACAATCATGACTTTTTAATCCAAACAATCTCCCAGATCTCAAGTTAACACATCAACTTAGATTTAAAAAATATCCATGAGGTACTCATAGAATATTCACCCATTCAAAAATTGCTTGTTTCTGGTCTAAAGTCAAGGTGAAAGGAGATTTTTATTTGAGAAGTTTACCATTCCACTATCATTCAATTCTAAAACTTTTATCTTATAAATCTAGTTTAAGTCCATCCTTGCTTTTATATTATCTTTAGATCTATCTTTAAAGTCCATGACTATGTTGAATATGTTATCAAAAATATTTTTTTTCTATATATATCACGTACAAGTTATGAATGGTCAAGTTTGTCCTCCAAAATGATAATGACCAAAATATTTTTTTTTGGTCCAATTGTAGTTAGCATCATATCCTGGCAATGTGTAAACAACTAGTGTTGGAGAATCCACTATTGTGAGCATGGACCAAATATTTCTTCACTATTAATCTAGGATAAGGCTGTGTCATCACTATTTTATTTTTAGCAAAGACATCCTTATTTTGCCTAAAAGGACGACCTATAGGTAAATACATGTGGTGAAAACTGAACCAATTGTTCTTCCCTCCATGCTTTAAAGTGAATGACTTTGTATATTTCATACAATATAAACAAGCTTATTTGCTAGAAGTGTTCCAACCTGAGAGCATACCATATACAGGAAAGTCACCAATTATTCAAATTAATGCTGCCCTCATTATGAAGTTTTATTTAGTGGAGATATCATATGAAGTTACTCCCTTTTCCTTTAATAATTTTAAATCATCAATTAACAGTTGTAAGAATTCATCGATCTTTTCTTTTGGTTTATATGGCCCTGGAATGATAAGCATAAAAAATATGTAAGGAGTAGTCATGCATAACTTTGGAGGAAGATTATTTGGGGTGAGTATCACGGGCAAGCATGAGTAAGGTTAAGCAGACTAGCTAAATAGAGTAAAACCATCTATGCATAAACCAAATCTTACATTTCTTAATTCTGTAGCAAAGGTGGGATGTGTATGATCAAAGTGTTTCCTGGCCTTTGCTTCTAACAGATGTGCAATAACACCTTCTTACGAGATGTGTTAATTATGTCATCTCATATGTATAGTAGATCTCATGGATGCATATGAATATTATAGTTTAGGAATTATGGGTAAGTAAAACATCCTACTGACTATTACTTCTTTTAGCTTTCTTTTTGTCATAAATTTTGGTTTAAATCTTGGTGTATTGCAGTAAAGACATGTAATCTTTGATTGATCATTTTTATACTATAACATATATCCTTTAATCCAATAATGTATTTTTGTGTATGTAAAACCAAGTTTGAAAACTAACTTCTTAGTCCTATATAAATCTATAGAAATTATGTTATATGTCGGGATGGGTTTCTTAAGTAGGCCAATGAAAAAATAAAACATTCATGGGGTACATTATATTCAGCGTTGATCCTTAACATCTTAATAATAACGGATAACATTGAGTGAGTGGAACACCCCTTCCAAATTAGTGATTGGGAAGCATGCAACAAATCATAAAAATGTTGTGCCTCATTATTAGGTGACTCTTCTACGTATTTTTCAAATTATGCTCCTATTGCATCATGAACTAATTCCTCAAAAATAGGTCGAATATTTTTCGTCCTCTTGCTATATTAGAACTTATAGACAGGCCACATCAAGAATCAAAATGTGGCTCATAATCACCATGAGAAGTGCAATACCAATATTCTGGTATGAACCCTCTACAGTATAGATCAATAGTTACATCATATGGGCTTTGGTGCACTTGATTTTTATATTTAGAATATGGGCATCAAAACTTTCCATCTGAGAAGAAGCTGGGAAGTTGATAAGCTATATGAATGAAAAATTTCACCCCTTGAGTGAAATTATATGTTAATGTCTTTCATCCTTGTGCCAATCAGTTATACATCTAACTTTATATATATATATATATATATATATATATATATATCCATAATATAGTGTGCATATAATATGAATATGTTAGATATATTTGTAACATTTATTGAAAGAAAATAGATAGATTTTAATTTCATATAGGTCCCCTATTAATGAAAAATCTATCAGCCTCCATTTAGGGGAAACACAAAGAGTCTCAGCCTGCCCTGAAGGCCATCATTTTATGTGACCAAACAATCTAAGGCAACTCTCTAATCATATCTTCCATTGGAGCTACTCCAACCTTTTCACATGTATGCTTATTTCGTATCTTGTCTATAAGGGTAAATCCACTCATCCACCTAAGCATCCTCATCTTTGCAACTCTTAACTTAACATTATGCTTCTCTTTTAATAGACAATATTCTACACCATAAAGCATTACAGGTCTCACCAACATCTTATATAATTTTCCCTTAAGTTTGAAGGGGACTTTTTAATCACGCAACAAACCCAATGCATTTCTCCACTTCAACCATACAACTTGAATTCTACTAATAATATCCCCATCTATTTCACCATAAATAGAACAAAGATATAAAAAATGTGTACTTTTATTAATGAGTTTATCGTCCAAAGTCACAATCCCTCAACTAGGTCTATTACTACTAAAATTATACTCTATATATTAAGTTTTAGATCTACTAATTCGAAAACATATAGACTTTAAGATTGACCTACATAATTCAAGTTTACCGTTAACTCTCTCTTTAGTCTTATCAACAAGAAGAATATTATTAGCAAAAAGCATACACCAATGAACATTCTATTGTAAATGTCTAGTGAGAACATCCATAACTAAAGCAAAAATATATTATTCTCAACTACAAATATAAACATCAAATCCCTTTCTAGACTCATCAACAAGAAGAATATCTTCAATAAAATGCATACACAAAGAAAAAAGATATTGCCGGCAAACTTTTGCAATGGACGGAATGGAAGGGTGAACTTCAACAATGGATGGCGGCAAATGTAGGCAAGGTTGACGGTGAACATTAACGAGGGACCGGTTGTAATGGCGATAGTGTTTGGGATAGCTCTCAGGCACGAGTGGAGCAAAGAAAATTGAAGATTAAAAATGAAAAGAAAGACCACAGAGCAGTCAAAATAGGCTCTTTTTATTGGATGTTCTAACGGATTCTCTGCCGATAATGTTACCTATAGATAATACCCAGGAAATTTTTTGTTGAGTTTAAGCAGGCCGGCAAAATTTATGCCGATTATTTCACTGGTAATTTCTAGCAGAAATTGCACTAAAATATAAAATATACTTGTGAAAAAATCGATAAAATATACGACGGTATCATCACGCCAGAATTTACATCGATAATTCTGCTGTAAAGTTACTTGCATGTATTCCGCTAATTACTCCACCACTTTTTCTAGTGCATACATGTCCAACAAAAAGTGACAGTAATGGTAGATTTTCCTGTAGTGCCTAATTATAGTTATCTAAGCAAATTCACCTAGCTACGACCTATTGCCCTGTAATCTTCTAACCATTTTCACCTGGCTACATCAATGTTCGCTAACTTCATTAACTATAAATGTGAATAATTTTAATGCATGTTAACATTTATAAGGTGAATGCATGCCATTTACACTTACTTTATGTCCCTATATTAGCACTAAGATTTATGTTAGACTTCTTGATCCATGGTATCCTCTTCTCAAAAAAGTATAGTTAAATAGATATATAAATGATCTATTAAAGATATCAAATGTGGAACAAGGCTCTTCTAACTTGAACTGCATAAAATGTTCTAAATATAATTTGTTTACTGTAGTGAATCATTGCCTTCCTCCCTGTCTACAATCCTTAGCCACTATTGTTAGATAATGGCCCTCTAATAACTATCATTTGAATATCTTCTTCCAACTATTATCCCTGATGATACTTTTCTTAATACCGTTGCCTAATTATGATACTCCAACTTCTAATATATCACCAATTCTAGGCTACAGTCTTCTAACAAACTATGATCCTCTATCCATCATCACTCAAATACGATCCTCTAAGCACCATCACATAACTACAATACTTTAACCACCTTGGCCTGACTACAGTCCTTCAATAATGTGGCTTGACTATAAACCTCCAAAATTCATCAGTCCTCTATGATCATTTGACCACCCACAACTGACTACGATCCTCCAACCACTATAAAATGATTATAATCCTTTGACCTCTTTCGTCCTACTAATATCCTCTATTTATCATCAATTAACTATGGTGTTCTGATCACCATAATCGAACTACAATCCTCTCACAACTATGGCCCTTTGACCATCATTGCTTGACTATAATCCTTTGGTCATCATCGTTTGACTACTGTCCTATTACCATCATCATTGGAATACAGTCCTTTGACTACCATCACTCAAATATATACCTTGTGATCTTCTCTTTACCGAATACAATCTCTGGTATCTCATATAATTATTTTATTCCTCTCTTATCGATATGTGTGATTGATCTTCATACAAATTCTTAGCTAATAAACTTTTTCTCTCTCTTTAATCTCAAATGTTCTGATATACTATACAGTTTCTTTTAAACAAATAGATTGATATTAATCCATTTTCTTTTATACTTTCATTTTTTTAAATTTCTTCAAACCAAATGAAGCATAAATATATTTTAGTTCATAACCCTAGCAAATTGATTTCTTAACTTTGAATATGTTTTGGAAAACTAAGAAGATTAACTCATCCTCAAAAAATTATCTTGATCAGACATAAATCTCGAAGAAAAGTTAAGTTGCAAACTTTCAAAATTAAAATTGGGACTATCTAAACACTAATTTTAGCAAAATTATAGTTGAACTTAATGTCTTAAAATACAAACCCAACGACACCAAATTCGACTCAATTCGAGCCTAAATGGATCCAAATCAAGGACCCAAAGCGATGTTGGAAGATTTAAACCACAATTTAGATTATCAAAAAGTATCCAAACATGACATACTTATAGTCTAATCGAGAGTCTCAATCAGCCAAATCAAACGAGCCCAAGATTGTAAAATTCCAACATCATTAAGACCTTTAATTGCCTAGCAAGTGGTTCATGAACAAGGGATTCAACATCGGCCATCCATCCAAACCACTCCCGATTTACCATTGATCCTCCTCCTATTTACAGGCCATGTCACTCTAGGAAATCTATAAATAGGCCCCTCTTTCCTCTTGAAAAGGGACCCCTAAGCCTAAGGAGGAAAAAGAGAGATTAGAGATCGCTCTTGCCTCCTTACCTCCTCGACCACCACCAGAGTTCCACTGGACCTCCACCTGACGCCCTGAGCTCCACTAGACCACCACCTAATGTCTGTAGTTCCGCGGGACCATCACCTGACACCTTGAGCTCCATTGGATAACCACCTAATGAACGAAGTTTTGCAGGACCACCAATTGATGTCGTAAGTTCTATTATAACACCACATGATGCCCTAAGCTCAATAGGACCACCACTTGACTCCAAGAGTTCCACTAGATGACCAATTAACACCTGGAGTTCCACGAGACCAACACATAAAGTCCTAAGCTCCATAAGACCACCACTTAATGCTTGGAGTTTTACAAGACCACTGCCTGATGCCTAGAGTTCTACCAGACCATCTCCTAATGCCCGGAGTTCTCTCGGGCCATCACTTGATGCCCGAAGTTTTGTCGTACCAACATTAGACTACCAACAAACACCTAAATTTCTAAGTAACTCCAAACTTCTAACATACCACCAAGTGACGCCATATTTTCATCCCTATTTATCACTAGATTTCAACCATACGGTTGGCATTTATAATCTGATTGTCCTTAGGGACTAGTTAGCCCACTATAATCTACTTGAATTCTAGTGGAATCTTTTTTAACTGGGCTAGATCCCATGTTTTTTCCGATCCCATGTTTTTTCCCCATTACATGGTTTTCCATGTAAAAATCTTAAATTCTATGTGTGTGAGTTGGATATTCGTACAATACTAAAATGTAGGATTATAACTCAATTGCTGTGTATATTCTAGCTTGCAATAATAATAATCTCTATAACTTATTCACATTCTTCATCTTTATTGCATCTCTGTGCATGTCATACATTCTTCTTCATATGTCTATGATTAGTTTATCTAGCTGCTTCATATTGCCTGTAAGCCAAGTATTATATATATCCTTTTTAGACTTCCATCTCCAAATAGCACAACCATGTGTTATTGGCTTTCCCTTTAGCTATTATTTTAATGATCTTGAGTTCATGTTATTATATGCATATTTTTTTTTTAATTTTTATGAAAAAAAAACACTTAGAAAGTTACAAAATTTTTTAAAAAATTCCATGCTTCTGATAATTGAACTAAGAGGTTTTACTCCCCTCATTAAGAGAGTGGTACCAAAATGCCTACTGCATGGTGTTAGGGTTTGATCTACTCCTGTGTGACTCTTTGCTCTCCCGCGCCTCCCTGCAGCCCTTTCACCACCCTGGGGTGGACTCTGATTTGGATGTCCTTCTTAAGTTTTCCTCCACTAAACCCTCATCCTCTTCTATTTTGGACTAGAAGATCCTCTTGGCTTCTCAAGACCAAGCCTCCAATAAGTTCACCTCCTCGCTTTTGCAAGTTCCCACCGAAAATGCCACGGTTCATTTTACATAAGCTCAATTTAAAGTTGGAGCTCTTGAGTGGTCTCTTTCCCTAGTCGGTTATTCTATTGGCCGTAGACCCTACTATGAATCCCTCCTCTCCACCATCAAATGTATCTGGTCTCTTAAGGGATCTCTCTCCCTCTTAACACTTGATGACGGTTTCTTCCTCCTCAAGTTTACGGTAGCAGAGGACTATGAAATGGTATGGTCAATTTGGCCTTTGTTCTTCTTTGTCAAGGCTTTCATCTTTCAGAAATGGACTACGTATTTCATTTCAATTCATGAAGAGTTCCCCAACATCCCAATCTGGATCAAGATTAAAAACCTACCTCTTTCCTGCTGGACACCAGAAGGGATCTCCAAATCACAAGTTGCATAGGAATGCCTTTGGCAATTAAAGCTTTAACTATGGCAAAAATAAGGCTCACCTTTGCTAGAGTTTGTGTTCAGGTGAATGCTTCCTCGCCCTTCTCTGCTTATTGTTCTTTATGACTGGAAGCCCATTCCATGTACACATTGTGGATCCATCAGTCATCCTTCCACCACCTACCCCAAAAATCCCACTCCTCTTGCTCAACTACATACCCATCCCCGTGGCCATAGCACCAGTCGCAAACCCTGCTTTACTCCTTTGGCCTGCCTTTTGATCCCAAAACCACATTTCCCCTCTACCTCACATACCAATCCCTCTCCTCAGGATTATCCTCCTCCACCACCTTATCAACCTCCTCTAACATCTAGCCATACAATTATCCCAAATCTTAATTCCCCTTCTATTGATTTACCTCCCTCCTCTTCGGACTTTATATCTGAGAATCTCCCACCTACTTCTTATAACCCTTTTCCCCAAAGTTCTATCCTAACCACCAAAAACCCATTTTCTGCCATTTCTGACCAACATGAAAGCCCAATCTCCTCCTCTAATAAACCTTATGACCTGGAAACCATGAACACCATTAATACTTGTAATGAACAAACTCAAAATAAGCATGCTTAGGATTTGATTTCATGTCAGCAGATTTTGGGGCAGATGGACTTGATTTCAAGTTAGTAGAATTTAGAGCAGAATAACTCGTCACATACAAAAACTCAATCCTTGAGTAGTAAATCTACAAGAGCTAAATATGCCACAAAGGCATCCACCACTACCTCTAAATCCCAATGACCCTTACCCTTATGGGAGTTTGGAATGTGTGTGGGTTTAATAACTTAGACAAGGTGCTGTGTTGTAACTAGTTTCTTAGCAAACATATTTTGGATCTAATGTTCTTATTAGAAGCCAAAATCTCCCTGCACTCTACTGCTGACTCCTCGTTCACCGGCACTCACTCTATTTCAAGAAGTCACCTATGATAATTTTGCTTACTCTAGCCCTGACAGAATCTGGATCAAATGGAACACTAAAAGATCGAACTTCTAGCCTTTATTTACCACTAGCCAAATAATTCATGGTATGATTTATTCGGGCAACTCTATCTCTTTCTGTGTTTTTGTTGTCTATGCCTCTAACTCTTTGGAAGAAAGGCAACTGCTCTATAAGCATAAGACAGATTTGGCAAGCAACATCCTCATTTAATGGATTATTCTTGGGGACTTAAGTTGTTGTAGGTTTCCCCATTAAAAAGCTAGGGGAATAACTCTTTCTCATAGCAGGCTTGTGGATTTCAATAATTTTATTTTTAACACAAGTGTTCATGAATTACCTTTAATGGGACACTACTTTACATGGTACAACAAGCATACCGATAACCCCATTCATATAAAATTAGAAAGAGTGCTAGTTAATGATGAGTGTCTTGCTACTTACCCGCACTCTTTCTACATGGTTGGTGATCCTCTAATTTCAAACCATTCACCTATTACTGTAATATCTCAGAAGGCTTCTGCCAAAAAACACAGATTTCTCTATAAGAACTATTGGTCCAACTTGCCAGAATTTTGGGACTGTTTCATTAATGCTTTCTTCTTCATACTCACAAAAGTTCGAACTACTCATTTTACACCAACCTCAAGACCTTTAAAAGCAGTATCAATTTAGAAATTGGATCTCATCCAATCTGCTCAAATAAGAGATTGAGAATTTCACAAATGCACAAAATTTATATTTGTCCTAAATTCAACATCACCCTTTGGACTCTGATTTAAATGAAGCTTTAAAAGAAATAAATTTCAAGCTTGCAGACAAGAACTCTTGTTGGTGTAATTGGATTGCCCAAAGAGGTAAAGCACATTGGTTATCTAGTGGGGAGGATGATCTAAAACTTCTTTAATCTAGAATTAATGCTAGACATAATATAAATCTTATCAAAAGCATTAGCACCACTGATGGTGTTTTCACTGATCCTTAAGAAATCTATGATGCTACTATATAACACCTTAAGAAGCTTTTTAATTCCTCAAATACCCAATCCCTACTGGTGGAAAATTCCTCCTAATCTTCAATATTCTTTGATCAAGCCTGCAATTGTGAGGAAATTAAGGCAATTATCTTCTCTTCTTTCTCTTCTGCTGCTCCTGCTCTAGATGGCTTCACATTTGATTTCTATAAAACTACTTGGAACATTATTGGTAAGCACAATATGATGTGGTGATATCCTAGTTTTCTAAAGCTTCTCTTCCGAAGCAGGCAAAAGTTATCGCCATTGCTTTACTTCTTAAAAGACCACATGCTAAAAGCATCTCAGATTATAGTCCTATTTCCTTATGTAATACATTTTATAAAATTATTACTAAAATCCTTGCTAATACGATGAGGAAATTATGCCATTTTATTATTCATCCTAGTCAAACTGGGTTTATTCAGAATAAATCAATCTCGGATAATTTTTTTCTTGCTTCTGAGATTCTTGGGGACTTCAACTTAAAAGCAAGAGATAAACTCTTTTGAGCAAAATTTAACATCCACAAAGTTTTTGACACCGTCTCCAGGGAATTCCTCCTTAATTGTCTGCTTCAAAAATGTTTCCCTATAACTTTTATCAATTGGATTACAGGTTGTATTAATGATGCCTATTTTCCTATCTCTATTAACAGAGCTTTGGAAGGTTTCTTTAACTCATCTTCAGGCCTTAGACAGGGATGTCCTCTATCCCCCTATCTGTTTAGTATTGTTATAGATGGGCTCTCTTCATCTTTTGAGGAAGCAACTTCTAACAATATCTTCAATGGGCTCTTCATAGATAACATCCCCATCTCACATCTTTTATATACTGTTGATTTATTGGTTTTTGGGAAAGCAACCATTCAGAATGCTTCATGCCCTTAAGAATTTGCTATCATGTTTTGGCTCCTACTCGGGTCTGTATGTTAATTAAGAGAAAAGCATAATTCTTTTCACTAAAAAAGTTTTGGAGGAGGGTAATATCAGCAATATTCTCAATGTTCCCATTTCTCATAACACCATTAAATATTTAGGCCTCCTGATTTTTACAAGGAAGCTACATATTTCTAATTTTTAGCCTTTGATGCAAAAGTTATATTGTTACTTGGATGGTTGGATGGCAAAAACCCTTTCCTTTGTGGGGAGAATCCAATTATTAAAATTTACTATTTGTAATACTTTGGCTTATTGGATTACAAGAGCAATTATTCCAAAAGCGTGCTACAAAATCATTAAGAATCTGCTCTAGGTTCTTATTTTATGGGGACAATAACGAGAAGAAGTTTCACATGGTCTCCTGGAAGGAGACCTTCAGTCCGAAACCATTTGGTGGTCTTGGAATTCCAAGTATTGTCTCCATTTATCATGCTTTTAGTTGCTCATTAATTTGGAGGTTTTTCAACTCTGACTGCATTTTAGCAAGTTGGTGGAGGGCTAAATATATATATATATATATATATATATATATATATATATATATATATATGGAATAGAAACACTGGCTGGTGCTCTAGTTACTAGAAATTGCTTTGTGATGTAGCTAAGAAAATTTATAATTCCATTAGGTTCAAAATTCATGTACCTCTACCCTTTCTCTCTTGTGGGATCCATGGTGCAAAGGCAAGTCGGTAATGGATTTTCTTACCAAAACTTCTCTAGTGCACATTAGCCATAATTTTTCTTAGCAACAGATTTTCCACTTTATTTTAGATGATCACTAGAACCTCCCTTCCTCTTTACCTCCTATTATTGTTGCATCTCTTTTGTCCAAATTTCTGCATATAATGAGTTTTGTCTTTGGAAAGGCTCTAATAAGCCTGTTTTCAAAAACTTTATTTTGCATTTTTATGAAGATACTCCTAAAGTTCATTGGCACAATTTTATTTGGCATAAACATTATGCAATTCGGTTTTCTGCTATTGCTTAGTTGTCCTTCAAGCGCAGTTTAAAAGCTGTTGATTTACTGGATCTGAGAGGTATCCCGGTGGGTCCAATGTGTATTCTTTGCTCCTCTGCTCTAGAAACCCACTCTCACCTACTTTTTGAATGCGACCTCACTTATGCAATCTTACAAAAAGTTTTCCCGCAACCGAATTACTTGCTTTTGAGACCAATTCTGAATCAATCTCTCATATTGAAGATATGGAACTCTGCAGACAAATGAAATATTTTTACATCCTTATGACCTATGCTGTTATTTATTTTATATGGACTGAAAATAATGACATATTATTTTGCAACTCCTATGAAAATTACATGAAGATTGTGAACAAAATAAAGAGGACGGTGATCTTTAAAAGTTCAAAATGGAAGAGTTTTCATTTATTTCAACATTTGATTCTAAATTTTCATGGTATATTGCCTCTGTCCTCTCTTCAGCTTATCAATTTTTGGTATTTTTGCTTGTTGGTTCTCTCTAGTATAGTTTCTATGATGCTCTTTGGAAGGTCCTTTTGGACAACCAGGATATCGTTGTGGTTCCTCTTGCATACCATAGATGTTTTTTGGTTGGACGATGATGTATGCTGGTGTTCACCAGCTTCATTGGCAACCAGAAGTGTACTAGGCCTTGCCTCGTTTGCTAACCTTCTTTCTGTATTTATTTTTCCTTTCTCTTTGGCCTCACAGCTAACGTTTTGTTTTATTATCGTGTTAGTTGGCAATTTAGTTTTAGATTACCTTTTTCTTTTGTAATTTCTTCTTCATATATTGAATGGGCTAATTGCCTCAAAATTGCCCCAAAAATAGTTGAGCTAAGCTGTGGATTTCAGGAACTGTTGTGGATGGGACTTTTATGCAGGCATGGCTGATTGTTTTTAGCATAGTTCGTCATAGTTTTATCATTCAAGAAAGAATTCTTCTGCATTGAGGCGACAACTCTATGATAAATTCCAAAAGAACCATGCATGGATGTGTTGTCCATTCACTTTATAATTGTCTGCCCTCGTTAAGAAGATTCTTCTCATATCTGTATCAAGTCCTAGAGCTCTTTTGTGGATGCCAATGCTGGTTTCAGATCAATGAAGGCCATCAAATCCTGAAAAGCTGTTGGTAACAAATCAAATCGGTATGCTCTAGGACTTGATTCTGAGAGGACAGGAGAATCAACGTCAAGCCATCACTGCCCTGCTGACTTGATGGGATATTGAAAACGGCAATATTTTGCCAAGTGTTGGATTGAGGAGTTCTTCCACACTGGACAAGTTAACACGTGCTGGTAGAGTTCAACGCATATCTTTGTGTCCCACATTGTTTCTGTGCGCGGACTGTAAAAAAAATGACAAGTGTCTTACTTGGTGTAAAGACCATGTGGAGACCTATAGCGCTCAAGTCGATAGGTAGGTGTATGGCAAGTTTAGCTGTTAAGAGATGTGTGACTTCGATATTTTCAGGCTTTGTTTCTTTATGAAGAAAATGAAAATGAGTGGTACTTATCAGGATGTATTATAAAGTGGTGCTCGGGTACTGAAAGTTTATGGCAAAACTCTGATAAAGTCATCTTTCGTGGCTTCAAAAAACACTATTACGAGCCATCTTTTATTGATAGCTGGTACAAATTTATTTGGCATAAACATTTTGCTATGAGATTCTCTTCTTTTGCTTTGCTTGTATTTAAAGCGGTTTTAAAACTACAGACCAACTATCTCGTCGTAATATTTCTGTTAATGCTACCTGTAAATTATGTGCAATGGCTCCTGAAACCACTCACATCTCTTTTTTGAGTGTGATTTTTCATTCGGGATACTTCTCCGTCTAATCCCGCAATTTCAAACTCTGCTCCTTAGGCCTTACCTATTCCAGGCTTACAACTTCATTGAAGATAATAATGACAATAGGGATATTCGCTATCTCTACTTTCTTATGATTAATGATGGTATCTATTTCATTTGGCGGGCCCGTAATGACAAATTTTTCGGAAATATCATTGATTGCCAAAATACTGTGGCTAGAAAGATTAAAAGGGCTATGTTTTACAAATTGGAGAATTGGAAAAATGCTCAAACTCTTAGGAAACTCCTTGCTTGAGTTGGATTTTTCGTTGCCTTCTTGTGGCTGGTTGGTTTCAGTTTTTATGGTTTGTTGCTGCTTTTTCTAGATAGTTCCTGATTGATTGGCGTTGGAATTTTATTCTGCTGGTTCTGTTGCTCTACACCTGGACGGCTTCTTTGGCAACTAGGAGCAATGTCCCTGTTGCCTTGAGAATTTTCGGATGGACGAGTGTTTTTGCTGGACGATGATGACTGCTGCAGTTCCTCCTTCCCCTTGGAGGGTATATTTGGCAACCCGGGGAATTCTGATTATATCTGATGAATTTTGACGGTCTTTAGTTCTATCTGTAGCCAAAGTCTATTGATTTTTGTTGCTCATTTTTTTGCTCTTCTTTTCTTTCCTTTGTTGTATTGGGTGGTATAATTTTGGGTTCTTTTTCCTTTCTCCTTAAGCTAATTTTTTCCTTTAGCTTTTGTTGGGTTAGAAATTTACTTTTCTTGTAATGTTCACTTTATTTCATAGCAATATATGGGCTTCTACCCCAAATTTTACCAAAAAAAAAAAAAAACAAAAACAAAAAAAAAGGGTGGAAAAATAGTCTCATATTTACTCTGTCAATAAGAGTTAAACTCAGTATTGTATAGAGAAAAGATTATTAAAATAAAAAAGGATTATATTGTGTCTTTGTATCATAGTAGGTTTAGGCTTTGCTTCTTAAATTTTGTTTGGCAGTGTGGTGATAGCATAAGAGTGAATTGATATAGTACCAAAATTACATGAGAGCTCTTCATCTTTATTACATGCATTAAATTCAAGTAAATTCTATGTGTGCAGTGGCACACCAAATAGGAGAGAAGAGGAGGGACTAAATTGGTGGGTTTTTTAAAAACTTTGAATAAAAATATTTAAGAGTTAATACAGAAAACTTTAACACACGCAAGTCATAATAACTATGGCTAAGATTAATCAATAATAGAACATATAGGAGAGAAGATGAGGGACTAAATTGGTGGGTTTTTTAAAAACTTTGAGTAAAAATATTTAAGAGTTAATACAGAAAACTTTAACACACGCAAGTCATAATAACTATGGCTAAGATTAATCAATAATAGAACATATATTTTTAATGAATGCAATCAAGTATTTGAAGAAAAACCAACTGATATAATACAAGAAAAAATTATGCTTCTTTTCCTATCTTTTTTTTCTTGTTAAATAAAGATGAGCTAATAATTAAGAATTGGGATAACAAAATATTAAAAAAAAATCTTTTTATTTAAGATAAAGATGTGATCCAACACTAAATATAAGTGTAACTACTTATAAAAAGTAATAATAAATTTTTTTTTTTCTTTGAAGTACTAGTTTAACTTAGAGATAACATCTCAATCAACAAGAATAAGTTTATTTTTGACATTCATCACATCACAAGAGGGTATCATAGAATAGTAACCATCATCATTACAAATATTGTAAGTAGCATAGTGAAATGAAGTGCAAAAAGAAAAGGCAAGCAAGCTAGATTTTTGAAGTGGTTCAATCTATCAGCCTTATACTCTCCAAGTCTTTTACTTGGGAATTCCACTATACTCTATCATTCTACTCCATGCATAGAAAAGCCTCCTTCCTTCAATTCGTATAAAAAACACACGTTTCACTTCTTTTTCATAAAAAACACAATTATATATGCTAGCTCACCGACCAGTCATCACATTACAAGGACTTTCATGGGATCAATAGATCTCTTGCAATTAACTAGAAATGCTCTTAAATTAGAACTTTAGACTCCTAACTCAGAGGATCAAGGACATGATTAAGAAAAAAATAGCCAAAGATGCACAAGCTCATATGATTATATTTCTTTTAATGTTAGAATATTAAAATTAAAAAAAAAATAGGAAGAAAATAAATTCTATGCAAATCATTTAAGTAATAATAGCCTCAATATATTTTAGGCTTAATTGAAAAGTGAAAATATTAAGTGGCTTTGATTAGAAACCCTAAATAGCTTAAATAAAAAAAAAAATAAAAAAAACAGCTTTAAGTAGCAGAAAGAAAAAAAAATGACGATTATAAAGTAATACTGTCGCATGATCATACAGTACAATTACATTATTCAAATGGTTTCATATATATTTCAATCAGACTAGTCAATCATATAGTGTCGTGTGATCTATTCACCAAGATTTGATTCTGAATCAGTGCTTAATTAGGTTAATTTTTTGCGTTATCATATAGTACAATGAGTATCATAAAGAATATTTAGTTCAATTTTTGAATTAACCTGATTAAGATAAGGAGCATATAGTTGTTAAGAAATTGGCGTAAAAGCTGACCCCCTGCTCTCCAAGCAAGAGAAAAGAACAAATAACTAAGAAAATGTGGATTCTAGTATATTGCCAGAAAAAGTTATTACATAGCAGTATATATATTTTTCTTTGCCATGGCCGTCTACCCAGTTGTAACCTCCTAAAAGTATATTTGTACTATATTTCCTTAAACCATAAAGCTGGAATGAAATAATACTATAAGGTGGTAATAATAAACACTTAAGGATAAAATGTGCTGCTGCACATGGGAACTGGGAGCTGGGCTGATCCACATAAGAAATTTACTAATAATTTGATCATATAATATAATTGGTATCATATAGCTAGTATAATTAGTTTAATATATACTTTTTTAAATTTCCTAGTAATCAATATGAATTGGTCTTATATAATGCAAAAAATACATGCACATCATATAGTACAATCACATCATTGTTTAGTGTGATTGCAGCAGATAAAGTTATCATGGTTATCTACTTAAAATAATTAAATCATTTAATATCAATTATGCTTTCGTGTTCTTGTGGACCGTAATGATTAAAACCCCTTGCTTGCATAAACAATGCCTTGGATGAAAATAACAAATAAGTCTAAAAGAACTTGGTACCCTTGCATATTAATGGTGACTTGCGAAGAATAAGAATTACATAATAATAAGTTGTCATTGCCCACAGAAGCTTTAAATTATTCAATAGCTTGTGGTAGTAGAGGAGTTTGTAACCGGAATCCAGGTAGAGCTGAAGTTATTATAATTTGTATCAATTGTCGATTGAAGCAAATTGGATATCATCTTGTTGAAAGGATTTCTAAGTTTCAGAAAATTGTATTTCTTGATGGGAATGTATAAAGAACAAGGCTCCGACAATCTGTGTTCTTCATCTTGAATGTACGAGAGCATCAATTGTTATGCTTCTTGATGAATCATGAAGAGTAGAGAACCTTTCAAGTAGGTGTAAACTCTTTTAGAGAAGAAATGGAGAAAGAAAAGAGGCAGAATTTCATTCATTTAACTTCAATTACAGTAATTTTGGGGTATTCTGGATTGGTTGGGAAGTGTTTTTGGACTGGTTGGCTTTACTACAAAAATACATAAAATAAAAATTAGCTATTTATGGAAAAAAATTGTTTTACCAGTCCTGAGAGCATCTCCAATGGAACGGCAAACAGTTGTTTACCGTTCTTCAGTCGCTCCAACCGAGCGGCAACTCTTTCACCATTTCATCGCGGATGAAAAGTGCGACGCCAATATTGGCGTTGCACTGTTCATCTTCGCCATTTTTTGATCTCTATTGAACTTGCCGAAGAAAAGCGCGAAAGAAGAGAATGATTGTTATGGGGCAAAGTGAAGTTCGATTGAAGATGAATCATGACATTTTTTAGTTTCACAACATTTTGGAGTGTAAAATAAGATTTTCGGTTGGAGATGCCCTGAATGGAGGTGAATTGCTTGATGCCTGTAGTTGTCAGCTTGTTGCAGCTGTTTGTGGTGATTTATTTGTTTCTTTTCTCTTCGATGATAAACCTTTATATGTGTATTGCAGTCTGAATTGTTTTTTTCGAGTTTTGGATCCAGTTGAATATATTGTTGTTTAGCATGGCTCCTTAAACAAAATTGCCATAGGATCTGCTTATCAAGTGTGTCTCTTTAGGGTAAAAGGATGTTATAGTTGCACATTAGTTTTTTAATACATATTTAAAGCTACATTTACACCTATATATGCCATCGGATCATTTGGAATGAGAAGGATAAGTCCTATGAGCCTTTTAAACTCTTCCATGGTCAATTTTGTTGTTCATTTTGTATTGGTCCTTTGTTTCTTTCTAATTTTTATTGAAGTATTATCAAGGTTGATAGACAACAAAAACCTTCTACAAGGGACATTTGTCTACACTGTTAAATATGAATAATGCAAGTAAATAATATTGGAAGTTAAAACAAGACTTGAGCTCCTATTATAGCAAACGTGAAAGCTGTCTATGTCTGCTGATATTGAAGCCTCTTTGAGTGATATAATGTTTTTTTTTTTTTTCAAGTGATTCTTCAATTCTTGTGTTTGGATTGAGTCATGAATGTTTTATTTTATTTTATTTTATTTTTTTCTTTTTCTTAGACTTATCATCAAAAGAATCTATTGCATTTGGTAGTGTACTTTGATTTTGCTTTGCTGAGAAAATATAATTTGGCCTGCAATTTTTAGCTAATTCAGCGCAGAAGATGATCTGAGACTGTCTTGATTCAATTACGATGATCTTGTACTGTTTTGATTCAATTCAAAAAATTCAATATTGTAAAAGTGAAGTTGTTCCAACGGATGGTGCAAATATTATTGTTTTATCTAGTCATATAACCAAAAATCAATTAAGTGCATTCCTTAATCACATATACCATTTGGTATATCAAAAGAATTCGCGGTGTTTTAGTTCAATCACTTATGCCAAAAGCTCTTAAGATAATGAAGTATTCCTCCAGCTTCATCATGAAACCTGATTTCGTAATAGCCTCTTTAGTGGCAGGTGGAGATTCTGAGCTTTCAATGGGACCATCAGAGATCCTATAATAGAATGTTCTAATAGAAAGAAAATAAAATCAAGTATTCTACATGCAGTGAATATATATATAATACCACGTATATCTAGTATACGATTGCATTTCATTTGCATGGAGCATCCTAACATAAAGTCAATTAGTAGCTTAAATCTTTCTTTATTAAAATTTTAAAAGATTATAGGTGGTGCATGGACTCCAACAATAACAACATCAAGTCTTTATCCCACTATGTGGGTTCGATTACATGTATTCTATTTCTCTATTGTGCACTATTAAGAGTTAAATTCTCATTTAAATCTAATAAAAAAATGATGTTTCTAATATTTTCTAACTAAGTATTTTTAGGTTTATCTACGTTTATTATCATAGGTCAAGCACTACAAGAAAATCACTCATTACCGGCGGTTATTATAAGCATTCCGGCGGTTTTGTAAAAAACCGGCAGCTTTTCGGCGGTCCAAAAACCACTGGTAAAAACCGTGTAGGAAACTCTTTCCGATGATTTATTCCACCGGCGTCTTTCCGGCGGTTTATACCGTCGGTAGTTTCCGGCAGTCATAATGCCGGTCAACGCCGATTATTTACCGGTGGTATACCGACTAGTGCTTATTATTTACCGGTGGAATACCGACTGTTTAACTGCCGGAAAAAATTCACTTAACACCGGCGGTTTAAGCCACCGGTAATGCGCTGGTAATAAATAATACCGGTAGGCTGACCGACGGTTATTGGATCGTCGCTATTTCCGGCAGCCGTAAATTAAATAATTATCGGTAAACACCGGCGGTTTGGACTGGCAGTTATATAACCGCAAGTAATTCATGAATTTCCTGTAGTGAAGTCTAATATATCTACTCTTGTAACCGAGTTATTGGAAAGCCGACATTTTATATGTCCAAATTATTTAAGGTAGCTCTCTCTAATCTTATGTGCCATTGAAGCTACCCCAACATTTTCACATATATACTCGACTCCAAACCAAATAAATCAGAATGATGGAGAAGGCACAACTAACACCTTAATTGTGTGGTACATTAGGAAAAAATGATGCAAGTATCCATTTCGATGTATTTTTTTTTTAGCTGGGGGGTGGGGGGGAGTTGTGGTGGGTCCTAAAAGCCAGTTATTGGTTTAAGGGTTAATATCCAAAAAATTGTACAAGATCCTTAAGGGGACCTCCAGCTCTCTACTGCTCGAATGAGCTACAAAAAATAACCCATGAGCTATAGTTTCCCACTAAGCAAAAGTACATGACAACCTCATGACAATCTAGGGAGGCCAGAAGCCAGCACCCAAAAGGAAAAGAAGCAACGAAATCCTCAGCTCAATCTTTTTCCCCAAAAAAATATCCTTGCACAAAAAGAAGGAAAGTCTCCACGATCAAACCTGCCAAAACGAGTTGGACAGAAACTGATAAAACAAAATAACATAAACATAATAGCAGTAAACACATAATTTAAGGCATTAAAGAAATAAAACACATCAATCATCTAGAATGAGAGTATTCATGCCAGCCAGTTGTTTCCTCCAAACGAAACGAAATTTCCCTGGAAAAAAAATAACCAGCTAGCATAGAGGCCAACCATTCACAATCATAATCCCACAGAGCATATTGACAGAGTCCCAGAAAAACCAAAGAGGGGAAGTAGGATAATGAAAATGAGTACAAAACTCCTCATAAAAGACAGAACTCGCAACGTAAACCTATATCTAATATTCATTTGCATGGCATGTTAACGTGTAATCAATTTGAAAATCCTTTGTTCATGTATTGCAAACTAAGCCAACTCAAACCTTCTTTTGTAGTTCAAAACGGATCAAACAATTTTCATATTTGAAATAGAAAAAACATGGAGATTGATGTTTTTTTGTTAGTTTATAGCAAAATGATGAAAAGATCTGTTGATGCATTTTATTCATTAGTTGATTTGCATGTTTTTTCCAATCTAAATTAGATCAAAATTGGAAGGAAGTGAAATTTTACAGGCAGTTTATATTAATAAGCAATTTTGATCTTATTCTCTTGTCATGTTGATGATGAGATGACCACATCAAATGAAAATGGTACTTTTACCGCGTGGCTAGATATGATTAATAGCTCGAGATTCACATATATTGGAAGTCAATTTCCCTTTGAGTTTTACTTTTTGGATTAATGGTGTTTGTCTGCTGTGTTGATATTGGATATCTTTCTAAATCTTACACTAAATTTCTTTGTTTATATTGGTTTGTGGTTGTGGCAAAATTAATGGTTAAGGCTTATTGGTTTTTTTTACTTACGTTTGTTGATCTGAGCTTCCTCACCTCTACAATACTTAACTTAATTTTATGCCTCTCTTTTAATGGCCAACATTCTGAGCCATAAATCATTGCAGATCTCATCACCATCTTATAAAATTTTCCTTTAAATTTGATGGGTACTTTATATCACACAATAGGCTTGATGCATTCCTCCAATTTAATCAACTAGCTTGAATTATACTAATAATATCCCAATCTATTTCGCCATCCTTTTGAACAATAGACTCGATATACCTAAAAGGTGCACTCTTTTATTGACTTGATCACTCAATGTCACAATCTCACAACTATATTTATTCCTACTAAAATTATACTCTATGTATTCTATTTTAAATCTACTCAAACGAAAATCTTTAGATCTAAGATTGACCTCCATAATTCAAGTTTTCTTCCAACTCTATCTCAAATTTTATCGGAAGAAGAATATCTTCAGCAAAAAGGAGATACTAGGGTACATCCTCTTCCAAATGGCTAGTAAGAATATCAATGACTAAAGCAAAAAAATATATGGGTTTAAAGTTGATCTTTGATGTAATCCAACTAAAATAGAAAGATGTTTGATCAAACCATTTTGTGTTTGGACACAAGCAACAACTCCTTCCTATATATATTTTTAATGATTTGAATATAAACTTTATTAGCTATTTTCTTTTCTAAAACTCTCTAGAGCACTTCTCTTGAAACTTTATTATATGCTTTCTCAAAATTAGTAAATATTAAATGTAGATCATCCTTACTCTCTTTATACTTCACCATCATCGAATCTAACCTCTAATGTATAACATCCATAGTAGGTCTGCCTGACATGAATCCAAATTGATTTTGAGAAATATTATATCACGTTATAACCTATGCTAAATTATACTAACCAATAATTTTAATGTATGACATATTAACTTAATTCTTATATAATTCCCACACTTTTGTGCATAACTTTATTCATAGAAATAAGAACCAACATACTCCTTTTACACTAATCTGACATCTTTTTACTCTTTAAAATAATATTAAAAAATTTAGTAAGCCAAATAATACATTGACCTCCTAAGCATTTTCATACTTTTATTGAAATATCATCAAGTTCCACATTTTTTTAGAGCCTCTCCAACTTCCATTTTATTAAATACGAGGGTAAAAATAAGAATCTTTTTTTTTTTTTTGTATTTATGATGTCAAGTTCATTAGAGACAAGCAAATAAACAAAATTGATTTGTTTAACAAGTCAAGTTGAACAATCTTTGAGCTCATCCAGATTTGACTTGTTTACACCCCTATTGGGATCTAGCCAAAGTGAAGCCATTAGTGATAGGTAATCAACCATCCCCATCACTTTTTCCTTGTATATTTTGAATAGGGAAGAATGGCCACCTCTTAAACCACAATATAATGGACTCCAATTACAATTATTGTGCCCACCCCCAACCCTACTCTAAGCTAGAAGACATAATCCACTATGCACAACCGACCAATAGTAGAAGAGACGACGATAGGTGGTATGAATTAATAGCACATTTACATAAATAGCACTCAAAGGGGCTATTTGGTGGCAGGATTTGAGGCGGATTTGAGCGAAATCCAGCCAAACGGCCTAAAATGCAAAATCAATTCTCACGGCAAACGAAATCCTCCATAGACGAAAAAAATCCGTCGATTCACTCTAAATCCGGGATTTCCAAAATCCTGTATTTTGCAGGATTTACGAAATCCATGATGCTAGAAGAAGAATCTGCTCAGTAAATCCTGCTCTGTAGCCAAACAGTCACATGACATTTAAGAGGATTTATCATGAATGTTACCAAACAGTTTTTAAGATTTCCGAAATCCGAATTTAAAGGATTTACGAAATCCTACTTAAATCAAATCCAAAATGATACCAAAGAGCCCCAAAACATTAACATTATCATAGTTATAGCTAAACTTCTATATTTACATGCATAGCACATTTTTTAGTACAAAATTTATAAACATTTATACTCGAAAGGTCACTTTAAGAAATGAGTAGTAAGAAATACGTCCATACGAAATGCATTTAGTTGCTCTGTCAAACAATAATTTAATTTCAATTAACCTTTTTCCTTAAGGGGTTCATATTCCCAAAATTTATTAATAATTAAAATTAATAATGATACAATATTCAAAACCACCCTTTATTCAACCCTCTAAATCACACGATTCAATCATTGAAAATAAAAATAAAAATTAATTTTCGATGTTAATTTATATAATTATTATTTACCCTTTTAATTCACATTAAAATTAAATATAAAATTCATAAAAAAAATAAAAAAAAAAATTTTAATAAATATCTAAAAATCATATAATATAAAAATATTTAAATTAAAAAATAAAAAATAATGCTAGAGAAATTAGTTCAATAAAAATGAGCCCTTAAATTTAATTGTTTTAATTCTCACTTAAATATTAATAGTCATATATAATTAATTTAAAATATAATAAATGAAATTCAAAATTATATAAAATGTTAAATAAAATCCGTAGATTAATAATTTGAATCTAAATAAAAATTTTGAATAGTTTAATACTAATTCATTAATAACTAATTTTTAATTAATTAAAATTAATTTAAAATTTAAATACTCTAAATAATTCTATAAAAATAAAAAAATTCAAAAAAATTTAGTTTACTTTGATAATTTATTTGTTTAAAATTTACTTTAAATCAAATAAATTTGGTAATTAATGTCAAATATATAATTAGACTTTTATGCTTGGTGTTTACTTTCTTTTGGAGGGCACTGAGTACTACATTTCAAAGCCTTTATTGCATGCTAAATAGACCATGGTTCCTTTATGTGGTGATTGGTTTTCTTTTATGAGGGCACTTCATATTCGATTAAGAGATTCAATAAATCTTAAATAACCAAAATAAAGGTTTATGCACCATGCTACTCTCTACTTTGGGAAGGCATGGATGTAAAAATTTATAACCCTTACATTATGCTTTCTTCCACTTGGATGTCATCTATCGGTTTTTTTTTTTAGTTGAAACCCACACAGGGTCCTACGCGTTGATAAATGTTAAAGTATAAGTCCTTAAAGAGATTTTCAGCCCTCTACTACTCAACGAGCTACACTCAATCCAAAAAAAAAACCTAAGGGCCGAAATTCCCTATCTATGCAAAATACAAAATAACCTAGTAACATGCTAAGGAAGCATGAAAAATGCGCCCAAAAATGAGAAAGATCCACAAGTTCAACAGTCAGCTCCATCTTTCTAGGCAAAAACTCCCTCAAGGTGGAAGCAACCTGCAAAAAAACCAAACAGGAAAAATAGCAAAACAAAAACACCAGTAATCCCGAAGAGATACCAATTCAGCCTTAAGTAAACCATATCCAGAACTCTGAAATTGATCATCCCCAGCAACTGAAACAGCTCCGCCTCAACGGACATCAACCTGTAGGAAAATAAATCCCAAAACTTGGAGCAACCACAGCACCTCCAGCAATTTACCACCACAGGGCAAGTGACATCCAGCAACCACATAACACCAAACCAAATCCCGGTAAACCAACATAAATCATCCAAGACAATAAAAAGATAAAAAAATAGTTAAATGCCTGAAACAAAATGGCAAATCAAATAGAACGAATATATGGTAAACCCAATTTGTCCAGTCTCACTAAACCACACAGCTGTTGAGGAATATTACTGCAAGAAAATTCTTCCACGTCCTCAAGAAGGCTACCCTTCTTGGCTAAAAAATCCGCACAGGCATTGCCTTCACGGAAAATATGGACCAAATTAAAGTTTAAACCAGCCATCAAGCTTTTAATCTTTCTCATAATATAAAAGAAGTCCGTGTAACACATAATATTATTGTTAAGCAACTGGATTAAACTTAAAGCATCCACCTCAATAACGACATTGGTAACACCGATTCTAATGCAAACTTCCATCCCATATGCTAGACCTTTTATTTCAGCATAGATAACTTTGCAATGGTTTAAAGGAGAGGCATAAGCAATTATAACATCACCTTTAAAGTTCCGAATTATACCTCCCATTCCAGCAATATTGCAACCCACCGAGCCATCAGAATTTAACTTGACAAAAGGATATACAGGTTTCACCCATTTAACCACTTTTTCCAACGCTCTAAAAGCAGCAAAATTCTTGGGAATACCGAAATACATAGCTAAAGAATTACAGTTTTTGAAGTTCTTCACAGAAATCATGTTGGCGGTATACAGCTGATGAACTTTGTATTTAATATTCTCAATAATCGACTGTGCAGATACCCTCATGTTTAGCTTCATTTCTAGCTTTCCACAAATACCAAATGATAAGAATAGGAAGCAAATTGTAAATATGGCCTTTGGTAGTAGTCACCCACGACTCAAGGATTTTTAAAATACTCTCTTGCATAATGTTACCGTCTTTATTAACCAAGCAGAAAATGATGCCAAACTTTCTTTGCAATCCAATCATTTCCAAAAACATGATCCAGCGTTTCACTATTACAGCAACATTGGCATTTGGAAGGAATACACAAACCTTTTTTAATAAGCAGCTCATCCACAGGCAAAAAAATTTTAATAATATGCCAAGCCAAAATGGAATAAGAAAGAGGAAAAATATTATGCCAGATAGTCGAAAATAAAATAGAATTGCTGTTCTTAATACGAAAACTATCCCAAGCAATTTTAAGATTAAACCTCCCATTAGGAGAGGGTTTAAATAAAATACTATCCTTGCTCTCTAATTGTAAAGGAAGGTCCAAGATAATCGAGATAATGCTCATAGGAATGTAATCACCAAGTTTGTTAACATTCCATTTGCCATTTTTAAAAAACTCGTAGACCTTCGTATTGGTCATTGTAGAAGTATTTAACAGAGAATCAATAGACCCACAACCAATCCAGTTATCTTGCCAACAATAAATGTCACCTTTCCGAAGACCTATTGAATCAAATTATCTGCTTCCCATTTAATTTTACAAAGTCTTTTCCAAACCGCAGAGTCAGAATTTTTATAAGTGCCACAAATTTTGGGTTTATCTTTACAATATTTAGCATGCACGAAGTTAGCCCAAAGACTAGTATTAGTCCAAAAAGAAAATGATAACTTATACGAGAAAGCTTTGACCATATCCATGAAATTTTTGCACCCTAAAGAACCTTCTTTTAAAGAACCACACACTTTTTTCCAAGAAGACCAACAAATCCAACTGTTATTCATATTAGCCCTCCAAAGGAACTTGTTAATCAACCTTTCCATTATTAAACAAATCAAAACAGTGGGATTCAGAGTATGCAAGATATAAATAGGAATAGAAATAAACGCACTTTTAATCAAAATAAGTCGACCACCAAAAGATAGAAAATTGGAATGCCAGTTGTAAATTTCTTATGAAAAATAGAAATAATGTCTTCAAAAAAGTGATTACGTTTTCTACCTTTAAAAATAGGAGTGCCTAAATATTTGATAGGTAAAGGTAAGCAATTGAAACCACAAATACATTTAATATTATTGATCTTACCTTGATTAATACCTTTAGAAACCAAGAAGTTGGTTTTGTTCTTATTAATATCCAAACCACTCATGTTCTGAAAGTTGATTAAAAAAAGAGCCATATGTTTAATTTTGTTAATGGCGCCATTAGAAAAAATAATAAAATTATCAGCAAAGCAAAGATGGGACACTTGTAATCCACCCTTGGTACGAAAATATAGAGACTTATGCCCTTTGTATAATTCCTCCATACCTCTAGAAAGGTAATCCATAGCTATAATGAATAAAGCAGGACATAAGGGGTCACCTTATCTCAAACCTTGTGAAGAATTGAAAAAACCATTTTTACCACCATTTATAATAACAGAAAAAAAAAACAATTTTCAATACTATTTTTGATCAATTGGATAAAGTTTTGACAAAAACCAAATGAGGATAAAATCTTATAAAGAAAATTCCAATTCAAATTGTCGTAAGCTTTAGAAATATCAAGTTTATAAATGATGTTACCACCTTTGCCCTTGTAATTGATATCATGAATCATCTCTTGCACAAGAAGAATATTATCAAAAATACTTCTACCTTTCACGAAACTCGTTTGATTGACAAAAATAATTCTAGGAAGAATGTTAACAAGTCTAGTGGCAAAAATTTTAGAAATCAATTTATTAAAGAAAGAGCAAAGACTAATCGGACGAAAATCATTCCACATGTTAGCCCCTCCTTTTTAGGAATTAAGACAATGTTCGTAGCAGAAAAAAACTTCGGGTAAGGGGTACCTTTAAAGAAATCGTTGACAGCATCTAACACATCAAGTTTGATAGTGTTCCAAGAATGCACAAAAAATTTTGTAGTGAAACCATCCGGGCCCGCTGTAGAGTCACTGTTCATGTCTTTAATGGTATTCCGCACTTCCTCCTCAGAAGGATGCATAATCAACATGTTATTGTCATTATCACTAATGCACTTAGGAACAATGAAAGGATTAGTAATAGGAATGGTCTGAGTATCTTTGTTGAAAATTTGCTTGAAAAAATCAACACCCGAAGCTATAATATCCTCCTCTTTGTCAAAAACAACACCTCCCTCCCCCATGATTTTAAAAATATGATTTTTAACTCTTTTTTTGTTAGCCCACATGTGAAAGAATTTAGTATTTCTATCCCCCTCCACCATTAATTTAGTAGTAGCCTTCTGCTTCCAATAAGTTTCCTCTTGTTCTTGCAAAATAGCCAAATTCTTCTTAGCCTCATTAAGGGCATAATTGTTATCACTAATCTGACTATCCATATACCTTTTCTCTAAATCCATCACTTCCTGTTCAGCATCTTTAATATTAAAAATGTTCTTAAAGACATTTTTATTCCACCACCTTAAAACTTGCTTCAACCTGTTCAGTTTAGCCCAAAGCCTATGCATCCCAGAAATGTTATTGTTAGGAGCAATGGGAGCCGACCAATTATAATTAATAACATTGCTAAATTCTTTATGAGTTAACCACATGTTTTGAAAACGAAAAGAAGCAGGAAAAGTATTACGATTAGCATTAATACATAAAAATAAAGGAGCATGGTCGGAAGTAGCTGTACTTAAGTGTTCCACATGCGTTAAAGGAAAGCTATCCAACCACTCCTTATTAAATAAAAGTCTATCAAGTCTTTGCCAAAGGTTGGTTCTATTCCAAGTGAAAAGATTCCCAAAATAACCAATGTCATTTAAATTACAATTATTTATCATAGAGTTAAAGTCTTCCATGGCATTAACATTAGGGGGATGACCACCTCTTCTCTCATTCATATTACTAATAATATTGAAATCTCCCCCAACCAACCAGGGCATATTCGAAGTTGTAGCAATGGTATTCAACTGATCCCATAAAACAAGCCGCCCAGTTCAAGTAGTAGCAGCATAAATGAAAGAGGCTTTGCAGTTAAAATTAAACATAGTAATATGAACATTAATAACTTGATTAAAGTCATCAATAACATCTAAAACAACCGCATCTTTCCAGAAAATCCAAATTTTGTTAGAACAGTTTGCAAAAAAAAAAAACATAAAATCCCAACTTTTTAGCAATAATAGAAAGTTTCTCTCTAGCAACAAAAGGTTCAAGTAAAACAAGGAGCTGAATATTATGAATTATACACAGATTTTTAACTCTAATAATAGAGTCTTTACCTCAAATACCTCTAATGTTCCAAATAATAGCGTTAACCATTAGAAGGTTTTGAAGAAGTTTTAGCTCTGGTGGAACGGGGAGTAGAAGGTAAAACATTCTTACCTTTTTTTCTTCCCACCTTCGTGAAATCACCTTCTTCTTCATAGAAAGAAGACAAATCAGCACCCATAGTAGCAACATTTTTTTCCTTATTCCCAACAGCCTCATTATTCATAGCCATTTCAGTACTCTGGTTAGGAACATATTCCCCTTCCTCACAACCCTATGTTTCAGAATTTTCATTCTCATTAGATAAGTCAACCACCAGCTTAGGCATGTTTTCAACATTATCTTTAGCTAAATTAAGCATAGAGTCTATCGAAATATATATATCAGGTTCCTTTACACTAACAATAGAAATCACTTCATTATTCTCATTAACATTATCTATAACTAAGAATTTATTATTCGAATTCATAACTATAACAGGGTCATCAGTATTGGGTAAAACTTGAATGTTTTGATCTAAAGTCAAGGGACTTTTTTCATCCACAGTTAACCCTTCATCATGATTCGCATCAAGAAAATTTCCTTCCTTATTTTGTATAGTATTTTTCTTCAGATTTGGATGTAACTTAAAACATTAGGAAAAAAAGTGATCAAGGATCTTACAGTGATGGAAGAAGTCCGGAATTTTTTTGAACTCGACTTTTTGAATATAACCAAAAGCCTTCGAACCTACCCAGATTTCTTTGGGATGTTTTTTTTGAAATGTCCACCTCCACAAGAATTCTCGCAACAGACGGCCGAGTCCTTGCTTCCGTAGCCTGGTCAGTTTGCAAAGGCCGACCAAAGATCAAACCTAAAGCATGCAAAACTTTAGGATTAAGGAAATGCAATCTTAAGTTAGGGAAAGAGATCCAAATCGGTACAATAGGAGATTCCTCTTTGAAATCAAAAAAAGGGGTCCATTTGAGCACACGCATTTGACAATTGTTAATGAAATAAGCTCTCCTAGCAAACACTATGCTATAATCTAAGTCGTTTGATAGCTGAATAGCGACATGGTGCGAATCCATTAAACCGATAGAAAGAATACCAGTTAATTTCAGATTACTGAAAAAGTTTCGAACGGAATCAAGATTAGGTCTACGCAAATCAAACTTTCCCACCAGTGTGAATTGAAAAGGAAAAGCAAGTTTGAGAACATCTTCATCGGAAAGAAGCACAGCCGGGACACCGTTAAAAGTTGAGTGAGTCAAGTTAGGAATTTTATCACTTGTCATCGGATCTGCAGATAGAACATCTTTAAAGGATCAAGTGGGAGGAACAGCAGCAGCCTCCCCATCTAAAGAAAAAAAGGGTTAATGCTATGAACGAGTCTGGCTCGAGGATTTCCCCCAAGGGTTGGAAGGCGGAATCACAACCATCCCTAAAGCCCAACAGGGAAAAGGAATGAAAAGCACCACAAAACACTAAGACCAGAGAAATCCAGGAAAAAAAAGTCTGGATCTCGCACGAAGACTCTCGAAAATGGAGAGGAACCCTAAATCGCACGGGTGGCGCGAGAGAGAGATTTTTTTTGAGAAGGAGAAATAAGAAAGTTTGATGGATGTCATCTATCCTACATAAAGAATAATTGCATTTCATTTACAAGACTTATGGATATTATAAACTATTAAGCCTTGCACTTGGGGTTAGTAATATATAAATTCTTTATAATTAAATAAATAACTCCAACCATAAAAAATTAAATAATAAAATCCAAACATACACAACATAAACTTCAATTAAATTCCCCTTTATGGCTTGTAATAAACAAACATCTAAAATTCATGGAACATAAACACTAAACTCATACAAAATATACCAAATCCACACAGCAACTTTCACACATTTATATAAATTTGCTAGGAAAACCAATTCAATTATATGTTAGGTCGGTTATGCAGATTTATTGTTGGGTTCTTTGCTTGGAGAGAACCATTTGTATGATTATTTATGGTCATACATTTTAATCTCTGTTGGTATACTTAGGCTCTTTAAGGACTGCATTAGAGTCATTAAAATTACTATTACACTATAGTTATAAGCTAACTCATTTATGTAGCCATTTCCTTTTCTTGGAAGATTCATAATAATGTATCCCGGAAATGGATTATAAATGTACAAGTGTTTGTAAAAATAGTTTGTGTATTGATCGATTTGTATATCATTGTTGGTATAATCAGATTTGACATAATAGGGAGAGATTTACAAACATACATTGAAATCTATTTTATTTGTAAAATTTTTCATCTTTTAAAAAAAAAAAAATTAACTAATAAATGTTGGTATTTCTAGGTGAAGATTGAGGAGAGTTTTAGTTTTGGACATAAATATTTAAGAAAAAAGGAGTGTAAATAGAATTGCCAAAACATAAAATATAAATAAAGATAGAGTAAGAAAGAGAAACACAAAAAATCATTTTTTGCAATTAGAACCTTAAAATATTTGGTAAAAATGCCAAAATGCTCCAATATATCCATTACTTATAAGTAAGACTTCTCTTAACAAGTTCACGCAATCATTACTAATTAGAATGTTCAATCTTTATAAGTCATCCAAATTTCATTTCTCATTAACTTATAGTAAAAAAAAAAATCTAATTAAGGTAAATTCAATGAAATCATAAATACATTTATATCTTAGTTCAAATGGGCATGAATCAAGTGCTCAAAGGCATTATTAAAAAATCAATAGATTAGTTTATGGACTAAGGCCTCATTTGAGACAACTTTCTTAAAGCTTCTCAAAGCAACTTTCTAGATCAAAAATTAATATTTTTGTACTAAAAAATTACTCTAAGAAGCAGTAAGAAAACCATCCCAAACAAAGCCTAAATGTCTTCTGAATCTAGCATGTTCTCATAATCAAAATAAATGAATCAGCTAAAAGAGATGAAACCAGTGAGTAGAAGATTGCTCAATGTCAATATCATTAAATTAATAAAAATCTAAAAGATAATACGATAAGTTGGAATCAGTAACCTAATGTTCAGCTCCCTTTTTACCATTGTGAATGTTTAGCACACAACAAATTAATTTGGCAGTTCAACTAAAGTCCAAAAGAAAATAATTTGCTTTTCAAAATTCCCACTATAATGATTTACGGTCTATTTGGGATGGCTGTAGTTTTTCAAAAGGTGATTGTAAAATTATTATGGAGGAAATAGATTTTAAGAAAGCTAGTTTAAAATACCATGCTAGCATAAAAATTTATTGAAAGCAGTAAAAAAAATAGTGGTTAAAAAAAATATGATTGCAGTCTGAAAAACAAAGCAGTAAGAAAGTTGTCAACGAAACCTTAATAACATTGGTCAAAAAGAATTTCATAATTTTTTAAATTCTTTTATATAGTGACAAAATCTGTAGCCCATTGATTAAAACAAATGGTTGTACGTATTTTAAAAATTACTAGTTTAGGCCAAACACTTTGTGACTTATCACTAACCATATAAAAAAAATTTATATATAATCAAGAAAATAAAATAGAACTTTAAATTTTGATTTTTAGGGAATTCTCATTGTTTTTATTTCTCTAATGATATAAATAAATCAGGTTTTGCAACACTTTTTAGGACCTACTGCAATAGTTTAAACACTTACTAATTTATGTGCAGCAATTTAGAAACTGCTACAAATCCATTATATTTGCTTTCGCTGGGATGGCTTAGTAGCAGTTTTATGAGCGATGACGTAGGAAGGCTTTAGTAGTGCTTTACAAGGTTTTAAAAGAGCTGCTAAAGGGTAGAGTAGATTTAAAAAAGTATAATGTTATAAAATCAAATTTTGTGATCAAATTAGAAATTGTGACACAAGATTTCACTTAAATATTATATGATGCATAACACATCATGCAATTTTTTTATTTTTATTTTTTTGGAAAAAGGAACTTAATATTATATGAGAAAGTTTCTAGTACCCAACATCTTCTTAAAAAAAATAATTCATTTATAAAATCCCTATCTTATGTAATAAAAAGAGGAAGAAGAAATTAGATACAAAAAAGGATAATCAACATGATGCTGTTGTTGAAAATTACACTTCTTGGAGCTGTCAGAATCCTTAACATAAGGAAAAATTAATATATATTCACAAACAATGGTTAAAAGAGATTTCATTGATAATTGAGCAAGAAACAAATACTATATATGTAATTAAGGATATAAATAAAATTAAAATAACGTTGTTGAGGTGGTGAAATAGAAAAAAAAGGAGAGAGGTGAAATAGACCAAAATGGAGAATAATAAAAAAAATTATCAGTGTCTTGATTACATGCTTAACACACTAGAAATTCCATCTACTTATATCCTTAATATTAGAGGTGAAACTTTTCAAATTGAAAAAGTTGCCCCATTTGCCTCCTAAGCTTAAGATCTTGAAGATAGGAATTATGAGGTGGAAGACTTGGAATTTTTGAAGCATTTCAAATTCTATTCCCCTTGAAACATTAGAGGTCTCTCATTGCTGAAACATCACAACTCTTTCTTTTACTGATGAAATAGCAAGACACATTGAAATACCTGAAAATTAAAAATTGACCTAATATAGTCTCTCTCAAAACACATTGAGAAATGTAGACAACTAATAATTGCCATCTCATAATCAGCGATCTCAATATAAGTGAACCATAGGTGTTGCTAATGGAGCCATCGAGAAGTGCAGAAATTTACTTACCAGAAATCATAACCACCTCCACAGGAGGCATCAGCTCTCCATCTCGCTTTCCTCCCCGTCACTATCGGTATCAGGACGGCAAGATTCGGCATGGGGATTGGTGGATTTGACATCAGGATGGTATGATTCAACATCGAGATGGTGGCTTTGGCATTGGGGTTGGCTGAATGTGAATTTAGCAGCAGTTAAAATTGATGTCTATATCTATCTATATCGGTGGTTTTAAAACTGTTGCAAAAATATTGACATTTTGGTAGTGAAATGACAATGAGAGCTCACCCAAAAATTAGGTTTAAGTCCTTCACAAAGAAATTTGAGGTCATAATAGAGAATGATTGAAACAATTGATTGTGTTCTAGGCTTCCTAAGATTCACAAGTTTATGTAAACAAAAAGATTAGTTGTTTATTAGACTGTTTTGTTACATCTGCTAAATTAATATTATTAGAATTTAGATACATAGGACAATTTTTTTTTAATAATATTTGTATATTTGTTACATAAATTTTTATGTTTATTTAGATGAAGTGTTTTTTAATTTTAGATAACACATCGACATTTTTATTATCCTAATTGATATTTTGTCCAAATTCAAAATAAAAAATTGAGTTCCAAAATGAATTAATCTTGAGCTTTCTTACCGACCTGTAGCATTCAAATCAAGCTCGATCCTCATATTTTTCACTTGAGCAGAGCTCGAGTTCAAGCTTAGTATAAATTATAGGAGTTTGCCTTGATTAAGTAAGAGCATGGCTCGACTCATTTATACCTCTATCCATGATGATAACCTTCTTATCAAATACAATTCAACAGTAGTTTATTTAGGCTTCGTTTAGTACAATTTTCTTACTGCTTTCTAAAGTAACTTTCTAATATAAAATTTTCTTGAAAGCACTGTGAAAATAATGTCCTAAATGCTATTCCTAATGCAGCCTTAGGATTTGATTGAGACCACTACCTTTTTTTTTTCAAAAATGATCTTAAAATTGCTGCGAAGAAACTAACTTCTTTTTTAAAGTTACTGTAGAAATCAAAAAATAGTTTCGTGATATAAATTTTTCTTAGAAATAGTAATTATGATTGCCATTTGAAAGGCAAAATATTAAAAAAAGTTATTGCAGACCAAGACAAGTCCTATGTTAAATTTATGCCAATTCAGTAATGGAGACACCGAAAAAGTATTTGGACATGTCAAATTTATATTAATCAGTCAAAATTCTTCTTTTATGTAGGTGAAAAAATTCTGCTCATTAGGATTTAGACGGCAAGGAAAAAAAAACAAAATATATATCTTATAATTATTCTTCTTGTTCAAATTATTATAATTATTCATTATTATATAAATATTAGAACATATGATGCACCAATATTTCTTAATAATAAAAACGTGTTATGCAGACTAATTATTTATTATTATATAAATTTATTTTATATTTATTTAATTTAACTAATCATTTTTTATTATATAATATTGTAGTAGACGTCTCCTCTACTTTTAATAATGGTCGTCATTATTACTAATATATATCGTCAATATTTATGATTTTTTTTATATTATATGTTTTTATTATTTTATTCTATTGTATGTAAATAAAAATTCTAATATCAATATATTATTTTAATTCATTAAAAATATCATAATTCTAAATTTTCTAACATTTATATAAAAAAAACATTGTAATACTAAGTTTGTTGATTTATTCAAACAATAAATATAAAGTTAGCTTTTTTTTTAATTGTTTTACCGATGACTAAATTGGTTAATTTTGAGTCGACTCAAAATATATAATTTTAATTTAGAATATGTATAAGACATAATTCATTTGGGTTGTTTGGTTTGAATTGAAATGAGTGTAAAGTATTTCAAATACAAGTGTTTTAAAATTATTGCTGTCTAGCTTTAAGTAATATAAATGCAGCATAAAATTTTGATGCATTTAAAACAAATCATTTAATGTAAATTTCACGCATTTGAAATTTTTCAAATGTTGATGATTTCCAAATGAATCATAAATTCATTGGTCTTATTATTGCACACTCGCTCAGCCACCCATCCCGCGCCATTTCTGCCACTTGACTCTGACCGCCATAGCTTCCATCACCAGCACCATTAGTCGCCGCCATCTACCACAATCACCAACCATTGTCACCGTTTGTGATCTTCGCTGCAATCAGCCACCAACGCCCACACCTTGATTACCAACCACCGTCATCTTTTGACGTTAAACTTCGTTTGTTCTACTTGAAACAAAAATAATAATTATTATTTGCATTTATTTTACATTAATCTAAACAATTTTAAAATATTTTGAATATAATGTATTCATTTTATACTACATTGCTTTTTCAACCAACTAAATAATTCAGTAAACTCGGCTCAATATCGCTAATATGTTGGTAAAAAAAAGTTCATTCATTAAACTACCAAACTAAATAGTAAAGATTTGAAAATGATGGTGTGATCATTTTTCCTAAAATTCTTTCTTAGAATGTTCAAATTGATAAGATGTGTATTTCCTTCACAAAGTCCATATAGATATGATCCTCATTTTTGTACTTTCTTGCTTTGTTACCTTGCAAATATATGTCCAACAAGCAATATCAAAGGCATCTTTACACAACTCTCCTTGGCCTATTGGTTGAGAGCTTAGGCTTTCAACTAAGAGGTCCAAGGTTCGAGTCTATGTGTATGCGTTATGTGTGTGAGTTTGCCTTAAATGGCCTAAATGTCCAAAAAAAAAAAGGCATCTTTAAAGCTTGATTTGATGCAGCTATTGCCAGAAAAGATAGGTGAAAAAGACTGGGTTTTGCAACCTAACAACCTAGTTTTCTAGATTGGGTCTTTCTTATTTAGGTTTTGTTTGGGACAGCTTGTTTATTAATTTATTTTAAGATCACAATCATAATTATTAGTTGACCATTATTTTTTCAATGCTTTGAAGATATTTTTGTTATAGGAAGCTATTTTCTATGGTAGCTTTAAAAAATGACTTTCTTCACAGCAGATTTGCAACCCCCTTTATTAAAGTTTTCAACAACCTCGAAAGGACCCATAATTTAAATTACTATCCAAAAAAAAAAATATACTATTTCTTAAAATACCGTTTGTACTAAAAAGCTACATTAACAAGCAGTAAGAAAATCATCCTGAATGAGGGTTGCAATGTATTGATGAATTGAAACATAAGGTGATATTTATTTATAATTTACTTATTATACACAGACACACACACACAATTACATAACAAAAAATTAAATCATTTAGAATAAGAAAAGTTCATCATAATGTAAAAATAAATGATATAAGAATATGCAATTTCACTTAAATCATTTTTTACTGTTTCTTAAAATAAATTTCTAGTAGAAAATTAAATTTTTATATTATAAAGTTGCTTTAAGAAGCAATAAGAAAGTTGTTGCAAACGAAGCCTAAAGCTTTTTTATGGAATGTGTGACAGACTGCTGGTACCTTTTCAAGTAATAAAATCAATTATCATATTGGAATTCATAAAGTCAAGAGCTCTTTGGGAAATTTAGTTTCCTTTTCTAAGCAGATTAATCTTCCTTGGATGGTAACAAGTGACATCAATTGTGTTTTGGACTATAATGAAAGTGAGGGTTGGAAAATACCTAACTTAGGCTTTCTTTGGGATGAATTTTTTACTATTTTCTAAGGCAACTTTCCATTATAAAAATTTATAGTTCAAAAAAATATTTGTCATAAAAAATTATTTTAGTAAGAGGCAAGAAAGCTGTCTCAAATGAAGCCTTATATACAATGGAAGAATTTTCTGCAACGAGTGAATGTGGCATCATTGATGTTGATTTTGTGGGTAATCATTTTACCTGGGATTTCTATTATAAGAATTTGCTTAATTTTTTGTATTCCTATTTTTCAATCAATCAATCCTCTTTGATCTTTGGGAAAAGTTTGAGAGGTTGAAAGCCAAGCTCAATGAAGGGAATAAGGAAAATCTTGGCAATATTTTACAAAGATTTAAATTTTTTGAAGAAGTCAATAGATATGATTTTGCTTTTCAAAATTCATTTTTGGAAAGTGATAAAGAGGCTAAGCTTGATACAAATATAAAATTTTTGACGATTTTGCAATGGGAAAATGATTACTAGAGATAGAAAACTGGTGTTAGGCCAACTTCAACCGAAAAACTCATTTTCCACTTCAAATGCAGTAACATTCATGCCAAACAATATTTCATCTCCAACAAAACTCTATTTCTAACTCCAAAAAAAGAATATTCTCTGTATATTATTTCTAACACCCTAAACCTTACTCAAAATTATATTTCTGTGAATAGTGCGATGTCAATATAGACGTCACATGGTTCATAGGGGAGAAAAAAATGTAAAATGTGTTTACATTTGGTGTTCGAGTGGAGCCTCAAGGTAGCTATAAACAGGTATTTAGAAGTATTAAACATTGTAATAGAAAAGCTAGATTTTATCATTTATTAGTGAAAGCCAAGTGGAGTAAAAATTGAATTTGCAAAATCAAAGAATTCTAAAGCAATCAGACTATTGTTCTAATTGAAATTCAGAGCTTTTAATGTAATTATTTTAAAAAACAGCTTTTTGGTAATTTTTCAATAAATATATTGAAGAATCTATTTTGTTTAGGCATTTCAGAAGAGGAGAATGTGATGTTAACTTCCATACTTGATGCTAAGGAAGTGAAGAAAATTACCTTCTCTATTAATACTGATTTTACTACCGGTCTAGATAAATTTTCAACTGTCTTCTTTTATTCTTACTAGAACTTTAGTCCAACTGATGTTATTAAGATGTAGTATTTACTTAGCTTTCGGGAAAATAATATAAAAAAATTATGTCTACTAGATTTGCTAAATTTCTTCCTAAAATTATTTCTCCTAATAAAAGTAGGTAAATTTATGGAATAAATATAACATAAAATGTTTTCTTAGTTAAATTGTTAAAAAAATTGAATTTGAATAATATGACCATCCTTCTAATGCACATGATAAACTTCAACGGCAATTTTTAATAAAGTTTTTAAAAAGTTTGGATTGTTGAAATGACCTTTGCCTTCCTCTTGATGAAGGAAGGATGAGACATATAAACATTCATGATTGAAAATTGAATTTCTATATATGAGCTGAATTTACTTTTTCCAAATATTGCGCTGATTTAGTTCTTGTTACTACTCCTTTAAGGAAGGATGCCTATTTGGTTCGAAAAAATTGTGTTGCATCAGAATGGAAGCAGAAAATTTTATTTCATGGGGTATTGGTGTGTGGAATTGTTTCCTTTTAGCATGATGATTTGTTGTGAGTTGGATCTTTAGCTACTCTAGTTTCAAATGAGATTAACTTCAAGAAAATTATGGCTGATATTTTGGTTGATGGAGTATGGAGGATAGATTTAATGGAGCAAATATTGACTAGGAATTTCATAAAATCAAAATTATTCATATTGATGTCTCTTGCAAAGAGTAAATCCCATTTAAAGGTTTAGATAACTCAAATTTGAGCTTTTCTTTGGTTCACAATCCTATAAGAGCTAGGAAATCTATATGTATATTCGGATTGATTTGGCACAAATGCTTATCTTTTTTTTTTTTCTATTTTTTTGGAGATTATTTAAAAATCATGTTTAGCTAGAGTCAAGCTTATTAAGTGACAAGTTTTAGCATAAATTTGAGCTGAAATATTATAGAAGCTTGAGCTTGATATTGGCTCAACTTAACTTGCCAGTTTGTTGAGCTAGCACAATCACTATAAGTTGATTCATCATGATTTATATTGGCCTAATCAAATATTTCTTGTTCATATTCAAAAGAAAAAAACCAAGCTTCAAATTTAGTCATTATCGAGTTTTCCACAAATATTTTCTTAGTTTGAGTTCTAACACTCTTAGCCTAGAGAATTCCTAGTATGGAAGGATCAACCCTAACATTGTGGGCGCAATATGAGTTACATTATGGCCTATGAACTTGGAGAAGGCATCAAACACAACATGTACTACATTATTAAAACCAATGGAGGGTTCCTTTACTGATGAGAATATTGAGGATCGTGGCACAACCCACTCCACTAATGGTGCATGGAAGCACTACACACAGCTTTCTTACACAAACAAGAATAGATACATCCAGTCATTATTACCCTGACCATAACTCCCTAGCCCATATTCATATCTAAATTAGTTTAGGCCATTCAAAATAGGAGGTTCTTTATGATTTTGGTGTCAATGAAAGTGGTGCACGTGCTAGTGACACCTAGACAATTTTTGCATTCCACAATGATGACTCGCATGACATTGAGGAATGCCAAGAAATCTGTATCTTGGTGGAGAACTTAATAGAGGAAGAAAATGTGAAGAGATTCATCCATGAAGAATCAGGTAGGTAATTAATAAAGGATAAATTAAAGATTAGGAAAATGAGCTTATTCTCTATTGCAACCCATATTATAGGTTAATGCTTTTTATTCTCATTATGAGATGGAGCTAGGAAATCTCATTGAGTAAGTCTCAAGAGATAATTTTATCTGTGCTTAACTCAATTATTACTTTTCGAATGTCAATAGCTTAGGTCACTCATATTACATTCGCCAAGGAAGATAAACTAGTTAGTGGTATCCCCTTGAGTAATGCTTAAGTGGATTGTACTCCTGTTGCTAACTACAAGATCTATAGTGACCTTATCAATATATGGAGTTTCATTAATATAATTTTTAAATATATTTTTGATAAGATGAAATTGCTTACTTCTCAAATCACCCCATTGCAAGCCACTCTGTGAATTCTAAGGAGAGAGGAGAAAGACCAAGGGGATGATCATATAATAATAGAATTATTTTAAGCATTTATGTCCTCACTGCACTACTTTAAATTTATGAAAAGGGCAGTTCATAATTTCTAACAGTCCACATAAGCATACTTCATAGGACTTGACTCGATTATTGCTCATGAGAGCTAGATAAACTAAGCTAAACTGAAGAAAATGAGAAAATATGGACATATCAATGCAATTTACGATTAGTAATGGCCAAATATATTATAGAGACCAAACCAACATCATTATGGTAATCTTGGATGATGGAGCTCTTCTTAAGGAAACTTTAAAAGCAAAGTATAAATTTCAAAAATTGTGCTGCGATAGCTCTTTTTTTGTAGTGAAATTTCTATTTAATTTATCTTTTTGTTCATTTGTATATTAAATTTTTTCCTCAATTCCCTTGTCCTTTTCACCAAAGACTCTTCGAAGGAGCAAGTGAATCAAGGAACTCGATATATGTTCATTCATGCCTAATATTTGTAATTTTTTTTTTTAAATATATTTTAAATCTAATTAGGAATTAAAAAAATATTTATTTAAAATAACATTTTCTTTAAAACAAGATGAATTTAAAATAATAAAATAATATTATGAATATAAAAATATGAAAAAAATGTTCGCTTAAAAAAAGTTTGACAAATTAAATAGTGAAATTTTTTCACACATAATAACAAATAAAAAACTTCCATTCTAAATTATTTGTTACAAAAATAAGAAAATTTATTTATACTTAAAGTTTTAATAAAAACAAAATTAAAAAAATTGGTAAAAATTAAAATATTTTTACTTTCTCTCCAGCTTCTCTCTCCTGCTTTTTTTCGGCTACTATACCGCTTAAATTGTTATTTTTAAAGATATGATTTACTTCATTTGATTTATATAATCTAAGTTATATTTAAAATTTGTCCAACTAAAAAAAGGGTGAGCTCATAGAATAACGCCACTTGGGAGTTGGAGATGGCCACAAACGACCAAAGTCTCCACTTCTACTTTCTCGAATTAAAGCTTCATTTTGTTTAGAGCTATGAGCTTCTTCATGGAGCTATTTCATTTCAAGTTCGTTGTCTTCCTCCACATGCTTCTCTTTATGGAGCTTTTTTTGATCATCTGTGATGCTACTGGCCAATGCCTTGAAGTAGAGAACTCAAGACTTTTGCAGCTAAAAAAAGGTTTTGTCTCCAGAAATCTAAAGTCCTGGCAATCAGGAACAAACTGCTGCATCTGGGAGGGCGTGACATGTGATGAATATGGAAGGATCATTGGGCTAAACCTAGAGCTTAAATTAATCACCGGTACAATCAATCCTAGCCTCTTCAATCTCACATCTTTAGAAACTCTAAATCTTTCCTTCAATAACTTTGATGGAATTCCCATTCCAGACTTTGGGTGGGATAGGCTTGTAAATCTTACAAGCCTTGATCTTTTTCGTATTGGATTTAATGGGAAGGTTCCTACTAGGATATCTCGCTTGACAAAATTTACTTTCCTCACCCTCTCCAGTAGTTCTAGGCATTCTTTAGCTATTAATCCGATGATTTTGCAAAACATGAGCAGTTTGAAGGAGCTTATTCTTGAAAATTTAAATGTCTCATCATATCGGGATGAATAGTGTGGTGTTCTGGTCAATTCTGTTGAGTCTAGTAATTAGGTTGTTAAGCCAAAGTAAGTGTCCCAAGGCTACCAAGAGGGGGGGTGAATTGGAAGTTTAAAAAACAAAGTTAAAATTTAAGACCCCCTTTTTATAATTATTGAACCGAAATTAAATCTCTTTTAAATTTTGTAGAAGAAGGTTTTTCAACCACAGAGTTGTTTAAAACTGAAATAGAAAGTGTGGAAATGTAAAAACAGTAAAGTAAATGACACCAGATTTATAGTGGTTCGGTCTATAACCAGACCTACATCCACTCCCCAGAGGCACCCTATGAGTATTGCACTAATACCAATAGTGACTCTCCTTTTGCACCCACAGCAAGGCGGAGAAGCCTTTACAACACACTCTTTTCACCACTCCCCGGTGCGGCAGAGAACCGTCCGTCCTTTTACACAAAACCCAGTGTTGGCAGAGAACCGTCCGTCCTTTCACACTATCCCCAGTGTGGGCAGAGAACCCTTCCGTCCTTTCACACTCTCCTAGTGTGGGCAGAGAACCCTTCGTCCTTTCACACTCTCCTAGTGTGGCCCTTCGTCCTTTCACACTCTCCAAGTGTCGGCAGAGAACCGGATCTCCTTGACAGATCTTCTCACAAGAATCTAGAAGGAAGAAAGAAAAGAGAGAAGTAATCCCAATTCACAAGTAGAGACTCTTACCTTTGAAATCCAAGTGAAGCCTTCTTGCTTCAGTGGTAGGAATCCTCCCTTGAATGCTCTCTTCAACTCTCTCCTTGGCTATTCTCTCAAGAGGCACGAAGATCAAATGACAAAAAGATTGGGTGGCAGTCTAATTTGGACTATTTATACAAAAGACAAGAAAAACCGCCCAAAAACTACAAGTATTCAATTCTATACGCAGTGGATTGTCCTGTACGATCGTGGATCGTCCTGGACGATTTTACTTAAATGATCTGAAACGACCCTATTTGAATATGTGTACGAAATGTCTTCGTACAGCTGATCGTCCTGTACGAACTAGGTTCATCCAGTACGAACGGTTATTACAAGGTCGAATCTAGAAACTGCTGAAAACTGTCCTAAGTCGGTTAATCGTTTTGACGAAAATTGATTCGTCTAGATGAATTTTTTACAGAGGACAGATCGTCCTGTACGATATATAATTTCATCTGGACGAAAATTTTCCAGAGAGCCAATCGTACTAGACGATAATTTATTTCATCTGGATGAAAATTTTCCAGAGAGCCAACCGTACTGTACGATAATTAATTTCGTCTGGACAAAAATTTTCCAGAGAGCCAACCGTACTGTACGATAATTAATTTCATCTGGACGAAAATTTTCCAGAGAGCTAATCCTACTGTACGATAAATTATTTCGTCCTAGACGAATAGTACTTAGAAAAAATTTTCAAGCAAGTTCCTATTCATTCCATATGCTCTATAGGAGATAACTATCTGATCGTCCAGTACGAACTGAAGATCATCCTGTACGATCAGTATAAATTCTACATGATCTCCTTATGTGTGAATGTTTTTATTTTCTCAAAATACAATCACTCCCTTCCAATTTGATTTCTAAGAAAAGTGCAAGCTTCAAATTTTACAAAGTATCTCATGCTGAAATTAATTTGAAGTCTTCGTAGTATGGAGTTCGTTTTTCCTGAAATGTCAGTACACACAAGAGCAAATACAATTCTTCCAAAATTGTTAGGAGATAACTACACATTTGAACAATAATGTTTGAAATCATCAAAACTTTATAAGTTGCAAAAATGAAAAGCATGCAAATAGCAACTATCTTAACAATCTCCCCCTTTTTGATGATGGCAAAACAATTATTGTTTGTATGATTTCAATTTAAACAAATCTTTCTATCTCCTAAACTCCCCCTAAATTGATGAATACATGAAAATAAGGAGGCAATTTGAAGCAAAAAAAAAAAATTAATAAACTAGAAACACAAACATACAAAACAAACAAAACATAGAAACATACAAACACAATGATTTCTCCCCCTTTTTGACAACAACAAAAAGTGAAGAAGAAATAGACAAGAAATGTAGGTAATTGTATGAAATTCATTTGAATATTTAATCTAAATGGTGATTGATACAAGGTATGCAATTTTAAACTAAAAACATTAGGTTAATCATAGAAATTCAAGAAATTTAAAAAGTGATATAACATTGTAAGTAAGAAGAATTAACAAAGACATGATTCAATTTAGACATTTTAATATAGAAAATCATTACAAGAGAGATGAAGAAAAAATTCGATATTTCAAAGTTCAAAAGAATATAAATGAACATAAGATCAATTTGAATTAAGAGATTGAAAGAATTTGGAAAGAAGAGAATTACCACATGTGGCGCTTTGCGCATCTTTTTCAAAATTTTTGGGGCACATTTTTTGCATCTTTTGATATTGGGCTGATTTTGTGCCTCTTTTTCATATTTGCGAACCTTTGCGCATTTCTTTTGATTTTTGTACTTATTTTTTTCAAGAGTAATTTAGACCAATTCTTTCCAAAATCAATAATCTAAAATTTCAAATATTTCTAAGTGCATAAATATTATTTGAGCTAGGAAATACAAAATAAGACAACATCTAAATTGCAATAATAATATTAACTTTTATGTAGTCTAAATGAATAGACATGAATTTAAAAGTTCTAATTACAACAAGTTATAAACAACTTTTAAATTTTGAAAGACTAGATTTTCTAATGTAGATAATCTTAAATTACAATCTAATTTAAGCACTATGAAGATTAAATAATACTAATGAAATTCATAAAAATTAACCACATTTCAATAACAAGTCAACATTGAAACAAGTACGAAATGCATTGATATTTATGAAAGGATTACACATTTCATAATATCTAAACACAACTTAAAAGAAAAGACAAACAAACACTTAACATAAGCACTAACACATCAAAACATAAAAACAAAAGAAATACAACACGAGTACAACAAAAACACAGAAATTCATCTCTACTGTTCTGGAGGAGGAGGAGGAGGAATGCCACCGAAAAGGTTAAAGTAGGAGGCCATCAACATTACATTGGTATTGATATTATGTACTTCATTTCTAATTATACCAATGTCATGTTGTTGCTGCACAAGTTGAGCATCAAATTGATCAAACCTTTGATCAATATGAGTCTCTAATCTATCAAATCTCTCAATCAGATTCTGATAATCTGACTGAGGTGCAGAGGTTTGCGCTCCTTCTTCTTCTTCTTCTTCTTCTGAACCACTAGCATGTGCTTTTTCTTTTTCTTTTTCCTCCCTAAAGAGCAATATGAAGGATGCATCATTATAGTAAACTGGCTCTTCATATTCTTCATTAGGATGCACCAAATTATATTTCTTCTCCAAAATAAAGGTAACTAAATGTCCCAAAAAAAATATTCTTTTTCCTCTTCTGTTCAGCATGTCCTATTTCTGAAAGCCCATAAAGATGATCTATGATGAGTTGGGCTTCGTCGATAGGGTGACGATCCATAATCAAAAAGGTTAGAACAGAAAGGAGAGGAGTTATGTTTATCCTATCACCAGCTTTAGGAATGATTGAAGATCTAAGGATATGTTGGATGATACGGGCATTTTTGGTCATCCCAGAAACTCTAGCAACATGATAGTTTAGACCACTTTTTCTAATTGTACTATTGACTTCATCCCATCTAAATATGTTTTCAGTCATTAAGGTATGGGCTCTATATCCTTCAGTCCTAAGGTTTAGAAATGCACCAATGTCATGCTTGGTGATTTCTACTTGTTGCTTGAAGACATAGGATCTAATGCAAGAGTGATCAGAGTTGAAACTCATGTTGGCTAGAAAGTAGAGAAAAGTTTGCTTGTTGTAGAAATGGACGAGAGATAGTATGAAATGGAATTGGGTTGAGTCGAAAAGGTGTATTACCTTAAAATTTATCTCGCTTTGAATTAAGATGCGAGATGGAGTAATTTTTGCGGAAGCAAAACGAGGAAATGATTCCTCATTTGCCTTAGAAAGGAAGTTTTCCGAGGCATTCCTATTCGGCTTCTTCGCTAACACCTTTTGTCTTTTGCTTGAGGAGGCCATTGACAATTTGAAGTAGAAAGGGATTGAAAGAGAAGTTTGAAAGTGTGATTGTTACGTTAGAAATCCTTCATATTTAAAGAAAACAATACGTTCGTCCTGGACGAAAAAGGTTCGTCCTGGACGAAAATAATCGTTCGTCTGGACGAACATTATTTCGTACAGACGATCAAATTCGTCCAAAATGTAACGGCTTTTCGTATTCAACACAACTTACGATGCGTCCCTTCGTACAGACCTTTGACTTGACCGATCGTACATACGAACAAAAGTTCGTACAGACGATCAAAAAATAACTCGTTTAAATGTCTTTTGAAAGCCGTCCCCTACACTGAAATGACATATGTTCGTCTGGACGAACCAAAAGTTCGTACAGACGAAATCCATATTAAAAACTGTCTTATCCACTCTACTGCTGAATTCATTCGTCCCGACGTTTGAGAAAAGGAAAAAGTTCGTCTTGGACGATATTCATATCGTACAGACGATTTAATTAAAAACTGCTCTCAAAACAGTTAAAATACACGCAAACCAATTTTTCTCACATCGTCCAGTACGAACCAAAAGTCGTCCCGGACGATTTCCTCCAATTTTTGAATTTTAATTTAAGAAAATCAAACCAAACTTTAAAAAACACAGAAAACATACAATAATAAAAAAAAAAAAAAAAAAAACTTACACTCAAAAACAAATTCATTCAAAACACACAAAAATTCACAAAATCAAAAACAAAACATAAACATAAACATCAATGTTGCAAAGACATTTTGTTTAGGCATTTAAATCAATAACACCTAGCCTTGTTCTTAAAGTACTGAAGGTATCAAGGGCTAAAGGTTTTGTAAAAATGTCTGCAAGTTGATTTTCAGTTGAAACATGTGTGAGTTCAATTTCTCCTTTGGATACATGATCCCTTATGAAATGATGTCTTATATCTATGTGTTTGGTTCTAGAATGTTGAATAGGATTTATGGAAATCCAAATAGCACTAGTATTATCACAATAAATTGGAATAGTGCCTACAGATAATCCTAAATCAATCAACTGTTGTTTTAACCAAAGTACTTGTGCCACACAACTTCCAAAAGCAATGTATTCTGCTTCTGCAGTAGATAGGGCTACTGAATTTTGTTTTCTACTGGACCAAGAAACTAAATAATTTCCAATGAATTGACATGTTCCAGAAGTGCTTTTCCTATCCACTCTACAGCCTGCAAAGTCATAATCTGAATAACCAATAATTTCAAATGAAGAGCTAAACTTAGGATACCAAATTCCTAAGTTTTGAGTTCCTAGTAAGTATCTTAAAATCCTTTTCACTGCTGTCAAATGTGATTCTTTTGGATCTGATTGAAATCTAGCACATAAGCAAACACTGAACATAATATCTGGTCGGCTAGCAGTCAAGTAAAGCAAAGATCCAATAATCCCTCTATATTTCTTTTGATCAACAAATTTTCTCTTAAGGTCCTTATCTAACTGAACTGAGGAACTCATTGGTGTACTAACAGGTTTAGCATTGTCCATTTCATATTTCTTGAGGATGTCCTTAATATATTTGGTTTGACTAAGAAATGTCCCTTCCTCAAGTTGCTTGATGCTAAAACCTAGAAAGTAATTTAAATCTCCCATTAGACTCATTTCAAATTCACTACTCATTGCATTAGAAAAATCATCACAAAGATTTTTATTTGAAGATCCAAAGATGATATCATCCACATAAATTTGAACAATGAGTATTTCCTTTCCAAATTTCTTTAAGAAGAGAGTTGTATCCACACTTCCTTTTTCAAAAGATCTTTCAAGTAGGAAAGTGCTCAATCTCTCATACCAAGCCCTAGGTGCTTGTTTCAATCCATATAATACCTTTTTTAACTTAAAAACATGATTTGGGTATTTTGAATTTTCAAATCCAGGAGGTTGTTCTACATAAACATCTTCTTCAATAACACCATTCAAAAAGGCACTTTTGACATCCATTTGAAATAATTTAAAACTTTTAAAACAGGCAAAGGCAAGTAAAACCCTAATTGCTTCAAGTCTTGCTACAGGGGCAAAAGTCTCCTCAAAATCAATTCCTTCAATTTGATTATACTCCTTAGCAACTAATCTAGCCTTATTTCTAATGACTACTCCTGAGTCATTCATTTTATTTTTGAACACCCACTTTGTTCCAACAACACTTTGATCTTTTGGCCTTGTAGTTAATTCCCAAACTTTATTTCTTATAAATTGATTTAACTCTTCTTGCATGGCCAATATCCAAAATTCATCAGAAAGTGCCTGATCAATATTAGTGGGTTCAATGGTTGAAATAAAGGCTGAATGATTGACTTCCTTATTTAATCCACGCCTAGTTCTAACACCCTCACTAGGTTCTCCTATAATCAATTCTCTTGGGTGGTTTTTAGAAAATCTCAAATTTTTAGGCAAAGGGTTTTCTCTTTCAAAATTTTCTTCCACATTTTCTTCCAAGTTTAATATATCAATCTTTTGGGAGTTTTCCTCAATTTCTTCTTCAACACTATTTGGCCATTCTAAATTTCCAGATTCATCAAATACAACATGTGTGGTTTCTTCAATAACTAAAGTTCTTTTGTTGAATACCCTATAAGATTTTCAACCACTTGAATATCCAACAAAAATTCCTTCATCTGATTTTGGATCAAATTTTCCTAAGACAGATTTTCCATTGTTATGAATGAACACCTTGCAACCAAAAACATGCAAATGAGACAAATTTGGTGTTCTTCCTTTTAGTAACTCATAGGGTGTTTTATTTAAATTTGATCTCACATTCACCCTATTCAGAACATAACATGCAGTGCTAACCACCTCAGCCCAAAAATATTTAGGAAGAGAGTATTCTGCCAACATTGCTCTGGCGGCTTCTATTAATGTTCTGTTTTTCCTTTCAACTACCCCATTTTGTTGAGGGATTCTAGGAGCAGAAAAGTTGTGATCAATCCCTTTTTCTTTACAAAAATTTTCAAATCTTTTATTTTCAAATTCTCCTCTATGATCACTTTGTATAGACATTATTTCACATCCTAATTTTCTCTGAATCCAAGTTGAAAAATTTCTGAATTCCTCAAATGATTCACTTTTATGAAAAAGAAATCTAACCCAAGTGAACCTAGAGAAATCATCCACAATAACAAATCCGTATACCTTCCCTCCTAGACTTACAGTTCCTACTGGTCCAAAAAGATCCATGTGAAGAATTTCCAATGGTTTACTAGTTCTAAGGTCATTATTGGACTTAAAAGAGGACTTCACTTGTTTTCTTAATTGACATGCATCACAAAGATGATCTTTAGTAAAGTCTAGTTTTGGTATACCTCTTACTAAATTCTTTTGGGTAATTCTCCTAAGATTTTTCATACTAGAATGACAAAGTCTCCTATGCCAAAGCCAAGATTCATCAGAAATAGTTTTCAAACAGAAAGAAATAGGAGTTTGAAATGAATTCAAATCTAGCATGTAAACATTGTTTACCCTTTTTCCATTTAAAACTTCTTTCCCATTTAGGCTTAATATGCAGCTAGTAGGTAAAAATTTCACATTATAACCTTTGTCACATAGCTGACTTATACTTAACAAATTATGCTTTAAGCCTTCAACCAGTAGCACGTTGTCTATAAAAAAGTTTTTGAAATTACCAATCATACCTGATCCAACCACTTTCTTTGTGGTATTATCTCCAAGTGTAACCTTGCCTCCATTCCTGGCTTCTAGCGATATGAATTGTGTAGTGTCTCCAGTCATATGCTTTGAACATCCGCTATCCAGGTACCATATGCTCCCACGAGGTCTTGTGTGAGAGCAATCCTCTTCTTGATCTAAGTGATCTACATTGTCTGCCATCAAGAAAATATTAGTGACTTCTTCTTCTTTTTCTGTCTCAGATGAGTCTGAAGCTGAGTCCGCCCAGAAAACTCTTTGAAACTTCTTCTTGCCCTTCTTTACCATAGGTTTCTCCTCCACCTTCTCCTTAGCAGGAGTAGCTTTGAGTTTTGTGCAATCAGTCTTGATATGACCTGGTTTCCTGCATTCATAACAAATCACTTCATTAGAAACCTTGCCATTTCTGTTAAACTTACCTCTATTCCATAGCTGGCGTTTCTTCTGCTTCCTCTTTAAAAAGCTTCTGAATTGTCTAGTTATTAGTGCAACATCATCTTCAACCTCAGGTTGTGAGTGTTCACTCTCTGACTCTTCCACTTTTAGTGCTATATTCTTCTCCTTTCGTGTTTCACCTGTATCAATCTTCCTTTGACTTACTCCTTGCTCATAAGCAATAAGTGAACCAAGAAGATTGTCAATAGAATAAATGTTTAAATCTTTAGACTCTGTAATTGCAGTAATTTTTGCATCATAAGCTGTAGGTAAATAACGAAGAATCTTATTGACCATTTCAGCATTAGTTAATTCCCTACCAAGTGCATGCAAAGAAGTGACAATTTGTGTAAATCTTGTGTACATGTCAGAAATAGATTCATTAGGTTTCATGCGAAACAATTCATAGTCATGTAACAAGATATTGAGCCTTGATTGTTTAACCTCATTTGTCCCTTCATAAGTTATACAAAGTCTATCCCATATGTCCTTTCCGCTTTTACAAGTGGAAACCCGCATGTAGTCTTCAGATTTTAAAGCACAAAAGAAACTGTTTAAACATTTGGCATTTAATTGTGCTAAGTCACGTTCTTCTACAGTCCAATCAGTAAAAGGTATTTCTACCATTACTCCATCAACTAATCTAGTTGGTTTTGTGTAGCCATCCTGGACTAACATCCACATGCGATAATCAAGCGACTGTAAGAAAGTAGACATGCATGTTTTCCAAAAATCAAAAGGAATATTGTCAAACAGTGGAGGTCTAGTAATAGAGTAACCCTCAGGTGTGTTCCGGTTTCCAAAAGTAGCCATCTACGTTAATCAAAAAGTAGTTCAAACTTATGATATTGAAACGAAGCTCTGATACCACTTGTTGAGTCTAGTAATTAGGTTGTTAAGCCTAAGTGAGTGTCCCAAGGCTACCAAGAGGGGGGGGTGAATTGGAAGTTAAAAAAAAAAAAGTTAAAATTTAAGACCCCCTTTTTATAATTATTGAACCGAAATAAAATCTCTTTTAAATATTGTAGAAGAAGGTTTTTCAACCACAGAGTTGTTTAAAACTGAAATAGAAAGTGCGGAAATGTAAAAACAGTAAAGTAAATGACATCAGATTTATAGTGGTTCGGTCTATAACCAGACCTACATCCACTCCCCAGAGGCACCCTCTGAGTATTGCACTAATACCAATAGTGACTCTCCTTTTGCACCCACAGCAAAGCGGAGAAGCCTTTACAACACACTCTTTTCACCACTCCCCGGTGCGGCAGAGAACCGTCCGTCCTTTTACACAATACCCAGTATTGGCAGAGAACCGTCCGTCCTTTCACACTATCCCCAGTGTGGGCAGAGAACCCTTCCGTCCTTTCACACTCTCCTAGTGTGGGCAGAGAACCCTTCGTCCTTTCACACTCTCCTAGTGTGGGCAGAGAACCCTTCGTCCTTTCACACTCTCCAAGTGTCGGCAGAGAACCAGATCTCCTTGACAGATCTTCTCACAAGAATCTAGAAGGAAGAAAGAAAAGAGTGAAGTAATCCCAATTCACAAGTAGAGACTCTTACCTTTGAAATCCAAGTGAAGCCTTCTTGCTTCAGTGGTAGGAATCCTCCATTGAATGCTCTCTTCAACTCTCTCCTTGGCTATTCTCTCAAGAGGCACGAAGATCAAATGACAAAAAGATTGGGTGGCAGTCTAATTTGGACTATTTATACAAAAGACAAGAAAAACCGCCCAAAAACTGCAAGTATTCAATTCTGTACGCAGTGGATCGTCCTGTACGATCGTGGATCGTCCTGGACGATTTTACTTAAACGATCTGAAATGACCCTATTTGAATATGTGTATGAAATGTCTTCGTACAGCTGATCGTCCTGTACGAACTAGGTTCGTCCAGTACGAACGGTTATTACAAGATCGAATCTAGAAACTGCTGAAAACTGTCCTAAGTCGGTTAATCGTTTGGACGAAAATTGATTCGTCTTGACGAATTTTTTACAGATGACAGATCGTCCTGTACGATATATAATTTCGTCTAGACAAAAATTTTTCAGAGAGCCAATCATACTGGACGATAATTTATTTCGTCTGGACAAAAATTTTCCAGAGAGCCAACTGTACTGTACGATAATTAATTTCGTCTGGACGAAAATTTTCCAGAGAGCCAATCGTACTGTACGATAATTAATTTTGTCTGGACGAAAATTTTCCAGAGAGCCAACCGTACTGTACGATAATTAATTTCATCTGGACTAAAATTTTCCAGAGAGCTAATCGTACTGTACGATAAATTATTTCGTCCTAGATGAATAGTACTTAGAAAAAATTTTCAAGCAAGTTCCTATTCGTTCCATATGCTCTATAGGAGATAAGTGTCTGATCGTCCAGTACGAACTGAAGATCGTCCTGTACGATCAGTATAAATTCTACATGATCTCCTTATGTGCGAATGTTTTTATTTTCTCAAAATACAATCACTCCCTTCCAATTTGATTTCTAAGAAAAGTGGAAGCTTCAAATTTTACAAAGTATCTCGTGCTGAAATTAATTTGAAGTCTTCGTAGTCTGGAGTTCGTTTTTCCTGAAATGTCAGTATACACAAGAGCAAATATAATTCTTCCAAAATTGTTAGGAGATAACTACACATTTGAACAATAATGTTTGAAATCATCAAAACTTTATAAGTTGCAAAAATGAAAAGCATGCAAATAGCAACTATCTTAACAAATTCCACCCTTGTACTTAAGATATTAAGCATGCATAAATGCTCCCGTTTTGGTGCCATTTGTTCCTCTCTACCCATGCTCCCTTTTTTATCCATTATCAATTTTGGACATAATAATTTGGACTATAACATCCCTGACTCATTTGCCAATTTTTCTTCCTTATCTTACCTTAACCTTCAACAAAACAATTTCAAAGGCTTTTTTCCCAATCAAATATTTCAACTGAGAAATTTGAAATTTCTTGACATCTCATATAATCCAATGCTTTTCGGTTATCTTCCTGATTTTCCAAAGCACAATATTTTAAATTCTTTGTTCACTTCTAATACCAATTTATCAGGGAATTTACCTGATGCAATAGGCAACCTTAAGTTTTTGACATTTTTAGACCTCTCAAGTTGTCAATTCTATGGTACAATGCCATCTTTCATTGGTAATCTATCAGAGCTCGAGTACTTGGATCTATCATATAACAAGTTCAATGGAGTTGGGGGATTTGAGCTCCCCTCCTATACTATTTTAGCAATCTCATTTATTTTGGCTTTCTCTTGCGAATACTAATCTTACTGGAGAAATTACACCATTTATCTGCAACTTAACTGGACTCATGATGCTTAATTTATCTAAAAATAAGCTAATTGTACTATTCCACCATGTTTGCTAGAAGGTGGAATCAATCTCCGTGTGTTAAATCTTAAAGGAAATAAACTTCATGGAGCAATATATCATGGAATAAGTCAAGAATGTAAGCTGGAAATCATAAATCTGAGAGACAACCAATTAAAGGGATTGCTTCTCAGGTCTCTATCTAATTGCCAATCACTTAGATATTTGGACTTGGGGAATAATAACTTGAAGGACATATTTCCTTACTGGTTAGAAAATATGCTTTCTCTATGTATCCTTGATCTAAGATCTAATAAATTCTATTGGTTAATTGAGCCTTCTATTGGAAGCTATGAAACAAGTTATGCTTTTTCTACGATACAGGTATTTGACATCTCTTCAAATAACTTTAGTGGAAATTTATCGACAAAGTTCTTTAGAAGTTTTAAGTCGATGACAAGAAATGGAATAATTATAAACACGAGTAATCATCTATATGAGGTCACCATCATGATTAAGGGGCAACTAATGACACTAGAAAATTATTATGCAATTTCAATAGATTTTTTCAACAATCATTTTGAAGGAGAGATCCCTTCAATTATTGGGAAACTTGTCTCTCTTCAAGTACTAAACTTGTCACAAAACTATTTGACGGGTGAAATTCCTCCAGAATTAGGAAATTTGGTACAGCTCGAGTCATTATATCTTTCAAGGAATTACCTTTCTGGTAAAATTCCACATGAATTTGCTTCATTATATTTCTTATCATATTTAAACCTCTCCTACAACAAGTTGGTTGGAATAGTTCCACAAGGAGGTCAATTATGTTCTTTTACAAACACTTCATTTAATGGAAATGATGGACTACATCTCTTTTTTTGCAACATGTCAGTTCTAGCAACAAAAAATACAACCACATCACCTCCTAGTTTGGGTGAAAAATCTCCAAATAAAATAAATTACATGATTGTATTAGCAATATTATTTGGTGTGGGATTTGGGGGGTCAATGGCAGTCATTCTATTACTCGATGTCTTTTTCTGTTACAAAGCTAGCCATGAATAATAGCAAACAATGTTCTGTAACAACCATTCTGTTATTTGAATTTTTTTTTTGGTTAAGTTATCATAATTGTAAATATACTCATATGTCAGATTTAATTTATGTTGTAATTCAAAATTTTGCATTAATAGACATGTATTGTATTCATGGAGCCAACAACTATTGGATTTGTTATTCCAACACTACAATTTTAGAGGTGTGCATTGAGCTTTATAGTTGGATCAGTGAGCTTATGCGTGAGTATTATATAATCCTCCTTATATATACTCTTTTCATTTCCTCATCGCTATGGGATTTAAAAAGGGCAGTAGTTACTTTCAGAAACATTAAAAATCTACTTATTAATTGCTTTAAATTTATTTTTCATCCATATAATCTTTCATCATTTTAAATTTCCTATATTACTTTTAATTACTTTATACTCAAAATATTTTAGAACAAATAGAATCTAGAAAAACTGCATAGCCCATCCAAAGTCAATTTTTCCCTATTTTTAAAAAATGGTCTAATTTCAATTAGAATTTAAAATTAAACTTTGTGTATATTACCATAATTTAATATGTTTTTTAATAATATTCATTTGATAGATTTTTATAATAGTTTATATAATTATTTTTTAATTTATGAAAATTATTTATTATTTAATTTTATATTTTAAAATTATGAATAATTTATATTTTTTTCTTGGAAATTAGAGTTATATTAATTTTTTTTTACAAAGGAAATTTAAAATTAAAATTTATAAATCATAAGTTAGAAAATTGCTTATATTTAAAAGATTTTATTTTTTAAAATTTATTATAAACTCTTTTATTTTAATACTATTATAAACTTAACCTCGCCAACAAAAGTCAATGTTTTTAATAACTAATTATAAATTAATTTATATTTAATTATTAAAAATTTTATAAATTGAAATTTTTATATATTTAATTTAAGTCTTTGTTAACTTTTAAAAGGAAGAAACTGTTTGAAAATTACATTTACACTTATATTAAAAATATTTAATATTCAAAGATTGTATATCAATAGTCATATTTTAATTCTAATATTAAATTTTGAAAGCATTAGAGGCATGATTATATATAAATGTAATTTGTAAGGAAATTTTTATATAATCATGGGGCCTTGCCCAATTTAATGAATCCATTAGTGTTTGCAGTTGCTTACAAATGAGGCCCTTTCTTTAGGGTAAAGCCTTGGCTTGATGTAGCAAATATGCATCATATAGAGTGCATTACATGGTGAGAATTGAAAGAATCACTATTGACATATTTTTTTCGTCGGCAAAACCATAGTCGATAGGCAACGTATGTTGGAAAGACCATTATCCGCAGACAATAGAAGTCAGAAAGACCATTGTTTGGAGATGGAAAATGAAAGGTGTTGAAACACGTTCACTATGAATTAGGTTGTTAAACCTAAGTTAATGTCCCAAGGCTAACCAAGAGGGGGGTGAATTGGTAATTTAAGAATTATGCTTCTACTCTTGGATTTTTAGAAAACCTTTTTAATTATTAATGCAAGTTAAATTGAAAGTTTAAAAATAAACTTTTCAACCAGAGTAAACAACTTGCAATTAAATTAAATGTGGAAGAAAAATAAGAAAGAACACACCAAATGTATAGTGGTTCGGTTAAACCTTGACCTACGTCCACTCCTAGTAGGCAACCTCCGAGTATTGCACTAATACCACAAAGTGACTCTCCTTTTGCCCCCACAGCAAGGACGAGAAGCCTGTATAAAATCACTTTCACCTCCCCCGGTGCGGCGGAGGAGCCGGGTCCTTTGACACCAAAGAGATCTTCTTCTTCCCAAAACTTCCCTCAAGACGACCCTTGAATCCGATGGTACTGAGGTGCAAGTTCGCTGGAGCAACCGTGTGAATATCCCCTTCACACTCCCTTGAAATCCTCTCTAATGATCTTCTCCCTCTCAAAATCCACCCTTTAATCTCTCCATTTCAAGTTCTCTCTACGCAGTGGATAGTCCTGTACGAACCTGAGTTAGTCCCGTACGAACTGTGAAAAAACTGTCCTGTACGAACCATTTGTGAATCAGTACGAACTAAATTCATACTGGGATCAAATATATTCGTCCAGAGACGAAATATGTTCGTCTTGGGATGAAAAGTTATATCAAAGGTCGGTTCCAAAAACTGTAGAACTTTGCCAGAAACTGTCATAGTCGGTTCCCTTCATCTACGGATGAATTCAGTTCGTCCTAGATGAAATTTATCCAGAGAGTAACTCGTCCTGGCACAAATACACTTCATCTTGAACGAGATTTCACCATAGGGAAATTCTTCATAGGACGAATATACTTCATCCTGGACGATCAGGACTTAGAAAAAATTTTGTTCAGTTCCTATTCGTTCCGTTGCTCTTACGAGGAGATAACTTACCTGATCGTCCTGTAAGAACTATGTTCGTCCCGTACGATAAGTACAAATTTTGTAAGATCTACTTAAGTGTGTGTGTGTGTGTGTGTGTGTGTGTGTTTATTCACTTAATTACAATCACTCTCTCTCAATTCAAAGAAAAATTAAAGGCTTTAATTTACAAAGGATTGCATGCTGAATTTGATTTGAAGTCTTTGTAGTTTGGAGTTAGATTTTCCTGAAATGTTAGTACACACAAGAGAAAAAACAAATCTTCCAAAAAGTGTTAGGAGATAACTACACATAAAATAATAATATTTGGAATCATCAAAACTATACAAGTTGCAAGAATGTAAAACATGCAAATAACAACTCTCTTAAAAAAAGGACCAAAGTCGGCAGGCGATCGAAGTCGGAAAGGTAGTTGTTAGGTGATAGAGTTTAGAAGTAATTTTGTTAGATGGTGATGGAGATTATAAGATTTGTAGTAGGAAGACAATAAAGGTTGAAAAGACTTTTTTCTAGTGACAAAGGTCAGAAGGACCATAGTCGGTTACTAAGATATGTTGAGAAAATTTTTATGTACTGATATTTAATAAAACATTTTATATATAAATTTTTTATTAATTAACTAATTATGTATATTATAAAATTTTTTCTAATTTTATTTTTTATACTAAATTTATTGTCTTGTGATTGTCTATATAATAATGAATTTTTATTTGTCAAAGCTTTTAATTGTTGGTATAAGGTTTCATTGGTATTTGTCCCTATTGCTTTAAAAAGAAATAAAAGCTACATATAATATATAATACTCTTACTTTGTTTATTTATATGCCACATTAATACTCTTACTTTGTGATTCAGAATGAGTAGTGCACTTATTCCAATTTGATTGTTGAGCTATAAAAAGTTATAATTTATAGATGTTGTGTACATCAACATTAGATGACTACTCATCTGTATGTTTTCTAAATTGCAGATCAGCTACATCGAATACAATCTCTTTGAAGATCCCTGCATTATTGTCGGTTATTGTTGTGTAATTTATTGAAGGACTATATTAAGAGTTAAAATGTGGCTCGTACTCTCAATGTAAAGTCCAGAACTAATAACTTGATAGGAATCCTCAATGATATAAATCTAGTACAACCTCAGTGATTGAAATATAAGCTTGATTTTTATGCTTTGAACAAGAACACTTAAACTTGTCATCTAATAAAAATAAACTCAATGGACATGATACATGAATAAAATATTCTACTCCATTGACGAATTCATCTATTACTTCTTTTCATTCAAGAAATAGTCTATTATACATTCACAATCTTTTGCATCAAATATCCTTGTATATGTTTTCATACAATAAAGATAGTCCAAATTTATATTGATAAATTAATTTTTATTTATAATGGTTTTACCTACATATAAATTATTTCCACTAACATATTAAAAAATAACATATAAAATATAGAGAGAAAATGTCTCATCCAATTATTTTAAGTTTTAAAATGGAGATAAAGAAAAAAAATTATTCAAAGTTTGATGTTATCATATTTACTCACTTTAATATTAAAATAATAAGTAAAAATTTCCATCTTTTCATTTAACACTATCTATATTTAGTCCAACTGATGTTATTAAGATGTAGTATTTACTTAGCTTTCAGGAAAATAATATAAAAAAATTATTTCTACTAGATTTCTTCCTAAAATCATTTCTCCTAATAAAACTAGGTAAATTTATGGAATAAATATAATATATAATGTTTTCTTAGTTAAATTGTTAAAAAAATTGAATTTGAATAATATGATGGTGAAGCTTCATCCTTCTAATGCACATGATAAACTTCAATGGCAGTTTTTTATAAAGTTTTTAAAAAGCTTGGATTGTTGAAATGACCTTTGCCTTCCTCTTGATGAAGGAAGGATGGGACATATAAACATTCATGATTGAAAATTGAATTTCTATATATGGGTTGACTTTACTTTTTCCAAATATTGCTCTGATTTAGTTCTTGTTACTACTCCTTTAACGAAGGAGGCCTATGTGGTTCGAAAAAATTGTGTTGCATCAGAATGGAAGTGAAAAATTTTATTTCATGGAGTTTTGGTGTGTATAATGTTTCCTTTTAGCATGATGATTTGTTGTGAGTTGGATCTTTAGCTACTCTAGTTTCAAATGAAATTAACTTCAAGAAAATTATGACTGATATTTTGGTTGATGGAGTATGGAGGATAGATTTAATGGAGCAAATATTGACTAGGAATTTCATAAAATCAAAATTATTCATATTGATGTCTCTTGCAAATAGTAAATCCCATTTAAAGGTTTAGATAACTCAAATTTGAACTTTTCTTTGTTTCACAATTCTATAAGAGCTATGAAATCTATATGTATATTCGGATTGATTTGGCACAAATGCTTTTATCTTTATTTATTTCTATTTTTCTTGGAGAATATTTAAAAATCATGTTTAGCTAGATTCAAGCTTATTAAGTGACAAGTTTGAGCATAAATTTGAGCTGAAATATTATAGAAGCTTGAGCTTGATATTGGCTCAACTTAACTTGTCAGTTTGTTGAGCTAGCACAATCACTATCAGTTGATTCATCATGATTTATGTTGGACTAATCAAATATTTCTTGTTCATATTCAAAAGAAAAAAACCAAGCTTCAATTTGAGTCATGTTCGAGTTTTCCACAAATGTTTTCTTAGTTTGAGTTGTAACACTCTTAGCCTAGAGAATTCCTAGTATGGAAGGATCAACCCTAACATTGTGGGCACAATATGAGTTACATTATGGCCCATGAACTAGGAGAAGGCATCAAACACAACATGTAATACATTATTACAACCAATAGAGGGTTCCTTTACTGATGAGAATATTGAGGATCGTGGCACAACCCACTCCACTAATGGTGCATGGATGCACTACACACTGCTCTCTTACACAAACTTGAATAGATACATCCAATCATTATTACCTTGACCATAACTCCCTAGCCCATATTCATATCTGAATTAGTTTAGGCCATTCAAAATAGGAGGTTCTTTATGATTTTGGTGTCAATGAAAGTGGTGCACGTGCCAGTGACACCTAGACAATTTTTGCATTCCACGATGATGACTCGCATGACATTGAGGAATGCCAAGAAATCTGTATCTTGGTGGAGAACTTAATTGAGGAAGAAAATGTGAAGAGATTCATGCTTTTCATTTTTGCAACTTATAAAGTTTTGATGATTTCAAACATTATTGTTCAAATGTGTAGTTATCTCCTAACAATTTTGAAAGAATTGTATTTGCTCTTGTGTGTACTGACATTTCAGGAAAAAACGAACTCCAGACTACGAAGACTTCAAATTAATTTCAGCATGAGATACTTTGTAAAATTTGAAGCTTGCACTTTTCTTAGAAATCAAATTGGAAGGGAGTGATTGTATTTTGAGAAAATAAAAACATTCACACATAAGGAGATCATGTAGAATTTATACTGATCGTACAGGACGATCTTCAGTTCGTACTGGACGATCAGACAGTTATCTCCTATAGAGCATATGGAACGAATAGGAACTTGCTTGAAAATTTTTTCTAAGTACTATTCGTCCAGGATGAAATAATTTATCGTACAGTACGATTGGCTCTCTGGAAAATTTTCGTCCCGACGAAATTAATTATCGTACAGTACGATTGGCTCTCTGGAAAATTTTCGTCCAGACGAAATTAATTATCGTACAGTACGGTTGGCTCTCTGGAAAATTTTCGTCCAGACGAAATTAATTATCGTACAGTACGATTGGCTCTCTGGAAAATTTTCGTCCAGACGAAATTAATTATCGTACAGTACGGTTGGCTCTCTGGAAAATTTTCGTCCAGACGAAATAAATTATCGTCCAGTATGATTGGCTCTCTAGAAAATTTTTGTCCAGATGAAATTATATATCGTACAGGACGATCTGTCCTCTATAAAAAATTCGTCTAGACGAATCAATTTTCGTCCAAACGATTAACCGACTTAGGACAGTTTTCAGCAGTTTCTAGATTCGACCTTATAATAACCGTTCGTACTGGACGAACCTAGTTCGTACAGAACGATCAGCTGTACGAAGACATTTCATACACATATTCAAATAGGGTCGTTTCAGATCGTTTAAGTAAAATCGTCCAGGACGATCCACGATCGTACAGGACGATCCACTGCGTACAGAATTGAATACTTATAGTTTTTGGGCAGTTTTTCTTGTCTTTTGTATAAATAGTCCAAATTAGACTGCCACCCAATCTTTTTGTCATTTGATCTTCGTGCCTCTTGAGAGAATAGCCAAGGAGAGAGTTGAAGAGAGCATTCAAGGGAGGATTCCTACCACTGAAGCAAGAAGGCTTCACTTGGATTTCAAAGGTAAGAGTCTCTACTTGTGAATTGGGATTACTTCACTCTTTTCTTTCTTCGTTCTAGATTCTTGTGAGAAGATCTGTCAAGGAGATCCGGTTCTCTGCCGACACTTGGAGAGTGTGAAAGGACGAAGGGTTCTCTGCCCACACTAGGAGAGTGTGAAAGGACGAAGGGTTCTCTGCCCACACTAGGAGAGTGTGAAAGGACGGAAGGGTTCTCTGCCCACACTGGGGATAGTGTGAAAGGACGGACGGTTCTCTGCCAACACTGGGTATTGTGTAAAAGGACGGACGGTTCTCTGCCGCACCGGGGAGTGGTGAAAAGAGTGTGTTGTAAAGGCTTCTCCGCCTTGCTGTGGGTGCAAAAGGAGAGTCACTATTGGTATTAGTGCAATACTCAGAGGGTGCCTCTGGGGAGTGGATGTAGGTCTGGTTATAGATCGAACCACTATAAATTTGGTGTCATTTACTTTACTGTTTTTACATTTTCGCACTTTCTATTTCAGTTTTAAACAACTCTATGGTTGAAAAACCTTTTTCTACAAAAATTTAAAAGAGATTTTATTTCGGTTCAATAAGTATAAAAAAGGGGGTCTTAAATTTTAACTTTGTTTTTTAAACTTCCAATTCACCCCCCCTCTTGGTACCCTTGGGACACTCACTTAGGCTTAACAACCTAATTACTAGACTCAACAAGTGGTATCAGAGCTTCGTTTCAATATCATAAGTTTGAACTACTTTTTGATTAACGTAGATGGCTACTTTTGGAAACCGGAACACACCTGAGGGTTACTCTATTACTAGACCTCCACTGTTTGACAATATTCCTTTTGATTTTTGGAAAACACGCATGTCTACTTTCTTACAGTCGCTTGATTATCGCATGTGGATGTTAGTCCAGGATGGCTACACAAAACCAACTAGATTAGTTGATGGAGTAATGGTAGAAATACCTTTTACTGATTGGACTGTAGAAGAACGTGACTTAGCACAATTAAATGCCAAATGTTTAAACAGTTTCTTTTGTGCTTTAAAATCTGAAGACTACATGCGGGTTTCCACTTGCAAAAGCGGAAAGGACATATGGGATAGACTTTGTATAACTTATGAAGGGACAAATGAGGTTAAACAATCAAGGCTCAATATCTTGTTACATGACTATGAATTGTTTCGCATGAAACCTAATGAATCTATTTCCGACATGTACACAAGATTTACACAAATTGTCACTTCTTTGCATGCACTTGGTAGGGAATTAACTAATGCTGAAATGGTCAATAAGATTCTTCGTTGTTTACCTACTGCTTATGATGCAAAAAATTACTGCAATTACAGAGTCTAAAGATTTAAACATTTATTCTATTGACAATCTTCTTGGTTCACTCATTGCTTATGAGCAAGGAGTAAGTCAAAGGAAGATTGATGCAGGTGAAACACGAAAGGAGAAGAATATAGCACTAAAAGTGGAAGAGTCAGAGAGTGAACACTCACAACCTGAGGATGAAGATGATGTTGCACTAATGACTAGACAATTCAGAAGCTTTTTAAAGAGGAAGCAGAAGAAACGCCAGCTATGGAATAGAGGTAAGTTTAACAGAAATGGCAAGGTTTCTAATGAAGTGATTTGTTATGAATGCAGGAAACCAGGTCATATCAAGACTGATTGCCCAAAACTCAAAGCCACTCCTGCTAAGGAGAAGGTGGAGGAGAAACCTATGGTAAAGAAGGGCAAGAAGAAGTTTCAAAGAGCTTTCTGGGCGGACTCAGCTTCAGACTCATCTGAGACAGAAAAAAGAAGAAGAAGTCACTAATCTTTGCTTGATGGCAGACAATGTAGATCACTCAGATCAAGAAGAGGTATGTGACTTATCCTATGATGAATTATTTGAAGTTTATGAACACATGCATGATGCATATAGGAAAATGAAAAAAGATGCATGCTAGTTTAAGTTTAGAATTTGAAGAGCTCAAGAAGGAAAATGAAATCCTTAGGAAAGACCATGCTTTAATAGATGACAACCACATGAAACTACTTGATGAATATGATGACTTGAATAAGAATTTTGAAAATCTAAAGTCATCCTATACTGATCTTGAAAAGGAATTTAAAAATTTTAAGGATGAATCTGAGAGCAAAGCATATAGAATCAATTATACCAATCGAATCTTGGAAGATATGAATTCATTTTACAAACTAACAATAAGAGCTCTCGAGGATAATAAGAAACCCCCCCCAGACTTGAAGATTTTACAAATCCTAAATATTATCCTAAATTCATGAAATCCCTTAGAAGACAATCACATAGAAGAAAAAAATTTAGGAATATTTTTCCTAATGTTAAATGTAATAATTGTGGATTATTGGGACATATAGCTCACACCTGTACCTTGATGATGAAATCTAATTTGGTGTGGAGACCTAGGATGCATAAACCTAGACATATCATACATGCATCTGATTATAAATTGCTAAAAGGTGAACCCAAACTTGTTTGGGTTCCCAGGTCTAACATTTGATATTTTTGCAGGATTGCTCTCACACAAGACCTCGTGGGAGCATATGGTACCTGGATAGCGGATGTTCAAAGCATATGACTGGAGACACTACACAATTCATATCGCTAGAAGCCAGGAATGGAGGCAAGGTTACACTTGGAGATAATACCACAAAGAAAGTGGTTGGATCAGGTATGATTGGTAATTTCAAAAACTTTTTTATAGACAATGTGCTACTGGTTGAAGGCTTAAAGCATAATTTGTTAAGTATAAGTCAGCTATGTGACAAAGGTTATAATGTGAAATTTTTACCTACTAGCTGCATATTAAGCCTAAATGGGAAAGAAGTTTTAAATGGAAAAAGGGTAAACAATGTTTACATGCTAGATTTGAATTCATTTCATACTCCTATTGCTTTCTGTTTGAAAACTGTTTCTGATGAATCTTGGCTTTGGCATAGGAGACTTTGTCATTCTAGTATGAAAAATCTTAGGAGAATTACCCAAAAGAATTTAGTAAGAGGTATACCAAAACTAGACTTTACTAAGGACCATCTTTGTGATGCATGTCAATTAGGAAAATAAGTGAAGTCCTCTTTTAAGTCCAATAATGATCTTAGAACTAGTAAACCATTGGAAATTCTTCACATGGATCTTTTTGGACCAGTAGGAACTGTAAGTCTAGGAGGGAAGGTATACGGATTTGTTATTGTGGATGATTTCTCTAGGTTCACTTGGGTTAGATTTCTTTTTCATAAAAGTGAATCATTTGAGGAATTCAGAAATTTTTTCAACTTGGATTCAGAGAAAATTAGGATGTGAAATAATGTCTATACAAAGTGATCATGGAGGAGAATTTGAAAATGAAAGATTTGAAAATTTTTGTAAAGAAAAAGGGATTGATCACAACTTTTCTGCTCCTAGAACCCCTCAACAAAATGGGGTAGTTGAAAGGAAAAACAGAACATTAATAGAAGCCGCCAGAGCAATGTTGGCAGAATACTCTCTTCCTAAATATTTTTGGGCTGAGGCGGTTAGCACTGCATGTTATGTTCTGAATAGGGTGAATGTGAGATCAAATTTAAATAAAACACCCTATGAGTTACTAAAAGGAAGAACACCAAATTTGTCTCATTTGCATGTTTTTGGTTGCAAGGTGTTCATTCATAACAATGGAAAATCTGCCTTAGGAAAATTTGATCCAAAATCAGATGAAGGAATTTTTGTTGGATATTCAAGTGTTGGAAAATCTTATAGGGTATTCAACAAAAGAACTTTAGTTATTGAAGAAACCACACATGTTGTATTTGATGAATCTGGAAATTTAGAAGGGCCAAATAGTGTTGAAGAAGAAATTGAGGAAAACTCCCAAAAGATTGATAGATTAAACTTGGAAGAAAATGTGGAAGAAAACTTTGAAAGAGAAAACCCTTTGCCTAGAAATTTGAGATTTTCTAAAAACCACCCAAGAGAATTGATTATAGGAGAACCTAGTGAGGGTGTTAGAACTAGGCGTGGATTAAATAAGGAAGTCAATCATTCAGCCTTTATTTCAACCATTGAACCCACTAATATTGATCAGGCACTTTCTGATGAATTTTGGATATTGGCCATGCAAGAAGAGTTAAATCAATTTGTAAGAAATAAAGTTTGGGAATTAACTACAAGGCCAAAAGATCAAAGTGTTGTTGGAACAAAGTGGGTGTTCAAAAATAAAATGAATGACTCAGGAGTAGTCATTAGAAATAAGGCTAGATTAGTTGCTAAGGGGTATAATCAAATTGAAGGAATTGATTTTGAGGAGACTTTTGCCCCTGTAGCAAGACTTGAAGCAATTAGGGTTTTACTTGCCTTTGCCTGTTTTAAAAGTTTTAAATTGTTTCAAATGGATGTCAAAAGTGCCTTTTTGAATGGTGTTATTGAAGAAGATGTTTATGTAGAACAACCTCCTGGATTTGAAAATTCAAAATACCCAAATCATGTTTTTAAGTTAAAAAAGGCATTATATGGATTGAAACAGGCACCTAGGGCTTGGTATGAGAGATTGAGCACTTTCCTACTTGAAAGATCTTTTGAAAAAGGAAGTGTGGATACAACTCTCTTCTTAAAGAAATTTGGAAAGGAAATACTCATTGTTCAAATTTATGTGGATGATATCATCTTTGGATCTTCAAATAAAAATCTTTGTGATGATTTTTCTAATGCAATGAGTAGTGAATTTGAAATGAGTCTAATGGGAGATTTAAATTACTTTCTAGGTTTTAGCATCAAGCAACTTGAGGAAGGGACATTTCTTAGTCAAACCAAATATATTAAGGACATCCTCAAGAAATATGAAATGGACAATGCTAAACCTGTTAGTACACCAATGAGTTCCTCAGTTCAGTTAGATAAGGACCTCAAGGGAAAATCTGTTGATCAAAAGAAATATAGAGGGATTATTGGATCTTTGCTTTACTTGACTGCTAGCCGACCAGATATTATGTTCAGTGTTTGCTTATGTGCTAGATTTCAATCAGATCCAAAAGAATCACATTTGACAGCAGTGAAAAGGATTTTAAGATACTTACTAGGAACTCAAAACTTAGGAATTTGGTATCCTAAGTTTAGCTCTTCATTTGAAATTATTGGTTATTCAGATTCTGACTTTGCAGGCTGTAGAGTGGATAGGAAAAGCACTTCTGGAACATGTCAATTCATTGGAAATTCATTAGTTTCTTGGTCCAGTAGAAAACAAAATTCAGTAGCCCTATCTACTGCAGAAGCAGAATACATTGCTTTAGGAAGTTGTGTGGCACAAGTACTTTGGTTAAAACAACAGTTGATTGATTTAGGATTATCTGTAGGCACTATTCCAATTTATTGTGACAATACTAGTGCTATTTGCATTTCCAAAAATCCTATTCAACATTCTAGAACCAAACACATAGATATAAGACATCATTTCATAAGGGATCATGTATCCAAAGGAGAAATTGAACTCACACATGTTTCAACTGAAAATCAACTTGCAGACATTTTTACAAAACCTTTAGCCCTTGATACCTTCAGTACTTTAAGAACAAGGCTAGGTGTTATTGATTTAAATGCCTAAACAAAATGTCTTTGCAACATTGATGTTTATGTTTTTGTTTTGTTTTTGATTTTGTGAATTTTTGCGTGTTTTGAATGAACTTGTTTTTGAGTGTAAGTTTTTTTTTTATTTTTTTTATTATTGTATGTTTTCTGTGTTTTTTAAAGTTTGGTTTGATTTTCTTAAATTAAAATTCAAAAATTCAAAAATTGGAGGAAATCGTCCGGGACGACTTTTGGTTCGTACTGGACGATGTGAGAAAAATTGGTTTGCGTGTATTTTAACCGTTTTGAGAGCAGTTTTTAATTAAATCGTCTGTACGATATGAATATCGTCCAGGACGAACTTTTTCCTTTTCTCAAACGTCGGGACGAATGAATGCAGCGGTTGAGTGGATAAGACAGTTTTTAATATGGATTTCGTCTGTACGAACTTTTGGTTCGTCCAGACGAACATATGTCGTTTCAGTGTAGGGGACGGTTTTCAAAAAGACATTTAAACGAGTTATTTTTTGATCGTCTGTACGAACTTTTGTTCGTATGTACGATCGGTCAAGTCAAAGGTCTGTACGAACGAAGGACGCATCGTAAGTTGTGTTGATTACGAAAAGCCGTTACATTTTGGACGAATTTGATCGTCTGTACGAAATAATGTTCGTCCAGACGAACGATTATTTTCGTCCAGGACGAACCTTTTTCGTCCAGGACGAACGTATCGTTTTCTTTAAATATGAAGGCTTTCTAACTTAACAATCACACTTTCAAACTTCTCTTTCAATCCCTTTCTACTTCAATTTGTCAATGGCCTCCTCAAGCAAAAGACAAAAGGTGTTAGCGAAGAAGCCGAATAGGAATGCCTCGGAAAACTTCCTTTCTAAGGCAAATGAGGAATCATTTCCTCGTTTTGCTTCCGCAAAAATCACTCCATCTCGCATCTTAATTCAAAGCGAGATAAATTTTAAGGTAATACACCTTTTTGACTCAACCCAATTCCATTTCATACTGTCTCTCGTCCATTTCTACAACAAGCAAACTTTTCTCTACTTTCTAGCCAACATGAGTTTCAACTCTGACCACTCTTGCATTAGATCCTATGTCTTCAAGCAACAAGTAGAAATCACCAAGCATGACATTGGTGCATTTCTAAACCTTAGGACTGAAGGATATAGAGCCCATACCTTAATGACTGAAAACATATTTAGATGGGATGAAGTCAATAGTACAATTAGAAAAAGTGGTCTAAACTATCATGTTGCTAAAGTTTCTGGGATGACCAAAAATGCCCGTATCATCCAGCATATCCTTAGATCTTCAATCATTCCTAAAGCTGGTGATAGGATAAACATAACTCCTCTCCTTTCTGTTCTAACCTTTTTGATTATGGATCGTCACCCTATCGACGAAGCCCAACTCATCATAGATCATCTTTATGGGGCTTTCAGAAATAGGACATGCTGAACAGAAGAGGAAAAAAAATATTTCTTTGGGACATTTAGTTACCTTCATTTTGGAGAAGAAATATAATTTGGTGCATCCTGATGAAGAATATGAAGAGCCAGTTTACTATAATGATGCATCCTTCAGATTGCTCTTCAGGGAGGAAAAAGAAAAAGAAAAAGCACATGCTAGTGGTTCAGAAGAAGAAGAAGAAGAAGGAGCGCAAACCTCTGCACCTCAGTCAGATTATCAGAATCTGATTGAGAGATTTGATAGATTAGAGACTCATATTGATCAATGGTTTGATCAATTTGATGCTCAACTTGTGCAGCAACAACATGACATTGGTATAATTAGAAATGAAGTACATGATATCAATACCAATGTAATGTTGATGGCCTCCTACTTTAACCTTTTTGGTGGCATTCCTCCTCCTCCTCCTCCAGAACATTAGAGATGAATTTCTGTGTTTTTGTTGTACTCGTGTTGTATTTCTTTTGTTTTTATGTCTTGATGTGTTAGTGCTTATGTTAAGTGTTTGTTTGTCTTTTCTTTTAAGTTGTGTTTAGATATTATGAAATGTGTAATCCTTTCATAAATATCAATGCATTTCGTACTTGTTTCAATGTTGATTTGTTATTGAAATGTGGTTAATTTTTATGAATTTCATTAGTATTATTTAATCTTCATAGTGCTTAAATTAGATTGTAATTTAAGATTATCTACATTAGAAAATCTAGTCTTTCAAAATTTAAAAGTTGTTTATAACTTGTTGTAATTAGAACTTTTAAATTCATGTCTATTCATTTAGACTACATAAAAGTTAATATTATTATTGCAATTTAGATGTTGTCTTATTTTGTATTTCCTAGCTCAAATAATATTTATGCACTTAGAAATATTTGAAATTTTAGATTATTGATTTTGGAAAGAATTGGTCTAAATTACTCTTGAAAAAATAAGTACAAAAATCAAAAGAAATGCGCAAAGGTTCGCAAATATGAAAAAGAGGCACAAAATCAGCCCAATATCAAAAGATGCACAAAAATGTGCCCAAAAATTTTTTGAAAAAGATGCGCAAAGCGCCACATGTGGTAATTCTCTTCTTTCCAAATTCTTTCAATCTCTTAATTCAAATTGATCTTATGTTCATTTATATTCTTTTGAACTTTGAAATATCGAATTTTTTTTTCATCTCTCTTGTAATGATTTTCTATATTAAAATGTCTAAATTGAATCATGTCTTTGTTAATTCTTCTTACTTACAATGTTATATCACTTTTTAAATTTCTTGAATTTCTATGATTAACCTAATGTTTTTAGTTTAAAATTGCATACCTTGTATCAATCACCATTTAGATTAAATATTCAAATGAATTTCATACAATTACCTACATTTCTTGTCTATTTCTTTTTCACTTTTTGTTGTTGTCAAAAAGGGGGAGAAATCATTATGTTTGTATGTTTCTATGTTTTGTTTGTTTTGTTGTATGTTTGTGTTTCTAGTTTTTTTTTTTTTTTTTGAAATAAATTTTTTTTTTTTGCTTCAAATTGCCTCCTTATTTTTCATGTATTCATCAATTCAGGGGGAGTTTAGGAGATAGAAAGATTTGTTTAAATTGAAATCATACAAACAATAATTGTTTTGCCATCATCAAAAAGGGGGAGATTGTTAAGATAGTTGCTATTTGCATGCTTTTCATTTTTGCAACTTATAAAGTTTTTGATGATTTCAAACATTATTGTTCAAATGTGTAGTTATCTCCTAACAATTTTGGAAGAATTGTATTTGCTCTTGTGTGTACTGACATTTCAGGAAAAACGAACTCCAGACTACGAAGACTTCAAATTAATTTCAGCATGAGATACTTTGTAAAATTTGAAGCTTGCACTTTTCTTAGAAATCAAATTGGAAGGGAGTGATTGTATTTTGAGAAAATAAAAACATTCACACATAAGGAGATCATGTAGAATTTATACTGATCGTACAGGACGATCTTCAGTTCGTACTGGACGATCAGACAGTTATCTCCTATAGAGCATATGGAACGAATAGGAACTTGCTTGAAAATTTTTTTCTAAGTACTATTCGTCCAGGACGAAATAATTTATCGTACAGTACGATTGGCTCTCTGGAAAATTTTCGTCCAGACGAAATTAATTATCGTACAGTACGATTGGCTCTCTGGAAAATTTTCGTCCAGACGAAATTAATTATCGTACAGTACGGTTGGCTCTCTGGAAAATTTTCGTCCAGACGAAATAAATTATCATCTAGTACGGTTTGGAAAATTTTCGTCCAGACGAAATTAATTATCTCTCTGGAAAATTTTTGGCTCTCTGGGAAAATTTTTCCAGACGAAATTAATTTTCGTACAGTACGGTTGGCTCTCTGGAAAATTTTCGTCCAGACGAAATAAATTATCGTCCAGTACGATTGGCTCTCTGGAAAATTTTCGTCCAGACGAAATTATATATCGTACAGGACGATCTGTCCTCTGTAAAAAATTCGTCCAAACGATTAACCGACTTAGGACAGTTTTCAGCAGTTTCTAGATTCGACCTTGTAATAACCGTTCGTACTGTACGAACCTTGTTCGTACAGGACGATCAGCTGTACGAAGACATTTCGTACACATATTCAAATAGGGTCATTTCAGATCGTTTAAGTAAAATCGTCCAGGACGATCCACGATCGTACAGGACGATCCACTGCGTACAGAATTGAATACTTGCAGTTTTTGGGCGGTTTTTTTTGTCTTTTGTATAAATAGTCCAAATTAGACTGCCACCCAATCTTTTTGTCATTTGATCTTCGTGCCTCTGAGAGAATAGCCAAGGAGAGAGTTGAAGAGAGCATTCAAGGGAGGATTCCTACCACTGAAGCAAGAAGGCTTCACTTGGATTTCAAAGGTAAGAGTCTCTACTTGTGAATTGGGATTACTTCACTCTTTTCTTTCTTCCTTCTAGATTCTTGTGAGAAGATCTGTCAAGGAGATCCGGTTCTCTGCCGACACTTGGAGAGTGTGAAAGGACGAAGGGTTCTCTGCCCACACTAGGAGAGTGTGAAAGGACGAAGGGTTCTCTGCCCACACTAGGAGAGTGTGAAAGGACGGAAGGGTTCTCTGCCCACACTGGGGATAGTGTGAAAGGACGGACGGTTCTCTGCCAACACTGGGTATTGTGTAAAAGGACGGACGGTTCTCTGCCGCACCGGGGAGTGGTGAAAAGAGTGTGTTGTAAAGGCTTCTCCGCCTTGCTGTGGGTGCAAAAGGAGAGTCACTATTGGTATTAGTGCAATACTCAGAGGGTGCCTCTGGGGAGTGGATGTAGGTCTGGTTATAGACCGAACCACTATAAATCTGGTGTCATTTACTTTACTGTTTTTACATTTCCGCACTTTCTATTTCAGTTTTAAACAACTCTGTGGTTGAAAAAAACTTTTTCTACAAAATTTTAAAGAGATTTTTATTTCGGTTCAATAATTATAAAAAGGGGGTTAACTATGTTTTTTAATTGTTAGAATTTTAACTTTGTTTTTAATTCATTTGTTAAAGAAATAATTTGAATACGAACAAATATTTTAAGCATCAAATTTAATTGAGTCAAGCCCGAAAGAAGGCTCAATTAAATCGTATTCAAATTATTTAATAACAAAAAATAAATATAATCAAATTATAGTTTATTAAATTTTGATCTTAATTGATTATTATAACTATAAAATTTTGACAATAAAATTTTAAATATAATTAAAGTTATAAATCAAATTAAGTAAAATTTATTTTTTTGTTTGTGGAAATTTTGGGGTAAAGCTTGATTTTATTAACCTAAATAGAGACTACAACTGAAATGACCAGATTAGAAAATAATTTAGAAAATAAAATTTTAAACTAGTTATAATCCTCATTTAACTACTGTTGGAGAAAAAGCACACTATATATTTTTTTTATTTATTAGAACTTTAAGTGTAAATAAACGTTCTTATTTTTTTAACAAATAATTCAGAATTAATTTTTTTTAAGAATTATAAGTTATTATGTGTCAAAATATCCCACTATATATTTTTTCATAATTCTATTAAAAATAGTTTTTTTATTATATATTTTTATAATTTAAATTTTATCTTATTTTAAAGAAAATAACACTTTAAATAAATATTATTATAGTTCATAACTAGATTTAAATAAATATACTAGAAAAAAATTATTAAGTAACTTTTTTCCTAATATTTAAATCTAATTCGGAATTATATAATTTTGTAATTTTTTTATTAATATATATTTTAAATCCAATTAGGAATTAAAAAAATATTTATTTAAAATAACATTTTATTTAAAACAAGATGAATTTAAAATAATAAAATAATATTATGAATATAAAAATATGAAAAAAATGTTCGCTTAAAAAAAGTTTGACAAATTAAATAGTGAAATTTTTTCACACATAATAACAAATAAAATACTTTCACTCTAAATTATTTGTTAAAAAAATAAGGAAATTTATTTATACTTAAAGTTTTAATAAAAACAAAATTAAAAAAATTGGTAAAAATTAAAATATTTTTGCTTTCTCTCCAGCTTCTCTCTCCTGCTTTTTTTCGGCTACTATACCGCTTAAATTTTTATTTTTAAAGATATGATTTACGTCATTTGATTTATATAATCTCAGTAATGTTTAAAATTTGTCCAACTAAAAATGGGGTGAGCTCATAGAATAACGCCACTTGGGAGTTGGAGATGGCCACAAACAACCATAGTCACCACTTTGTCGACTCCGCCACTAATAAAAAAAACTGAATTAAATCAACCATTGCCAATTAAAATTTGAAGAGTCCTTAGAATGCCTTGCCTCATATCAAACCTCAAGACTTCTACTTTCTCCAATTAAAGCTTCATTTTGTTTAGAGCTATGAGATTCTTCATGGAGCTATTTCATTTTTCAAGTTCGTTTTCTTCCTCCACATGCTTCTCTTTATGGAGCTTTTCTTGATCATCTGTGATGCTACTTGCCAATGCCTTGAAGTAGAGAACTCAACACTTTTGCAGCTAAAAAAAGGTTTTGTCTCCGGAAATCTAAAGTCCTGGCAATCAGGAACAAACTGCAGCATCTGGGAGGGCGTGACATGTGATGAATATGGAAGGATCATTGGGCTAAACCTAGAGCTTAAATTAATCACCAGTACAATCAATCCTAGCCTCTTCAATCTCACATCTTTAGAAACTCTAAATCTTTCCTTCAATAACTTTGATGGAATTTCCATTCCAGACTTTGGGTGGGATAGGCTTGTAAATCTTACAAAATCCCAATTCTAGACACAATTCTAGTGATATTGGACTCATCCCAACAGTGTAGTGGAAGGTGAGGAAGATGAACCCAGATTGGAGCCGAAACACCTTCTAATGAATTAGGAGAGAAGTTAGGAGACCATTTGTCTAACCCAACTACAAAGCCCCCTACAAACCATGGACCACCGTTGAGAACTGCTTCCATGCCTTCATGCGATTGAAATGAACAAAGAAGCCAATCTAAGCCAAGAATGGTTAAATGGAATCCTCCAAATTTCTTCCATTGCTTTCTTAACTCAATGGCACACTTTGAAAAAGATAAATTTTTCCCAAGAATTTTAACCACCAAAGATTTGCTCAAAATTTGAATAATGGATATTTCATTATCCATATCCAATTTGACAATGTTTAAATCTTCATCCTCCTCAAGATTCTTATCCCAATTGATTTTATTATGTGATTTCTTAGTCCACACATTAGAATTATGATCATTTGAAGAATTAATAGGATTATTGAAATTATTCTTGTTATTCTTCAAAATATCAACAAAACTTCTCTTTGAAGAAGAAGCTTCTTTGTCATTAGCTCCAACAATAGAAACCGGAGAGGGAGATTTAGGTAGATTTTTAGAAACCACAATTACCTCTTTCCCTTTACTATAATCTGCCAATGTCTTTTGTTTAGCCAAAAGACCTCCCTCTTTGATAACAAGAGGGGTTTCTAAAACTCGAAGATTGTGTGGGGAGATGCATTTGAAGGAGGACCTACATTTTGAATCCAACATAATTGGACTCGCGGTAGATAAACTGGCTTTGGTGTTCCGGTCATCCATAGATGACCGGCCACCTTTTTCCATCTCCAATATTTGCACCCAAAATCTTCAAAATCTCTTTCCAAATTCCTTCCTTGATTTGTGGAGCTTCTCTCTCTTACCTTGGACGTGACTTGTTTGTATTGAATTTTTTTTACAAATGAAAAAAGTCTAAGTTCTTATTCAAGCTTGGGCAGATCAAAATTATGATACATTTGCACATTTGGAAATTTTCTTGGCTTAAAAGTACTGAATGAAAAAATCAAAATGCCAATTCAATCTTTTAAGCACTATCTGAAAGTGGAAGCGCATTTAAGACATCATTTGAGGTGGCTTCCTCAATGCTTCTTAAAGTAGTTTTTTAGAACAAAAATTAAATTTTTTATACTAAAGAGCTACTTTATGAAGTAGTAAGAAAGTCATACCAAATGAAGCTAAAATTATTAGGCAAAGCTAATGTGGTGGCTATAAATGGGTTGAAAGCCAAAGGTCTTGATTTTAATCATTTTGGATGAAACTCAAGTGGCTAAAAAACAATATTTTCTAAAATTACCGTTTTTAGATGAAACTGATAGTAGGTGAAATAAGGATGAAATATAGTTTATCCTTACAAAGAAATTAAAATATATAAAAGTATTATATAGTATTTGCTTGAGATAATTTTCTTACTATTTTGCTTTGTAAATAGCAACTATATATCTATTTGGTCACTATTTTCTTATTGCTTTTAAAAAAATTTCAAAGCAACAAATTTTTTTTTTTACGGCAGCATTACAAAAAGTTACATTCCTCAATAACTTTGTAGTCACTTTTGCAAAAAGATTATGTAATCCCAAATGGACCCTGAATTTATTATAACGTTTAATAATTATAAGAAGAACTATTTTCAAATTATTCTTTAAGCTAATCATGAAAAATAACTTAAAAAATCAAAATATAGAATCTAAATTATATTTAAATTATTAACTATGTTTAAAGAAGATCATTTTCTTTGAAATTAGCTCTTATTTTATATTAAACTTTAAAGATGATAGATATTGCATTTCTTTTCTCATTAAAATTTTAAATTTCTTAAAATATAATAATAACTATCATAGAAATACTATTTCGAAAGTAGTTTTATATTTATTAATGTTATAATATAATAATTAGAAGAGTTCATGCTATTAAAGTTAGATCATATATTAATTTTTTTGAATAGATGTGACTTGATACTTTTTATTGATTTTAGATTTTAAATAAACAAAACATTTTTCTTTGTTAAAAAGAATTAAAAACATTGAGTTAAGCTTTTTTTATTGTGTGTGTTTCATTTAGCTGGATTAGGAGTATTATTATAAGGTGAGTGGCATTTATTGTAGATAGATATTTCAGCCGAGTGATCCTAGCTAATTGAGGTGAATAAACTCTAGGGCTTTGACAACTCAATGGATGATCATGCCTCAACTTAGCATATTAGAATTAATATTCATATGATTATCCTCTTAGGGAGAGTGGTCATGGCTTTACGAGCTGGATGACATGATTGTTTGGGTGAGTAACAATATTAGATGACATGATTGCTTTGATTGAATACCTTGACTAAGACCTATTACACTGTTATGTACCTATGAACCACCTATAAGTATATGTATAAGTATATAGGTTAAATGCTTCAAAAATGGCTTCTTTTTATGAAGTTATAGTTTTTTAGAGTGGTGTCATGGGGGCTTCGTTCCTTTAGGTTTAGTTTTCCTCTTTGTTGATAATTTTTTATATATTCCTTTTAGCCGTATTTTGATAGAGTAGTAATAAGATTTTGTTTTTTTAAGGAAATCAAATATCAACTAAAATTTGGTTTAGCCTTAAAAAGGATTAAAATTATCATTAAATATTAATAATCTAACTCCTTTTCTAAGATTTATTTATAACTTTTAATAATTATAAGAAAAATTCTTTTCCAATTTTTTTTAGAAATCACAATAAATAAATAAAATAAAATGAAAATACATAATATAAATTAATTGAACACTTTTAAATAAGTTAAAAATAAAATAATTTTGTCTTAAAATTAGCTCTAATTTTATTTTAAGCTTTAAAGATGATAGATATTGCCTTCCTTTATCTTTAAAATTTACATTTATTAAAATATTATCAAAATTAGCAAAGAAATATTTTTAATAAAATAACTTGTTATTTATTAAAATTATAATGAAATAATTAGAAGAGTCCATGCTATAAAAATTAGATCACATATTAAATTATTTGAATAGTTATGACTTGATCCTTTTATTAATTTAGATTTTATACAAAGAAATATTTTGCTTTGATGAAAGAAACAAAATAATAATTTTGAGATAAAGCTTATTTTACGATGCAATTTTCTTTATTGCTTTAGAGCTTTTGAGGGACATTTTCCTCTCATTGCAAGTTACTAAGTCCCATATTGAAGCATATTGGCTTTGATATCTATAGATGACATATAAAAAAGAGTTTTGTGTAAATTTAAAAAAAGCTAAGAAAAAGCTTAATTTCATAAGATGACTCTTTTTCCCTAAATTTTTTTGCCTATATCCAGTGGAGGGGCAAGAAACTTTTCATAGAGGGGCCTTAATTTTTTTTTAATCCCCTCAACATTATTCATCAGGGCTTTGGAGTGGCATTGGCAGTTTTAAAATTTTTTATTTAAAAGAGAAACTACTTGTTGCGTCCAGGAGTATTCACGGTGGTAGAGAAATATCATATTTATCGTCTTAGCGTTGTACGAAAATCCAGCACGCAATCAGATAAGGAGAGAGGGTCTAGCATTTATGAGACGCCAAGATTTTTACGTGAAAAACCCTAAAAAATAGGGAAAAAACCACGGGGCCTAGCCCAGTTTGAACGAATCAACTAATATTTGCTGTCGATTACAAATGAGGTCATTCCTTGGGAGAAGGTCTTAGCTTGATGTACAATTTTTAGAGTACATTACATGATATGAAAACAAAGAATCACTATTGACATGTTCGTTTGGTCGGGAGGATCGTAGTCAGTGAGGGACGGAGGTCGGAAGGCTTGTAGTCGGTGGGCGACGTAAGTCAGAAGGATCGTAGTCGACGGGTGACAGAGGTTGAAAAGATTATAGTCGGCAGGCGACATAAGTCAGGAGGAACATAGTCGGTTGGCGAGAGAGGTTGGAAGGACTGTAGTCGATGGGCGACATAAGTCAGGAGGACCGTAGTCGGCGGGCGATGGAGGTTGGAAAGACTGTAGTCTAACGACGAAGATCAGAAGGACAGCGTCAGGTAAAAGTCCAACAATGGAAAGAAATCCATCTTCGTGTAGACATCTAGCAAAATCCGATAACCGGTAGAAGTCCGGCGTCGGGTAGAAACTTGACGAAGAGTGAAGGTGCGACGTCGGGTAGACATTCGGCGTCTGTTGGTGGCAGAGGAGAAACTCCGGCCTCACTTGGGCGGAGTTTCAGCATCAGGAGGGAACTTTGTAGTTAATTGAGAAGAATTTCCACATCCCGCAGAAATTGGGAAGAATTCCTGCGTTCTCCCGAATATCACGCAGAATCCCGGCGTGTTTGGGCGACAGGAAGAGCTCCGGCGGTGGTCAAGGAGGAGTTTCTTCCTTCTCCTCCTTCTTATCTTCTTCTTCTCCAAAAGTTGGGATAATCAGAATACAATTTGTTTCTCCGAGGAAGTTTATAAAGTTCTGCAAATTCTTGATGTTTCCCGAAAATCCGGCAGAGTTCCGGCGTCTTCAGGCGGCAGGAAGAGCTCCGGCGGTGGTCGAGGAGGTGAGGAATCTCCTTTTCCCCTTTCTCCTCTTCTTCTTCTCTCTCTTCCCCTCCCTCCCTTTGGTGTAGAATGAGGGCACTATTTATAGTTTTTCTGGAGTGGCATAGCCCGTAAATAGGCGTGAGATCAGGGGCGAGTTGGGAGTGTTTTGAATGGACGGCCGATATCGAATCCATTGATCATGCACCAGTCGTTGGGCATTTAAAGGCCTTAGTGATGTCAAAATTTGGCGATCTTGGATTTGTTGGATTTGTCTCGTCGATTTGTTCGATTCGAGTATAAACTCGTCAAAATCGGAGACCGTTTGGTAACTCAAATTGTTGTTTGAACCTTCCAACAGCGCTTTGAGCCCTTAATTTGGCCTCATTTGGGCTCGGATTGGGTTGATCTTGGTGTCGTTGGGTTTGTATTTCCGAGACGCTCAGTTTGACTGTAAGCACGCTAAGATCGGAGTTCATATATTCCCAAAATTAATTTTTAAAGTTTCCAAACTGATTTTGCCTCGAGATTCGTGCCCAATCAAGATAATTTTGTGATGAAGTATCAGTTGCCCCCCTATTTTCGGACGTCATAGCTTCAAAAGTCTGAAAATATGAGTCACAAATTTTTGAGAATTCTTCCGAGCGAGTCAGAATTAATCTTGTGTGTAGGAGCTCCGAAAGTCTCTGAAAGTGTCGAAATCGAGTCCGGGACATCGAAAAACGGTCCCTGGGACCCCAAAAAACGTTAAATTTGGACTTGTCGGGGCAAAAAACGGGTCCAAAATGGACCGGGCAGCCGAACCGATTTGCCGGCCGCACGCGCGCCTGCGACCGAACCGCGCGACCGCGGAGGGCTTCGCCTGGGCTAGCCGCGCGCCTGGCTAGTTGCACTCGCGCTTGGGCTAGCCGCGCCCGCGCCTGCAGCGGTGGCTGGCCGCGATCCGCGTGCGCCTGCCACAGATTGCTGAGCTGGTCGCACCTCTTCGTGCGGTTGGTTGGCCACACCGACCTAGTGGGCCCCACGCACGATGAAAAATGGCATTTTTGCTATTTTTGGTCCAAAAAATTCCTAAAAAATCCCAAAAAATCCAAAAAAATTCAGAAAAATTTAGAAAAATTAGGGAAATTCGAAAATTGCAATAACTTCCCCCTTCTTTCTCCAAAACCTATAAATAGTCCCCCTATGCCTTTAGAAAACTTGCACCTTTTCTTTCTTTCTCCCTCTGGCTCTCTGGCGGCTGAGGCTTCCGCTATTTTTGAGTGGGAAACTTCTCCTGCTCGCATTAGCGCCCCTCCTCACGTGCAGAGGCCTACGGGATTTCTTCCTCTCCCTCCGGCTTACTGACAGTTGAGGCTTTCGTTATTTGCGAGTTGGAATTTTTTCCTGCTCAAATTAGCTCCCCTCCTCACATGCAGAAGCTTACGAGATTTCTTCCTCTCCATTCGACTTTCTGGCGGTTGAGGCTTCCGTTATTTGCGATTTGGAATTTTTTTTTCTGCTCGAATTAGCGTCCCTCCTCGCGTGCAGAAGCTTACGAGATTTCTTTCTCTCCCTCCGGCTTACTAACGGTTGAGGCTTCCGTTTTTTGCGAGCAGGAAGTTTCTCCTACTCGAATTAGCTCCCCTCCTTGCGTGCAGAAGCTTACGAGATTTCTTTCTCTCCCTCCGGCTTACTGACGGTTGAGGTTTCTGTTATTTGCGAGCGGGAAATTTCTTCTGCTCGAATTAACACCCCTCCTCGCGTGCAGGAGCTTACGGGATTTCTTCGCCATTTGAGCGGAAGTTTGCTGGCGATGGACGATCGAGTTGAAGCCTATTAGCAGTCAACGATCGAGTGTGGAGCCAAAGGAGAGAGTTCGAGGGTTCGTTGCGACTAGTAGTCGAGCGAGAAGCCGATGACGAGTAGTAGTCCGCTGACGAGCAGAAGTCCGACGACAAGGAGATGTTCGACGTCGGGTAGAAGTACGGCCTTGGGCAGAAGACTGATGAAAGTTTGTCGATGAGCAGAAGTCCGACGATGAGTAGAAGTCTGCTGACGAGCAGAAGTCCGACGACAAGGAGAAGTCTAACGTCGAGTAGAAGTACGGCCTTGGGCAGAAGACCGATGAAAGTACATGGACGAGTAGAAGTCCGACGATGAGGAGAATTCTGCTGACGAGAAGAAATCTGACGACAAGGAGAAGTCCGACGCTGGGTAGAAGTTCAACGTCGGGTAGATGACCGACGAGAATTCGTCGACGAGCAGAAGTCTGAATCCACCAAGGATGTGAGACCTTTCCAAGGTTGTATGTCGGTTCCTTTTCTCAACGACGTTAACCTGTGTGGAAGAGGTCGAGAGAATCCACCAAAGATGTGAGACCTTTTCGAGGTTGTATGTCGGAGCCTTTGCTCGATGATGATAACCTATGTGGAAGAGGTCGAGAGAATCCACCATGGATGTGAGACCTTTCCGAGGTTGTATGTCGGAGCCTTTGCTCGATGACGTGTGTGGAAGAGGTCGAGAGAATCCACCAAGGATGTGAGACTTTTCCGAGGTTGTATGCCGGAGCCTTTTCTCGATGACGTTAACCTGTGTGGAAGAGGTCGGGAGAATCCACCAAGGATGTGAGACATTTTCGAGGTTGTATGTCAGAGCCTTTTCTCGACGACGTTAACCTGTGTGGAAGAGGATGAATCGGATCCCCCTTGAATCGATTTTACCTTGATTGGGAGGGGGCGAATACTGCGTGTATCCCGAATCAAAGGTGAATAATGGTCTATTTTTAGACCGTTACTGCCTTTTTGAGGTCGAGGTTAAGACCTTGCCCAAGGAGTAGAAGTCTAACAAGGGACTGTATAAAGCTTGCAGTTGATTTGAAGTATCCTTGTATTTGCTCGGATATTTTTGAAATATCAACTTGATGTTGAAGGTATTGGAGGATCTATTTGACCATGGTTTGAGTCAAAGTTTCCCCCCAGTCCGCATCTTCTTCTTATGATATTGATGCTATGAGTGATCTTTTGAGATTAGAGCACTAATTGCCCCCAGTCAGAAATCACTTTCCCATAGACTGCGCCAAACTGTTGCGTCCAGGAGTATTCGCGGCGGTAGAGAAATATCATATTTTTTGTCTTAGTGTTGTACGAAAATCCGGCACGCAATCAGATAAGGAGAGAGGGTCTAGCATTTATGAGACACCAAGAGTTTTACGTGGAAAACCCCTAAAAAAGGGGGAAAAACCACGGGGCCTAGCCCAGTTTGAACGAATCCACTAATATTTGCAGTCGATTACAAATGAGGCCATTCCTTGGGAGAAGGTCTTAGCTTGATGTATATTTTATAAATTACATTACATGATATGAAAACAAAGAATCACTATTGACATGTTCGTTTGGTCAGGAGGACCGTAGTCAGTGAGCGACGGAGGTCGGAAGGCTTGTAGTCGGTGGGCGACGTAAGTCAGAAGGACCGTAGTCGGCGAGCGACAGAGGTCGGAAAGATTGTAGTCGGCGGGCGACATAAGTTAGGAGGACCATAGTTGATTGGCGAAAGAGGTCGGAAGGACTGTAGTCGGCGGGCGACATAAGTCAGGAGGAGCGTAGTCGACGGGCGACGGAGGTTGGAAAGACTGTAGTCTGACGACGAAGATCAGAAGGACAGCGTCAGGTAAAATTCTAACAATGGAAAGAAATCTATCTTCGTGTAGACATCCAGCGAAGTCCGATAACCGGTAGAAGTCCGGCGTCGGGTAGAAACTTGACGAAGAGTGAAGGTGCGACGTCAAGTAGAAATCCGGCGTTTGTTGGTGGAAGAGGAGAAACTCCGGCCTCACTTGGGCAGAGTTTCGGCGTCAGGAGGGAACTCTGTAGTTAATTGAGAAGAATTTCCACATCCTGTGGAAATTGGGAAGAATTCCTGCGTTCTCCCGAATATCACGCAGAATCCCGGTGTGTTTGGGCGGCAGGAAGAGCTCCGCCGGTGGTCGAGGAGGAGCTTCTTCATTCTCCTCCTTATCTTCTTCTTCTCCAAAAGTTGGGATAATCAGAATATAATTTGTTTCTCCCAGGAAATTTACAAAGTTCTGCTAATTCTTGGCGTTTCCCGAAAATCCGGCAGAGTTTTGGCGTCTTCAGGCGGCAGGAAGAGCTCCGGCGGTGGTCGAGGAGGTGAGGAATCTCCTTTTCCCCTTTCTCCTCTTCTTCTTCTCTCTCTTCTCCTCCCCCCCTTTGGTGTAGAATGAGGGCTCTATTTATAGTTTTTCTGGAGTGGCATAGCCCGTAAATAGGCGTGAGATCAGGGGCGAATTGGGAGTGTTTTGAATGGACGGCCGATATCGAATCCTTTGATCATGCACCAGTCGTTGGGCATTTGAAGGCCTTAGTGATGTCGGAATTCGGCGATCTTGGATTTGTTGGATTCGTCTCGTCGAGTCGTTTGATTCGAGTATAAACTCGTCAAAATCGGAGACCGTTTGGTAATTCAAATTGTAGTTTGAACCTTCCAACAGCGCTTTGAGCCCTTGATTCGGACTCATTTGGGCTCGGATTGTGTTGATCTTGGTGTCGTTGGGTTCGTATTTCCGAGACGCTCAGTTTGACTGTAAGCTCGCTGAGATCGAAGTTCATATACTCCCGAAATTAATATTTGAAGTTGTCGAACTGATTTTGCCTCGAGATTCGTGCCCAATCAAGATAATTTTGTGATGACGTATCACTACTAAATATAAAATAAAGTAGACTTACAATCTACACTTTCTATTCTTCATAATTTTAAAAAATGAAATAATAGCATCATTGTCAATACAATCTAAAACTTACTTTTCAATATATGAGATTAAAGTATCATTCATCAACTGGTCTCTAATTCGATTGTGTAGTCGATTTTTTATGATAATAATTGCATAAAATGCTCTTTCAACTCCTGCAATTGCAATGCATATTACTAAAGCCAATTTCAACATCCAAAAAATAAAAGGATTTAGTATTTCATTTCTACTATGAATCATTTTTTCAGCAAGACTTCCTATATCTTTTAACAATGAAACTTGAACATCAAACTGCATATCAATAATATATGTTTCCAGCTGAGTATCAAGAATCATCATATCGGAAGGAGTAAAATCATGTTTGGGAAGTCATGATTGCAAGACTGACATGATCCTTTTTGCAAATGTGATATTTTAATTTGATCACAAATGTTAAAAAAAAATTAAAAAATACGTATACATAATCTAGGATATGATTTAAGATTATCTAGATCTATTACCGTGTTGTTCGATGATTCACCATATGTTTGATTTTTTTTTGTTAATTTTGTTCATCATCTTTATTTTATGAATCCTCTATTGGTGTTGATACGCAAGATTGTGAAGACTTCTTAAAATGTTTCTCTATAATATTTGTGTAAATTCAAACTCTTGAACTACATAAAACATAAAAACTATAAACTAAATATAAAACTAAAAACAATGAACAAAGCAGCAAACGAACCTTTTTTTATATCCTAAATAGAAAACTAAATAATAAAAATAATCTTTTTCTTTATCGATTTATCCTAAAGAAAAGGAAAACAACTATAAACAAAAAACTAAATAAAATTGTTTTATCCATAAATTAAATTGTAAACTAGAAACTAAATTGAAATGTAGTAGACGCTACATTGGGTATTGAATCTAACTTAAACAAAAAAGAAATGTTGTGACGATAACGCACTGAATCTATTTTTCTTATCTATTTAGTATTGAATCTAATTTATTTACTAAACTGTAAACTAAACTATAAACTAAACAATTTTGTTTTTTTCTATAAACTAAACAATTTTGTTTTTTTCTATAAACTAAATTGTAAGCAAAATTTTCTGTTTAAGAAAAAAAAAAAGCTATAACATAAACTATAGAAACCAAGACGTAAGAAGGGTGAGCCAGAGAGTGTACAAAAGAATATGTGTATTTTAGAAATATATAAAATATTTTATTGGATGCAAATTAAATGTAATGAATTTTTTTTATCAATGCATTTTAACCATATACTTTTTAGAAATTCAATGAGTGATGGAGGTGATAAGGTGGCCCGAGATAGGAAGCGGCAGTTTGTGATCATTGTTGATAGCTGCTATGGTTCTGGTGACCGGAGGCTATTGGAGGCAGGTGATGGTTGTCTACAGTATCTGTAGCAGATATTGACCGCAGGAGGTGGCCGTTGGTAGTGTAGTGGTGGGTGTTAGTGAGGAAGGTGATGCAATATAATACTTAAAAAAAATTATTGCTTAAATTTCAAATGCGCATTAAAAAATTAAATTACTTATTAATTACATTAAAATTATTTTCCATCCAAACAATTATGTAAATTGTTTTTTTTTTTTTGGTTAAAACCCACCGACGGGACTACGCGTTAATACAGGTAAAAAAATACAGAGTCCTTAAAGGGACCTCCAGCTCTCTATTGCTCTTACGAGCTACATACAAAAAGAAAAAGAAACCTAAGAGCCGGAGTTCCCTACTAGTCCAAATTACACAATAAACTAATAACTTTCTAAGAAACAAAAACCAAAGGGAAATGATAAGCACATTCAACATAACCCAATAACCAGCACGAATAACCTACACAAAACGAGCGCGGAGCTCCAAAAATATGCAAAAGAGGCCTGCAAAGATACTAGGAAAGAAATGAAGCAAACAACGAAAACTAAAAGACAAAATTAAACAGGAATTGGAAAGCCAACTCCCAGGATAACCAACGTCTCAGGAGAAAAACAACTCCAAAACAACAGCACCGCTACAAACACACCCGATCCACAAACACCAGCACCACTGCAGCTGAAACACCACCCAGAAACAAAACAAAGACCAACCAGGGAGACCCCAGGTAAAAGGAAGAGAAAAGGAGCAATAGCCAACCATCCACCAGAGCCCAGCCATGAGAAACCTGGAAGAAAACACAACCCAGGAACAACAACCAAAAAAACCGCAACATACCCCACCCAGGAACACCCAGAACCACCAGAACAACGTAAACCAAAACCAGCAGAACACCACACCCATCACAGAGAGCCAAACCCGACAACAGGAACTTAACGCACATTAACATAAGGCACACTACTCTTATCCAAAATAATCAAACCTTTAATCTGAACAGTGAGATTATTAAACGATAACTCAGTAATACCATGGAACTTACAGCCAAACAACGCTAACATCCTAGCAGCATAATTGACAACAGGGCAAACTACATTAAAATGGCAATTCATAGAGCCCAGAAAAAACTGAATGTTTCTACAGATATAGAAGTAAGAATAACCATAAATACCACCTTCCCCTTCAACTAAAGCTTTAATGTCCTCAATAAAATTACAATCAATCACAATATTTTGAATATCTAACCAAGCGCAGATATTAAGCCCGTGGCAGACAGCCAACAACATACCAGCACGCTTATCAGCAGCCACAGTTTTACCAGCAAAACCCAAAACAAAATCCCCGGAACAGTTTCTAATCAAACCACCAATACACCAACTACTCCCAATCTGATAAATATCAAAATTAAGCTTAAAACAGTTAAGAAGAGGTTTCAGCCAAACAACAGAGTTAATCCCATGACAGCTAAAAGAAGAATCATAATGAATCCCAAAAGCCTCCATAGTAAACACCACCTTGTAAAAACTTTTAAAAGAAATAAGCTTAGCAGTATAAAGAGAGTTAACTTTCTCCTTACTTCTAATAATAATGCTTTGGTGATTCATCACGTTACCATTAAAACGGGAATCATTTCTATCCAACCACAGAAACCAAAAAATCAGAAGAGGGATAACATTTCTAATATGACCTTTAATACCCACCATCCAACCTTCCAACAAATGCTGCACCGAATAATTAGGGTCCCAGCAATTAACCCGAAAAAGATCCTCAAAGTAATTCCACACCTTGATAGCAATAGGGGAAGACACAAAAACATGCTGTAAACTTTCCAAGTTAGAGCAACATTGACATTTCGAAGTAATAAACAAACCTCTAATCCTAAGAAGCTCATCAGTAGGAATAAACTTCTTCATGATTCTCCAATTAAAGATAGAAACCGTAGTAGGAATGCTCTTATGCCACATCATTTTAAAAGGTTTGAGATAATCTTTTTTATTTCTAAAAACATGTCACGCGTCTTTAGTCCGGAAGCTACCATCTTTAGTAAAAGTACAAAGTAACACATCTTTAGCCGTACGGTTAAGAGGAAGTTCAGAAATCAAATTGCATAATGGAAGAGGGAGCACAGAAGATAACTTCTCCATGTCCAAACCATTATTAGAAAAAAAGGAATTAACAATAACCATACTAGTAGAAACAGTATTCAAAAGAGAATCAATAGATAACCCATTAATCCAACGATCTTGCCAAAAATAAATAACACCTTCCCCAAGGCCCCAAGCTAAATAGGGTTCAACTTTCCATTTAATCTGAACCACACGTTGCCAAAATTTAGAATGACCATTAGAAGAAATACAAAGGGAAGGGTGAAGAACCCCACAATATTTTTTCTGCATAAACTTAGCCCACAAAGTAACATTAGCCCTGAAATTATACCGCAATTTAAAAGAAATTGCATTAGCCATATCAGTCATAGATTTGCAACCAAGATCACCTTCCGGTTAAGTCTCACAACACTTATCCCACGAAGACCAATGTATTTTAGAATTGGTAGAAGATCCCCTCCAAAAAAATTTGTTGAGAATCCTATCAATCCTCAAACACACAATCTTAGGGGGAAAAAGAACTTGAAAAGAATACACAGGAAGCGAAGCAAGAACACTTTTAATAAGAACCAGTCTACCACCAAAGCTCAAAAAATTAGAATCCCAAGAAGTCAAACGATTATGCACTTTGAAAATTAATTCATCAAAAAGAAAAAGTTTTCTGTCTACCTTTGAACAATGGAATACCTAAATACTTTAAAGGCAAGACAGCTTGAGAGAAACATGTGAGGTTCTTAATATCCATCACTCTATTATGATTAACATTCTTAGAAATCACAAACCCACTTGTGGCTTTATTAAAAATAAGACCACTCACCGCTTCAAATTGCTCAAAAAATCTTAGAAGTTTAGAAACTTTATTTTTTGAAGCATTCATGAAAATAATGAAATCGTCAGCAAAACATAAATGAGAGATATTAATACCACCCAAAGTTCTAAAATACATACTAGGATACTTACTGAACAAATCAGAAATCCCCCTAGACAAATCCATAGCAAGAATAAAAATAGCCAGAGAGATAGGATCCCCTTGCCGCAAACCATGGGAAGATTTAAAAAACCCGTGACACTTGCCATTCAAAATAATGGAGAAGAAGGGACTTTCAATACAAAGACTAATAAGAGAAATAAACTTGTCATCAAAAGCAAAAAATTTCAACATTTTAGAAATAAAGCACCAATTAAAGTTATCATACGCTTTAGCAATATCAAGTTTCAAAATCATATTCCCCCCTCTAGTCTTAATATCCAAGTCTTGGCAAAATTCTTGCGCAATCAAAATATTGTCCACAATCGCACAACCTTTAACAAACCCCATTTGATTGGGAGAAATAAGTTTAGGAAAAAGGACAGAGAGACGGTTAACCATAATCTTAGAAATTAATTTGTAAAAAATAGAACACAAACTAATGGGCCTATAATCATTCCAAGTATTAACATTATTACTCTTAGGAATCAAAACAATAGATGTAGAAGTGAAAAACTTGGGAATCGGAGTCCCATTAAAAAAATCCAGAACAACATCATAAACATCAACAGAAATAAAATGCCACAAGTGTTGAAAGAACTTAACCGTAAAACCATCCGGGCCAGCCACGAAATCAGCATTCATATCAAATAAAGTATTTTTCACCTCCTCCAAAAGAGGAGCAACACAAAGACTACTATTCTCCTCTTGACTCACAATACAAGGGATAAAAGAATGATCAACAATAGGGATAGGACAAAAATTATTATTAAGATGATTTTAAAAAAAATTAACACCAAGGTTAGCAATCTCATCCCCATTTTCAGTAAAAGTACCATCACCACGATCAATTTTATGAATACCATTAATAGCACGCTTCTTGCTAACCAAAGCATGAAAAAAACTAGTATTATTATCACCTTCCGCCAGGTAATTAATAGCAGCCTTCTGCTTCCAATAAGTCTCTACCTGACATTGAAGGTTAGTGAGGACCAATTTGGCCTCCTTAAGAACAGCAAAATTATCATCCGTGGGATCATTTTGACGACAGGCCTCAAGAGCATTAATCTTCTCCTCCACCTCCTTAATATTAGAAAAAGTATTTTTAAACACATTCTTGTTCCACCAATTGAAAACCTTCTTAAGCCTTTTAAGCTAAGCCCAAAGACGACACATGCCAGAAATAGAGTCATCAGGGAAAACAGGCGCAGACCAGTTATTGTGGACTACATTAAAAAATGAATCATGAGCTAACCACATTTTCTGGAATCTAAAACGAGAATTAAAACTAGCAGAATTAAAATTAACATTAATAAGCAAGGGGGAATGGTCAGACAGAGTACGACTCAGATACACAACCTTAGTAGCATTGAAAACATTAACCCAATCATTATTGAAAAGAACTCTATCTAACCGTTGACAAAGATTGCCCCGGTTCCAGGTGAAATTGTTACCATAAAAACTAATATCAATAAGATTACAATTCATGATCATATCGTTGAAATCTTCCATAGAACGAAAAATAGGATGCAGGCCCCCAACACGCTCAGAGGGGTTAACAATGGTATTAAAATCCCCTCCAACCAACCAAGGTAAAGTACAATTGCTGTGAAAATTAACAAGTTTATCCCACAAAATTTTTCTCGAAGAATAAGACGTAGCAGCATAAACAAAAGAAGCAACACATTGAAAATTGAAAGATTCAATATTACAATGAAGCACTTGGGTAAAATCCCCAATAAAATCAATCCTCGCAAAATCTTTCCAAAAAACCCAAATTTTATTCGAAACATTAGTAAAAGCATGCTTAAAGCCCAAAATTTTAGCGGTATTAAACAGTTTATCCATAGAAATGTGAGGTTCAAGCAAGACAAGCACTGAGATATTATGAATACGACATAAATTTTTAACCCTAAGCTTGGAGGAAGGGCACCCAATCCCCCGCACATTCCAAATGATCGTATTAAACATAAGAAACCAGAATTAATGAGTAAGATGTGAGCGAGTAGCCCTAGGAGATTGCAAAATAATGTTTCTAGGTTTTCTACCTCTCTTACCCCTACCTTTGGAAAAACTCATATCATTATCCTCTCTAGCATAGCATTTAGCATTAATTTCAATTTACGTATCCGTAAAAGCATCACAGTTATAATGATCAGTTAAAAGAAAATCCTTGTTCATCTCACCATTTGAAGGAACCAAACCAGAATGATCTTCTTGTAAAAAGAGGACCCCATCTTCCACCGTCGAAGTATTACGGAGCTTTTGACCTGTATTAGGCAAGTTACCATGAGAATCAACATTAATATTATGAGAAACCTCAAAGTTATCAGTAGAATTACAAGCCGCATTATTAATAGCATCGGTATTGCAAATCTCCAAAGCCTTTGAAGAATCAACTTCCCCCTCATCATGAATAACAACCAAATCATTAGAACTATTCACAATTTCAGCATTCACCCATTTTTCTTGATCTAGGATAATATTAGCATCATGTAAAGCAATATTAGAATGAGTTTGAGCCACAGAATCTTGTAAAACTTTATCAGTAAGAACAATATTAGGAATTATAGAAGCCGGTTTGGAAGCATTAGATAATACAGGATTAAAATTAACATTGACTTCCCCTCATTACCACTAATAGCAGCACCCATATCCAGTTCTGCCTTCTCCAAATTGATCTCAACTGAAGGAGTAGGGACATTGGCACCCTTACTAACCATTTTACCATTTTCATTCTGCACACTTTTTTCCTTACGCAAATTAGGATGTAACCGAAAGCACTCCTTTATCGCATGACCGTGCATCTTGCAAAGAGAACAAAATATGGGTAAATTCTCAATTTCCACCTTTTGAAAGTAACCATTCATTTCAGAACCTAACCAAATTTCTTGCTGGTGTTTTTTCGTAACATCCAATTCAACAAGCACTCTAGCCACTGAAGGTTTCGACAGAGAAGCTGTGGCTTGATCTGTCTGAAGCGGTCTACAAAATACAGAAGCAAGACCAAAAAGAATGTGCGAGTTAAAAAAATGCAAACGAAGGTTCGAAAAGGCTATCCACACCGGGGTAATGGGAGACTCCTCCCTCACATCAAAATCCGGTGACTACTTAAGCAACCTCATTTGACAACCCTGGATGTAGTAACAACGGCGAGAGAAAATACGACTGTAGTCCAAGTCATTAGATAATTGAATAGCTATGTGTTTAGAATCTAACAAACCAACATTAAAGGATCCCGAAAGTTTCAAACCAAAAAAGAATTTGCAGATAACTTCAAGGTTAGGTCTGCGCAACATAAACTTACCAACCAGAGTAAAACAGAAAGGAGAAGCCAGCTGCCGAACAACAGCTTCCTCGAAAAGCAAAGCAGGACATCCTTTAAAAGAGGAATGAACAAAATGAACTTTCGAAGAAGAAGAAGATCCAGCCGAAACCACATCCTTAAAAGATCTAGATTTAGCAGGAAGGACAGGACGAACTACCGGGAAAGACGACGTCGGAGACGTCATCGCCCCCCCACCGAACGAACGGTCAAAAACAAACCAAACCACCAAAAGGGCAAAACCCAAAAAAGCAGGGGTAAAAATCCAGAGAAAGACCCGAGAAAGACAAAACAAAGAAAAGAAAGAGTTTACCAGCGATTGGAAGAAGCAACGATGGCAGGAGAAGAGATCGGAAGAAGAAAGGAACGCCTCAGAGAACACAGCATCGAAATCGCCTCCAAATCGCCTGACGAGGCGGCTAGGGTTTTCTGACTGTTACGAAAATGATTATGTAAATTGTTGAACTCCCTATATTACTTTTAATTAATTACTTAATACTCAAAATATTTCAGCACAAATTAATATTATCTATTAAGTAAAAATATAATAATTCATATTTAACGAATATAACAAAATTTTGAACTAGCATTTTCATATATTTAATTTAAGTTTATGTTTACTTATAAAAGGAAAATTTTAAAATTACATTTTCACTTATATTAAAATTATTTAATATTAAAAAATTGTATATCACCAGTCATATTTTATTTCAATTATAAAATTTTGAAAGCATTACAGGCAAGACTTTACATAGATGTAATTTTTAAGGTAATTTAGATGTTCAATATTTTTTTATAATATAATGCAAAAAGTCATAAATTTAAAATAATAAAAAATTTACATGAAAATTAATTTAACAAATTCTTAAAAAAAATCAAAAATTGGTATAACAATAGAAAAGATGTAAATTTTTAGATATTAAAAGATTGAATTTTTTTAAAATAGTTTAAACTTTAATGGAATCATATTTATTAAATAAACTATAAAAGAATATATTGGTCATACTTATTAGTAACCTAATGCACATGAACTCCACCATAAAAAAGATATTGTTTTGTGGATACTCCTTCCAAGGTTACATGTATGCTCCATCTATAATGGAAGGTTTAATTTGTGGTTTAAAAATTAGCGATCAAGAAAGTGTTGTTCCTTGTGAATTTTTTTTAAAATCTTAATTAATATTAATAGTGATCATTTATAAGTTTATGATAAAACTAACAATTGCTAGCTAAAAGTACAAGAAAATGTTTATGTATATATATGTACCGCACTCACAGGTTTCAATTAGGATCATCCTCGATAAGCACAATGAAGAGGAATGCTTTCCCAAATTAAACCTTGCTCTGAGAAGATTTAATTGGAAAAAGGTCAGAGACAAAAAAGGTATATACCCTAACGAAACTCACAGTATAGGAGCTTTCCCGTAGAGTACTTAAAAAAGGATTCTCACATTAAGTTTGATTAGTGAACTCATCTAACCAAGCCCTCATTTGAAGAGATCCTCACATTATTATAAGATAACTCTTTTGAATTCCCTCCATTCAAGGTTTAATAACCCTAAATCTCAAAAAATAATATATTTTTTAGAAAATATGAAAATATCTACATACAATGTTGTGGCACTGTCCTTCTAAGCACAGTGGTTCCATGATGAATCGACTAAGCATCCCCGTTACGTTGAGCTTTATAATTTATAATAACTATGGGGGTTGCATGCATCTCAACGATGTTGGGTCTAGGGCGCCGCAGCGCCAAACACATTAAGTATTATTTTAATATATTTAATATAAATCTCTGCCAATGCCTGCCCCATCACTCATTTTCATTCCTTGCCAAGGAAGGAGTCGAGGGAAGAAGAGCAAAGAAGGGAGAGAAATGAGGGAAGAGCAAGGATTGAGAAAGTCATTCGGGTTTTGTTGTCCATTGGTTATGTTTAGAGATTTATTTTAATCGTTGAAGGCAACCTGATTCCTACCTATGTTTTTAGTGATATTGTGTTTTATGATTTTATTTTTCGTATAATTAATTAAATATATTTTCTCCTAATTTTCCAGACATTCACCACATATTTTTTTATATGATATATATTATTATCATGAGTATTTTGACAGTAATATTATTGAATTGCACTGGGTAAATTGATCGTTATGATTTTTTTAAGTTCATGCAAAGTATGTATATTTTCTTGTCTTTCATATATTACAGCATTTCATACATTATATTGAACTGTATAAATAAAAAAAAATTATATAAGATAAATTTGACATATAGATATAAGTAATAAAGGTTGAATGTAAACACTAAAATAAATATGGGATAGCTACTAAAATCTTTTACCCTATACAAGACGGTGGGATAAACAAAATTTTCTTTTAAAAAAATAATTATGGTATAGTCATGGATTTTATCCTGTAACCAATTAATCAAATTATGTCAACGGATAAAGTGTGATGAAACTTCATTAATTTATTGAAAGCCACCTATGAACTAATTTAAATTTTTTTAACAATTATGGTTAGATAACGATTGTTGACAAATTGGTGGAAAGTTGGGATTAAATTAAATTAAAATTAGATGTTCTACCTCCTTATTCATAATCACATCCATGATTATAATTTTTTTATATCATATAAATTGATTGATGTATAGAACTGGTGTAGAATTGATAAAACCCACAATAATATTGATATAACATAGAATAACATATGACAGACACATTGATAGATATTATTATACATACTGATACAACATATTGCTATAAAATACTAATAGAAGGCTTAAGCTTTTTTAACATTGTAGCCCCTATTACTGAATTATCTATTTTTTCAAATTTTTTATAGATTGATATACTCCTTTATCGTATTGAAGTACTCTAACTTTATTGATTATAATGATTTTTACTATTGATTGATATTAATTTCATAAATTGCTTATTGTTCACACTGATAGTCTATTATTAATTAATATTAACTAGAACTAGAGTTTACATATTGATTTGTTTACCTTGTAATGAATGCAATGGAAAATTATTTTTTCTTGTTAGGTGATATGCTCATTATATGATTTTTATATGAATTCATGTAAGAATAAAGAGCCTACAATGTGTGGCTAATCAATGGGTGATAGTTTATATTTTACTTTTCTTTGTTGGTTATATATTTTATTTTGTGTTTTAATATTAACTATTTTATATAAATATTTAGGAACGTGTCAGTTATATAAATATTCAGTGAACAATAATGTAATTATATTTTTTTTTCAATGGTTGATATTCATCCATTTGTCAATCGTAGAGATCCCAATCAATTTCTAGTCAAGCCTTTAACTCTAGGCTTCAATCTAGCATTTAATTAAGCTTCAATCATATTCAATCATCCCCAATCATCCTTTTGATTATGGTTGGTGTAGATAATCCAAATTAAACCAATCAAATTCAAAATTCCTTTTAAATATAGAATTCCATAACAAAATCTAGGGTTAAGGGCAGTCTTGAAACCCTTTTTGGGTGATTTTTGTGACACCTAGAAACCTAGTCAAATGAACTTTGATTCTTTATCTGTTAGTTTCATATTGATCAGACATGTTCCTAGGGTCAACTCTCCAAATTTGAGCCCAATCAAAGGCCTCTAACCTATGAATTTGAATTAATTTCCAAATGATGTAAAACCTTCAAATATTTATAACATACGCCACTAGACCCTCCAGCCTATGAATTTTGTCCTTGGGACCCTCCCCAATACCCTTAACCATGTCCATAGCCTTTGTTATGATATGTTGACAAGTAATTTGCATTTTGCTAGGCCCAGTTTGACCAAGAGTTCACTATCAAAATGACCAAAATGCCGTTTAAGGGAAAACTTGTACTTTTCTCCAAAAATTAGCATGGTATAGTCTATTTAATCCTTGAAACCTACTCCATTTAATCCAAATTATAATTAGGGGTACATTGGACCCAAACCTAGACTTTGGCCTGACCTTTTTGACCAAATCAAGCATGGTTGACCAAAATGCCACATAAGGGACAAAATGGTCATTTTAGGTCAAATGACCATTCCAAATTTATTGGTCCCAAATCAAACCCCTGGTTTGACCTGGTTGATCAAGTCAACCTAAGTTCACAAGATCTACCATTAACCCTTCTTCAAGTTCAATCCAGATTTAATTTAACCTTGGATCCATTCAAAGTCTCTTAACCATGTCTCCCACTAATTTGAGCTTGACTGACCACTTTAACCTAGTCAATAATTGAGCTAGTTAATTGGACCCATGGCTAGTCAAAGTTGATATATATAGCTCAATTTAATGTGCTCAATAAATCCAACCTATTCAAATCTCTTAAAACCCTTGATTCCACTCCAATGTGTAGTTTAAGTGTATTTAAACTAACCTTAAGTCAAACTCTTATGAGTTTAACCATTCAACTCCTTAGACTTGGTCAAACCCCTTTCTTCTTTTCAAACCATCATTTATATTCAATCAAACCTTTAATAAACCTTTAATTCTACCTCATGTCATGGTTTGAGTGAGCTTATGTCCATTATGACTAAAATCGTGGTGGATTTGACCAAGTCAACACCTTACATTTGATCAAACCTTTTCATACACTTGGCTACTCACATAAACTCTCTATATATAGCTTCACACTCCTTCCAGCCCATTCAACCAATATGCATACACCTCCTTAGATTTCATCTTAGTTAATTATTATAGCTTAACTAGTCTACTAATCAATCCAAACTCAAAAGAAATCTTCCATGGTCAACCTTTCCTTCAAGCTTCAAAGCACATTGCTTCATGGACTTGGAGTTCACTCAACCAATAGACAAAAACTACTCCTTATCGACCTCATCAGTCAACAAGCCCAATTGATAGGTCAAACCAACGAACACAAGGATTTAAGTCACCAAATAATCAACCTTCCCTTTAAATCTCAAGTGCATTACTTTAAATCATTTGAAGTTTACCCAACCAATGCCTAATTACCTTTTTAATTCCACATCAGCTTTAGTTGACTTTGAATAGTCAAAAAGTAAAAAAATAGCTCAATCAAGCTTAGGTACTCAAACTCTCATAAACTTTTCAATCCTTCTTAAATCCCCTAGATTTATTTGCCCAAATGAGAGCCAAAATTCTCTTAAAAGCTCTCTGACCAAGCCTTAGACCTGGTTTAGCTAAAAGAGGCAAGAGTGTTCCCCCTCCCACACTAAGTCACTAATTAGAATGGGGCTCCTCCAACCTTTTTCCCTATCATCCAACAACCTTGGAGGCAGGTCTATGATGCAAGGGAGGGGTGTTATAGATCATAACTATCTAAGGTAAACCCTAGGGCTTAACTTAATAAGAAAATGGCCTCATTTCAATTTTTCATTCAACCTCAGCCTCCAAGTGCCTTCAAGAGCATTTTTCATTTCATTTCACTCGCCCAGCAATCCCTCTACCTTTCCCTAGCAAAAACTCACCGGTCAAAGGCTATTATTGGCTACTTCGTTAATGAACTAGCCACCTACTCCATTTAGACCGTGCTTTCTTAAAGGATAAAGTGTGTGGATAATCTGCAAGCTCAGATAACTCAAAATCTAAAAAATTCATTAGTTAAATCTTTGTAAAATATAAACCCTACCTCTACACCTTTGGTTTAAAATAGCATTTTGAAAAGCAGGTTTTAGACCAAACAAATAGTACCCCACTGATTCTCTTCAAACATAGAAGTTTTGTTTAAAATTTTACTTGAAATGGTTGACTTTTTTTAGAGAATGAGACATTTTTTATATTTCTTGGGCTTTTCGTCTAAGCCATTCAAGTGTACAAAATTTGTACCCCTGATCCCACGATGATCGGTCCAGATCTCTTCTTTATACGATTCTCTTCATGCAAATAATCTTGTCATCTAGATGATTATCATCCAACTCAATCTACATCATTCAATCCAAACCGCAGATGCTCTAATAGCATCTATGGCTTGCTCACTCGGATAAGTGACGCGCGAAGCCGCATTGCCGCATCCCACAATAATTGTTAATGATTTTTGTGATGCAATCAATGGAAATTATTACGTATCGATGCCGTGATTTTGATCCACGACCTAGAGAGGGCCGTGTGGCCACCCAGTTACACATTTTTGATCTGATAGTCTAAAGATTATCACATGCATGGCCTGCAGTCAGCGTTGTCGTCACAATCCAGGATTTAATTATTTTTAATTGATTTATTATTATTTTAAATTAATAGGAACTTTGAAAATTTATAAAAAATTATTCTTTTACCTAAAAATTATAAATAAAAACTCATTTTTCTCTAAATTAAATCCTCTTTATTTAAAAATTAAAATTGAGTAAAAATATTTTATAAGTATTAAATAGTTTTAAATATTTAATATTTGGGTTTTTAATTAATATTTCTATAAATATTAATCCAAATATTTTAAAGTTCTGTAAGAATTATTTTCAAGGTATTTTTAATCTGTAGTGAATTTTCCAGACTTTTTTTACCCTACATTTTAATAGTTATTTAATTTAATTTAAGCTAGAGTTATATTTAAATTTAACTTTTAAATGTCCTTATGCTTGGAATTTGACATGAATCTATTCAGTTAAACCACTTCATGAAAGGTTTAAACAAAGCTTAATCTCTAACAAGTTGAATCAATAAAATTAAATGCAAGCACAAAACTCATTTGCCTCAATCCAATTGTTTTAATTTACATAATCCATAATTAGGCATTTCGCTTGCTCTTGGATTTGATTGATGATATCCATGATAAATGTCTCCTTTATCATGGATAGTTAAGGGTAGCATCATGGTATTGACCTCATTTTTGTATGAGGTCAGTAAGGGCCCTTCTAGACTCCAAAATTAATCTAGACCGTAGGATCTATTCCTTCAAATATTTATGGCCTATGTCACTAGACCTGCCACCCAGTGGATCCTAACCTTAGAGCTTTCTCCAAAGCCTCCAACCACTTCAAAACCCTTAATTATGACCCATTGAGCACTAAACTTCACTTTGGTAGACCCATCTTGACCCCTAGTTGACAAGGGGTCAAAATGACTAAAATGCCCTTTAAGGGCAATATTGAAGTTTTCTTTAGACTTAAATATGACCTTTTCAATTCTAACCCCAAAACCTCTTCCAATGCATCCTAATCGCCACTAGGAACACATTGGACTCAAGCCCTGACCCTGATCAAACCTGGTCGATCAATTCGACCCTTTTGACCAAAATACCCCTTAAGGGGTTCAAATACCCATTTCAAACCAAACGACCTCCAAATTGCTTGGAACCACTTCTGGCAAGTTTCAAATATCAAACCAAACATGTTTGACCCAAACACAGACCCTGGGTCAACCTGGTTGACCAAGTCAACCTAGGTTGACCAAACAAGCCCTTTAGGGTCAAAATAGGCACTTTGATCAAGTTGATCTTTCCAAACCTTGGGACCACCTCCCACAAACTTAAAATATCATTTTAAACCTGTCCAAACTTGACCCACCCCTTTGGTCAAACAAGCTGACCCAGTCAACCTAGGTTGACCAAATCAACCATTAAACCTTTTCTACTTTGAGTGAATTTTCAAACGCATTTGAACCCTTCCAACCAACCCAACCAATATTCAAGACTCTCTCAACTGCCACCTCAGTAGTCAAGAAGGTTAGTTGACTAGTCAACAAAGTCAACAAACTTCTCTAAAGAGATTTTAAATGGTTAACCCTATCAAACATTGATCCATTACTTTATGCACTGAACCCAAAGCATTCTATCAATATTTGAAGCCACCTTGGATGCCACATCACTCTTCTTGAGTGTTTGACCAGTTAAATGGTGAAACAATTGATTTGGAGGGGTCAAAGTAGTCAAATCTTTATGTTCAGACTAATCCCCTCTAATCCAATCCACTCCAATAGCTCTAATCCTACTCTAGAAGCTTCTTAGGCCTATCCCAGCCCTTAGATCAAGATCAAATTGGTCTTAATCAAGCCATGTGTTCAAAGGGGCAAAAAGGATATTTTACACCTCATGTACCCCTTGTCCTTTGATCCACCTGCTCCCACCAATTCCTTGGATAGATGGCTTGATCATGGACACTCCCTCAGGTTATCAAAACCATCCATTTAACCTAGGGACAATTGAATAGAGCAAAATAACTTTGTTAAGGGAATCCTAATTAAAAACTCTCTCACTCACTTAATCCCTCTTCCCTATAGCTAATCCAACCCCAAAAACTCTAAAAAACATTCTCCAGGCATTCCCCTAGCAAGTCCAAGCCTTCTCCCACAAAAATATAGCCTCCAAAGATTTATTTGATGAAGAGAGAGAAATCTAGAGAGAGAATAAGGTTATTCATGAATAACTTCAAATCCAGCTAGATCCAGCTTCTAAGGTCTTCTACAAAGTTAAAGAGGATCTTAGCAACCTTTCAACAAATCCAAGAAATTGAACATCCGACAGTTGGATTGTATGTTATGCCCATTTGAAGTTTAAATTTCAATTTGGAACCGTAGCAAATCTACAATGAATGGAGCCTCCAAACTCCAGGCACTGTTAGATTATGTTACCCTCTAGCTATAGTTCAAATTTTGTGCAATTTCATTAAGCATTTTGGGAGAAATAAGCATTTGAAATTTCATATATAAAATTAACTAGAGAAGATCTGGACCGTATGATCAAAGATCAGACAGCCCAGATCACTCCATATCTCGCGTCTTCCTCCTGATTTGAACACGGGTGCGAACATGGTTAAGTGGCGGGCCCCAGCCCACCACGTGACGCATTCTGATTGGGCGCTGCCATTCCGGCGCCAATGATTGCCGCTGGCGGTCAGTTTGACCAAAAATGGTCAAAAACAATTCAGAAAAATGCCTAGATTTTCCAAAATTCTTGGAAAATGGAATGTTTCACTAAATTGGACATTTTTGGGCTTGTTGGAAAGGAAATTTAATGTAGTATTTATTAAAAGTAAAATTAAGTTAATTCGATCACTGTGTTGTGAGATATTATTGATTATTTGAAATCAGTGTTTTATCAATTTCTCATAATCCAATGGTCAATTAACCCCAAATTTTTGTGGATAATTATTGGGTATCTTAGGCATGATCAATAATTTTTCTAGGGTCTGATACCCAATGGATTTTTGTGATGTGAATTTTTAAGGTAAAGGGTCCATTTTGGACCCTAAATTTTGAAAATTCATAACTCTCTTAACTCTTAGTGTTTTGCTATGAAATTTTTGTGGTGTGAATGCATGTGCACTAGGGTTAGACACACCAAATTTTAGGCTAATTTGAATAGAAGAGACACCTAAGAAAAATATTTAAGAAAATGTCCAGAAAAGTTAGAAAATTCCTAGGGCATTATACACATACCCAATAGAGGTGACACTTGAACACAGTAAACACCTAGGAAAAATATTTAAGAAAATGTCCCGACAAGTTAGAAAATTCCTAGGGCATTATACACATACCCAATAGAGGTGACACTTGAACACAGCAAACATAGTGACATTTTAAACCTTAAGTTCAAATTTCACCCAATTTGGAGCTCATTAGGTTAGAAAATTAAACAAGTCAAAATTAACCCATTAATTAAGCTTTAAAACTTCAAAAAATTTTAAAAAAGCAAGTTTAAATCCAAAAAATACAAACAACCCTTCAAACTAACCAAAATTAAATCATTAATCAATAAAAAATAAAACCAATTTAATTTGACTGCAAATCTGGACTTTAATTAATTTCAACTGAATTTGAATATTTAATTAATATAATTAATTAATAATAATTAAAAATTCCAAAAAGTTTTGAAATACTTGGGAATCTATCCTTAGGTCATTCTGACCTATGGAGTTGATTTCAAGGAGTTGGGAATTTATTTGGAGCAAAATCAAGAAAACCCTTCTAATTAAACAATTCCAAAAATTAAATAAATGCATCAAACTTCAAAATTTCATAACTGAATGTAAAAAAATCCAAATTGACCAAGCTCACTTGCAGTCAACTCATAATGATGTCTAATATTTATTAAAAATATCAAAATTCTAGAAAACCATTAAATTAAAAATTCAACTTTTTGGTCAACCTAAGTCAAAATTAGTTCAAAACTTCAAACCTTCGTAATAAAATCCCAAAAAAATCCAATTTCAGTGTACTTATAGTATAACTGATCGTATTGAGGTCTAGTATTTTAATAAAATATTAATTTTTTAGAAAACATTCTTAATCAAAAAGTCAACTTTTGACCCCTTAATTAAATGATTAAAATATTCTAGAAAATTCATAAAAACTCAAAAATCACTTTAAAACCCCTTTTAATCTTAAAACCAGTAATCAATCAACCTTAATTAAAATTTATTAACCTTTAAAGTTTAAACAAATCAAAACACTTAATCATACCGGGTATCATTGGGTAACCTATGCCTATGAGGCTATTAGCTTAACCTCAAGGAAGGTGAAATAAACTTCACGGCCTCAGTGATCAACAAAGGTGGTATCCAACCAACAATTAAAATCAACCTCAAAATTAATTTCAAATCATTAATACTTAAACTCAAATTTAAATCATTCCTTAAGTCTTTCAACCAATCAAAACTTCAAATAACTTTGACAAATTGCCCTCCATAGGATATATCCAAACCACACGGCCTACCTCACACACTTTAGATGGTTTTCTAGGACAACCAACTCTAGTTTTAGGATAGGTCGGTGTTTACTTTTCCACTGTATATCAGGTTTTCGAGCTTTCTCTGCATGCTGGTTGTTAGCTTAGAATTGATTTACTGTCTATTTATTTATTTATTTAGTGCACTCTGTTGAGCATTTAAATTTCAAATATATAAACTTCTTGAGATCGATTATAACTGCTTGGGATTATATATAACTACTGATTATTAGGATGGCCCTGTAGGATCAAGTCTAGATTTTTTAATTTTGCTTAATGTAATTTTATATAATTTGAGTTGTATATAAAGTGATTTGAGTTGGGATGTTTAGATCATACTTGAATTCCAAAGAGGAGAAGACATCCCTAAAGGGGAGAGTCTTCATCCATTCAAAAGATCAAATTTGGATGCTTTTCAAGTATCCAAAGAGGAAAGATAAAACCCCGTTCAAGGGGGAGTTTCTTTTCATTTGGATATCCGAAACCGACGAATCAAGATGTTTGTGAGAAGATAAAGAAGTGGATAACGAGAAGAATCCCAAATCTCAAAGTCACTTGAGTCTTAGGATTAGAAACCCGGGTTGTTGTCAGTAGTGCTCGGCCACTTTACTTTCAGCAGACCCTGATTTGTAATAAGCAAGGAAACTTTGCCTATGGACATTTATTAATTAATTTGTTTATATTTGATGTTTGATGTGGTTACGTATAGAATTACCTGCTTTTTAAAGTTTTTTGGCATTTTTGTGCCGCCTTTATTTTTGCTTGAACTCGTGAGACTCATAAGGGTGTGAAAATTTTTATACTCATAACTTTAAAGTTTAAGATTTTAACAAGTCTGAACAACATAGAAAGATAACAAATTTAGCGAATTAGCTGGGGATCGACCCCGGGGTCGCATGTATATTTCTACACTTCTTCTCTCATTGCTTTAGACCCATCCCCGCCTGCGGGTAGAGTCCGGATAGTCTGACCTATGAGGCTGAGGTACCGGACCTGGGGAAGTCCAGTCTTCTAAAAATTATTTTATAAGCCTATTTTTTAACTTTCAAGCATACTTGATTTGAGGTTATTAACTAGCATGCATTGCATTAGAAACAGATTTAAAATAGTCAAAATTTTAATTGCATTAGTCCTTAGCATTTTGCACCCAGCATAAGTCATAGGCCAATTAAAAAAATATCTAGATGTCGGCCCCAACTCTCCAAAACTTTAAATAAAACATCCCTACCACTCTTTCATAAAAGACCAAATTTATTTATTTTAAACCGATTAGGTGGTTAGCTGGCTCCCTAATCCAAGATGGGGTAAGTCCAAATTTGCACGACAATAGCTAGGTTCGGGTTACTTTTTAGTACCCATTTTAGACTTAGGTTCTGAGGAAGGCTCGGGTTATAAGACCTCAAACTCCGAGAATCTAATCCTAATTTTCTAATAAAATTGACCATTAAATTAAAAATCTCTTTCAATCAAATTTGAGCCCAACACTTAGGATAAGCTAGAGTGTTTTCTGAATTATTTCAGAATCTCAAAACACTCCCTACTCCTCTTCCTTTAACTTCAGAAATAAATGTTCAAACTTAATCCAATCCCTGTTGAATTTCTAGCCCTTACCTCGTTTGATATCTAGCCTTAAAATCTAAATAAAATTTTATATTGCTATTCTAATCTAGAGTATTCATAGGATACTCCATTTTCTTACGATGTAATAAACTACGAGGGCTTGCGCTTGTAAGAGATTTAGAAACCCAGATCTAATTTTCAAAATAAAATTTTTCAAAACCTTTAATTAATTCTCTTTGGAAAAATTAAATATAACGATCATTATTATCATTTTCAACCGATCGATAGAGATTGATATCTTCTTTCTTCGAAGAGATATATCAATTATTATCATGGTTTTGATTATGAAATTAATGATCTTTTATCTAGATTAGCATAGTCAAACACTTGATTAAATTCCATTTTGATCCTCTGGGGTCAAATGTGATTCTTTCATGAGTTTAACTACGATAATCAGGATGAATTCAAAATTTTATAATTTGAAACCAGTAGGGAATGATATGTTCACCTCTCGAGGTGATATATTGTTAATAATGATGTGTTCAATTTCAAAATTCAAAAAAAAAATCTTCCTAAAGAAAATTAATATTTTTCAAAACTATAATTTTTTAAGTGATTACCTTTGCCAAATAAATTGATCAATTAAATCTAGATATGGTCAATTTAGGATTGATTGCGCCCAATCATTGCATGTGATCCAATCAAACATTTCAACTACTTAAAACCATTCAATTAACCTCCAAACGCCTCCCATGGACTACCATTCTTTTCTTTATTAGGTTTGACTAGTTTCGTTAAACTAGTCCAAACTATCAAAATCTCTCAAATGGTCAAACTCCCTTATTCAAAATCTAATGCCTTATCTTTAAACTCCTTTCAAACCACCTCACCAGCACTTAAGAACTTCCCTACATGCCATATCAATAACCCTTGATGAAGTTGAAGGTTCAAATGGTCAATAAAAGATCATATGAGCTCGAGTGATCAATAATCCTTAAATAAATCATTCCCTCCAAACTAGCTACTCTAAAGACTCTAATTTAATTTTGAAGTCATTCTAAAAATCTTCTAAGCTTAGTTAAGTCATGGATTTATCCCTAAGCTAGCCAATGGTCCCCTTCTCCCACGTAAATATAAAGTGTCCTTTACACATCATTATCCTTTCTTTATCCTTTTCCCTACCTCTTAATCACCCTGGGATAAGTGTCACACATCTTAGAATACTTCCAAATATATCCAAGCCCTCTATTTAGCTCCTAGGGTTTGAATTAAGTTAAGTGTGCAAAATGACTCATTTAAGCTCGTAGCATTTTCTTACTAACACATAGCCTTTGAGAGCTAGTTCTAATTTCATTTTAGCTCCAAAGGACTTCCTCTACAATCCTAAAGTGAAATCCTGCAAATTACTTATCACTAATGTTAAAATTCTATCCAATCATCCTTAAAGTCTATCCAACTTCAACAGACATTCATATAAAGCTTATAAAGTTGAGTCATATACTGCATGATTTTTTTATAAATCTCAACAAGTCGAATAAGCCCTAAGACACCCTCTTAGATCCAACCAATTGTGGTAAATCCTAAACCCTAGCTTAAGTAATTTAGATCAAATTAGCTTTTTGAATAGTGTGTTTCAGACCATAAAAACACCTCCCCAATATTCATGATGCTCCACTAAATCTTAGTTTAAATTTTTTAGACATTGGTTCAATTATTTTTATAAACAGGGTTTTCTTCATAATTTAGGGTTTAATCAATCAATTTTTATACAATAAAAAATATGGACCTTTGATCTCAAGATCAGTGGCACAGATCTTGTCGATTTAACACTTATATGAACTATGTAGCTCTTTTGATTATTTGGATTTCCATACTTTAGCATCTCAACAATCAATTTTACAATACAAATGATCAAGTATCTCCATTTTACAATACAAATGATCAAGTATCTCCGTGATGGGGATGGTGGAGTAACCTAAGGAATTTTGAAAAAGATTTAGGGCTCTATTAATCCCTAAACAATGCTTAGGTTTTATTTGATATACAAATTATAAAATCCCATTTAATATACAGAAGTATAAATATCAAAACAATTAATACGATGATATAGTAGAGTATCAATCATATGAGGAAGAATGTTTACTTGTAATTACTAGTACTATCTACTTCAACTACAAGAATTACCATACCTAATAAAAATATTTTTTGGTTGATATTCAATTACTTAACTTAAAATAATAAATAAGTAAATGAAATACTATTTAGATAAATTTTTTTGGATCGATGGAATGTAAATACAATATATTTCTTAATTATTCTCTTTTATATTGATGCAATTTAAAGCATATGAATAACCTACCAATCAGTCAAGCGTAAAGAGACATAGGCTAAATTAAACTCTTCCAACCTCAATATAACTCTAAACTCCCACACTCTTTCACCCTTTAAAAATCTCATGACATTAAGTAAAGCGTCTAATGTTAAAACCTCCGCATAACAATCTATCTCTATAAATTTGATACATGATAAGCACTATGCTTAAGATTGCATCATACCAATCTAATATAATTTGTTGGGCCTATTTTCCTATTCCTAGGCTCAATATTACACCTAATATTAACTATAATTATGAACACTATGTATATTAAATGAAGACCTGATATATTGAAAATATCTTGAAATTATTGATGAAGAGATTTCATTAGTACTCCATATTTCATTTACATAATCAATCCAAAACTAGATAATTTAGCCAAACATGATGAATAAGTGAAGCGTATTCATTTCATTAATTATATAAAAGAAAGAAAGTACAAAAGAAAATATATCACCATATGAGTTCAATGATCTCCTCTACACTCCTCTTGGAACTTACAAAATTTCTTCCATAAACACAAGCCAAACACTAATTGAATATATTCCCTTAGATTTCACTCCATAAAAAGAGAAGCACTTCAAATACTAAAATTAAATAAGTGATTGGATTCTTCTACTAACATTATGGACATATTAGTAATAAAAAAATATAGAAAATAGATTCTGGAGATGAGTTGTTCGAGACACTTACATCTTAAAGCCCATAAAATGAACTAACGTTGTAGTGTTGTGCTGAAGGGTTTCCTCCACTGTGTTGCTTATTGATATGGTTCCACTATTTGATGAATTGGCCCATCTCTTCGCTAGAAGATCCTAGTCTAAATAGTTCTAACTATAGTGTCATAGTGTTGCTGATGATTGAACAATGTGACTTCTACGTGTCACTCCCTTGACTTAGTCGTGTTGGAATTTGGCACTACAGTAATGTGTAAATAGATACTAAGATTTGCATCACTAACTCCTCTAATACTATAGTGCAAGGATAATTATATGGTTTTTATGATGCTAACTTTTTCAACACTGTAATATTATCAAATAGAGTTTGGGCATCTCCATATCCATATTTGTGGGCTTCAATGGTGTTAATGATGGCATTGCAGAAGTGTTCGAGACACATACATCTTAAAGAACATAAAATGAACTAATATCACAGTGTTGTACTGAAGGTTTTCCTCCACTGCAAAACTTGTTGATATGTATTCTCTCTTTGATGAACTGACACATCTCTTCCCTGGAAGATCGTAGCCTAAAAAGATCCAACTATGGCACCGCAGTGTTGCTGAAAATAGATCATTGCAACATCCACGTGACACTTCCTTGACTTAGCAGTATTAAAATTTTGCAATGTGGTGCTGTGTAGATAGAAACATGACTTTATAGTGCTGACTCCTCTAACACTATAGTTATAGGATAGTTGAATGGGCTTTACTATGCAGGCTCTTTCGACACTTCAACACTATCAAATAGTGTATGGGTTCCTCCATGTCTATATTTGAGTGCTTCGATGGTGTCAATGATAGCGTCGAGGTGGTATTGAGTCCAATGCCACGACGTTGTACCATACTTTAAAATTTTACTCCTTTCCAATATTTTAATGCACAAATATAACTAAAGCAACATATTTTTATTTATAAACTAACACATAAAATATAACATTATTTATACTAATCAAATCCTCCCCAGCTTAAACTCTAGCGTATCCTCAAGCAAATAAAAATTTATAATTATGTTTAAATTATTAAATAAAATAAAAAGAGATTAACTAAAATTACTAAAATATAAGATAATACATCATAGTCTAGAATTAATAGAAATGATTGAAAGCTATATTTCTTGTTTAGAAAAATACCAATAGTTAAACTTAATCAATCATTCTTGTAGTTTCCTAATTTGAAATTATATGTTATAAGTTTAATCTTTAAATTTAAATGTTGAAGTTAATAATCTACTTTAAATAATTTTATATGATTATATTCAAAACTATACTTTCATTAGTTCACCGTCCCCTATATTAGATCTCTCATCTTATCCATTAAAATTTTTGTACAAGGTTGTAATTCAAATCTTTAAGCATTAACTAATACAAATATTTGAATGTACTCATCTTTTTTCTTTTGATATTTTCATTTATTTTTCTTTTTAAGAACTACTAATAATTGTTTTTTTTTTCTTTTGTGGACTACATAATTAATGATTTTAAATATCAGCTTCCACTTTAGAATTCTTATGTAGTCTTAATAATTTTAATGTATGGACTTAATGAGATTACTAATTCCATCTTCAAATTAGTTATGATTTTAAATTTTATTTTTCTCAGATCTAATTTTAAATACTAATTTTTCATCTTATAATTTTTAAAAGTGAAATTCATAAAGGAATAACATATAAATTCAAATTAGGGTAATAACTCAAAGGTTGAGTGAGTGAAGTATAAGATTTTCTAACCTATGAAGTATAAATAGAGTTCATTCAAAATAGGATCTTGGGTTTTATTATTATCCTAATTTTTATAATTTTTAATTATCATTTTTATAATAATTAGAATATAAAATTAATTAGAGGATCATAATAATTTGAATATGAAGGGAATTTGTTAATATAAACATGAACATATAAATAAATATTACAAATACATGCTTTCATATGAGTGATAAAAAGTACATAAAATATGTGTTGAAAATAAATATGATATTTTTTTTAAGATAATCAAGACTGATACAATATCACACATCCATGGGTTACCTTCTAAAAGTGCTAAGTTTATTGTCTTCAACCAAACTTGATAAATGACTAAACCTAAGATTTGGTTGCCTCCTAAGTAGCACTAAATTTATAGTCTTCAGCCAGAATTTTCCCAAATTTTTTTATTTAGCTAAGTTGGATGATTACTATTTCAATTAAGTCTCATTTGTATATCTCTCTTTCTTCTAGGATTAACTTCAATATTACTAGGAAGAGATCCATTGAGTCTACTACTCTTAAATATTAGAAGCTGACTTAGTTAAGTTTTTAAATTTTTAATTGAAGTAATTTGATTTTGTAATTGAGTTTATAATTGCATGACAGCATCTTCTAGAGATGTCTTCCTAGTTCAAATCTAATGTCAAAGATTAAATCCAAGAGAATGTGCTAGTCTTGGATTATTATTAGCTTTATTTTGATTATTACAATTTATGTCATGTTTATTTTAAACATAATTCCTTGATTTCCACCATTGTTATTTATGAAATAAAAATTTTGGTGATTCCTCCAATTTGGATTATATATATTTGAATATGGATGATTTTTTTTCTAGACAAAATTTTATTTTCTTCCACTGCACTTTTATCTTCTTAATATAAAGTTGAATCATAATTTTAAGTGTTTAATTTCTTTGATATTGTTGTAACTTGTGTTGTCAAAATGGATAAAGAATTATTTTTATATACTATAGTCACTATCTTAGGATTCACCCTATCAACAGGGCAATGAAAATTATTTATTTTCATTTCATTAATTAGTTCATTATCCTCTTCAAAAGGTTTTGACATAAAAGAACCTCTAGCTACAGCATCAATTATGGCTCTAAGGGATCATACCAATCTATTGTTAAAAGTTTGAATTATCAACCAATCCGGTAAGGAATGGTGAGGACACTTTTTAAATATCTCCTTGAATCTTTTCTAACTCTAATAAATAGATTCACTTTCTTATTGAGTAAATGAAATAATATCATTTTTAAGCTTAGTAGTCTTAGAAGGTGAGAAATATTTTCCTAAAAATTTATGGGCCAACTCATTCTATGTGATAATAGAGCATAGATCTAAAGAATTTAACCACATTTTTGCCTTGGCTCTTAGAGAAAATGTGAACTGTCTAAGTCTAATGACATCATCACTACAACCATTATACTTAAATATTACAAAAATTTCTAAAAAAAACATACTAAATGTAGGTTAGGATCTTTAATGGGAGTTCCCCCAAATTGAGAATTTTGTACCATATGTATGATTATATGTTTCAATTCAAAATTATTTGATTGGATGATGGGTCTATTTATGCTTTGGTGAATTTCATCTACTAAAGAGTTTGCTAAACCCTTAAAGGTTTAGAATGATATAAGTTTTGAACTAGGTCATCCATTTTAAAAATCTTTTTGATGGTTCCAATTTTAGAAAGAGTTCTCTCAATTTAATAATCAAAATTTTAATGTGCCTCCCCTCGCCTCTATGTCCTATAAGAACGCAACCACATATGTATAATTAGTAAATTAATATAAAATATAAAATTAATATATAATATTATGAATTATATAACTTCTTCAATAATATTTTAAATTAGTAAATAGAACAAATTCTTCCCTAGGAATGGAGCCAAAATCTTAATGGGGGCAATGGAGTAACCTAAATAATTATGAAAATAATTTAAGACAATATCAATTGATAAATAATGCTTAGGCTTTCTTTGATATGAAAATTATAAAAATCACACTCAATATATGCAAGTATGCATGTTGAATCAAGTAACATAGTAATAGAGTATTGTATCAATCCCATAAGAATAAATGTTTACTTGGAACTACTAGTATTTTACACTTCAACTATAATAATTATTCTACTAAAAAAATATGTTTTGGTGGAGATTCAATCACTTAATTTAAAATCACCAATAATAAAATGAAATATTATTTGGATAAAATATTTATGATTGATGGAATTTAAATACAATATATTTCCTTATGGTTCTCTTTTATATTGATGTTATTTAGAGCATATGGATCACCGATTGCTCAGTCAAATGTTACGAGAGAAATGATAGTTCATACTCTTCCAACCTTAATACAACTTTAAGCTCTCATAGTTTGTCACCCTATAAAAATTTTAAAAAGTTAAGTAAGGCGTGTACTGTTAAAACCTCCTCATGACAATTCATCTCTATAAATTTGATACATGGCAAATACTATACCTATGCTTACATCATACCAATCCAACATATTTAGTTGTGTATAGTTTCCTTTTCCTAGGCTTCATATTACACCATATATTAACTATATATATATGGCCACTATGATAATTAAATGAAGACTTGTATATTGAAAAAATCATGAAATTATTGATAAAGAGAACTCATTAGTACTCTTTATTTTATTTACACTATCAATCCAAAACTAGAGAATTTGGCCTGACATAAAAAATAAGTAAAGCATATTCATTTTCATAAATTGCATAAGGGAAAGAAAGTACATAAGAAAATATATCAACAGAAGGGTTAGATGATCTCCTCTACACTCCTCATGGAACTTACCGAATATCTTCCACAAACACAAGCCAAACACTTTAATGGAATGTATCTAGTACTTCTCTGAATTCCCTTTCTTGTCACTCCAAAGGAAATTTAAATACTTTATTTTAGAATATGTTGTTGACATCATATTTATAGGAGCTCATCATCCTAAACAATCCAGACTCCTAATTATCAATATGGTGATTGACAATCACCCAATTATCAAACATCTAGCAATCAATACATTATACATCACTAGAATTAGTTAATCAATCATATATTAAATCAATGTTTCAATTATATTGTAAATATGCATGATTACCATCAATCAATCATTTGCAATCATCCAAACCTACAATAAACTACTCTGAAATCAATTAATTAACCAACCTATAATAAATTAATTAAGTAGCTTATAATCATCAATCATTCAATCAATAAATAATTTTATATCCAATCAATCAATCTTCTAGACAATCAATACTTTATTCAATCCTATAATAAATCAATCAATCTATAGTAAACTATAGTTGTGTCCTTACATTACAATCATGTAGCTTAGTGCACTACACAACTCAGTGCATTGTCTTCTTGACCTCAATCTTGGTTCAAACCCCTTCACTAGGAACTTCATAGGCTAAACCATCAGTGAAAAGACCCGTTATTAATTAATTGACAAAATTAACCCTTTTGCTCTTACTCATGTTTTCCTAAATGACCAATAAACCAATAACCTCCAATTGAACTTTAGATCACTTCTAATCTTCATCAGACTTCTACAAATTCTACTCAATGGATTAGAATAGTTACCCTGACTTAATCAACTAAATTAGAATTTGGTCAAATAAGGTCAGATTAGGCCCAATCACTATATATAATCCAATAAAGCATTTAAACCATTTAAAACCATTCCATTAACATCTAAACACCTCCCATGGACTACCCTACTCTGCTTGGTTAGGCTTGATTTGTTAAATTAGTCAAAATTATCAGAATCTCTCATATGGTAAAACTCCCTTATTTAAACTCAAATGCCTTTTCTTCAAACTCCTTTTAAACCACCTCACGAGCACTCAAGAACTTCCATGCATGCCACCTTAATATCCCATGACCAGGTTGACTGGTCAAATGTTCAACAAAAGCTCGTATGAGCTCAAATGGTCAACAATCCTTTAACAAATCATTTCCCTCCAAACCAGTGACTTTAAATACTCTAATTTAATTTTAAAATGATCCTAAATAGCTTCTAAACTTATCTTAGTTAGTGATTTTTCCCTAAGCTAGCCAATGATGCTCTTCTCCCATGTGAAGGAAAAGTGTCTTTTACACATCATTGTCCTTACTCTATTCTTTTACCTACCTCTTAATCACATGATGATAAGTTTCTCACTTCTTAGAATGCTTCCAAATAGATCTCTGCCCTCCATTTCGCTCCAAGGGTTTGAATTGAGCTATGAGTGCAAAAAGACTCATTCAAGCTCTTAGCATTTTCTTACTAACCCATAGCCTCTCAGAGCTTGTTTTGATTTCATTTCAGATCCCAAGGACTTCCTCTACAATCCTAAAGCACCCTCTGAGATCTAGCCAATTGTGGTAAATCCTAGACCCTACTTAAAGGACTTTAGATCTAATTAGCTTTGTGAATAGTGCATCTCAGACCATAAAAATACCTCCCCATTATTCAATCTACTCCACTAAAGTTATGTTTATAATCTTACAAACATTGGTACCATCGGTATTTTAAAAGGGGCTTTCTTTATCATTTAGTGGTTAGATAAATGATTTTAAACTATGCATAATATGGACCATCGATCTCTTGATCAACAGCTCATATCTTGTTGCTTCGACACTTATCCGAACAATAGCCCTTCTGATCATTTGAATTTTTATACATCGGCATCTCAGCCATCCATTCTAAACCTTGGATGATCAAGTGGCTCCATGATGATAGAACTCGGTTTAGTTGAAATCGCATGAAAAAAATTATGTCGTCGTCATTTAATGATTGTATTTTATTATCATGCCGCACTGTCATCGTGTTTCCATCAAATTGTCGATGATTTTTGGGGGCAAAATCATTGGTAATAAATGTGCCATCAAGCAAACTTAATAAAAAAAATTTAAAATACATTTTAATCACAAATTTGCCAATTAAATTAAGTGCTTAACTAAGAATTACTTATAATATATATTATTTTCTTCAATTTGAACCCCTCTTTCAATTAAAAATTAAATCAAGCCAAAATTCAAAGTATTTAAGGAATTATTTCATTTATATGGATTTTCTAATTATTTAAATAATTCCATAAATACTTCTTTAATTTGGATCAAATTTTACCACCATCAATTGCCTACTTATACTATTTTCAATAAATTTTCTATATTCATTTAAGCTTTTTTTAGTGACAATTAGATTTTTTAAGTCAAAAAGAATTTTTTTAATTATTTCTTAAAAATTCTCAATTCCATAAATACTTGTTAAAAATAAATTTAAAGGTGTTTTAGATATTTAGAGAACAATTGAATTAATAATAACATTCCAACTTCTTTTAATTGTTCTCTAAATATCCAATGAATTGGGTTCAAAGAAGGCAAAATAATATTATGTCATATCCCTCATCTATTATAGTGTCGTTTGACTAATTTGAACATATGATTGTTTCACTACGAGAAAACACGCGAATACAGTGATGGCGTTCGAACTGGTGCATTATGCTATGGAAGAATAACGGCGTTATTTCAGGTGCATTCGGTGATGGAAGTTTTCCGACGTCCAATACGCCTGTGGTAATGTCGGAATATACCAACATTTCATTCTTACCGGCAGCATTAACGATGAAAATAGCCCAGCACATTTACCGGCGGATAAGATAATGCCCATTCTAAACTCAACGACTTGTAACCGACACAAAAGAATTGCTCATTTCGTATACTATCTCTAAGGATCAAGCCACTCATCCACCTAAGCATCCTCATCTCTGCAACACTTAACTTAGTATTATGCTTCCCTTTTAATAGCCAACATTCGGCACAATAAAGAATTGCAAGTCTCACCACCATCATATAGAATATTCCCTTAAGTTTGACGGAGACTTTTCTACCGCACAACAAGCCTGATGCATTCCTCCACTTCAACCATCCAACTTGAATTCTACTATTAATATCCCCATCAATTTCAGCATCACTTGAATTCTACTCACTTGATATCTCCATATATTCAGTTTTAGATCTACTCAAGAGAAAACCTTTATACTCTAAAGTTGACCTCCATAATTTAAGTTTACCTTCAAGTCCCTCTCACTAGGTCTATACTATGAGAATATAAGATTATGAAAGTGAGATATGGAATGAGATTGAAGAAGGGGAGAGAGAGAGAGGTAGAGAGAAGAGAAAGTTAATATATGAATGTCACATAAATTATTATAATATATTACTTATCTGCTCTTTTATGCAGGATATATATATTAGAAATCAAAGAAGTTGGATGTATAACCGATTGGCGCAAGGATGAAAGACATTAACAGATGAATTCATTAATGGGCTGAACATTTTCATTCAGCAAGCGAAACAACTAACTAGCTTCATATTAGATGGAATGTTTTGATGTCCATGTTCTAAACATAAAAATCTAGTGTACCTAAGACCAGATTATGTAGCTGTTGATCAGTATCGCAGAGGATTCATGCTCGATATTGGTATTGGACTTCTCATGGTGAGTGTGAGCCACATTTTGATTCTTAATGTGGTCCTTCTATAAGTACTAATATAGTTGAGGCTGAAAATATCCGACCAAATCTTGAGCAATTAGTTAATGATACAATTGAAATACAATATGAATAAAATACATAAGAGTTACCGAATAAGGAGGCACATAATTTTTATGATTTGTTGCATGTTTCCCAACAACCAATCTGGAAAGGGTGCACCACTCACTCAGAGTTATCTAATGTTGTGAAGATGTAATTTGCACCGTAATCTGTGTTATTGAACAATCAGTAATACTTTTAATATTAGTTGGTTGATGCTATTGAGCAATCTATGTTAATAGACATTTATGTTTTCAAGTATATGTTGAAGTTCTTGAGATCTGTGATGTGTATATCTGTGTTGTGGAACTATTATTATATGTATTTGTATATATTTGGAGGTATGAAAATCTGATTGTTGCCTGGGAAGGCAATTTTTTTTTGTTATTGCTATAGGTTTCCGACGGATTTGGCGTCGGAAATGCGCCGGAATAACGATATAATGAATAGCTGCATTATTGCCGGCATTTTATTTTTTCCAGAAGTATCGGCAAAAAACGTGTCAGTAATAAGCCTTAGCTTTAGTTATGGTGCAAATTACGATGTTTTATCAACTAGAATTACCAGCGGATAACGCGTCGGTGATAAGCGTAGCTTTAGTTACGGCGCAACTTACGGCATTTTATCCGCCAGAATTTCTGTCGGATATATACGTCATAAATTCTAGCGTATATAACGCCAGAATAATCTGGTAATAAATGTTATTTTTTTAACATATTTTGCACCGATAATGCATCAGAGCGTGCGCTGGAAAGATTTTCGGCGTCTTATCACTACAGGAAAAACTCCAAAAACTGGCTGTTTTTTTCGGCGCCTATCATTTCTAAACAGGCATTTTTTTTTTCACCAGCGGTTTCTCGGCAGCATTAAGGCCACCAGTAAAAATGGCGTAGGTAACCCTTACTTATGGTCTTTTTAGCCGGCGGTTTTTCGGCAGTAGACACTGCCGGTGACAACCGGATTTGTAACTAGTGGCGTTCCGGCCGTTACGCCGCCGGTTAATTTATCGACGGATAATCGGCGGTCACCTTACTGATGATACACCGGCAGTTAAAGCGGGCGTCGTCTGTTCGCTAAGCCACCGGCAAGCGCCGGTACACCGCCGTTACCATTACCTTCGGTAATCGGCAGTCTAAGCCGACGGTATTACTGGCGGTGTACACCGTCGGACTTCCACCGTAACACCGGTGGTGGCTGTCGGTAACCGCCAGTATAATACAAGCGGTGTAATAACATTATCGGCGGCTTTGCTTTGACCTTCCGGTATCGTAGTTTCCGGCGGCCAAACCGCCGGGTTGCCGCCGGAAACCTGTAGCACCTGAAAAAAAATTGGCAGCATTCCCTCTATTTTAGGAAGGTTCACCCTAAAGTCTAAACCTGCAGAAAGAGCAATACATAATAAGATATTTTGGGCAACACGCCGCTATATTCATCAGAACTATAAACATAACCGCAAATCAAATAAAAAAGTTTACAATCAAACATTAAGAAGTTCCAAATAAGTTCATCAAACATAAAACTAGTTCACCAAGTTCTAAATTCAATAAGGTTACAATCACAAGTTCACAAGTTCTAAATACAATCATCAAACATAAAAAAATTTAATCCTCAACTGTATCCTCACTGTCTACAGATGGTTGCTCCTCTTGCTCCTTCTTCCTTTGATTTTCAGCTCTATAGGATTGCAGCTCTGCTTTCATTTTTTTTTTGAACTTTTCTCATTTCTTCAATCTCTCTAGATTGAACCCTTCTCATCTCTTCAATCTCCCTAGTCAGCGCTGCAACCCTCTCGCTTACAGATTCTTCAGCTCCACTTGGATCATGAAATGCAGAGGTGTATGAACTGCCCTCAATAGCATAAGCCTGTGAATCCATGCCATATACTCTCCCCCTCTGTCTTCCACTAACAACTTCTGACCATGTTTGATACTCAAAAATGTGGGCCGATCCAGAAGATGATCCCTTGCCAGTGGACTGCCGACTTTCTCTAGCTCGTACAAAATAATCCTACAGGTTACAATTAATTTTATTAAAATAAATTTTTATTCTAAAACTCCAAAAAATTTTACTCACATGAGCCTTCTTAGACTTCTCATCAACCCACTGATGGTCAGCTTGATGTTGATGAGTTCTTGTATGCAATTCCAATGATGTTGGCTCTTGACCAAGGTACTCTTTCTGAACATTTAAGAAATAGTTATAATAACATAAATATATGTAATAAACTAATTCAAAACACTTACCAGTCGCTATCTATGTTCCGTATGAGGTACAGATCCACCAGTATGAAGAGAGCTTCCTAAACCACCACAGTCAAAGGTTCTATTCTGTTTATTCTGCTCTCTCATTTTTATAAACTCAGGGGTCGCCCAAACACTACTCAAATCAGCCCAAACACCCTCTCCAATCCAATTAGAACGCCACACGGACTTTCTAATATCTGTGAACATGTCCCTGAGACGGGTCGCTCCTCTCCTCTCAAAATTTGATATGATCCTCGTGTTGTACTCAGGCAACCACCTAAATTCTTTCTGTAAAAATTTAGGCAATATAAAAAAGATTAGTACAAATTAAATCACATATTTGAAATCATACCAAGAAAATATACCTGAAATTCTCTAAATCACATATTTCTAAGCGGCTTTGGGATCTTCTTCCGTGATACGTAAGGAGCATCATATTTATTTTTTATAGTATCCCGGATCATATGTATAGGTGGTCTTGAAGGATTGAAATTGCAGGTTACTTTTTTGGTCAATAACATGTAATATATCAAAATACAAACAACTTAATTAATAACATAAACTAACTTACTTATCGCCCTGAGGCTCAATGTATTGCCTCTTATCTGTTGCAGCTGCATGATCGCTAGTGCCAACCTCTGGTGGTCTAGATGGTCCACCCTGTTCATGCTGCACCGGATAGGGGTGGTAATATGGGTAAGGGTAAGGAGGGTGGGGACCAGTGGATGAACCAGCTGCCTGTGATGATGGTGGAGGGTAAAATGGATAGAATGGAGAGGCATGTGTCTGATCTGGAGAGAGGTAGTGAGGACTCATTGAGGGAGGAGGGAAGTGACCAGGGGAGGGGCTAGAGAAGTATTGAGGTACAACAGCAGGTGGATCTAATTGACCCTGACCCTGACCCTGCTCTGGGGAATGCTGCTGGCTCCTGGCAGGTGGTGGCGGTGGTGGTGTAGGTAGATCTGGTGGAACTGAAGGTTCCTCACCTACCTGAGGCTGTGTGGGTCTGCTAGCAGTAATCTTCTTCCGCCGGAACTTTTAGGCAAATGATTTACGAGGAGGATCATCGCCTAAAGCCATCTGCATTAAAAGAAACAATTAGTAAAGTATTGTAATATATAAAAAGTACAAACAAAAGAAGCAATTAATAAAAAAAATACAATTCTACAATTCTAAATATAACAGAATACAAATACAAGAAGCAATTAAAGAAGCAGTTAATGAATTACAAAAATAAAGAATGCTAGAATACAAGTTGAAAATTAACATTTTCATTTCTTAGATTTCAAAAGTACATTTTAAAATATTACAAAAAAGTAAAATTCTATAATACTAAATTACAACAACTACTCAGAATCATCAAAACTATTTTCATTGCTCTCAAGGGTATCTTCACTTTCATCTTCATTTTCATCTTCGACTAAACTAGTTGAACTATTCACATCTTCTAACTCCATTTCAATACTAGAGGTTGTAGTTGGCATCTCCTCAATTTCAACAAGCCTACAACTTGACATATCATCCTCTTGATGTATAGTTGCTACAATGTTTTGTTGATCAATTATTCCCTGTGCTTTTGTTTTTATGATAGCTAGCCAATCTTGTTTGTCTCTACGACCACTGGGATATTTGCTGAAATAAACTTGAATAGCTTGACTTGCTAACACAAATGGATCAAACTTCCCGTATCTTCTACTCTGTTTTATATCTACTAAACCATACACAGTATGAATCCTTGTGCCTCTATTCTGTACTGGATCATACCATTGACAGTTAAACAAGAATACAAAGTTCTCATCTTCTCCTGGGTACTCCAGGTCAAGAACCTCATTCAAAATACCATAATAATCACACTCATCTTCTTCATGAGTGTTCCCTCTAACACATACTCCATAATTTTTAGTCTTTCTTCTTTTACTCCACGACTTGGTATGAAATTTGAACCCATTCACTATATATATTGGCCAAGTTTTTACTTTTCGTATTGGACCCCATGCTAGTACTTGCAAACCTTTATCAAAACATTTGTTATCAGGGTTTTGAACCTAGAAATATTTTCAGACATTAGTATTTTTTATAATAAATAAGATGTAATTTTTTAAAATTGATGTGCTTACATATGATTTGAACCAAGTTGGAAATTCTTTTGCAACTGCTAACTCAATATCCAATGAATCTATCAAAGGTAAATTGCTTACGAAATACCTGGTGATAAATAATAATTTAGTATTTTAAATTAATAAACATTACTCATTATTAACATTATGCGAGAACTTACTCTAAGATTGGCTCAACTTCTTCACAATTCAATAGCACATACAAATTCGATGTTTTTATTTCTAAATCGTTAAGAAATCTTTCAACACATTTGCCACTGGGCTTTCCTAGCCTTCTAAATACTGATAGTGCAGCATGTGATTGTTCTTCTACATCAAAGTCCATGTTACGACCAATCTTTATTCTTATACTACTTACATGGGGCTCGAAGTAGTTGGAGCAAAAGTGAGTTGTTTCTTGAGACAAGTAGGCTTCACATATTGATCCTTCTGGGCGTGCTTTATTCTTAATATATTTCTTCAACTTATTCAAATATCTATAAAACAATTACAATCAAAAAGTTAATAAAATTATGTTATCTCAATTTATTCAAAAAAAAAATCAAACTTAATAAAAATCTATACACATTTACCTTTCAAAAGTATACATCCAACGATATTGTACAGGTCCACCAACTCTAGCTTCATAAGGTAGATGGACTGGAAGATGTTCCATATAATCAAAAAAACCAGGGGGAAATATCTTTTCTAACTTGCAGAGGATAATTGGTACGTTATCCTTGTACCTCCGTAAAACATCTTCATTTGGTTTAGATGAACATAGGTCTTTGAAGAAAATGCTAAGCTCAATTAATGGATTTGATATGTACTCGGGTAACATACATACTATGCTTGGAAGAAGAACCTCCATAATTATGTGACAATCATGACTTTTGAGTCCAAATAACCTTACAAATTTCATGTCAACACATCGACTTATATTTGATCCATAGCCATCTGGCATTTTCAAACCTTTAAACCACTGACATATCAATCTTTTTTGCTCTAACGTGAAAGTGTACGGAGCTTTGGGCTTCATTATTTTACCATTGATTGTTATTACTAACTCAAGATTTTTTCGCCTGCAATACTCTTTAATGTCCATCCTTGCCTTGACATTATCTTTACTCTTACCTTTAACATCCATAATTGTAATAAAAATTTTGTCAAGAAAGTTATTCTCAATGTGCGTAACATCTAGATTATGCCTTATCAAATTAGTTCTCTAATATAGTAATGTCCAGAAAATACTTTTCTTAATCCAATTATGCTCAACAATATAACCAGGAAATTTATACACTAATAGTATTGGAAAATCAATAATTTTTGGAATGTTAGAAAGTCTCTGTAATACATCAGCACCACTTAATCTGGATGGAGGAGACGACCGCTAAATTCTGTTTTTAACAAATGCATCCTTATTTCTCCGAAACTAATGATTAGCAGGTAGAAACATACGATGATAATCAAACCAAGTATTTTTACCTCCATATTTTAATGTGAAAGCTTTGTTATTCTCCATGCAGTAAGGACATGCTAATTTTCCTGCTATGCTCCAACCAGACAACATACCATAGGCTGGAAAATCACCAATGGTCCACAATAATGCAGCTCGAAGGAGAAAATTTTGTTTTGTTGATATGTCATATGTGAGCACTCCTTCTTCCCAAAATAACTTGAGGTCGTCAATCAATGGTTGCAAAAAAACATCATATTTTGCTTTCGGATTATGTGGTCTAGGTATTATAAGAGTTAAGAACATGTACGGAGTAGTCATATATATCTCTGGTGGAAGGTTGTATGGTGTTAATATAACTGGCCAACAAGAGTACGGTGTAGCTGTTTGACTATAGGGTGTAAAACAATCAGCACATAATCTCAATCTTATGTTGCGGGGCTCAGCAACAAATGAAGCATGCAGTTGATCAAAATATTTCCACGCTTCAGCATCTTATGGATGAGAAAGAACACCACTTTTTGGTATTCTCTTCTTATGCCATCTCATATGACCTGCTGAACTCATTGATGCATAGAGTCGCTGAAGTCTTGGAATGATTGGTAAATAAAATAAATGGGAATATGGCACATCTTTCTTTGGACGACATTGTTTTCCTAAGTTTGGGTTAAATCAAGGAGCATTGCAGGTGCAGCAAATAACTTATGCTGCATCATCCTTGTAGTATAACATACATCCATTGATACAACAATCAATTTTTGTAGCAGTGAGACCCAGCTTGGATACTAATTTCTTTGTTCGGTACAAGTCTGAGGGAATTAAATTGCCCGCTGGATTAGCTTCTTTCATAAGACTAATAAATTCATTAAAGAAATTACGGGGAATATTATACTCAGTTTTAATACCTAGCATCCTCACTGCAATGGATAATTCTGAATGTGTACTGCAACCATCTCAAATTGCCTTTTGAGCTGAATGTAATAACTCAAAGAATTTTTGTGTTTCTGCATTTGGTGGCTCCTCCACACTAGACCTTAAATTATGACCTGCTGCATCAAAAATAAGGTCTTCATAGGGTCTACTCATTTGATTTTTATCAAATGTTTCATAAGATGTAGATGAACCGGCATGAGCATCTCTGTGTTGCTCGTACTCTCCATGTGATGTCCAAATCCAAAAGTTTGGAACAAATCCCCGACGATATAAATCAAGCTTCACATCATCGGGTTTCAGGAAGGCTAGATTTTTATGCTTCGAACACGGACATCTAAATATTTTATTAAACTGAAAGGAAGGAATTTGAGATGCAACTTGAATGAAAGTTTCAACTCCCTGTATAAATTCAAGTGTCAATCCTTTTCGACTCGGCAACAATCTGTTATACATCTAATATCTATCTTCTTGGATAGTCATTTGGACGTTGAAGCAAACGTCACCCTACATAGTTATGAAAACATTTATTAGAATACATGCATATGCAAATGTGTTATAATTTAGGTGGATGGGTGGATTTACTCATAGTTTAATTTTCAATGAAATTGATCTCCAAAGCAAAGGGCATTAACCCAAGAAAGTTGATATATAATATCTCTCTACCTAAACATCCTCATCTTTGTGTATGCTTTTTGTTGCTAACTAGACATTTGCAAGAGGATGTATCTTTGTGTATGCTTTTTGTTGATGCTATTGTTCTAGTTGATAAGACTAGAGAGGGAAGTTGAAGGTAAACTTGAATTATGGAGGTCAACCTTAGAGTCTAAAGGTTTTCACTTAAGTGTATCTAAAACTAAATATATAGAGTGTAATTTTTGTAGCAAGACCTAGTGAGGGGATTGTGATTTTGGACAACCAAGTCATTAATAAGAGTACACATTTTAGATATCTTGGATCTATTGTTCAGACTGATGGTGAAATATATGAGGATATTATCAGCATAATTCAAGTTGGATGGTTGAAATGGAGGAATGCATCGGGCTTGTTGTGCGATAGAAAGGTCCCCCTCAAACTTAAGGGAAAATTCTATAAGATGGTGAGACATGCAATGCTTTATGGTGCCGAATGTTGGCCATTAAATAACAAGCATAATACTAATTTAAGTGTTGCAAAGATGAGGAAGTTTAGGTGGATGACTGGATTTACTTTTCACATATATTCTCTCTCTACCCCTCTCTCTCTCTCTCTCACTTTTCACTCTCCCTCTTTCTTTTCCATATCTCTCCCTTTTCACTCACTCTCTCTCTCTACCCCTCCCTCTCCCTTTCGCTCTCTCACTCTCCCTCTTTCTAGTCTCTCTTGCTTTCTATCAATCTATCGCTCTCTCTCTCTCTCTTGTTCTCTCTCTCTCTCTCTCTCTCTCTCTCTCTCTCTCTCTCTCTCTCTCTCTCTCTCTCTCTCTCTCTCTCTCTCTCTCTCTCTCTCTCTCTCTCCTCTCTCACTCTCTCTTTCACTCTCTTCTCTCTCACTCTCCCTCCCTTTTCTCTCTCCTCTCTCCCTCTCTTTTCTCTCTCTCTCCCTCTCGATCTCTCGCTCTCTCTAACACTTGCTATCTATCTATCTCTATTGTTCTGTCTCTCTCCCACTCCCTCTCCCTCATCTCAATGCTAGCTCTTGTTCTCTCTCTCTTCCTCCCTCTCTCCCTCTCTCTCTCCCTCTCTCCCTCAATCTCTCTTTTCCTATCTTCACTACAGGAAAATCACACATTTCTGGCGGCTTTTTCCGACGGAATTTGAGCAGTTTCCGGATGTTTTTTAATTTTCCGGCAGTTTTCCGGCGGTTTTCTTGCCGCCGGTAAAAATGCCGTAGGAAAATAATTTCCGATGGCTTTTTCCGGCGGCAAATGATGCCGGCGGCTTGCCGGCGGACACAAACCGCCGGTTGAATAAAAAATAAAATTCAGGCGGACCAGATCGAGTGCGCCAACTCGCCCGTCGGCACACCAGTGGGCGCGCTCCGGCTGTCGCGCCAGACCGCCGGTCGCGCCGGACCAGACCGAGCCTGAGTGCACCGGTCCGCGCACGTGAGCCAGCCCGAGCCCGAGTGCGCCGGTCCGCGCGCGTGAGTCAGCCCGAGCCCGAGTGCGCCAACTCGCCCGCTCCCGCGTCTATCTTCGCTGAGATTCGAACCATAGACCTCCTCACCCGCACCGCGATGCCTGACCAATGCGCCGATTCGCCAAAATGGTTAAATGTAATTATTTTTTTATTTATATTAAAACAGTCTGAATATTATAATTAAACATTATTTATTTAAAATTATTATTTTAATTGATAATTAAAATAAACTAATTAAGTAAAGCCGCCAATAATCCGTCGGAAAGCCGCCGGAACATTCCGCGAGAATATTTTGCGAGAAATTAGCCTTCGCAAAATTTTGCGGGGAAATTAGCCGTCGGAAAGCCGCCGGTAATCCGTCGGAAAGCCGCCGGACAATTCCGCGGGATAAATTTGCGGGAAATTAGTCGTCGCAAAATTTTGCGAGGAAAACTGGCCGTCGGAAAGCCGCCGGTAAGCCCTCAGAAAGCCGCCGGAAAATTTTGTAGGGAATAAGCCGTCAAAAACCGCCGGAAATCCGCTGGAAGACCGCCGGAAAACTGGCCGCCGGAAAATTCCGCCGGTAATAAGTGATTTTCCTGTAGTGCTTGCTCTAACCCAAAGTCACAATCAACAAATAATCTACCCTAAACTAATATAACACTTAATAAAAAAAATTTAGATCTACCCAAATGATTATAATATTACCTCTTGCATATGTCTAAATTACTACCTAAATCATCCAAAATATTAAAAACACTTGCAAATGTCTAGTGATAACAAATAATCAAAGAAAAATGATAAAAATTACCTTAAAATACTGATTTTTGTTCAACTCACACGAAATCTAGGGTTGCCGATGGCGTGAGATCCATAGTGTTGCCGACGGCGGTCGGAGTTCTGAGATACGGCGTCGGCGGTCGGTTCTCTCTCGGCGATCGGAGATGCTACGCCGACGGTGACAAACGGAAGTCGACGTGAGCGAAGGCGACGGGCAGCGATCGAAACGAGAGAGAGAGAGAGAGAGAGAGAGAGAGAGAGAGAGAGAGAGAGAGAGAGAGAGAGAGAGAAGGAAATAATAGAAATGAACCATTACCGGCGGCTTAACGAAACAAACCCATCGGTTAGGCCGCCGTTAAAAGCCGATGGTCAAACCGCAGGCGAAACCGCCGGTAACACCGGCGGTCCATACACCGCCAGTAATAGGCATTTTTTCTGTAGTGTATATACGTAGGAAGACATTTTTCGACGTGCACCAAATCGGCGTATGAAATTTTGACAGAAATGCGCCGGAAACCAAGGCTTTACGTCGTATTTTACGTCTTACAGGCGGATTTAGTCCACCGGTAATACCAGGTTTTCCTGTAGTGTTTATTTGTTAAATTTCAAAATAATTAGGTTATATCATAACTCAAATATTTTGGAATTCCATCAATTCATATCTCTTAGATTTATCACACCATGATTGATGTGATCATTTGTATGTGATAGAAATATTAATTATCAAACCATTCAAACTTTGTGATAATTATGGATAACAATTAAGTGCAATGTCTAGCTAACTTAGGCAATTTTAGGATTCATATATATATCCGTTAAGAATGAAAACTCTAAACATAGAAAATATATTGATATTACATATTAAGGATTAATACACTCCCATTTGACATTTAGTAATCTTCAAACAACAATTAACTGCATTTAACCATTCCTTAAGGGTTCATATTCCAAAATTAATAATAATTCAAATAAAAATTATAAAAATACTAAACCACCTTTAATCACTACAGGAAAATGAACCATTACCAGCGGACGGAATCTACCGGTAACAATCAAAATACACCAAAAATGTTATCTTTCACAAGTAACGGTGCTAGTGTTACCGATATAAAAATGTTTGCTTTCACGTCCGTCAGTAATGGCACAGCTTCCTGTGGTGAATCAACTCTAAAATAAAAAATTAATTTTCACGTAATTTAAATAATAATTAATTGCCTTCAATTCAGTTAAAATTAAATAAATTCATCAAAATTAAAAAAAAAACATAAATATAAAAATATTTAAAAAATGGAAAAAATCAGAGATAATTAGGTCAAATAAAAAAAATTCAACGAAAATTTAATTTTAATTCACTAAATAATTTATATTCTTAATATAATTAATTAAATATAATAAATATATTCAAAAATATTTAAAAAGTTAAACAAAATTTGAAGATTAATAATTTGAATATGAATAAAATTTTTGAATAAATTTTAATACTAATTAATTAATAATTAGTTTTTAATTCATTAAAATTATTTTAAAATTTAATTACTCTAAATAATTCTATAAAAAAAAATTAAATTAATTTGATAATTTATTTGTTTAAAATTTACTTTAAATCAAATAAATTTGGTAATTTATCTCAATTATATAAGTAGATTTTATGCTTGGTGCTTACTTTCTTTTGGAGGGCATGCACTGAGTATTACATTTCAAAGCCTTTAATGCATCCTAAATCAACCATGGCCCCTTTATGTGGTGCTTGATTTTCTTTTATGAGGGAACTTCATATTTGATTAAGAGATTCAATAAATCTTAAATAACCAAAATAAAGGTTCATGCACCATGCTACCCTCCGCTTGGGGAAGGCATGGGTGTAAAAAATTTATAACCCTTAATTAAACAATAATAACACATTAACCCTATACATTATGCTTTCTTTCACTTGGAGGTCATGTATTTGATTGAACGGTATCCTCGAATGAATTATAAATAAATTATCCTCAGGCTTTATGTGGTCATCTATTCTACATAAAGAATAATTGCATTTCATTTACAAGACTTGTAGATATTATGAACTCCTAACCCTTGCACTTTTGGGGTTAGTAATCTATAAATTCTTTAAAATTAAATAAATAACTCCAACAATAAAAAATAAAATAATAAAATCCAAACATACACAATATAAACTTTAATTAAATTCCCCTTTATGTCCTGTAATAAACAAAACATCTCAAATTCATGGAACATAAACACTAAACTCATATAGAATATACCAAAGCCGCACATCAATTTTCACACATTTAGATGATTTGCAAGGACAACCAATTCAATTATATGTTAGGTCGGTTATGCAGATTTATTGTCGGGTGCTTTTCTTGGAGTGCACCATTTGTATGTTTATTTATTGTCATACACTTTAATCTCTGCTGCTATACTTAAGCTATTTAAGGATTGCATTAGAGTCATTAGGATTACTATTGCACTATATTTATAAGCTAACTATTTTATGCAGCCCTTTCCTTTTATTGGAAGATTCATTATAATGTACCATGGAAATGGATTATAAGTGTACAAGTGTTTGTAAAAATAGTTTACGTATAGGTCGATTTATGCAACATTGTGGGTACAATCAGATTGGAAAAATTAGGGAGAGATTTACAAACATACATTGAAATCTATTTTATTTTCAAAATTGTTTATCATCTTTTAAAAAAATAAAATTAACTAATAAATGTTGGTATTTCTAGGTGATGATTTAGGAGAGTTTTAGTTTGGCATATAAATATTTAAGAATAAAGGAGTGTAAATGAAATTGCCAAAGCATAAAAAAGAAATAAAGATAGAGAGAGAAAGAGAAAAAACAAAAAAAAATCATTTTTGTAATTCCAAAATGATCCAATACATCCATTACTAAGCAAGACTTCTCTTAACAAGTTCATGCAATCATTACTAATTAGAATGTTCAATCTTTATAAGTCATCCAAATTTCATTTCTCATAAAATTATAGTAAAAAAAATATCTAATTAAGGTCAATTCAACGATATCATAAATACAATTCTATCTTAGTTCAAATGAACATGAACCAAGTGCTCGAAGGCATTATTAAAAAATCAAGAGATTATTTTATGGACTAAGGCCTCATTTGAGATAGCTGTCTTAATGCTTCTCAAAGCAACTTTCTAGATGAAAAATTAATATTTTTGTGCTAAAAAATAACTTTAAGAAGCAGTAAGAAAATCATCCCAAACAAAGCCTAAATGTCTTCTGAATCTAGCATGTTCTCATAATTAAAAAAAAATGAATCGGCTAAGAGAGGTGAAACCACTGAGTAGAAGATTTCTCAATGTCAATATCATTAAATTAATAAAAATCTAAAAGTTAAAACGATAAGTTGGAATCAACAACCTAATGCTAAGCTCTCTTTTTGCCATTGTGAATGTTTAGCACACAACAAATTAATTTGCCAATTCAACTAAAGTCCAAAAGAAAAGAATTTGCTTTTCAAAATTCCCACTATGATGCTTTAGGGTCTATTTGGGATGGGTGTAGTTTTTCTTAAAGGTAATTTTAAAATTATTATTGTTGCGTCTTGGAATATTCACGGCGGTAGAGAAATATAGTTTAATGTCTTAGTATTGTACGAAGATCCAGCACACAATTAGATAAATGAGAGGGTGTAGCATTCATAAGAGACACCAAAGTTTTTTACGTGGAAAACCCCTGAAAGGGGGAAAAACCACGGGGCCAGGCCCAGTTTGGATGAATCCACTAGTATTTGTAGTCGATTACAAATGAGGCCCTTTCTTGGGAGAAGGCCTTGGATTGATGTAGCAAATATACATCATATAGATTGCATTACATGGTAGGAGTGACATATACATGTTCGTTTGGTCAGAAGGACCGTAGTCGGCAGGAGATTGTGGTCAAAAAGACCGTTGTTTGTTAATGGAGGTCGGAATGACCATAGTAGGCGACGGAGGTCGGGAAGACCGTAGTCGGCAGGAGACTGGGGTCTGAAAGACCTTTGAATGTTGATGGAGGTCGAAAGGACCATAGTAGGCGACAGAGGTCAGGAAGACCATAGTAGGCAGGAGACCGGGGTTTGAAGCAGGACGTAGGGACTGAACGTCGGGCCTTAAGAAGGACGTCGGGTCTTCAGCAGGACATCGGGTCTTCAGCAGGACATCGGGTCTTCAGCAGGATGTAGGGACTGAACGTCGGGCCTTATACAGGACGTCGGGTCTTCAACATGACGTAGGGACTGAACGTCGGGCCTTAAGCAGGACGTAGGGACTGAACGTCGGGCCTTAAGCAGGACGTCGGGTCTTCAGCAGGACGTAGGGACTGGACGTCGGGTCTTAAGCAGGACGTCGAGTCTTCAGCAGGACGTAGGGACTGGACGTCGGGCCTCAAGCAGGACGTCGGGTCTTCAGCCGGACGTAGGGACTGAACGTCGGGCCTTAAGCAGGACGTCGGGTCTTCAGCAGGACGTAGGGACTGGATGTCGGGCCTTAAGCAGGACGTCGGGTCTTCAGCAGGACGTAGGGACTGAACGTCGGGCCTTAAGCAGGACGTCGGGTCTTCAGCAGGACGTAGGGACTTGACGTCGAGCCTTAAGCAGGACGTCGGGTCTTTAGCAAAACGTCGGGCCTGAATGTCGGACCTTTAGTAGAACGTCGGACCTGAACATCGGGCCTAAACGTCGGGCCTTGAGATGGTGGTGCGGCGAATCTATGGCGGTGGTCCGGCGAGGCTCCGGCGGTGGTCCGGCGATGCTCCGGCGGTGGTCCGGCGAGGCTCCGGCGGTGGTTCTGCTAGGCTCCGGCGGTGGTACGGTGAGGTTCTGGCGGTGGTCGAGGAGGAGCTTCTTCCTCCTCTTCCCCCTCTTCTCCTCTTCTCTTCTTGGCTCCGCCCCCCTCTTGTGAAGAATGAGGGCTCTATTTATAGATTTTCTGGAGTGGCATGGCCCGTAAATAGATGTGAGATCAGGGGTGAATAGGGAGTGGTCGAATGGACGGCCGATATTCATGAATCCTACGATCGTATATCGTTTGTTGGACATTTGAAGGCCTTAGTGATGTCGGAATTTAGTGACCTTGGGCTCGTTGGATTCGTCTCGTCGAGTCCTTCGATTCGAGTATAAGCTCGTCAAAATCGGAGTCCGTTTGGTAACTCAAATAGTGGTTTCAACCTTCCAACAGCGCTTCAGATCCATGATTTGGACCCATTTGGACTCGGATTGGGTCAAATTTGGTGTCGTTGGATTTGTATTTCCGAGACGCTGAGTTTGACTATAAGCTCAATGAAATCGGAGTTCAGGTGCTCCCGGATTTAATTTTTGAAGTTTCCAACTTGATTTTTTCCTCGAGATTTGTGCCCGATCAAGTTAATTTTCGCATGACGTATCAGTTGCCCCCTTATTTTCGGATGTCGAAGCTCCAGGAATCCGAAAATATATGCGTCGATAATTTGTTTTAGCCGAAACGAAAAAAATTGCATCCCAAAAATTAAATGCTTGCTCAAACTTGATCTTAGAGGCCCCGTTGAGTTTCGAAAGTGTCAAAATTGAGTCCGGAACGTCGAAAAACGTGTCCGGGGACCCCAAAAACGTCCAAATCGGACCGTCCGGGCAGAAAATCGAGTCCGGGATAGTTAGGAGGCCGAACCGGCCTGCCAGCCGGCCGGACACCGGCCGCAGCTGCCGGCGGCACTGCGCCTGCGAGAGCCCGCGTCAGTGGGCTGAAGTGGCGCGCGTGAGGCGCCCCTTGAATGGCGGTTCATTTCATTTTTTTTTAAACCGCCTTTGTTAAACCGACATAGGCAATTTTTTAATTTTTTTTTAATTAAAGTGGGGCCCACATGGATTTAAAAAATCCAAAAAAATCCAAGAAAAATCCAAAAAATTCCGAAAAAATTCTGAAAAATTTAGAAAATTTTAAATTTTTTGAGAATTCTAGAAACTCTAGAAACTTCCCCTTTTCACTCACAAAAACTATAAATAGGCCCCTGAGGCCTTTAGAAAAATTGTCCTTTCTTCTTCTTCTCCTCTTTTCTTCTCTTCTCCCTCTGTCCTTACTATTGAGGCCTTCCCTCGGTTTTCCGAGGCCCCTCTCTTGGCAAGGAAGTCCAGAGATTTCCCTTTTTCTCTTCTCCCTCTGTCCTTTCTATTGAGGCCTTCCCTCGGTTTTCCGAGGCCCCTCTCTTGGAAAGGAAGTCCGAAGATTTCCCCTTCCTCTCTTCTCCCTCTATCCTTTCTATTGAGGCCTTCCCTAGATTTTTCGAGGCCCCTCTCTTGGCAAGGAAGTCCGGAGATTCCCCTTTCTTCTCTTCTCCCTCTGTCCTTACAATTGAGGTGTTTCCTTGGTCTTCCAAGGCCCCTCTCTCTGCAAGGAAGTCCGGAGATTCCTCCTTCTTCGAGAGATCCTACGGAGGTCTGATGTTAATCAGCTGGTTGGAGATGGAGGTCGGAGAGACCGTTGTAAGGAGGGAGGTTGAAATGACGGGCATACTTCCAGCGTCGGGGAGAAGTATGATGACAAGTAGGAATTCAACGTCGGTTAGTCATACAGCGTCGGGCAGAAGACCGACGAAATTCTATTAACTAGTAGAAGTTCGACATCCGGTAAAAGTACGAAGTCGGGTAGAGGTGCAGCGTCGGGTAGAAGACCGACAAAGTTTCGTTGACGGGCAGAAGTCCGATGACGAGTAGAAGTCCGCTGACGAGCAGAAGTACGACGACAAGGAGAAGTTCGATGTTGTGTAGAAGTTCGGCCTCGGGCAGAAGACCGATGAAAGTTTGTCGACAGGCTGAAGTCTGACGATGAGTAGAAGTCCGCTGATGAGCAGAAGTTTGACGACAAGGTGAAGTCCGACGTCGTGTAGAAGTACGGCCTTGGGTAGAAGACCGATGAAAGTTCGTCGATTGGCAGAAGTCCGACGACGAGTAGAAGTCCGACGTCGTGTAGAAGTACGACCTCAGGCAGAAGACCGATGAAAGTTTGTCGACTGGCAGAAGTCTGACGACGAGTAAAAGTCTGCTGACGAGCAGAGGTTCGACGACAGGGAGAAGTCCGACGTTGTGTAGAAGTACGGCCTCAGGCAGAAGACTGATGAAAGTTCGTCGACTGGCAGAAGTCTGACGACGAGTAAAAGTCTGCTGACGAGCAAAGGTTCGACGACAGGGGATGTCCGACGTCGTGTAGAAGTACGGCCTCGGGCAGAAGACCGATGAAAGTTCGTCGACGGGCAGAAGTCCGACGACGAGTAGAAGTCCACTGACTAGCAGAAGTCTTACGGTAGGGAGAAGTCCGACATCGGGTAGAAGTACTGTCAGGCAGAAGATCGACAAAAGTCCATCGACAGACAGAAGTCCGACGAAGGGTATTAGTCCGATGATAGGAAGAATTCTGGCGTCGGATAGTAGTCCGTCGAAAGTCCTGCAAGGCAAAAGTTCAGCGAAAGGAGGAAATTTAAAATCGTGTAGAAATTTAACTTTGTGCAGAAGTCTATTGACGACATTCTAGTGACGTTAACCAAGGATGTATGATATATCCAAGGTTGTTTGTCAGAGCCTTTGCTCGATGATGTTAACCGATATTGGATCTGCTAATGATGTAAGACCTATCCGAGGTTGTATGTCGGACACTTTGCTCGACGACGTTAACCTGTGTGGAAGAGGTCGGGAGAATCCACCAAGGATGTAGGACCTTTTCGAGGTTGTATGTCGGAGCCTTTGCTCGACGACGTTAACCTGTGTGGAAGAGGCCGGGAGAATCCACCAAGGATGTAGGACCTTTCCGAGGTTGTATGTCGGAGCCTTCACTCGACGACGTTAACCTGTGTGGAAGAGGTTGGGAGAATCCACCAAGAATGTAGGACCTTTCCGAGGTTGTATGTCGGAGACTTTGCTCGACGATGTTAACCTGTGTGGAAGAGGCTGAGAGAATCCACCAAGGATGTAGGACCTTTCCGAGGTTGTATGTCAGAGCCTTTGCTCGACGACGTTAACCTGTGTGGAAGAGGCCGGGAGAATCCACCAAGGATGTAGGACCTTTTCGAGGTTGTATGTCGGAGCCTTTACTCGACGACGTTAACCTGTGTGGAAGAGGTCAGGAGAATCCACCAAGGATGTAGGACCTTTCCGAGGTTGTATGTCGGAGCCTTTGCTCGACGACGTTAACCTGTGTGGAAGAGGCCAGGAGATTCCACCAAGGATGTAGGACCTTTCCGAGGTTGTATGTCGGAGCCCTGCTCGACAACGTTAACCTGTGTGGAAGAGGTCGGGAGAATACATCAAAGATGTGAGACCTTTCCGAGGTTGTATGTCGGAGCCCTGCTCGACGACGTTAACCTGTGTGGAAGAGGTCGGGAGAATCCACCAAGGATGTGAGACCTTTCCGAGGTTGTATGCCGGAGCCCTGCTCGATGACGTTAACCTGTGTGGAAGAAGTCGAATCGGATCCCCCTGGGATCGATTTTTTCTTGATTGGGAGGGGGAAAACGCCGCGTGTATCCCAAATCAAAGGTGAAGAATGGTCTATCTTTAGACCGTTACTGCATTTTCATGTAAAGATTAAGACATTGCCAAGGAGTAGAAGTCCATCAAGGGACTGTATGAAGCATATAACTAATTGGAAATATCCTTGCATTTTTAATGAATTTCCTTGAAATATCATCTTGATGTTAGAAGTATTGGAGGGATCTTCTTGACGAAAATTGTAGTCAAGGTTGCCCCCCAGTTCAGATCTGAGTCCAATGACATTGATGCATCAATAGAATTTGAATAACCTTTTGAGGTTGGAGCAAAAATTGCCCCCCAGTCGGGAATCATGTTCCCACAGACGGCGCCAAACTCTTGCGTCCTGGAATATTTGCGGCGGTAGAGAAATATAGTTTAATGTCTTAGTATTGTACGAAGATCCAGCACACAATTAGATAAATGAGAGGGTGTAGCATTCATAAGAGACACCAAAGTTTTTTACGTGGAAAACCCCTGAAAGGGAGAAAAACCACGGGGCCAGGCCCAGTTTGGATGAATCCACTAGTATTTGTAGTCGATTACAAATGAGGCCCTTCCTTGGGAGAAGGCCTTGGATTGATGTAGAAAATATACATCATATAGATTGCATTACATGGTAGGAGTGACATATACAAGTTCGTTTGGTCGGAAGGACCGTAGTCGGCAGGAGACTGGGGTCAAAAAGACAGTTGTTTGTTAATGGAGGTCGGAATGACCATAGTAGGCGACGGAGGTCGGGAAGACCGTAGTCGGCAGGAGACTGGGGTCTGAAAGACCTTTGAATGTTGATGGAGGTCGAAAGGACCATAGTAGGCGACGGAGGTCGGGAAGACCATAGTAGGCAGGAGACCGGGGTCTGAGCAAGACGTAGGGACTGAACGTCGGGCCTTAAGCAGGACGTCGGGTCTTCAGCAGGACGTAGGGACTGAACGTCGGGCCTTAAGCAGGACGTCAGGTCTTCAGCAGGACGTAGGGACTGGACGTCGGGTCTTAAGCAGGACGTCGGGTCTTCAGCAGGACGTAGGGACTGGACGTCGGGCCTTAAGCAGGACGTCGGGTCTTCAGCAGGACGTAGGGACTGAACGTCGGGCCTTAAGCAGGACGTCGGGTCTTCAGCAGGACGTAGGGACAGGACGTCGGGCCTTAAGCAGGACGTCGGGTCTTCAGCAGGACGTAGGGACAGGACGTCGGGCCTTAAGCAGGACGTCGGGTCTTCAGCAGGACGTAGGGACTGGACGTCGGGCCTTAAGCAGGACGTCGGGTCTTCAGCAGGACGTAGGGACTGGACGTCGGGCCTTAAGCAGGACGTCGGGTCTTTAGCAAAACGTCGGGCCTGAATGTCGGACCTTTAGTAGAACGTCGGGCCTGAACATCGGGCCTAAACGTCGGGCCTTGAGATGGTGGTGCGGCGAAACTATGGAGGTGGTCCGGCGAGGCTCCGGCGGTGGTCCGGCGAGGCTCCGGCGGTAGTCCTGCGAGGCTCCGGCGAGGTTCCGGCGGTGGTCGAGGAGGAGCTTCTTCCTCCTCTTCCCCCTCTTCTCCTCTTCTCTTCTTGCTTCCGCCCCCCTCTTGTGAAGAATGAGGGCTCTATTTATAGATTTTCTGGAGTGGCATGGCCCGTAAATAGATGTGAGATCAGGGGTGAATAGGGAGTGGTCGAATGGACGGCCGATATTGAATCCAACGATCGTGTATCGTTTGTTGGACATTTGAAGGCCTTAGTGATGTCAGAATTCAGTGACCTTGGACTCGTTGGATTCGTCTCATCGAGCCCTTCGATTCGAGTATAAGCTCGTCAAAATCGGAGTCCGTTTGGTAACTCAAATAGTGGTTTAAACCTTCCAACAGCGCTTCAGATCCATGATTTGGACCCATTTGGACTCGGATTGGGTCAAATTTAGTGTCGTTGGATTCGTATTTCCGAGACGCTCAATTTGACTGTAAGATCGCTAAAATTGGAGTTCAGGTGATCCCGGATTTAATTTTTGAAGTTTCCAACTTTATTTTTGCCTCGAGATTTGTGCCCGATCAAGTTAATTTTCGCATGACGTATCAATTATGGAGGAAATAGCTTTTAAGAAAGCTACTTTAAAATAACATGCTAGCAAAAAAATTTATTTAAAGTAGTAAAAAAATTGTGGTAAAAAAAAAAAAAAAAGGACTGGAGTTTGAAAAACAAAGCAATAAGAAAGTTGTCAACAAAATCAAAATAAAATTGATCAAAAAGAATTTCATATTTTTTAAATTATTTTATACAGTGACAAAATCTGCAGCCCATTGATTAAAACAAATGGTTGTATTTTAAAAATTACTAGTTCCGGCCAAACACTTTGTGATTTATCACTAATCATATAAAAAAAAACTTTTATATATAATCAAGTAAATACAATAGATCTTTATATTTTGATTTTTAGGGAATTCTCACTGTTTTTATTTCTCTAATGATATAAATAAATAAAACTTTTGCAACACATTTTAGGACATACTGCAGTGGTTTAAACACTTACTAATTTATATGCAACAGTTTAGAAACTGTACAAATTCACTGTATTTGCTTTCGCCGGGATGATTTTAGTAGCAGTTTTATGAGCGATGTTGTAGGAAGGCTTTAGCTGTGCTTTACAATGTGTTAAAAAAGTTGCTAAATGGTAGAATAGATTTAAAAAAATTATAATATTTAAAAATTAAATTTTGTGTCCAAATTAGAAATTGTAACACAAGATTTCACTTAAATATTATATGAAGCATAACACATCATGTAATATTTTATTGAAAGAGGAACTTAATATTATTGAGAAAATTTCTAGTACCCAGCATCTTCTTAAGAAAAATAATTCATTTATAAAAGCCCTATCTTATTTAATAAAAAGAGGAAGAAGAAATTAGATACAAAAAAAGATAATCAACATTATGTGTCGTTGTTGAAAATTACACTTCTTGGACTGTCAGATTCCTTAACATAAGGAAAAATTAATATATCTTCACAAACAATGGTTAAAAGAGATTTCATTGATAATTGAGCAAGAAACAAGTTCTATAGATGTAATTAAGGATATAAAGATAATTAAAATAATGTTGTTGTGGTGGTGAAATAGATAAAAAAGGAGATAGGTGGTGAAATAGACAAAAATGGAGAATAATAAAAAATATTATTAGTGTCATAATTACATGCTTAACACAATAGAAATTCCATCGTACAATGCTGAGATGATGGTATTTAAAAGATAAATGAAATGTACATAGTGCACTTTAGTAATAGTTGGTCCTATGTGGCAATGAGCCCCAACAAGTTTGAGTTCATTTAGATAAGATCTATAGTGTCTAGGAACCATTGCAGCTTCTCATTCTTTATGCCAAACTTGGAATTCTTGTTTCCTGTCACTACATAAAGATGCACCTAATGAATACAAAAGAAAATAAGAAATCAATTTGATAGAAAAAAACTATTGAATCATTCAACCAAAAGGGCAAGTTCTTGTTATCACTAATGAAAAATGGTATGTACAAAGATTTTCCAAACAATACATGATTAGCATTAAAAAAAAAATAGTAGAGGTCAATAAAAAGCATCTTCATAATGCTAACATAATCCAACAACTTAGCAAGAAAGTTAGCTAATTTGCAAGGCTCTCCATTATATTTGTTATTTGCAAATCCAAAGATATTTATATATTGTGTTTATAATATCCCATCTTAGGATTGATCCTCGTGTAAATACTAAACAGAAAGAAATAGGTTATTGGAAACAAATAATCACACTTTTTTAATGAACCATAAGCTTGAAAAGAGAAAAAAAATTTATTTCAACAGACAACACAACTGCACTATTGGTCCTAGGCCTAGTAGTGCTTTCAACAGGCAGCACAAGTTCCTTTCTTTTAAATTTTAGTATTATGAAAATAAAAGACTATTACATGTTTGAAATTTACGTTTATATTGTTTAGCACATTGTTCAATTTAATTAAAAAAAAAAAGATTCAATTTTTCCAACAAAAGAGCACCAACTAAAACAATATGCTCCTTAGTGCTCAAGATAGAGATCATAGGCTCAAGCATTACCTAAGATCTTCTTTCACTAAATAATTACAAGCTCCCTTTGTGGAATCAATTTGCAACCGGTCTTATGCCCTCTTATGTATAATAGGCCTCAAGATTGCCTATATATAATTGTTTTGTGCAATACTTTCAATTAATGAAAAATCTAAGGAGTTTTCTATCCTTCTTGTAAAAAAATTACTAATTTTACAAGTTCATGCAGTAATTAAATAATTAAACAAAATGCAACAAGAAGCAAAATGCACAAGAAATAAGACAAAAAAATGTACATATAAAAAAACTGAAAGTTAGAAGACAAAAACTAAGAATTTAAAATTCAATCTCAAACACGTATATAAATGGAAAACTAAGACTGAAAATTTTAGGCATAAATCATCTTTGTTGCTGAATGAAAAGGAAAAGAATCAACTAAAACGGATAGAATGTGCATAGTTTGGACCAAATAATCTTATTTTATCTAGCAATACTCCTCTTTTCACCTGCAGCAATAGATGATTGGTTTTAGGTAGGAGTGGCTGCTGAAGATGGATGTTTGTTTCCTTGCTTAATTGAACTGACCTAAATGACTGCTTGAAGTTGAAAAAGTTGCCCCATTTGCCTCCTAAGCTCAAGATCTTGAAGATAGGAATTATGAGGTGGAAAACTTGGAATTTTGGTAACATTACAAATTTTATTCCCCTTAAAATATTAGAGGTCTCTCATTAGTGAAACATCACAACTCTTTCTTTTACTGATGAGATAGAAAGACACGTTGAAATACTTGAAAATTAAACATTGACCCAATATGATATATCTCGAAACACATTGAGAAATGTAGAAAACTAATAATTGCCATGTCATAATAAGTGATCTCAATATAAGTGAACCATAGGTGTTGCTAATGGAGCCATCGAGAAGTACAAAAATTTACTTACCAGAAATCATAACCACCTCCACAGGCAGCATCAGCTCTCCATCTCGCTTTCCTTCCCATCACTATCAGTATCAGGACGACAAGATTCGGCATGGGGATGGGGTGGATTTGACATCAGGATGATATGATTCAACATCGAGATGGTGGTTTTGGCATTGGGGCTGGCTGATTTGGCTTGGATGATCATCTTGAGATATACGAAGAAGAAGTTGTATGAGTCCGCTAGGGAATGAAAGGAGGTGAAAATTGAGTGGACCTGCTTAGCTCGGCGGTTTGCATATAGTTGCTACAAAATAATAGGATAACTTCATTTTTTGAATGTGAATTTAGTAGCAGTTAAAATTGATGTCTATATCTATCTATATCGGTGGTTTTAAAACTGCTGCAAAAATATTGACATTTTGATAGTGAAATGACAATGAGAGCTCACCCAATGCAAAAATTAGGTTTAAGTCCTTCACAAAGAAAATTGAGGTCAGAATAGAGAATGATTGTAACAATTGATTGTGTTCTAAGCTTCCTAAGCTTCACAAGTTTATGTAAACAAAAAGATTAGTTGTTTATTAGGCTGTTTTGTTACATCTGCTAAATTAATATTATTGGAATTTAGATACATAGGACAATTTTTTTTAATAATATTTGTATATTTGTTACATAAATTTTTATATTTATTTCGATGAAATGTTTTTTAATATTGGATAACACATTGATATTTTTATTATCCTAATTAATATTTTGTCCAAATTCAAAATAAAACATTGAGTTCAAAAATGAATTAATCTTGAGCTTTCTTACCGACCTATAGCATTCAAATCAAGCTCGATCCTCATATTTTTCACTTGAGCAAAGCTCAAGTTCAAGCTTAGCATAAATTATAGGAGTTTGTCTTGATTAAGTAAGAGTTTGACTCGACTCATTTATACCCCTATCCATTATGATAACCTTCTTATCAAATACAAGTCAACAGTAGTTGATTTATATAGGCTTCATTTAGTACAGTTTTCTTACTGCTTTCTAAAGTAACTTTTTAATATAAAATTTTCTTGAAAGCACAGAGAAAATAATGTCCTAAATGCTATTCCTAATGCAGCGTTAGGATTTGACGGAGACGACTACTTTTTTTTTCCAAAATGATTTTAAAATTGCTGCAAAGAATCTAACTTTTTATTTAAGTTACTATAGAAATCAGTAAAAATAGTTTCGTGGCATAATTTTTTTAGTAATTATGATTGCCATGTGAACGGAAAAATAATAAAAAAGCTATTGCAAACCAAGCGAAGTCTTATGTTAAATTTATGCCTATTCAGCAATGGAGGCACCGAAAAAGTATTTGGACATGTCAAATTTATATTAATCATTCAAAATTCTTCTTTTATGTACGTGAAAAAAAATGTTTTTACTAATTCTGCTCATTAGGATTTAGATGGCAAGAAAAAAAACTAAATATATATCTTATATTTATTTTTCTTGTTCAAATTATTATAATTATTCATTATTATATAAATATTAGAACATATGATACACCAATATTTCTTCATAATAAAATTGTGTTTTGCAGAATAATTATTTATTATTATATAAATTTATTTTATATTTATTTAATTTAAGTAATTATTATATATTATATAATATTGTAGTAGACGTCTCCTCTACTTTTAATAATGGTCGGGATTATTACTAAAATATATCATCAATATTTAAGTTTTTTTTTTATATTATATGTTTTTATTATTTTATTGTACTGTCTGTAAATAAAAACTCTAATATAAATATATTATTTTAATTCATTAAAAATATCAGAATTTTAATTTTTTTAACATTTATATAAAAAAATATTGTAATACTAAGTTTGTTGATTTATTCAAACAATAAATATAAAGTTAGTTTTTTTTTTATTATTTTACCGATGACTAATTAAATGGCCGCCCAAAACCATTTAAAAACTAAGCAAAATACATCAATTTAATGATGTGTATTGAAAGATATGGCATAAATGTAAATGGTATTGACATATTCAAAAACTAGACAAAATATTCTTTATAACAATTCTTATGTACTATAATTTTATTTTATTGAAAATCTGTTTTGAGATCCAAAATTGAATCATTTTGAGTCGAGTCGACTCAAAAAATATAATTTTAATTTAGAATATGTATAACACATAATTCATTTGGGTTGTTTGGTTTGAATTAAAATGAGTGTAAAGTATTTCAAATACAAGTGTTTTCAAAATATTGTTGTCTAGCATTAAGTAATATAAATGCAGCATAAAATTTTGATGCATTTAAAAGAAATCATTTAATGTAAATTTCACGCATTTGAAATTTGTCCAATTTTGATGATTTCCAAATGCATCATAAATTCATTGGTCTTATTATTGCACACTCGCTCAGCCACCCATCCCGCGCCATTTCTGCCACTTGACTTTGACCGCCATAGCCTCCATCACCCGCACCATTAGTTGCCGCCTCTACCACAATCACCAACCATTGTCACCGTTTGTGATCATCGCTGCAATCAGCCACCAACGCCCCCACCTTGATTACCAACCACCGTCATCTTTAGACGTTAAACTTCATTCGTTCTACTTGAAACAAAAATTATAATTATTATTTGCATTTATTTTACATTAATCTAAACAATTTTAAAATATTTTGAATATAATGTATTCATTTTATACTACATTGCTTTTTCAACCAACCAAATAATTTAGTAAACTCGACTCAATATCGATAATATGTTGGTAAAAAAAAGTTAATTCATTAAACTACCGAACTAAATAGTAAAGATTTGAAAGTGATGGTGTGATCATTTTTCCTAAAATTCTTTCTTAGAATGTTCAAATTGATAAGATGTGTATCTCCTCCACAAAGTCCATATAGGCATGATCCTCATTTTTGTACTTTCTTGCTTTGTTACCTTGCAAATATATGTCCAACAAGCAATATCAAAGGCATCTTTAAAGCTTGATTTGATGCAGCTATTGCCAGAAAAGATAGGTGAAAAAGGCTGGGTTTTGCAACATAACAACCTAGTTTTCTAGATTGGGTCTTTCTTATTTAGGTTTTGTTTGGGGCAGCTTGTTTATTAATTTATTTTTAAGATCACAATCATAATTATTATTTGACCATTACTTTTTCAATGCTTTGAAGATATTTTTGTTAGAGGAAGCTATTTTCTATGGTAGCTTTAAAAAATGACTTTCTTCACAGCAGATTTACAACCCCCTTTATAAAAGTTTACAACAATCTCGAAAGGACCCATAATTTAAATTACTATCCAAAAAAAATATACTATTTCTTAAAATAACTTTTGTACTAAAAAGCTACATTAACAAGCAGTAAGAAAATCATCCCAAATGAGGGTTGCAATGTATTAATGAATTGAAACATAAGGTGTTATTTATTTATAATTTACTTATTATACACAGACACACACACACAATTACATAACAAAAAATTAAATCATTTAGAATAAGAAAAGTTCATCATAATGTAAAAATAATTGATATAAGAATACGCAATTTCACTTAAATCATTTTTTACTGTTTCTTAAAATAAATTTCTAGTACAAAATTAAATTTTTATATAAGAAAGTTGCTTTAAGAAACAATAAGAAAATTATTGCAAAATAAGCCTAAAGCTCTTTTATGGAATATGAGACAGTCTGCTGGTACCATTTCAAGTAATAAAATCAATTATCATATTGGAATTCATAAAGTCAAGAGCTCTTTGGGAAATTTATTTTCCTTTTCTAAGAAGATTAATCATCCTTGCATGGTAACAAGTGACATCAATTGTGTTTTGGACTATAATGAAAGTGAGGGTTGGAAAATACCTAACTTAGGCTTTCTTTGGGATGGATTTTTTACTATTTTCTAAGGCAATTTTCTAGTATAAAAATTTATAGTTCAAAAAATTATTTGTACTAAAACATTATTTTAGTAAGAGGCAAGAAAGCTGTCTCAAATGAAGCCTTATATACAATGGAAGAATTTTCTGCAACGAGTGAATGTGGCTTCATTGATGCTGATTTTGTGGGTAATCATTTTACCTGGGATTTGTATTCTAAGAATTTTCTTAATTTTGTGTATTCCTATTTATCATTCAATCAATCCTCTTTGTTCTTTGGGAAAAATTTGAGAGGTTGAAAGCCAAGCTCAATGAAGGGAATAAGGAAAATCTTGGCAATATTTTACAAAGAATTAAATTTTTTTAAGAAGTCAATAGATATGATTTTGCTTTTCAAAATTCATTTTTAGAAAGTGATAAAGAGGCTAAGCTTGCTACAAATAAAAATTTTTTGACGATTTTGCAATGGGAAAAGGATTACTAGAGATAGAAAACTGGTATTAGGGCAACTTCAACCAAAAAACTCATTTTCCACTTCAAATGTAGTAAAATTCATGCCAAACAATATTTCATCTCCAACCAAACCCTATTTCTAACTCCAAAAAAGAATATTCTCTGTATATTATTTCTAACACCCTAAATCTTACTCAAAATTATATTTCTGTGAACAGTGCGACGCCAATATAGACGTCACATGGTTCATAGCTAGGGGAGAAAAAAATGTAAAATGCGTTTACATTTGGTGTTTGAGTGGAGCCTCAAGGTAGCTATAAACAGGTATTTTGAAGTATTAAAGATTGTAATAGAAAAGCTAGATTTTATCATTTATTAGTGAAAGCCAAGTGGAGTAAAAATTGAATTTGCAAAATCAAAGAATTCTAAAGCAATCGGACTATTATTCTAATTGAAATTCAGAGCTTTTCATGTAATTATTTTAAAAAACTTTTTTTTGGTAATTCTTCAATAAATATATTGAAGAATCTATTTTCTTTAATTAGGCATTTCAGAAGAGGAGAATGTGATGTTAACTTCCATATTTGATGCTAATTAAGGAAGTGAAGAAAAATACCTTCTCTATTAATATTGATTTTACTACCGGTCTAGATAAATTTTCAACTGTCTTCTTTTATTCTTACTAGAACTTTAGTCCAACTGATGTTATTAAGATGTAGTATTTACTTAGCCTTCAAGAAAATAATATAAAAAAATTATTTCTACTAGATTTGCTAAATTTCTTCCTAAAATCATTTCTCCTAATAAAAGTAGGTAAATTTATGGAATAAATATAACATATAATGTTTTCTTAGTTAAATTGTTAAAAAAATTTAATTTGAATAATATGATGGTGAAGCTTCATCCTTCTAATGCACATGATAAACTTCAACGGCAGTTTTTTTATAAAGTTTTTAAAAAGTTTGGATTGTTGAAATGTCTTGATGAAGGAAGGATGGGACATATAAACATTCATGATTAAAAATTTGAATTTCTATATATGGTCTGAATATACGTTTTCCAAATATTGCTCTGATTTAGTTCTTGTTACTACTCCTTTAAGGAAGGAGGCCTATGTGGTTCGAAAAAATTGTGTTGCATTAGAATGGAAGCAGAAAATTTTATTTCATGGGGTTTTGGTCTGTAGAATGTTTCCATTTAGCATGATGATTTGTTGTGAGTTGGATCTTTAGCTACTCTAGTTTCAAATGAGATTAACTTCAAGAAAATTATGGCTGATATTTTGGATGATGGAGTATGGAGGATAGATTTAATGGAGCAAATATTGACTAGGAATTTCATAAAATCAAAATTATTCATATTGATGTCTCTTCCAAAGAGTAAATCCCATTTAAAGGTTTAGATAACTCAAATTTGAGCTTTTCTTTGGTTCATAATCCTATAAGAGCTAGGAAATCTATATGTATATTCGGATTGATTTGGCACAAATGCTTATCTTTATTTATTTCTATTTTTGTTGGAGATTATTTAAAAATCATGTTTAGCTAGAGTCAAGCTTATTAAGTGACAAGTTTGAGCATAAATTTGAGCTGAAATATTATAGAAGCTTGAGCTTGATATTGGCTCAACTTAACTTGTCAGCTTGTTGAGCTAGCACAATCACTATCAGTTGATTCATCATGATTTATATTGGCCAAATCAAATATTTATTGTTCATATTCAAAAGAAAAAAACCAAGCTTCAAATTGAGTCATGTTCGAGTTTTCCACAAATGTTTTCTTAGTTTGAGTTGTAACACTCTTAGCCTAGAGAATTCCTAGTATGGAAGGATCAATCCTAACATTGTGGGCACAATATGAGTTACATTATGGCCCATGAACTAGGAGAAGGCATCAAACACAACATGTACTACATTATTACAACCAATGGAGGGTTCCTTTACTGATGAGAATATTGAGGATCGTGGCATAACCCACTCCACTAATGGTGCATGGAAGCACTACACACTGCTCTCTTACACAAACATGAATAGATACATCCAGTCATCATTATCCTGACCATAACTCCCTAGCTTGGCCATATTCATATATGAATTAGTTTAGGCCATTCAAAATAGGAGGTTCTTTATGATTTTGGTGTCAATGAAAGTGGTGCACGTGCCAGTGACACCTAGACAATTTTTGCATTGCATAATGATGACTCGCATGACATTGAGGAATGCCAAGAAATCTGTATCTTGGTGGAGAACTTAATAGAGGAAGAAAATGTGAAGAGATTCATCCATTAAGAATCAGGTAGGTAATTAATAAAGTATAAATTAAATATTAGGAAAATGAGCTTATTCTCTATTGCAACCCCACATCATAGGTTAATGCTTTTTATTCTCATTATGAGATGGAGGTAGGAAATCTCATTGAGTAAGTCTCAAGAGATAATTTTATGTGTGCTTAACTCAATGATTACTTTTCGAATGTCAATAGCTTAGGTCACTCATATTACATTCGCCAAGGAAGATAAACTAGTTAGTGGTATCCCCTTTAGTAATGCTTAAGTTGACTGTACTCCTGTTGCTAACTACAAGATCTATCGTGTCCTTATCAATAAATGGAGTTTCATTAATATAATTTTTAAATCTATTTTTTATAAGATGAAATTGCTTACTTCTCAAATCACCCCATTGAAAGCCACTCTGTGAATTCTCAGGAGAGAGGAGAAAGACCAAGGAGATGATCATATAATAATAGAATTATTTTAAGCATTTATGTCCTCACTGCACTACTTTAAATTTATGAAAAAGGGCAGTTCATAATTTCTAACAGTCCACATAAGCATACTTCATGGGACTTGACTCGATTATCGCTCGTGAGAGCTAGATAAACTAAGCTAAACTAAAGAAAATGAGAAAATATGGACATATCAATGATCCTATTTAATTCATTTGTTAAAGAAATAATTTGAATACGAACAAATATTTTAAGCATCAAATTTAATTGAGTCAAGCCCGAAAGAAGGCTCAATTAAATCGTATTCAAATTATTTAATAACAAAATTAAATATAATCAAACTATAGTTTATTAAATTTTGATCTTAATTGATTATTATAATTATAAATTCTGGCAATAAAATTTTAAATATAATTAAAGTTATAAATCAAATTAAGTAAAAATTATTTTTTTTGTTTGTGTAAATTTTGGGGTAAAGCCCGATTTTATAAAGCTAGATAGAGACTACAACTGAAATGACCAGATTAGAAAATAATTTAGAAAACAAATATTTAAAGTAGTTATAATCCCCATTTAACTACTGTTGGAGAAAAAGCGGGAGAGAGTAGCGGAAGAAAGAAGCGAGAGAGAGAGAGAGAGAGAGAGAGAGTAGTTTTTTTTTTAGAAATTTAAGTGTAAATAAACTTTCTTATTTTTTTAACAAATAATTCAGAATTAATTTTTTTTAAGAATTATAAGTTATTATGTGTCAAAATATCCCACTATATATTTTTTCATAATTCTATTAAAAATAGTTTTTTTATTATATATTTTTATAATTTAAAATTTATCTTATTTTAAAGAAAATAACACTTTAAATAAATATTATTATAGTTCATAACTAGATTTAAATAAATATACTAGAAAAAAATTATTAAGTAATTTTTTACCCAATATTTAAATCTAATACAGAATTATATAATTTTGTAATTTTTTTATTAATATATATTTTAAATCTAATTAGGAATTAAAAAATTATTTATTTAAAATAACATTTTCTTTAAAGCAAGATGAATTTAAAATAATAAAATAATATTATGAATATAAAAAATATGAAAAAAAATGTTCGCTTAAAAAAAGTTTGACAAATTAAATAGTGAAATTTTTCACACATAATAACAAATAAAAAACTTTCATTCTAAATTATTTGTTACAAAAATAAGAAAATTTATTTATACTTAAAGTTTTAATAAAAACAAAATTAAAAAAATTGGTAAAAATTAAAATATTTTTGCTTTCTCTCCAGCTTCTCTCTCCTACTTTTTTTTGGCTACTATACCGCTTAAATTTTTATTTTTAAAGATATGATTTACTTCATTTGATTTATATAATCTCAGTTATATTTAAAATTTGTCCAACTAAAAAAAGGGTGAGCTCATAGAATAACGCCACTTGGGAGTTGGAGATGGCCACAAACAACCAAAGTCACCACTTTGTCGACTCCGCCACTAATAAAAAAAACTGATTTAAATCAACCATTGCCAATTTAAATTTGAGGAGTCCTGAGAATGCCTTGCCTCAGATCAAACCTCAAGATTTCTACTTTCTCCAATTAAAGCTTCATTTTGTTTAGAGCTATGAGCTTCTTCATGGAGCTATTTCATTTCAAGTTCGTTGTCTTCTTTCACATGCTTCTCTTTTTGGAGTTTTTCTTGATCATCTGTGATGCTACTGGCCAATGCCTTGAAGTAGAGAACTCAACACTTTTGCAGCTAAAAAAAGGTTTTATCTCCGGAAATCTGAAGTCCTGGCAATCAGGAACAAACTGCTGCATCTGGGACGGCGTGACATGTGATGAATATGGAAGGATCATTGGGCTAAACCTAGAGCTAAAATTAATCACCGGTACAATCAATCCTAGCCTCTTCAATCTCACATCTTTAGAAACTCTAAATCTTTCCCTCAATAACTTTGATGGAATTCCCATTCCAGACTTTGGGTGGGATAGGCTTGTAAATCTTACAAGCCTTGATCTTTTTCGTGCTGGATTTAATGGGAAGGTTCCTACTATTATATCTCGCTTGACAAAATTGACATTCCTGGACCTTTCCTACAATTCTCTAGTTATTAATCCGATTATTTTGCAAAACATGAGCAGTTTGAAGAATCTTATTCTTAACAATGTAATTGTCTCATCATATCGGGATGAATGGTGTGGTGTTCTGGTCAATTCCACCCCGGTACTTGAGCTATTAAGCATGCGCAAATGCTCCCTTTTTGGTGCCGTTTGTTCCTCTCTACCCAAGCTCCCTTTTTTATCCATTATCAATTTTGGACATAATAATTTGGACTCTAACATCCCTGATTCATTTGCCAATTTTTCTTCCTTATCTTACCTTAACCTTCAACAAAACAATTTCAAAGGCTTTTTTCCCAATCAAATATTTCAACTGAGAAATTTGAAATTTCTTGATATCTCATATAATCCAATGCTTTCCGGTTATCTTCCTGATTTTCCAGAGTACAATATTTTAAATTCTTTGTTCACTTCTAATACCAATTTATCAGGGAATTTACCTGATGCAATAGGCAACCTTAAGTTTTTGACATTTTTAGACCTCTCAAGTTGTCAATTCTATGGTACAATGCCATCTTCCATTAGTAATCTATCAGAGCTCGAGTTCTTGGATCTATCATATAACAAGTTCAATGGAGTTGGGGGGTTTCAGCTCCCCTCCTATACTATTTCACAATCTCATTTATCTTGGCTTTCTCTTGCGAATACTAACCTGACTGGAGAAATTACACCATTTATCTGCAACTTAACTGGACTCATGATGCTTAATTTATCTAAAAACAAGCTAACTGGTACTATTCCACCATGTTTGCTAGAAGGTGGAATCAATCTCCGTGTGTTGAATCTTAAAGGAAATCAACTTCATGGAGCAATACATCATGGAATAAGTCAAGAATGTAAGCTGGAAATCATAAATCTGAGAGACAACCAATTAGAGGGATTGCTTCCCAGGTCTCTATCTAATTGTCAATCACTTAGATATTTGGACTTGGGGAATAATAACTTGAAGGACACATTTCCTTACTGGTTAGGAAATATGCTTTCTCTAAGTATCCTTGATCTAAGATCTAATAAATTCTATGGGTTAATTGAGCCTTCTATTGGAAGCTATGAAACAAGTTATGCTTTTTCTACGATACAGGTTTTCGACATCTCTTCAAATAACTTTAGTGGAAATTTATCTACAAAGTTCTTTAACTGTTTTAAGTCAATGATAGGAAATGGCCTTATTATAAATGAAATGGATCATCTATCTGAGGTCACCATCATGATTAAGGGGCAACTAATGACTCTAGAAAATTATTATACAATTTCAATAGATTTCTCCAACAATCGTTTTGAAGGAGAGATCCCTTCAATTATTGGGCAACTTGTCTCTCTCAAAGTACTAAACTTGTCACAAAACTATTTGACGGGTAAAATTCCTCCAGAATTAGGAAATTTGGTACAGCTCGAGTCATTAGATCTTTCAAGGAATTACCTTTATGGTAAAATTCCGCAGGAATTTGCTTCTTTACATTTCTTATCATATTTAAACCTCTCCCACAACAAGTTGGTTGGAATAGTTCCACAAGGAGGTCAATTATGTTCTTTCACAAACAATTCATTTGAAGGAAATGAGGGACTACATCTCTTTTTTTGCGGCACATCAGTTCTAGCAGCAAATAATACGACAATATCACCTCCAAGTTTGGTTGACAAATATCCAAATAAAATAAATTACATGACTGTATTAGTAATATTATTTGGTGTGGGATTTGGGGGGTCAATGGCAGTCGTTCTATTACTCGATTTCTTGTTATGTTACAAAGCTAGCCATGAATAACGGCAAACAATATTCTGTAACAACTGTTTCATTACTAGAAAATTTTTTAAAAGTTTTCATAATTGTAAATATACTTAATTTATGTTGTAATTAAAAATTTTGTATTGATAGCCGTGTATGGTATTCATGGAGCCAACAACTATTGGATTTGTTATTCCAACACTACAATTTTAGAGGTGTGCATTGAGCTTTATAGTTGGCTCAGTGAGCTTTTGCGTAAGAAATATATAATCTTCCTTATATATATTCTTTTCATTTCTTCATCGCTCTGGGATTTAAAAAGGTCAGAAATTACTTTCAGAAACATTAAAAATCTACTTATTAATTTCTTTAAATTTATTTTTCACCCAACTAATCATTCATTATTTTGAATTTCCTATATTACTTTTAATTACTTTATACTCAAAATATTTTAGCACAAATAGAATCTAGAAAAACTGCATAGCCCATCCAAAGTCAAATTTTCCCTATTTTAAAAAAATGGTCTAAATTCAATTAGAATTTAAAATTAAACTTTTTGTTTATTACCATAATTTAATATGTTTTTTAATAATTTTTTATTTGATAGATTTTTATAATAGTTTGTATAATTATTTTTAATTTATGAAAATTATTTATTATTAAATTTTATATTTTAAAATTATGAATAATTTAAATATTTTTTTCTTGGAAATTAGAATTATATTAATTTTTTACAAAGGAAATTTAAAATAAAAATTTATAAATCATTAGTTAGAAAATTGCTTATATTTAAAATATTTTATTTTTTAAATTTATTATAAACTCTCTTATTTTAATACTATTATAAATTTAACCTCACCAGCAAAAGTCAATGTTTTTAATAACTAATTATAAAATTAATTTATATTTAATGAATATTTAAAATTTTCTAAATTGAAATTTTTATATATTTAATTTAAGTCTTTGTTAACTTTTAAAAGGAAGAAACTGTTTGAAAATTACATTTGCACTTATATTAAAAATATTTAATATTTAAAGATTGTATATCAATAGTCATATTTTAATTCTAATATTAAATTTTGAAAGCATTAGAGTCATGATTATATATAAATGTAATTTGTAAGGAAATTTATATATAATCATGGGGCCTTGCCCAATTTGAATGAATCCATTAGTGTTTGCAGTTGCTTATAAATGAGGCCCTTTCTTTAGGGGAAAGCCTTGGCTTGATGTAGCAAATATGCATCATATAGAGTACATTACATGGTGAGAATTGAAAGAATCACTATTGACATATTTTTTTAGTCGGCAAAACCATAGTCGATAGGTGAAGTAGGTTGGAAAGACCATTGTCCACAGACAATAGAAGTCAGAAAGATCATTGTTTGGAGATGGAAAATGAAAGGACCATAGTCGGCAGGCAATCGAAGTCGAAAAGGTAGTTGTTAGGTGATGGAGTTTAGAAGTAATTTTGTTAGATGGTGATGGAGATTACAAGAATCATAGTAGGCAGAAAATAAAGGTTGAAAAGACTTTTTTCTAGTGACAAAGGTCGGAAGGACCATAGTCGACGGACAATGGAGGTTTGAAAGATCAGAGTCTATCGACGTAGGTCAGAAGGACATTTTTTAGCAGACATCCAAGGTTGGAAAGATAATCCTCTATCAATGGAGGTCAAAAGGATTGTAGTTATTTGTCAACGAAGATTTGAAGGAACATAGTCAACGGGCGACGGAGGTTGAAAAGACTATTGTATGGAAAAAGTGGTCAGAAGGAATGTAGTTGGCAGTCAATGGAGGTCAAAAAGTTCATAGTAAGTGGTTGACAGTGCTCAGAAAGACCATTGTCTTGTGACGGAGGTTTGAAGGGTAGTAGTCGGTGGGCTATAGTGATTAGAAAGATCATTTTCTAGTGATAGAGATTAAAAGGATCCTAGACAGTGGGTTATAGTGGTTAGAAAGACTATTGTCTGATGACCGAGTTCAAAAGGACTATAGTATATGGGAAAAAGTGGTCTTAAAGACTATTTTCTAACGTCAAAGGTCCGAAAGATCATAATTTGTGGATAATAATGGTCATAAAGACCATTATCAGGCGATGAAGGTCAAAGGGACCATAGTCAGTGGGTAACAATGTTTAGAAAGACTGTTGTCTAGCGACAAAATTTAAAAAGTCCATAATTAATGGATGACGGAGGTCAAAAGATCATAGTTAGTGTGAGGCAGTGGTAAAAAAGACTGTTGTCTGGTGATTGAGGTTAAAAGGTCAATAGTTAGCAATAGGGTGTAATTAAAGTGTCAGTCAATGGCTGGGCAAAATTTTGGCGATAGTGCGACATTGGTCGGGGGTCTGATAGGTGTCGAGGAGGAGTCTAGTTGCAAGAAAACTCTAATTTATCTTTGTACCTTCTATTCCTTCTTTTTCTTTCTTCCCATCATCTCCTATGAGGAATGAGAGGTTTATTTATATTTTTCTAAGAATAACTTAGTAAAAAGTAGGGAGATTAATGTTATGTTAGGAGTGGTTTGAATGGATGGATGGTATTGATTCCCTTGATTAAGAACAATTTATTAGGCTTTTAAATGTCTAAGTGATATTAGAATTTGATGATCTTAGGCTCATTTTATTTATCTAGTCAAGCCGCTTGATTTGACTATAACCATGTTACATTTGAAAACCATTTTGGTAGTCCACAATATGGTTTAAGCCTTCCAAAGGTGCTTTGGGTCTTTGATTAGGTACCATTTGGGCCTAGATTGAATTATATTTTGTGTTATTGGGTTCATCTTTTTGAGATATTCTATTAGACTATTAGTTTGTTCAGATTTGAGTTGAGATGGTTACAAATCTAATTGTTGACCTCATTTTTGTAAGAGGTCACTAAGGCCCTTCCAAACTCCAGATTAATTCTAGATCCTAGGATCCACTCTAGACCTTAGGATCCTTTCCTAGAGCCAGACCTTAGGGCCTACTCTAGAACCTAGGATTCCCTTAGATCCTAGATCCTAGAACCCCTCTAGATCTTAGGACCAATCTAGACTCAAATCAATCCCCACCCTTGATCAACCTCAACCTCAAATCAATTCCTACCTTTGATCAACTCCAACTTCAATTTGATTCCTACCTTTGATCAATTTAAATCTCAAACTTCATTCAACTCAAATCCCAATTAATTCAAGCTTCAAACACACCCAAACTTTGATCCAGTCAATTTGACAATCCAAACTTCAACTTAGACTTTGATTCTACCTTTGATCTAGCTTTGATCATATCCATTCATTAAAAATTACCACATGATTGTAAATGATTTGGATACCCCCATACTGATCATTCAAACTTGAAATCCAGTTCAAATCCAGAAATCCAGACTCAAATCAAAAGTCTTAAGGCCTTGTCCTAAAGACCCATTTCAAAGATTTTTCAAATACTTTAAAACCAAGTCAATTGGCCTCTGATTCAGGTTCTATCACTTGCAAAGTGGTAAGACGTGTCTCTAGAGGCTACCCTCCAATTTTGAACCCATTCTGAGGTCTCTAACCCCAGAATTTGAATTAAAATCCAAAGGCTGTAAAACTTTCAAATATTTACAGCCTTTGCCACTGGACCTAACTCTTTGAAGATTTTGATCTTGGGGCCCTTATCAAAGCCTCCAATCACTTCCAGACTCTTGATTTTAACCCACTGAGCAGTAAACTGCATTTTCCAGACCATCTTTGACCCCAGTTGACCAATGGGTCAAAATTGACCAAAATACCCTTATGGGATTTCAAATGGCCATTTCAACTCAAATCAATTCCAAACTCTTTGAAACCACTTTCAATGAATTTCAAATATCAAACCCAACTTGTTGAACTCAAACCCAGACCTTGGGTCAACGTGGTTGACCAAGTCAACCAAGTTTAACCCATGGACCCATACACCCCTCTCTTTCAAATTTTTGAACCAAGTCCATTCCAAGTCCTTTGAATGCATGGGATGACCCCTTGGGTACCCAAGAGACCCCTCTTGGAGATCCAAGCCTTGGGATCACTTGGGTTAGCCATATGGCTTGACCCAAGTGACCAAAGAGAGGCCTCCCTTGCACCATCTTTTGATCTTAATCAAATTGAATCCAAATCAAGGTGCTATTGAGTTCCCATTGATCCAATACACCTTCCTTGATCAGCCCTATCCTTGGGCTCACTTGGGTCAAGAGTTAGGCTAACCCAAAGTGCCCAAAAGCACTTGGGATTGAGCCAACTCTCAACCTAAGCCCAATTGAACTTGATCAACACCTCCCATAGGTGGCCCTAGGTCCAATACACCCCCTCCAGCCAGCCCATGCCTTGGGCTAGCTTGGGTCAATAGTTAGGCTAACCCAAAGTAGCCAAAAATACTTGGACCCAAGCCATTTTTCAGCTCAGATCAAATTGGACCCAATTGCCACTTGCATTGGGTGCACCAGACCCAGACCTGTCTCCCATACCAAACTCAGGGTCTGACCTGACCCGGATCGAGCTCAATTCGACTTGAACCGAGCAGGTTTGAGTCCGATCCGGCCACCAGTTCAATTCAGGCCTCCCCAGGCCAAATTGACTCCACCCTTGGCTCCAGCGTGTCCCCATCGGCCTCCCCCAGTCAACCCGACCCAGACCATGGCCGGTGGTGGTCAGAACCAATGGGAAATGAGCTCCGATGGTCTCCCCCAGACAATTCCTGGCTCAAGGCTGCTGCCCACCGGTTTGATCTCCACGATCCCCCCTGGACGTCGCCATCGTCCACCTGGAAGCAATCCGAGCCTTCTCCAGCTCAATCCCGGCCGTCCAAAGCTCCCGAAAGGTGGCCGAATACCCTTGAGCTCGCTAGACCTCCAGAGGCATTGGCCTTCGCTCTCATTCGATTCCCAGAGCTCCTTCTAACTCCCAGAAGCTTCCTTCGAGTGCAGAGACTGATCCCTCCTTCCGTTCGAGCAAGCGCCTGTGAAAGCCTTCGGCGTCCCGCTCGAAGTCACACCTCTGGCCGTCCTCCGGTCCTGACGCCTAAAGGAGAACCGTTCTCCACCGCTCCCTAAAGCTTCTTGATAGAGAAGCTCATTCGTTGAGGCATTCTCTGCGGTAATTTCTTCATCCCGAGCTCCCTAGCTAGGTAGTTTGGTCAAGTGTGAAGGAAACCTCCACCCCAACGGATCTCCACCGTTGGATTGGAAGTCTCCATCGTCCTGATCCTCCCTGTGAAATTTCATCAGATTTCGCCGGCGGGATCGCCCAGATCAAGTCAGAGAAGCCCTGCGGTCTCGGATACGAGCGGGAGGTTGAAGACGAAATCCCAGCCGTTGATCTTGATCAACGGCTCGGATTAAATCCCGCGGTATCGGAGCGCTGTTAACCCCAGCCGTTCGATCCTCCATCCAACGGCTGTGGTTAACCCGGCCGTTAACCGTTAGCGCCAATCATTGCTTGGCGAATCAGCGCGTGGTAACGGCTGCTGACTGTGTAATTGCCGGATTAATAAATCCAGAAATTCAAGGGAACTTCAAAAATTCATAACTCCCTGCACACTTGTCCAAATTAGGTGTTCTTAGGCTCATTGGAAAGGTCTCAGGGAGCTCTACAAAACCCCTATGGTTCTAGACCCTAGTTAGGTCAGTCTTAGGTTTAATTTCAATTTGAGCATTTTATGAATTTCTTTAATTACTTTTTAAGTACATGTCCACCAGGTCTGGAATTTTGTGGGATCAAAATTGGACATGTTTCTAACATATTGGACATGTTTCTAACATGTCCAAATTTTATCTCCCCATTTTAAGTTGTTCAAGGGCATTTTCCCTAATTTTTAAGTTTAAGGGTCACGGTTTGACCCTTAAATTCAAAAGGGGATATAGACCTATCCAAAGGGATTTAGGGTGTGATTTTTGGTGTGATGATGATGTGTAGGATCAGTAGTGTAGAGCCACTGATTTTGCCCCAATCCAAGCCTAGGATAGACCCCCATAGTGATTTGAAGGTGACTTAGAGCTCACTTTGAGTGGTTTGGTTGGCCACCTTAGAGTGCTCCTTTTGAGCTCAAATTTGGTGGGTTTAGTCCTTAGGGTCAGGTGATCCTATGGTCCAAATATCATCAAATTTGGAGTTCATTTGGTTCCCCAAGTAGGAGCCTCAAAAATCCTTCTTAGAAATGGCCTTAATCCTGATTAATTGATAATGAGCTATTCTTAACCTATAAAATTTATTAAAATACTCTTAATTATCCTTAATTGATCCCTTAACCAATAAGAATTGAAACCCTCTAAAATTGATCTCTAGACTTGTTTTAGCTTGATCCTTAGGTAATTAGGGTCTAACCAATTTAATTAAATCTTAAAAATCCCAAAAGGATTCTAAACACTTGTTGATCTATCCTTAGGTCATTTATGGCCTTTGGAATTGATCTCAAAGAATTTAGGACTCATTTGGGTTCAAATCTTTGAGTATACCCCTTAGTCGTAGTAACTTGATAATCCCTACGAGTGTGTAAGATTCCTAAAATTCACTATTAATTATAAAAAAAAATTTGATTAATCAACTCAGTGGATAGTGACTTCAATTAGAACTCATTACTTCCTAGAAACATTAAACCTCCATAATCTAGCTAAAACCAAAGACTCAACATCTTAGGTGACCTTAGGTCAGAATGGGCCAGAACTTCTAAAAATCATAACTCTTCATAGAAAACTCCAAATTGAGGATGCCACCTGTCTAACAACTCATAATTAGGTCTAGTATTTATTAAAAATCTGAAACCCTTAAGATTAATTTTAATTTTAAAAGCCAAGTTTTGACCCCTTAGTTAACGTATCTGGATAATCCTTTAAAATCTGTTAACTTCTCCAACTTCTAAAATCCTTTTAATAGGTTATTAAAATTCTCAACCAACCCATTAAAATCAGTAATCAATTCCCCTAATATTAATTCACCCCTTTAATTCCAACCAATTTAAAATAACTTAATTAACCCCGATTGCTACTGGGTAACCCAGGCCTATGAGGCTATTAGCTTAGCCCCAAGGAAGGTGAAATAAACTTCACGACCTCAATGTGAGAAAAAGGTAGTAATCAATTAATTCTTTAAAATATATTTGATCAGAATCTTTAATATATTAATATTTAAATATTAATCTAAATTCCCTTTTAAGCCTTAACAAACCGAGACTCTCAGACAACTTTAACTAATCACCCACTTTAGGACCTACCCCAACCTCACGACTTTTTACACACACTTTAGATGATGTGCTAGGACAACCAACTCTAGATCTAGGTTAGGCCGGTGTTTACTTTACTGTTGTGTGCCGAAATTTTTGTGGTTTTCACTGCATGTTGTGGATGAAATTGCTCTGCTGTGTCTGCTTACTTTTCTGCACTCTGTGGATGGATTGATGTGTTTGGCGGCTAGATTACCCTTAGGTTAGATATGATCTGGATGTTCACATAGTTTTCTGCAGGTGGCCACGCTCTTGCAGGGCAATGAAAGGGGGGCTATGTTAATAATAAATGTCAATTGTTATAAATGCTTGCACAGGTGCTTCAGTTGTTAAAGCCCCCAAATAAAGAGAGCGTGGCCAGTGTGTTTTACTTTTTTTCGTGCACATATATGTTAACCTCATTATTCGAGGTCAATTTCCCCAAATTCAACTCTAGCATCTAGGTCTTCATAGCCTAGAATAGACGTCACCCGCAGGATTTCTCTTAGGTGGATACTCACTGACGTAGCATCGACTCGAACCTATAACTCAACTCGAATCAAAATCAAAATCAACTCACTAATCGAAACGAAATCAATTCAAATTAAGTCGAGCCGAATTCGATTTCAATAGCCCCGATTAGCCCGTCGCGAGCGAATGACATTAGTTAAATTAAATAAATAAATGTAAATTAATTTAATTTAAATTTTTTTAACTAATTTTATTTAGTTATTTTATTAAAATAAATTACATATATTTTAAAATAAAATGTCTTTTTTTTTATTAAAACATCCTAATAATCACCTCTTATTTCAAAATTTAAATCTAAAGTTAATTTAAACTATAAACCTAAAATGCAGTTAAGTTAAATCCGGTCCAATTCCATAATCCCTCTCTTTCAATTTCACACAAACCGCTCCCTCTCCCACTCTCTTCCACGCAGCAGTTCGTATGAAGACTCTATTCTCTCAGCAATTCGCAAACTGTCACCCCATCTCACTATCTTTCGCACGACCGAACATCCTCCTGGCAGTTCGCAAGCCTACCCTATCTCCTAGGAAGTTGGCGAAATCTCTCCTATTCCTCTCTACCCTAAAATCAACCCAGACAAAGTCCAGGATCTCCCGTCCAGAGCAGTTCGCTTCCGAAATCCCCAGGTCATCCATGGACTGCAGTTCGCAAGCATGAATTGAACTCCCGATCTCCTCTTCGGATCTCTCTCGTGTGAGAAGAATCCTCAGTTCAGTTCGCTACTTGCTCTCTGCCCGAACGAAGCCCGTCGCCCTTACTCTCTGTTCGCAGGAAAACCCAGCCCCATTTGCGAAACTGACCCCGTCACCCTCTCTCAGGTTCGGAAATCCCCTCCAAGCCTAGATCCATCACTCTTTCCCTCGTTGGCATGAGCAGCCCTAGCCGAGCCCTCCGATTCCAGGCAGGCGGAATCCCCAATTCGCACACCTCCAGGCCACAACTCCCCGATCTCCTCATTGTCATTCGTATAACCCCAAGCCAGCCGAATCTGCACCCCTCCAGCCCGTCTCCTCTCCATTCACATATACATAACCAAACACCATCGCCTCCTACTCTCAATTCGCAAGAAGTCCAGGTTTGCAGTTCGCAAAATCAACCCCAGGAGAAGCCAAAGCCCATAGCCTCTCTCTCATTCTCAATTAAGATCTCTCTCTCTACATTTCGCACAACTCCAGCCTAGCGCTTCCTCTCTGGATGGCATGAGAAGACCCAGGAAAAGCTCCCATACACTTTTCCTCTCCAGTTCGTGAGAATCCCGAACCCGCACGCCTCCCAGGTCCAAAACTGCCTCTCTCCAGTTCGCAGAAACGAACACCCCATCTCTACATTTCAGAAAACTGCTCTCTCTCTTCCTCTCATATTTTAGAAAACTGCCTCTTTCTCATTCGCGGATACAGAACCGAACACACAGTTCGGAACTCTTCATCATACGCACACCTCTAACCCGAAATCCCCTGCTCTCTGGCTACGAATCCAGGCCGAAGCCTCTACCTCCTCCTCCCGACGAGCCTTAGCCGAGAATCTCGTTGTCGCTTCCTCTTGCTCGTGTGGACAGCAGCTCTATTTGAATCCCTCACTCCTGTCTGCCTTCACTGCTAGTGTGGACAGCAGCTTTGGCCGAAATCTTTAATTTCTCTATCCTAGCTGACGTCGTATGAAGCCCTTCTCTTCTACCGTCAATCTCACTCTCTCGGCTTCTTGTTCGCAAGACCTAGCTGCCGGCTTTCTTCCATTTCGCAGGTATAATCTTCCCCATTTATTCTTCATTCCCCATTTATTATTTTCTCTTCAATGAGATTTTAATAATGAAATAAAGCAAGCTATTATGGTCTCTTTATATTGTTAAGTTATCATTCTCTTCTCAAAGTGATCAAATGACTTTATGTTAACAACTATATGCATATATTCTCAAGGCTTATAAAATTGTTGAAAAGCTTCATTGTTTCTGAAAGAGAATAAAGTTGGTTCTAATTATTTCTTTGAGTTATATTTGACATAAGTATTGATTTGAAAAGTAAAGATGTTGAGTTTGTGTAAAGATGAAAATTGTATATGTTTTAGAATAGTTGAAGTGTGTTAGAACTTGTGTGAGTTTGGAAAAATAGAAATTGTGTATTTTGGAAAAGAAAGGCAAGGTGTATATATATGTTTAGTCAATCTTGGTTATGGAAACTACACATATATATATATATATATATATATGAAATGTAAGAACTTTGAAAAATATGAATTTGGAAGGGTAAAATGTATATTATCTTGAAAAGCGGAAGGTGTATGTATTGAGAAGAATTATAGAAATTAAATATGTTTTGTATTTAAGTTTGAAAAGTGAAAATGGATTGAAGTGTATGTAAATGTGAAAAATGTGCGTATGATTGTTGGAAAATGTGTTTGTGTAAATGGTGAAGTGTATGGAATCTTCATGTGAAAAAGCTAAGTGTTTGGGTATGGAAGGAGGAGTGACTTGTATGTTTTGGAAGAAATGATATAATGACTTGTGTATGGAATAAGAAGTTAATTATGTGTGTTGAGAGGTGAGATATTTTGGAAAGCATGTATTAGAAAGTGTATGGATTTTAAAAGATTGAGATTTGTAAATATTGAAAGGTAGAATTGGTTTGTGTTTATATATATATATATATATATATATATATATATATATATATATATATATATATATATATATATATATATATATATATATATATATATATATATATATATATATATATATATATATATATATATATATATATATATATATATATATATATAATAATAATAAATAAATAAAAGGGTGTATAGTTTAAGAAGTGAAAGGTGTATAATTTTGAAAGATGAACTTGTGTATGTTTTGGAAGGGAAATGAAGAGTGGTTTGTGTCAGAGAGTGAGTTAGTTTGGAGTTTATTAGAAAATAAAAGTTCTCTCTTTCTCTCTCTCTCTCTTTCTTTCTTTCTCTCTTTCTTCTCCTTTCTTGTGCCGCGAAATGAATATTGGAAAGGTATACAATATGCTTATAAAGTAAAGGTTCCAAAAGTGCAATCAACAAAGTCAGTATTCAAGCCCGAAGAAATGTACGTCTTTATTTTCAGTAAATTTCTATTATTTTATTATTAATTATTAAATATGCTTTCTAATCCCTGCTTTTCCTATTTTCTTCTCTTTGTTTGCATGAACTGCAAGGAATGATACGGGTCGAGGGAACAAAAGTACAAGGAGCTAATGATGTCAGTCGCCTCTATCCAACCGGGTAGAGGTGCTACGGGCAAAACCACCGGGTCGTAGCCCCCGGTGACTGTGAGTATTTCTAAACTTAGAAAACCTTTAGGGACCCTTTGATGTGGTGTGCATGAACCATTCCTTTAGGTCCCTGTAGTAACTTCAATTTAATTAGGTTTATTTTTTTGTTTTATTTTAGATCCCTAAACCCCTTTACATGTACGAAATGTCCTAAGGGTTAGTAATAACAAATTTTTATCCCATACAACAGTAGTGACATTTAAGGACAAAAATTAAGGACTGAGTTTTAGAAAACTTAGACTTAGGATGCATGCACATTTTAGGATAGAAACATTAACATAGAAAACTTAGTGACACCTCACCTTAGGATTAGTGAATATTTTTAAATTAAAATTCAATCAATTAGAAAACTTTAGCTAATAATTGACCTAGGACATATCAAAACCACATAACCTATTGCACACACTTAGATTTGTTTGCTAGGACAACCGACTCTAGTTTTAGGTTAGGCCGGTGTTTATTTCATTACTGCTGTGTGACGTGCTTTTTCTCGAGTTTTATTGCATGCTGGTTGTAAAATGTTGGTGTGTTTGTTTATTTATTTTTACTGCACTATGTGTTGTGATTTAATTAACGATTAGATTACCCATAGGTTAGGAGCGATCTGGATTGTTAATATGATTTTCTGCATGTGTCCACACTCGTGCAGGGCAGAAAAAGGGGGCTAATTAATCAAAAATTTTATATAAATGCTACAGGTACTCCAGTTGCTTAGCCCCCAAATAAGAAAGAGTGTGGCCAAGTGTGGCTAATTGATTTAATTTAAAATGCATATATATAACTGCTTGGGATGATTTTTGCTTAGGATAACCCTGCAGGTGGTCTAGATTTTCTTTCTTTTTCTGTAAAATGTAATGTAAATGCAAATGTATTTGAAAATTATCATAAATGTGAAAGTGATTTTGAAAGTGGGATATTACATCCAATTTGGAATCTAAAGAAAGGAGAATATACCTTAAAGGATTATTCTCTTTTATTTGGAAAGCCAGATTAGGATAATTTAAATATCCAATAGAAAAGAAAATACCCCTCTTAGGGATGAGTTTCTTTTCATTTGGATATCCAGAACCCGACGGACCCGAGAAGTTCGTAGAAGAAGAAAAGACAGAACGAGAAGATTGAAGAAAGAAGATGTACAAATAAAGATTTAAGGAACAGTATATCCCATTTCAAAAATCACTTGTGTCATTCTTAGGATTAGAATCCGGGTTTGTTGTCAGTGGTGCCCGGCCACTTTACTTTTCTATAAATTTTGGGTGTAATATGGACATTGGACATTGGACATTATATTTAGATTATTAAAATTGATTGTTTACATTGTTTGTGCAGTAGCTTTTTTTTAGGGCTCTTGCATGCCATGTTTTGTTTTAGCCTGGATTCGAATCGGAGAGATTTTTTTTGTAAGGGTACGCTTAAAATTCTTCTACTTGTAATTTTAAATAAAAATTTTTAGACTCACATAGTAACTCTAACGATCTACGAAGTAAGCTCGGTACCGCCGAGAGTCAGCATAAGCATATTAATACTTTCTCTTCCTTGTTAGGCACCTCCCCGCCTGCGGGTTCTGTTAGACCACTTGACCTATGAGGGTGCAGTTCTGTCAAGGGGAAGTTGTGCAATCTCTAGGGAAAAATCTATTTTCTAAGCCTAAATTTTTAAACTGTTTCATTATCATTTTATGCATTCGAGTCAATTGGCATGCATCGCATTAGATACAAATTAAAAAGAGTCTAAAATATTAATTGCATTTCTAGACATTTTTCAACATACATAAGTTAAAGAGCCAATTAGGATCTATCTTAGATGTCGGCCTCAATTCCTTAAAACTTAAACAACATCCCTACCCATCTTTCATAAGAGACTGGATACATGATTTTAAAGCGCTTAGGTGGTTAGCTGGCTCCCCAATCCAGGCCGGGGTAAGTCCAGATTTTCACTTCATTAGTTAGGTTCGGGTCACTACTTTGTAGTACCCAAATTAGATTTAGGTTCTGAGGCAGATTCTTTTTAGATCTTAAGTCTTCACCCTCCGGGAATATAATCCCAAATTTCTAATAAAATGTCAATTTAAACATAAAATTTTCTCCTAAAATGTAAAGCCTAACATAGGATAGGCTGAGGTTGTCTTTGAGCTTCTCAGAATCCGACGCCTCCTACTTTTCTTCCTTTGACCCGCTAATAAATGTTCAACATTGAGCTTTCTCCTTGAAAAATTCCTACTTCTGTTTCCTTGTCTTTTACTTTGTACTCAAAAGGGTATGAAATCACTGCTTTAATCGAGAGTTTTCTTAGGAGCACTCCTCCTAGGATGTAATTAACTATAGAAGCTTTCTCCTATAGGGATTTGAGAACCCCAGACTAAAATAAACCTTATTTTATTTGTATAAAACAAGAGAAGAATCTTTGAGAACGTAGATATTTTTAAAACTTCATTTCTAATTTTGAATATACTTGTAGAATGTTATTATTATCTTTTCAGATAATATAATATTATACTTGTTATATTCAACTTTAGAAATAATGAATTTTATAAAACTCATTCTCGCTTTTGGATATCTTGAAGAATGTTATGTTCGTCTTTTAAGATGATATAATATTTTTCTTGTCATATCTAAATAAAAGAATGAATAAACTTTTAAAAAAAAACGTATTTCTATCTTTAAACATATTCTATAGAATTTCATGTTCATCTTTTGAGATGATATGTTATTCTTTGAACTATGTTTGATTATAGAAATATCAATTTTCAAAACCCTATTTTGATATTGAATCTATTATAGAATATTGTGTCAGTCTCTCGAGATTGTACTTTATTCTCAATGCAGTATTCGATTACGAAATATGAGAAATCAAAATCTGAGTGGTGTGACATAAATTTTCCCACCAATATATACAACTTCTTGGGAATAACTGCTTCTTTTTTTCTATTTGTTAACTACTTAGGATAACCTTGCAGGAGAGTCTAGATTTTATTTTTGATATAAATGTAATTTGTGTAAGTGTTAAGTGTTGTGAAAGTTGATTTTGAGTTGGGATACATTGATCCAAAGCTTGGATTCCAAAGAGGAAAGGATACCCTTTTGGGAACTATTCCTTTTCCATTTGGAAATCCAAGTTTGGATCACACTTTTCTTATACCCAAAGAGGAAAGAGTGGCCTTCCCCTTTAAAGGGAAGTGCCCTCTTATCCATTTGGGTAGTTCATTATGAAGAATCCAAGGAGTTTGAAGAAGAGGAGTCCAAAGAGAAGCAGAATTGAAGACTTGAAGATTGAGAGTATCCCACTCAAAATAACTTGCGTCATTATTAGGCGTAGAATCCAGGTTGTTGTTAGTGGTGCCCGGCCACTTTACTTTCTTCAAAACTCTGGTTTGTAATAAGCAAGGAAACTTTGCCTATGGACATTTATTAATTAGTTAATATTTGATGTGATGAGTTGATTGCCTTTAGGATTGCTTGCTTAACCTAATTTTTTGGCGATTGTGTGCCGCTTTTGTTTTCGCCTGGATACGTGAGACTCGTAAGGGTGTGAAAGATTTCTACTCATAACTTCAAAAGTTTAAAATTTTAGTGAGTCTAAATAACATAGAAAGATAACGAATCTAGGGAATTAGCCGGGGATCGACCCCGGGGTCGCATGCATATTTCTGCACTTCTTCTATTCTTGTTTTAGACCCTTCCCCGCCTACGGGTAGAGTCCGGATAGTCTGACCTATGAGGACGAGGTGCCGGACCTGGGGAAGCCCAGTCTTCTAAAAAATTATTTTCTAAGCCTGTTTTTAAAATTTCAAGCATACTTGATTTGGAAGTTATCGACCAGCATGCATTGCATTTGATACAAATTAAAAGAGTCAAAAAATTTTAATTACATCAGTTTAGCATTTTAGCACCCAACATAAGTAAAAGGGGCCAATTAGGAAAATTTCTAGATATTGGTTTCGACTCTCCAAAACTTTAAGTACAACGTCCCTACCACTTTCATAAAAGACCGGGCTCATACATTTTAAATCGATTAGGTGGTTAGCTGGCTCCCCAATCCAGGCCGGGGTAAGTCTAGGTTCTGAACTGCATTAGTTAGGTTCGGACGACTGTGGTCCAGCGTCCAAATTAGATTTAGGATCTGGGACAGATCTTTGATTATAATATCCCAATTTCGGGAATATAATCCTAAATTTCTAATAAAATGCTCAACTCAAATTAAATCTCATTTCATTCCAAAACATAAAGCCCAACATTTAGATTAAGTTGGGACACTTCCAGATGGTTCTGGAATCTCAAAGTGTCCCCTACTCTTCTCTATTTGATTCTGCTAATAACTGCTCAATTTTGATCCATTCCCTTTTGAGTTTCCACAATTCATCTTTCTTGATATCACTCCTAGAAAATCTAACAAAATTTTATTCTTTTTTTAATCGAGAGTTTTCGTAGGGGATTTTATTTCCCTACGATGTAATTAACTACGAGGGCTTGCGCTCGTAGGAGATTTGGAACCCCACACACCTGATTTCAAACTTAATCTTTTTTTAAAAAAAATCCTTTTAGATTTCTTTGGGAAAAGTCGAAGATGATTCTCGTTATCATATTAGAAGAATTATCATTGAAAGGTGCTATCTCCCTTTGGGGAGATGCACCCTTCTTTGGTAAGGCTTTGGATATGAATTCGGCAATCATACTCCTTGAATGTTATAACTGGATTATTTAGTTGAATTCTGCTTCGTCCCCTCGGGGTCGTGTCGAGTTCTCTTTAGAATCTAGTCGTGATATTCAAGACGAATCACATAATTTTAAGTCTGAACACCATTATGGAACTTTATTTTCATCCTTCGGGGTGATATACTTTTCCGAATGAGTGGATTCGACTTTTAGAATTAGGATTCAATCTCAATTCTAAATTCCCAAAGAAAACTAATATTTTTAAAAACCTGTTTTCAAAATTCCACCAACAAAAAATGGCACGCCCGGTGGGACAGATCTCTCTCTCCATCTTTAATAAGAACGAAATTTTGTTTCATCGGTAGTCTTAACTACCTTCCTTCCATTGGTCCCTCAATCCATTTCTTCCTTGGGGGAGTGTGGCCAACATCTAAATAACAATTTTAAAACATTAAAAGAGAGGTTCTACCTCCCAAATTTTGTCATTTATTAATTTGATCGTCCTGATTTTGACCTTCTGCCCTGAGATTTCCTATGAGGCGGCAGTGTCAAATCAGGTCCCCAAATATTCTTTTAAAATTTTGATTAGCAAATGTCACATTCGATATATCTTTTCTTTTCAAATTGAAAGGAGTTTAAAATTTTTTGACCTTAAGAAAGTTTTGAAGTATTTTAGTCTTAACCCCTTTACTCTCTTTGAACTTTTAGGAGTAAGGAGGGTTAGACTATTTACTTCACTTCGGTTTTCTTACAATTCCATAAGCCTTCGGGCAAGGGGAAACTCTGTCCGTTGTGTTTTGGATTCCGTAGAAAAACCCCATCTTAGGTCATTTAAAACTTAAATTTCCTTTCAAAATGTGGAGAGAAAGATAATAACAATTTTCTCCAAATTTCAAACCTACATATGTTATCCCACACAATCATCTTATGGGCTAGCATATGTTGACCTTTTGACAAAATTTTCCTTTCGGCGTGTATCTAGTCTCTTTATCTTCCTAACGTGTGTTGGGTGTTCTTTCTTTTACGACTCAACATGTGTTGGAAGGTCGAGATTAGTCTACAAGCCTTAAGTTTCAAAATAACAACTTCTTTTCCCCTCCTTTTAAAAGGAAATCTAATTTCAATCATCTCTTTAACTTAAAAAAAATTAAAATGGCTGGTCAATTGATCTTCTCTTTCGACCGAGCGTTGTCCTCGACTGTTAATGACCAAGGAAGCACTATCATCTTTGGAATGGGATTTAGCACCCTTGAGCTTTCTATGGATGGACACCAGATTGTTAGCTTGGATGCCAGTAAGGAAGTTCCTCCATTGGTTGAGTTGATTGTGGGATCTGCACCCACCTTGCCAGTGATTACTGATGATCAGAAACAATCTGAGCTAGTTGTTGAGCCTCCCACTGAAGTCAAGTCTGTTTTTGAGGAAGGATCTATTTCTGGACTTAACTTCTCCACTAAGAATAAAAAGAAGAATTACTTGAGGAGACTTAGAAAGAAGATTTCCAAGGCAAAGAGAAGTAGAGCCTGAGGCTGAGGCTGAGGCTGACGAGGAGCTACCTATTCCTGCTTCCTCTCCCCTTCTGAAAGGGAGCCGATTCTACCCCTTAGCTTCTGCTCAAGGGGAGGAGAGGATAGCTAGGATAGCCCGTTCCCCACCATGCCCAGTCGACTACTCGACTAAAAAGACTTCAAAAGAAAAGCATCTGCAGAAAACAAGGGCTTTGAGAAACATAATTCATACCTGTGCTGCATAATCCGGGCAAACAAAAGAGCAGTACCTAAAACAGTTGAAGGGAGTGATCTCTCATCGCTTCCAAAAAGAAGTATTGAAAGAAGAGGCATCTGAGGCAAAGAATTTGACTGCACAACCTGTAAGGAGAAACAAGAAGTATGTCAAACAGCCCGCTACTTCAGTACTGGTTGATGGATACCACTGGGCGTCACGCTCTCCTTCTTCTAAAATGGAGGGCATTATGTTGACTGGGTCCGAGAGAGGCCACCATTTTGTTGGTAGACCCCCCGTACCCCCTTCCAAAGCTGTAAGGTTGGCCTCAGTAATTGTCAAACCAAAGGGGAATGAGACTTTTAAACATCCGGACATCAAGGGCAAGAGGCCCAAATCCCCTGAGAAGAAGTTTGTTCCAAAAAGGACTAAGTTGGAGAATTTACCACCACCTCCAAGAACTTCTAAGTTCATTCTCCAACTCCAACGAGTCCCAGCTAGACCTCCTCTAGATTTGATTGAGTCGATGGATGTTCAATCCAGTACCCAGTTGTTATAGTATATAGCTCTCTTGCAGTCAGTCCAGTTCCTGATTCAGTGATGATTTCAGTTGATGATCCAGTGGTTGACAGCTTAGATCCCTGTGTCATTCCTAGGCCTCCTACACAAGAGTCTGAGGACCTTACCCTACCTGATGTAGGAGCTATTTCCTTACAGACCCCTCCTTCACCTCATGAGGTATATGTCCCTCTCCCTGTAGAGAATGCCACTTCTCCGACTACCGATCTTGGGAAAGTTGAGAAGGAAGGAATTGACCTAGATCTTGAGATAAAAGAAGAGCTAGTTACAGAGTCTCATTCCGATTCTAACCTGAAACTTACAGAAATCATTGCTCTCCTGGATTCTGAAGAGTTGTTTGATATGGCTTAATATAAGGGATACTTACCCCTCGATCCTAAGTCAATTGGGGATAGACCAGTTGAGGAGGTAGTATAAGAGATAAGAAACATTCTGTTAAACAAAGAGGGAATGACTTCTTTTGATCCAGACCTGGATGATCTCCTTGGAGAGGAAGATGACTATATTGGCAGAGTCTCCATTGTTGAAACTAGTGGTTCCAATAAGGAGGCCGAACCTGGTAGACATCGGCTTGCTAGAGGCGATGACCCACAGGTTGCTGGGTCCGATTCAGATGAGTCCGTAAGGGCTAGGGATGAAGAACACATTAAAGATTTGGAGAATCAGTTGACAACTATGATGTCACAAGTCAAAGAAATGAAAGAAAGATTTCATAAGTCAGAGCAGGATTCACTTAAGATTCAACAAACGGCTCGAGAGATTGTGGAAAAAGTTAGAAAGACAGAATCTGGTCCAAAGCCTCCAGAGTCTACACCAGTGATTCCTCCTTGCCTATTAGAGGCATCTCCAGCAGCACCTACAATTCCCCTTGTTCCTTCAACTCTGCCCCAGAAAGACATTAAGCAACTGATTAAGGACCAGGTAAGGGAGGCCTTAGCCTTTTCCCAAGGAACCGCATCTATTCCAAAGGGTAGACCCTACCCCGAAGAATATGATTCAGTTCCTTATCCAAAAGACTTTGTGCCACCAACTTTTAAAATTTTCATTGGAATAGGAAACCCGAGACAGCATTTAGCCCACTTCAGAGCAAGTTGTTGTAATGCGGGAGGGTCAGATGCTCTACTATTTCGCCAGTTTGTAAGTAGTCTTTCCGATATCGCTTTTGAATGGTACGCCGATCTGCCCAATGGTTCGGTAAAAACCTTTAACGATCTAGAAAACCTTTTCCTTAAAAGATTTTCTGGAGCGCAACAACGAACTACTGTGGGCGATCTTGTTGTTGAGAAACAAAAGCCGAGAGAGTCTCTGGTTGAGTACATCTTGAGGTGGCGAAACCTCTCGATGAAGTGTGAACCCCAGTTGCAAGAGAAACATGCGGTGGAGATCCTTCTTAAGAATATCCACGGCTCTGTTGCTTTTCTCCTGAAAGGTTTCACCATTAAAACTTTTGAAAGACTTCTTAACAAGGCTAGCAATTTGCAGGAAGAGGCTCATAAGATGCCATTCCTACGAGAGCAGTCTGAAGACAAGAAATGCCCTAGATTGGTTAAGACTTTTGAGAAGAAGGCAGTAGTGTCGGCAGTTGACAAGGGAAAAAGGCCAATGACTAGTCAGCCCAGTGTCCCTCCACCACCACCGCCACAGCCAGTTTAGAGACAGCCCTTTCAGGTAACTCCCCAGTACACCAGAGATCCTAACTTTGTCCCTTTTAGAGAGAGATTGGCAAAACCATATCCTTTTAAAAGGGAATCAGTTAAGAAGATTTTCAGGAGTCTATTAAAGAAGCCAGATTTTCAGCTGCCAGAGGCCACGAGGCCTGAAGATGAAAGTAAGAAAGATGATCCCAAGTATTATCCATACCACCAGATGCTTAGTCACCCTCTTGAAGATTGTGTTGTGTTCAAAGACTGGCTTGAGAGGAACTACACCCAAGGTAACATCATAATACCTAAGGAATACTTGGTCGATCTAGAGAAAGCTTCAATTAAAACCATTTCAGGTAACCCTCTTAACTCTTCTTGTTTTGTTGAAGATGGTTGGGACATTGCTTTGTCCCGGGCACTTAAAAAGTCGATTAACAAGTCTTTTCGTCTTTCTCAACAGCTGACTACGATAGCCCAGGCCCCGACGTGGAAGGTTGACCTGGACGCTTCGCAGGAGGATGTTGAGCCACTTTCCTCTCAAGTAGTCACTTGAACTACTGTCGAATGCTTAAAAGAAAAAGAAGCTGATTTTGTAGAGAGGAAGTGTGTAGATGAGAGATGTATTAGGATGGCGGATGGGGTTGTTAAAACCCTCTCCCCTCTATTGTTATCTGACTTTTACTTTGCCCCATCAAAGGCGAAGGGTCAGAAGATGAATAAAAAACATTCTTTTGCTTATGTCTTGATGATTAACCATGGAAATGAAATGCAAGTTGATGACTCTCCTGTTCTAAATCAAAATTCTGGTTAAGAGAGTCTTAAAATCAAAGAGATTGACCTTTCCAAATTAGCTATTCAAGAAGATGTCGAATGTGAAGCTTTATCAGAAAGTAATTTCCCTCAAATTAATTTCCTAGGAAATCCTATTTTGATAGAACTTTCAGATTCTGACTCGCTTTCGGGGAGTGATGATCCAACGCCTATGGTGTGCGTAGACACTGCCCTAGTTTGCCCTCCCGAAGATATCGAGCAGGTGCAACTCCGTGGCGGTAAAATCTTACCCCCTAGGCTTCCCCCTCAAGAGAAAGGCAAGCAAATTCCCTTCGAAGATCTAAATCCAAATTCTCCTCAACAACCAGACTTTCCTTTAATTCCTCCGGGTTTTGAGTCCGTCGTTCCTAAGGTTGATTATAATGTTTTAGCCCACCTTAGGAAGTTGCCAGCGAAATTAAGTATTTATGACGCCCTCCTTCTCTCCAAAGAAATGAGGGAGTCTTTAATTAAAGCACTTCTTGACCACCGAGATCTGTTTAACCCAGTTAGCTGCAATTTCAAAAGGTGAGGCATTTTACTTCAAAGAGGTTCCTGGAGTTACCTTTTCAGATGAAGATTTGCTCTTGAGAACTGCCGACCATAATCGTCCCCTTTACATTACTGTAGATGTGAGAAACTTTAAGTTATCAAGAGTTCTTGTTGATCCGGGTGCATCAGTCAACATAATGAACTTAAAGACCCTCGCATACCTTAGAGTTGATACTAGCAAGATCTCAACCGATAGGTTGGTGCTTCGTGGGTTCAATGAAAAGGGTGAGAGGGCTTTAGGTTCAATCACCTTGCTCTTACAAATAGGAGATTTGAAAACTGAAGCTAAGTTTCATATAACTGATTCGGCGACATCCTTTAATGCTCTTTTAGGTAGACCTTGGATTCATGAATATAGAATGTCTCCATCTACCCTTCACCAGTGCATCAAATACCAATGAGATGGCATTGAACATGTGATTAAGGGTGATCTGCAACCATTTTCTATTCAAGAAATCGGGATCTATGAAGATGCTACATATTTTGTTCCAAAAGGGTCCTCGTCCCGCTCTAAGATAGAGACCAAAATTGAGGAGAAGTTTGTTGGGCAAAAGTTCAATCAAAAGAAAGAAAAAGAGAAAGAAAAAGAAAAATGTGTTGATCAAGAAATGATACAATTAAGTAGTGAAGACGACTCTGACATCGTTGTCCTTAGGCCTCCAAACGCATTACCTCAAAGAGGTGGGAGGATGGCCTTAAGGGCACGAGGTCGAGGCCGTGCTTCATCAGAAAGGAGAACAACACCTATTTATATCGATTTGGAATCAGATTCTGATATTGGGTCTAAGGACCAAGGTGTTGCCTTCTCCCTCAATTACAAAAATGCAAATCCTTCTCCAAAATTTGATCTCACCTTAGAAGAGGACAGTGACATTGAGGAAGAAATTGAGAAAGTGAATAGTGACGAGCCTGAATTAACAATGTACGAAAAGCTTAGTAGAAGGATTGAGGCCCTTTCTCTGACCCCACTGTCAGCTGGCAGGATTGCAGGGTTAGAAGTTAAAGTGGCCCCCAACTTGAACGGTGAAGTAAAGAAAGTCCAGAAATTCTTTCCTGGCTCCTCCTCGGCAAGGGATGAATGTGATGTAACCCTCGAGGAGGCAGATTTTAATGAATTAATGGAATTACCTTTCGACTACTTCCCTGTTTGTATGAAAAATACTTTCTCTAAAGGTTCCGTACCATACTGATGGACTAAGGGTCAGGCTAGATACCACGAAAATATTTGGAAAACAAAAATTAATGATAATCCAAAAAGTGGTATCGGCTTTGGATCCGTTAGTTCGTTCGATGACGATGAGTATTGCCTAATGATAACTTATCATCTTGAATCGCCAAATGTCCCTACAGATCGTTTCTGTCCTCTTGATGGGCTCTGTTTGGAGACTTTATATGATCCCGATGACCTTCAAGTTCGGGATGCACCCCCTGAATTAGAAGAGGAAATTAAATCGACAGTCGATGAATTAAAAGAAATTAACCTGGGAACCGATGATGACCCGCGTCCAATCTTTATAAGTGCTCTATTGAGTGAGGGTGAAACCAAAGATTTGATTTAACTTTTGTCTGAGTTTAGGGATTGCTTTGCCTGGACATACGACGAAATGCCAGGTTTACCTGCTGAGGTAGCAGTTCATAAACTTGGGGTTCGGCACGATGCCATTCCTGTCAAACAAGCTCCTCGACGCATGCGCTTAGAAATTGAACAACAAGTCATTTCTGAAGTTAAGAAATTGGCCGAAGCCGGGTTTATTCGAGAGGAACAATACCCCTCTTGGGTAGCCAGCGTCGTGCCGGTCTGAAAGAAAAATGGTCAAATTCGGATTTGCGTCGATTATAGGGATCTGAATAGGGCATGTCCTAAGGACGAGTTCCCTCTGCCAATACCAGAACTCATGGTGGACATCGCCTCCTCACATGCCATTTTCTCATTCATGGATGGCTCATCGGGTTATAACCAAATCAAGATGGCCCTAGAGGATGAGAGAAATACGGCGTTCAGAACCCCTATCGGAATCTTTTATTATAAGGTGATGCCATTTGGCTTAAAGAATGCCGGAGCGACCTATCAACGGGCCATGACCCATATCTTTGATGATTTAATCCACAATCAAGTTGAGTGCTATATTGACGATTTAGTTGTCAAGAGCAAGGTCAGAGAGGCTCACCTGTATGACTTAAGAGTTATTTTTGAACGGTTGCGCCGCTACAATTTGAAAATGAATCCTCTGAAGTGTGCCTTTGGCATCACCTCAGGGAAATTCTTAGGATTCGTAGTGAGGCACCGCGGAATCGAGATCGACCCTGCTAAAATTGAAGCCATCTTAAATATGCCATCTCCTAAGAGCCTTACTCAGTTAAGGTCTCTACAAGGTAGATTGGCGTATATAAGAAGGTTTATTTCTAATCTTTCTGGGAGATGTCAACCCTTTTCTGTCCTTGCGAAGAAAGACGCTAGGTTCGTATGGGACGAGAAGTGCCAAAATGCTTTCGATGACATTAAAAAATACCTTTCTAATCCACTAGTTTTGGCAGCTCTAATTCCGGGAAAGCCGTTAACTCTCTACACTACAGCCTTAGATGAATCTTTAGGTGCCCTCTTGGCCCAAGTCAATGACAAAGGGAAGGAGAATGCTCTCTATTACCTTATTTGAAGACTTCTTCCTACTGAAATTCGATACCCGTCAATTGAGAAGCATTGTCTTGCTTTGGTTTTTGCAGCCCAAAAACTGAGGCATTACATGCTCTCCCACTCAATCAGTTTGATTTCAAGAGTTAATCCTTTGCAATATCTTATGACTCGACCTACATTGTCAGGACATTTAGCCCATTGGTCTATGATATTACTGCAATTTGAGATTACTTTCACTCCTCTTCGTGCTGTGAAAGGACAAGCCATCGCCGATTTTCTGGCAGCACACCTGCTGCCGGCAGATTCTCCTCTGAACGATGATCTACCCGACGAACAAATCATGAGTTTGAGGGAATCTGGCGAGGCCGTCTGGGAATTGTATTTTGATGGAGCAGCATCCTCCCGTAGGAATGCGACCCAACAATATGTAATTCCTGGAAAGGCTGGAGTCGGTCTAATTTTCATAACGCCGGAAAAAGGAATGATGCATTTTTCCTACCATTTATCGGAGCCCTGCACAAACAACGAAGGTGAATACGAAGCTCTGATAACCGGTCTGGAACTTACAATTCTAATGGAAATTAAAGAGATTAAGATCTTTGGAGATTCCCAGTTGGTGATTAACCAAGTGGCCGGAACTTATAAAGTCTTGAATCCTAATCTCCTAAGATACCATAAGTACACACTTCACTTGTTGGAATAAATTCCTACCGCCACTTTGTATAGGGTTCCCCGTGGAAGCAATTATGCGGCGGATGCCTTAGCAAAACTTGCAAAGGAATTTGCATGTCCTGAGGAGGATTCCATCCCTATAGAGATTCAGGGTCGTAAAGCCCTCTCTCTTATAGATTTGGAACACATTAGTAAGACTCCCCTTTAGATCCTTTCTGCCTCTTCGACAATCGACGAAGAAGGCAATTGGAGACGACCCTTAATCGATTACCTTAAAGAAGGGAAGCTTCCCCAGGATAAATCACTCTCCAACCAGATTAAGAAACGGCCCTATCATACGCACTAGTCAATAATTTGTTGTACCGTCGGTCCTTCGATCACATGTGGCTGCGCTGTTTGGACCGGCGAGAAGCCCTGAATATTCTTAATGAAGTTCATTCAGGACTATGCGGTGCACATCAATCGGGTCCAAAAATGAAATCGAGGATTAAAAGACTTGAATACTACTGGCCTACAATGATTGACGATTGCATGAATACTGCGAAGCATTGTCATCAATGTCAGGTCCATGGTGTGGTTTTACATCAGCCGCCTAATGTGTTACACCCTACGATAGTCTCATGGCCCTTCGAGAGTTGGGGCATAGATATCATTGGGCCGATTGACCCTCCCTCCGCGAGAGGTCATCGCTTCATATTAGCAGCGACTGACAACTTTTCAAAGTGGCGGAAGTAATTCCCCTATGCAACATGACATCACACCATGTTTTAAAATTCTTTCGTGACCATATCGTATATCGATTCGGCGTACCCCGCAGAATCATATCCGATAATGGGTCCGCATTCAAGTCTACAAAGATCAACAGTTTTGTAAGACGCCATAATATTGATTGGAGATACTCGACGATCTATTACCCTCGGGAAAATGGATTGGCCGAGGCCTTCAACAAAACCTTGGTGCAAATTGTCAAAAAGACCCTTGATGATAATAAACGACAGTGGGATGAGCGGTTGGTCGAAGCTTTGTGGGCTTATCGTACCACTTATAGAACCCCGACCCAATCCACCCCGTTTGCACTAGTGTATGGATGACATTACACGAATATAAAGGTCCCGCATAAGCCATTAAAACCTCGCCACCACAATCACGAAAAATACCACCCATCCCAGCAGTAGAGTTACCAACCGAACCATCGGTATTAAGCTTAATCATAGGGTGGATAGGTTTTAACCATCTAACAATACTCTCTCTTCTCAGTAAATTATCATTAACCAATTGTAAACCAAGAGCTTCAGCAAAACCATGACACTGATTAAAATTTTTCCTTTTAAGAATTTAGCATTAAAAATTTGACGAACTTTGTTGTTCACATTAGAAATAATATCACTAGCCTTTATCTTGATACCACCATGTTTATCTTCATTGATAGCTTTCCAAATAAACCACAAAATAAGCATGGGCAACAAATTCAGAATATGACCTTTAGAATTCACCATCCACTCATTAAGCATAATCATGATATTACAATTACTCGAAAAAGAGAAACCCTTGTTAACAGCACAAGCAAAATAATTCCAAACACTTTTAGCAATATCACTATTAATAAAGACATGGTCAATAGTTTCAATATTGAAGCAACATTGACATTTAGACGGGATATAAAAACCTTTCCTCCAAAGTCTATTGTCCACAGGTAAGAAACCCTTAATGCTTCTCCAAACCAGAACAGAGTATAAAACCGGAATGTTATTATGCCACAAAGCCTTATAAATAGTAGAGCTAACCTTTTTAGTTCTAATTTCCTCCCAGACATTCTTAAGCTTGAAAAGCCCATCAGTAGATCTATTGAACATAATACAATCATTATCCCACAGGTTTAAAGGAATTTGCGAAATTTGTTGCACAAGCTCACTATGTAAAATATCTTTCAGTTTAGTAATATTCCAGCAGCCATTGGAAATATAATCATAAACTTTGGTATTAACTAAAGTATGCGTATTAAGTAAAGTATCAATAGAACCATTACCCAAACAGTTATCTTGCCAAAAAAAAAACATCACCTTTACTCATGCCCCATTGAATAAATTTCTCCCCTTCCCAACTAACAACACATCTTTTCCAAACTAAAGAATCAATATTCTTAAAATAACAGAAAATCGGATGAGCATTCTTGCAATACTTGGCATGCATAAATTTGGCCCATAAACTATTATTATCCCTAAAGGAAAACCATAATTTATAAGAAAAAGCATTAACCATATCCAAAATACTCTTGCACCCAAGACCACCTTCACTATAAGGACCACACAAATTTTGCCAAGAAGCCCAATAGATGCAAGAGTTATCACCTTTAGCACCCCAAAAAAACTTGTTAATTAATCTTTCTAATCTCAAGCAAAAAGTAGATGAAGGATGAAGAGTATGAAATAAGTAGATAGGAATAGAATTTAACACATGCTTGATCAAAGCTAATCTACCACCAAAAGAAAGGAAGTTAGTAGTCCAATTTGTAATTTTACTTTGAATAACAGTAAGCAAATTTTCAAAAATACTAGCTTTTTTCCTTCCCTTAAAAATAGGGGTCCCCAAGTACTTGATTGGAAGAGAAGAACAATTAAAATCACATAAGTTTTTGATATCATTAACCTTACCTTGGTTAACAGACTTTGCAATAAAAAATTTCCTTTAAACCTATTAGTTTATGTTCTTTTTTCAATAAGCTGGTGTCGAAACTTATTGCTTCTAGATTAGTGAATATTCTTCCTAGAATTATTTTCCAAAACCAAACTGGCTTTGTGAAAGGGAGAAGCATTTTTGATAATGTATTATTGGCTCAGGAAATGACTCATGATATTAATGCGAAAGTGAAAGGTGGCAACATTATTTTTAAGCTTGATGTTACCAAAGCTTATGATAACCTTAATTGGAATTTCTTATATAAGATTTTATCTTGTTTTGGTTTCAGTCAAGATTTTATTCTTCTTATTAAAAACAGTACTGAAAATAGCTTTTTTTCTGTTATTATTAATGGGAGGAATCATGGTTTCTTTAAATCCTCTAAAGGATTACGTCAAGGGGATCCTTTATCCCCTGCTTTGTTCATTATTACTATTTATTACTTATCCAGGGGATTGGAGGAATTATTTTTTAAACATCCAACTTTGCAGTATCGCACGTTAGGTGGTATTTCTGTTACTCATCTCAGTTTTGCTGATGACTTTATTATCTTTTCCAATGGTGGTTTAAATAACATTAAAATTCTTATCAAGTTCCTCAAAGAATTTCAAAAGATGAGTGGCCTCTCGATTAATAAAGATTGTGAGGACTTCTTAAAATGTTTATCTATAATATTTGTGTAAATTCAAACTCTTGAACTACATAAAACATAAAAACTATAAACTAAGTATAAAACTAAAAACAATGAACAAAGCAGCAAACGTATCTTTTTTTTATATCCTAAATAGAAAAATAAATAATAAAAAAAATCTTTTTCTTTATCGATTTATCATAAAGAAAAAAAAAACAACTATAAACAAAAAAACTAAATAAATTTGTTTTATCCATAAATTAAATTGTAAACTAGAATCTAAATTGAAATGTAGTAGACGCTACATTGGGTATTGAATCTAACTTAAACAAAAAAGAAATGTTGTGATAACGCACTGAATCTTTTTTTCTTATCTAGTTAGTATTGAATCTAATTTATTTGCTAAACTGTAAACTAAACTATAAACAAAAAAATTTTGTTTTTATCTACCAACTAATTCTTGGTTAAGCTATAGAAAATTAGCTAATAATTCAGATTGTCCTAGAGGATGCCAGATGAGGGAAGATACAGAGCATATAACCACTAATGTGGTAAGCTTTTGGAGATTATACTAAAACTGAGACACTGGGGATTTAACGTTCCTTCTTTTTAAAATCTTGATGAATGCATTGAAGAACTTAGTTCTAAAGCTGACAATGGTCTTGCAAAAATTTATGCATTGACCGTTTATTACAGCTAGAGGTCATGGAATATGGGCAAACATGGAAATTCGGAATTTCCCATTGCCTACATAGCAGCTGAAGTCATATCTCAAGCATCATTTTTTCAATCTGCACCAACTGAGAAGAACTGGAGCACTAATCAGCAATTGTTTCCTAAAGCTTAGTGTCCCCTTCCTGATGTTTGGTTAAAATTGAATGTAGATGCGGCTTTGTTGAAATCGAACTTGGCGGGAATAGCAGGGTTGCTCAAAGATTGCAAAGATAGAATGATATGTGCTTATGGAAAGAAGATGATACATTGGGACGTTGCTCATCTGGAACTTAAAGCAATTCTCATGATGGAAAAATACACTCAAGATTGGTTTTGTGAATATAAGGGGATAATCATTGAAGGAGACAATGTGAATATCATAAAGATGCTCCAAGATTCTATAAGAATGAAGACTAAAAAAGGTATGAAATTGGAACTCTCTTTCCTACAAGTGTTCAATAATATTATTTTTCTCTTTACTCCTAGAGATTGCAATAAATTGGCCGATTATTGTGCCAAATTTGCTTTGTTAGGCGACTTTTACTGGGACTCCTTTGTCGAAACAGAACTTCCAACAAGTTTTTTACACTTGTTTAGGAAGGACTGTCATGGAGTCTCTTAGTAGATGCCCATTGTATTTTCTTGAGTTTCATTAATGCTAGTTGCACATCCTTTATTCAAAAAATAAATTGTAAACAAAACTTTCTGTTTAGGAAAAAAAAAGCTATAACCAAAACTATAGAAAATAAGAAAACTAAAATAGAATATTACCTATGCTGCTAGCCGAAACCAAGACATAAGAAGGGAGAGCTAGAGAATGTACAAGAATATGTGTATTTTAGAAATATATAAAATATTTTATTGGATGCAAATTAAATGTAATGAATTATTTTTATCAATGCATTTTAAACATATGCTTTTTAGAATTTCAACGAGTGATGGAGGTGATAAGGTGGCCGGAGATAGGAATAGACAGTCTGTGATCGTTGTGATAGTTGCTATGGTGCTGGTGACCGGAGGCTATTGGCGGCAGGTGATAATTGTATACAGTATCTGAAGCATATATTGACAAAAGGAGGTGGCCGTTGGTAGTGTAGTGGTGGGTGTTAGTGGGGAAGGTGATGCAATATAATACATAAAAAATAAATTTTTGGTTGAATTTCAAATGCATTAAAAAATTAAATTACTTATTTATTACATTAAAATTATTTTCCATCCAAACAATTATGTAAATTGTTGAACTCCCAATATTATTTTTAATTACATTATACTCAAAATATTACAGCACAAATCGCATTTAGAAAAACTTCATAGCCCCTCCAAAGTTCATTTTTCCTTATTTTTAAAAATATGTCTTGTTTAAATAAGAATTTAAAGTTAATATCCATATATATTACCATAATTTAATATGACTTTTTACTTATATATATATATATATATATATATATATATATCTTACAATATTATATTTTAAAATTATGAAAATTTTACACAATATTATCTCTAAAATGTAGAAATATTTTAATTATTTTTTAAAAAATATTTTATTTCAAAAACATTAGTTTGTAAATTAAATTAAAAACTTATATTTATAGAAAAAATATCTTATATTTACATAAATTTACATTAAAAATTTTTAAACAATGAGTTAGAAAATTGTTTATATTTAAAATATTTAATTTTTAAAATTTATTATAAACCAACTTATTTTAATACTAGTATAAATTTAACAAGGCCAACAAAATTAATATTATGTATTACGTAAAAATATACTAATTTATAATTAAGGAAAATAACAAAATTTTGAACTAGCATTTACATATATTTAATTAAGTTTATGTTTACTTATAAATGGAAAATTTTAAAATTACATTTTCACTTATATTAAAATTATTTAATATTAAAAAATTGTATATCACTAGTCATATTTTAATTCAATTATTAAATTTTGAAAGCATTAGAGGCAAGATTTTACATAGATGTAATTTTTAAGGTAATTTACAAGTTCAATATTGTTTATAATATAATGCAAAAAATCATAAATTTAAAATTATAAAAAATTTGCATGAAAATTAATTTAACAAATTCGAAAAAAATTTCAAAAATTGGTATAACAATAGAAAAGAACAAAAATTTTAGATATTAAAAGATTGAATATTTTTAAAATAGTTTAAACTTTAATAAAATTATATTTATTAAATAAACTATAAAAGAATATATTAGTCATTCTTATTAGTAACCTAAGGCACATGAACACCACTATCCAAAAGATAGTGTTTTATGGATACTCCTTCCAAGGTTACATGTATGCTCCCTCTATAATGGAAGGTATAACTTGTGGTTAATAAATTAGCGATCAAGAAAGTATTGTTCCTTGTGAATTTTTTTAAGAATCTTAAGTAATATTAATAGTGATCATTTATAATTTTGTTTTAAAACTAACAATTTCTTGCTAAAAGTACAAGCGAAAGTCTATGTATATGTACCTCACTCGCAGGTTTCAAATAGGATCATCATCGATAAGCATGATCAAGAGGAGTGCTTGCCCAATTTAAACCTTTCTCCGAGAAGATTTAATTGGAAAAAGGTCACAGACATAAAGGTATTTATCGTAATGAAACTCATAGTATAGGTGCTTGCTCGTAGAGGACTTAATAAAAGATGCACACCTTAAGTTTGACTAGTGAACTCATCTAACCAAGCCCTCATTTTAAGAGATGCTCACATTATTATAAGATAACTCTTTGGGGTTCCCTCTATTCAAGGTTTAATAACCCTAAAATTCATAAAATAATAATTTTTTTAGAAAAAATGAAAATTTCTACATACAATGTTGTGGCACTGTCCTTATGAGCACAGTGGTTCCATGAAGAACCAAGTAAGCATCCCCGTTACGTTGAGCTCCCTAATTTATAATAACTATGGGGGTGGCATGCATCTCAACAATGTTGGGTCTACGGCGTTGTAGTGCCAGACACATTAAATATATTTTTAATATATTTAATATAAATATCTGTCAACGAACGCCCCTTCACTAATTTTCATTCCTTGCTAGGAAAGGAGTCAGAAGGAAGAAGAGCAAAGAATGGAGAGAAATGAGGGGTGAGCAAGGATTGAGAAAGTCTTATGGGGTTTGTTATCCATTGGTTATGTTTAGAGATTTATTTAATCGTTTAAGGCAACATGTTTCCTACGTTTGTTTTTAGTGATATTGTGTTTTATGATTTTATTTTTCCAATAATTAATTAAAATATTTTCTTCTAATTTTTCAAACTTTCACCTCATATTTTTTTATATGATATATATAATTAGCATGAGTATTTTGACTGTAATATTATTGAATTGCACTAAGTAAATTGATAGTTATTATTTTTTTAAGTTCATGTAAAGTATGTAGATTTTTCCTATCTTTCATATATTACAGCATTTCATACATTATATTGAATTGTATAAATAAAATAATTTTATATAAGATAAATTTGACATTTAGATGTAAGTAATAATGGTTGAATGTAAACACTAAAATTAATATGGGCTAGCTACTAAAATATTTTACCCTATATAGGAGGGTGGGATAAACAAAATTTTCTTTCAATAAAAGAATTATGGTATAGTCATGGATTTTACCATGTAACCAATTAATCAAATTATGTCGACATATAAAGAGTGATGACTCTTCATTAATTTCTTGAAAGCCACGTATGAATTATTTTAAGATTTTTGAACAATTATAGTTAGATAGTGATTTTTGATAAATTGGTGGAAAGTTGGGATTAAATTACATTAAAATTAGATGTTCTACTTTGTTATTCATAATCACATCCATGATTATAATTCTTTGATATCATATAAATTGATTGATGTATAGAACTGGTGTAGTATTGATAAAGCCCACAATAATATTGATATAACATAGAATAACATATGACACAGACATTGATAGATATTATTAGACATAATGATACAATATATTGCTATAAAATACTGATAGAAGGCTTAAGTTTTTTTACTATGTAGCCCCAATTATTGAATTATAGATTTTTTTTTATAGATTGATATACTCCTTTATCTTATTGAAGTACTCTAACTTTATTGATTATAATGATTTTTGCTTTCGATTGATATTAATTTCATAAATTGCTTATTATTCATACTGACAGTCTATTATTAATTGATATTGACTAGAACTAGATTTTAAATATTAATTTGTTTATCTTGCAATGGATGCAATGGAAAATTATTTTTTCTTGCTAGAATATATGCTCATTATATGATTTTTATATGAAATCATGTATGAATAAAAAGCCTATAATGTGTGGCTAGTCAGTGGGTGATAATTTATATTTTAGTTTTCTTTGCTTGGTTATATATTTTATTTTATGTTTTAATATTAACTATTTTATATAAATATTTTAGGAAATTGTCAGTTTTGTAAATATTCAATGAACAATAATATAGTTATATTTTTTTAATGGTTGGTATTCATCCATTTATCAATCGTAGAGATCCCAACCAATTTCCAATCCAGTCTTTAACTCCAGGCTTCAATCTAGCCTTCAATTAAGATACAATAACATTCAATCATCCCCAATCATCCATATAATTGTGGTTGGTGTTGATAATCCAAATTCAACCAATCAAATTTAAAATTCCTTTTAAATCTAGAATTCAAGACCAAAATCTAGGGTTAAGGGTCCAGGTCTTGAAGCCCTATTTGGGTGATTTTTCTGACACCTTGAAATCTAGTCAAATGAACTTTGATTCTTGAGCTATTAGTTTCATATTGATTTGTCATGTTCCTAGGGTCAACTCTCCAAATTTGAGTGCAATAGAAGGCCTCTAACAAAAAAGTTTACATTGATTTTGAAATTATATAAAACCTTCAAATATTTATAGCCTATGTAACTAGACCCTTCAGCCTATGGATTTTGACCTTGGGACCCTCCCCAAGACCCTTAATCATGTCCATAGCCTTTGTTATGATATGTTGACAAGTAAACTAAATTTTGTTAGACCTAGTTTGACCAAGAGTTCACCATGGGTCAAAAAGACCAAAATGTTATTTAAAGGTAAACTTGTACTTTTCTCCAAAACACAACATGGCATAGTCTATTTAATCCTTAAAACCTCCTCTAATGAATCCAAATTATCATTAGGGGTACATTGGACCCAAACCCAGACTTTGGTCTGACCTCGTTGACCAAGTCAAGCATGATTGACCAAAATGACCCTAAAGAGACAAAATGGCCATTTTAGATAATATGACCATTCCAATTAGGGGTGTAAGTGAGCCAAGCCGGCTTGTGAGCCGGCTCGAACTCGATTCGTTAAAGAGCTCGTGAGCTGAGCTTATCGAGCTTCGAGCTCGAGCTCGAGCCTGTAATCGAGCTCGTATTGTAAACGAGCTCGAGTTCAAGCTCAACTCAACTCGACTCGAAAGCTTATCAAGCTACTCGATTAAAAATAAAAATAATTATATTATATTTATAATATTATTATTTTTAAGAATTATATTTAATATCTAATGGTCCTTAACACTTATTATATCTTATTCGGCTGAAAAACCCTAGCCCACCACACTCCCATTTTCGTATTCTTCTTCACCTCGTCACGCACTAGCCGCATCCTGCCCTCGCTCTCTCCGTCATCCTCCCATCCGAGATGAGATAGAGCCCCGTAAAGACCCCTCTGAGGTTTGGCCCTCTCTCTCTCTCTCTCTCTCTCTCTCTCTCTCTCTCTCACGCGACGACAACCGACTCCAGGTTATATTTTCCTTATTTTTTCCATTTTTATGTAAGAGCTGCCTTCGAGTATGTGTTTCATGATGACCAGGATGGTGATTGAGTTTGTGAGTGAGGTGGTCAGTAAACTCCTGCTTCCATTGCAACAGTTTGGGGCAGCCCGTGAGCATTCCGACAAGGTATGAGAGAGGGACGAGGTCGCCAGAGGCTGTGATGGTGCTACGGAGCGGGAGGCAAGCTGTGATCTTTTTGTTAAGAAGAGTGGTGATATCTTCCAGGATTTAGAATTGGATGTCAGACTAGCCTTCAGATGGAAATTGTTACTTACTGATGGAAAATTTTCTTTTGTTTTCTTGTTTGTGCTTAAAGGGCATTGTAGCGACAATATTACTATTGGATGTTAGGTCTGAGGAGTGTTTGGTTGGGTTAATATCTGTGTATGCCATATTTCTTCCACAACTTACTTTTTTAAATTAAAAGCTAAAGTTGTGTACATTTAATAACTAGTTAAGTTATTTTTTAATAATTGAAAATAAATTTTAATGAAGTGTTAGAAAAAAATTCCAAAAAAATAAAAAGAAAATTTTTATTCACATGTAAATAATCAAGCCAATTAAACGAGTCGAGCTCGATCTCGAGCTCGAGCTTTCGAGTCGAGCTCGAGCTGGATAATTTCTAAACGAGTCGATCTCGAGCCCACTAATCGAGCTCGAATTCAAGCTCGAGCTTGAGGTAATTAAGGTTTAAACGAGCCAGGCTTGATAAGGCAATTACTCGACTCGACTCGACTCGTTTACACCCCTAATTCCAATGCATGGGACCACCTCCATTTATTTCTATTGATCAATTAAAATTTATTGGGCCCAAATCCAACCCCTAGTTTGACCTGGTTCATCAAGTCAACCTTGGTTGACCAGATATACCAATAACCCTTCTTCGTATTCAATCAAGCTTTAATTTAACCCTGGATCCATTCAAAGTCTCTTGACCACATCTCCCGCTTATTTGAGCTTGACTGACCATTTTAACCTAGTAATTAGTTGGCCTAGTCAATTGGACCCATGGCTAGTCAAAGTTTGTATATATAGATCGATTTAATGTGCTAAATCAATCCAACCTATTCAAATCTCTTTAAACCCTTAATTTCACTTCAATGTGTAGTTTAAGTGTATTTAAACTCACCTTAAGTCAAACTCTTATGAGTTTGACCCAATCAACTCCTTAGACTTGGTCAAACCCCTTGCTTCTTGTCAAACCCTCAATTATATTCAATCGAACCTTTAATAAACCTTTAATTATGCCTCATGTTATGGTTTGAGTGAGCTTATGTCCATTATGACTCAAATCATGGGGGATTTAACCAAGTTAACACCTTACATTTGGTCAAACCTTTCATACACTTGGCTACTCACTTAAACTATCTACATATAGCTTCACACTCCTTCCAGCCCACTAAAATAATATGCATACACCTCAGATTTCATCTTAATCAATTTCAATAGCTTGACTAGTCCACTAGTAAATCCAAACTTAAAAGAAATCTTCCATGGTCAACCTTTCCTTCATACTTCAAAACATATTTCTTGAAGGACTTCGAGTTCACTTAACCAGCAAACAAACACCAATCCTTATCCACCTCATCAGTCAACAAGCCCAGTTGACAGGTCAAACCAATGAATACAAGTATTTAAGTCACCAAATAGTCAACCCTTTAAATCTCAAGTGCATTACTTCAATTTATTTGAAGTTTACCCAACTATTTCCTAACTACCATTTTAATTCCACATCAGCTTTAGTTGACTATTTGAATAGTCAAATAGTTTAAAATAGCTCCATCAAGCTTAGGTACTCTAACTCTCATGAAATTTTCAATCCTTCTCAAATCCCTTATATTTATCTGCCCAAATGAGAGCCAACGTTCTCTTAAAGTCTCTCTAACCAAGCCCAAGACTTGGATTAGCTTAAAGAGGTAAGAGTTGTCCCCCTCCCACACTAAGTCACTAATGAGAATAAGGCTCCCCAAACCTTTTTCCCTGTCAACTAACAACCTTGGAGGAAAGTCTACGATCTAATGGAGGGGTTTTATAGATCATAACCATCTAATGTAAGCCCAAGGGCTTAAATCAAGAAAATGGCCTCATTTCAATTTTTCATTCAACCTCAGCCTCCAAGTCCCTCCAAGAGCATTTTTCATTTCATTTCACTCGCCTAGCAATCCCTCTACCTTTCCCTAGATAAAAACCCATCGGTCAAAGGCAGTTGGTGGCTACTTCTCTAATGAACTAGCCATCTACTCTATTTAGACCATGCTTTCTTCAAGGATAAAGTGTGTGGATAATCTACAAGCTCAAAAAACTCAAAAACTAAAAAATCCACTGGTTAAATCTTTGTAAAATCTAAACCCTACCTCTACACCTTTGGTTTAAAATAGCATTTTGAAAATCAATTTTTAGACCAAACAAATGGTACCCCACTAATTCTCTTCAAACATAGAAGTTTTGCTTAAAATTTTACATGAAATGGTTGACTATTTTGAGATAATGAGACATTTTTTATATTTCTAGGGTTTTTCATCTAAGCCAAGCAAGTGTACAAAATTTGAACCACTTATCTCACGATCATCGGTCCAAACCTCTTCTTTATATGATTCTCTCAAATTGTCTAGTTAATCTTGTCATCTAGATTATTTTCCATCTCAATCTACATCATTCAATCTAAACCGTAGATGATCCAACAACATTTATGTCCTGCTCACTCTGATAAGTGATGGACGAAGCCGCACTGCCTCTTCCCACAATGATTGTCAATGATTGTTGTGGTGCAATCATTGGAAATTATTACATACCGATGCCGCAATTTTGATCTAACAACCTAGAGAGGGCCGCGTGGCCACCCATCTACACGTTTTTGATACAATAGTTTAGAAAGCATCGCATGGCCTGCAGTCGTCGTTGTCGTCACAATTTAGGATTTAATTATTTTTAATTAATTTTGTATTATTTTAAATTAATATAAACTTTAAAAATTCATAACAACCTTTTCTTACCCAAAATTAAATATAAAACACATTTTTCTCTGAATTAAATCCTTTTTAATTAAAAATTAAAATTGAGTGAAAATATTTACAAGTATTAAATAATTTTAAATATTTGATATTTGGGTTTTTAATTAATATTGCTTTAAATATAAATCCAAATATTTTGTAGTTCTATAAGAATTATTTTCAAGGTATTTTTAATCTTTTGTGAATTTTCTAAAAAAATTTAACCTTTATTTTATTAGTTATTTAATTTAATTTGAGCTAGAGTTATATTTAAATTTAACTTTTAAATATCCGTATGCTTGAAACTTTAATTGAATCTATTCAGTTAAACCTCTTCATGAAAGTTTTAAACATGGCTTAATCTTCAACAAGTTGAATCAATCAAATTAAATGCAAGCACAAAAGTCCTTTGTTCTATTCCTATTTTATTAATTTTCATAATTCATAATTAGGTACTCCGCTTGCTCTTGGATTTGATTGATAAAATCCATGATAAATGTCTCCTTTATCATGGATAGTTAAGGGCAGCATCATGGGGAAACAATTTCTTGGGTGAATATCTAAGTGTTTGGGTCATGGGTGGACCCAAGCACTTAGGAGTTCACCCTTCCCATAACACCTAGATTTTGATCACATATTTGTTAATGTTTTTCCTGGTGTGGCTAGATGTACATGTATTAAAGGTTAGAGACTTTTGATTAATACCTCTATAACTTAGCGACACTTAAGGACAAAAATCAATGATAATTTTTGAGAAATGTAGAGAAATTTATAAAAATTAGATTATACACCTGATAGGGGTGAAGTTCAAAACAGTCAAACGGATTGACATGATCTACCTTAGTCGAGAATTGTTTTTTATTATTCTAAAAGCTTAAGTTTAAAATTTAATTAAGTCTAATTAACCTTTAAATTAAGCCTAAATTTTATAAAAATTATAATAAATTAACATTACATCTAAAAATTATAAGCAATATATCAAATTGACCAGAATAAAACTCCTAACCAATGAAAATTAAACACCCCTTGATTGGACCTCTAATTTAAACTTAATTTATTTTTTAATGAAAATTAAAAAAATAATGGATTTAATTAATTAAGAAAATTGAATAATTCCCAATAAATTCAAAATGCATGGAAATGCTCCATTGGGTCCTCCCTAACCTTAGGAGTGATTCCATGAAGTTTGGAATGAGTTTGATCAAAACATTAAAAACTTTCTTAATTATATAATTTTAAAATTCAATTAATTACCTAAACTTTAAAAAATCATAAGTAAATTCTACAAATTCTAAATTAACCAAACTCAAAATCATTCAACTCCATTTAAGATCTAGTATTTTCTAAAAACTTCAAACCACCAGAAATAAGACAAAGTCAAAAATTTAAATTTTCGTCAATTGCAATTTAGAACTAAGTTAAAACTTCAAAAAATTCATAACTTAATATAGAAAATTCCAATTCTAGCAAAGTTAGTGCGTAATTATTCATCCTAAGGTCTAGTATTTAGGAAAAATCATAAAGTTCTAGAATTCACTTTTATTTAAAAGTCAAATTTTGACCCCTTAATTTAATGCATCAAGTTTTAGGATTGACTACCTTGAGCTACTAGGCTATGTGTCTTAAGGAGGCCTTATTCCTCAAACCCATTGTGACAACACCATGATCAAATTTAATAGTGTGTAAAACTTTAAAATAAACTAATTAATAATTATTTAACTAAATTAAATTCTTAATTCAACTACATCAATCAGGTTTATAGGCTGGAGGCGACATGTCTTAAGGAGGATTGGTTCCTTAAGCCCACTATGATAACGTCAACAACAAGTTAATGAAAAATTTAAATTAAATCAAACCATAAAATCAGTAACCAATAAATCTAATAAAATTTTTTTTAATCCTTTAATTTCTAATCAATTAAATTAATTAAATCAAACCTATATTTATTAGGTAACCTGGACATACGTGGGTTTTAGCTTAGCCCCAAGGAATGTGAAATTATTTTCATGGCTCTGGTGTAAATAAAGGTAGTAATAATTTAACACTTCAAATTTATTTTACAAAATCAATTATAAAAAACTAATACTTAATCTTAAATTAAAACTTTCCTTTTATTTTTAATAAATAAAATATTAAACAAATTTAACAAAATGTCCAATCTAAGACATAGCCAAGCCACATAGCCTTCTACACACACTTTAGATGATTTGCTAGGACAACCAACTCTAATTTTAGGCTAGGTCGATGTTTACTTTTTTGTTACTTATATGATAGGTTTTTCATGGCTTTCATTGGATGCTATTTATAAAAATGATTAATTGGTGTGATTATTATTTTATTTATGTAATATTAGAATTGACGTGATGGGCATTAGATTACGCCTAATTAAAAATGATCTAGATGCTCATAAGAATTTTTGCAGGTGGCCATATTCATCAAGGACAAAATTAGAGGTGACAAAATTAAAAGCTTTAAAACTAAATTTTTTGCAGGTGCAAATTGCTAAGTTGCCCTTTAAATCAAAAGATCATGATCAAGCATGATTAAGACTTTAATTTAAGCAATTCAATATATATAATTGCTGAGATGATTTTTTATTATAACCATGAAGGTGGTATAAAATTTTCTTTATTTTTGACAATTCAATCAGTCATTCTATCCTTATCATACAATCAGTTTTGTTTAATCATATCATTCAATCATTTTTATTATTCTATCATTTATATAGTCATATAATAGTTTCAAATCTATATTTAGGAACAATAAGCATTAATAGTAATGAGTATATATATTTAGTAATCAGTTATTAATAATAAATAGAAACAGTCATCAATATTTAATTAGATATTAAGATGAAGGTAACTTGAGGGTATCTTGCACTTGTACTTATGACTCAAAATCAATCCCCCCTTATAACTCCCAATCAATATACTTCTTATTACTCCTTTTGGATCATGTAAAATAGTCACCTTGACTCCTTATAACTCTCAATAAATCTCCATCTCCTTATGAATCACATAATTGAATCAGTGAATTTTAAGGATTTCACATAGGGTTATAATATATATATATAACCAAGTGATGAATAGTACACCTCTCCACCTAAGCAAGCTAAATGGATAAAGACAAAGTTATCCAACACATTTTCTAGTTACAGGTCATGTATTCTGAGTTGCCAACATCATTATTGGATGTTAACAATATGTTGAAGTGTCGACATTTCTTTACCACCTTTAAGAAATTATCCCTTTGGTAATTTTCATGCCCACCATTAATCATCATTAGATCTTTCTTGAAGTTTAAGAGGATACTCAATAAAAAATTTATGTGTGCCCAAGAGCTCTCAAGAATATGTAAGCCATTATAATGTGAACGAATAAACCATGCAAGTCATTAAGGTGATTCATTGTTAGGTTCTAGTTAGACATTTCATAAGCAAAAGTCCCAAAGTTAGTAGATGCACAAGTCACACTATTTCAAGGCATGTCACAATGATCACTCAAGCCTCTGCTTAGTTTATAGCAACCATGAACATTGGCCAATTTATTAGAAATCAATGATAACCATGTGAATGTAAGAGAATGTAATAGTATGCTTGAGTCTTCCTCAACCACTTTGTCATGCCCTAGGATCTAAAGTTGAAGAATTTCTTTTTCATTTTTCTTTTTTGTTAATACCTAATGATTAATCATTTAGAACCAAATTTATTTGACAATTAAAATTTAATTAAATGTATTAAAAGAATTTATTAAAAGTACAAAAAATAATCATTTTATTAATACTATTAATATTTTCATAGAACATTCAGAGTCATAAAACTATATATACAATAGCCACACTGGATATAAAGAATAAATAAAAAAAATAAACTAAAATAAAACTACACTAATATTATTATCTAGCCTCAAGCATCTGACTCCTTACCATTACTTGAATATTACATAAATATCTAAGAAACTTACTAAATGTAGGTTAAGATCTTCAACGGGAGTTCCCCAAAATTGAGAATTTTGTACCATATGTATGATTATATGTTTCATTTCAAAATTATTTGATTGAATGATGGGTCTATTTATTCTTTCGTGAATTTGGTCTACTAAAGGGTTTGCAAAATCCTTAAAAGTTTAGAATGATATAATTTTTAGACTAGGTCATCCATTTTAAAATCTTTTTGATGGTTCTAATTTTAGAAAGGGTTCTCTTAATTTCATAATAAAAATTTTAATGTGCATCCCCTCCCCTCTATGTCCTATAAGAACACAACCACATATACACAATCAATAAATTAAAATAAATGAATATATAATATTACTAATTATATAACCACTTCAATAATATAATAATTTTGTAAATACAACAAATTCTCCCTAGCAATGGTGCCAAAAACTTAATGGGGGCGATGTAGTAACCTAAATAATTATGAAAATAATTTAGGACTATCAATCGATAAATAATTCTTAGGATTTCTTTGATCTGAAAATTATAAAAATAACACTCAATATATGCAAGTATACATATTGAATCAAGTAATATAGTGATAGAGTATCAATCCCAAGAGAAGAAATGTTTACTTGTAACTACTAGTATTGCATACTTCAACTATAATGATTATTCTACTAAAAAAATATGTTTCGATGGAGATTCAATCACTTAATTTAAAATTAGAAATAATTAAATTAAATATTATTTGGATAAATTATTTTGGATTGACGAAATTTAAATACAATTTTTTTCCTTGTGGTTCTCTTTTATATTGATATTATTTAGAGCATATGCATCACTGACTGCTCAGTATAATGTTAAGAGAAAAATGATAGATCATACTCTTCAAACCTCAATTCAACTTTAAACTCACATAGTCTGTCACCCTATAAAAACTTTAGAAAGATAAGTAAAGTGTGTACTGTTAAAACCTATTCATGACAATTCATCTCTATAAATTTGATACATGACAAATTCTATACCTATGCTTGTATCATGCAAAGCCATATAATAAGCATGAAAGCTCAACCAGTAACTAAAATATTTCAACTGAAAATAATCCAACATGAAAGAGAAATACATGTTATAAGTAATATAAGAAAATCTACAAATTAATATATATGTTATATATACTAGTCACATGTATCAATCAGTCATTCTATCCTTATCATACAATCAATTTTATTTAATCATATCATTCAATCATTCTTATTATTCTATCATTTGTATAGTCATATAATAGTTTCAAATCTATATTTAGGAACAATAAGCATTAATAGTAATGAGTATATATATTTAGTAATCAGTTATTAATAATAAATAGAAACAATCATCAATATTTAATTAGATATTAAGATGAAGGTAACTTGAGGGTATCTTGCACTTGTACTTATGACTCTAAATCAGTCGCCCCTTATAACTCCCAATCAATATACTTCTTATAACTCCTTTTGGATCATATAAAATAGTCACCTTGACTCCTTATAACTCTCAATCAATCTCCAGCTTCTTATGTCTCAAATAATTGAATCAATGAATTTTAAGGTCATCACATAGGGTTAATATATATATATATGTGTGTGTGTGTGTGTGTGTGTGTGTGTGTGTGTGTGTGTGTGTGTGTGTGTGTGTGTGTGTGTGTGTGTGTGTGTGTGTGTGTGTGTGTGTGTGTGTGTGTGTGTGTGTGTGTGTGTGTGTGTGTGTGTGTGTGTGTGTGTGTTATTTTCAAAAAGAGCTATATTAGAATAATATAACCTTTAAGTCAAATCAATATCACATTATAGTACATATCGGTCCTATCATTATTTTAGTGCGCACTTATATTTCAGTACATAGTTATCTTGTCAAATAATATTATATCACTTTTTATTCATTTTTAATATCCTTTTTCCCTCTTATTTTATCCATAAAATTCTTTACACATATTTAAAATATTAAAATGTAATGAAGTAATATGAAATTATTTAGAATGATCAAATCTATAACATCTCCAAAGTTATATATTTAAAGCTCATGAAATGATTAAATTAGAATGATCCATAAAGATCAAATCCAATGCCATAGTTATACATGTAAAATTTAAAATTACTTTAAAAATAGAGACTCAAACACTAAGGTGGAAATTTATGATGCAATTGTGCTCTAAAGTCCCGAGCATTATTGTGCTCCCAATTACAGTGCTGTAGCACTCAACTCATAAAGAAATTTAAATATTTTATTTTAAAATATGTTGTGGACCTCATATTTGTATGAGCTCATTATCCTAAACTATGTAAACTCATTATTGATTTTCTAATTAACAATCACTTAGTTGTTAATAATCTTACAATCAATCAAACTTACAATCAATCAAATCTACCATCAATCATATTGTAATTAATTAAGAAACTAGCCTATAATAATTAATCAATAAGCTTATAATCATTAATTATTCAATCAACAAAAAATTATGTATTCAATGAATAATTCAATCATCCAGACAATCAAAATTTTAGTCAATGAAATAATCAATCAATCAGTCAATATTCACTATAATTATAGTTCTACACTGCAATCACGTAGCTCAATGCACTGATTCCATGACCACAATTATGGTCCAAACCTCTTCACTAGGAACTTCATATGATAAACCATTAGACAATAGACCCCTCAACCATTAGTTTAACAAATTGACGAATTTATACTAGCTCAAGTTTGCCAAATTGACCTACAAACCAATAACCTCCAATTGAACGCCATATCACATCTATTCTTCACCAGACTTCTATAAATACCACTCCTATTGAAATGGATTCAATTGATCACCTTGGCTTAATAAACAAATCAATTGAATCATGATCTAGTCAATGTAGGACAGATTTTGTCCCAATCATTACATGTGGTCTAATCAAGCATTTCAACTACTCAAAACCATTCCATTAACATCCAAACACCTCCCATGGACTACCATTCTTTGCATAGTTAGGTTTGACTAGTTAAACTAGTCCAAACAATTAGAATTTCTCAAATGGTCAAACTACCTTATTCAAAATCAAATTCCTTCTCATCAAACTCCTTTAAAACCACCTTGCCAACATTTAAGAACTTCCCTACATGCCATATCAATAGCCCTTGACCAAGTTGATGGTTCAAATGGTCAACAAAAGATCATATGAACTCGAGTGATCAATAATCCCTAAATAAATCATTTCCCTCCAAACCAACTACTCTAAACACTTTAATTTAATTTTGAAGTCATTCTAAAAAGCTTTTATGCTTAGTTAAGTCATGGATTTAGCCTTAAGCTAGCCAATGGTCCCCTTCTCCCACGTAAATATAAAGTGTCCTTTACACATCATTATCTTTGCTTTGTCCTCTTCCCTACCTCCTAACCACCCTGTAATAAGAGACTTCTCTGAATTCCCTTTGTTGTCACTCCTAAGTAAATTTTAATATTTTATTTTAGAATATTTTATTGACCTCATATTTATATGAGGTCATCATCCTAAACTATCCAGACTCCTAATTATCAATATGGTGATCGGCAATCACCCAATTATCAATCAACTAACAATCAAACAATTATCCATCACTACAATTAGTCAATCAATCATATATTAAATTAGTGTTTCAATTATACTATAATCATACATGATCACCATCAATCAATCATTTGCAATCATCCAGACCTATAATCAACAAGTATGCAATAAATTAATTAACTAGCATATAATCAATTGATTAACTAGCTTATAATCATCAATCATTCAATCTATAAATAATTTTATATCCAATAAATCAATCTTCCAGACAATCGATACTTTAGTCAATTCTATAATAAATCAATGAATCTATAGTAACCTATAGTTGTGTCCTTAGATTATAATAAGACAGCTCAGTGCACTACACAGCTCAATGCATTGTCTTCTTGACCTCAATCATGGTTCATACCCCTTCACTAGGAACTTCATATGCTAAACCATTAGTCAAAATACCCCTCATCCATTAATTCACAAAATTAAGCCATTTTTGCTAGCTCAAGTTTGACTAAATGACCAACAAACCAATCACCTCCAATTAAACTTTAGATCACTTCTAATCTTCATCAGACTTCTATAAATACCACTCCTAGTGAAATGGACTAGAATAGTTACCCTGCCTTAATCAACTAAACCTAGATTTGGTCAAATAAGGTCAGATTAGGCCCAATCACTATATATAATCCAATCAAGAATTTAAACCATTCAAAATCATTCCATTAGACTCTAAACACCTCCATGACTTCCCTACTCTACTTGGTTAGGTTTGATTCGTTAAATAAGTCATAATTATCAGAAGCTCTCAAATGGAAAAACTCCCTTATTCAAACTCAAATGCCTTTTCTTTAAAATCCTTTTAAACCACCTCACGATCACTCAAGAACTTCCCCACATGCCACCTTAATATCCCATGGCCAGGCTGACTGGTCAAATGTTCAAAAAAAGTTCATATGAGCTTAAATGGTCAACACTACCTTAAAAATCATTTCCCTCCAAAAAAAGCAACTTTAAATACTCTAATTTAATTTTAAAATCATCCTAAATAGCTTCTAAACTTAGCTTAATTAGCAATTTAGCCCTAAGCTAGCCAATGATCCCCTTCTCCCATGTGAAGGAAAAGTGTACTTAACACATCATTGTCCTTACTTTATCCTTTTACATGCCTCTTAGTCACATGGGGATAAGTTTCACACATTCTAGAATGCTTCCAAATAGATCTATGCTCTGCATTTGGCTCCTAGGGTTTGAATTGAGCTATGTGTGTAAAATGATTCATTCATGCTCTTAGCATTCTCTTACTAACCCATAGCCTACCAGAGCTGGTTTTGATTTCATTTCAGCTCCCAAGGATTTCCTCTACAATCCTAAAACACCATCTGAGATCAAGCCAATTGTGGTAAATCCTAGACCCTACTTAAAGGACTTTAGATCTAGTTAGCTTTGTGAATAGTACATTTTGGGCCATAAAATTTCCTCCACATTATTCATTCTACTCCCTTAAAGCTCTATTTATAATCTTATAAACATTGGTACTATCATTATTTTAAACGGGGCTTGCTTCATCATTTAGTGGTTAGATAAATGATTTTAGACTATGCATAATATGGATCGATCAGCCCATATCTTGTTGCTTCGGCACTTATCTAGACAACATAGCCCTTATGATCATTTGAATTTTTATGCATCGGCATCTTAGATGTCCATTCTAAACCACTGATGACCAAGTTGCTCCATGATGATAAAACATGGTTTAGTTGAAACTGCATGAAAAAAACTATGTCGTCGTCATCTAATGATTAGAATTTATTATCACACCGCACTATCATTGTGTTTCCATCAAATTGTCAATGATTTTTTGGGGCACATTCATTGGTAATAAATGTGCCCCTAAGAAAACTTAATAAAAATTATTTAAAATACATTTTAATCACATATTTGCCAAAAAAATCATAATAAATTAAGTACTTAACTAAAAATTACATATAATATATCATTTTCTTTATTTTAAAACCCTCTTTTAATTAAAAATAAAATCAAGCCAAAATTCAAAGTATTTAAGGAGTTATTTCATTTATATGGATTTTCTAATTATTTATATAATTCCATAAATACTTAGTTAATTTGGCTCAAATTTGACCACCATCAATTGCCTACTTATACAATTTCCAGAAACTTTTCTATATTTATTTAAGATTTTTTTTTAATGACAATTAGATTTTTTAAGTCAAAAAGACTTTTTTTTATTTATTTCTTAAAAATTATTAATTCCATAAATACTTGTTAAAAATAAATTTAAAGGTGTTTTTTATATATTTAGAGAACAATTATATCAGTAATAACATTCCAACTTCTTTTAATTGTTCTCTAAATATCCAAGGGATTGGGTTCAAAGAAGGTGAAATGATATTATGTCATATCCCTCATCTATCATAATGTCATTGGACTAATTTGGACATATCATTGTTTATTAGTTAAATTTCGAAATAATTAGATTATATTATAACTCTAATATTTTAAAATTCCATCAATTCATATATCTTAGATTTATCACACCATGACTGATGTGATCATTTGTATGTGATAGAAATATAGATTTTCCAACCATTCAAACTTGGTGATAATTATGGATAACAATTAACTGTAATGTCTAGCTAACTTAGGCAATATATATATATATATATATATATATATATATATCCGTTAAGAATAAAAACTCTAAACATAGAAATTTTATTGACATTACATATTAAGGATTAATACACCCCAATTTGACATTTAGTGATCTTCAAACAACAATTAATTGCAATTAACTTTCCTTAAGGGTTCATATTCCAAAATTAACAATAATTCAAATAAAAATGATAAAAATACCAAACCACCTTTAATCAACTCCAAATCAATCGTACAATCATCAAAAATAAAATAAAAAATAATTTTCATGTAATATAAATAATAATTAATTACCCTTAGTTTAATTAAAATTAAATAAATTCATCAAAAATAAAAAAGAAAAATAAAAATCATAAATATTAAAATATTTAAATTAAAATGAAAAAAATCAGAGATAATTACTTTAATAAAAAAATCAACTAAAATTTAATTTGTAATGTCAATAAAATTTAAATAAAATTCGAAAATATAATTAATTAAATATATAAAAATTTAAATAAAATTCTTAGATGAATAATTTGAATATAAATAAAATGTTTGAATAAATTTTAATACTAATTAAATAATTATTTTTTAATTATTTAAAATTAATTCAAAATTTAAATACTCTAAATAATTCTATAAAATAAAAAATTCAAAAAAAAATTAAATTAATATTATAATTTATTTGTTTAAAATTTACTTTAAATCAAATAACATTGGTAATTAATCTCAATTTTATAATTAAACTTTTATGCTTGGTGTTTACTTTCTTTTGAAAGGCACTGAGAATTACATTTCAAAGCCTTTAATGCATCCTAAATCAACCACGGTCCCTTTATGTGGTGCTTGATTTTCTTTTATGAGGGCACTTCATATTTGATTAAGAGATTCAATAAATCTTAAATAACCAAAATAAAAGTTTATGCACCATGCTACCCTTCCACTTGGGGAAGGCATGGGTGTAAAAAATTTATATCCCTTAATCAAATAATAATAACACATTTACCCTATACATTATGCTTTCTTTCACTTGGAGGTCATGTATATTTGATTGAAGGGTCACACCCTCTATCCTCGAATGAATTATAAATAAATATATAGAATAATTGCTTTTCATTTACAAGACTTTTAGATATTATAAACTATTAACCCTTGCACTTTGGGGTTAGTAATCTATAAATTCTTTATAATTACATAAATAACTCCAACCATAAAAAGTTAAATAATAAAATCCAAACATACAAAACATAAACTTCAATTAAATTCCCCTTTATGGTATGTAATAAACAAACATCTAAAATTCCTGGAACTTATAACACTAAACTCATATATAATATACCAAAGCCACAAAACATCTTTCCCACATTTAGATTATTTGCTATGACAACCAATTCAATTATATGTTAGGTCGATTATGCAGATTTATTGTCACGTCCTTTGCTTGGAGAGCAGCATTTGTATGTTTATTTTTTGTCATACATTTTAATCTCTGTTGGTATACTTAGGCTCTTTAAGGATTACATTAGAGTCATTAGGATTACTGTTGCACTATATTTATAAGCTAACTCGTTTATACAACCCTTTCCTTTTCTTAGAAGATTCATTATAATGTACCCTGGAAATGGATTATAAATGTAAAAGTGTTTGTAAAAATAGTTTGTGTATAGATCGATTTATACAGCTTTGTCGGTACAATCATATTGGACAAAATAGGGAGAGATTTACAAACATACATTGAAATCTATTTTATTTGCAAAAGTTCTTATCTTCTTTTAAAAAAAATTAACTAATAAATGTTGGTATTTCTAGGTGATGATTTAGGAGAGTTTTAGTTTTGCATATAATTATTTAAGAATAAAGGAGTGTAAAAAGAATTACCAAAAAATAATATATAAATAAAGATAGAGAGAGAAAGAGAAACACAAAAAATCATTTTTGCAATTAGAACCTTAAATTATTTGGTAAAAAGGCCAAAACTCTCCAATATATCCATTACTAAGTAAGACATCTCTTAACAAGTTCAAGCAATCATTACTAATTAGAATGTTCAATATTTATAGGTCATCCAAATTTCTTTTCTCGTAAACTTATAGTCAAAATAATATCTAATTAAGGTAATTTCAATGATATCATAAATATATTTCTATCTTAGTTCAAATGGACATTATTAAAAAATTAATAGATTATTTTATGGACTAAGGCCTCATTTGAGATAGCTTTCTTAATGCTTCTCAAAGCAACTTTCTAGATCAAAAATTAATATTTTTGTACTAAAAAATTACTTTAAGAAGCTATAAAAAAACATCCCAAACAAAGCCTAAATGTCTTCTGAATCTAGCATGTTCACATAATCAAAATAAATGAATCAGCTAAGAGAGATGAAACCAATGAGTAGAAGATTGCTCAATGTCAATATAATTTAATTAATACAAATCTAAAAGTTAATAAGATAAGTTGGAATCAGCAACCTAATGCTAAGCTCTCTATAAACCATTGTAAATGTTTAGCACACAACAAATTAATTTGGCAGTTCAATTAAAGTCCAAAAGAAAAGAATTTGCTTTTCAAAATTCCCACTATAATGATTTAGGGTCTATTTGGGATGGATGTAGTTTTTCATAAAGGTGATTGTAAAATTATTATGGAGGAAATAGCTTTTAAGAAGCTACTTTAAAATAACATGCTAGCAGAAAAATATATTGAAAGCACTAAAAAAATAGTGATTAAAAAAAATATGGCTGCAGTCTGAAAAACAAAACAGTAAGAAAGTTCTCAACTTTCATATTTTTTAAATTCTTTTATACATTGACAAAATCTGCAGTCCATTGATTAAAACAAATGGTTGTATTTTAAAAATTACTAGTTCAGGCCAAACACTTTGTGATTTATCACTAACCATATAAAAGAACTTTTATATATAATCAAGTAAATAAAATAGATCTTTATATTTTGATTTTTATGGAATTCTACTATTTTTATTTCTCTATTGATCTAAATAAATCAGAATTTTGCAGCACTTTTAAGGACCTACGTACTACAGTGGTTTAAACACTTACTAATTTATGTGCAGCAGTTTAGAAACTGCAACAAATTCAATGTATTTGCTTTTGCTGGGATGGCTTTAGTAACAGTTTTATAAGCGATGATTTATGAAGGCTTTAACAGCACTTTATAAGGTGTTAAAAGAGCTGCTAAAGGATAGAATAGATTTAAAAAACTATAAAGTTAAAAAAATTAAATTTTGTGATCAAATTAGAAATTGTAACACAAGATTTCACTTAAATATTATATAAAGCATAACACATCATGCAATATTTTATTGAAAAAGGAACTTAATATTATATTTGAAAGTTTCCAGTACCCAACATCTTCTTAAAAAAAAATTTCATTTATAAAAGCCCTATCTTATTTAATAAAAAGAGGAAGAAAAAATTAGATACAAAAAAAGATAATCAACATGATGTTGTTGTTGAAATTTAAACTTCTTGGAGCTATCAGATTCCTTAATATAAGGAAAAATTAATATATTTTCACAAACAATGTTTAAAAGAGATTTCATTGATAATTGAGCAAGAAACACTATAGAAGTAATTAAGGATATAAAGATAATTAAAATAATGTTGTTGAGGTGGTGAAATAGACAAAAATGTAGAGAGGTGGTGAAATAGACAAAAATGGAGAATAATAAAAAAATATTTTCATTGTCATGATTATGTGCTTAAAAAAATAAAGATTCCATCAAACAATATTGAGCTGATGGTATTTAAAAGATAAAATAAATGTACAGAGTGCTCTTTAGTAATAATTGATCCTAAGTGGCAATGAGCCCCAACAAGTTTGAGTTCATTCGGATAAGATTTATAGTGTCTAGGAACCATTGCAGCTTCTCATTTTTGAAGCCAAACTTGGAATACTTGTTTCCTGTCGCTACATAAGGATGCAGCTGATGAAAACAAAAGAAAATAAGAAATCAAGTTTGACAGAAAAATAACTGTTGAATCATTCAATCAAAAGGGCAAGTTCTTGTTATCACTCAAGAAAAATGGTATGTACAAAGATTTTTCAAATAATAAAAGATTAGTATTAAAAAAAAGTAGAGGTCAATAAAAAGCATCTTCATAATGCTAACATAACCAAACAACCTAACAAGAAAGTTAGCTTAATTTGTAACGCTCTCCATTATATTTGTTATTTGAAAATCCAAATATTTTTAAATATTGTGTTTATAATATGCCATGTTAGGATTGATCCTCGTGTAAATGCTAAATGGAAAGAAATAGGTTATTGGAAACAAGCAATCACTCTTTTTTAGTGAACCATAAGCTTGAAAAGAGAGCAAAATGTTTTTCAACAGGCAACACAAGTGCACTATTAGTCCAAGGCCTAGTGCTTTCAATAGGCGGCACAAGTTCCTTTCTTTTAAATTTTAGTATTATATTACAAGTTTGAAATTTACATTTATATTGTTTAGCACATTGTTCAATTTAATAAAAAAATAGAGATTCAATTTTACCAAGAAAAGAGCACCAACTAAAATGATATGCTCCTTAGTGCTCACGATAGAGATCATAGCTAGGCTCAAGCATTACATGTGATCTTCTTTAACAAAATAATTACAAGCTCTCTTCGTTGAATAAATTTACAACTGGTCTTATTCCCTCTTATGTAAAATAGGCCTCAAGATTGCCTATATATAATTGTTTTGTGCAATGGAAAATCTAAGAAGTTTTCTATCCTTCAGGTAAAAAAAACACTATTTTTACAAGTTCATGCAGTAATTAAATAGATAAAAGGCAAGCAAAATGCACAAGAAATCAGATAAAAAAATGTGCATATAAAAAAACTGAGAGTTAGAAGACAAAAACTAAGAATGAAAATTATAATCTAAAACACATATATAAATGGAAAAGTAAGACTGAAAATTACCATTACCTCCTTCACTACAACAGGCACAGAGCTGATATCAATCCAAAAGAACCAGCACCAATCGAAGAATTAACACCAGCCTCACCATCTAGAGAAACTCCATTATCGGTAAATCTTCTAACTTGATCTAAAATATTTTAAATTTGCATACAAATAAGTTACATATGCAAAAAAAACCATTTGAATCGTCAAAGCACTTCTATAGTCAAACAAAACTTGAAAAAAAGCATATACATAGAATAGAAACAATGAGGATTATTAACTTTTTAAAATCTTCTTAAGATGCCTGCATACCTTGACCACACTTGCCCTTAGCTTATGCTAAAAGGCCATGTTTGCTAAGTAAGTTAATAAAAAGTGAAGTTTTAGGCAAAAATCATCTTTGTTGCTAAAAGAAAAGGAAAAAGAATCAACTGAAACAAATAGAATGTGCATAGTTAGGACCAGATAATCTTGTTGTAGCTAGCAATACTCCTCTTTTCACCTGTAGCATCAGAGGATTGGTTTGAGGCAGGAGTAGCTGCTGAAGATGGATGTTTGTTTTCTTACTTAATTTAACTGAAACTAATTGACTGCCCGAAGTTGAAAAAGTTTCCCCATTTGCCTCCTAAGCTCAAGATCTTGAAGATAGGAATTCTGAGGTGGAAGACTTAGAATTTTTGTAGCATTTCAAATTCTATTCCCCATGAAACATTAGAGGTCCCTCGTTGCTGAAACATCACAACTCTTTCTATTACTGATGAAATAGCAAGACACATTAAAATACCTGAAAACTAAAAATTGACCCAATATGATCTCTCTTGAAAGACATTGAGAAATGTAGAAAACTAATAATTGCCATCTCATAATAAGCGATCTCAATATAAGTGAACCATAGGTGCTGCAAATGGAGCCATCGAGAAGTGCAGAAATTTACTTACCAGAAATCATAGCACCTCCACAAGCGGCATCAGCTCTCCATCTCGCTTTCCTCCCCGTCACTATCGGTATCAGGACGGCAATATTCGGCATGGGGATGGGTGGATTTGACATCAGGATGGTATGATTCAACATCGAGATGGTGGCTTTGGCATTGGGGCTGGCTGAATGTGAATTTAGCAGCAGTTAAAATTGATGTCTATATCTATTTATATCGGTGCACTACAGGAAAATCACTTATTACCGGCGGAATTTTCCGGCGGCTTTCCGGCGGTCAATTTTCCGGCGGCTTTCCGGCGGCTTTCCGGTGGTTTATGACGTCTTATTTCCAACAAAAAATTCCAGTAGCTTTCCGACGGCTTTCCGGCGGCTTTCCGGCGGTTTTCCGACGGCTAATTTGCCCGCAAAATTTTGCGACGGCTAATTTCCCGCAAAATTTTCCCGCGGTATTTTCCGGCGGCTTTCCGGCGGCTTTCCGACGGCTTTCCGACGGCTTTTCGACTTAAAAATAGTTAAATCTTTTTTTAATAAAAATTTTAAATTAATAATGTTTAATTATAATATTCAGACTATTTTAATATAAATAAAAAAATACTTAGATTTAACTATTTTGCAGAAACGGCGCAGTGGTCAGGGTCCGGGGCAGCGGGTGAGGAGGTCCACGGTTCGAAACCCAGCGAAGGCAGCGCGGGAGCGGGCCCGTTGGCGCACTCGGGCTCGCCTGGCTCACGCGAGCCCGGTCCGACGTGACGCGGTCTGGTCCGCCCGCGGGAGCTGGTTCGACGCGGTCTGGTCCGCCCGCGGGAGCTGGTTCGACGCTCTGGTCCGCCCGCCGGAGCGGGTTGCTGGCGTGCCGCCGGAGCCGCCGCCGGGGAGCGATTTCAGCGGTAGCGGGAAATTGTTTTTTTTTTTTTTTTATTTCAACCGGCGGTTTTGGACCGCCGGCACACCGCCGGAAATATATTGCCGCCGGAAAACGCCGTCGGAAATTATTTTCCTACGCCGTTTTTTCCGGCGGCACGAAAGCCGCCGGAAAACCGCCTGAAAATTAAAAAACCGCCGGAAATAGGTCAAATTCCGCCGGAAAAAGCCGCCGGAAGTGGGTGATTTTCCTGTAGTGGTGGTTTTAAAAATGTTGCAAAAATATTGACATTTTGGTAGTGAAATGACAATGAGAGCTCACCCAAAAATTAGGTTTAAGTCCTTCACAAAAAAAGTTGAGGTCAAAATAGAGAATGATTGAAACAATTGATTGTGTTTTAAGCTTCCTAAGCTTCACAAGTTTATGTAAACAAAAAGATTAGTTGTTTATTAGACTGTTTTGTTACATCTGCTAAATTAATATTATTGGAATTTAGATACATAGGACAATTTTTTTTTAATAATATTTGTATATTTGTTACATAAATTTTTATATTTATTTAGATGAAGTGCTTTTTAATTTTGGATAACACATCGATATTTTTATTATCCTAATTAATATTTTGTCCAAATTCAAAATAAAAATTTGAGATCCAAAATGAATTAAACTTGAGCTTTCTTACCGACCTGTAGCATTCAAATCAAGCTCGATCCTCATATTTTTCACTTGAGCAGAGCTCGAGTTCAAGCTTAGTATAAATTATAGGAGTTTGCCTTGATTAAGTAAGAGCATGACTAGACTCATTTATACCCCTATCCATGATGATAACCTTCTTATCAAATACAATTCAACAGTAGTTGATTTAGGCTTCGTTTAGTACAATTTTCTTACTGCTTTCTAAAGTAACTTTCTTATATAAAATTTTCTTGAAAGCACCGAGAAAATAATGTCCTAAATGCTATTCCTAATGCAGCCTTAGGATTTGATTGAGACGACTACCTTTTCTTTTTCAAAAATGATTTTAAAATTGCTGCGAAGAAACTAACTTCTTTTTTAAAGTTACTGTAGAAATCAATAAAAATAGTTTCGTGATATAAAATTTTCTTAAAAATAGTGATCAAATAGTAATAATGATTGCCATTTGAATATTAAAAAAAAGTTATTGCAAACCAAGACAAGTCCTATGTTAAATTTATGCCAATTCAGTAATGGAGACACCGAAAAAGTATTTGGACATGTCAAATTTATATTAATCAGTCAAAATTCTTCTTTTATGTAGGTGAAAAAAATGTTTTGACTAATTCTGCTCATTAGGATTTAGACGGCAAGAAAAAAAAAAAAAAAAATATATATATATATATATATATATATATATATATATATATATATATATATATATATATATATATATATATATATATCTTATAATTATTCTTCTTGTTCAAATTATTATAATTATTCATTATTATATAAATATTAGAACATATGATGCACCAATATTTCTTAATAATAAAAACGTGTTATGCAGACTAATTATTTATTATTATATAAATTTATTTTATATTTATTTAATTTAACTAATCATTTTTTATTATATAATATTGAAGTAGACGTCTCCTCTACTTTTAATAATGGTCGTCATTATTACTAATATATATCGTCAATATTTATGATTTTTTTTTATATTATATGTTTTTCTTATTTTATTCTATTGTATGTAAATAAAAATTCTAATATCAATATATTATTTTAATTCATTAAAAATATCATAATCCTAAATTTTCTAACATTTATATAAAAAAAACATTGTAATACTATGTTTGTTGATTTATTCAAACAATAAATATAAAGTTAGCTTTTTTAATTATTTTACCAATGACTAAATGGCCGCCCAAAACCATTTAAAAACTAAGCAAAATACATCAATTTAATGATGTGTATTGAAAGATATGGCATAAATGTAAATGATATTGACATATTCAAAAACTAGACAAAATATTCTTTATAACAATTCTTATGTACTATAATTTTATTTTATTGAAAACTTGTTTTGAGATCCAAAATTGAATCACTTTGAGTCGAGTCGACTCAAAAAATATAATTTTAATTTAGAATATGTATAAGACATAATTCATTTGGGTTGTTTGGTTTGAATTAAAATGAGTGTAAAGTATTTCAAATACAAGTGTTTTCAAAATATTGTTGTCTAGCTTTAAGTAATATAAATGCAGCATAAAATTTTGATGCATTTAAAACAAATCGTTTAATGTAAATTTCACGCATTTGAAATTTGTCCAATTTTGATGATTTCCAAATGCATCATAAATTCATTGGTCTTATTATTGCACACTCACTCAGCCACCCATCCCGCGCCATTTCTGCCACTTGACTCTGACCGCCATAGCCTCCATCACCAACACCATTAGTCGCCGCCCTCTACCACAAACACCAACCATTGTCACCGTTTGTGATCATCGCTGCAATCAGCCACCAACGCCCCCACCTTGATTACCAACCACCGTCATCTTTAGACGTTAAACTTCATTCGTTCTACTTGAAACAAAAATAATAATTATTATTTGCATTTATTTTACATTAATCTAAAAAATTTTAAAATATTTTGAATATAATGTATTCATTTTATACTACATTGCTTTTTCAACCAACCAAATAATTCAGTAAACTCGACTCAATATCGATAATATGTTGGTAAAAAAAAAGTTAATTCATTAAACTACCGAACTAAATAGTAAAGATTTGAAAGTGATGGTATGATCATTTTTTCTAAAATTCTTTCTTAGAATGTTCAAATTGATAAGATGTGGATCTCCTCCACAAAGTCCATATAGACATGATCCTTATTTTTGTACTTTCTAGCTTTGTTAGCTTGCAAATATATGTCCAACAAGCAATATCAAAGGCATCTTTAAAGCTTGGTTTGATGCAGCTATTGCCAGAAAAGATAGGTGAAAAAGGTTGGGTTTTGCAACCTAACAACCTAGTTTTCTAGATTGGGTCTTTCTTATTTAGGTTTTTTTTTGGACAGCTTGTTTATTAATTTAATTTTAAGATCACAATCATAATTATTATTTGACCATTATTTTTTCAATGCTTTGAAGATATTTTTGTTCTAGGAAGCTATTTTCTATGGTAGCTTTAAAAAATAACTTTCTTCACAGCAGATTTGCAACCCCCTTTATAAAAGTTTACAACAATCTCGAAAGCACCCATAATTTAAATTACTATCCAAAAAAAAAATACTATTTCTTAAAATAACTTTTGTGCTAAAAAGCTACATTAACAAGCAGTAAGAAAATCATCCCAAATGAGGGTTGCAAAGTATTGATGAATTGAAACATAAGGTGTTATTTATTTATAATTTACTTATTATACACAGACACACACACACAATTACATAACAAAAAATTAAATCATTTAGAACAAGAAAAGTTCATCATAATGTAAAAATAAATGATATAAGAATACGCAATTTCACTTAAATCATTTTTTACTAATTCTTAAAATAAATTTCTAGTACAAAATTAAATTTTTATATTAGAAAGTTGCTTTAAGAAGCAATAAGAAAATTGTTGCAAAAGAAGCCTAAAGCTCTTTTATGGAATGTGAGACAGACTGTTGGTACCATTTCAAGTAATAAAATCAATTATCATATCGGAATTCATAAAGTCAAGAGCTCTATGGGAAATTTAGTTTCCTTTTCTAAGCAGATTAATCTTCCTTGGATGGTAACAAGTGACATCAGTTGTGTTTTGGACTATAATGAAAGTGAGGGTTGGAAAATACCTAACTTAGGCTTTCTTTGGGATGGATTTTTTACTATTTTCTAAGGCAACTTTCTAGTATAAAAATTTATAGTTCAAAAAAATATTTGTACTAAAAAATTATTTTAGTAAGAGGCAAGAAAGCTGTCTCAAATGAAGCCTTATATAAAATGGAAGAATTTTCTGCAACGAGTGAATGTGGCTTCATTGATGCTGATTTTGTGGGTAATCATTTTACCTTAGATTTCTATTCTAAGAATTTGCTTAATTTTGTGTATTCTTATTTATCATTCAATCAATCCTCTTTGTTCTTTGGGAAAAGTTTGAGAGGTTGAAAGCCAAGCTCAATGAAGGGAATAAGGAAAATCTTGGCAATATTTTACAAAGAATTAAATTTTTTTAAGAAGTCAATAGATATGATTTTGCTTTTCAAAATTCATTTTTAGAAAGTGATAAAGAGGCTAAGCTTGCTACAAATAAAAATTTTTTGACGATTTTGCAATGGGAAAAGGATTACTAGAGATAGAAAACTGGTGTTAGGGCAACTTCAACCGAAAAATTCATTTTCCACTTCAAATGTAGTAACATTCATGCCAAACAATATTTCATCTCCAACCAAACTCTATTTCTAACTCTAAAAAAGAATATTCTCTGTATATTATTTCTAACACCCTAGATCTTACTCAAAATTATATTTCTATGAACAGTGCGACGCCAATATAGACGTCACATGATTCATAGCTAGGGGAGAAAAAAATGTAAAATGCATTTACATTTGGTGTTTGAGTGGAGCCTCAAGGTAGCTATAAACATGTATTTAGAAGTATTAAAGATTGTAATAGAAAAGCTAGATTTTATCATTTATTAGTGAAAGCCAATTGGAGTAAAAATTGAATTTGCAAAATCAAAGAATTCTAAAGCAATCGGACTATTATTCTAATTGAAATTCAGAGCTTTTCATGTAATTATTTTAAAAAACTATTTTTTGGTAATTCTTCAATAAATATATTGAAGAATCTATTTTCTTTAGGCATTTCAGAAGAGGAGAATGTGATGTTGACTTCCATATTTGATGCTGATTAAGGAAGTGAAGAAAAATACCTTCTCTATTAATATTGATTTTACTACCGGTCTAGATAAATTTTCAACTGTCTTCTTTTATTCTTACTAGAACTTTAGGCCAACTGATGTTATTAAGATGCAGTATTTACTTAGCTTTTAGGAAAATACTATAAAAAAATTATTTCTACTAAATTTGCTAAATTTCTTCTTAAAATCATTTCTCCTAATAAAAGTAGGTAAATTTATGGAATAAATATAACATATAATTTTTTCTTAGTTAAATTGTTAAAAAAATTGAATTTGAATAATATGATGGTGAAGCTTCATCCTTCTAATGCACATGATAAACTTCAACGGCAGTTTTTTATAAAGTTTTTAAAAAGTTTGGATTGTTGAAATGACCTTTGCCTTCCTCTTGATGAAGGAAGGATGGGACATATAAACATTCATGATTAAAAATTGAATTTTTATATATGGGTTGAATTTACTTTTTCCAAATATTGCTCTGATTTAGTTCTTGTTACTACTCCTTTAAGGAAGGAGGCCTATGTGGTTCGAAAAAATTGTGTTGCATCAGAATGGAAGCGGAAAATTTTATTTCATGGGGTTTTGGTGTGTAGAATGTTTCCTTTTAGCATGATGATTTGTTGTGAGTTGGATCTTTAGCTACTCTAGTTTCAAATGAGATTAACTTCAAGAAAATTATGGCTGATATTTTGGTTGGAGTATGGAGGATAGATTTAATGGAGCAAATATTGACTAGGAATTTCATAAAATTTGTCCAACTAAAAAAAGGGTGAGCTCATAGAATAATGCCACTTGGGAGTTGGAGATGGCCACAAACAACCAAAGTCACTACTTTGTCGACTCCGCCACTAATAAAAAAAACTGATTTAAATCAACCATTGACAATTTAAATTTGAGGAGTCCTGAGAATGCCTTGCCTCAGATCAAACCTCAAGACTTCTACTTTCTCCAATTAAAGCTTCATTTGGTTTAGAGCTATGAGCTTCTTCAGGAGCTATTTCATTTCAAGTTCTTTGTCTTCCTCCACATGCTTCTCTTTTTGGAGCTTTTCTTGATCATCTGTGATGCTACTAGCAATGCCTTGAAGTAGAGAACTCAACACTTTTGCAGCTAAAAAAAGGTTTTATCTCCGGAAATCTGAAGTCCTGGCAATCAGGAACAAACTACTGCATCTGGGACGGCGTGACATGTGATGAATATGGAAGGATCATTGGGCTAAATCTAGAGCTTAAATTCATCACCGGTACAATCAATCCTAGCCTCTTCAATCTCACATCTTTAGAAACTCTAAATCTTTCCTTCAATAACTTTGATGGAATTCCCATTCCAGACTTTGGGTGGGATAGGCTTGTAAATCTTACAAGCCTTGATCTTTTTCATACTGGATTTAATGGGAAGGTTCCTACTAGTATATCTCGCTTGAAAAAATTGACTTTCCTTGACCTCTCTGGCAATTCTAAGAATTCTTTAGTTATTAATCCGATGATTTTGCAAAACATGAGTAGTTTGAAGGAGCTTATTCTTGACAATGTAAATGTCTCATCATATTGGGATGAATGGTGTGGTGTTCTGGTCAATTCCACACCTGTACTTGAGATATTGAGCATGCATAAATGCTCCCTTTTCAGTGCCATTTGTTCCTCTCTACCCATGCTCCCTTTTTTATCCTTTCTCAATTTTGGACATAATAATTTGGACTCTAACATCCATGATTCATTTTCCAATTTTTCTTTATCTGACCTTAACCTTCAACAAAACAATTTCAATGGCTTTTTTCCCAAACAAATATTTCAACTGAGAAATTTGAAATTTCTTGACATCTCATATAATCCAATGCTATCCGGTTATCTTCCTAATTTTCCAGAGTACAATAATTTAAATGCTTTGTTCACTTATAATACCAATTTCTCAGGGAATTTACCAGATACAATAGGCAACCTTAAGTTTTTTAAAAATTTTAGACCAGACCTATCAAGTTGTCAATTCTATGGTACAATGCCATCTTCCATTGGTAATCTATCAGAGCTTGAGTACTTGGATCTATCATATAACAAGTTCAATAGAGTTGGGGGGTTTGAGCTCCCCTCCAATATTATTTCACAATCTCATTTATTTTGGCTTTCTCTTGCGAATACTAACCTGACTGGAGAAATCACGCTAGTTATCTGCAACTTCACTTGACTCATGATGCTTAATTTATCTGAAAACAAGATAACTGGTACTATTCCACCATGTTTACTAGAAGGTGGAATCAATCTCCGTGTGTTAAATCTTAGAAGAAATCAACTTAATGGAGCAATACATCATGGAATAAGTCAAGAATGTAAGCTGGAAATCATAAATTTGAGAGACAACCAATTAGAGGGATTGCTTCCCAAGTCTCTATCTAATTTCCGATCACTTAGATATTTGGACTTGGGGAATAATAATTTGAAAGACACATTTCCTTATTGGTTACGAAATATGCATTCTCTAAGTATCCTTGATCTAAGATCTAATAAATTTTATGGGTTAATTGAGCCTTCTAATGGAAGCTATAAAACGAGTAATGCTTTTTCTACGATAAAGGTATTTGACATCTCTTCAAATAACTTTAGTGGAAATTTATCTACAAAGTTCTTTAGCTGTTTTAAGTCAATGATAAGAAAAGGCATTATTATAAATGCAATGGGTCATCTATCTGAGGTCACCATCATGATTAAGGGGCAACTAATGACTCTAGAAAATTATTATGCAATTTCAATAGATTTTTCCAAAAATCATTTTGAAGGAGAGATCCCTTCAATTATTGGGCAACTTGTTTCTCTCCAAGTACTAAACTTGTCACAAAACTATTTGACGGGTGAAATTCGTCCAGAATTAGGAAACTTGGTATAGCTCGAGTCATTAGATCTTTCAAGGACTTACCTTTCTGGTAAAATTCCACATGAATTTGCTTCCTTACATTTCTTATCATATTTAAACCTCTCCTACAACAAGTTGGTTGGAATAGTTCCACAATGAGGTCAATTATGTTCTTTTACAAACACTTCATTTGATGGAAATGATGGACTACATCTCTTTTTTTTGCAACATCTCAGTTCTAGCAACAAAAAATACAACCACATCACCTCCTAGTTTGGGTGAAAAATCTCCAAATAAAATAAATTACATGATTGTATTAGCAATATTATTTGGTGTGGGATTTGGGGGGTCAATGGTAGTCATTCTATTACTCGATGTCTTTTTCTGTTACAAAGCTAGCCATGAATAATAGCAAACAATGTTCTGTAACAACCATTCTGTTATTTGAATATTTTTTTTTGGTTAAGTTATCATAATTGTAAATATACTCAGATTTAATTTATGTTGTAATTCAAAATTTTGCATTGATAGACATGTATTGTATTCATGGAGCCAACAACTATTGGATTTGTTATTCCAGCACTACAATTTTAGAGGTGTGCATTGAGCTTTATAGTTGGCTCAGTGAGCTTATGCGTGAGTATTATATAATCTTCCTTATATATATTCTTTTCATTTCTTCATCGCTCTGGGATTTAAAAAGGTCAGTAGTTACCTTCAGAAACATTAAAAATCTACTTATTAATTGCTTTAAATTTATTTTTCATCCAACTAATCATTCATGATTTTGAATTTCCTATATTACTTTTAATTACTTTATACTCAAAATATTTTAGCACAAATAGAATCTAGAAAAACTGCATAGCCCATCCAAAGTCAATTTTTCCCTATTTTAAAAAAATGGTCTAATTTCAATTAGAATTTAAAATTAAACTTTGTGTATATTACCATAATTTAATATGTTATTTAATAATATTCATTTGATAGATTTTTATAATAGTTTATATAATTATTTTTTAATTTATGAAAATTATTTATTATTAAATTTTATATTTTAAAATTATGAATAATTTATATAATTGTTTCTTGGAAATTAGAATTGTTGCGGGCTTGAATATACGCGGCGATAGAGTTTTAATTATACATCTTAGCTTTGCACGGATATCCAGCATACACATAGAGAAAACAAGACTTTTTACGTGGAAAACCCTTGAAAAGGGGAAAAGCCATGGGGCCTAGCCCAGTTGAAAATGATTCCACTATAATTTGAGTCGATTACAACGGGCAGACCCGCCTCCAAGGGTGATCAGATTACAATTAGCAATTGTTTGATAGAAGTCTGGCGTTAGACCCGGTGTCATTTGATAGTACCCTTGCATCACCTGGAAGTTCGGGTGTTAGTTGGTAGTCTGGCCTTAAGAAGAACGTCGGGTCTTTAGCAGAATATTGGGCCTTCAACAGAACATCGGGCCTTGAGCAGAATGTTGGGACTTGAGCAGAACTTCAGGCCTTCAGTAGAACGTCGGGCATTGAGGTGGTGGTGCAACGAAGCTCCGGCGGTGGTCCGGCGAGGTTCCTGCGGTGGTCCAGCGGTGGTCCGGCGATGTTCCGGCGGCGGTCGAGGAGGAGCTTCTTCCTTCTCTTCTCTTCTTCTCTTCTTGCTTGGGTTCCCTTTTGTGAAGAATGAGGGCTCTATTTATATATTTTTTGGAGTGGGATAGCTCGTAAATAGGCATGAGATCAGAGGCGAATAGGAAGTGGTTGAATGGACGGTCGATGTCGAATCCTACGATTGTGCACCGTTAGTTGGACATTTGAAACACTTAATGATGTTGGAATTCTATAATCTTGGGCTCATTAGATTTGCCTCATTGAGCCGTTTGATTCGAGTATAAGCTCATTAAAATCGGAGACCATTTGGTAACTCAAATTGCGGTTTGAATCTTCCAACAGTGCTTCAGGTCCATGATTTGGATCCATTTGGGCTTAGATTGGGTCAAATTTGTTGTCGTTATGTTTGCATTTCCGAGACGCTCAGTTTGACAATAAGCTCGCTAAAATCGGAAATCAACTACTCTCAATTTTAATTTTTGAAGTTTTCTTGGTAGATTTTGCCTCGAGATTCGTGCTTGATCAAGATAATTTTATGATAATACATCAGTTGCCCCCCTAATTTTTGGACGTCGTAGCTTCAGGAGTCCGAAAATATGCATCACCATTTTTAGAGAATTTTTTCGAGTGAGTAGAAATTAATCTCATGTGTAGGATCTCCGGACGGCTTTAAGTGCCGAAATTGAGTCTGGAACGTCAAAAAACGTGCCCGTGGACCCCAAAAATGTCCGATTTGGACTTTTCAAGGTGACAAAATCGATCTGAAATGGTCCGGGCATTCAAACCGGTCGAACCCATGCTGGCGCAGAACCACGGCCGCCCGTGCGGTACCTGCGCTCGCGCGCTGTCCGCGCTCACGCGCTGCAGCCGGCGGTTGCCGCCCCCGTGCGCACTGCCGCGCACTGGTGCTGGCAGGTGCCGCCTGCGCGCCCAGGTGCAGCCCGCGTGTATGGGCTCGCACGCGCATCATTTTGCTATGAGGCGGTGGCCGAACCACCTTTAAGTAGGCCCCATTTTTTTAAAAAAAATGGTTTTTTATTCATTTTTTGGCCTAAAAAATTCCTAGAAAATTCCAAAAAAACTCAGAAAAATTTAGAAACATTTGGAAAATTAGAAACTCTAGAAACTTCCCTTTCTCTCTCCTAAAAAAGTATAAATAGGCCTTTAAGGCCTTTAAAAAAATTGTCCCTCTTCTCCTCTTCTCCTTTTCTCCCTCTGTCCTTACAATTGAGGCCTTCCCTTGATCTTCCAAGGCCCCTCTCTTCGCAAAGAAGTCCGTAGATTCTCCCTTCTCCCTCTATCCTTACAATTGAGGCTTTCCCTTGGTTTTCCAAGGCCCCTCTCTTTGCAAGGAAGTCCAGAGATCCCACTTATTTCCTCCAACACCTTAGGAGAAATGTCAGGTGATCAACTTCCACCGAGAGATCCTGCGATCCGTGGAGCCCCCATCACACCACATGATGACGAGAGGAGGCCAAATAAGTAAGCAAGGGTGGATGAGATAGCGTCGACTGTTACAAATGATTTCTTGTTTCTCTTTTGCAAGAATTATCACTTTCCAAATGATGTGAAGGCGATGGTCCCTAAGAAGTCTTATCGGGCTAGCCTTCCCCCTCCCGGGTACCTAACCGTTTCTGAGACTCACTTGCTTGTTGGGTTGCGCTTTCCACCCCCTGCCGAGTTGATTAACATTTTACAACGATGTGGGGTGAATTTATTCCAATTTTTATTCATAGAAATGTCAGTGACAGTGGGATTGATTGCTCTCTTTAGGGATCGAGGAGCTACTTTGACACCAGAGCACCTTTCACGGTTGGGTCGATTTACCAGTGACACGCATGAGCGTGTAACCTTTATATCCAAATGATTGGATGTGCATATCCGTGATCCTTCAAAGAACTAGGCTAGTGCATTATTCTTTGTAAAGAATGATTGGGGCTTGATAGAGAAGTTGGGGGAAGATAAAGGATCTGTCATCCCCTCTGCATGTCAGCAAAGAAGACATCATGAGAATCTTGAAGGTTCTTGATCTTGATCATCTTTTATTCGAGATTCGTCATATGAATAGATACACTGAGGAAGAGTTCTTGTTCAAGGTTGGGCTGTCGTTCCATACTGGGAGGTCTGATGCAAATATGTTGAAGTCGTCTTCCAATGTCCCTGAGCCTCCTGTCCTAACTTCAAAAGTGGCCCCCAAACGACCGGCAAGAGGTGAAGACCCCAAGTTTTGAAGAAGAAGAGGTTGGAGGGGACTGTGAAAACTACTGACAAAGCTCTACCTGACTCTTTCCCAGCCAAGTTGTGTATCCTTGAAGACGTTTTGAGCCACCAGTATATTGGACACAGTAAAACTAGCAATTTGCTGAGTATCATATCCTATTGCTTTTTATCTCCTTTTTTGGGGTGACTTTTACTGAACTTTTCTTTTTTCCAGTTATCACGTCTTGGGATCGAGATTAATGACTAGAACAGTAAATTTATCAAGATCAAGTATCTTCAGGGAGAGTTCAAGCGAAAGTATGATCAGAAGGTCTAGGAGATAAAGGTGCATGAAAAGGAGTTGAGAGAGTGCAGGACTAAGTTGGCCAATACAATGCACTCCGTATCTCTCTAAAATCGGCAGGCAGATCGGCAACAAATAGATCTGGAGGAGGCTCAAGCGACAATCACCAAGCTTTTGAAGGATTATAAGGCTTTTGAAGAGAAGATAGCATCACTTGAGGCAAAGGATAAGAAGTCCCAGGCTCTTATAGCTGAGAAGGAGGCTGCTTTGTCTAGCACAAAACCTTCGAAAGTTATTGAAGATTTCAAGAAGTCCATAGCTTTCAAGACTATTATTCAGGATCACGTCCAAGAGGCTCGAGATCATGTCTACGATAAGAAGAGAAGGGTTTGGAGCAGCAGTATACTGAAGATGGATTCATTCGGGGCTTTTTTAAGGGGGTTCGCCTGATGCAGCGAAAGACCAGAGTTCAAGTCGAAGGGGTGACCCCTAGTCAGGCTTCAGATGACCTTCCTTCAGGTTTTGATGGTGACGAGGTAGAGAGTGATCTTCGGAAGGTCCTTGATTTGGATGTGGATGATGAGGTTGTAGATATTGAGTAGGATTTTTAGTTTCTGCTATTTGTATTGCTTTATCTTTTTAGGGATTGTGATGTACTTGATGTTTATGTTGATATGTGATATCTATTTTGATTTAGTAGTGGATTGTTGATGTATTTTTATTTAGCTTAAACGTTCTAGTGTATTTATTCAACTTGAGTGAATTTTATTAATGCTTGTTTAAGGTACTTGTATTCCAACTTGTACGGAGAAGTTTAGAAGTATCCACCAAGGATGTATGACCCATCCAAGGTTGTATGCTAGAGCCCTGCTCGATGATGCTAACCTGTGTGGAAGAGGTTGAGAGAATCCAACAAGGATGTAAGTCCTATCCAAGGTTGTATGTCAGAGCCCTGCCGATGACGCTAACCTGTATGGAAGAGGTTGAGAGAATCCACTAAGGATGTAAGACCTATCCGAGGTTGTATGTCAGAGCCCTACTCGATAATGCTAACCTGTGTGGAAGAGGTTAAGAGAATCCACTAAGGATGTAAGACCTATCTGAAGTTGTATGTTAGAGCCTTGCTCGATGACGCTAACTTATGTGGAAGAGGTTGAGAGAATCCACTAACGATGTAAGACCTATCTGAGGTTGTATGTCAGAGCCCTGCTCGATGATGTTAACCTGTGTGGAAAAAATCGAGAGAATCCACCAAGGATGTAAGATCTATTCGACGTTGTAAGTCAGAGCCCTGCTCGATGACGTTAACCTGTGTGGAAGAGATCGGACTGAATTCCCCTGGGATCGATCATCTGGTGACTGAGCTACAATAACGATTGTGTGTTGCTCGAATCAAGGATATTGAAGTTCACAGCTTGTGCAAATTTATTAATACAATTTTACTCGAAGAAGATAGAGAAACAAAGTCTTACTACATTAAACAAAAGCATAGCTCCCTAAGACAGCTTAGGAAGGAAGAAGCTACAAACACCATAAACAACATTCAAAATTAAAGACAAACAATACTGAAGTCACACAATACTAAAGTCATACGATACTTAAAACAAGCAACACTATTGCGCTCTACTGATAGTACTTGCGAAGATTGTCTATGTTCCAAGTCCAAGGAAGTATTTTTCCCTCAGCATCCTTCAATTTGAAAGTTTCAGGCTTTACCATAGCTGCTACTAAGTACGGGCCTTCCCAGAGGGGGGAGAATTTATTTCATTAAGAGCCTTTGCCTGCTGCCTCAATGCTGTGTAGGACCAGATCTCCAACCGATATATGTCATGACTTCATCCTTCGGTTATAGTGATGGGAAACTCTCTGGTGATATGCAGTAATCTTAAGCATTTCCTTATCTCTTGCTTCTAGAAGGAGGTCTAGGTTGTGCCTGAGTTTTTCGTCATTGGCATTGAAGTCAAAAGTTTAAACTCTATGACTTGGGACTCCAATGTCAACAGGAATGACAACTTCTGTGCCAAAGCAGAGGTTATATGGCGTTTCTCCAGTTGGAGTCCTTGTCATAGTACGATAGGCCCAAAGGACATTAGGAAGCTCGTCAACCCATTGCCCCCCAGCCTTATCCAGCCGTATCTTCAATCCTCTCAGAATGGTTCGATTAGTGACCTCTGTCTGTCCATTAGTCTGAGGATGGGCCACAGCCGTGTGTACCAGTTGAATGTGGAGATCTTTACAAAATGTGGTGAAGACCCTTCCGGTGAATTGTGTTCCGTTATCAGTGATAACTTTTGTTGGAATGCCAAAGCGACATATTATGTTCTTCCATATAAACTGTTTGGCTTTTGCTTCAGTGATCTTTGTCAGAGATTCTGCTTCTACCCACTTTATGAAATAGTCCACAACCTAGATGATGAACTTCCGCTGTCTTGTGGCTCCTATTATGTCAATCCGCCATTGGAAGAAAGGTCAGGGACTCTGTAATGTTGAGATCTCTATGGCAGGTAGATGAGTGAGGTTGGCATGTAACTGGCAACTATTACATTTTCGTACGAGCTCCAATGCATCCTGCTTCATCGTTGGCCAGTAAAATCCCTGTCTCAGGACCTTTTGAGCTAGCGCCCTTCCGCCCAGATGTTCCCTACAAATGCATGAATGTACTTCTCGGAGTGCATAGTTTGCCTCTGAAGGAGGAAGACATTTGAGGTATGGCCCTGTGAAAGATCATTTGTATAATTCTCCATTAATAATGATAAAGTTTGCTGCCTACCTTCGAAGTCGTACCACCACTGTTGGGTCTTTAGGAAGAATGCCCTCTTGTAGGAAAGTGAGAATGGGGTCGTTCCAAGAAGCTTCTTTTGATTCATCTATTGATTGAATCACCCATGGGCCTTACACGCTCGAGAAATGGATCTCCTCAATGTACTTTCTTTTGAAAATGTCTCCCAAAGGATATGGATGATCTGATGCCTCATTATTTGGGCCAACAAGAATTTAACTATCTGGCAATATTGGGCCAACAATGGATGGTGAGCATCAAAATTCCATTCTACCTGAGAGGCGACCAATTGGGAATCAGTGTGAACCACTAAGTCCTGTACTTCGCAACTGATTATCAGTCTCAATCCGACAATTAGAGCTTCATATTCAGCGACGTTGTTTGTTGCTGGGAACTTCAGTCTAAGCCCATATTTGAGTGTGGACTTCTGCGGGGAGATCAATAAGATTCTAGTGCCACCAGAACTCCCAGAAGCTCCGTCGACATATAATGTCCAGCAGGAGGAGGAAGGAGACACATCAAGTGATTCATTGGAGGTGTGGTTAGTGCATTCAACCATGAAATTGGCAAGTACTTGTGACTTGATGTCGGGTCTGGATAGGAATTGTATATCAAATTCTCCGAGCTCCACTGACCATTTGATCAATCTTCCAGATGCCTCGGGCTTTTGGATAATACTTTTCAACGGTAGGTTTGTATAAACCCTGATCGCGTGTGCTTAAAAATAAGGGCGTAACTTTCTAGCTGATAAGACTAACGCCAAGGCTATTTTATCTGCTAATGGATAGCATGTCTCAGTCTTTGAAAGTACCTTGCTAATATAATAGACTGGGAGTTGAACAGTATCATCTACACGAACCAAGACTGAGCTTATAGCCTGGGAGGAGATGGCCATATACATATACAAAATTTCCCCTGGAACTAGCTTTGAGAGTTGTGGTGGCGAGGCTAAATAAGCTCGGAGTTATTCGAAAGCCTCTTGGCATTTATCGGTCCACTGAAATCCTAAGCTACAAGCACCTCTGAGAACCTTGAAGAAAGGAAAATATTTATCCCCTGAGCGAGCTAGGAATCGAGAGAGTGCCATAATCCTTCCGTTTAATCTTTGGACTTCCTTGATATTTCTTGGGGGTAGCATATCCCTTAGGGCCTTTATCTTCTCCAAGTTAGCCTCAATCCATCGGTGGGTAACCATGAACCCCAAAAATTTTCCTGAGGCGACTCCAAATGCACATTTAGAGGGGTTGAGGCGCATGTTGTAAGATCGATGGAGGCAGAAGCATTGTTCCAAGTCTGAGATATGTTGGGACTTTTCGAGGCTCTTTACTAGCATGTCATCCACATATACTTCCATAGTGTGCCCGATAAGGTTTTTAAAAATCCTATTCATCAGGCATTGATATGTTGCCCCGGCATTCTTAAGCCCGAATGGCATTACTAGGTAACAGTATAACTCCTTATCTGTTTGAAAAGCTGTTTCCTCCTCATCAGTTGGATCCATTTATATTTGATTGTATCTGGAATAAGCATCCATGAAGATTTGCATTTGATGTCCAGAGGTGGCGTCAACTAGCTGATCGATACGGGGAAGTGGGAAATTGTCTTTGGGGCAAGCTTTGTTGAGATCAGTATAGTCCACACACATTCTCCAAGCTCCACTTGCCTTTTGAACCATTACAAAGTTGGCCAGCCAAGTGGGATAGTGTACCTCCCTTATAAATCTTGCATTTAGAAGCTTATCAACCTACTATTTAATTGCTAGCAGATGATCTGGCGCGAAGTTTCTTTTCTTTTGGATCACTGGTTTTCATGTCGGGTTGATCTTGAGGGAGTGCATAATTACTTCAGGATTGATTCCAGGCATATCCGCTGGACTCCATGCAAATAAATCTTGGTTTGTACGTAGAAAGTCTACATACTCCTTTTTCTCTTCCTCTGAGAGGAGTGATCCGACCTGTACTGTTCTTGAAGGATGCTCTTCTGATAGAGAGACACAAGTAAGATCTTCTATAGGAGAGGCCCTTTGAGGGAAATCTTCATTCTGAAGATTGAAGTCCTCGATGCTTAGAGTAACTGATGAGCGTGGTTGAGTATCTCTAAGATAGCATGATTGTACTACTTATTGATCTCCATATACGGTACCTATCCCCGATGGGGTAGGAAACTTCAGTTTTAAGTGGGGAATTGAAGGAATAGCTCCAAAGATTATTTGGAGTGACCTTCCAAAGATCGCATTATAGGCTGATTTGGATTTTACTATAATGAACTGAATAGGAAGCTCAACTTGATGGGGGAATTCTCTAAGTATGACTAGGAGACAGATGATTCCTTCAACTCTTACAGGTCGGTTGTGAAACCTGTATAGTGGACCGACAGCAGGCTGGAGTTTTTCTCTAGATAGGCCCATGTTGAGAAAAGTGGATTAGAATAGAACGTTTACTAAGCTCCCATTATCAACCAAGATCCACTTAACATTGTAGCATGGAACGCTGATTCCTGCGCTAATCGCTAGTGGATCTTGATGAGGGGTCTTTATGCCTTCTAGATCAGATTCCTCGAAGGTGATGGAGTGATTGACATGAATCTTCTTTTTTGGTGGCTCCTTGTTCTCCGCAATTAGAACTTGATAAGGCGTTGATGAGCCTCCAGCGATGGTTTTGATTTTCCCCACTATCTGGTGATTATTTGCCGACTGCCTTTGTTGTTGATTATGCCCCCTAGTTGGACCAACCTCCTCTCGGGCTAGTGTATTCTTGATGAATTGTCGGAGATATCCTTGTCAGATCAGTCTCTCAATTTCTTCCTTGAGCTGCCTGCATGCTTCAGTAGTGTGCCCATGACTGCAGTGGAAATGGCAATATTGCTCCTGATTTCCGACGTTGGGCTTCAAAGGGTGTGGCCATTTCACGCTCTCCTGATCTCGGATGGCCATCAATACATTTGCTCTGGATGTATTGAGTGGTGTGTACTCCTTTTCTTGGCGAGGCTCTCATCGCGGTTGTGAGGGTTGAGGAGGAAGATTGTTGTTTTCTTGCTTCTTCCTTTGTGAGGATGGATTCTCCATCCCTGGGGGATTTTTATGCTTCCCAGTTATCTGGTAAAACTATTTTTATGAGCAATAATGGCTTCATAGGTAGAGATTTGAGCCTCTACTCGATGGATTAGATCTGCATACGAATGGACCATTTGGCGCATGAGTGCTGAGTAGAAGGGGCCAGAGCGAAGCCCTCCAAGAAATACACCTCTAAGTAACTCGGGATCTACTCCTAAAATTTGTTGGGCTTCCATGGAAAATCTTTGAAAATACTCTTTGAGAGATTCACCCTCATTCTGATGTATCCCTGAAAGATGGGAGGAGTCTTTAACCATTCTTCTATTGGCGACAAATTGCTCGATGAATAATTTGGCCAATTTAACGAATAGTGAAATGGACTGGGCGGGCAGTGAATAGAACCACGTCCGGGCTTGACCTTTAAGGGTGGCAGGAAAAACTTGGCAGAGTAGAGTATCCGGGGCACGCTGGATATGCATAATGGTGTGGTAGTGATCGATATGCTCGTAGGGTTTTGAAGTCCCATCGTAAGAATCAATATTCGGGAGTTTGAATCTCACTGGAATGGGGTATCGGAGGACAGCTTCTATGAAAGGTGATGACTCCCGAATGTCTCGTTGATGAAGAGATTGCCTTATATCCCCTGTAGGGAACTCTTCTCAGACTAGTCTCCGTAATTCATGCCGTAGGGTATTACAGGGGAGTTCAGTGATGTGCTATGGGTCCAAGTTTTTGGGGATGTCCGAAGGAATGTGATGTCGATGGCCTGTGCGAGAAAGATGGGTAGAGCAGCAAGCTCATTCTCTGGACGTGTTGGAGGGCATATTCTTGGCGGAGGAAGGGGGACCTCAACATAAAGAACATCTTTGAATCTTTGGTGGTCTCGAGGGAGGAGAATATCTTCCTGAGGTATTAGTGCTGGTCCTCGAGTCTCTCTTAAGAGTTGAAGGATCTCCATCTGAGATTCCTCCATCTTTCTGATACGCTCTTTTAGGGATGGCCCTGAAGTTCCTTCTCCGACAAGGTTTCGGCCACCGGGGTGAAAAGAGGCAGACGCTTGTCATCCCATATTTTGGGACTGATTCCTGGATTGGTGTGAATTGGAGTGGGAGGTTCCCATGATGCGATGGCTACGCCTGTTGGACATTGAAGGAGTACTTAGTATAGTGGGATTGATTGTTTCCCATAGACGGCGCCAACTGTTACAGGCTTGAATATACGCGGCGATAGAGTTTTAATTATACATCTTAACTTTGTATGGATATCCATCACACACACAGAGAAAACAAGACTTTTTTACATGAAAAACCCTTGAAAAAAGAAAAAATCACAGGGCCTAGCCCAGTTGAAAATAATTCCCCTATAATTTCAAAGGGCTGACCCGCCTCCAAGGGCGATCAGATTACAATTAGAAATTGTTTTATAGAAGTCTGGCGTTAGACCCAATTTCACTTGATAGTACCCTGGCGTCACGTGGAAGTTCGGGTGTTAGTTGGTAGTCTGGCCTTAAGCAGAACGTTGGGCCTTGAGCAGAACGTCGGCCTTGAGTAGAACATTAGGCCTTGAGCAGAACTTCGGGCCTTCGGTAGAATGTCGGGCCTTGAGGTGGTAGTGCAACGAAGCTCGGGCGGTGGTCCGACGAGACTTCGGCAGTTGTCCGGTGAGGTTCCTGCGGTGGTCCGGTGAGGTTCCTGCGGTGTTCCAGCGATGTTCCTGCGGTGGTCGAGGAGGAGCTTCTTCCTTCTCTTCTCTTCTTGCTTGGGTTCCCTCTTGTGAAGAATGAGGGCTCTTTTTATAGATTTTGTGGAGTGGCATAGCTCGTAAATAGGCGTGAGATCATGGGCGAATAGGGAGTGGTTGAATGGACGACCGATGTCGAATCCTATGATCGTGCACCGTTCATTGGACATTTGAAGGCCTTAATGATGTAGGAATTTGTTGATCTTGGGCTCGTTGGATTTGTCTCGTCAAGCCATTCGATTCGAGTATAAGCTCGTTAAAATTTGAGACCGTTTGGTAACTCAACTTGTGGTTTGAACCTTCCAACAGCCCTTCGGTTCCATGATTTGGACCCATTTGGGCTCGGATTGGGTCGAATTTGGTGTCGTTGTGCTCGTATTTCCAAGACGCTCAGTTTGACTATAAGATCGCTAAAATCGAAGTTCAACTGCTCTCAATTTTAATTTTTGAAGTTTCTGGGTAGATTTTGGCTCGAGATTCGTGCTTGATCAAGATAATTTTATGATAATACATCAAGAATTATATTAATTTTTTTAAAAGGAAATTTAAAATAAAAATTTATAAATCATTAGTTAGAAAATTGCTTATATTTAAAATATTTTATTTTTTAAATTTATTATAAACTCTCTTATTTTAATACTATTATAAATTTAACCTTGCCAACAAAAGTCAATGTTTTTAATAACTAAATATAAAATAATTTATATTTAATGAATATTAAAAATTTCCTAAATTAAAATTTTTATATATTTAATTTAAGTCTATGTTAACTTTTAAAAGGAAGAAACTGTTTGAAAATTACATTTAAACTTATATTAAAAATATTTAATATTTAAAGATTGTATATCTATATTTTAATTCTAATATTAAATTTTGAAAGCATTAGAGTCATGATTATATAAAAATGTAATTTGTAAGGAAATTTATATATAATCAGGGGCCTTGCCCAATTTGAATGAATCCATTAGTGTTTGCAGTTGCTTACAAATGAGACCCTTTCTTTAGGGGAAAGCCTTGGCTTGATGTAGAAAATATGCATCATATAGAGTGCATTACATGGTTAAAATTGAAAGAATCACTATTGACATATTTTTTTAGTCGGCAAAACCATAGTCGATAGGTGAAGTAGGTTGGAAAGACCATTATCCGCTGACTATAGAAGTCCGAAAGACCATTGTTTGGAGATGGAAAATGAAAGGACCATAGTCGGCAGGCGACCGAAGTTGTAAAGGTAGTTGTTAGGTGATGGAGTTTAGAAGTACTTTTGTTAAATGGTGATGGAGATTACAAGAATCGTAGTAGGCAGACAATAACGGTTGAAAAGACTTTTTTCTAGTGACAAAGGTCAGAAGGACCATAGTCGGTGGGCAATGAAGGTTGGAAAGATCATATTCTATCGACATAGGTCAGAAGAAAATTTTTTAGCAGACAACCAAGGTTGGAAAGACAATCCTCTATCAATGGAGGTCAAAAGGATTGTAGTTATTTGGCAACGGAGGTTTGAAGGAACATAGTCGGCGGGCGACAGAGGTCGAAAAGACTATTATATGGAAAAAGATGTCATAAGGACTATAGTTGGCAGGCAATGGAGGTCAAAAAGTTCATAGTAAGTGGTTGACAGTGCTCAGAAAGACCATTATCTTGTGACGGAGGTTTGAAGGGTAGTAGTCGCTGGGCTATAGTGGTTAGAAAGATCATTTTCTAGTGATAGAGATTGAAAGGATCATAGTCAGTAGGTTATAGTGGTTAGAAAGACTATTGTCTGATGACAGAGTTCAGAAGGACCATAGATACGGGCAAAAGTGGTCTTAAAGACTATTTTCTAGCAACAAAGGTCCGAAAGATCATATTTTGTGGATAATAAAGGTCATAAAGACCATTATCAGGCGATGAAGGTCAAAGGGACCATAGTCAGTGGGTAACAATGTTTAGAAAGACTGTTGTCTAGCGATAAAGTTTAAAAAGACCATAATTGATGGATGACGGAGGTCAAAAGAACATAGTTAGTGTGAGACAATGGTAAAAAAGATTGTTGTCTGATGATTGAGGTTAAAAGGACAATAGTTATCAGTTGGGTGTAATTAAAGTGTCAGTCAATGGCTGGGCAAAATTTTGGCGATAGTGCAACATTAGTTGGGGGTCTGATAGTTGTCGAGGAGGAGTCTATTGGCAAGAAAACTCTAATTTATCTCTGTACCTTCTATTCCTTCTCTTTCTTTCTTCCCACCCATCTCCTACGAGGAATGAGAGGTTTATTTATATTTTTTTTAAGAATAACTTAGTAAAAAGTAGGGAGATTAATGTTATGTTAGGAGTGGTTTGAATGGATGGCTAGTATTTATTCTCTTGATTAAGAACAATTTATTAGGCTTTTAAATGTCTTAGTGATATTAGAATTTGATGATCTTAGGCTCATTTTATTTATCTAGTCAAGCCGCTTGATTCGACTATAACCATGTTACATTTGAAAACCATTTTGGTAGTCCACAATATGGTTTGAACCTTCCAAAGGTGCTTTGGGTCTTTGATTAGGTACCATTTGGGCCTAGATTGAATTATATTTTGTGTTATTGGGTTCATCTTTTTGATGTATTCTATTCGACTATTAGTTTGTTCAGATTGGAGTTGAGATGGTTACAAATTTAATTTAAAAACTTTCCAATTAAATTTTGCATAGAAATTCATGCCCGATCAAGATAAATTTTTGATGATATATCAGTTGCCCCTTATTTTCATATATCAAAGCCTGTAGAGTACAAAATTATATATCATAGCTCTATAAATTCTCTTAATATATAATTACCATTTTTGAATAATTATGAGGTGACATCGTTACCCGGACTTTAACATGGATCTCCTCTCAAAGCTGTGAACCAAATAAAATATCCTAAACTATAAATAAAGGATGTACTTAAGTTGGTGTTTTTATTGGAGAAAATTTTTTTAAAATAATTATACTCCAAAACATTTATAATTGCTCAAAATTTATGATAGGGTCCTTGTTAAGCTTTAAAAGTGCTAAAATTGGATCTAGAACATAAAAAAATGGCTCCAAAGAGGCCAAAAACATTTGATATGGACTGTCTGGAAAACAAAATAGGCCTAGATGTAGATTTGCGGATGAGCTGGCTGACCGGCTGCTAGTTGTCTCCACTAGAGGTAGCATATCGGTCTGCACTGCAAAGGCATACCATTTTGGGTGCCCGACTTCATCATGCAACTGGTTATAACCGACTATAATTAAAATGTTTGGATTTCTTTTAGTAAGCCCCACATTTTATTTTTATAAATTCTAAAAATTTTTGAATGGGTCCAAAAGGTTTGAAAGCCGCTAAAAGTTTACAAAATATTTTAAACTCCTTTGGAGGGAAATCCCCCTCCCCCTAATTTTTGAACTACTTTCCCCTCTTTTTATTTCATAAATACCCCCCTAATATAGGGGAAAAATTGATCCTCTTCTCCTTCTCCCTTCTTCCTCTAACTTTCTTATAATTGAGGCCTTCCACTGTCTGAATAGGTGGCATCCCCTATAAAGTACAAGTGCCCCTCTCTAGTGTAGAAGTTAGAGTTTTCAACCTTTCTTTCTCTCTCTTCCCCGTTTTCCTCTAACTTTAAAGGCTTTCTGTAGTTTTTTATATGTGGCATCTCCTATCCAAATTTAGTGTCCCTCTTTAGTGTAGAAGGAACTTTATCCTCTCATATTTTTCTCCACTTATTTTTTTTTTTACATTAAAGGCTTTCGACTATCTAAGATAGATAACATCCCCTATCAAGCTTCAGTGCCCCTCTTTTGGGTAGAAGAAGTCACTATGATATTTTATTCTCTTAATAGACTTCCCTTGATAGAAGAATATCAACTACTTCTCATATGCAATGATTATTTAAGAAGATATGATCATAATAATACCCAGAAGTATAGCTAGTGATTTTTAGTAGTGAAAAAGAATTTTGATGATGTTTGAGTGAATTTTTGGCGATTATCGATGGCCAATTGAATGTACGGTAGAGATCGGGGATCAGCCAGAAGTCTGTCGGTAATCAATAATTGGGTGGAAGTTCGATGATGATTAAAAGTTGGGTGGAGAGCTGAAGGAGAGAATTGGAAGGAGTGATTCTAATAGTAGTCAAGCAAGAAGCCTATGATGGCTGATATGAAATGAAGGACTAATGATGGACATTAAGCAAAAGGCCAAAAGAATTCACAAATGATATTTGACCATTATGAAGTTATTTATTGCTTGATGACATTAACTTGTTCGGATGATGCTGATATACACTACAGGAAAATGACCCAAAACCGGCGGTTTTTACCGGCGGTTTACGTATATTTACCGGCGGTTTTTACCTATACCGGCGGTCATCCAGCGGGAAATGGACCGCCAGAATATTTGGCGTAGGAAATTTTGTACCGAAGGTTATTACCGGCGGTCTAAAGCGGCGACGGTTTGCCGACCATTTATAATTGCTCAAAATTTATGATAGGGTCCTTGTTAAGCTTTAAAAGTGCTAAAATTGGATCTAGAACATAAAAAAATGGCTCCAAAGAGGCCAAAAACATTTGATATGGACTGTCTGGAAAACAAAATAGGCCTAGATGTAGATTTGCGGATGAGCTGGCTGACCGGCTGCTAGTTGTCTCCACTAGAGGTAGCATATCGGTCTGCACTGCAAAGGCATACCATTTTGGGTGCCCGACTTCATCATGCAACTGGTTATAACCGACTATAATTAAAATGTTTGGATTTCTTTTAGTAAGCCCCACATTTTATTTTTATAAATTCTAAAAATTTTTGAATGGGTCCAAAAGGTTTGAAAGCCGCTAAAAGTTTACAAAATATTTTAAAAACTCCTTTGGAGGGAAATCCCCCTCCCCCTAATTTTTGAAACTACTTTCCCCTCTTTTTATTTCATAAATACCCCCCTAATATAGGGGAAAAATTGATCCTCTTCTCCTTCTCCCTTCTTCCTCTAACTTTCTTATAATTGAGGCCTTCCACTGTCTGAATAGGTGGCATCCCCTATAAAGTACAAGTGCCCCTCTCTAGTGTAGAAGTTAGAGTTTTCAACCTTTCTTTCTCTCTCTTCCCCGTTTTCCTCTAACTTTAAAGGCTTTCTGTAGTTTTTTATATGTGGCATCTCCTATCCAAATTTAGTGTCCCTCTTTAGTGTAGAAGGAACTTTATCCTCTCATATTTTTCTCCACTTATTTTTTTTTTTACATTAAAGGCTTTCGACTATCTAAGATAGATAACATCCCCTATCAAGCTTCAGTGCCCCTCTTTTGGGTAGAAGAAGTCACTATGATATTTTATTCTCTTAATAGACTTCCCTTGATAGAAGAATATCAACTACTTCTCATATGCAATGATTATTTAAGAAGATATGATCATAATAATACCCAGAAGTATAGCTAGTGATTTTTAGTAGTGAAAAAGAATTTTGATGATGTTTGAGTGAATTTTTGGCGATTATCGATGGCCAATTGAATGTACGGTAGAGATCGGGGATCAGCCAGAAGTCTGTCGGTAATCAATAATTGGGTGGAAGTTCGATGATGATTAAAAGTTGGGTGGAGAGCTGAAGGAGAGAATTGGAAGGAGTGATTCTAATAGTAGTCAAGCAAGAAGCCTATGATGGCTGATATGAAATGAAGGACTAATGATGGACATTAAGCAAAAGGCCAAAAGAATTCACAAATGATATTTGACCATTATGAAGTTATTTATTGCTTGATGACATTAACTTGTTCGGATGATGCTGATATACACTACAGGAAAATGACCCAAAACCGGCGGTTTTTACCGGCGGTTTACGTATATTTACCGGCGGTTTTTACCTATACCGGCGGTCATCCAGCGGGAAATGGACCGCCAGAATATTTGGCGTAGGAAATTTTGTACCGAAGGTTATTACCGGCGGTCTAAAGCGGCGACGGTTTGCCGACGGTTAATACCACCAGCAATTCCACAACTATATACCGGCGATGTACCGGCCGATTAACCGCCAGTCATAATACCGACGGCTTACCGACGACCATGATACCGATGGCTGACCAACGGTATTATGGTTTCGGCATTTGTTGTGAAACTACCGTAAATCGTCGGTAAGCTGTCGGCACGTTACCGGCGATGACTGGCGGTCTTACCCGTCGCTAGTAATGGCGGTTGTGACCGCTGGTAGTCCGACGCCTAACCGCAGGATACCGTCGGATGACCGCCAGTTATGTACCGGCAGTTGAATGTATTTACCGGCGGTTGGGGATAAGCCGTCCGGTATCTTCGTTTCCAGCGGCCAGACCGCCAGCAAGCCGCCGGAAACCTGTAGCACCTACAAAAAAAATGATAGCCTCCCCTTTATTTGAGAGAGGTTCACCCTAAATTCTAATCCTACACATAAAACAACATATAACAAGTTTTTGGCAACACGCCGTTATATTCAATCAACAATCATAACTATATTCAATCAACAATCATCATAACTAGCACAACCAAACATAATATTAATGTAAACAAAGCCAAATTGTTCAACCATAAAACATAAGTTCAGAAATTCACTGATTGTTCAACCATAAAACATAAGTTCTCAAATTCATAAGTTCACAATAAATATAAAAAGTTCTAGTCCTCAGGTGTATCCTCGTTGTCTTGAGATGTTTGTCGCTGCTCTTCCTCTTGCCTCCTTTGAACTCTGTAGGATTGCAGCTCTGCTTGCATTTCATTTTGTACTTTTCTCATTTTATTCAATCTCTCTAGTTAGCACTGCAACCCTCTCACTGACAGATTCTTCAGCTCCACTTACATCATGAAATGCAGAGGTAGATGAACTGCCCTCTATAGCATAGCCCTGTGCGCCCAAGCCATATACCCTCCCCTTTTGTCTTCCACCTACAACCTCTGACCAGATATGATACTCATAAATATGGGTCGAACCTGAAGATGATCTCTCGCCAGTGGACTGCCGACTGTCTCGAGCTCGTACAAAATCATCCTGCAATCCATAAAATATATTGATATTAAAATTAGTTTTATAAAATCAAATTTTTATTCCAAATTTCCAAACAAAAGTACTCACATGAGCCTTCTTAGACTTTTCATCAACCCACTTCTGATCAGCTTGGTGTTGATGTGTTCTTGTATGCAACTCCAATGGGGTTGGCTCTCGACCAAGGTGCTCTTTCTGAAGATTTAAGAAATAGTTATAATAACATAAATATATTTAATAAAATAATTTATAACTCTTACCAGTCGCCACCTATGTTCTGTATGAGGTACTGATCCACCAGTATGAAGAGAGCTTCCTAAACCTCCACAGTCAGAGGCTCTGTTCTGTTTATTCTGCTCTCTTATTTTTACAAATTCAGGGGTCGCCCAAGCACTACTCAAATAAGCCCAAACGCCCTCTCCAATTCAATTAGGACGCAGCCCGAACTTTCTAATGTCCGTGAACATGTCCCTGAGACGGGTCGCTCCTCTCCTCTCAAAATTTGTTCTGATCCTCGTGTTGTGCTCAGGCAACCACCTAAATTCTTTCTGTAAATATTTAGATAATAACAAAAAGATTAGTACAAATTAATTCACATATTTGAAATCATGCCAGAAAAAGCATACCTAAAATTCTCCAAACCACATATCTCTAACTAGCTTCGGGATCTTCTTCCAGGATAAGTAAGAAGCATCATATTTATTCTTTATTATATCCCGGATCATATGAATAGGTGGACTTGAAGGATTGAAGCTGCAGGTAACTTTTTCTATCAATAACATATAATATAACCAAATAAAAATAACTTAATAACTTAACTTGAACTTACGTATCGCCATCAGGCTCAATATACTGACGCTTATCTCTTGCAGCTGTATGATCGCTAGTTCCAACATCTGGTGGTCTTGATGATCCACCCTGTTCATGCTCCACTGGATAGGGGTATTAATATGGGTAGGGGTAAGGATGATGTGGACCAGTGGATGGACCTCCTACCTATGACGATGGTGGAGGGTAATATGGATAGAATGGAGCGGCATGTGTCTGATCTGGAGAGGGGTAGTGAGGACTCGTCGAGGGAGGAGGGAAGTGACCAGGGAAATGGCCAGGGAAGTGTGGAGGTACAGAAGCAGGTGCATCTGTCTGATCCTGCTCTGGGGATTGCTGTTGGCTCCTGGTAGGTGGTGGTGTAGGATCTGGTGGAACTGAAGGCCCCTCACCTACCTCAGGCTGTGTGACCCTGCTAGTAAAAATCTTCTTCCAGTGGAATTTTGATGCAAATGATTTGCGAGGCGGATCGTCGCCTGAAGCCATCTGCAATATTAAAAAAAAATTCAATTAGTAAAGCATTGTAAACAATTAATAAAGTAGGTAATGAATTACAAGAAGCAGTTAATAAAGCAATTAATAAACTACAAAAAGCAGTTAATAAAGCAATTAATAAATACAAGTTAACAAAAAAAATTTAATTCCTTAGAATTCAAAATATTACAAAACATTAAAATTCTACATTTCTAAATTACAAAAACTAATCTGAATCATCTAAACTATTTTCGCTGGTCTCAATGGTATCTTCACTTTGATCCTCGTTCTCATCTTCACTTGAACTAGTTGAACTATTCACATCTTCTAACTCCATTTCAATAGTAGAGGTTGTAGCTGTCATCTCCTCAATTTCAACAGGCCTACAACTTGGCATCTCCTCCTCTTGATGTGCAGTTGCTACAATGTATTGTTGATCAATTATTCCCCGTGCTTTTGTTTTTATGACAGCTAGCTAATCTTATTTGTCTCTACGGCCACTGGGATAATTGCTGAAATAAACTTAAATAGCTTGACTTGCTAACACAAATGGATCAAACTTCCCGTATCTTCTACTTTGTTTTATATCTACTAAACCATACGTAGGATGCACCCTTGTGCCTCTATTCTGTACTGGATCAAACCATTGGTAGTTGAACAAGCATACAAAGTTCTCATCTTCGTCAGGGTATTGCAAGTCAAGGACCTCATTCAGAACACCATAATAATCACACTCATTTTTTTTCATGAGTGTTCCCTCTAACACATACTCCACAATTTTTAATTTTTCTTCCTTTACTCCACGATTTGGTATGAAATCTGAACCCATTCACTATATATATTGGCCAAGTTTTTACTTTTTGTATTGGACTCCATGCTAATACTTGCAAACCCTTATCAAAACATTTGTTATCAGGGTTTTGTACCTAGAAGTGTGCTCACATATTAGTATTTCTTATAATAAATAAGATTTAAATTTGCAAAAGAAGTGTGCTCACATATGATCTAAACCATGTTGGAAATTCATTTGCAACAGCTTGCTCAATATCCCTCGAACCTGTCAAAGGCAAATTGCTTACGAAATACCTGATGATAAATAATACTTTAGTATTTTAAATAAACATTATTAATTATTAACATTATGCAAGAACTTACTCTAAGATTGGCTCAACTTCTTCACAGTTCAGTAGTATATACAAATTCGTTGTATTTATTTCCAAATCGTTGAGAAATCTTTCAACACATTTCCCACTGGGCTTTCCTTGCCTTTTAAATACTGATAGTTCAGCATGTGATTGTTCTTCTACATCGAAGTCCATGTTATGACCAATTTTTGTTCTTGTACTCCTTATATGGGGCTCGAAATAGTAGGAGCAAAAGTGAGTTGTTTCTTGAGACAAATATGCTTCACATATTGATCCTTCTGGTCGTGCTTTATTCATAACATATCTCTTCAACTTGTTTAAATATCTATTAAACAATTACAATCATGTTATCACAATTGAATAAAATTTGAACATAAGATAGAAGGACTGGAAGATGTTCTTGAACTTAATAAAAATCTTAACACGTTTACCTTTCGAAAGGATACATCCAATGATATTGTACAGGTCCACCAACTCTAGCTTTGTAAGGTAGATGGACTGGAAGATGTTCCATAGAATCAAAAAAACCCGGGGGAAACATCTTCTCTAACTTGCTTAGGATGATTGGTATGTTATCCTCGTACCTCCGTAAAGCATTTTCACTTAGTTTAGATGAGCATAAATCTTTGAAGAAAATGCTAAGCTCAATTAACGAATTTGATATATAATCGGGTAACATACAGACTATGATCGGAAGAAGAACCTCTATAATTATGTGACAATCATGACTTTTGAGTCCAAATAACCTTGCAGATTTTAAGTCAACACATTAGCTTATATTTAATTCATAGCCATCAGGCATCTTTAAACCTTTAAACCACTGACATATCATTCTTTTTTGCTCTAACGTGAAAGAGTAAGGAGCTTTGGGCTTCATTAGTTTACCACTAGTTGTTGTTACTAACTCCAGATTTTTTCGCCGACAAAACTCTTTAATGTCCATCCTTGCTTTGACATTATCTTTACTCTTGCCTTTAACATCCTTAATTATATTAAAAATATTATCCATAAAGTTCTTCTCAATGTGCATAACATCCAAGTTATGTCTTATCAAATTAGTTCTCCAATAAGATAATGTCCAGAAAATACTTTTTTATCCAATTATGTTGAACGCCATAACCCAAAAATTTAGATTCAGATAGCATTGGATAATCAATAATTGTTGGAATGTAGGAAAGTCTCTGTAGTATATCATCACCACTTAATCTGGGTGGAGGAGGTGATCGTTCAATTCTATTTTTAGCAAATGCTTCCTTATTTCTTCAGAACTGGTGATTAGCATTCAGAAACATATGATGACAATCAAACCAAGTATTTTTCCTTCCATGTTTTAATGTAAAAGATTTACTGTTCTTCATGCAGTAAGGACATGTTAATTTCCCTGCTGTGCTCCAACCAGACAACATACCATAAGCTGGAAAATTACCGATCGTCTACAGCAAAGCAGCTCGAAGGAGAAAATTTTGTTTTGTTGATATGTCATATGTGAGCACTCCTTCTTCCCATAATAATTTGAGGTCATCAATTAATGGTTGCAAAAAGATATCAATCTTTGCTTTCAGATTATGTGGTCCAGGTATAATCAGAGTTAAGAACATGAACAGAGTAGTCATACACATCTCTGGTGGAAGGTTGTATGGTGTTAATATATCTGGCCAACAAGAATACGGTGTAGCTGTTTGACTATAGGGAGTAAAACCATCAGTACATAATCCCAATCTTATGTTGCGGGGTTCAGCAGCAAATGAAGGATGCACTCGATCAAAATGTTTCCACGCTTCAGCATCTGATGGATGAGAAAGAACATCACTTTTTGTTATTTTCTACTTATGACATCTCATATGGCCTGCTGAACTCATTGATTCATAGAGCCGCTGAAGTCTTGGAATGATTGGTAAATAAAACAAACGGGAATATGGCACATCTTTCTTTGGACGATGTTGTTTTTCCGAGTTTTGCTTAAACCGAGGAGCATTGCAGGTGCGACAAAAAACTTCTGTTGCATCATCCTTATTGTATAACATACATCCATTGATACAACAATCAATCTTTGTAGCAGTGAGACCAAGCTTGGATACTAATTTCTTTGTTCGGTACAAGTCTGAGGGAATTAAATTTCCAACTGGATTAGTTTCCTTCATAAGACCAATAACGTCATTAAAACACTCACGGGGAATATTATACTCAGTTTTAATACTTAACATCCTCACTGCAATGGATAATTCCGAATGTGTATTGCAACCTTCCCAAATTGGCTTTTGAGCTGAATGTAATAACTCAAAGAATTTTTGTGTCTCTGCATTTGGTGGCTCTTCCACATCAGACCTTAAATTATGACCTGCTACATCAAAAATAAGATCTTCATAGGGTCTACTCATTTGATCTTCATGAAATATTTCATAAGCTGTAGATGAACCGACATGAGCATCTCTATGTGGCTCGTACTCGCCATGTGATGTCCAAATCCAATAGTTTGGAAGAAATCCCCAACGATATAAATCAAGCTTCACATCATCGGGCTTGAGGAATGCTAGATTTTTATGCTTTGAACATGGACATCTAAACATTTTATCAAACTGAAAGGAAGGCAGTTGAGATGCAACTTGAATGAAAGTTTCAACTCCCTCTATAAATTCAACTATCAATCCTTTTCGACCCGGCAACAATCTGTTATACATCAAATATCTCTCTTCTTGGATAGTCATTTGGACGTTGAAGCAAACGTCACCCTACATAGTTATGAAAACATTTATTAGAATATAACAATCTGTATGCTTTTTGTTGATGCTATTCTTCTAGTTGATAAAACTAGAGAGGGGAGTTGAAGGTAAATTTGAATTATGGATGTCAATCTAAACTTGATAAGACTAAACCACCGATAACACCGGCGGTCCATGAACCGCCGGTTGGAACCACCGGTAATAGCCATTTTTCTTGTAGTGCACTTTATGATCAAGGAAAAAACATATGCAGTCCCATGAAGTGTTTCTATTTTTCTCCATATTTATGGGTTATAACACTCTCAAATAACCATAAATAAGCTTTCACTCTCTACATGAAGGATAAGAAAGGGCTTGACCTTGGATATTTAACTCTTTTTTGAGATTGAAATAAGCACTGAGGCTCTAAGGATTTGAAAGCACCACTCAAGCACCACCATAAGGCCACCATTGGACCACCACCATTAAACCTTCACCAGTGGTCCACTATGATCCTTAAACTATCATCACGCAAGTATGATCCCTTCAACCTCATCCGTTTGTGGAATATGGTTCTTGTACCACCATCGCCCGATAATTGTCCTTGAATTATTATCATCTAACTTTGGTCTCCATACCACTGTTGTCACATGGCTACAATTTTTCTAACCTCCTACAACTAATCACAGTTCTCCAACTTCTATCGCATTCCAATTATGATCATCAGATCATAATCGCCCAATTATGTTCCTTCAAACTTCATCACCACATCAATGTCACATGACTACTTTTCCTCTTACCACTATCACCAAACCATAAAACTTTTTTCATTATTGCTTGATGATGGTTCTCTAACCACTGTTATCCATCTATAGTCCTCCAAATGTTATCACCCAACTATGGTCTAATGCCCTACAATAACCTAATCAATATTGCATGCCTACTAAAATTCCCATAAATCATCGCTATTAATGCAAACACGTCCCATCACTTATAAGATCAATGAACTCCATCGATATTAATTTTAATACCCAAATTTAACACTTAGATTTATGTTGAATTCATTCTAAAGTTAGTATCAAACCTAGGTTAGAGTTGTTTATCATAGCAAACAAATCTAACACTAAATGGCTTATAATAAATATCACAAGCAACAATTTAAATCTACCCTAAAAAAAAAATTAGATCTACCAAAATTATTACAACATTTACTATCTAAATCATCCAGAATAACTCTAACACTTGCTTATGTCTAGTGAGAAAAAGGAATCAAAGAAAAAACATAAAATATACCTTAAAATAGAAATCTAGGGTTGAAAACTTGAAGTCGGCCGGCGGTTTGGGGTCGGACTGGGTCATCGAGGTCAGACGTCGGAGTGCCGGTCGGATCTGTGTCAGCGGTCGGAGAAGTCTCGTTGGCGGCGGTCGGAGAACCTTCGTCGGTCGCGGTCGGACGAGTAGAGGCGAGCGGAGGCGAGGGAAACGAGAGAGAAAGAACGAGAAAGAATGAAATGTGAGTTGCGGGCCTGGTCGTTTTAGGGCACTAACCGGCGGTTTTCTGGCGGTCCAAACCGTCGGTACAAAATCACTTATCAACGGCGGTCCAGACCGCCACTAAACCGCCGGTGAATATTAGAATCCAGTGGTTTGCCGACAGTTTTTTGACCGCCGTTAATACCGACTGTTTAACGTATAAAAAACACCGGCAGATCGCCATTAACAGACGGCGGTTTAACCGCCGGCTAAACCGCCGGTAACACCGGCGGTCCATGAACCGCCGGTAATAGCCATTTTTCCTGTAGTGATAATTTTAATTTCAGCTTCCTGGTGAAAATGAAAGTACGCTAAAAAATGTACCTTTGAGGTTTTTTATCCTAGTAAGGTCTTTGTATACTTGTTACTTTTGAGACATTTTAGCCTTCAATGGTTTTCGAATAAGTGATGTATCTATTAACTTCTTGCTCTCATGAAATCTTTTTAATAAATACCTTATCTATTATTGGCTTTTCTTTGAAGCTACCTCATAGGTGAGCTTTTTGGTGTAATTTATCAGAGAATTGTTCGATGACTTTGAAAAAAATCCTTAAATAATATTTGACATGTTCAAGGTTATTTTTCAGAGCATTACTCAATGACACTAACATGTTTAAATGAAATTGAGAGAATCCACCTTAGATGTATGACCTACCCAAGGTTATTTATTAGAGCATTGCTCTATGATGTTAACATGTGTGGAAAAGGTTTGATTAAATCCCCCTAGGATTGATCATCTAATGATTTTCAAGATTATCCTTTCAAAATTATCCTCTTGTTTATCTAAGAATGCATTTTTTTTTATCTAAGAGTGCATTTATTTAGAGGAAAGAAGAAGATTCTTTTATTTAAAAAGTTGAGATTAAAAATTGTTGCCAAGTTTTTGGTTGGCACTACATGATGTTTTGTTTTGGAGGCAAGCTTACACTTCTTAGAAGTGTTGAATTCTATGAATATTTTCCTCTTACAAGTTGATTTTCCACTGATTGGTATTATAAATAAATTAGAAAAGCATTTTAATTTCATTTTTTAGGGCAGTCCTTAGAATGAAAAAAAAAACTCATTAGTCTTGTTTGAATGCTCTTTGCTTTCCTCTTGATGAAGGAAGGATGGGACCTACAAGCATTCATGATTGAAAAAAGATTGCCTATATATGAGCTGAATTTCCTTTTTCCAAATATTTCTCCTGTTTAGATCTAATTATTGCTCCTTAAAGGAAGGAGGCTCATGTGGTCTGAAAGCACTATTCATCATTAGAATACATGCTTAAAAATTTATTTGATGGGGGTATTGGTGAGCAAAATGTTTTCTTTTAGTATGATGATTGGTTGTGAGTTCGATCTTTAGCGGCTCTATTTCCAAAGGTGATTAACTCAAAGCAAATTATGGTTGTTTTGTTTTTTGGAGTATGGAGGATGGATTAATTGAGAAAAAATTGACTATGAATGCCATAAAATAAAAAGATTTTATATTGATGGATCTTTCAAACACAAATCCCATTTAAAGATTTTGATAACTCAAATTTTTGTGTTTCTTTTCTTTAGAATTCTACAAGAACTATGAAAGCCCCATGTATATTAGGATTGATTTGGTACAAATTCTTATCTCTATTTTTTTCAAATTTTTTTGAAGGTTATTTAAAAATCGTGTTTATCTAAATGAAAAGATGTAGCACTTAGGTGTTTCTCTAGCCTCAAGTGTGTATGTTGTAACAATTCATAATAATTTCAACATGGTTTTTGAATGGTGGTGAGAGGGAGTATGAGTGAGTCAAAGTTAGCTAAAACTTGACTTGCTAACAATCCCAAGAGTTGAGCTTATTAAGTGACGAGTTCAAGCTTAAATTTGAGCCTATATATTATACAAGCTTGAGCTTGAGATTGGCTCAACTTAACTTGTTAGTTTGTGGAGCAAGCTCATTATTTATGTTTAGGGCTACAAATGAACCGAGCCGAGCCTAGCCGAGCTTAGGTTTGTTCAAGTTCAAGCTCATTTGTCAAAACCAAGCTCATGCACGATGCAGAGCTCTTCAAGCATCTTGGACAACGGTTCAAACTCGAGCTCATTTAAAATTTCTATGTTCGAGCTCGACTCGTGTTCATGTTTGAACTCATTCAATTATGAACTTGTCGAACTTCTTACAGAGCAACTCGTTAAGCGAGCTGAACATAATGCTACTCAAAAAATAAATTTAATTATTTAAATTAAGCCGAGCAACTCGTTACCATACACGCCCAACACACACACCCGCCCGCTGCCTTCTTTCAGCAACTGGTGTTTAGATATAGTTTGTTTTTATATATCAAAATCTATCTATTCCAGATGGTGTAGGACTAAAGCCCTAGAGTTTTTTTTTTTTTCATGTGGCCACGGAAGCGAGAGAGAGAGGCAAGCGACGAGAGAATGAAATGCAAAATGAGGAGAGAGAAAGAGAGTTCAGCATAGTGACAGTGGGAGAATAAAATTTTTGGGTTTTTTTTTGGTTTTTAAGACTCTTTTAAACATTAAATAGTATATTTGAAATTAGTTATAATTTGGTTTTTTTTTTTTACCTATAACTACTACTGTTGCTCATTTTTTTTATTTTTGTTTTGCCTACTAGTTAAAATTAAATATATATTAGTTAAGCTATAAAATTTATTTTTAATTAAATATGACATAATTGAGCATTTTAATCGAGCTTATTAATGAGCATATTTGTGAGCTCTAAATGATATGCATTCTTATAGAAGCTTGGTCATTTCAAAATTATGATACATTTGCACATTTGGAATTTTCTTGGTTTAAAAGTACTTAATGAAAAAATCAAAATACCAATTCAATCTTTTAAGGATTATCTTAATGTGAAAGCGCATTTAAGACATCATTTGAAGTGGCTTTCTCATTACTTCTTAAAGTAGTTTTTTAAAACAAAAATTAAAATTTTTATACTAAAAAGCTACTTTATGAAGCAGTAAAAAGCCGTATCAAATGAAGCCTAAAATTATAAGGAAAAGCTGATGTGGTGGCTATAGATGGGTTGAAAGCCAAAGGTCTTGATTTTAATCCTTTTGGATGAAACTCAAGTGGCTAAAAAACAATATGTTCTAAAATTACCTTTTTTAGATGAAACTGATAGTAGGCGAAATAAGGATAAAATACGGTTTGTCCTTACAAAGAAATTAAAATATATAAAAGTATTATATAGTATTTGCTTGAGATAATTTTCTTACTATTTTGCTTTGTAAATAGCAACTATATATCTATTTGGTCACTATTTTCTTATTGCTTTAACAAAAGTTCAAAGCAACAATTTTTTTTTATGGCAGCATTACAAAAAATTGCATTCCTCAATTACTTTGTAGTCACTTTTGCAAAAAGATTATGTAATCCCAAATGGACCCTGAATTTATTATAACTTTTAATAATTATAAGAAGAACTATTTTCAAATTATTCTTTAAGCTAATCATGAAAAATAACTTAAAAAATCAAAATATAGAATCTAAATTATATTTAAATTATTAACTATGTTAGAAGAAGATCATTTTCTTTGAAATTAGCTCTTATTTTATATTAAAGTTTAAAGATGATAGATATTGCATTTCTTTTCTCATTAAAATTTTAAATTTCTTAAAATATAATAATAACTATCATAGAAATACTATTTCGAATATAGTTTTATATTTATTAATGTTATAATATAATAATTAGAAGAGTTCATGCTATTAAAGTTAGATCATATATTAATTTTTTTGATTAGATGTAACTTGATAATTTTTTGATATATTTCTTTTAGCCGTATTTTGATAGAGTAGTAATAAGATTTTGTTTTTTTTAAGGAAATCAAATATCAACTAAAATTTGGTTTAGCCTTAAAAAGGATTAAAATTATCATTAAATATAACAATCTAACTCCTTTTCTAAGATTTATTTATAACTTTTAATAATTATAAGAAGAATTATTTTCCAATTTTTTTTTTAGAAATCACAATAAATAAATAAAATAAAATGAAAATACATAATATAAATTAATTGAATACTTTTAAATAAGTTAAAAATAAAATAATTTTTATCTTAAAATTAGCTTTAATTTTATTTTAAGCTTTAAAGATGATAGATATTGCCTTCCTTTATCTTTAAAATTTACATTTATTAAAATATTATCAAAATTAGCAAAGAAATATTTTTAATAAAATAACTTATTATTTATTAAAATTATAATGAAATAATATTTAGAAGAGTCCATGCTATAAAAATTAGATCATATATTAAATTATTTGAATAGTTATGACTTGATCCTTTTATTAATTTAGATTTTATACAAAGAAATAGTTTGCTTTGCTAAGTCCCATATTGAAGCATATTGGATTTGATATCTATAGATGACATATAAAAAAGAGTTTTGTGTAAATTTAAAAAAAGCTAAGAAAAAGCTTAATTTCATAAGATGACTCTTTTTCCCTAAATTTTTTTGCCTATATCCAATGGCGGGGCAAGAAACTTTTCATAGAGGGGCCTTAATTTTTTTTTAATACCCTCAACATTATTCATCAGGGCTTTGGAGTGGCATTGGCAGTTTTAAAATTTTTTATTTAAAAGATAATTTACTAAATATAAAATAAAGTAGACTTACAATCTACACTTTCTATTCTTCATAATTTTAAAAAATGAAATAATAGCATCATTGTCAATACAATCTAAAACCTACTTTTCAATATAAGAGATTAAAGTATCATTCATCAACTAGTCTCTAATTCAATTGTGTAGTCAATTTTTTATGATAATAATTTCATAAAATGCTCTTTCAACTCCTGCAGTTGCAATGCATATTACTAAAGCCAATTTCAACAGCCAAAAAATAAAAGGATTTAGTATTTCATTTCTACTCTGAATCATTTTTTCAGCAAGACTTCCTATATCTTTTAACAATGAAAACTGAACATCAAAATGCATATCAATAATATATGTTTCCAGCTGAGTATCAAGAATCATCATATCGGAAGGAGTAAAATCATGTTGGTAAAGTCATGATTGCAAGACTGACATGACCCTTTTTGCAAATGTGATATTTTAATTTGATCACAAATGTCAAAAAAAAATTTAAAAATACGTTTACATAATCTAGGATCTGATTTAAGATTATCTAGATCTATTACCGTGTTTTTTGATGATTCACCATATGATTGAATTTTTTTTATATATAATTTTGTTCATCATCTTTATTTTATGAATCCTCTATTGGTGTTGATACGCAAGATTGTGAGGACTTCTTAAAATATTTCTCTATAATATTTGTGTAAATTCAAACTCTTGAACTACATAAAACATAAAGGAGAGAAGCTCTGTAATTTTCTAGTGAGAGAATTTGTTCTGTTTTTTGAAATTTCGTTCTTCGCGGTTTATCCGCGGTTGAAGGAGGTGGCGGCGCCGGCATTCGCCGGCTTTCTTCATCGCTGAATTCATGAATGTTCAGCGATCTATGGGCTCTCAGCGAGCTAATGGGAAGTCGTCCAGTGGGATTGTGATCAGAGAAGGTTTGAAACCCCATTGCCGTCCGATAGCTGTTGAGGGCAAAGGGAATAGAATTTTGGTGAATGGGTGTGAAAATTCTAATTGTATGGATGGTGAACTTGCTGAATTGGTCGTTCTTGATCCGATTGCGCCGGAAAATCTGGTTTTACGGGTTAACAATTTTTTCTGGAATTCTTGATCTGAAGAAGGAGCGAAATATGGAGAAGAATGTTCTGGAAATGGAAAATCGGAATGCTGATAGTATCGGGCTGAAGACTGATGATCTATTGAAGTCGACGGAAGATCCTTTATCTGTAAAAGATAATCTGGGTATGGCGGAAAGCTTGGGAAACAAGAATGAGATTGTTGATGCTTGGTCGAAACCGAAGCACATCAAGATAGCCTTTAGCAAAGATCAAGTTGAATTCACTGATGATGGAGTGGAAGTGAAGATGGATTCTGATACGGAAGTCAAGAACATGGAAGTTCTGAAAAACTCAATTGTGATTAAAGTGCTTGGCAGTAACATCCCGTTTTCGGTATGTAGCATTGAATTGCGAAAGCAATGGAGTAGATATGGGGGATTTCACATGACATCTATGGGTATGAATTGGATTTTATGCTCGTTCAGAACGAATGAGGCGGTGGAAGAAATCCTTAATGGTGGACCTTGGTATGTTAATGGGTTCATCGTCGGAATGGACAGATGGTGCCCTGAATTTGATCTAAATTCTTTTAAGGGTATTTTTGCCCCTGTTTGGATCAGACTTCCGAATGTTCCTCTCTACTGCTGGGATGAAAAAAATCTGGCAAGAATTGCTTCTTGTGTTGGTACTCCTATGTTCTTTGATAACAACACTTTTCGTTGGGGTAAGCGTGAATTTGCACGTATCTGTGTTAGAATTGAGTTGGAGAAAAAGTTACTCAATGGAGTATGGGTAGAAGGAGTGGCTGGAAGGTTTTTCCAACGTGTGGAGTATGAAAAAATAAATATCCTATGTTATCAATGTGGTAAAGTGGGACATGAAATGCATTCTTGCCCGGACAATGTCTCTATTGGCATTTTGGATCAGAACAAAGATAAATCAGATGAAGACCATGTTGTGGAAGCTAAAGGAGTATCTAATGGATCAAATTCTGTTAACAGTTCAGAATTTGGGCCATGGATTCATGTGCAATTCAAAAACAGCAAAAAGTTTAACAAAAATCCTTCAAGAAATAATATTGTAGGAGAGAAGATGCATAAGGAAAACAATGTTATTTTGCAAGCTCAAAAGAATGGTAATTTGAAGATGGGAACTGAATAATTCAGTGAAGAAGCTGGAGTTGATCGAATGGCTAGATCGGCAATGGAAATTTCAGCAAAGTATGCAGCTGATGGTAATGAAGGAAAAAAATCAGGTGATGTTCAAGTTCTTAACAGCTTTTCTGTGCTTTCCTACTGTGATGAAGATAATGAAAATAAGGATGATGGTGAAGCTGGTAATTCAAAAGGAAATGAACTAGATAAAGCTAGTAGTGGAGGTGCTCAATTGGAGATGAATGTTCAAAGTAGTAATGCCAAGACCAAATTGGCCAAAGAGTTGAAATCTCTTGGGCCGGTTGAACCTGATTTCAAAAAGAAAAAAAGAGATGGAAGAAGGAGTTCCTTTATTGGGGAGAAATCCCCTTTAATTGTTTAAATGAATTCTGTCTTGTTTTGGAATTGTAGGGGAGCTAGAAAGAAAGAAGCTTCCCTATATTTGAAGGAGTTAGTGAGGGATCATAATGTCTTCTTTATTGGTCTTATGGAGACCAAGGTCTCAAATTTTACTAGAAAGGATATTGACTGCTTTATTGGAAAGGATTGGGAGTATTGGCATCATCCAGCCATTGGTTCTTCTGGTGGGATTTTGGTACTTTGGAATATGAAATTGGTGTCTTTTATGGTTAAAGATACTTCTTCTCAAGCTATTATTGGTGACCTCTTAATTCCTACTTTGGGAACTTGGAGAATTGCTACTATCTATGGTAGTAGAACTTGTGTGGATAGAGGTAAACTTTGGAAACAACTTGAAGATTGGATGGAGAATTCCACTCCCTCAATTATTGGAGGTGACTATAATTGTATTCTAAGCAACGAAGATAAAAGAGGAGGTAAAATATTTCTTTTTTCTAAAGGTCCTAAAGAGATGAAAAGCTTTATGGTGAACTATGATTTCCATGACATTGGCTACATTGGACCAAGGTTTACTTGGTGTAATAATAAAGAGGGGACCTCTCAGATTTGGGAGAGGCTAGATGGTGAACTATATATATATATATATATATATGTGTGTGTGTGTGTGTGTGTGTGTGTGTGTGTACCCCACTCACAGGTTTCAAAGACTAATTTAAAAGATGAAAAAGATTTTAAATCAAAAGTAGAATAACCTCTTTTAAGAAATAGAGATTGAGAGTCAAAAACATGAGTTTCCTTCCTTTGACTGTTTTAGAGAAGTCAAACACAACTTACCAAAGATTTCAAGAAAAATAAGAAGTAGATTTTTCATTTTTAGAAAAATGAATGTGTGTGTTGATCAGAAAAAAAAATTTCACAAAAATGAAAATTTCAAAGAATAAACAAAACAAAAACAAAAAATAAAAATGAAAAACATAAAAACAAAAACACAACACAAAAACACAAAAGGCTTTTAACCATTATCTCTCTCCTGGTCCGATGCTTTAGAAACCAGATCTTCTCATGAGATTTTTTGCCTTTCATTATTTCTCCAGTTTAAATTTTGCTTCACCTTGCCCTTTTCTTTCGTAGGAATAATTTTTAAATTAGGGCACTGATTTTTCATATGTCCAGGCTTCTTACATCGAAAGCAAATAACGTTAGAAGGAATATGAACACCCTTACCATTTTTACCTTTTTCCACTTTTGTTTATGCTTTGGTGAGCTTTGTGATTTGCTTGACAAGTCATTGCATTCGTCACCAACTAAGCTATTTCTTTCTATATCTTCAACTTTTAGAACAATCATTTCGCCTGCATTCAAAAGTCTTTGACCCAAACTTTGCTCGTAGGCAATGAGTAAGCCAATCAAATTATCAATAGAATAATCATTCAAATCTTTTGATTCACAAATAGCAACAACTTTGACATCAAAGTTTTTAAGTAAACAGCTAAGAATTTTGTTAACATTTTCAAAATTTGAAAATTCTTTTCCTAAGGCATGCAATGATGTTACAATTTGAATGAACCTGGTATACATGTCTAAGATCATTTCAAAAGGTTTCATGGAAAATAGTTCAAAATCACGCATTAACATATTCAACTTGAATTGCTTGATTTCACTAGTGCCTTCGTATATGATGTGTAGTTTATCCCAAACTTCCTTACCAGTAGTGCACGTGGATACTAACATAAAATCTTCAAAATTTAAAGCACAAAAAAAACAATTTAAAGATTTTGCATTCAATTGAGCATTTACTTGTTCTTCTCTATTCCTTGATAAAAAGGAATATCAGTTTTAACTCCATTAACAATACGTGACGGTGATGAATAATCAGTTAAAATCATACGCCACATGAAAAAATCAATCGATTGCAAAAAAATAGACCTGCGAATTTTCCAAAAATCAAATATAATATTTTCAAACAAAGGTGGTCTGGTGATTGAATAACCTTCCGCAATATTATGATTTAAAGAATTATCCATGGATCGAAAAAGCTTTTAAAAACTTATTTTTTGAAAACAGCTCTGAAACCACTTGAAAGTGCTCAGATGACACTAAAAAGTTCTCTGATACCACTAGAAAGTTTGTTAGGAATGTTAGGCCCTATTAAACTAGTCCCAAGGCTAATAAATAGAGAGGTGAATTGGTAATAAAATAACTTTCACTCAAAATATAATACTCAAACCAATATCACCATAATGAAAACCAAAGTGCAAAAATTAAATGCGGAAGTAATAAAGAAATAACACACCAGATTAATAGTGTTTCGGTCAAACCTTGACCTACGTCCACTCCTTGGAGGCACCCTCCAAGTATTGCACTAAACTAAGTGTCTCCCCTTTAGCCCCCACAGCTAGGCGGAGAAGCCCTTACAAAATCACTTCCACCTTCCCCGGTGCGGCAGAGTCACCGGGTCCTTTGACACCGAAGAGATCTTCTTCTTTGGTGAACTTCCCTCGAGATAAGTCATGAATCCTACGGTATTCAGGGATGATTTGAGACAATCAGAAGAAGTTTGTTCATATCATTCAGGATGATAATATATCGTCTAGGATGACAATATATCGTCCTGAACGATCAGTACAAATTATGGATTATCGTCCTCAACTTCGCCCTAAAAAATAGCTATCCGATGACCAATCGTCCAGCATATTGGCTAGGACGATCTGGCGATCGTCCAGGCCGATTTGATTGTAAAATTAAGTCATAATTGCTTTCCTTAAATTTTAGAGAAATTTTAGAAAAATTTACCTGGATCGTCCTAGATGATATTTTATAGTCTTGGACAATGTCCAAAAATATGTTATTTCCAAATAGATCTGGTGGCAGATTATTTCTGAATTGAGCCTATTGTCCTGGTGGATACAAAATTGTCTAGGATGATGTGTTTTGCATAATGACGGCTGCTTTAATGAGGATGCCCTAATTAGGGTTTCTGCTTTTGAACAGATCATCCAGGCAGATATAAATATCGTCCCAGACGATGTTACCAAAAATAGAAATATTTAGGGAACGATAGAAAATCTTCCAAGTTACAAAGCATCAGGAGCCACATCAAATACAATAGACTCAAGAAAGGAAAAAGTGTACAAACTAACTCAGATCTAGTCTACCCAATCTTGAGCTGGTTCTAAATTGCAGTCTGATCGTGTGAACCTGAAATGTCAGTACATAGGGCAGTTGTAGAGAAATAAGAATGTTTGCTATCATCAAAATCATAAACCATTGGTCTGAAACATAATGAATCCAAATTATCATTAGGGGTATATTGGACACAAAACCAAAATTTTTTCTGACCTTATTGAACAAGTCAAGCATGGTTGAACAAAATGCCCCTTAAGGGACAAAATGGCCATTTTAGATCAAATGACCATTCCAATGCATGGGACCACCTCCATTTATCTCTATTGATCAATCAAAATTTATTGGGCCTAAATCTAACCCCTGGTTTGACCTGGTTGATCAATTCAACCTTGGTTGACCAGATATACCATTAACCCTTCTTCATGTTCAATCCAGTTTAAATTAAACTTGAATCCATTAAAGTCGCTTGACCACATCTCTTGCTGATTTGAGTTTAACTGACCATTTTAAATTAGTTAATAGTTGACTTAGTCAATTGGACCCATGGCTAGTCAAAGTTGGTATATATAGCTCAATTTAATGTGCTCAATCAATTCAACCTATTCAAATCTTTTCAAACCATTGATTCCATTCCAATATGTAGTTTAAGTGTATTTAAACTCACCTTATGTAAAACTCTTATGAGTTTGACTCAATTAACTCCTTAGACTTGGTCAAACCCTTTTCTTCTTATCAAACCATCATTTATATTCAATCAAACCTTTAATAAACCTTTAATTCTACCTCATGTCATGGCTTGAGTCTTATGTCCATTATGACTCAAATCATGACGGTTTTCACCAAGTCAACACCTTACATTTGGTTAAACATTTTCATACAATTGGCTACTCACTTAAACTCTCTATATATAGCTTCATACTCCTTCCAGCCCACTCAACCAATATGCATACACCTCCTTAGATTTCATCTTAGTCAATTTTAAAAGCTTAACTGGTCCACTAGTCAATCCAAACTTAAAAGAAATCTTCCATGGTCAACTTTGCTTCAAGCTTCAAAACACATTGCCTCAAGGACTTGGAGTTCACTCAACTGTGGGTCTCCGAAAGGATTCTGCTCGTGGGGTTCGAATGCAAAGGGTACAACTACACTATCCCGTAAGATAAAATGATTATAGGCCTTTACACTAGGTATAAACAGGCCGATGGGAGGACATATGAGACTATGTATACGATTAACCATGGAGGGTAAAGGGTTTCACCTACACACCTCGATAGGTAATAATATATATATAACCTAATCAAAGTCATGAGATTTTCCCTATTCGATACATCAGCTCGAATAAGATTTATTTGATGTGGGGATTGATCTCCCACGGGTGCAAGCTCCCATGATTAATTACATCCTAGATATCCAGAGTATAGAAAAGTAAATAAATACACTAAGGGTGCCCTCCAGGCAAGGTTCCCGCATCACACAATAATAAAAAATCATCCTAGCGGTGCCCACTTCGTGTAGGAAAATGGTGATGCCCACTTCGTGTGGGAAAACAATGATGCCCAATGGCACAATAGGTGGCCTACACTATAGGCCAAAATGACCCTAATGGTCTCTAGGGCTCATAAAAGGTGGGGGATATCATACCCAAAATTGAAAAAATGGCACGTCCTAGAGAAGTACACTTCGTGTGGGAAAATAATGATGCCTAATGGCATAAATGGGTGGCCTACACTATAGGACTAAATGACCCTAATGGTCTCTAGGGCTCACAGAAGGGGGCAAGCTTTGGTTCTGATATATAATTAGGAGTTTTTATAAGTTGTAGAGATTATACCTGATTGTGGCGCTGCCACTTACAAGCTCATGAGCAAATGATCCCAGATTGTGGCGTGGCCACTTAAAAGCTCCTAAGTACCTGCTCCTCTTTAATTCTCAAACATCAAGATCCAGTGTATTTCGCAAGCTAAGATAAAAGAGAAATATAAAAAAGAGCATAGATTACATTCATAAAAGAAATACAGGTAAATAAAAAAATATATAACTGACAGGAAATTTAAGAATTGCATTTATAAAACATGTGCATATAGTAAACATCGAATAACAAAAGAAAATATTAGACTAACCTAGAGCTAGAAGTCGTGTCCTAACCAAGCAAGTTTAAGGTGTGTGTAACAGGCTAAGTGATTTAGGATATGTCTTATGTAGGATGATTTAATTGAAGTTGCTTGTATTTTGATTTGTTAAAGGCAAAAGAGAGATTTTAATTAAAGTTTAAGTATTAGTATTTTAAGATTGATTTTAGAGATTTAATTTTATGATTTGATTGATTATCACATTTATTTCACACTGAGGCCGTGAGGTTTATTTCACCCTCCTTAGGGCTAACTTAATAGCCTCGTAGGCCTGGGTTACCCAGTGATAATTAACTTTGTTAAATTATTTTAATTAATTACAAATTAGAAAAGAAATGTAGATTAGGTGATTTATTAATAAAAGAGATTTATTGATTGATTTTAAAGATTAATCTAGGGTTTGATCTTTAAAAGTCTCTTATTATAATAAATTTTAGTTTTTTATTTGATATCCTAATTTTAGTCTACATCTTTTAAACATTAGATTGGTTAGGAGTTTATTATTAGATTTGTTAAATCTGATTTTAGATGTATCTTTTAGGTATGCAATTTAATGATTATAAATGTTAATAATAACTTGATTAAGAATTGAATATTTTTTTTAATATATTTTAAGAGTTAGATTATAATTATTGGTTGATTATTAATGGATTGGAGGAAACTAAACCTAGGAAAACATGTCACTAAATTTTCATTTTGATGTCTCTATCCTATAGGGAGCATGCACCCTAAGTCTATGTTATCTAAAACTCAGTTCTTAATTTTTGTCCTTAAGTGTCACTAAAGTTATAGGACTAAAAGATTTTTGTTTTCTAACCCTTTGTACTTTCGTACATGTACCAATAAGCTTAGGGATTTATGCATGAAAGTATGATAATAAGTAGCAAAGTAGTAGAAAAACGAGAAGTAAAGAGAAAGATGACTAAATACAATAGAAAAAAGAGAATAAAAATCAAACATAAAAGGGATGTAGGCATTATTGTTGTTGGGCACACTTCTTCGAAGCCAAGTGTGCCACTAAAACAACCTTCTCCCCAATTTGGTGTGATACGAATAAGGAGGTATTTTCAATGCCCTTTGTTGTTCACACATTTCAAATAATGCACTTGACATATTTGACATGACTAATCAAACTATTTTTAAAATAAAGCTTAAGGCGGCAAAAGGGAGTAAGCTCCCAAAAACTAAAACTCAAAGCAAGCCTCCTTCAACATTCTTCCAAACCAACTTTCAGAAGCAAATACAAACGAGGGAAAGGCGATCAACACACTAAATATCATTTCATTCCAAAAGGCATAAAGAGACTTTTCAAAACATAGCTCATCATAAAACTACAAATCCCCAAAATGACTTATGAAAGCTTCCAAATAAAACAACACATGAAATCTTACATAAACAATCAACTAAAATTTCTCCAATGAAAAAAAGACTATCAAGTGCTTTTATATTTGGTGTGGGGTAGAATTCATGAAAATCTTCTAACAAGAAGACTTCATGAGACTCTTCTATTATAAAGCATTCACAAAGCTTTTCTAAAATAAAATCATTCATGAAACCTCCCAACATAGAATAGTTTGTAAATCTTTCCAATCATGAAGCAAACCATAAAGTACCCTAATAAGAAGAAGTATAAGAGGCATGACTATCTACCATATAACAAATCATGATATCTTTCCATTTTATAAACATTCAATCTTAAAGCACAAGTAAGAAAAGTAGTAAAAGAAGAAAGGGAGGTGAGAAAGATAAGAGACTAGATATACCAAGCAATTACCTAGCTGTATCAAGCATATAATGCTATGTACCGGGTAAACCAAGCCTGTACCGAGCATATGATGCTCGGTATCAAGAAAACTAAGCCTATACCAAGCATTTAATGCTTGGTACCGAGCAGACCAATAATGCTCGGTACAGGCTTAGTTTTGCCTGGTATCGAGCATTATACATGCTCGGTACAGGCTTAGTTTTCTCGGTACCAAGCATTATATGCTCACCGAGAAAAGTAAGCCTGTATCGAGCATGTAATGCTCGGTACCTTGCAAACCAAGCCTATACCGAGCATATAATGCTCGGTACTGAGAATACCGAGTATATAATGCTCGGTACTGAGAAAAATAAGCCTGTACTGAGCATGTAATTCTCGGTACCGGGCAGACCAAGCCTACCTAAACATATGATGCTTGGTACCGAGAAAACTAAGCCTGTACCGAGCATCTAATGCTCGGTACATGGCAGACCAAGCCTAATCAAGCATATGATGCTCGGTACCGGGCAAACCAAGCTTATACCGAGCATATAATTCTTGGTACCGGGAAAACTAAGCTTGTACCGAGCATATGATGCTCGGTACCAAGTAAACTAAGCCAGTATCAAGCATATAATTCTTGGTACCGAGAAAACTAAGCTTATACCGAGCATGTAATGCTCGATACTAGGCAGACCATGCCTAATCGAGCTTATGATGCTCGGTATCGGGTAAACCAAGCTTGTACCGATCATATGATTCTTGGTACTGGGTAAACCAAGCCTGTACAGAGCATATGATGCTCGGTACTAGGAAAACCAAGCCCGTGCCGAGCATATAATGCTCAGTACAGAGAAAACTAAGCCTGTACTGAGCAAATACCGAGCCTGTACCGAGCATATATTACTCAGTACCGATCCTGTACTGAGCATATATTACTCTGTATCGAGCCTATACCGAGTATATAATACTCAGTATCGACTTTGTATCGAGTGATATTAGTCGGTATTCACTTTGTATCGAGCGATACTACTTGATATCGATCGGTATAGAGGGGTACTAAACTGTACCAAGTAGTGCCGAGAAGGTAGAGAAAACTTTAAAGCAACTCTTACCATCAAAATTTGTTCCGGGGCTTGCGACTTTCCCTTGAAGTCTTAAAAAAGGAAACGGAGAAGAGGGAGGGGGAGTAAGGCAACAGAAATCCCCTGGCTTGTGCAAATGTCGAGTCGGTCCTGAAGAGAGAGTGTGCTCATCCATCGTCTAGGGCGGGCCGAACCAAGGAAGAGGAGTCAGAAAATCCCCCCATCTCCACCGCTCGAGGGACATCTTCTTGCTTCTAAGCATAGGAACCGACTTCCTTCGCCCTTTCCCTCCTTTTTTGAAATTTTCTAAATACTTACCTAAATGAAGATAGCACGCAACTGAGGTGTTTGACCGTGGCAGATTTCAGTTCTCAATACAACCGGGGTTGTTGGATCAAATTTCTCGATTAAGAGAGAGATCCAAATGCAATAGAAAGTTGAGTAGAGTTTAATCTGAATTAAAAATGAGTCTATTTGGCTGAAACCAAATCTACATCGGGTTCAATTCGGCCTAATTTGAATTAAGTCGCATTCATCTCAACTTGCCCAAATTAATTCGATAAATTGGAATAAAATAAAAATCAAATTTGAATTAATTCCGATTTGAGTTGAATCGAGCTTGACAAAGCTCGATCAACACGATCAAACACCGTCGAGGGCAAATAAGGACAAAAATGAGGTCAACATCAACCAGCAGACAAACAACACTCCTTATCCTCTTCATCAGTCAATAAGCCTAGTTGACAGGTCAAACCAAAGAACACAAGGATTTAAGTCACCAAATAGTCAACCTTCCCTTAAATCTCAAGTGCATTACTTCAAATCATTTGAAAGTTACCCAACCAATGCCTAACTACCATTTGTAATTCCGCATCATCTTTAGTTGACTATTTGAATAATCAAATAGTTAAAAAATAGCTCAATCAAGCTTGGGTACTCAAACTCTCATAAAAATTTCAATCCTTCTCAAATCCCCTAGATTTATCTACCCAAATGAGAGCCAAAGTTCTCTTAAAGGTTCTTTAACCAAGCCCAAGACTTGGTTTAGCTTAAAGAGGCAAGAGTGGTCTCCCTCCCACACTAAGTCACTAATTAGAGTAGGGCTCCTTCAACCTTTTTCCCTACCATCCAACGACCTTGGAGGCAGGTCTACGATCCAAGGGAGGGGTGCTATAGATCATAACCTTCTAAGGTAAACTCTAGGGCTTAAATTAAGAAAATGGCCTCATTTTAATTTTTCATTCAACCTCAACCTCCAAGTCCCTTCAAGAGCATTTTTCATTTCATTTCAATCACCCAGCAATCCCTCTACCTTTCCCTAACAAAAATCGACTGATCAAAGGCTGTTCTTGGCTACTTCTCTAATGAACTAGCCATCTCCTCCATTTAGACCATGCTTTCTTCAAGGATAAAGTGTGTGGATAATCTACAAGCTAAAAAGAACTCAAAATTTAAAAAATCTACCAATTAAATCTTTATAAAATCTAACCCTACCTCTACACCTTTGGTTTAAAATAGCATTTTGAACAGCAATTTTTAGACCAAACAAATGGTACCCCACTGATGCTCTTCAAACATAGAAGTTTTGTTTAAAATTTTACTTTAAATGGTTGACTATTTTTAGAGAATAAGACATTTTTTATATTCCTAGGGCTTTTTATCTAAGCCATGCAAGTCTACAAAATTTGTACGGCTGATCTCGCGATCATCAGTCCAGACCTCTTACTTATATGATTCTATCAAATCATGTAGTTAATCTTATCATTTAGATTATTGTCCAACTCAATCTACATTATTAAATCCAAATTGCAGATGATCCAACAACATCTATGACCTGCTCACTTGGATAAGTGATGTGCGAAGTTGCATTGCCTCATCCCACAATGATTGCTAATGATTGTTGTGGTGCAATCATTGGAAATTATAACACATCAATGCCATGATTTTGATCCAATAACCTAAAGAAGGCCGCGTGGCCAGCCACCTACACATTTTTTATCTAACAATCTAGAGAGTATCACATGGCCTGTAGTTAACGTTATCGTCACAATTTAGGATTGAATTATTTTTAATTGATTTTATATTATTTTAAAATAACATAAACTTTGAAAATTCATAAAAAAACTCATTTTTTACCCAAAAATTATAAATAAAAACTTATTTTTCTCTGAATTAAATCCTCTTTAATTAAAAATTAAAATTGAGTGAAAATATTTTATAAGTATTTAATAATTTTAAATATTTGATATTTTGGTTTTTAATTAATATTTCTTTAAATATAAATCCAAATATTTTGAAGTTCTGTAAGAATTATTTTCAAGGTATTTTTAATCTTTAGTGAATTTTCTAAAAAAAAAATTAAACTATATTTTATTAGTTATTTAATTTAATTTTAGCTAGAGTTATATTTAAATTTAACTTTTAAATATCCTTATGCTTGAAATTTGACTTGAATCTATTCAGTTAAACCTCTTAATGAAAGTTTTAAACAGAGCTTAATCTTCAACAAGTTGAATCAATAAAATTAAATGCAAGTACGAAAGTCATTTGCTTGAATCCTATTGTTTTAATTTGCATAATCCATAATTAGGCTCATCGCTTGCTCTTGGATTTGATTGATGAAATATATGATAAATGTTTCCTTTATCATGGATAGTTAAGAGAAGCATCATGGGGAAACATTTTCTTGGGTGATTGTCTAAGTGTATGCGTCATGGCTTAACCCAAGCACTTAGGAGTTCACCCTTCCCAAAACACCTAGATTTAGGTCACATATTTGTTGATGTTTTGCTTGGTATGGCTAGATGTACATGTAGTAAGGGCTAGAGACGTTTGATTATATACCTCTATAACTTAGCGGCACTTAAGAACAAAAATTAATGTCAATTTTTGAGAAATTTAGAGAAATTTATAAAAATTAGATTATACAGCCGGTAGGGGAGAAGTTCAAAACGCTAAAACAAAGTGACATGATCTACCTTAGGCTAGGAGTTTTTTTATATTAAAATCCATTAAGTTTAAAATTTAATTAAGTCAAATTAACCTTTTAATTAAGCATAAAATTTATAAAAATTATTATAAATAAAAATTACATCCAAAAATTATGAGTAATATATCAAATTGACCAGAATAAAATGCCTAACAATTGAAAAATAAATGCCCCTTTATTGGACCTCTAATTTGAACTTAATTCAAATTTTAGTGAAAATTAAGATTTAATGGATTTAATTATTTAAGAAAATTTTAAAAAATCCCAATACATTAAAATGCTTAGAAATGCTCCATTGAGTCCTCCCTGACCTTGGGAGTGATTCCATGAAGTTTGGAATGAGTTTTATCAAAAAATTAAAAAAATTCCTAATTAAATAATTTAAAATTTTAATTAATTACCAAAACTTTAAAAATTAGAACTAATTCTAGAAATTTTGAATTAACCAAACTCAAAGCCATTCAACTCCATTTAATATCTAGTATTTTATTAAAATATCAAACAACCATAAATAAGTTAAATTAAAAAATTTAAATTTTGATCAATTATAGTTTAGAACTAGGTCAACATTTCAAAATTCATAACTTAATATAGAAAATTCCAATTCTAGCAAACTTACTACGTAATTATTCATCCTAAGATCTAATATTTAGGAAAAATCATAAAGTTCTAGAATCCACTTTTATTTAAAAGTCAAAATTTATCCCCTTAATTTAATACATCAAGTTTTAGGATTGACTACCTTGAGCTACAGGGCTAAGTGTCTTAAGGAGGCCTTATTCCTCAAACCCATTGTAACAACACCATGAATGAATTCAATAGTGTGTAAAACTTTAAAATAAACTAATTAATAATTCTTTACCTAAATTAAAATTCTTAATTTAGCTACATCAATAAGGTTTATAAGCTGGACTACCTTGATCTATGGGGTTACATGTTCAAATGAGGCTTGGTTCCTCAAGCCCACTGTGATAATGTCATGAACCAGTTAATGGAAAATTTAAATTAAATCAAACCCTAAAATTAGTAACCAATCAATCTAATAAAAATTATTAATCCTTTAATTTCTAATAAATTAAATTAATAAAATCAAATTATATTTGCTTGGCAACCTGGACTTACGAGGCTATTAGCTTAGCCCTAAAGAATGTGAAATAATCTTCATGGCCCAGGTGTAAATAAAGGTAGTAATAATTTAAAACTTAAAAATTATTTTAAAAAATCAAGTATAAATACTAATATTTAATCTTAAATTAAAACTTCCCTTTAATTTTTAATAAATAAAACATTAAACAAATTTAACAAACTGCCCAGTCTAAGACATAGCCAAGTCATACAGCCTTCTACACACACTTTAAATGGCTTGTTAGGACAACCAACTCTAATTTTAGGCTAGGTCGGTGTTTACTTTTTTTGTTACCTGTATGCCGAGCTTTTTGTGGCTTTCACTAGATTCTATTTGTAAAATGATTAATTGGTGTGATTATTCTTTTATTTATGTAATATGTGAATTTATGTGATGGGCATTAGATTACCCTTGATTTAGAATGATCTGGATGCTCATAAGAATTTTACAAGTGGCCATATTTATCCAAGACTAAATTAGAGGTGGCAAAATTAAAATCTTTAAAACATTTTTTTTGTAGGTGCAAATTGCTAAGTTGCCCTTAAAATCAAAAGAGCATGGTCAAGCATGATTAAGAATTTAATTTAAGAAATTCAATATCTATAACTGCTTGGGATGATTTTGATTATAACCATGGAGGAGGTCTAGAATTTTCTTTATTTTGAGGTGTAATATAATTTCATTAAGTCAAGTATTGTGAAAGTCGTCTTTTGAGTTGGGATTTACACATACAACTTGGAATCTAAAGAGGAGAGAATATCCCTTAGGGGAGAGTTCCCTTCCATTAAGAGATCCAAATTATTATTACTTTAATATCCATAGATAAAAGAAAACACCCCTTTGGGGAGCAATATTTTTTTTTTTTTAATATCCAGACTCGATGAACTCAAGGAGCTCACGGAAGGAGAAAAGATGAAGAAGACATGTGTATCCAACTCAAAGACACTTACGTCAATCATAGGATTTGAATCCTGGTTATTGTCAGAAATATACGACCATTTTTAATTTATGTAGATCATGTGTTTTAAATTAAGTGGTACTTGTCATATGGACAACTATTTAATTAACTAATTTGATTGATTATTTAAAATATTTATGCACTAAAAATGCCTTCTTTTCTAGATTTTTTTATTTCATACCATATTTGATTTAACATGATACAAAGAGGTTCGTGAGGGTGCGGATAAAAACTTTTCTACTTAAAATTAAAATAAAATTATTAAGCTCACATAAAAATTCTAAAGACTGAAGAAGTAAGCTCGGGACCAGCGAGAGTTTACATAAGCATATTAAAATCTTCTCCTCCCTGCCTACCTCCCCATCTGCAAGTTCTGGCAGACCACCTAACCTATTAGAGTGCAATTCTATCATTAGGATATAGTATAATCTCTAGGATAAAATTATTTTTAAGTCTTTTCAAAAATAGGTTCAAATACATATCTTGAATTCGAGTCAATTAGCATGTATTGCATTAGAAACAAATTTAAAATGTTCTAAAATTTTAATCATATTTCTCTCAAAGTATAATCACTTAGGGTATATTCTTAATGTTGGCCCTGATTCCTCAAACATGATTAATTATTATCCCTACAACTCTTTTATTAAGGAATGGTTACATTATTTTAAGAGCCTAGGTAGTTAGTTGGTCCCTCAATCCAGGTCAGAGTAAGTCCAGATTAGGCTTATGATCCAGGGTATTGAGTGGTAAGCTAGCTACTGTTGTTCAGAGCCCAAGTGATGAATAATACACCTCTCCAACTAAGCAAGCAAAATGGATAAAGACAAAGTTGACCAACACATTTTCTAGTTTCATGTCATGTATTTTGTGTTGCCAACATCATTATTGGATATCAACAATATGTTGAAGTGTCGACATTTCTTTACCACCTTTAAGAAATTATCTCTTTGGTAGTTTTCATGCCCACCATTAATCGTCATCACATATTTCTTGAAGTTTAAGAGGATACTCAATAAAAGTTTTATGAGTGTCTAAAGTGCTCTCAAGAATATGCCAGCCATTATAATGTGAAGGAAAAAATTGTACAAATCATGAAGGTGATTCATTGTTAGGCTCTAGTTAGACATTTTGGAAGCAAAAGTCCCAAAGTTAGTTGATGAACAAGTCACACTATTTCAAGGCATGTCACAATGATCACTCAAGCCTCTGCTTAGTTTTTGCAACCATGAATATTGGCCAGTTTATTAGAAATCAATGATAACCATGTGAATGAAAGAGAATGCAATAGTATGGTTGAGTCTTCCTCAGCCACTTTATCATGCCCTGGGATCTAAAGTTGAAGAATTTCTTTTTCATTTTTCTTTTTTGTAAATAACTAATGATTAATCATTTAGAACCAAATTTATTTGACAATTAAAATTTGATTAAATGTATTAAAAGAAATAATTAAAAGTAAAAAAAAATTATAATTATATTAATACTATCAATATTTTTGTAGAACATTCAAAGAAGTAAAACTATATATGCAATAGCCACACTAAATATAAAAGAATGCATAAGCCAAAGAAATTGAAATAAAACTACATTAATATTATTATCTAGCCTCAAGCATCAGACTCCTTACCTTAACTTGAAATCATGCGAAGCCACATAATAAGCATGAAAGCTCATCCAAAAACTAAAATATTTCAACTAAAAATAATCCAACATGAAAGAGAAATAGTATGTTATAAGTAATATAAGAAAATCTACATATTAATATATATATATATATATATATATATATATATATATATATATATATATATATATATATATATATATATATATATATATATATATATATATATTATATATATATATATATATATATATATATATATATATATATATATATATATATATATATATATATATACCAGTCACATGTATTAATCAGTCATTATGCCCTTATCATACAATCAATTTCGTTTAATCATATCATTCAATCATTCTTATTATTCTATCAATTATATAGTCATATAATAGTTTCAAGTCTATATTTAGGAACAATAAGCACTAATAGTAATGAGTATATATATTTAGTAATCAGTTATAAATAATAATTAGTAATAATCATCAATATTTAATCAGATATTAAGATGAAGGAAACTTGAGGGTATCTTGCACTTGTACTTATGACTCTGAATCAGTCTCCCCTTAAAACTCCCAATCAATAAACTTCTTATAACTTCTTTTGAATCATGAAAAATAGTCACATTGGTTCCTTATAACTCTCAATCAATCTTCAGCTCCTTATGACTGACATCATTGAATCAGTGAATTGTAAGGTTATCGCATAGGGTTATAATATCATATATATATGATATCAATTAGTATGTTATTTTCAAAAATATCTATATTAGTACAATATAACCTTTAAGTCAAATCAGTATCACATTCTAGTACATATTAGTCCTATCAATTATTTTAGTACATATATTTCAGTACATAGTTGTCTTATCAAATCATATTATATAACTTTTAATACATTTTTAATATCATTTTTCCCACACATTTTATCAATAAAATTCTATACACATATTAAAAATATTAAAATGTAATGAAGTAATAGGAAATTATTCAGAATGATCAAATCTATAAATATCTAAAGTTACACATTAAATGCTCATGAAATGATTAAATTAGAATGATCCAAAAAGATCAAATCCAATGCCATAGTTCTACATGAAAAATTCAAAATTACTTTAAAAATAGAGACTCAAACACTAAGGTGGAAATTTATGATGCAATTGTGCTCTAAAGTCCCGAGCATTATCGTGCTCCCAATTACAGCGCTGCAGCACTCAACTCATAAAAAAATTTAAATATTCTATATTAAAATATGTTATGAACCTCATATTTGTATGTGCTCATTATCCTAAACTATCTAAACTCCTTATTGTTCATCTGGTGATTAACAATCACCTAGTTGTTAATAATCTTACAATCAATCAAACCTACAATCAATCAAATCTACCATAAATCAAACTGTAATCAATTAAGCAACTAGCTTATAACAATCAATCAACTAGCTTATAATCATCAATCATTCAATCAACAAATAATTATATATTCAATCAATCATTCAATCATTCAGATAATCAAAACTTTAGTCAATCAAATAATCATTCAGTCAATATTCACTATAATTAGAGCCCTACATTGTAATCATGTAGCTCAATGCATTAATTTTATGTCCTCAATTATGGTTCAAACCCCTTCATTAGAAACTTCATATGATAAACCATCAGACAATAGACCCCTCAACCATTAATTGACCAAATTGACCAATTTATGCTAGCTCAAGTTTTCAAAATTGACCTATAAACCAATAAACTCCAATTGAACTCCATATCACTTCTATTCTCACCAGACTTCTATAAATACCACTCCTATTGAACTGGATTCAATTGATCACCTTGGCTTAATAAATAGATCAATTGAATCTTGATATGGTGAATTTAGGATAGATTGGGCTCAATCATTGTATGTGATCTAATCAAGCATTTCAACTACTCAAAACCATTCCATTAACCTCCAAACACCTCCCATGGACTACCAATCTTTTCTTGGTTAGGTTTGACTAGTTAAACTAGTCAAAATTATCAGAATCTCTCAAATGGTCAAACTCCCTTATTCAAAATCAAATGCCTTTTCTTCAAACTCCTTTCAAACCACCTCACCAACACTTAAGAACTTCCCTACATGCCTTATCAGTAGCCCTTGACCAAGTTGATGGTTCAAATGGCCAACAAAAGATCATATGAGCTCGAGTGATAAATAATCCCTAAATAAATCATTTCCCTCCAAACTAGCTACTCTAAACAATTTAATTTAATTTTGAAGTCATTATAAAAACCTTCTAAGCTTAGTTAAGTCATGGATTTTTCCATAAGCTAGCAAATGGTCCCCTTCTCCCACGTTAATATAAAGTGTCTGTTACTCATCATTATCTTTGCTTTGTCCTTTTCCCTACCTCTTAGCCACCCCAGGATAAGTGTCACACATCTCATAATATTTCCAAATAGATCTCAGCCCTCCATTTAGCTCCTAGTGTTTGAATTAAGTTAAGTGTACAAAATGACTCATTTAAGCTCTTAGCATTCTCTTACTAACTCACAACCTTTGAGAGCCAGTTCTAATTTCATTTCAACTCCAAAAGACTACCTCTACAATCGTGAAGTGAAATCCTACCAATTACTCTTCACGGATGATAAAATTCTATCCTATCATGCTTAAAGTCTATCCAACTTCAAAAGACATTCATATAGAGCTTGTCAAGTTGATTCATATTCTGCATGATTTTTCTAGAAATCTCAACAAGCCCAACAAGCCCTAAAACACCCTCTTAGATCCAGCCAATTGAGGTAAATCCAAAACCCTAGCTTAAGCAATTTAGATCAAATTAGCTTTTTGAATAGCATGTTTTAAACCATAAAAACACCTCCCCAATATTCATTATGCTCCCCTAAAGCTTAGTTTAAAATTTAGTAGACATTGGTTCGATTATTTTTATAAACAGGGTTTTCTTCATAATATAGGGCTTAATTAAATGATTTTTATACTACACAAAATATGGACCTTTAATCTCAAGATTAACGGCCTTGATCTTATCGCTTTGACACTTATTTGAACTATGTAGCTCTTATGATTTTTTGGATTTTCATACTACAGCATCTTATCAATCCATTTTTAACTACAAACAAATAAGTAACTTCATGATGGGGATGGTGGAGTCACCTAAGGAATTATGAAAATTATTTAGGGCTATATTAATCCGTAAATAATGCTTAAATTTTATTTGATATACTAATTATAATAACCCACTTAATGTACACAAGTATAAATATCAAATTAAGTAATACAGTGATATAGTAGAGTATCAATCTTATGAGGAAGAATGTTTACTTGTTATTAGTAGTACTATCTACTTCAACTACAAGAATTACCATACTTAATAAAGATATGTTTTGGTTGAGATTCAATTACTTAATTTAAAATAAGAATAATTAAATGAAATACTATATAGATAAATTATTTTGGATTGATGGAATGTAAATACAATATATTTCTTAATTATTCTCTTTATATTGATGAAATTCAAAGCATATGAATCACCTACCACTCAGTCAAGCATAAAGAGACACATGATAAATTAAACTCTTTCAACCTCAATATAACTCTAAACTCCCATAGACTTTCACCCTTTAAAAATCTTAGAAGAATAAGTAAAGCATGTACTATTAAAACCTCCGCATAACAATCTCTCTATAAATTTGATACATTACAAGCACTATGCCTAAGCTTGCATCATATCAATCTAATATAACTGGTTGGGCCTATTTTCCCATTCCTAGGCTCCACGTTACACCTGATATTAACTACAATTATAGACACTACGTGTATTTAGTGAAGACCTAATATATTGAAAATATCTTGAAATTATTGATGAAGAGATTTCATTAGTAATCCATATTTCATTTACATAATCAATAAAAAATTAGAGAATTTAGCCAGAAATAAAGAATAAGTGAAATGTATTCATTTCATTAATTATATAAAAGAAAGAAAGTACAAAAAAATATATCACCAGATGAGTTCAATGATCTCCTCCACACTCCTCTTGGAACTTACAGAATTTCTTCCCTAAACATAAGCTAAACACTCTAATTGAATGTATTCCCTCAATTGTCACTCTTAAAAAGAATTAGAGAAACACTACAAATATTGAAATTAAATAAGTAACTTGATTCTTCTACTAACATTATGGACATATTAGTTATAAAAATATATAGAAAATAGATTCTGGAGATGCGGTGTTCGAGACACTTATGTCTTAAAGCCCATAAAATGAACTAATGTTTTAGTGTTGTGTTGAAGGGTTTCCTCCACTGTGGTGCTTATTGATATGGTTCCACTATTTGATGAACTAACGCATCTCTTCGCTAGAAGATCGTAGCCTAAATAGTTCTAACTATAGTGTCGTAGTGCTGCAGATGATTGAGCAATGTGACTTCCATGTGTCACTCCCTCTACATAGCAATGTTGGAATTTGGCACTGCAATGATGTGTAAATAGAGACTAGGATTTGCAGCACTAACTCCTCTAATACTTCAATGCAAGGATAGTTGCATGGTCTTTGTGGTGCTGACTCTTCCAACACTAGGATTTGAGAAATTCTAAGTCTCTCAAGTATGAGAGAGAGAGGCTGCCGTTTTCTAGAGAGAGAAGCTGCCAGAAAATTTGAATTTTGTTTTTGCAGATTTTCAGCAAACCTCATCGCCAGCTTCTGGTAATGACGGCGGATGACCACCGACTACCTGTCGGCGGGCGGAATAAGAATATTGGAAAATCTAATGGATTATTCAGAGACGATAATCGTCAATCGTCGCTTCTTCATCCAGATTCAGCAAAGGCTCATTTAAAAATGTCCATGAGACCTCTGATTATCAGAGAGGTAAGTGATTCTTCGGTAAAGAAGACTGCTGAAATTGTTGAAGGAAGAGGTAAGAGCAATATAATGATTCCAGACTACAAGACTCCTCGACTTCAGAAATTAAGTGCAAATTTGAAGCAGAATGACGCCGAAGCCTCTTCATCAGAAATGAAAATTTTTGTTAAGAAGTTTGGTTGTTCAAATGCAATCTCTGACCTATGGTCAGATATAAATGCGAATAACATGGATGAAATTAATAAAAAATCTCATTTTGATTATATGCTATCTTCTGCTCTTTGTACTGAAATTCCTGTTAAGTCCAATTTGTAATTTGGATGTGCTGAGAAAATTGGTTCTGAAGGTATTTCTGAAAAGTCGTATGTTCAGATTGACAATGGTTTAAAAAACATTCATGAAAGTTCAATGAATGATAAAGAAGAAGATCCTAAGAGTAATTTCTTAAACGCATGGAAGAAAACTCATCATATCAGGCTTAACTATGATATGAAATCAACTCCGGTCTCTGAAGATGGTATTGCAGTAATTATGAATCCAGATTGTGAAGATGCTAATTCTCATATTCTAAGGAACTCTCTGGTCATCAAAGTTCTTGGAAGCAATATCCCTTTTCCTGTGTGCAGCAGAGAGCTTCGAAAGCAATGGTCAAAATTTGGTAATTTTCATCTCACTACTTTGGGTCTTGACTGGATCCTTTGGTCTTTTACAAAACCGGAAGCTGTGGAAGAAATCATGGAAGGAGGTCCTTGGTTTATTGGAGGAAACATAATTGGATTGGATAAATGGTCACCAACATTTGATCCTGAATCCCTTAAAGGTCTGTCAGCACCTATCATGATTCGTATGCCTTGTTTGCCACTACACTGCTGTGATGAACAAAATATATGTAGAATTGCCTCTATGATTGGAATTCCTCTTTATCTTGATGGTAACTCATTCAAGTGGAGTAAAAGGGAATATGCAAGAGTCTGTGTTCGCATAGACTTGGATAAAAAACTTCCAAGAGGAGTTTGGATTGAAGGTAAGCATGGCAGATCATTCCAAAAGGTGGAATATGAGAAGATTTCTTCTCTTTGTCATCACTGCAGCAGAATTGGACATCTCAAAAACTCATGCCCTCTAAACAAGCCTACAACAAATTCTGCACCTATTACAAATGTTGAAGAAGGAAATAATCATGGAGAAGAGGTTTCTAATGAAAAGGATGAATTAGGACCTTGGATACAGGTCAAATTTCGCAAGAATAAACATTTTGACAGAACTGAAAATTTTTCAAAACAGAATTCTGAAATCAGAAATCAGAAATCTGAAATTTGGAAACTTGTTAATCTGAACAATGTCCCAATTCAGATTGATTCCACCTTAGAAGAAGGAGAAATTTTTGAAGAACATTGCATTGTTGCTGAACAAAATCCTGACACTAGAGGTATTTCTTTTAACAACTCTAATATATGTTTACAGAATAATTTCAGTGCTCTTGAAGAAACACTTGATGAAACAAGCAAGGAAGATATATTGGAAAATGCTAGTGTTGATGAACATATTCAAACAGAAATTCTGTTACCAAAATCTATTCAGTTCGCTTCTCCGGAGAATTCAAACAAACAAAATTTGTTGACAACAAATGATGCTATTACAGGTGAAGTTACATCAGGGAAAGTTAAATTATCAAAAGAAATTAGAGATTTGGGTCCCGTTGAGAACTCATTAAGAGCAGAAGAGGATTGAACAAAAACAAAAAGAAAGGTGGGGATGTACACCCACCTTTGCATCAATGACTTCCCTTATTTTCTGGAACTGTAGGGGGACAATAAGAAGGAGGCTTCCCTCTATCTCAAGGAGATAGTAAAAGATAATGAAGGTTGTTTTATTGGTCTTGTTGAAACCAAAATCACTAATCTTGATAGAATTGATGTTGATAAAGTTACTGGTAAAGATTGGGACTTCTTTCACCATCCTTCTGAAGGCAATTCAGGTGGAATCATTACTTTATGGAATAAGAACATAATTTCTTTTGAAGTATTGGATCACTCATCTCAAGCTGTTATTGGCATGCTCAAATCTCCTCTATTTGGAAATTGGATGGTGGGAACTGTATATGCAAACAAAGACTATCGGATAAGGAGAAATCTTTGGGAGATGATTGAAAAGGCAACAATAGAAGACATTCCTTCAATTATTGGAGGGGATTTCAATTGTTTATTATCAAATGATGATAAGAGAGGGGGAAAGAGATTCCTTTTCTCTAAAGGTCCTCAAGAGATGAAAATGTTTATGAGTAACAGTGATTTTCATGATATAGGTACCATTGGTCCTAAATATACTTGGTGCAACAACAAGGAAGGGAATTTGAGAATATGGGAAAGACTTGATAGATTTCTTCTCAACAACAAGAATTGCTTTAGACCATTGTCCAATAGCTTTCAAATTGATGGATTCTCAATTTAAGACTCATTTTATCATATATGAAGAAACCTGGAATTCTTACCCGGCTGCTAAAAGCATTGTTTCTAATGCTTGGAGGAAAACTGACTATGGAAATGATATTGAGATTCTACAAAAGAAGCTTAAAAGATCTTTGAGGTCTCTTTACTTTTGGAGTAGAAACAAATGCAAATGTCTCAACTCTCTTAAAGAAGAGCTAAAAATGGAAATGTCTAATCTTCAGCTGGAGGAATCATCTCTTGGTGGGCTATCAGATGAAAAATTGAAATTACTTAGATCTAAAGTGAATGATTTCAACATAACTTTGAAAAGACTATCTACATGGTGGAATCAAAGAGCCAAAGTTAGATGGCAAGAAGAAGGGGATGTTAACTCAAATTTCTTTCACAATTTTGCTTCAGCAAAGAGAAATGGAAATCTAATTAGACAAATCAAGAATGATGAGAATATCTTGGTAGAAGATATTGAGCAGATTTCAGCTATTTTTCAGCGACTTTGAGAAAAAATGGTATTAAAAAAACTGCAATTTAGAAAATTGGCCACATTTCCCTGAAGATAAAAAGCTCAATGATCAGGACATTAAATTCTTAAGCTCTGATTTCACTGAAGAAGAGCTTAAAATTGCTGTCTTTCAGCAAGGGAGGAATAAGTCTCCGGGCTTAGATGGTGTTTCTCCTATCTTTTTTCAAAATTTCTGGAATATAGTAAAAGATTCAACATGGAGAGCTGTAGACAAATTCTTTAAATCTGGTTACATGATTGATGATTGGAAGGATACTTTAATAGTATTAATCCCCAAAATCAAGCATCCGACTGTTCCTTCAAATTTCAGACCAATAAGTTTATGTCAAACCTCCTACAAATTGGTTGCAACCATGCTTGCTAATAGAATAAAGCTCTGTATCTCCAAATTAATCTCGGAAGAACAGATTGCTTTCATTTCAAGGAGATCTATGTCCGATCATTGTTTACTTGCTCAAGATGTCTTCAACAAGTTCAAGACTTCTAAAGATAAGAAAGGTTTAATGGCTATAAAATTAGATATGGAACAAGCTTTTGATAGTATGGAATGGCTTTCATTGCTTCAAGTCTTAAAAACTTACAAATTCCCTACATCCATTTGCAAAGTCATCATAGAATGTGTCATGAATGTCAGATTCTCAATCATCTTACTTGGGAAACTCTCCAATTGGACCAAAGCTGGAAGTGGGCTTCGGCAAGGCTGCCCATTATCTCCATATTTGTTCATAATGTGTTTTCAACTTCTTTCTCTTGCAATAAATCAGAGAGGCCATCAATTGAGAGTTTGTTTAACACCCAGAAATCAAAGAATAACACATCTTCTTTTTGCAGATGATGTATTAATATTTTCCAAAGCATCTTCATTAGCAGCTCATGAACTAAAAATCATTATCTCTGATTTCTGCAGTTGGTCAGGACAGAAAATTAATGCTTCCAAATCTCAGATCCTATTTAGGAAAATGGTTAAGCTTCATATGAATAAACATATTAAGAAGGAATTGGGTTTCAAAGAGGTGAAAGAAATTAATTACCTGGGTGTTAAAATGGCTTTGAGAAGGCTCAGATAGTTTGATTTTCAGCAAATGATAGATACTATTCTATAGAGGCTGAATGCTTGGGGATGCAAACAACTTTCTATGGTGGGTAAAATAAGTTTGGTTAAATCTTCTCTTCTAACTTTGCCAAGTTTTCTATCAACTCATTCTTTGATTCCTAAGAAAATTTTGCATCAAGTGGATTAATATTGCAAGGATTTCATTTGGCATAAAAGTGGGGGAAAAAAAGGTTTACATTATGTTGCATGGGATGTTTTATGTAAACCAAAATCTGAAGGAGGCTTGGGTATTCATTCAGCAGTACAATGAATTGGTCCTCTTAGATCAAGACTTGCTTGGAGATTTATACAACATCCCAATAATCTTTTACATAGAAATATTATTACTAAGTATGGTGATAATATTTTTGAAGAGAAGAAAACTGGATCTTCAACTTGGAAAATTTTACTTAATGGTGGAAAGTATCTCAAACCCATTGTCAAATGGAATGTTGTAAATGGAAGGAAGATTAATGTGATGAATGACATTTGGTTATTAGACAAATGCTTAAATTCTTGGCCAAGCTGCTTGTATTGAACTTAATGACGTGAATCTGGATAAGTTTATCATGGAAAATGGAACCTGGAACAAAAATCTGCTACAGAATTTCTTTAATGAAGACCTTATTCATATGATTCTACAAGTCAAAATTGATCATGAAGCTGATGAAGATTATCTGGAAACCATTTTTAATCATAATGGTAAGAAGATAACTGCTATGGCTTATGAAGAATCATTAAAATATCAATCCAAGGAACGTGATTGTGATTTTACTGATTGGATTAGAGAAATAAAGCTTAATCCAAGGGTTGAACTTTTTTGGTGGAGATTGAGTAAATTTGCTATTCCAACATTTGAATTTCTCAAATATAGGAATTTAATCCTTAATGACCAATGTCCAAGAGGATGTCATGTGATTGAGAACTATGAGCATATAATAGTTCATTGCAAATTTTTAAAAGATATTATTTTAATAATAAGGAAATGGGGATTCTTTATTCCTTTGTTTCAATCTCTTGATAATTACCTTCAAGAATTAAGAAAGCTCTATTCTCATTTTCCTAATATGGTGAAGATTTATCTTACAGCAGTTTTTCTATCTTGGAAAAACATGAATCAATTAGTTCACAATAATTCAGTTCCTTCTAGCTCTTTTGTAGCGGCAAATGTACTTGTTTTGGCAAAGCAAAGTTTATTTCCTAATCTAGATAGTTGGGGTGCTAATCTCGTTAGGGAGTTTTCTAATTCTTGGCACCCTCCCCCACTAGATTGGATCAAAATAAATATTGATGCATCCTTATTGAAAACAAATCAAGCCGGTATTGGTGGTATTTTTAGAGACCACAAAGGAAGACTCTTATTGGCTTTTGGCAAAAAGAAGATTCATTGGGATATTTCAAAACTTGAGCTTGATTCTGTGTTAATTCTTAAGGATTTCATTCAACCTTGGATGTTTGAGGCAAAAGGTGTTATCATTGAAGGTGATAACATTAATATCATCAATTTCATTCAAAATTCTTTGAATAAGTTCAAATTCCATCCGAGTACAAGGTATGAGAAAGATCTTACAAAAGATCTTATTTTCCTTAATGATTTTAATAAGGTTTTTTTTAATCATATTCATAGAGATTGTAATAAAGTAGCGGATGGTTGTGCTACTTTAGCTTTAAGCAATGACTTTTACTTTGATAGTTTTTCTTTTGCCAACATTCCTTCTAAATTATCTAGTTTAATTATGAAGGAATGTGGGGACTCTTAGTCTTGTAACTAGTTTCCTTTTCGTTAATGCCAATTTCTATTTGCATTTTTCAAAACAAAAAAAGACTCTTCCAACACTATAATACTATAAAATAGAGATTGGGCATCTCTATGTCCATATTTGTGTGCTTCAATGGTGTTAATGATGGCATCGCAGATGTTTGAGACACTTACATCTTAAAGCCCATAAAATGAACTAATATCATAGTGTTGTACTGAAGGGTTTCCTCCACTGTAGTACTTTTTAATATGGATTTGCTCTTTGATGAACTGACACATCTCTTCATTAGAAGATCGTAGCCTAAATAGATCCAACTATAGCACCTCAGTGCTACTAATGATAGATCTTTGCAATATCCATGTGCCACTCCCTTGACTTAGCATCATTGGAATTTGGCACTGTGGTGCTGTGTAGACAGAGACATGACTTTACATCACTGACCCCTCTAACACTACAATGCTAGTATAGTTGAATGGGCTTTACGACTCTAAGTCTTTTGACACTTCAGCACAATCAAATAGTGTCTGGCTGTCTCAATGACCATATTTGAGCGCTCAATGGTGTCAATGATAGCGTCGAGGTTGTATTGTGTCCAATGCCATGATGTTGTACCATACTTTAAAATTTTACTCCTTTCCAAAATTTTAATACACAAATACAACTAAAATAACATATTTTATTAATAAACTAACACATAAAATATAACAATTATACTAATCATATCCTCGCTCCCCAGCTTAAACTCTAGCATATCCTCAAGCAAAAAAAAAATTATAATTATGATTAAATTGTTAACTAATATAATAAGAGATTAACTAAAATTACTAAAATATAAGATAATACATCATAGTCTAGAATTAATAGAAAAGAATCAAAGCTATATTTCTAGTTTAGAAAATTGCCAATAGTTAAACTTAATCAATCATTCTTGTATTTACCTAATTTGAAATTATATGTTATAGATTTAATCTTTAATTTTTAATGTTTAAGTTAATAATGTACTTTTAATAATTTTATATGATTATAGTCAAAACTATACTTTCATTAGCTCACCATCCCTTATATTACCTCTCTCATCTTATCCCTTAAAATTTTTGTACAAGGTTGAAATTCAAATCTTTAAGCTTTTACTAATACAAATATTTGAATGTACTCATATTTTTTTCTTTTGATATTTTCATTTATTTTTCTTTTTAAGAACTATTTGTAGTTCTTTTTTTTTCTTTTGTGGAGTACATAATTGATGATTTTAAATATCAGCTTCTACTTTAGAATTCTTATACAGCTTTAATAATTTTAATGTATGGACTTAATGAGATTACTAATTCCATCTTCAAATTAGTTATGATTTTAAATTTTATTATATTCATATCTAATTTTAAATACTAATTCTTCATCTTATAATTTTTAAAAGTTAAATTCATAAAGGTATAACATAAAAATTCAAATTAGGGTAATAGCTCAAAGGTTGAATGAGTCAAGTATAAGATTTTCTAACCTATGAAGTATAAATAGAGACATTCAAAATATGATCTTGGGTTTTATTATTATCCTATTTTTTGGGTTTTATTATTATCCTATTTTTTTGTAATTTTTAATTATCATTTTTATAATAATTAGAATATAAAAGTAATTAGAGGATAATAATAATTTGAATATGAAGGGAATTTTCTAATTTGTACATGAACACATAAATAAATATTACAAATACATGCTTTCATTTGAGTGATAAAAAGTACGTAAAATATGTGTTGAAAATAAATATGATATTTTTTTTGAATAATCAAGAATGATACATTATCACACATACATGGGTTACCTTCTATAAATGATAAGTTTATCAACCAGACTTGATAAATTACTAAACCTAAGATTTGGTTGCCACCTAAGCAGGGCTAAGTTTATAGTCTTTTTTCCAGAATTTTCCCAAAATTTTTATTTAGCTAAGGTGGATGATTACTATTTCAATTAAGTCTTATTTGTATCTCTCTCTATATACTAGGATTAACTTCAATATTACTAGGAAGAGATCCATTGAGTCTACTACTCTCAGATATTATAAGTTGACTTAGTTGAGTTTTCAAATTTTTAATTGAAGTAATTTGATTTTGTAATTGAGTTCATAATTGTATGACTGCATCTTCTAGAGATGTCTTCCTAGTTCCATACTAATGTCTTAGATTAAATCCAAGAGAATATACCAGTCTTGGATTATTATTAGCTTGATTTTGATTATTACAATTTACATCAAGGTTATTTTAAACATAATTCCTTTGATTTCCACCATTGTTATTTATGAATTAAAATTTTGGGTGATTCCACCAATTTGGATTATATATATTTAAATATGGATGAGTTTTTTCTTCCAATCAAAATTTTATTTTCTTCCGCTACACTTTTATCTTCCTAATATAAAGTTGAATCAGAATTTTAAGTGTTTAATTTCTTTGATATTATTGTAACTTGTGTTGTCAAAATGGATAAAGAATTATTTTTATATACTGTAGTCACTATGTTAGGATTCACTATATCAGAACGCCAATAAAAATTATTTATTTTCAATTCTTTAATTAGTTCATAATCCTCTTCAAAAGGTTTTGACATCAATGAACCTCCAACCATCAATTATGACTCTAAGGGATCATACCAATCTATTGTTAAAAGTTTGAATTATTAACTAATCCGGTAAGGAATGGTGAGGGCACTTTTTAAATATCTTCTTGAATCTTTTCTAACTCTAATAAATAGATTCTCTTTCTTATTGAGTAAATGAAATAATATCATTTTTATGCTTAGCAGTCCTAGAAGGTGAGAAATATTTTCCTAAAAATTTATGGGCCAACTCATTCTATGTGGTAATAGAGCATACATCTAAAGAATTTAACAACATGTTTGCTTTGGTTCTTAGAGAAAATGGGAATTGTCTAAGTCTAATGACATCATCACTAACACGATTATACTTAAATATTACACAAATTTCTAAGAAACTTACTAAATGTTGGTTAAGATCTTCAACAGGAGTTCCCCCAAATTGTGAATTTTGTACCATATGTATGATTATATGTTCCAATTCAAAATTATTTGATTGGATGATGGCTCTATTTATGCTTTGGTGAATTTCATCTAACAAAGGGTTTGTAAAATCCATAAAGGTTTAGAATGATAAAAGTTTTGAACTAGGTCATCCATTTTAAAAATCTTTTTGTTGGTTCTAATTTTAGAAAGGATTCTCTCAATTTCATAATCAAAATTTTAATGTGCCTCCCCTCCCCTATTTTCTATAAGAACACAACCACATATATACAATCAATAAATTAAAATGAAAGAATAAAAGAATATATAATATTACTAATTTTATAACTACTTCAATAATATAGTAAATTTGTAAATAGAACAAATTCTCCCCAACAATGGTGCCAAAAACTTAATGGGGGCGGTGGAGTAACCTAAATAATTATGAAAATAATTTAGGACTCTATCAATCAATAAATAATTCTTAAGCTTTCTTTGATATGAAAATTATAAAAGTCACACTCAATATATGCAAGTATACATGTTGAATCAAGTAATATAGTGATAGAGTAAGTATCAATCCCATGAGAATAAGGTTTACTTGCAACTACTAGTATTATATACTTCAACTATAATAAGTATTCTACTAAAAAAATATGTTTTGGTGGAGATTCAATAACTTAACTTAAAATTAGAAATAATTAAATGAAATATTATTTGGATAAATTATTTTGGATTGATGAATTTAAATGGAATATATTTCCTTATGATTCTCTTTTATATTGATGTTATTTAGAGCATATACATCACCTACTACTCAGTTAAATGTTAAGAGATAAATGATAGATCATACTCTTTCAACCTTAATACAACTTTAAACTCTCATAGCCTGTCACCCTATAAAAATTTTAGAAAGGTAAGTAAAGCGTTTAGTGTTAAAATCTCCTCATGACAATTCATCTGTATAAATTTGATACATGACAAATACTATACCTATGCTCTCATCATATCAATCCAACATATTTAGTTGTGTCTACTTTCCTATTCCTAGGCTTCACACCAGATATTAGCTATATATATGACCATTATGATCATTAAATGAATACTTGATATATTGAAAAAATCATGAAATTATTGATAAAGAAAACTCATTTGTACTCTTTATTTTATTTACACTATCAATCCAAAACTAGAGAATTTAGCCAGACATGAAAAATAATTAAAGCATATTCATTTTCATAAATTGCATAAAAGAAAGAAAGTACAAAAGAAAATATATCACTGGAAGGGTTTGATGATCTCCTCTACACTCCTCCTGAAACTTATAGAATTTCTTCCACAAACACAAGCCAAACACTCTAATGGAATGTATCTAGTACTTCTCTAAATTCTCTTTGTTGTCCCTCCTAAAATAATTTAAATATTTTATTTTAGAATATGTTATTGACCTCATATTTATATGAGTTCATCATCCTAAACTTTCCAGACTCCTAATTATCAATCTAGTGATTGACAATTACCTAATTATAAATCATCTAGCAATCAATCAATTATCCATCACTATAATTAGTCAATCAATCATATATTAAATCAGTGTTTTAATTATCTTATAATCATAAAAGATCACCATCAATAAATCATTTGCAATCATCCAAACCAACAATCAACAAGTCTGCAATCAATTAATTAACCAACCTATAATCAATTAATTAACTAGCTTATAATCATCAATCATTTAATCAATAAATAGTTTTATATCCTTAATCCTAAAAAAAATTATATCCAATCAATCAATCTTCCATTCAATCGATGCTTTAGTCAATCCTATAATAAATCGATCAATCTATAATAGCCTATAGTTGTGTCCTTACGTTACAATCAAGTAGCTTAGTGCACTACACAGCTCAATGCATTGTCTTCTTGACCTAAGTCATAGTTCAAACCCCTTCACTAGGAACTTCATATGCTAAACCATCAATCAAAAGACCCCTCATCCATTAATTAACAAAATTAACCCATTTGTGCTAGCTCAGGTTTGCCTAAATGTCCAACAACCAATCACCTCCAATTAAACTTTAGATCACTTCTAATCTTCATCAGACTTCTACAAATACCACTCCTAGTGAAATGGACTAGAATAGTTACCCTACCTTAATCAACTAAACCTAGATTTGGTCAAATAAGGTCATACTTGCCCCAATCACTATATATAATCCAATCAAGCATTTAAATCATTCAAAACCATTTCATTAACCTCTAAACACCTCCCCTAGACTACCCTATTTTACTTGGTTAGGCCTGATTTATTAAATTAGTCAAAATTATTAGAAGCTCTCAAATGGTAAAACTCCCTTATTCAAACTCAAATTCCTTTTATTCAAACTCCTTTTAAACCACCTCACAAACACTTAAGAACTTCCCAACATGCCACCTTAATATCACATGACCAGGTTGACTGGTCAAATGTTCAACAATAGCTCGTATGAGCTCAACTAGTCAACACTATTTTAACAAATCATTTCCCTCCAAAGAAGCTACTTTAAATATTCTAATTCAATTTAAAAATCATCTTAAATAGATTTTAAACAAAGCTTAGTTAGTTATTTATCCCAAAGCTAGCCAATGATCCCCTTCTCCCATATGAAGGTAAAGTGTCCTTTACTCATCATTGTCCTTACTTTATCCTTTTACCTACCTCTTAATCACATGGGGATAAGTGTCACACATCTTAGAATGCTTCCAAATATATCTCTGCCCTCCATTTGGCTCCAAGGGTTTGAATTGAGCTATATGTGTAAAATAACTCATTCAAGCTCTTAGCATTCTCTTATTAACTCATAGCCTCCCAGAGCTAGTTTTAATTTCATTTCAGCTCCCAAGGACTTCCTCTACAATCCTAAAACACCTTCTAAGATCCAGCCAATTGTGCTAAATTCTGGACCTTACTTAAAGGACTTTAGATATAATTAGCTTTGTGAATAGTGCATTTCATGCCATAAGAATACCTCCCCATTATTCATTCTACTCCCCTAAAGCTCTTTTTATAATCTTATAAATATTGGTTCCATCATTATTTTAAATGGGGCTTTCTTCATCTTTTAGTGGTTAGATAAATGATTTTAAACTATGCATAATATGGACCGTCGATCTCTTGATCAACAGCCCATATCTTGTTGCTTCGACACTTATCTGGACAACATAGCCCTTCTGATCATTTGAATTTTTATACATCGGCATCTCATCCGTCCATTCTAAACCACGAATGATCAAGTGGCTCCACGGCGATAGAACATGGTTTAGTTGAAACCGCACGAAGAAAACTATGTCGTCTTCATATAATGATTGGAATTTATTATCACGCCGCACTATCGTCGTGTTTCCATCAAATTGTAGATGAGTTTTAGGGGCACAATAATTGGTAATAAATGTGCCCCTAGGCAAACTTAATAAAAATTATTTAAAATACATTTTAATCACAAATTTGCCAAAAAAAATCATAATAAATAAAGTACTTAACTAAAAATTACATATAATATATCATTTTCTTCAGTTTAAAATCCTCTTTCAATTAAAAATAAAGTCAAGCCGAAATTCAAAGTATTTAAGTAATTATTTCATTTATATGGATTTTCTAATTATTTAAATAATTCTGTAAATACTTGTTTAATTTGGCTAAAATTTTACCACCATCAATTGCCTACATACACTATTTTCAGTAAATTTTTCATATTTATTTAAGCTTTTTTAATGACAATTAGATTTTCTAAGTCAAAAAGACTTTTTTTAATTATTTCTTAAATATTCTTAATTCCATAAATGCTTGTTAAAAACAAATTTAAAGGTGTTTTTTAGATACTTAGAGAACAATTATATTAGTAATAACATTCCAACTTCTTTTAATTGTTCTGTAAATATCCAATGGATTGGGTTCAAAGAAGGCGAAATGATATTATCTCATATCCCTCATCTATCATAGTGTCATTGGACTAATTTGAACATATGATTGTTTATTAGTTATATTTCCAAATAATTAGGTTATATCATAACTCTAATATTTTGGAATTCCATCAATTTATATCTCTTAGATTAATCACACCATGATTGATGTGATCATTTGTATGTTATTGAAATATTGATTATCAAACCATTCAAACTTGGTATAATTATGGATAACAATTAAGTGCAATGTCTAGCTAATTTAAGCAAATTTAGGATTCATATATATATATATATATATATATATATATATATATATATATATATATATATATATCCATTAAGAATGAAAACTCTAAACATAAAAAATGTATTGACATTACATATTAAGGATTAATACACCCCCATTTGACATTTAGTTATCTTCATATTCCAAAATTAATAATAATTGAATTAAAAATGATAAAAATTCCAAACCACCTTTAATCAACTCTAAATCAACCGTACAATCATTGAAAATAAAATAAAAAATTAATTTTCATATAATTTAAATAATAATTAATTACCTTTAATTCAATTAAAATGACATAAATTCATCAAAAATAAAATTAAAAATAAAAATCATAAATATAAAAATATTTAAATAAAATGAAAAAAAAATCAGAGAGAATTAGTTCAAATAAAAAACATTCATCTAAAATTTAATTTTAATTCACTAAATAATTAATAGACATAATATAATTAATTAAATATAATAAATAAAATTCAAAATAATATAAAAAGTTAAATAAAATCCGTAGATTAATAATTTGAATATAAATAAAAATTTTGAATAAAGTTTAATACTAATTCATTAATAATTAATTTTTAATTATTTAAAATTAATTTAAAATTTAAATACTCTAAATAGTTCTATAAAAATAAAAAAATTCAAAAAAAATTAAATTAATTTGATTATTTATTTGTTTAAAATTTACTTTAAATCAAAGAAATTTGGTAATTAATCTCAAATTTATAATTAGACTTTTATGCTTGGTGTTTACTTTCTTTTGGAGGGCATTGAGTATTACATTTCAAAGCCTTTAATGCATCCTAAATAGACCATGGTTCCTTTATGTGGCGATTGATTTTCTTTTATGAGGGCACTTCATATTTGATTAAGAGATTCAATAAATCTTAAATAACCAAAATAAAGGTTTATGCACCATGCTACTCTCTACTTGGGGAAGGCATGGATGTAAAAAATTTATAACCCTTAATTAAACAATAATAATACATTTACCCTATACATTATGCCTTCTTTCACTTGGATGTCATGTATATTTGATTGAAGGGTCACTCCATCTATCCTCAAATGAATTATAAATAAATTTCTCTTGAGGCTTTATGTGGTCATCTATCATATAAATAATAATTGCATTTCATTTACAAGACTTATGGATATTATAAACAATTAAGCCTTGCACTTTGGGGTTAGTAATATATAAATTCTTTATAATTAAATAAATAACTCCAACCATAAAAAAATTAAATAATAAAATCCAAACATATACAACATAAACTTCAATTAAATTCCCCTTTATGGCCTGTAATAAACAAACATCTAAAATTTATGGAACATAAACACTAAACTCATACAAAATATACCAAAGCCACACAGCATCTTTCACAAATTTAGATAAATTTGCTAGGAAAACCAATTCAATTATATGTTAGGTCGGTTATGCAGATTTATTGTTTTTTTTTTTTTTTTTTTTGAAACAGCATAAAGCAATATTATAAAAAAGGAGAAAAGAACCTAATTATTACAATCATGAGATTCCTTCTTTAAAAGACTGATAAAAGAAGAAGGAACCTTATCAAACTCTATATCATCCCAAAAGAAAGAAGAAAAAACACCAAAGTTAGCGCATAAGTCAGCTAACTTATTACAATCTCTATTAACATGGTTAAAAATAACACAATGAAATTTATCTACAAAATAAAGATTATCCATACCTCGATCTCCTTTTCTGATGGATTTTTGGATCATCTTGATAACATTGAAGTTATCACTTTCTATAATAATGCGTAGACCTCCATCCACTCAATCCTTAATCATTTCTTTTATTGAAGTAATAGCTTGAAGCTCAAGAAAAGTAATATCCCAGTGATTTAGAGAAAATCCATATGCTGTTATGAGTCTTCCTTTATGGTCTCTAACCACTCCTCCAACACCTCCTTTATAAGAATTAAATAAAGTAGCATCGACATTAACCTTTATCCAATTCGGAGGAGGAGCATACCAACGGTTTTGAGACAGCATTTGCTGATTGGTATCCAACCTTCCCTTTACTTCAGAGTTCCAGGAATTTAGAATTCCTGTATTACTAATAGCTTCAGCTGCTATATGAAGGGAACTTCTTTCTTTCTTACCATGAACAATGTCATTCCTGTCTTTCCAAATTAGATAAACTACATTACATAGAAGAGTCGGAAGAAAGCCGCTTTTATTCAATAGCCAAGAATATAATTCCTCTTTGTTACCAAAAGGAGGAATGAGAAAACCCCATCTGTTAAGCTGACAAATAACATCCATTGTTTTTCATGCAGATTTATTGTTGGGTGCTTTGCTTGGAGAGCACCATTTGTATGTTTATTTATGGTCATATATTTTAATCTCTGTTGGTATACTTAGGCTCTTTAAGGATTGCATTAGAGTCATTAGGATTACTGTTGCACTATAGTTATAAGCTAACTCTTTTATGTAGCCATTTCCTTTTCTTGGAAGATTCATTATAATGTACCCTGGAATTGGATTATAAATGCACAAGTGTTTGTAAAAATAGTTTGTGTATTGATCGATTTGTATAGCATTGTTGGTATAATCAGATTGGACAGAATAGGGAGAGATTTACAAACATACATTGAAATCTATTTTATTTGCAAAATTTTTTATCTTCTTTAAAAAAAAATAAATTAACTAATAAATGTTGGTATTTCTAGGTGAAGATTGAGGAGAGTTTTAGTTTTGGATATAAATATTTAAGAATAAAGGAGTATAAATAGAATTGCCAAAACATAAAATAGAAATAAAGATATAGAAAGAAAGAGAAACAAAAAAAATCAAATTTTGCAATTAGAACCTTAAAGTATTTGGTAAAAATGCCAAAATGCTCCAATATATTCATTACTTATAAGTAAGACTTCTCTTAACAAGTTCATGCAATCATTACTAATTAGAATGTTCAATCTTTATAAGTCATCCAAATTTCATTTCTCATAAACTTATAGTAAAAAAAAAATTCTAATTAAGGTAAATTCAATGAAATCATAAATACATTTATATCTTAGTTCAAATGGACATGAATCAAGTGCTCAAAGGCATTATTAAAAAATCAATAGATTAGTTTATGGACTAAGGCCTCATTTGAGACAGCTTTCTTAATGCTTCTCAAAGCAACTTTCTAGATCAAAAATTAATATTTTTGTACTAAAAAATTACTTTAAGAAGCAATAAGAAAACCATCCCAAACAAAGCCTAAATGTCTTCTGAATCTAGCATGTTCTCATAATCAAAATAATTGAATCGGTTAAGAGAGATGAAACCTGTGAGTAGATTATTGCTCAATGTCAATATCATTAAATTAATAAAAATCTAAAAGTTAATACGATAAATTGGAATCAGGAACCTAATGCTAAGCTCTCTTTATACCATTGTGAATGTTTAGCACACAACAAATTAATTTTGCAGTTCAACTAAAGTCCAAAAGAAAAGAATTTGCTTTTCAAAATTCCCACTATAATGATTTAGAGTCTATTTGGGATGGATGTAGTTTCATAAAGGTGATTGTAAAATTATTATGGGGGAAATTGCTTTTAAGAAAGCTACTTTAAAATAACATGCTAGCAGAAAAATATATTGAAAGCAGTAAAAAAATAGCGGTTAAAAAAAATATGACTGCAGTCTGAAAAACAAAACAGTAAGAAAGTTCTCAACTTTCATATTTTTAAAATTCTTTTATACAGTGACAAAATCTGCAGCCCTTTGATTAAAACAAATGGTTGTATTTTAAAAAATACTAGTTCGGGCCAAACACTTTGTGATTTATCACTAACCATATAAAAAAACTTTTATATAGAATCAAGTAAATAAAATAGATCAGAATTTTGCAACACTTTTTAGGACCTACTACAGTGGTTTAAACACTTACTAATTTATGTGCAGCAGTTTAGAAGCTACAACAAATTCAATGTATTTGCGCAGGGATGGCTTTAGTAGCAGTTTTATAAGCAATGATGTATGAAGGCTTTAGCAGCATTTTATATGGTGTTAAAAGAGCTGCTAAAGGTAGAATAGATTTAAAAAAGTATAAAGTTAAAAAATCAAATTTTGTGATCAAATTAGAAATTGTAACACAAGATTTCACTTAAATATTATATAAAGCATAACACACCATGCAATATTTTACTGAAAAAGGAACTTAATATTATATTTGAAAGTTTCCAGTACCCAACATCTTCTTAAGAAAAATAATTCATTTAAAAAAATCCTATCTTATTTAATAAAAAGAGGAAGAAGAAATTAGATACAAAAAAAGATAATCAACATGATGTTGTTGTTGAAATTTAAACTTCTTGGAGCTATCAGATTCCTTAACATAAGGAAAACTTAATATATCTTCACAAATAATGTTTAAAAGAGATTTCATTGATAACTGAGCAAGAAACACTATAGAAGTAATTAAGGATATAAAGATAATTAAAATAATGTTGTTGAGGTGGTGAAATAGACAAAAATGTAGAGAGGTGGTGAAATAGACAAAAATGGAGAATAAAAAAAAAATATTTTCAGTGTCATGATTATGTGCTTAACAAAATAAAAAATCCATCAAACAATATTGAGATGATGGTATTTAAAAGGTAAAATAAATGTACAGAGTGCTCTTTAGTAATAATTGATCCTAAGTGGCAATCAGCCCCAACAAGTTTGAGTTCATTTGGATAAGATTTATAGTGTCTAGGAACCATTGCAGCTTCTCAATCTTGAAGCCAAACTTGGAATACTTGTTTCCTGTCACTACATAAGGATGCAACTGATGAAAACAAAAGAAAATAAGAAATCAAGTTTGATGGAAAAAAAACTGTTGAATCATTCAATCAAAAGGGCAAGTTCTTGTTATCACTCAAGAAAAATGGTATGTACAAAGATTTTTTAAATAATACAAGATTAGTATTAAAAAAAATGTAGAGGTCAATAAAAAGCATCTTCATAATGCTAACAGAACCCAACAACTTAACAAGAAAGTTAGCTTAATTTGTAACGCTCTCCATTATATTTGTTATTTGAAAATCCAAAGATTTTTAAATATTGTGTTTATAATATGCCATGTTAGGATTGATCCTCGTGTAAATACTAAACGGAAAGAAATAGGTTATTGGAAACAAGTAATCACACTTTTTTAGTGAACCATAAACTTGAAAAGAGAGCAAAATGTTTTTCAACAGACAACACAAATGCACTATTGGTCCTAGGCCTAGTGCTTTCAATAGGCGGCACAAGTTCCTTTCTTTTAAATTTTAGTATTATAAAAAAAATGACTATTACAAGTTTGAAATTTACATTTATATTGTTTAGCACATTGCTCAATTTAATAAAAAAATGGAGATTCAATTTTACCAAGAAAAGAGCACCAACTAAAATGATATGCTCCTTAGTGCTCAGGATAGAGATCATAGGCTCAAACATTACCTGTGATCTTCTTTAACTAAATAATTACAAGCTATCTTTGTTGAATCAATTTACAACTGGTCTTATTCCCTCTTATGTAAAATAGGCCTCGAGATTGCCAATATATAATTGTTTTGTGCAATACTTTCAATTAATGGAAAATCTAAGAATTAAATAAATAAAAGGCAAGAAAAATGCACAAGAAATCAGACAAAAAAATATGCATATAAAAATACTGAGAGTTAGAAGACAAAAACTAAATACTGAGAGTTAGAAGACAAAAACTAAGAATGTAAAATTATAATCTAAAACACATATATAAATGGAAAAGTAAGACTGGAAATTACCATTACCTCCTTCACTATAACAGGCACAGAGCTGGTATCAATCCAAAAGAACCAGCAACAATCGAAGAATTAACACCAGCCTCACCATCTAGAGAAACTCCATTATCTATAAATCTTCTAACTTAACCTAAAAAATTTTAAATTTGCATACAAATAAGGACGATTCTCCTAATGCTTGTAAGTCCCCTTTAAAACCTCATTATAATAGTGATACCAATTCTAATAAGGAGGAATTTAATTGTAGTGCTAAATGTTATACTAAAGATGACCATGATTCCAGTTTCATTAAAATTCAGAGTAAGAAAGGAAGGAAACCCAAACATATTACGTGGCAACTGTCTCGAAACAATCCTAAAAATTATCGCTAAAAAAATTCTCATTAATTATCTTTATGTTTAGTACTATTATTAGGAATGTTATGGGCATTGGGTGCCCATCTTCTAGAATTCGTGTGAAAAACTTATGCCGTATTCATAAGATTTCTATTATAACTTTGCTTGAACCTTTAATTTCGGTTTCCTGTTTAATGAATACCTCTAGGATTTTGGGTTTTGATTTTGCGATTGCTAATGTGTCGAACAAATTTTGGGTTTTCTAGAAAAACCCGATTAAAATTGACATTATTGGTGACTTCAATCAAGTAATGCACTGTAACATTGAGGCTTTTAATTTTCATTGTTATGCTTCCTTTGTGTATGCCGCTTCATCCCTTTACAATAAAAGAATTTTATGGGATCAACTCATGCTTTTTCATAGTAATTTAACTTTCCTTGGTTGGTTGGTGGGGATTTTAATTCCATATCCTCTACTTCTGAAAGAATTGGTGGCTCTTCCCCTTCTTATCGCTCTATGGCTGATTTTAACAATATGATTTTATCGTGCAACTTAATTGATATTGGTTTCGCGGGGAATAATTTTACTTGGAACAGTGGTCTCTTATGGCAAAGGCTTGATCGTGTTCTTTTTAATGACTCCTGGATTAACACTTTTAATGTTACTAATGTCCTTCATCTTAGTAGAACTATGTCTGACCACCCTCCTCTTCTTATTTTTATTGCGAATAGTAATTTTAATTCTCTTGGTCACTTTAGATTTCAAAACATGTGGTTACTTAATGATTCTTTTTTTCCTATTGTCCATGATAATTGGAATGCCCCTTTACATCCGGACAATTCTATTTCTGGTACGAATAGACTTTGGTTCAAGCTCAAAAGACTTAAGCAAGTGCTGAATTGGTGGAATCACATTATTTTTAAGAATATTTTTTCTAATATCCGTCAGTGGAGAATTGTATGAATTCCTTTGAAAATTTATGTCAGAATGACCCTAGTGATGTGAACTTTGGTATGTTAAATCAATCCAAAATTGAGCTTTTCAATTTACAAGCTCAGTAAGAGGCTTTTTGGAAACAGAAAGCTGTTGCTAAACATCTGGTTGAGGGGGATAACAATACCAAATATTTTCATGCTCTTGTTAAGAGGAAAAGGATTCAAAACAGTATCAATAACATTCAAAGGGAATATGGTTCCTATACTTCCAATCCTGTTGATATTGCTAATTTAGCCGTGACTCACTTTCAAAAACATTTTAACAAAGATTTCACTCCTCAACAGATTTCTGATCACTCTTTTATTCCCAAAATCCTCACATCGGAGGATAATGTTATTATTTCTAGACCCCTTCTCTTGAGGAGGTTCAAGAATCCTTAATGGGAATGAATAGTAATTCTGTCGCTGGTTCTGATGGTTTCATTACTTTATTTTTTTCAAAAATGTTGGAATATTATTGGTAATGATATCTTTGTTGATGTTTTGGATTTTTTATGGGAAATCCTATCCCTAAATTTTTTAAGTCTACTTCTTTAATTCTGATTCCTAAAAATAACACTTTCCAAATTTGGAATGATTTTAGGCCTATTAGTTTATGTACTTTCTTTAATAAACTAGATTCTAAAATTTTGTCTAATCATCTTGCTTTGCTTCTTCCTAAAATTGTTTCTCCCTATCATATGGGGTTTGTTAAAGGTATGGGCTATTACTGAGAATATCCTTTTAGCTCAAGAATTATGTCAAGATCTGGATGTTAAGATTAGAGGTGGTAATGTAATCCTGAAAACTTGATATTGCTAAAGCCTATGATAATATTGATTGGTCTTTTCTTTACTGCATCCTTGAGTTTTTTGGTTTTAATTCTGTGGTCATTAACCTTATTAAGAACTATGTTGAGAATGTGTATTTCTCTATTGTTTTAAATGGCGCTAAACATGGTTTCTTTAAGTCTTCTCATGGTTTAAGGCAAGGTGATCCTATCTCGCCTTCTTTGTTTATTATTGCTGTTGAGTTTCTTTCTATGGGGCTCTCTAATTTATTTGAAAATAACCCTGGTATGTACTTTCGTACTTTGGGTGGTTTTCATATTTCTCATCTGTTTTTTGCTGATGACTTTGTGGTTTTCACTAATGCTACTATTAATAGGATTCATAAGATTATGGATTTCTTTCATATTTTTGAAAGGAATAGTGGCCTTTCTTTGAGTAAGAAGAAATATTGTTTTATTACTTCTAAAAAGATTAACAATGATCGCATTTTAGCCTTTCACAATGCTACTGGTTTTACTCATGCTAAGCTCCCCATCAAATATCTTGGTGTCCCTCTGTTTAAAGGTAGAAGGCATTCTTTTTTGCTTAATGATCTTATTACTTCTATTCAGAATAAGCTGAACTCGTGGGACTCTAAGTTTTTTCAAGTTTTGGCGGTAGATTGACTCTTATAAAAAGTGTTCTTTGTGCTTTACTTATTTACATGTTTCAAACTATCTTCCCTACTCAAGAGGTTTGTAGTAGGATTCATAAAATTTTTAGCAAGTTCTTCTGGAAAGCTACTTCTTCCTCTTCTAAAATTATTTGGGCTGCCTGGGATAAGTGTTGTGGTGTGCAAGAGGAAGGCAATTTTGGGTGCAAAAATCTTTATGACCTTGCTAAGGGTTTTTCCTATAAACTTTGGTATAATTTACGTGCTAAAAAGAATCTTTGGGCCAAGTTTATGATTGCTAAATATTGTGGTGGTAAGCATCCTACTACTACTAAAACTGGGGATTCTAAAGTTTGGAAAAAGCTTTATAAGGTTAAATGGGAGGTGGAACCTTTTATTTTTTGGGGCCTTGGTGATGGTAACGTTTTATTCTGGCAAGATAGATGACTTGATAAAGACTCTATTGATACGCTATTAAATTCTATCTCTACTGGTAATGTGAAAGTTAATTTTTTCTTTTCTGATAATGGTTGGGACTATGATAAATTATCTAATACAATTCCTGATAGCATCTGTCATCGTATTTCTAACTTGCCCATTAACACTACCTCCAATGATTTCATGCTTAGTGATTTTTCCAAAAATGGTAAATTCAATTTAAAGTGTGCTTGGCATTCTTTTAGAGAGAAAGGTAACATTGATAGAATTTTATCTAAAATTTGGCATAATTCTATTCCTGCCAGTGTTTCTATTTTTGTGTGGAGGGTACTCCACAAATTCATCCCTACAGATGATAATCTTATTAAAAAAGGTTTTAGTCTAGCTTCTAAATGTCAATGCTGTTATCACACTGAAACGATGCATCATATTTTTTTTTCTGGCCCTGTAGCTGTTAGAACTTGTACTCATTTTAATGATATGTTTAATTTAAATACTTTTAATGCTCATTTATCTCTTAATGCCCTTCTAAATTCTTGGGTGAGTGATACTAAAGGTCACATTCGCAATATTATTCCTTCCCTTATTTTGTGGTTCCTTTGGCTGGAAAGAAATAATTCTATTTTTAATGATGTTAAGATGAATCATCTTATCGTTATCCAAAGGGTGAAAGACAAGATCCTTGCTCTTGTGGTCGTTAAACTGATCACTAGAAAGAATTTTAAAAATTGTTACGATGTTGGTTATTCTCTTGGGATTAATTGGGAGGGTGTTCGTTCTCCTCCTACTGTGGTTTATTGGAACAAACCCTGGGGTTAATTCTTTTAAACTTAATGTTGTGGGTGCTAGCACTGAGATTGGTAATGGTAGTGGTGGTATTATAAGAGACTGGAATGGTCACCTTTTCATGGATTTTGCTGGCCTTGATCTAAATGGTAATGAGGTTTCTTCTCTTCTTAACTCCATCTTGTATGGTATTAAACTTTGCATTTCTCTTAATATTTCTAATGTGATCATTGAAGTTAGTTCTGGCATTAATATTATGTCTCTTCTGGAGGATGTGCGTTGTAGTCCTAATTACTTCTATCTTGTTAGGGATATTAAAAATCTGTTGTTTTTTTTAAACCTGTATTTCAGCGACATCATTGAAGCTGGTAACTCTTGTGCCTCTTGGTTGGCCCATTGGGGTTGTAGTCTAAGGGGATTTATTGATGTTATTCACTCTAATATTCCAGATCTGGTGGATGGGATGATTAAATTGGATGCTATTGGTTGTCCTTATATCAACTTTTAACATTTGTTTTGCTCCTGTCTTTGCTCTTGGGGGTTGTTGTTTGGGTGTTTTATATTTGGTTGCGGCTCTTGTGATCCTTGACTTTTTTTATGGTTCCTATGTGGTTTGGGTTTTATTATGATTATTTCAATTTTGTTAATTTTTCTGGGTGTTATGTTTGTGAGGTGGGTTACTGGAGCAATGATTTTGTTGGATTTACTGCTGAAGGTCTATCCTTTTGTTGCTCTCCTACCTATTGGGGTGTTTGGAGGAATAAGGGGGCTCTGATGTGGTTTGTTGATAATACTGGTTGGCTGTTTATTTGCTTCAGGTCTTTTGGTTTTTGCACTGATAAGATAACTATCTGGAAGTATTTACGTTTCTATGCTTTGTTGGTTATAACCGTTTTGCTCATGGCTGCTATTTCGGGAGATGGGCTTTCTTCCTTTTGTGTGGGGGGGTTGGTTGGTCAGTGTGATGTGGTTACAGCTTTGTTAATCAGGCATTGTGATTTTGGTTTTGCTGGGTTTTGCTGGAGGTTCTGTTCGGTGATTGTGGCTGGCACGCTGGGTAGGATTGAGCGGCATTTGGATATTCCTAATGAAGCTCATTTTTCTATTTACATGCTGAGCTCTTATAGTAACCTTCCTAAGTTTGGCTTTATTGTTTTTAAGAGTATTTTTTTTGATGCTATCTATAGGCTGATGTCCGATTTTATCTTGTCAGTTAGTGGTTGGTGTAATTGCTGGATTGCTTCAAAGGATTGGATTGTGTGTTTTTTTGATCTTTTTTATCCTGTCTTTGGAGATGGATCTCAATTGGAACTTTTATTTCTACTACGTTTTCTTTCATTATTTTTCTTATTTTTATTTTGCTAATATTATGTTTTGGCATAGTCTCTTGTTTGTTGTCTCTCTTTTTTGCAGTGCACGACAATCGGGCAAGTCATCTTTTTGGACTAAAAGATGGTATTTCTTGGGCTACACTTTGATCTTTCATTTTTTTATGCTTGTCTATAGCATCAATAGATTATTATTAAGGAATTTTGTAATTGCTGGTACATGTGAACATTGGCTCCTAGGTTGTCCTTCTATTGGTTTTGTACTCTTCTCAAGCTGGTGTTTTCCTTTTTTGTTCCGTAATTTGCTTTTTATTTAACGCGTAGGCCCCTACGGGGGTTTTTTTATTAGAAAAGGAAAAAGAATCAACTGAAACAAATAGAATGTGCATAGTTAGGACCAGATAATCTTGTTGTAGCTAGCAATACTCCTCTTTTCACCTGTAGCATCAGAGGATTGGTTTGAGGCAGGAGTAGCTGCTGAAGATGGATGTTTGTTTTCTTACTTAATTTAACTGAAACTAATTGACTGCCCGAAGTTGAAAAAGTTTCCCCATTTGCCTCCTAAGCTCAAGATCTTGAAGATAGGAATTATGAGGTGGAAGACTTAGAATTTTTGTAGCATTTCCAATTCTATTCCCCATGAAACATTAGAGGTCTCTCGTTGCTGAAACATCACAACTTTACTGATGAAATAGCAAGACACATTGAAATACCTGAAAATTAAAAATTGACCCAATATGATCTCTCTCGAAACACATTGAGAAACGTAGAAAACTAATAATTGCCATCTCATAATCAGCGATCTCAATATAAGTGAACCATAGGTGTTGCTAATGGAGCCATCGAGAAGTGCAGAAATTTACTTACCAGAAATCATAACCACCTCCACAGGCGGCATCAGCTCTCCATCTCGCTTTCCTCCCCGTCACTATCGGTATCAGGACGGCAAGATTCGGCATGGGGATGGGTGGATTTGTCATCAGGATGGTATGATTCAACACCGAGATGGTGGCTTTGGCATTGGGGCTGGCTGAATGTGAATTTAGCAGCAGTTAAAATTGATGTCTATATCTATCTATATTGGTGGTTTTAAAACTGTTGCAAAATTATTGACATTTTGGTAGTGAAATGATAATGAGAGCTCACCCAAAAATTAGGTTTAAGTCCTTCACAAAGAAAGTTGAGGTCAGAATAGAGAATGATTGAAACAATTGATTGTGTTCTAAGCTTCCTAAGCATCACAAGTTTATGTAAACAACAAGATTAGTTGTTTATTAGACTGTTTTGTTACATCTGCTAAATTAATATTATTGGAATTTAGATACATAGGACAATTTTTTTTAATAATATTTGTATATTTGTTACATAAATTTTTATATTTACTTAGATGAAGAGCTTTTTTTAATTTTGGATAACACATGAATTTACAACCATCTCAAAAGAAACCTTAATTCAAAAGAACCCTTAATTAAGTGTGATGGAAGCAAAGATGTAATATTTCTTAAAATAGCTTTTGTACTAGAAAGCTATTTTAACAAGTAGTAAGAAAATCATCCCAAATGACTTATGCAATGTGTTGATGAATTGATGAGACATAAGGCTTTTTTTAATTAAAAATTTTGGAGTGCTTGTATATAGATTCTCCATATAAAAATTAATCATTAATAGTTGACGATTCATATTTGGAAAATTTATAATTTACTTTTTATTCACACATACACAATTACATAACAAAAAATTAAATCATTTAGAATAAGAAAAGTTCATCATAATGTAAAAGTAAATGATATAAGAATAAGCAAATTAACTTAAACCCTTTAAGTAAAGAGTTAGGGTTGTGCATGCAATTGATTTAAATTGTTTGATTTGCAAATTAGCTAAATGAAATAATTCCAGTTCTAAATTTTAGAAAATTAGACGGACTAAATTATTTTTCAAATTGATTTGGTCTGTTCGGTTCCATTTTGGACGAAGGCTAATGTAATTAATTTTAACAATAGATTATGCTTCATTTGACACTACTTTTTTACTTCTTCTTAAAGCAATTTTCTATTTTAAAATTAAATTTTTATATTAGAAAGCTGCTTTAAGAAGCTGTGAAAAAGTTGTCACAAAAGAAGCCTAAAACTCTTTTATGGAATGTGAGACGGACTTCTAGTACCTTTTCAAGTAATAAAATAAATTATCATATTGGAATTCATAAATTCAAGACTCTATGGGAAAATTTAGTTTCCTTTTCTAGGCAGATTAATCTTCCTTGGATGGTAACAAGTGACATCTTTTTTTTTATTTGGGAAAAATGTGGTCGTAGCCTTTTCATTCATATAAGCTTGTTACATGTAATGAAGAAAGAAAGCAAACAGTAAAACTATGATCTTTCCAAAAAGGCAAGATCCAGAAGTGGGGCATAAACAAAATCCCCAAATCAAAACAAGACAAATAAAACTAATACAAAATTGAAAAAAACATAAAATACCGAAACTTAATTCCGAAAGCTGAAGGAACACAGAATAACGTAGAACAGGTTGAGGGAGATAAGAAGCCGCGGGCTCAGGAATTGCCGCTCTCTCAACCTGGTTGCAAAAATACTACCAAAATATCCTGCCATCCAAAGGAGAAAATGGCAATCCTCACATCATTGCCCATTTTCCAATCGAATTTGACATCTAGCATGTCAAAAATTAAACCTCCACGTACATCATTACAGTATCCTTATCCCAGTATTACAACCGAGATACAGCAACACAGCAACTTGCATATATTCCTTACAATCAGTCAATCAAACAAGCAGCAAGACAAATCCCCAGGAACTCAAAGAGGAGATCGGTAGAATTACAGCAAATCCATCAAATTCACAGCATCCTTCCATTTCAGAATTTTAGAGAAAACAACAGCCTTTATTTTAAATACTAAAGAAGTGGAGGAAAGATATTTAGCACCAAATTTTCTATCATTCCGCTCCCTCCATATATGATAAACCGCGCAACAGATTAGAAGGAAATAGAAATCCTTATTTTTAGTGTGGGTATCCTCAATGAATTCAAAAATTTGTAGGATACTAGGTCTAAGCAATAAAAACCCCAAGTTACTCATAAGATTGGTAATGATAGAGAAAGAGTAGTCACACTCAAAAAAAAGATGACTAATATTTTCATTGATATGATGACATAAAGCGCATCTGGCATCCACCATAATCCCTTTTGCAATAAGTGAATCCGCCAATTTTAAACCACCACAGATAGCCATCCAGCAAAAAGACGAAAATCTTATAACATAGTGTCTATGCCAAATATATTTCCACCAGTTTACCTTATCCAGATTTTTAAAATAAAACTTTTGGTAATCTTTATTCTTGCAATTCTTACTATTACCCCAATATATGTTGATATTGGTGCCCGGAGCAACAGTTCTGTCAGAAAAGGCCGTGTAAACCTCCTCAGGTAAATGCGCAGGGAGGGCAAATTTTCCCCCCTCAAGTATTACAGAAATACTTTCATTTAGAGGGAATGTGCTGAGAAAGGACGAGAATTCCACAACCTCTTTAAAGCATTTATACTTATACCAATGATCCCAATATAGAGCAAATTTGGATAAAGCAGAAACTTTTAAATGAAAACATTCTTTTGCAGTAAAAGCTTCTCTATAAACTTGCTTCCAGAATTTAGTAGCTTTAAATATAGGCTCTTTCCAAGGAGAGATATAAGCTTTAAATAACCAAATACTCAAAGGACTCTGTGTGTTGTAGATTCTAGAGATAAGAGAGCAGTTAAAGCTAAACTGTAAAGATTGTAGAGACGGTAATCCTAAACCTCCCAATTCTTTTGGCTTACAAGTATCTCTCCAAGAGATTAGATGCAGTTTTTTCCCCTTAGTGTCCCCAAAATAGAGGAATTTTGCACACAATCTATCTATTTGCTTGATAATAGTTTTAGGTATTATCCAACCACGAATCCAGTAAGCAATAGTGTTCCAAATAGTGTACCTAAGAAACTGGAGCCTACCCGTAAAGGATAAAGCTTTGGCCTTCCACCCAGACAGTTTGCTAATGATTCTCTCCATGAGAGAAGAGAACCAAGCAAGTTTCGGGTTATAGGATGACAAAGGCAATCCGAGATAATTCATGTAGGAGGCAGTATTGTAAATATTAAGGGAGCCACAAATTCTATCTGCTATAGTACAGTTAGATGGCAGGATGATTGAACTTTTATCATAATTCACATTAAGACCTGATGCCTTAGAGAAATCATTAAGAGCCTGAGCAAGTCTAACACAATTAGTATGATCAGCCTTACCAAATAAGATCAAATCATCAGCATACATCAAATGAGATATCCTATAATTATCAATAGACATGCCCTCAAAGCTGTTATCATTTAAGTTGCAGTCTAGCAAGCACGAGAGAGCATCCATCACTATGGTGAAAAGGTAGGGACTAAGGGGACAGCCCTGTCTTAGTCCATTCGTAGAAGGAAAAAAACCTTCTAAAGCACCATCTATACATAAAGAAAACCTGACATCTTTTATGCAAGCATCAATCCACTCGACAAAAACATAAGGAAAACCTTTTTGCACCATTCTAGATATAAGAAAGTGTCTTGAAACACTATCAAAAGCTTTTTTGATGTCTAGCTTAATACACATAAGCTGAAATTTAGAAGATTTCCTAGAATGATGTAATATTTCATTAGCAAGGATCACATTGTCGGTGGATACTCTATGATGGATAAAACCAACTTGGTTATCTTGAATAACTTGGTTCATAATAGGCTTCAACCTAGCCGCCAACACTTTAGCAATGATTTTGTAAGAAGTATTACAAAGAGCTATAGGGCAAAAATCAGAAATAACCTCAGCATTATTAGATTTAGGTATTAACGTGATAGCAGTAGCTTTGATAGAGTGGGGGATGTATGCTTGGTTATAGAAACTCTTAATAGCATTGCAAACAGTAGACCCTATAACCCACCAAGTGGCTTTAAAAAATTCGAAGTTGAAACAGTCTGGGCCCGGGGAGGAATCAGAATTACCAGAAAAAACAGCTAGCTTGATTTCAGCTTCAGTAAATGGAGCAGTAAGGGAGCCGGCGTGATTTGAAGGAAAAATTTTCCCTACATGAAACTGATTAATATCAAAATCCAGATTCATAGGAGCATTGAAAAGCTTATAAAAGTATGCTATAGAATCATGGACTGCATCTATCAAAGAGGCACTCTGATTGGACATAGCTAAAGTGATGGCAGTATTCTTATAGTTCCTTCTCATACATATCTTAGCATACAAGAATTTTAGATCATCTTCTCCTTGGGCTAACCATTTAGACTTAGCCCTTTGTTTAATCCATGAAAACCACATTGAGGAGACAGCCCCCAGCCTTTTGTTAATGTTATTGAGTTCCTCATATGCTTGGAAAAAATTATCCCCAGCATCCAGACTATTAATACAAGCTAGCTGTTTCTTCTGAAGCCCTTTAATCTGCTCGGCCATAGAATTAGAAGAAGCCCATGACATTTTTTTAATAGCCACTTTCAGATTTGTAACAAATGACATCAATTGTGTTTTGGAATATAATGAAAGTGAGGGTGGGAAAATACCTAATTTAGGCTTTTTTTTATAGATTTTTTACTATTTTCAAAGTCAACTTGATAGTATAAAAATTTATAGTTAAAAAAATATTTGTACTAAAAAATTATTTTAGAAAGCTGCAAGAAAGCTGTCTCAAATGAAACCTTATATGCAATGGAAGAATTTTCTGCAACAATTGAATGTGGCTTCATTGATGCTGGTTTTGTGGGTAATCATTTTACCTGGGCTTTCTATTCTATGAATTTGCTTAATTTTGTGTTTCCCTATTTATCATTCAATCAATCCTCTTTATTCTTTGGGACAAGTTTGAGAGGTTAAAAGCCCAGCACAATGAAGGGAATAAGGAAAATCTTGGTAATATTTTACAGAGAATTAAAATTTATTAAGAAGTCAATAGATATGATTTTGCTTTTCAAAATTCATTGCTGGAAAGTGATAAAGAGGCTAAGCTTGCTACAAATAAAAATTTGTTGAGGATTTAACAATGGGAAAAGGATTACCAGAGATAGAAAGTTGGTGTTAGGGCATCTTCAACCTAAAAACTCATTTTTCACTTCAAAATGAAGTAACATTCATGCCAAACAATATTTCATCCCCAACCAAACTCTATTTCTAACTCCAAAAAAGGATATTCTCTGTATAATATTTTTAACACTCTAAACCTTACTCAAAATTATATTTTTGTGACCAGTGTGACACCAATATTTACGTCACATGGTTCACTGGGGAGACAAAAAATTTAAAATGCATTTACACTTGGTGTTCGAGCGGAGCCTCAAGGTAGCTATAAATAGGCCTTTAGAAGTATTAAAGATTGTGATAGAAAAGCTAGATTTTATCATTTATTAGTGAAGGCCAAGTGGAGTAAAAATTGAACTTGCAATATTAAAGAATTCTAAAGCAATTGGACTATTGTTCTAATTGAAATTCAGTGCTTTTCATGTAATTATTTTAAAAATAGCTTTATGGTAATTATTCAATAAATATATTGGAGAATCAATTTTTTTTGGGCATTTCAGAAGAGGAGAATGTGATGTTAACTTCCATACCTGATGCTAAGGAAGTAAAGAAAATTAACTTCTCTATTGACACTGATTCTACTACCGGTCTAGATAAATTTTCTACTGTCTTCTTCCATTCTTACTAGAACTTTTGTTCAACTGATGTTATTAAGATGTATTATTTACTTAGTTTTCAAGAAAACAATATAAAAAATTATTTCAAATAGATTTGCTAAAATCCTTCCTAAAATCATTTCTCCTAATAAAAGTAGGTAAATTTATGGAATAAATATAACATATAATGTTTTGTTAGTTAAATTGTTAAAAAAAAAAAATTGAATTTCAATAACATGATGGTGAAGCTTCATCCTTCTAATTCACATGATAAACTTCAACGACAATTTTTTATAAAGCTTCATCCTTCTCCTTTTTCCAAATATTGCTCTAATTTAGTTCTTGTTACTTCCTTTAAGGAAGGAGGCCTATGTGGTCCGAAAAAATTTTGCTGCATTGCATCATAATGAAAGCTGAAAATTTTATTTCATGGGATATTGGTGTGTGGAATGTTTCCTTTTAGCATGATGATTTGCTGTGAATTGGATCTTTAGCTACTCTAGTTTCAAATGAGATTAACACCAAGAAAGTTATGACTGATTTTTTGGTTGATGGAGTATGGAGGATGGATCTAATGGAAATAATATTGACTAGGAATTTCATAAAATCAAAAGTATTCATATTGATATATCTTGCAAATATTAAATCCCATTTAAAGGTTTATATAACTCAAATTTGAGCTTTTCTTTGGTTCACAATCCTATAAGAGCTAGGAAATCTTTATGTATATTCGGATTGATTTGGCACAATTTCTTATTTTTATTTATTTCCAATTTTGTTGGAGATTATTTAAAAATCATGTTTAGCTAGATGAAAAGATGTAGGAATTCGGTCTTTCTATGGCCTCAAGTGTGTATGTTGTAAAAATTCATAATAATTTCAATATGATTTTTGAATGTAATTGAGTAACGTTACCTCAAACTTGACTTGCTAATGAGCTCAAGAGTTGAGCTTATTAATTGACAAGTTTGAGCTTAAATTTGAGCTCATATATTATACAAGCTTGAGCTTGATATTGGCTCAACTTAACTTGTCATGTTGTGGAGCTAGCTCAATTAGTATCAATTGATTCATCTTGATTTATATTTGCCTAATCAAATATTTCTTGTACATATTCAAAAGAAAAAATCAAGCTTCAAATTGTGGCATGTTCGAGTTTTCTTATCTTGCATCATCATTTGAGCTAAGTTCAAGCTTAATGATTTCCACTTGAGCTGAACTTGAGCTCAACAAATGAACTCAAGTTAAGCTCAACCTCAAATTTTGGCTAATTATAAATTAAACTAGCTTGGCTTGACTAAGCAAGAACTTAATCAAACTCGACTCATTTAACCACCTGGTGGTGATATTAAGGTGTGAAGAAGATTTGGTGATATTTTGAAGTTTGATATTTATCTTCGAATTTCAAAGTGTTGTTATTTTTTTTTTTCAAATGAAAAAACTCTTAAGTTCTTATTCGAGCTTGGTAATATTAGAATTATGATACATTTGCACATTTGTTAATTTGCTTGGCTTAAAAGTACTGAATAAAATTTTCAAAATTCTAATTCAATCTGTTAGGACCATCTGAAAGTGGAAGCACATTTAAGGCTCCATCTGGGATGGTTTTTTCACTACTTCTTAAATCAGTTTTTTTGTTTAAAAAAAATTCTACTAGAAAGCTACTTTACGAAGTAATAAGAAAGTCATCCCAAATGAAGCCTAAATTTATCATGTAATGTTGATGTGGTGGCTTTAAATGGGTTGAAAGCCAAGGGTCTTGATTTTAATCATTTTGGATGAAACTTAAGTGGGAAAGATATTAAAATTATGTTATAGTATTACTTTTGGATGAAACTGATAGTTGGTGAAATAAGGTTGAAATACGATTTATCCTTACAAAGATATTAAAATTATGTTAAAGTATTACTTAGTATTTGTTTGAGATAAATTTCTTACTATTTTGCTTTATAAATTGCAATTATAGATCTATTTGACTAATGTTTTCTTATTGCTTTCAAAAAATTTCTATGCTGCAATGTTTTTTTTTTTTCTTACAGTAGCTTTAAAAAAATTACTTTCCCAAATAACTTTAACAACCACTTTTACAAAAAGATGATGTCATCCCTAACATACCCTAAATTTAAATCTTTATATAAGATTTTCTTATAACTTTAAATAATTATAAGAAGAATTATTTTCAAATTCTTATTTAAAATAGAAAAATAGCTAAAAGAAAATCAAAATATAGAATCTAAATTATATTTGAACTATTAACTATGTTAAAATAAGATCATTTTCTTTGAAATTAGCTCACATTTTAAGTTAAACTTTGAAGATGATAGATATTGCATTTCTTTACTCTTTGAAATTTTAAATTTACTAAAATATCATTAAAATTGTCAAAGAAATATTATTTTGAAAATAATTTTATATTTATTAATGTTAGAATATAATAATTAGAAGAGTCCATGCTATTAAAGTTAGATTATATATTCATTTTTTTTTAATAGATGTGACTTGATGTTTTTTATGATTTTAGATCTTAAATAAAGAAACATTTTTCTTTGTTAAAAGGAATAAAATAAAAATGTTGAGTTCAATTTTTTTTTATTATGTGTTTTTCATATAGCTGGGGATTAGGAGTACTACTAGTAGGTAAGTGGCATTGACTGTTAATAGATACTATAGACTAGTGATCTGCTAAGTTGAATGAACTCTAGGACTCAAAAATTATATGGATGATCATGCCTCAACCTAGCCTATTAGAATGAATATTCATATGTGATCCCTTTGGGGAGAGTGGTCATGACTCTACGAGTTGGACAACCAGCCTATTGTGTGGTTGTGGTTTTTTTGGGTGATTCTCAATTTTGGGTGACATGATCACTTTGGCTAAATACCTTGACTAGGACATGTTACTCTATTAAGTACATATGAACCACCTATAAGAATATGTATAAGTATATAGGTTAAAAGCTTCAAAAATGTTTTCTTTGGATGAAGTGGTAGTTTTCTAGAAAGGAATCATGGGGGCTTCCTTTACATTTAATTTCCCTCTTTGTTGATATTTTTTTATTGCTTTTAGTTGTATTTTGGTAGAATGGCAATAAGATTTTATTTTGTTGAGGAAAACAAATATAAACTAAAATGTGGTTTAGCCTAAAAAAGGATTAAAATTATCATTAAATATTAATTAGTTTAACTCCATATCTAAGATTTATTTATTGCTTTTAATAATTACAAAAATAATTCTTTTCCAATGATTTTTTTATATAAATTACAATAAATAAATAAAATAAAAAGAAAATATATAATCTAAATTAATTTAAAATTTGTAATGAGTTAAAGAATAATAATTTTGTCTTGAAATTAGCTCTCTTTTTTTAAATCTTTTGTTAAATTCCTATATAAAACAGAGATCAAATATATAGCTAAAGCATAACATAGTAGAGAAGTTTCTGTATTTCAAATTCATTAAAGTCATTCATTAACTCTTGTAGCTACATTGAGAGTATTAATAGAAGATGAGAAAGATGATAAATATATTAAGAATCTGGCCGTTGAAGTAGGATCTCCATGGATGGTTGTGATACTATAAGTCAGTTTCTTTTGCAGGTGGCTAAATTGTTTTCCTTGGCTATCATGTGCAGGGTGCGGTGAAATGGAGAGATGCATATATCATCATTAGTGGTTCCATTGGAGTTATATGTAGTAACAGTCCCTCTCAAATTAACTACTCAATTTTTAAGAGTTAATTTTTCCCTGAGACACTGAAATCTTATAGTAGAAAGCCCTTTTTTAAAAATATATGTAGTTTGATCTTCGATAGAAATATGATGAACTTGTATGATATAAGATTTCATACACTCATGAATGTAGTGATGATAAATCTCAATGTATTTGGTCCTTACATGAAACACTAGATTATTTACAAGAGAGATAGTAGAAATCTTATCACAGTAGAGATATGTTGGTGCCACAAGATCAAACTTGAACTCTTGAAGTAATCGGCGCAACCAAACATTATCTATGGCAGCAGCAGTCAGTGCTAGATATTCTGACTCTATAAAAGAGGGGCCAATGGTGGATTATGTCTTTGCACTCCAACTTATAAAAGTAGATCCCAAAAAGACACAAAATCAAGTCATAGATTATTTTTCTTGCTTGTCACCAGCCCAATTGGCATAGGCATCAGTAGAGAGGGTCACATTGCTGACCAGAATAGGTAAACCAAAGGAAAGAGTCCCTTTGAGATATCTTAAGATAATTTTGAGCATCTAAAATTATTTATTTAGGGGATGACGCATATACTGACATACTTTATTAACAATGAAAGATATGTTAGGTCGAGTGATGGTGAGGTATTGTAAGGAGCCAGGAAGGCTATGGTAGAGGAAAGGATCTATGAATGGGAGTAAAAAATTTGATGAGTTGTCTTGTTTGTGGGGAATGGGAGTTTGAAGAGGATGAAAATTAGTCACCCCAGCTTTACTAAGTAAAGCATTCATATATATAGTATGATATAGAGAAATCTCTGTGTTCGACTTTTGCACCTGTAAACTATGAAAGGTATTGAGATTACCAAAAAATTTTATAGAGAATTGCTACTGGAGATCATGAAGCAAAGTTTACATACCAACCATATCATTTCCCATAAGATCATCAATATAGATGAGTAAGTAGATTAGTAGAACTAGAGTAAAGAAGTAAAAAGTGATTGGTAACACTGAATGTGTAGCCCCATTTTATCAAATAATCAGTGAATTTGGAAAACCACTTCTTGGGAGCTTGTTTAAGGTCTTAGATGGCCTTGTGTAACTTACAAATATAATTAGGATAGTTGGGGTCTATGAATCCTTTCGGTTGCTCCATGTAAACCTCTTATGATAGTGTGCCATGAAGAAAGGAATTATATACGTCAAGTTGAGTTATTTTCCAATGCTTGTGTAGAGAAATAGTCAAGAAGACTCTGATAGTTTGAAACTTGGACATCAGACTAAAAGTTTCAAGACAGTTAAAACCATATTCATGTTTATAGTCTTGAGCCACAAGACGAGCCTTCTACCAAGAAATTCTACCATCATCATGTTGTTTGGTTTAGAATAACCATTTTATTACCTAGTAAATTATAAGTGGAAAGAGGAGGCACAAGTTTCAATGTTCCTTGTTGTTGAAGAGCTTGAAATTCTTCAGACATGGCATTACACCAGTGAGGAAGTTTAATGGCAAAGGTATAGCAAGTTGGATCATTTGAAGTGTTGGTGATATGTAGGAAATTGAAAATAGAGTGCGGCTTTAGGCTACCAATTTGTAGATGGGTTGTCATATAATGAGTTTTTAGAATTAGTGGAGGTGGTGTGGATGTGGATGAGGCATTATTAGAGGATGGATTGGTAGAAACTAGAGTAATGGAATGAGAAATATATTTCAAAGTTGAGTGTTTTGATGAAAACTGAGGGTAGTGAGAGGGTGGAGGAAATAGATTGACCTTGTGGTATTGTGATTGGCACAAGAGTCGAGGGTGAAGAATTTGGTTGAGAAGAGTGTTGTGAGGGTATAGCAGATTGTGTTTTTGAGTGAAAGGCAAAGACATTTTCTTGGAATTGAGCATGAATTGAAGTAATTACCTTGCTAATAGAAAGTTTAAGGCATACATTGCCTTTGGAGGCCAGTGCATAACCTAGGAAAATGGATTGAAGAGCTTTTGGAGTAAGCTTATGTTTTTTTGTGAGGTGGAAGTAAGGGAAACCATTTACATCCAAATACTTTAAGAAATTTGTAGTTTAGAGTTTCTTTGTAAAGAAATTCATTGGGTGAGACATTTTTGGTGATTGGAGAGGGTAATATTTTGATTAGGTAAATAATGGTGAGAATAACACATACCAAAAAATGATTGGGTGAATTAGCATCAAGAAGTAATGTTCTTGTCATCTCTATAATATGTTAGAAGCATGAAATTGTTACTAAAAATAGTAATTGATGCATGAAATTTTTTCTCAACCATAGATTTAAAAGTTATGATGTGATAAAAAGTTTCATATTTTTAAAGCATTGGATAAATCCATGTAAACCAAGAGAATTCATCAATGAATATGACATATTATCGGAATCCATTAATTGAAGATATTGGGGATGGACCCTGGTGCAGCAGCAAGAAGGAGAAAACCTGAAAACTCAAGAACAAACCAATGGAACAGTGCTCCAAATAGTTTTTGTATATCAATTTCTATATCCCTATTCACAACCAGTAAACAAGTATATATCTGGTTTGGTTAACTGAAATTAAAATTAAACTAAGTAAAATGGAGCTAATACTAAGTAAAGCAAAACAACTCATAAAGTGAAACGGTACTAAGAAAAAAGAAAAGTAAGGTTTGCAGAGGAAGTGGCGGGTGTGGCGTGTCCAGTGGTCCGCCGGTTCTCAGTGAGTATCCGATGACCGCATCAGTTCTCCCCCGGCTCCGAGAAGCTCGACTCTGACGAGATTTTGATCGGCTGTATATCATCAGGAGGATGATAACTGTAGATATCAGAGATGTTGAATGTAGGGGAAGTGTGAATGTCGGGTGGCAAGTCAATAACAAAAGCATTACCATTAATCTTGCTTTTGATTGGGAACGGTCCAATTTTCCTTGGACTCAGTTTAGAGTAGGTCCCCTGGGGGTGGCGCTCTCGCCTCATCCTTAACATCACCAATTTTCCTGGATAAAAAGTTTTACTCCGCCTGTGAGCATCAGCTGCCAATTTGTACTTGTCATTAGCTCGGTGTAGGTTGTCTCTCACGGTCTGGATGGCATCAGCAACTTGGGAAATGACACGGTGGGCTGCTGGATTGCTGCATTTTGGAAAGATAGGAACATCAACTAATTGGTTAGGAGGCTTAGTATATACCACCTGGAATGGACTGAATTTCGTGGACCGATTTGGTAAGGAATTATATGCAAATTCCGCCTGTCCTAGCAATTCTTCCCACCTCTTCGGATTATCCTGTACGAGACATCGTAGCATATTACCCAGGGTCCTGTTAACTACCTCCGTTTGCCCGTTAGTTTGTGGATGGTAGGCCGAGCTGAATTTCAGTTCGGTGTGCAGACGCCTCCACAGTTCTCTCCAGAAATGACTAACAAACTTGACGTCACGGTCCGACGTAAGGCTGCGAGGAAGACCATGGAGCCTAACAATTTCCTTGAAAAAAAGATTAGCGATGTTGACAGCATAAAATGTTTTTTTACAAGGAACGAAATGCGCCATCTTGGAAAAACGATCCACCACCATGATGGAATCCGATCCTCGCTTAGTACGCGGAAGACCCAGAACGAAGTCTAGCGAAAGATCTTCCCAGATGGATTCGGGAACAGGTAATGGTAAGTAAAGGCCTATGTTTTGATTTGTACCTTTATACCGTTGACAAACAGCGCATTTTTCCACGAACCTGACGACATCCCTTCGTAAATGAGGCCAAAAGAAGCGCGCCTGAAGCAGCTCCAAGGTTCGGTCTCGCCCCGCATGAGCCGCCAGGCCTCCGCTATGCAGCTCTTTGATCAATTGTGGTCGCCACGAAGAATCCGGGATGCACAAATTATTGCCTTTAAACAAGAAGCCCTGCTGCACCGAGAAATCTTGTTGGGGCTGTCCATCCGTGCAAGCCTTCCAAATCCGGGAAGGCTAGTGCCGGCGCGGAGCTAAGAGCCAATTTAATTCTATCAAAACATTTCTGTTGTGCAGCAGCCCATGTAAAAGAAGGTGATTTTAAGCAATTGGTGATTGGTGACATAATGATACTGAACCCCTTGATGAATCTCCGGTAATAATTGGCCAAGCCATGGAAACTTCGCACTTCCGTGATGGATGTTGGTACCGGCCATTCGGTTATAGCCGAAATCTTGTGAGGGGAAGTTTTGATTCCTTCGGGCATCAATATAAAGCCCAGAAAGCCGACACTGGTGACTGCAAATTCACACTTAGTCACATTGAGGTACAATTGATGTTCGCGGAGCGTATCTAGGACAGACCGAAGGTGGCATAAATGATCCTCAAATGATTTACTGAAAATGAGAATATCATCAAAGTATACGAGGCAGAACTTATCTAGATGGGGTCGAAGCACCTCATGCATGAGCCTCATGAATGTTGATGGAGCATTGCAAAGGCCGAACGGCATGACTTTCCATTCAAATAACCCATCGACCGTCTTGAAGGCGGTCTTCCACTCATCACCCGGTCGGATGCGAATCTGGTGATAGCCACTCCGCAGGTCAAGTTTGGAAAAGATGGTTGCCCCGGAAAGCTTGTCTAGCAAATCCGAAATTCTCGGGATGGGGAATCGGTATTTGACGGTGATCCGATTTATAGCTCGGCTGTCAATACACATGCGCCACTGACCGTCCTTCTTAGGCACGAGTAACGCCGGGACTGCACACGGGCTCAGGCTAGGTTGGATGAACTGCTTTTCCAACAATTCCTGCACTATCTTCTGTAGAATTGTGTGCTCCCGCGGACTCATTTTGTAATGAGGCAAGTTGGGTAAGACCGCTCCAGGAACTAGTTCGATTTGATGTTGTAGGTGGTAGAGCTATGGGCAAATCCACGGGTGTGATGTCTGGAAATGAATCAAGCAAGGATTGTACTTTCGGATGTTGCGAGGTTTGTTTATTTTCGCCTGAATTGGTAGCTACTAGAGCTAGCAGTGGGAAGTCATCGGTTATACAATGCAAGAAATCACGTCCCGCCAGGAGGCAGGCCGACGTGAGACTGAGGGGTGTTGTAGCTAGCATTGCACCTGCGGGCAATAATTTAAATTTCTTTCCCTTACATTCCACAACATACGAGTTACTTCTGCCTTCATGCACCGCCCCCGAGTCGTATTGCCACGGTCTACCCAAGATTAAATGACAAATGTCCATTTCAAGGACATCGCAAGTGACTTGGCAGAGATATTTCTTTCCAATTGAGAATGTCACCTTGCATAAATCGAAGACAAGAAAATCAACACCCTTCTTTACCCAACTGATTTTAAATGGGTTCGGGTTTCGTGTGGTCATGATTTGCAAGGCTTGAACGACAGCCTTGGATATGATGTTCTCAGTGCACCCGCTGTCAATCACGAGGTCACATACCTTATCATTGATAGTACATTTTGTTCGGAATAGGCTATGTCTTTGTGTCTCTATCGGTCTCTGAGGCGCCAGTAGCAATTTTTCCATAACTCCCAAAATTGGTACCCCCTCATCAGCCCCCAATTCTTCAATCCCCTCTTCGGCGTCCTCCAATAACTCAGTTTGACTGAGCTCTTCTTCACCTTCATCTAATTGCAATTGGAGTCGTATCGGACACTCATTAGACTTGTGACTGGGCTGAAAACATCTAAAACACTTGATACCTTGAGGCTTGGCATACGGGTTCTCTCGAACCGGAGCTTTCGGTCTAATGGGAGACTTCACTTCCTGGGAGAGATTCGTGGCAGCTGGGGTACTAGTAGCTGGCGCCTTTTGTTGCTGCACCGTCAACCTTGAATGGGAAGTTCCACTGTCAGTGAAAAGCACGACGAGAAGCAGAAGATTTCTATTGACGGTGTAGCTGCGCTTCCGCCTTGAGGGCAAAATTCACCGCTTGGGATAAAGACCACACTGAATTAAGTTCTAATTTGTCTTGAAGAGCCTCCTTCAAGCCTCCAATGTATCGCGCCACGAGTTGATTCTCAGACTCCAACAAGTTGTTACGCGCGCTTAATCTATTGAATTCCTCGGTATATTCACTAACCGTTCATTGATTTTGCCGGCATTGTTGATACTGCAGGTACAGCAATTGTTCAAAGTCGGAGGGAAGAAAATGTCGCCTCATGAGCTGCTTCATACGAATCCATGTCCGAGCGGGACCCCGGCCTTCCCGTTGTCTGTTCTGGAGGAGTTGCATCCACCATGCACTCGCCCCACCTTTTAACCGGCAAGCCACATATTTGACTTGCTTCTCCGGATTGATTTCCATGTAATCAAAGAAGTTCTCTACGGCTCCTTCCCAATCCAGATAATCTTCTACGTGCAGTCTTCTGTCGAAGAATGAGATATCCAACTTAAGTCGGAACCCCTCGTGTTCACGCTAATGATGACGGACATGGAATCCCTCGGGTTCACGCTGCCTAGGACGCAATCGCCGACCTCGCCCCATGGGTGGAATGAAAATTTCTCCTTCAGATTCTGATGGCTCGTGTCGGGGCAACTCTTCTTCATCGGAATCTGAATATTCCGGCATCAAAACAGGGGCTCTTCTCGGAAAATGACCCTGTCTAAACTGTGGCCTCTGCTCCGGTAAGGTTGCCGGAGGGAGAGGTTCCGCTACGGGGTTGGTAGCTAACCGGATTTGGAGCAGTTCCATTCTCATTTCCTCTGCAAAATGAGCGAATGTATTCACCAGGTCGTCCAACTGTTTGGACGTCTGCTGCTGTGCTTCCCAAAGGGCTTCAAGGCTACGATCTCCGTCGTGTCGGGGATGGTTGCTGCCTTCTGCCATTACCGCGAACAGCCTAGCTCTGATCGATACCAAAATATGGTGCAGCAGCAAGAAGGAGAAAACCTGAAAACTTAAGAACAAACCAATGGAACAGTGCTCCAAATAGTTTTTGTATATCAATTTCTATATCCCTCTTCACAACCAGTAAACCAGTATATATCTGGTTTGGTTAACTGAAATTAAAATTAAACTAAGTAAAATGGAGCTAATACTAAGTAAAGCAAAACAGCTCATAAAGTGAAACAGTACTAAGAAAACAGAAAAGTAAGGTTTGCAGAGGAAGTGGCGGGTGTGGCGTGTCCAGTGGTCCGCCGGTTCTCAGTGAGTATCCGATGACCGCATCAGACCCCATACATCAGAGTGAACTATTTATCGAGGTTTACTTGCATAAGAAGTAGATAAAGAAAAACTAGTATAAAGACATTTGGATTTGTACCAAGATTTACATAGACTAGAAACAACTATAGTAATAAAGGATGTTATACTCGAAGTATTGATGAAGTAGACAAGTTTGGATGGCTTAGATGCTTGTACCAAAGTGAGGAGGTAGTGATAGATTTAAATGGAGTTGAAGGTGTACTATTGGAAAAGAAAGCTGTTGAGAAAGGATACATGTCGTAATAGCAATGACCTTGAAGGAGAGTTGAGCGGTTCTTCAAATCTTTGATTTGAAAGACATTAAAGTAAAAAAGAATTAAACATTTTTTATTACAGTTTTTATTATAGGTGAGATGATTAATAGAGAGAAGATTGTGTGCAAGTTTGGAACAAAGTATAGGGAGTATATAAAATTCCTTGTCCAGTGGCAGCAATGGGCAAGCTATATCCATTTCCAATAATAATCTAATTTGGGCCATTGTAAGGTTAAGTTGAATGAAATTGAGTTGCATTAGTAGTTAGGTTGGATGAAGCTCTTGTGTCTAGAAACCAATCAGAATTTATTGAATTTGTGATAGCATAGAGAGCAGATGAAGGCTACGGTTGAAAATTCAAGTTAGCCTGATACTAACAGGTGCCTGCAGAGTGACCTCAACGGAGACAAATCTAACATTAAGTGGATTTGTTGGTTGTGCAGAATCCTCTTCCATGATTTCTTGCACCATGCGTGTAAGGTTGAGAGCGCACTGAAGAAGATCTTCTACGACTACATCCCCTTGTGGTATAGAGAGTTGTTGGGGTTCAGAGGTATCAATAGGATGAATTTTACACAACACCTCAGCAGTTAAATTAATTTTCTCACTACATAGTAAGGTGTATAGATCATCTAAACTAATAGGTTATAACTTTGTATGAATAGATGTCTTAAAAGCATTATAGATAGCAAGAAAACCATTAAGTGTATATAAGATAACATCTTCTATATCTATACTGCTATCAGCGGCATTGATAACACGACCTTGGATTTGATGACTGAAAGATATTGAGTCAATGTCATCTTATTCATCGTTAGATGATGTAGTTTGATCTTGAGCTGAAGTATGCAAGAATGATTTGTAGATTGTAGTCATTTCTTGATGGTTAACCAGACAACATGAGTAGTTTCTAAGTTGATGACATAAGGAAAAAGAGAGGGTGAGATGATTGAATATAATGTCATGATTAAGTTTTGATCAATGAATTGTCATAATGTATACTCAGGGTTTAGTGTATGGGATTGATAAGAACTTAAGATGTATTTTTTAGGAGGTAAAGCAGTGCCATCTAGAAAGCCAAGAAACATAGTTTCTTGAAAAACTTTGATGACTTGAGATTTTCATGTAGGATTCTTGTCAGAGGACAAATGAGAATGAATGATATTTTTGAAATTGTTCATTAGGAATTTAAGGGAGGATGAGATTTGAGTTTCTATAAGATGAGTGTAGCTGGCACCAACAGCCGGGGAGGAGGTTGAAGACATGGTCACGGAAGACATTGTAGATATAGTAGCTTAAGTTCCTTACTTGATAACTGAAAAGTATAAGAAAAAAATAAAGGAAAGCCCTATGGAAATAGCTCTGTTACCAAGTTAAATTCCTGTATAAAATAGAGATCAAATCATAGCTAAAGCAAAACTGAGTAGAGAAGTTTCTATATTTCAGATTCATTAATGTCTCTCATTAACTCATATAGCTACATTGAGAGTATTAATAGAAGACGAGGAAGATGATAAGTAGATTCAGAATTTGGTCATTGAAGTAGGATCTCCATGGACGATTGTGATGCTATGAGTCAGTTTCTTCTGCAGGTGGCAGAAACGTCTTCCCTAGCTATCATGTGTAGATTGCAGTGAAATGGAGAGCTGCATATCATCATTAGTGCTTCCATTGGCGTTATATACACTAACAAAACATTAAAGATTATAGATATTGCCTTCCTTTAACATTAAAATTTACATTTATTAACATACTATCAATATTAACAATAATATATCATTTTTAAATAATTTATTATTTATTAATATTATAATAAAATAAGTAGAATTGTCCATGCTATAAAAATTAGATCATATATTTAATTGCATGAATAGTTTTGACTTGATCCTTTTTAATATTTTATATTTTAAACTAAGAAATATTTTTCTTTGCTAAAAAGAAACAAAATAATAATTTTGAGATAAGTTTATTTTACAATGAAATTTATTTTATTGCTTTAGAGCTTTTGAGGAACATTTTCCCCTTATTGCAAGTTAATAAGTCCCAAATTGAAGCATACTGGATTAGATATCTATGGACACTATATAGTGAAGGAATATGGATCACATATATAAAAAAAAAAATTTAGCCTAAATTAAAATATATATATATATATATATATATATATAAAGCATAATTTCATATCATATATATTTTTTTGCTTAAATTGTTTGGCCGTTTATCTAAGATTGTGTTCAACTCATTCATTAATTAAATAATCCGAACACGAACAAATTTTTGAGCTTGAAATTTAAATTACTCAAACACAAAAAAGCCTCTATTAAATTGTATTAATCTCGTACAAACTCAAAATTATTATTTAATAACAAATAAATATATTCAAATTATTACTTTTTAAATTTTGAGCTTAATTGATTATTATATTTATAAAATTCTGACAATAAAATTTCAAATTTTCATATATTTCTTTTGATTTTTTATAAGTTGTTAAAGAAAAAAATTAAAATTTTATATTATTTTAATAAGTTCAAGCTAAATTTTAACTGCGTACAAATAAACAAATTAAAAAAAATCAAACACAAAAATCTTATTCACAAATGATTTCTTAAATGAACCAAATGTTATATAATATGCTTATCAAAGCTCCTTGTTTAGAGTGCTATTGTGGTATAAGCCCATCCCTTGACCAAATTTAAAAAAAAGGTGAAAATGATGGATTTGACTAGGCGTGCAAGTGAGCTGAGCCAGTTTATGAGCGAGCTCGAGCTTAGCTCGTTAACAAGCTCGCAAGATGAGATTACCAAGTTTCAAGCTTGAGCTCAAGTAGAATTTTGAGCTCAGTGGCTTATCAAGCTCGAGTTTCAATCCAACTGATGCTTGGGTCAACTAATAACATGCTGACTCAGATGCAAAAACGCAGGGGCAAGAAGGCTGAATCGCATGGAGGGAAGGTGAAATCGCCGCTAGTCTTAGATGCAGGACACATTTGAAATGGGAGCTCGAACGCTGGAGGGCTCGAAGCTCGAATGCGGGATGGAAGCAGAAGCAAAATCAAGCTCGAATCACAGAATCAAGCTTCTTGATAAGCTCATGTTAGTGGCACGAGCCAAGCTCGATCCTAGTTTGAGCTCTAATTCTAACTTAGTACTCGACTTGCAAGTTGAGCAAACGCTTCGTTTTTCTTTTCATTCGGTTGCCAAACAATGCTGCAAACATGGTCCCTTGATGGCGTCAAGCTATTTTCCCGCGGGACTCCATTTACAGTATCGTCACCGCAGTAGAGTTTAACCACCAAGTTCAGGATCATCACCTGCCCCCCATTTGAAAGTTCTTCCAATAGTCCATAAGCAGGGATTCTTGCATTTCACCGATTCTTACTAAATAACGCCATTTAACCATGTTATATATGTACAAAACATTTTAGTGGGACATAATATATACACATTACTTGTAAGAGTAAGTACTTATAAAGAGTTGAGCTAAGCAACATCCTATTCAAGAGAGCTCTCATAAATGTGAAGGGTAATTATTATAACGTTTTGAGCTCATAAGAAATTTTTACCCAATGTCTTTTTAAAATCACCAATATAAATATGAAAATTCGTTTAAATAAATTTTATACTCTTACATGCATTTTCTAGCAAAGATTTGAAAAAGGTGCAAGAAGAAAATAGCTAAGAAGTTGGAGTTCACGATAGTGAAAGAAATGCAATACTTGGGGGTGAAGATGGTATTAAGAAGGCTAGTAAACTCTGATTTCAATATCATCTTGGACCATGCATTGGATTGGTTAAATGCGTGGGGGAATATATGTCTTTCGATGGCATGAAGAGTTCTTCTAATAAAAAAGTACTTTTCTTTCACTACCTATTTTTTTATCTACACATTCTTTGGTTCCTAAAGGAATACTGTACAAGTTGGATAAAATTTGTAGAGAATTTTATGGCATAAATCCAAAGGTAGAAAAGGCTTACACTATATTTCATGGGAAGATCTTTGCAAACCAAAGATGCTTGGTGGTTTGGGCCTTCATTCTTCAGTTGATAAAGTGGGACCTTTCAGGTCTATAATTACTTGGAGATTCATTCAAAATCCAAATTCATTATGTAATCGTTTCATCATCTCAAAATATGGAAGTGATGTGTGGAGTGGTATGATTAAAAGAGGAAACTCTCCATCATGGAAAATTCTGGTGGATGGAGCAAAGTATTTAAAAAACATTGTTATATGGAAGTTGGTGAATGTTAATAAAGTGAGTATCATGACTGGTACATGGATATTTGATAAACTCTTAGTAAATGGCTTACTTATGTTAATTGTGAGGTACTCCATAATGAATTTGTTCAGAAATTTATTCCAAATGATGGCGGCTGGAGCTCTTTGGAGTTGTAGAATTTTTTTAATGATGACTTAATTTCAGTTATCAAATCTATTCAATTATTTCCAGATTTGAATGAAGACTGCATTGTGTTTATTAAGCAGCATTCAAGTAGAACAATCACTGCTCTTTCATTTGAAGCTTGCATGGAAGCTGATGCAGATCACAGGGAGACGAAATAGAGCTTAATCGAGACATTGAACTGAATCAGGAAATTCAAACTTTTGCCTAAAGTTGATTGTTTTGGTGGAGGTTATGTAAAAGTGCTCTTCCTACCAACTCCTTTTTGAATTATAGGAATTTATTGCAATCAAATAGATGTACTTGTGGATGTCATGAGGTGGAGAACCAAGAGCATGTGGTGGTGTGCTGTAGTGAGTTGCTTCATATTGTGTATAAGCTTCGTAAATGGGGCTTTTAAGTTTCTATCTTTGATTCCTTTTTAAAATGTTTAGATGAATTGAAAAGATTGTCTATAGTTAATTTTAATATAGTCAAATCATATTGTACAACAGTTTATTTTTCCAGGAAAAGTAGAAACCAAATAAAGCTTGGATTGGCTACATCTACTAATTTCTAGGCTTCAAATATCTTAACTTCCATTATGCAGTAGTCAAAGAATCCAATATTGGAAAACTGGGATGCTCATCTCCGATTGGAGTCTGTTGATGTTTGGCATCCTCCACCTCCAGATCGGATAAAGATCAATGTTGATGTTTCACTTAAGGAATTATACAATGCAAGTATTGGAGTTGTCATTAGATATCATAAAGGCCGGTTTCTTCATGCTTTTGGCTTGCAGTTGAGGAATTGGAATGTAGCTTCTCTTGAGCTACATGCTGTTCTTTTACTTAGAGAACAATTGCAAGGGTGGATGTTCCAATACAAGGGGGTTATTATTGAAGGAGACAATTGTAATGTGATTAAGTGGCTTCATGAATCCTTGAAGAAGGAGAAATGGCAACAAGCTCAAGATTGGAATAAAGACCTTATTTTTTTTAATGATTTCAATAATGTTATCTTTCATTTGATTTCGAGAAATTGTAATAAAGTAGCTGATTGTTGTGCTACTTTAGCTTTAAGTAGTAGTTTTATTTTTGATAGTTTTTCAAATAATTGCATTCATTCTTCTTTATTTTATTTGTTGAAGGAGGAGTGTGATTACTATCTTTAGTTGCTTGAATTTTCTTTATCTTTTAATGCAAATTGCAACTTTCAGAGAGAGAGAGAGAGAGAGAGAGAGAGAGAGAGAGAGAGAGAGAGAGAGAGAGAGAGAGAGAGAGAGAGAGAGAGAGAGAGAGAGAGAGAGAGAGAAAACTCTCATAACAATATATAAATTCAATTGTGTGCTAGACTAGTAACCTCATTCTACATCATTTTGTGTACTATTGTATAAGAATTACCAAGAAAAATAATGAATAAACTCATTTGAGATTATTTGGCCTTGAGTCATTCGGGTCGTGTCGGGTTGACCCGAACCCGAAGCAGGTTGGGTTCGAGTTCGAAAAATCGACCGGTTTACAAAAACATGTTAGATTCGAGTTGACCCGGATAGTGCGAGATTAATTCCGGGTTCGACCCGAACCCTACATGTGACCCGTAATTGACATCCCTACACGAGGTCGAGTGGAGCTTGGGGGTGCAAGGCTCAAGAATTTATTTAAATTCAGAAGTGATTATAAACTTCTTTGAGAAATGATTTAAATTTATTTATTTTATTCTCAATTAAATATAAAAAAATTAAATCTCTATATTCTAAAAAAGAAGTTCTCCTTAGCGGAAGCCCCCACTCTACATTTTGGCTTGGCGTATTGCGGGCGTATTGCGACTATTGGACTAGGAGTACAAACACAAATTCGAAGCTCCACTGACCGGCACAGCTGATGCAGATGCTGCTGATTCCCTCGCCGTCGCCGTCGCGTGTAGCGGCGGCTTTCTATGCTGCTCCTCCACTTTCGCATCCTCATTGGGTCGCTCACTTTCTCAGTTCCACTACCTCCCTGTCCTCCCATCCTAATAGTCGACAGATTCATCCATACCCCTCTCTTCTGCCGCGTTCACGTCGGCTTGTGCAATCGCTTAGCGACACTACCTCCATGACATCCCATTCCCAAACGCAGCGGATTCATCTTAGCCCCTCTCTTGTATCGCTCTCACACTTGTTTTCCCCCCTCTCTGTACGCGCTGCTCCAGCGTCGGTCCCAACCTCAGGTTACCCTACCGCTGATGAACAGTCCGAGATGGCCAAACTCGCCCAGGTCATCTTTCCCTTTCTCTTTAAATGCATTCGTTTTTTATCTCGTTTATGCATAGTAATTTCTAGATTGGGGTTGTCATATCTCTTTTTACCACGCACTAGATTAAGGGAAGGTTGGGTGAGTGGGAGAAGGGGGTTTGGGTTGGAACCGCGGACAGTATCTACGACTCGTGGCATTCACGAGAGAAAGCAGATAATGGTATGTTTATATGGAAAATAAGTACTTTTGTAAAAATTTGAAAATTTAAATCAGAGGGGACTACCAAAGAACAGTCAAATGGCTAAAGATAAATGAAGGTTCACTCAAAGATCATAGATGAATCTCTCTCTCTCTCTTTCTCTCTCTCTCTCTCTCTCTCACACACACACACACACTCTGTTTTGTCTAACAAAGAATTCTGTTACCCAAACCAAAGTCCTAGAATGGATTGAACAATCCTTCGTGTTTAAAAAAAGCATGGTAGAATTCTTGCTTTAGCACAATCCTGATAAAATGTCCATATTTTGTTTCAACCTAAGTAATTTACTTTGGTCAATGAAACTTTATAATTCTTTTGAAGCCTAGTGTAATTATTGGGTTTGGGTACAACTTTAGTGAACTTATTAGGGGGTGACACAAGCTTTTTGAAAATTACTAAGGTTGATGTTACCCTTATAATTCGTCAAAACCTAATTAAAATATCATTTTCCAACGTGATCTAGGTGTAATTATTATGTTTTGGTGCAATCAATATAAATTTTCTTTGGTTAAAAAATCCTTTAGTTTTTATGTGTTCTTGTTTATATTGTGCCTATCTTACACAAGTTGATAATTATTATCTTCCTTCATGAATGATCCAAACTCATCATCATCATTGTCATTATCCTGAGTACTTTGGGCTATGTTTATGAATCTTTATTTTCCATTCACGAGCATCTCCATTACTAATATAAAAATATGCTCAATTAATATTGATCATTGATGTAACTTTACTGTGATTAAGAACTCCTAGGCCACTTCACAAGTACTTTTAAAATTTTTCTATACTCCATCCCATATATCTTTAACAATTTTAACATAGCTTTAACACCAAATTTTTTTTTCTTAATGTGAACTAAATCAATTATTTTGATACTCGATCATATACCGTCTTAAGATCAATAAAAATAAATTTGCTTACCATTTCTTTGTGCACTTTATTTAATCTCTCAACTTTTATAAGTAACTAATTGATGCAACCTAAGTTTCTAAATATTTTATGGAGAACACTTACTTAGGAAAGCAATTAGAAAACTTCTTCCTTTCAATAAAGTATAAACATCCACATATAAAACTAAAAGTAGGAAGAAGTTCTTGAAAGTGGCTTACAAAATCCGTAAACATAAAGAAATGACAACAAAGTTACCCTCAGAATAACCAACAAGCGGTCACCTCACATGCAATGCTCGAAATATAAAGGATAGGTGCTCAAATGATAGATCTAACCTGGAATCCACCATTGGAACGATCCGGCAAATACCAACCAAAACATGGCAGCAGACACCACTAAGCTCACAAGAGAAGAAGGATACAGATGGGGCGGGAACCGTGGATAGAGAAGAAGAGTTAGAAGATTGAGACGAAGTAGTAAAGGGAAAGGGAAAGGAGGCTAGCTCGCAAGCTAGAAAAATCCGCAGGTTTGCTTGTAATTTCTTCACAAAAACGGACTCCAACTGCAGGAAAACAATCTCTATATGTAGGGGGAAAAAGACAAAAAATATTTAATGCAAGGTAATTAAAGCACAACCCAAACAACCAACAAATAGGGATTGAAGGGACAATAGCTAGAGGAAAACGAGGTATTAATATAACAACTAATGAGCACAAAAATCAAAGGGAGAGCTATCCAAACCGTAGGGACAACAAATAGGGACCGAAGGGATAGCAGCTAGGGGAAAACGAGGCAATAATACAACAACTAATGGGCACAAAATTTGAAGGGACAGTTGCCCAAATCGAGGGGACAACTGACAAAGGAAAAAACCGAGAAAAACAATGCCCACAAAAGGACAAACCTGCAGGCCACCAAGGAAAAAACTAATGAAACAAGGTGAAGGATAGGGAGAGACATTCCTAAGTATACCAACCCAGCATGATCATTAGTTGCCTTCCATTATAGCATAACAAAAAAAAAAAAAAAAAAAAAAAAAAAAAAAAAAAAAAAAAAAAAAAAAAAAAAAAAAAAAACCGAGTCCAAAACATAGAAAAATAAAACATAGAATAAAAATCCTTGATTGCATCAATTTTTCCTAGGCGGAAGAATCTCATCTCCTGATGAGCTGGTACGTATCAGGATATTCATGCTGCAACTTCTCATCTTTAATAATCAGTCAGGGGGGCGTCCATTCCATCTAACCATGAGTTGTTGGTGTACTCCATATTTTGTTTTGGTTGTACAGATATCCACAACATCATTAGGAACAGTAAGGGGCAAAGTCCCACACAACTGTATGCTTTTAGCAGTGCCCATTAATATCTTCTCAATAATGAAAAGATTTTTCTCAAAATAAGACTTTACATGATATGTGATTGAACCAACTCTTTTAAAAAGTTCAACATCTTTTGATAGAATACTGCTAACCAAAGGATCCTTGTCAAGGAAATTAATGGATGATAAATCTTTACAATTCAAGTTGTTCATCCTCTATAAGCTGCATTTTCCCTTCAATATTATGATGAGCTATGAAGTTTGTATCAATAGCTTCCTCTATGGTCGTTGTTCCCAATTGGTGTTCTTCTGGCTGCCTCACCTTTTCTTATTTCATGTTTACTTCATTCAACAACATTTTGCACCTGACAGGTTGATCAACATGCTGTAACGTTGCCTCATTAGATTGCCTTTTCAAAAATAATAACTTCTCCATTTTTCCTATACGGGACTTCAACTTTGTCTACTGTTTGAGTCTCAAATTTATCCACAATATTTTTGACTGGATAAATGGTAAACAGAGCATCTTGAAGAGTATAGCTTGGCTGCATTTCTTCTTCCTTTTTTAGGATGTTGCTTCGTAGGAGGAAAACACGACAACTTACTACCATGATTATGAACTGATAAGGTTTAATTGATGAACCAACTTCATCAATAGGCGTTCTCCAAAGTGAGTTTTGCATACAGCTATAATCTGCTCGTTGGAATATTGATTTCACCTTATTGGATCCCATATTTTATTTCAAAATAGGTTTGCCTTTTGGACTTAGTGCAACTAGAGTATTGGTCATTGTTGTTGTAGTTTAACCAGTTGTTGCATAAACATACATTTCCATTCAGCTTGCTGATTATCCATATTTTTATAAAGAAGAAAGGAAGACTAGAATGGCAACCAAGGGCTCTGATACCAAATTGATGTAACGTAAGTTTCTAAATATTTTATGGAGAACACTTAAGAAAGCAATTAGAAAATTTTTTCCTTTCTATAAAGCATAAACATCCGCATATAAAACTAAAAATAGGAACAAGCTCTATAAAGCGCCTTAGAAAATCCGTTAACATAAAGAAATGGCAACAAGACTACCCTCATAACAACCAACAAGCGGTCACCTTACATGCAATGCTCGAAATATAAAGGATAGGTGCTTAAAGGATAGATCTAACCCAGAATCTACCACTAGAATGATCCTATAAATACCAACCAAAATGTGGCAGCATACACCACCAACCTCACAAGAGAAGAATGATATAGATGGGGCGGGAATCGTGGATAGATAAGAAGAGGTATAAAACCGAGACGAAGTAATAGAGGGGAAGGGGAAAGGAGGCTAGCTCGCAAGTTTGCATGCAAATTCTTCTCAAAAACTGCCTTCGGGGGGAAAAAGAGAAAAAAATATTTAATGCAAGGTAATTAAAGCACAACCCAAACAACCATTAGAATTCCCTTGAAAACTGCAACAAACAGGGACCGAAAGGACAACAGCTAGGGGGAAAACAAGACATTAATACAAACAACTAATGGGCACAAAAATCGAAGGGATAGGAAACAAGGACTGAAGGGACAGCAGCTAGGGGGAAAACAAGGCATTACCACAACAGCTAATGGGCACAAAACCTGAAGGGACAGCTGCCCAAACAGAGGGGACAGCTGCCAAGGGAAAAAATCGAGGAAAACAAGGCCTACAAGGGGACAAACCAGCAGCCAACCAAGGGAAAAACCAAAGAAACAAGGTGAATGATAGGGAGAGACATTCCTAAGTGCACAAACCCAGCATGATCATCAGTTGCCTTCCATCATAGGGTAATCAAAATAAAAAAAAAAACAAGTCTGAATGACATAGAGTCCAAAACATAGAAAAATAAAACATAGAATGAAAATCCTTGATTGCATCACTAATTGGTCATCTTGTTTCTTGTTTTATGTGTCTGTAACTATAACGTCATATGCTATTATGAAATTACGTATAATTTCCTCAATCAAATTTCTGTCTCCTACTTTATACTGATTGATGAATCATTTTATAACACTTCTTATAAGAACTTATATACCCATTTATGACTATAGTTATTAGTGGCGTGTAGGCATCATTGTGTGAAGGTCCTCATGTAGCCATAGTGCATAGTGTATGGCATGGTGTGTGCTATTTGTAAGTATGTCATACTATATTAAAAATTACTAATAAAAATACATCTAATTATAAAGGCTACTAGATTGAAAGATACATCATCATGATAATGCTTAAGTGATTAAATATTGCTTTAGGAAATTAAAGACACTATGGGGCTGCTGAAGGAGTATTTTTCAATGAATACAACATGGTTGTTATTATGTTATTTCTAATGAAAGGTGTTAAGAACAATAGTGAAGGAAGAAGTAAAAATTGATTTAGAATAATTTGTGTAAGAAAATATAAAAGAATTGTCTTAGATAGTGCTACAAAACTTAACAAGAGGCAATGTAAATCTGGTTTACTGTTTCCCTTGTAACCTAGATCAATCCTGCATAAAAAACTGCGGCTAATCTTTGCTATAATTTAGTTGAATAGTGTTTTAGCAACTGCTACAATATGCTAAAGAAAGAACAGATATTCATGATTTCTAAGTAATTCAACATAGCATTGGCACAAAATTGAAAACTAATATTAAAATAAAGAAAATTAATAAATAATATATGCATAATATTAAAATTAATTTCAAGCCTTAATCAATTGATTTGCATCATGGGGGCAATGTGCCATGCACCATTGCCTATGAATAGTGCAAATTGCCAATTATTATATTCTCTCTGGCAAAATAATAATAAACTTAATGGCAATCACTTTAAAACTAGTTTTATTCTTTTCAATAGTTTTATCTTTCACGTCAATCTCTTAATATTCTTACTAAGTTATTATTGTTAACTCTTCAAATTCAATAATTTGCAACCTTCCCTGATGCCCTTGGATTTCTTATTTTCCCATTTAGTGTCATGCAAATAAGTGAATATTGATTCTGCTAATCGTTGTGCTGAGCTTGTACTTTTCTATTTCTTGAGTTAGAACTTCATAAACGCTAATTGTCTTAGTTAGTGCTACAAAACTTAACAAGAGGCAATGTAAATCTGGTTTACTGTTTCCCTTGTAACCTAGATCAATCCTGCATAAAAAACTGCGGCTAATCTTTGCTATAATTTAGTTGAATAGTGTTTTAGCAACTGCTACAATATGCTAAAGAAAGAACAGATATTCATGATTTCTAAGTAATTCAACATAGCATTGGCACAAAATTGAAAACTAATATTAAAATAAAGAAAATTAATAAATAATATATGCATAATATTAAAATTAATTTCAAGCCTTAATCAATTGATTTGCATCATGGGGGCAATGTGCCATGCACCATTGCCTATGAATAGTGCAAATTGCCAATTATTATATTCTCTCTGGCAAAATAATAATAAACTTAATGGCAATCACTTTAAAACTAGTTTTATTCTTTTCAATAGTTTTATCTTTCACGTCAATCTCTTAATATTCTTACTAAGTTATTATTGTTAACTCTTCAAATTCAATAATTTGCAACCTTCCCTGATGCCCTTGGATTTCTTATTTTCCCATTTAGTGTCATGCAAATAAGTGAATATTGATTCTGCTAATCGTTGTGCTGAGCTTGTACTTTTCTATTTCTTGAGTTAGAACTTCATAAACGCTACTTTGTGGGCTACAATCTTTATTCTTCTGTCTTAAAGGAAATGTTTTTGAGACAAATTGTAGGAAAAAGTTGAGAAAAGCTGTCCATTTTTTCGTCCATACAATTGCCTTATGTTCCATGTTACTTATCCTACCACAAGGTGGAGAAAAGCTTTAGTAGTTGATGTTTTAGTCAACCCTTGCCAACTTTTCATCATTATTAGGTTAAGTGTGGTGGGTATCTACTGGTGGCATTTAATTCAACTATTGGTTACTATTCATCATAATCATATTAAATTGTGGGGCGTCGTCATATAAGGGTGACATTCTAGCAAATCTTACCTACTTCTCCCCTACAAAACAAAGAAGGAAATCTGATACAACTAGTCAATGAACTTTTGAAGATAGTCATCCTAATTTCTTAGATAAGAAAGATAGCTACGTTGGGATTCATTAAATGCTTGTAGATAAAAAGTATATTTTGAAAAATGATTATTTGTTTTCACTCATTTTGTGTGTGAAATCAAAGTTTTTATATTTTTGAAATTTTTAAAAGGGTTTCTAGCATATAAAGATAATGTTAATTTTTACTTCACCATACCGATTGACGGAACTAGCAAATTTTCATTATATCAATAACATGTTTTTAACTTCAAGTAGCCAGCCAAATGGGTTCTTAGTAATGAGATCGGAGTGCCATCATAACAGGAGTCAAAGTTTAGGATGCTGTTGTATGAAAACTGTACTTTTTGGTTACAACTTCATCAAGATTGCATGCTTGATTAAGCTAATGCAGTCTAAGAGATCCATGTCTGTTGCCTTCTCATTAGTTCCTTGCTGATCTTGCAGGTTTCCAAGAGATTAGAGAATACTTCAAGATACTTCAAACGGCTGGGCAGTTTTGGTTTTTGGGGACAACTGGTTTGTACTGTTGTTTCAGCGGTAATAATATCATTCTCCAGCATCGTTACTGGGAAAGTCACCTCCCCAGTTACGTTTTATGCTACAGCTGGGGGCATTGCAGCTGCATTTGTATCAGTCTTCTGGTCTTTTGGCTATATCCGTCTTTCAGAAAGACTTCGTAAGACAGCCAATGACCCTACAAAGGTGAAATCTGTTTTACTTATACCTGTTCAGCTTACTCCCATGAGCACTGACCTTGCCTATTTTTTTATTGACTGACCTCAGCATTGTCACCACCACTTGCCATGATGGTTTTAGTTAATATGATATGTTTTTATTATCATAGCTTTGATTCTTTTTATAAACTAATCTTTGGGCATTGAATCAATTCTGTTCCATTAAAGCACACGGATTAATTATTTCTGTAATATTGCCATGCTTACATACGTCTTTATGCTCATAAACATGAATACTTGCTTGGGTCGATACTGTTCTGGCAAACTGACATATGATAAGGTGAATCATTTGTTGGTGATATAATGATGTTACTTTGAGATTGGTGAAGAAGTTAAGATGATTTGCAACTACACGTTCTAGCGATCAATAGATTCACCTGGAGTACTGAAACATCTGTGTTCATGAAGATTATTTGCATTGCAGGAGATTTAAATATCACTTAACAACATGAAATATGCTATACCAGAATTAGTATGACATGGAGGTGATAAATGGTATGAAAATAGAAAAAAAAATGTTTGGAGGATATAAATGAAAAAAAAAAAAAGGAAAGGAGAAATTTTGCCATAGTTTTTGGATGATCTTCACCTTGAAAGGTGGTCATAATGACCGACAGTTCCTAGCGAATGCCTTTGTTGCCCTGGATTAAAAATAGTAGAAACCATTTGCATTCTCAAAAAACAACGAGAGGATCCGAGAGTGACAAGTTGTGTTGTTGGTCTTCCATATTGCATATGATGCCTTTATGCTTAACATCTATGCATGCAGATTCAATGGCTGCAGTCTACACCACTTTCAACGCAAACCCAAATCTTGAAGTAAATGCCCGACATTGGACTCTATAGGAGAGGAGGAAGGGGAGAGAGCAGTTCATCATAATGATGATTCAAATGAAGAACCCCTTAGTGATGACAATGCTAATGACTTATGAGTTCTTATGTGATATGTCATTGCTATTTATTTTTGGAAATTTGAATTATATGTTAATGAAAAGAATATTGGGATTTGGGTAAGATAGAATTTTGAGTTGAACTATATTTCATGTTTTCTTATTATTGAGATATTTTGATTTCACTTCATATCTTATGCTTTTTTATGTTTTATATTATTCACTCATTAGTATATAAAAAAATTATCATTTTATGTTTACGCAATCTTTTGATTTTGAGGCTTACGCCTTGCCTCACGAATGAAAAAATGCCCGAATACGCAAATTTAAACATTGGTGGCAGTATCATTTAACGATTAGTTTTCTTAATTTTTTTTCTCCTAAATTTGAATTCAAATCCCTTTTCCAAATTCTCTCAAGTAGACTAGCACATTCTGCCTCTCTCTCATATTGCCATCGAAGCCTAGATTTCCTCTGTGGACAAAATGTTAAGAGAGTTGCTATTTGCATGTTTTACATTCTTGCAATTTGTATAGTTTTGATGATTTCAAATATTATTATTTTATGTATAGTTATCTCCTAAAACTTTTGGAAGAGTTGTTTTTGCTCTTGTGTGTACTAATATTTCAAAAAAATCAAACTCCAGACTATAAAGACTTCAAATCAAATTCAACATGAGATACTTTGTGTATTTAAAACTTGTATTTTTCTTTGAATTAAGTTTGAGAGGGAGTGATTGTATTTGAGGGAATACACACACACACTTTAGGAGGAGATCTTGATAAATTTGTACTGATCGTACGGGACGAAAATAGTTCGTACGGGACGATCAGGTCAGTTATCTCCTCGTAAGAGCAATGGAACGAATAGGAGTTGAAGAAAATTTTTCTAAGTCCTGATCGTCAAGGACGAAATGTTCTCTGGAAAATTTTTGTCCAGAACGAAGTGTATTCGTTCCAGGACGAGTTTCTCTCTAGAGTATTTTCGTCTAGGACGAAGTGTATTCGTCCCGGGACGATTTGCTCTCTAGAAAAATTTCGTCCGGACTAACCCATATTCGTCCGAGGACGAAGTGAGCCGACTCTGAAATTTTAGTGACGTTCTGTAGTTTTTGGGAACCGACCTATAGAATAACCATTTGTACCGGACAAACCTAGTTCGTACGGGACGATGTGTGTTTACGAAGTCATTTTGTACCCATATATATTAGGTTCGTTTCCAACGCATTTAAGTAAAATCGTCCAGGACGATCCACGATCGTACGGGACGATCCAATGCGTATTGACTTGAAAATTTATAGTTTTTTGACGGTTTTTTGTGTCTTTCCTATAAATAGTCCAAACTAATCTGCCACTTAATCTTTTTGCCTACTTATCTTCGTGCCTATTGAAAGAAGAGTCAAGGAGAGAGTGTGAGAGAGTGTTTGAAGGAGATTTCTTGCCATTGGAGCGTGAAGGTTTCACTTGGTACTCAAAGGTAAGAGTCTTTACTCTTGGTTTGTGATTACTTCACTCTTTTCTCTCTTCCTTCTAGAATTCTTGTGAAGAAGATCTGTCAAGGAGATCCGGTTCTCTGCCGACACTTGAAAAGTGTGAACAGCCGAGGGTTCTCTGCCCACACTAGGAGATGAAGGGTTCTCTGCCCACATTAGGAGAGTGTGAAAGGACAAAGGGTTCTCTGCCCACACCGGGAGTGTAAAAGGACGACGGTTTTCTGCCAACACCGGGGATAGTGTAAAAGGACGACGGTTCTCTGCCGGACCGGGTAGTGGTGAAAAGAGTGTTTGTAAAGGCTTCTCCGCCTTGCTGTGGGTGCAAAAGGAGAGTCACTATTGGTATTAGTGCAATACTCGGAGGGTGCCTCCAGGGAGTGGATGTTGGTCTGGTTTTGATCGAACCACTATAAACCTCGTGTCTTTATTTTTCCGTTGCTTTTTATTTTTGTGTTTTTACTTTTAAAACTGTATTTGAAAAACATTTTCTAAAAAAATTCACTTAAGTTTTATTTTCGTTTCCTAAGATCAAAAAGAGGGTTAAATTTTTTAATTATTAATTCACCCCCCTCTTGGTTAGCCGTGGGACATTAGCTTAAGTTTAACAACCTAATTCATAGTGAACGAGTTTCAACACAAAAAATTTATTTCCTTAAACCTTCACACCCAACGCCCTTCCCCTATCTTAATCGTTTCTCCTTCCTTCCCATCTTTGACTTTTTCTCTTTCTCATAATTCATTTTCTTGCTAACTAGAGTAGTTGATGGAGTTAGAGTTGAAACACCTTTTGTAGACTGGACAGTAGAAAAACGTGGCTTAGCACAATTAAACGCCAAATGCTTGAGTAGTTTCTTTTGTGCTTTAAAATCAGAAGACTACATGCGGGTTTCCACTTGCAAAAGTGGGAATGACATATGGGATAGACTTTGTATAACTTATGAGGGGACTAATGAGGTTAAGCAATCTAGGCTTAATATCTTGTTGCATGATTATGAACTATTTCGCATGAAACCAAATGAATTCATTTCTGATATGTACACAAGATTCACACAAATAGTCACTTCTTTGCATGCACGGGATAGGGAACTAACGAATGCTAAAATGGTTAATAAGATTCTTCGTTATTTGCCTACTGCTTATGATGCTAAAATTACTGCAATTACAGAGTCTAAAGATCTAAACATTTACTCTATTGATAATCTTTTTGGTTCGCTAATTGCTTACGAGCAAGAAGTTAGCCAAAGAAAGATTGATGTAGGTGAACCACGAAGAGAGAAGAACGTAACACTAAATGTGAAAGAGTCTGAAGTGAACACTCACAACCTGAGGATAAATACGACATCGCATTGATGACTAGATAATTCAGAAGCTTTTTGAAGAGGAAACAGAAGAGACGCTAGCATTGGAATAGAGGTAAATTTAATAGAAATGCCAAAGTTTCAAATGATGTGATTTGCTATGAGTGTAGGAAACCTGGTCATATCAAGACTAAATGCCAAAAACTCAAAGCCACTCCTAGACTCCTAGCAAAGAGAAGGTAGAGGAGAAACTAATTGTAAAGAAGGGAAAGAAGAAGTTTCAAAGAGCTTTCTAGGCAGATTGGAAATCTTAATAAATTTTATATTAAGAATGTGTTATTAGTAGAAGGCTTAAAGTATAATCTGTTAAGTATAAGTCAGCTATGTGGTAAAGAATATTATATGAAATTTTTTCCTATTAGCTGCATATTAAGCCTAAATGGTAAAGATGTTTTGAATGGTAAAAGGGTAAATAATGTTTATATGCTAGACTTGAATTATATTCAATCTCTTAGTACTTTTTGTTTGAAAACTGTATCTGATGAGTCATAGTTTTGGCATAGGAGACTGTCATTCTAGCATGAAAAATCTTAGGAGGATTACCCAAAAGAACTTGGTGAGAGGTATACCAAAATTAGACTTTACTAAGGACCATCTTTGTGATGCATGTCAATTAGGAAAACAAGTGAAGTCCTCTTTTCAGTCCAATAAGAATCTTAGAACTAGTAAACTATTAAAGATTTTGCATATGGATCTTTTTAGACCAGTTGGAACTGTAGTCTAGGAGGGAAGGTATACGGATTTGTGATTGTGGATGATTACTCAAGATTCACATGGGTTAGATTTCTATTTCATAAGAGTGAATCATTTAAGTAATTTAGAAATTTTTTGACTTGAATTCAAAGAAAACTTGGGTGTGAAATTATTTCTATGCAAAGTGATCATGGAGGAGAATTTGAAAATGAGAAATTTGAGAAATTTTGTAAGGAGTAAAGAATTTATCACAATTTTTCTGCACCTAGAACCCCTCAGCAGAATGGGGTAGTCTAAAGGAAAAAACAGAACATTAATAGAAGCCACCCGGGCAATATTGGCAGAATACTCACTTCCTAAATATTTTTGGGCTGAGGCGGTTAGCACTACATGTTATGTTCTGAATAGGGTGAATGTGAGATCGAAATTAAATGAAATACCCTATGAGTTGCTAAAAAGAAGAACACCTAATTTGTCTCATTTGCATGTTTTTGGGTGCAAGGTGTTCATTCATAACAATAAAAAATTTGCCTTAAGAAAATTTGATCCAAAATCAGATGAAGAAATTTTTGTTGGATACTCAAGTGTTGAAAAATCTTATAGAGTATTCAATATAAGAACTTTGGTAATTGAGGAGACCACACATGTTGTATTTGATGAATCTGGAATTTTTGAAGAGCCGATTGTTATAGAAGATGAGATTGAGATTAACTCCCAAAAAATTGATAAAATAAATTTGGAAGAAAATTTGGAAGAAAACGTGGAATAAAATTTGGAGATAAAAATACCTTTGCCTAGAAATTTGAGATTTTCTAAAAATCACCCAAGGGAACTGATTATAAGTGAACCTAGTGAGGGTGTAAGGACTAGGCGTGGGTTAAACAAAAAAGTTAATCATTCAGCCTTTATTTCAACTATAGAACCCATAAACATTGATCAAGCATTTTCGGATGAATTTTGGATTTTGGCTATGCAAGAAGAGTTGAATCAATTTATAAAAAATAAAGTTTGAGAATTAACTAAAAGGCCAAAGGATCAAAGTGTAGTTGGAACTAAGTGGGTATTCAAAAACAAAATAAATAACTCAGGGCTAGTCATTAGAAATAAGGCTAGATTAGTTGCTAAGGGGTATAATCAGATTGAAGGGATTGATTTTAAGGAGACTTTTGCCCCTGTAGCTAGATTTGAAACAATTAGGGTTTTGCTAGCTTTTGCCTGTTTTAGAGGATTTAAATTGTATCAAATGGATGTAAAAAGTGCCTTTTTAAATGAGATAATTCAAAAAGATATTTTTGTAGAACAACCACCAGGTTTTGAAAATTCAAAATACCTAAATCATGTTTTCAAGTTAAAAAAGGCATTATATGGATTGAAACAAGCACCTAGGGCTTGGTATGAGAGGTTGAGTACCTTCTTACTTGAAAGATCTTTTGAAAAAGGAAGTGTGGATACAACTCTTTTTTTAAAGAAATGTGGAAAGGATATACTCATTATTCAAATTTATGTGGATAATATCATTTTTGAATCTTCAAATAAAAATCTTTGTGATGATTTTTTTAAAATAATGAGTAGTGAATTTGAGATGAGTTTAATGAGAGATTTAAGTTACTTTCTAGAATTTAGCATTAAACAAATTGAGGAAGGTACATTTCTTAGTCAGTCAAAGTATGCTAAGAACATTATCAAAAAGTATGAAATGGACAATGCTAAATCTGTTAGTACACCAATGAGTTCCTCAATTCAGTTGGATAAGGACCCTAAAGGAAAATCTGTTGATCAAAAGAAATTTAGAGAGATAATTGGATCTTTACTTTACTTGACTGCTAGCCGACTTAATATCATGTTTAGTGTTGACTTATGTGCTAGATTTCAATCAGATCCAAAAGAATCACATTTGGCAGCAGTAAGAAGGATTTTAAGATATCTGTTAGGAACTCAGAACTTAAGAATTTGGTATCCTAAGTTTAGCTCTTCATTTGAAATAATTGGTTATTCAGATCCTGACTTTGCAGGTTGTAGGGTGGATAGAAAGAACACTTCTGGAACATGTCAATTTATTAGAAATTCTTTAGTCTCTTGATCCAGTAGAAAACAAAATTCAGTAGTCCTATGTACTGCAGAAGCTGAATACATTATATTAGGAAGTTGTGTGACACAAGTTCTTTGGTTGAAACAACAGTTGATTGATTTAGGATTAATTATAGGCACTATTCCAATTTATTGTGATAACACTAGTGTTATTTGTATTTCTAAAAATCCTATTCAACATTCAAGAATCAAATATATAGACATAAGACATCATTTTATAAGAGATCATGTATCCAAAAGAGAAATTAAACTCACTCATGTTTCTACTGAAAATCAACTTGCATACATTTTTACAAAACCTTTAGCCTTTGATACTTTCAGTGCATTAAGAACAAGGCTTTGTGTGATTGATTTGAATGCTTAATTAAAAATGTTTTTACAACATTGATGTTTGTTTTTATATTTAATGTTTTTGTGTGTTTTTATGTATTTGTGAACTTGTATGTGTGCTTTTCTTTATTTTGTATTTGTGTTCTTTGTTTTTCAGTGAGGTTTTTTTTAGTGTGTTTGTGTTTTAGTTTTAATTGAGTGCATGATTTAAACTTTTTGAGTGTCCATCGTCCGGGATGAAATTTTTTCGTACGGGACGATTTTTGTAGTGTATCTAACTGTCGGATTTTGAACCATTTGCGTGCAGTTTTCAGTTTTTATTTGTCACTTCGTATGTACGATCGTCATGATCGTCTGGGATGAAATGTTTTTCAAACGACGGGACGAATGAATAAAGCAGTTGAATGGATAAGGTAGTTTTTAATACTAACTTATTACGTACGAACATTTGGTTCGTCCGGACAAACACATGTCAGTTCGATGTAGGGGACGGTTTTAACTGCCATTAAAACGATCATAAGTTTTGATTGTCCCGGGACGAACACGTGTTAGTCTGTACGATCAGTCTGGTCAAAAGTCTGTATGAAAGGACGCTTCGTAAGTTGTGTTGATTGTGAAAACCGTTTCATTTTGACGCTTTCATTCGTTCATACGAAATTTTTTCGTACGGGACGAATCAAAAAATTCGTACAGGATGAAATTTTTTCGTCCAGTACGAACGTGTCGTTTTCAATAAATAGAAGGGCTTTTGAACTCAACAGTCACACTCAAAACTTCACTCTCAATCTCTTTCATACTCTAGATCTTTTTCAAATGGCAAGTTCAAGTAAGAGAAAAGATTTTGGCAACGAAACCACATAGAAATTCTTCTGAGAACTTTTTTTCCAAAGCGAATGAGGAATCTTTTCCTAGCTTTGTCTCAGCAAAGATCACACCCTCCAGAATCTTAATCCAAGAACAACTTACCTTTTAGGTGATGAACTTATTTGCTTCAACACAGTTTGGTTTTATCCTTACCCTCGTCTATCTCTATAATAAAGAAACCTTTCAATACTTTCTCGCCAACATGTCCTTTAATTTTGACCATTCTATAATCCGTTTCTTTGTCTTTAAACAAAAAGTTGAGATCACCAAGGCTGACTTAGAAGCCTTTTTGAATTTAAGGACAGAGGGAGCTAGAGCTCATCACTTGATCAACACTCATGATTATGCATGATATGAAATTAATAATGTGATTAGAGGAAACAATTTGAATGAACATGTGGCTAAAGTATCCGGTCTAGTTCGTAATGCTCGTATCATTCAACATGTTCTTAGAACTTCTATAATTCCTAAAGTTGGTGATAGGATCAACATTATCCCTCTTCTTTCTATGGTGACCTTCTTGATCATGATTAAAGAATCTATAAATGAAGCCCAACTTATCCTTGACTATCTTTATAGGCTGTCTGAAATTGGTCATGTAGAGCATAAGAGAAAGAAGAACATCGCCTTAGGACATCTAGTTACCTACATTCTGGACAAGAAATACAATTTGGTTCATCCTGATCAAGAGTTTGAAGAACCGCTCTACTACAACGATGGATCATTTAGAGCAATCTTCAAAGAAGAATCAAGTAAAACACATATCATTAGTGATACAGAGGAAGAACCAGAAGCTGCACCTACACTTGCCAATGAACTAAATTATTAGGATTTGATTCAAAGATTTGATCGCATAGAGACTCATTTTGATCAACGTTTTGATCAAATTGAGACTCATCTTCAGCAGCAGGCCGCACAGTATCAGCATGACATGAGTTTTATGAGGGATCAGATGAGTGATATCAGTACCAATACGCTTATAATGAGTACTTACTTTAACATCTTCGGTGCTGCACCTCCTTCAGATCAGGGTCCTCAGTGATAGTTGCACTTAATTTTATGTATTTTCTATATTTTGTGTGTTAGTTGATGTTATAAGTAAATTTGTTGTGTTTTCTTTTCTTTAGATATTTTGTTTTTGTATTGATATCCTGAACTTAGATTGTAATATCTTCATAGTGATATCAATATATGTTCTCATGTTTTAGCTTTAATGGTATTGAAATGTGTGTTAGCTTTACGACAATCATTAGATTTTTGATCTTAATAATGCTATACTTTGAAATGCAAGTCAAAATTAAATTCATTAGAAAATCTAATTTTTTTTAAATTTAAGTTTTGCTTATAACTTGATATAATTAAAATTGTTAATTTCATGTCTCTTATTTAGACTACATTAATTCTAATATTATTATTGCAACTATGATGTTTTCTTATTTTATATTTCACTTATCAATAAATATTTATGCACTTAAAAAAATTTGAAATTTTTAATTATTAATTTTGTAAAGATCAAAATTACTCTTGAAAATGTACAAATGACAAAAATCAAAAGGAATGCGCAATAGTTCGCAAAGAGAAAAAGAGGCACAAAATAAGTCCAGAAGTAAAAAGATGCACAAAAAAGTGCCAATAATTTGAAAAAGATGTGCAAAGCGTCACATGTAGTAATTATTTCTTTCCATTATATTTTAATCTCTTAATTCAAATTAATCTACTGTACATTATATTCTGTATTGAAATTTGAAATATACAAATTTTCTATTAATCCTTTTTGTAATGATTTTCTTTATTTTAGAGTCTAAATTGACTCATGTTTTTGATATATTTTTTCTATTATCAATGTTATATCTCTTCTTAAATTCTACGAATTAATATCATTTGCTTAATGTTTTAATTTTATTTGCATAACTTATTTCAATCACTTTCAAGATTGAATTATCAAATAATTTTTATATGTCTGCTTACATTTCAAGTCTTTTTCTTTACTTTTTGTTGTTGTCAAAAAGGGAGAGAAATTGTTTGTATCGTAGTTTTGGTTTTGTTTGATTCGTATTGTATGTGTGTGTGTCTATTTTTGTTTTTTGTTGTGTGTATCTTGTATACGTTGTGTTTGTTGTATATTTTTAAAAATGCCTCCTTATTTACACGTGTTCATCAATTCAGGGGGAGTTTAGGAGATTTTTAGATTTTGAAAATTATACAAATAATAATTATTTTGCCATCATCAAAAAGGGGGAGATTGTTAAGAGAGTTGCTATTTGTATGTTTTACATTCTTGCAACTTGTATAGTTTTGATGATTTCAAATATTATTGTTTTATGTATAGTTATCTCCTAACACTTTTTGGAAGAGTTATTTTTGCTCTTGTGTGTACTAACATTTCAAGAAAATGAAACTCCAGACTACAAAGATTTGAAATCAAATTTAGCATGAGATACTTTGTGTATTTAAAACTTGTATTTTTCTTTGAATTAAGTTTGAGAGGGAGTGATTGTAATTGAGTGAATACACACACACTTTAGGAGATCTTGAGAAATTTGTACTGATCGTACGGGACGAACATAGTTCGTATGGGACAATCAGGTCAATTATCTCCTCGTAACAGCAATGGAACGAGCAGGAGTTGAAGAAAAATTTTCTAAGTCCTTATTGTCCAGGACGAAGTGTATTCGTCCCAAGACGAAATGTTCTCTGGAAAATTTTAGTTCAGAACGAAGTGTATTCGTTCCAGGACGAGTTGCTCTCTGGATTATTTTTGTCCAGGACGAAGTGTATTCGCCCTGGGATGATTTGTTCTCTGGAAAAATTTCGTCCAGACGAACCCATATTCGTCCGAGGACGAAGTGAACCGACTCTAAAACTCTAGTGACGTTCTGCAGTTTTTTGGAACCGACCTATAGAATAACCGTTCGTACCGGATGAACCTAGTTCGTACAGGACGATGTGTGTGTACAAAGTCATTTCGTACCCATATACATTAGGTTCGTTTTCAACGCATTTAAGTAAAATCGTCCAGGACGATCCACGATCGTACGGGACGATCCAATACGTATTGACTTGAAAATTTGCAGTTTTTGACGGTTTTTTGTGTCTTTCCTATAAATAGTCCAAACTAAATTGCCACTTAATCTTTTTGCCTACTGATCTTCGTGCCTATTGAAAGAAGAGTCAAGGAGAGAGTGTGAGAGAGTGTTTGAAGGAGATTTCTTGCCATTGGAGTGTGAAGGTTTCACTTAGTACTCAAAGGTAAGAGTCTTTACTCTTGGTTTGTGAATACTTCACTCTTTTCTCTCTTTCTTCTAGAATTCTTGTGAAGAAGATCTGTCAAGGAGATCCGATTCTCTGCCGACACTTGAAGAGTGTGAACAGCCGAGGGTTCTCTGCCCACACTAGGAGAGTGTGAAAGGACGAAGGGTTCTCTGTCCACACTAGGAGAGTGTGAAAGGACGAAGGGTTCTCTGCCCACACTAGGAGAGTGTGAAAGGACGAAGGGTTCTCTGCCTACACCGGGAGAGTGTAAAAGGACGATGGTTCTCTGCCAACACTGGGGATAGTGTAAAAGGACGACGGTTCTCTGCCGCACCGGGTAGTGGTGGAAAGAGTGTTTGTAAAGGCTTCTCCGCCTTGCTGTTGGTGCAAAAGGAGAGTCACTATTGGTATTAGTGCAATACTCGGAGGGTGCCTCCAGGGAGTGGATGTAGGTCTGGTTTTGATCGAACCACTATAAACCTCGTGTCTTTATTTTTCCGCTGCTTTTTATTTTTGTATTTTTACTTTTAAAACTGTGGTTGAAAATATTTTCTAGAAAAATTCACTAAAGTTTTATTTTCGTTTCCTAAGATCAAAAAGAGGGTTAAATTTTTTAATTACTAATTCACCCCCCTCTTGGTTAGCCGCGGGACATAAGCTTAGGTTTAACAACCTAATTCATAGTGAACGTGTTTCAACACAAAAAACTTAGTTCCTTAAACCTTCACACCCAACGCCCTTCCCCTATCTTAATTGCTACTCCTTCCTTCCCATCTTTGACTTTTTCTCTTTCTCATAGATCATTTTCTTGCTAACTCTCTACTTGGCTAATTCCACTTTTCAGCTAACCTAGTCTCATGATACCTGCTTCTCTGGCTTGCAACTGTTTCCACAACATTGCCCCTTTTGTTCTTGATCTCTCTCCACAGTTCCTTGTCTTCCTTTGCTGTTCTCGTTTCTTATTCCCTTTCTATTCTTTCTAAAGACCATCTGAAGTAAAACCTTAGTTTGAATGCAAGCCACAGGCAATGGGCTATGACCAAGAATGGATGGACAATGGGGGACATGCCCCCCAATTCTTTTATGTTACTTTTTTTTGGAAAGAATGAGGATCTGAATTCAGCTATTTCCTTAGATAATGCTACATTGTTTTGTTCGAACCAAATCACATGAATTGTATGATCTTCAACTGAAACAAAAATAGCAATGAATTTTTAATATGAACTCATTGCACAACATGTGAGAAATTATATCTTTCTTAATTTATGAACTGAAACAAAAATATGAATTTAATCAAACTTTGAATATGAACTAATTGCACAACATTTATATATATGAAGGTTCTGAGTGAGAGATTATATCTTTTTTAGCACACAAATTAATCTTTAACTAGCACACAAATTAGTCTTTAACTTATTAAATCTTTATATTTTTGTCTTGCAAGCTGCATGTCCATCTAAAATTGATGATAGTTAGCGTGGGAAGCAATGTTAAGGGTATTATTAATCTCTTACTCGTGTAGATGAGATTTGGTACAAAACTTGTCGCTCCAAGTTCCCTACCATAAAGTAAGCTTTTTAATTCAGTCATTTTTGTCTGCTCTGCTACTTGACTTTCCAGTTGCCGTTTAACATCAAAGGATCTATTGTCATTATAGATGAAGGGCTACTCCAATTAAGAGTCAGCCGATTCCATATGAAAATAGAAATAAGAGAAGCATTTGTGATTGGTCACTGATCGATCAATTCTCAATGCTATAAATGAATTTTGACTCTCTTATCACTCTTTCGAGGTGCTATGAACAGTATAGAAGATACCAACTATCTCGTAATTGTTCTTTGATTTGTGCAACTCATCATTATAGAGGATCACTCAGTCATTATTCAACTTGAAAGATCAACATTGCCTTCAATCCAAAACTCCCGCTACCAACTTCTATCAATTCTGGACATGTTAGATGTTTGAAGGATCTAAATGTTAGGATTTAATAACTTGCCCCACTAAATTGGACAATAAGAGAAGCATGAGATGAAAAATTCTAAATAGTTTAATGACCATTCTGATCATTTACTCAAACATTATTAGTGATATCTATGGTGAGGAAATTATCATTTTCTATGATATTTGAATGTTTACTTTAATATAAATGTTATGAGATATTTTTATGATTATTATCTATAAATATTTTTATACCTTCCCATGACCAAAAGAAGAAAAATACAAAAAACCAAAAAAAAAAAAAAAACATTTGGATTTTTCCCACTTACACAATCATTCTTTTTTAATTCTTGCAACTTGATTCAGAAGTTTGCTTTCCCCCCACTCGGGGGTACTTATAAGTGACACAATTTGCTTTCCCCCCGCTCGGGGGTACTTATAAGTGACCCCGCCTCGCCGTAAGTGCCGCACCGGGGTCCCTTCCCACCACGCGCAATAAAGGCGTGTATAGGCGGTTTTCCGATGCGCCACGAACACCGAAGTAGAGTTTAGGCGATTCCCGCCTCGTCGTAGGCGTCGGACCGGGGTCCCATCCCACCACGCGCAATAAAGGCGTGTATAGGCGGTTTTCCGGTCCGCCGCACACAACGGAAGCGAGAATCTGAGTTTAGGACTTCATATCTTCGCGAGGAATGTCGGTGTCAGTTCGAGGATCGAGGGAGAAAGATATTTTTATTTATAATTTATAATTAATTTATTAATTATAATTATATTTAATTAATTAATCATAATTAACTATAATTAATTAAAAAAAATTAGTTATAACATATTAAAATTATTTAAAATAATTAGTCATAATTTATAATAAATTATAACTAACACATTAAATAATTCTGATAAATTATAATTAATAAATAGTAATTAATAATAATTAAATTATGATTAATTAAAATTTATTAAAAGTAATTATAATTAATCAAATTAATTATAATTATTTAATCATAATAATTATATTTAATAAAAAAAAGAATATAATTATATCTTAATCTCTCTCCCTCTCTTCTCTGGTTTCACGGGGATCAAGCCGAAGAAGCGCGAGCAAGGGAGAAAGTTACTTACACAGCCAGTGAGCTCCCGTTTCGGCTTCCGATCAAAATGACGTAACTTCTGATCTGATGGCAAGGGAAGTCGTCGAATGAGGTTAGGGCAAGGTCGTATAAGGGAATCGGCTGGAGAGGTGTGAGAGAGCTCTCGGCTAGGGGTCTTGTGGAGCTTGGCTGCTTGGGCAGAGGAGGCGACGGGGGATATCGATCAAGGCTAAGGTAAGGAGAAAGCCTCTCTCTCTCCCTCTCTCTCTCTCTCTCTCGGCTCCTTTGGATCGGACGAACCCGCAGGAGTTGCGGGTTGTTGGAGTAGGACGGGATGGAGCAGGAGTTCGGGCTTGAGATCGGAGCCGGGTCGGGATCGGAACGTTGAGGGGCGCCTTCGGTTGGGTGTCGGGATGGAGATCAGAGAGATGTGGAGGTCGGTCGGGCAAGGGAGAGCGACGGGGTTCGGTCGAGTGGAAGCAACGGTCGTGTGGAGAGCTTCTGTGGAAATGAACGAGAGTTTGGCTTCTATTTAACGACTCCTGTGGTCGTTCGATCGAGGCGACGTCGCAGGAAATCTGGGAAGAGACGCGAGTTCAGCGGCTCTAGCAAGATTTCGGGCGGGATTTCCGACGCCCTGGTTATGTGAGTTATTGCCCGTTGGTAGGTGGCACCAGCATTCTTTAGGCCAAAGGGCATGACTGTGTAGCAGAAAATGCCGATGGTTGTCCTGAACGATGTATGTTTTTCATCTTCGGGCGCCATCTTGATTTGATTGTATCCTGACGATCCATCCATAAAGGAGAACATGTCGTAGTTGGACGTATTGTCAACTAGGAGTTCGGATACAGGGAGTGGAAAATCGTCTTTTGGGCACGCCTTATTGAGGTCCCTAAAGTCAATACAGACACGAATTTTCCCGTTCTTCTTCTTCACTGGGACGATATTAGCAATCCAGCCAGCGTACTTTTCTTCTCGGATGAATCCTGCATCTATTAGCTTCTTTGTTTCTGCAATTACCTGCTCTTCAATCTCCAATCTCATTCTTCTTGGAGCTTGTTTGACGGGCGTTACATCCGGTTTGATTGCTAATCTGTGAACTGCTACGTCAGGGGATAAGCCAGGCATCTCAGCATATGTCCAGGCAAAGCAATCCCTGAATTCACAGAGAAGTTCTTTTATTTCTTCTATTTGTTCTTCGGGTAGAAGAGAGCTAATGAAGGTTGGGCGAGGATCCTCCTCAGTCCCCAAGTTGACTTCTTTTAGTTCATCTATAGTGGCCGCCTGTCCACCATCTTCAAGCTCTTCTGGTGCAGGTTCAGCTTCTACGGGCTGTTCATCATAATCATCAGCTTCGTATATCTCTTCAGCATCACCATCTTCGGATTCAATTTCCACGCATGTGATGGCGCGACAAATCTCTTTCCGGAGGAATTTTTGCTTGATGAATCCGATACCTTTATATGCATCTGTATCCTTCCATCGTAGTGGACGTGGATTTCTCCCATACCAGAGGCCCAGACTTGTACGAAGTTGTCTTTTGGTGGTAGGAATATTAATCTGCTTTTGTAGCATTCTTTGAATATTTTTGGTATTGAACCTGGGTAGCCTTGTAGGAAATAATTCCTCGGAGTCGAGGAGCATGCAATCCCAATCATGATTCTCCTCTTCACGTACTCCCGTAGAATATAGCACATTCTTTGGCACAGTCCCATTTTTTCGGGGAGGCAGATAGAGGGTGGCGAGTTCTTCAACCTTATGCACCTCGCGCGGAATAATTTCTTTGAAAAGTTGTAAGGGAACACGCGTGACTACAAGTACAGTATTTGAAATTGATAGGCTGTCAATTCTTCTAGAGAACACATTCTGCACCGTGTTCATATAAATAGAATCGTAGTCATAATCATCATTTGAAAATTCAACATGCCTACTCCATTCATCCGTAGACTGGCATACTTTTCGAGATTTGGCAGGAATAACATCGTCTTCATCTGTGTCGCTTCCCAGATGAGGTACAAATTTCTTCTCTTTAGGAATGGTCGACGCTTTGGGAAGAGTCGGCACTGCCTTCTTTCTTCCCACCTGCTTCTTCTCACCTTCCCGTTCAGGTCGCTTTGCAACCTTCGAATTTGATGCTTTAACTTTGAGGGAGCTCGAAGACTTTTGCTTTTTTGGCATGAAGTACCGAGCATCTTCATAAACTGTTGCTTCATGAACTGTGAAAGGCTGAATGTCACCAGAGATCCTGAATTCTTCTCCATCTTTGAGATATTTCATACACTGGTGTAATGTTGACGGGACAATGCCATATTCATGCAACCAGGGACGGCCTAGTAGCGCCTTGAATGAAGTATCCGCGTTAATCACATGGAATTTAGCTTCTGTGTGGAGCTCTCCAAATACTAGAGGGAGCATGAATGATCCAAGGGTTTTCTGCCCTTTTTCGTTGAAACCATGCACCATCAATTTATCTGGTTCGAGGTGTTCCACATCAAGGCAGAGGGATCTCAGTGCTTTCAAGCTTATCAGATTTATAGAGGATCCAGGATCGATCAAGATTCGACTGATGATCAGCTTATCGCTCTCTGCAGTAACATACAGAGGGCGATTATGGTCTGCAGTTCCGAGCATCATGTCTTCTTCGGAGAAAGTAATGAATGTCTCATTTTGAGCTTGCAGAACCTCAGTCGAACTACGTTCAGCAAAATACGCTTCATATCTTTCGGGGTCTTTGAGAGCATGAATCAGAGTCTCCCAAAGATCTTTTGACATTACCAGGGCGTCGTATATGCTGAGTTGTGCTGGGATTTTTCTCAAATGAGATAAGATGTTATAATTTATCCCATTGGTTGAAGTCTTCTTTTTCTTAAGATCTTCAGAGATAATATCATCGTTGATAATTATTTCTTTTTCCTTATCTTTATTGGAGACCCCTTTCTTCGGTGGAGGCGGTAGTATTTTTCCGCTTCTTAACTGCACTTGAGCAATCTCCTCCGGTTCAGAGTCATTTAATGGAGTATTTTCTTCAGAATCAGCCATTGTTGCATCTAGGGACTCATCTGTTGATTCAGAATCACCACCCAGGTTTACATGTCCCATCCGAGACGCTATACTAGGGTCTGATTCGTCTCCCTCTGGAAAATACAAATCCTCCTCCGAACTGTAATCCATTGGCAAAACCATCATACAGGATTCAGAGGGTACTTCTGTGTATTCCTCTTTTATCGAGGTACTCGGCGCCACTGAGATGACGCGACATATTTCTGTTAGAAGAGAATCTTCATCATCTTTTTCAGCTTCATCTATCTTAAGCTCCGACATGAAGTCAGCGAGCTTGATAGGTTGCCTCACAGTCTGGTAGTACTCATCCAAACTATCAATAACCCTCTGAGTTGCAGTCTTTTTCTCCTTAGGCTTTTTCAGCTTGGTTTTCTTCTTGGATGACTTCTTCTTTCCAGTCTTTGAAGAACCAACTTGGTTGGAAAACTGCTTAGAAGTAGAAGGTCGTACCACTGGCAGTGCCTTTAAATCTATCATTGGCTCAATAGGAGACTTCCATTTTACGCATGAAACTCCTTCAAGCTGCTTCAACATTTTCACGGTCTTCTTGGAAACCGCAGTCTCCCACTTTTCTTCTTGAATTGCTTCTTTTCATTTCTTCTTTCTTCAACCAGGGGTACGGAAGAGGACGTGACCACCCGAGTTGATTCTTTTCTAGGGTGAGACAACACATTGTCGGACAAAGTGAGTTCCCCTTTTTGATATTTTCTTTCAAGCCAATCCTTAAAGATGTAGCAATCTTCAATAGGATGGCTGAGTACACGATGATATGGGCAATAATTTGGGTCACCAGTGTGCTTCGACTCTTCGGGTCTCTTGCATTCAGGCAGTTCTAAACCCGATTTCAACACTTGTCGAAATAATTTGGCGACACTCTCCCTCTTGAATGAATATTCTTTATTCATTTTATCTTTGAGGGATTGGAACATTCTATCACCAGTTCCTATTGCCTGTCTTTGGCCTCCAATTTGATAAGTCCGTGGCTTATCATTTCCCCCTAATATCAGCTTCGGTTGAGGATTGGGGTTGTAGGCCTGTTTGGGCTTTTCTTGATATTGCATCGGCTGCTTGCCCTTGTCTACATTGTAAATCACCTGCTTTTCTCTATCAGCTCTGGAGAAGAATGTAGAGTCGGCTTCACCCCTTCTAGCACCTAGGGCCTTAGCCTTCTTAGGCTTATCAGAGTGATTTTCTGATCTGGACAAATTCAGTTTCTCGAACTTAGCCACTCTATCGAGCAAGTCTTGAAATGTATTGATTGTAGCCATGCACAGGAAGGGTTGCATCTTATCATCAATGTTGCCCATTAACAACTGTACGGCATGTTCCTCCTCTAACTGCTGCTCACATTTCATGCTCAAATTTCGCCAGCGAGTGATGTATTTGGTCACTGATTCTTCTCTTTTTCTTTTATCCAGAGCGAGGTCAGCGATCGTTATCTTCTCAGTTGCACTAGCGAACCTCTTCACGAACATAGATTCTAACTCTGCAAAGGTTTTCACAGAATCATTTGGCAGTTCAGCGTACCATTCGAAAGCAGTTGCTGTCAAACTACTGACGAATTGTCGGAAGAGTAGGGCGTCATTGCCCCCTGTGTTCCCGCAGGTGTCTTTAAACTGTGCCAGGTGCTGCCTGGGGTTGTTATTACCGTTGAAAGTGTTAAACTTTGGTACAGAATACCCTTTTGGGTACGGTATTTGGTCGTATTCAGCAGGATACGAACGACCTTTGCCCACTAATTTTTCTGCTTGATCAACAGCTATGATAGCCCTGATTCTTTCTGTTATCATTCCTTCCAACTGTGCGGCAGTTACTGGTTCGGAAGTACTTGCAACATTTTGTGGGGTGGGCTGACGGATAACATTATGAGCCTCATGACCACCTTCAGGAATACCTCGTACTCCCGAGAGTTGAGGCATCTGAAAATTCGGAGGATCAGCAGGAGGATTAGGTATGGCACCAACAGCGGCAGTTCTTTGCATCATCTGCATCATCGCTCCCATCTGAGCCATCATCTCAGTCATCTTCTCATTTAACTGAGAGATTTCTCTATCTTTGGCTCTCATCTGTTGCCTCATTTGTCGCCGCATTTCAGCGAGCGTGACATTTTCGGCCTCTGAAGGGTTTTCATCTACTTCTTCCACTTCTTCTTCTTCTTGAGAATGACGACTTCTGCCAGTGGTGGACCCTTCTCGACGACGACGACGATATACTTGCCTGGGTGGCGGTTGCCAACGCTCTTCATCTTCATCATCATCATAATTGACGTCATCATTAATGTCTACATGTGTCACCATATAGACAACTTCCATATCCAGAGTGTTATTTATTTCTTTGATTTCTTCTTCTAGATTTTCCTCTAGAAATTCATCAATATTTTCTTCTAAATTTTCCTCCATAAATTCATCAGTGTTTTCTTCAATATTTTCTTCTCCTTCAAGGAATTCTTCTCCCTCCATATTTTGATCATATGTATTTTCCTCCAATACTCGGATCTCCGAACGACGACGCCATTGGATTTCCGGTTCTTGATTAGGCACGGGGACTTCTTCGATTAGTGGGCTGCGATCGAAGTTAGTCTCTTCTTTTGGAGGAGATGGAGGGCGACGGGATCCCCTGGAGGATTCTTCAAGGTGTCTACCGTTTGGAGGAATATCATTATGGGTCCTTTTTGGGGCCCACTTCTGACGTTGTTCGTAGATGGGGGCGGATCTCCGGGAAGCCTCACCAGATGTCACGCCCAGATCAGTTCCTCTTTCTCTTCTTTCTTTTTCATTTCTCCGAGGCTTTGGCCTCCAGATTTGTTTTCCTTTCCACCGGGACCTTTCAGCGGTGGATCCCTGAACATATGGTTCAAGTGTCACACCCCGATGTTCACCGCGTGAGACATATCTTCTTTCTCTTCTTTCCGCCATAGCAGATAGACGTTCTCTTGGCGGAGTTCTTCTGGTCTCGATCACTAGAGGCTGTTGGAATTTCTTTTTCTTCAGCCCTTTCTCCTTCACAGTCTTCAGGACCCGATAGACCCGGGCTGAGAGAGTTTCAGGTTCCTTTCTCTTTGGAGGAGCTGGGACCTCCTTTCGTTGCTCCCAGAAAGACTTCTTCAGCTCTCCAGTAGAGCTGTTTCTTTTGATCCACTTCAAATCAGAAAACTTGTTCCGGGTAGGAACGTTGGCCTCAGGCTCTTGGGCCGACAGATTGGAAGGATGGATCGGGAGTTGTTGATGTTGAGCTCGGAGCTCAGCATTCATCTTCCTCCTTTGCCTCCTTGTAGGCCTTCCTCTAGATGAGGAGGTCTCAGCATCGTATTTCCCAGGTACAGATAACCTGGTTGACAGAGTAGTGGTGTTTGCAGTCACCACGGAGATTCTTCCATCAGTCACAATCCTCTTGGTGGCTGGGATGTCAGGCTGTGATAGCCTCTCGAATACAGAAATCCTACCACGAGGATTTTCAGCAACAGGTCGTTGTGCTGGCAGATGCACACGACGGGTGATAGCTTCAGTAGAATTAAGTCTTCTGTCAGACTTCTCAGCATTCCTACCATTCACAGGAATGGCGGCATTCCTTGCAGTAATCGCCGGGAAGTCAATGCTACCAAACTGGATGGTAGCTCCGGCATTTCCGGTCTCGATAATAGCATTAGCCAGTTGGATCCTGGCTCCTTGTCCCAGCTGGACGGTCATCGGGGTGTTCTGTAGATCCATCTGCATAAATGAAAGGCAAGGGTTTCAGAATCTGATACATCACCCCGCACTTTCAAAATGCAGAGACTTGCACAGAACACAAAAATAAGAGAAGATAACATTAGCGAGCGATTCAAATAATATAAATCTAAAATACTGCTAAATACGTTATCTCAATGAAAATTTTTTGAACGATCATTCTTTAGAAGATTCAAATATTTAATTTCTTGAATGATCATTTTGGAAGATTCAGAATTTTGAGTACGATTTGGTATAGTTGCTACTATAGCTTATGAATGACTAGCCAGAGATGGAAAGAGAAACCAATCCCCAGCGGAGTCGCCAGAAATCTGTGGGCTCCGAAAATTCGGCCCCAGCCTCCGCTCGCTTTTCTTATTCGACGAGGGAGTTTTAACGAACTAAGTTCCGAGGTAAATTTTGGAAGGCAGATGGGTTTGTAGATAAGACACTACCCAGAGATTTCGCCCTCATTTTGCGAGGACTTTATGATCTGAGTTCTGGTTTCCTATAGGCGCAAGCCCCTATAGTTAATTACCCCTCCCGATCACGAGAGAGAACTTTCGATTAAGGCTAGTCGTCGATCAGATATGTAGAATATACGTGCATCTGGCATATAGTAGCAGCATATGTTTAGGAATTGGAAATTTTGAAGATTTTGTATTTGGGAATTGAAGAATTGGGTTTTGAATTTGGGAATTCGGAAAGAATTTGGAGAGTTTAATATTTAAAATAAAAAATTTCACCACCTAGCACTTAAAGCGGATGGTGGGGGAATGGATGATGGGCCCGATCAAGATTCCATGGTCCCGTCATCCCAGGCCATCGTGAACCCTGGTCTACTTAGTCAGAGGAGGTAGTCGACCCAACCTGACAGAAGGATCCTTGTCGGCAGCCATGGGTTGCTTCGTCCAAGGGAACCTTGTAGACCTGGGGTGAATGTTTGTCTAAGGGGACAAATTTGAATCCACCTTAGCTGACAGAGGGCTTCGTGCCCTATCGATCATATCCTATTGATTCATATCTCAAGGATTTAACGCCATTAAGGAGCGTATTGGCTCTAGCCATAACCGCTATCTGTGGTACCATTTGGCGGCAAAACCACTCGGTTCAGAGGGCCCCCGGGTCATAACCGTTTACCTGCAATGCCATTTGGCGGCGAAACTGCCGGTTAGAGGACACGTACCACGTCCTTACTGACAAGAGATTATTTGAGAATGGATCCTAGTGATATTTTCGACTAGGCATTTAGCTCTTCTGTGAACTGAAGTAATATTTCATATTTGTCCGCCTCGACAAACTTTTGCGGAGGGCGGATGATTTTTGCTTTAAGCGTTGAGATGGATAGTTTCATTTTTAAATATTTTGGGTTTTTGGAATTTTGTGGAGTTATGGGTATTTGGATGGAATTTGAAAGTGTTTGGAATGGACTTTGGATATTTTGGAGATATTTTGAAAATATTTGGGAAACCCCTCCGGTTGAGATCTGCATTCAACACGGCCATGATCGGGGTGTTATGGGTCATTTCTCTTTATGGATTGAACCTTGTCACTCTATCGGGCTATCGACAGAGGATCGGGTTTCATAGGTTTTATGCCCTTGAAAGTGAATTCTTTTGATTTTAGGCTTTGAAGGCCTAATATGAATGTATTAAAACAAATATTCTAGTCGTCATGACCATATATTTGCTTAATGGTTCGAACCCTGTCGACTTCTATTGACCCGTATAGAAGGATCGGTTTCGAACCTGAATTCACTTGTCAACCCGCGCAGCATCCCTAGACGTCACCTGTGTACCAATAACACGCTCGCCGGGGCCCATGCGGGTTTATGATTGTATTTTACCCCTTTTTAGTGTACCTATGTGTATACAAATTACAGTGCACGTGCGGGGGTATTCTTGGAATAGACGCCTTCTGTCTGCTTGTACGAATGTTGCAGATTCGGTGGCGTGGCGTAGCAGCTTCTGAATGGAGTTGTTCGCTGCTTTGTACAGGTAGACTGTCGTGCACTATTTGTTGATTTTTGTAGGCGGGTCATAGTGCACTAACTAATCTCCTGCCTTTAGTCGTAGAAGCTCGTACTCATTATTTCTGCATCGAATCCACCCTTTCGCCAATCTCGGGTGGTCCACTGATTATATTTTGTAGAGACGGATCATATTTGATACGATCTTTTAAAGATGCCCGTAAGAAAGTCATTTGCACCAGTACCACATTGGTGATTGTACTTGCTTGCAAGGATTGATCTTCTACTATCAAGTAGCAATGCTGCCTTCTCAATCTACAGGCAATATTGCTGGCATTTGGAAGTTGCAATGGTGTATTCGGGGGACATACACATTAAGCAACCATTCTTTGTCCTTATGAGTACATTGCAATTAACTTTGTAGGAGCTGTTGTAAGAGTTCGTTGCATTTGCTTGACACTGAACTGTCACTTCTTGTCGTTATGTCGCCTGATAGTTCTTAAATCTCAACCATTAAGCGAGTTGTACTTGGAATCGACATTTAGTTTGAGTTGGAACTTTGTTACATTCTCTAATTGATCTTTGCTTGTGGGTAGATCATGTGTCTTTAATCCTTGTTGATGGTTGCTTGCAAATCAAATGATGATTGAATCATTGAGTATAATAAATATTTCTATTTATTATATAGCCATTCAGATGTTGCTCACTGACATGTTACATCCCTAATGCATGATCGTAGATGAATACTTCGGCATTGGTTACAAGCAAACCATGAATCATCATATTCATCAAGAGCCTTTCTAGTGAATCAATACATTCACTACAAGTAGATTAGGGGTGAACTAGCTCTGATCTTATGAATCAATTAGTATGGTTCAAAAGCTTACATCATGAGTTTACAATTGAACCAAATTCCTTAGTCTTCTTTTATTGCTTATGAACGAACTTCATTTGCAAACTTCTTACTTTGATGATTCAATATGTATGATAAGTCTAATATCATCACTTATCAACATCTTTATCCCAATTTGCATATTATAATTTATCATTCAAAAGTTCCATATCAAAGTTCTCGTAGTTTTGTTCAAGTTTGATGTCCACAAGTTTTGAGTTCAAAGTCAAAGTTCACATCGCAAGTTCAAGTTCATTTCCATTTTACTTGGGTTTAACTCTTTATTATAGCGTCTCGGATGGGACATGTAAACCTGGGTGGTGATTCTGAATCAACAGATGAGTCCCTAGATGCAACAATGGCTGATTCTGAAGAAAATACTCCATTAAATGACTCTGAACCGGAGGAGATTGCTCAAGTGCAGTTAAGAAGAGGAAAAATACTACCGCCTCCACCGAAGAAAGGGGTCTCCAATAAAGATAAGGAAAAAGAAATAATTATCAACGATGATATTATCTCTGAAGATCTTAAGAAAAAGAAGACTTCAGCCAATGGGATAGATTATAACATCTTATCTCATTTGAGAAAAATCCCAGCACAACTCAGCATATACGACGCCCTGGTAATGTCAAAAGATCTTCGGGAGACTCTGATTCATGCTCTCAAAGACCCCGAAAGATATGAAGCGTATTTTGCTGAACGTAGTTCGACTGAGGTTCTGCAAGCTCAAAATGAGACATTCATTACTTTCTCCGAAGAAGACATGATGCTCGGAACTGCAGACCATAATCGCCCTCTGTATGTTACTGCAGAGAGCGATAAGCTGATCATCAGTCGGATCTTGATCGATCCTGGATCCTCTATAAATCTGATAAGCTTGAAAGCACTGAGATCCCTCTGCCTTGATGTGGAACACCTCGGACCAGATAAATTGATGGTGCATGGTTTCAACGAAAAAGGGCAGAAAACCCTTGGATCATTCATGCTCCCTCTAGTATTTGGAGAGCTCCACACAGAAGCTAAATTCCATGTGATTGACGCGGATACTTCATTCAAGGCGCTACTAGGCCGTCCCTGGTTGCATGAATATGGCATTGTCCCGTCAACATTACACCAGTGTATGAAATATCTCAAAGATGGAGAAGAATTCAGGATCTCTGGTGACATTCAGCCTTTCACAGTTCATGAAGCAACAGTTTATGAAGATGCTCGGTACTTCATGCCAAAAAAGCAAAAGTCTTCGAGCTCCCTCAAAGTTAAAGCATCAAATTCGAAGGTTGCAAAGCGACCTGAACGGGAAGGTGAGAAGCAGGTGGGAAGAAAGAAGGCAGTGCCGACTCTTCCCAAAGCGTCGACCATTCCTAAAGAGAAGAAATTTGTACCTCATCTGGGAAGCGACACAGATGAAGACGATGTTATTCCTGCCAAATCTCGAAAAGTATGCCAGTCTACGGATGAATGGAGTAGGCATGTTGAATTTTCAAATGATGATTATGACTACGATTCTATTTATATGAACACGGTGCAGAATGTGTTCTCTAGAAGAATTGACAGCCTATCAATTTCAAATAGTGTACTTGTAGTCACGCGTGTTCCCTTATGAAGCAACAGTTTATGAAGATGCTCGGTACTTCATGCCAAAAAAGCAAAAGTCTTCGAGCTCCCTCAAAGTTAAAGCATCAAATTCAAAGGTTGCAAAGCGACCTGAACGGGAAGGTGAGAAGAAGCAGGTGGGAAGAAAGAAGGCAGTGCCGACTCTTCCCAAAGCGTCGACCATTCCTAAAGAGAAGAAATTTGTACCTCATCTGGGAAGCGACACAGATGAAGACGATGTTATTCCTGCCAAATCTCGAAAAGTATGCCAGTCTACGGATGAATGGAGTAGGCATGTTGAATTTTCAAATGATGATTATGACTACGATTCTATTTATATGAACACGGTGCAGAATGTGTTCTCTAGAAGAATTGACAGCCTATCAATTTCAAATACTGTACTTGTAGTCACGCGTGTTCCCTTACAACTTTTCAAAGAAATTATTCCGCGCGAGGTGCATAAGGTTGAAGAACTCGCCACCCTCTATCTGCCTCTCCGAAAAAATGGGACTGTGCCAAAGAATGTGCTATATTCTACGGGAGTACGTGAAGAGGGGAATCATAATTGGGATTGCATGCTCCTCGACTCCGAGGAATTATTTCCTAAAGGTATCGGATTCATCAAGCGAAAATTCCTCCGGAAAGAGATTTATCGCGCCATCACATGCGTGGAAATTGAATCCGAAGATGGTGATGCTGAAGAGATATACGAAGCTGATGATTATAATGAACAGCCCGTAGAAGCTGAACCTGCACCAGAAGAGCTTGAAGATGGTGGACAGGCGGCCACTATGGATGAACTAAAAGAAGTCAACTTGGGGACTGAGGAGGATCCTTGCCCAACCTTCATTAGCTCTCTTCTACCCGAAGAACAAATAGAAGAAATAAAAGAAATTCTCTGTGAATTCAGGGACTGCTTTGCCTGGACATATGCTGAGATGCCTGGCTTATCCCCTGATACGGGTCAATAGAAGTCGACAGGGTTCGAACCATTAAGCAAATATATGGTCATGACGACTAGAATATTTGTTTTAATACATTCATATTAGGCCTTCAAAGCCTAAAATCAAAACAATTCACTTTCAAGGGCATAAAACCTACGAAACCCGATCCTCTGTCGACAGCCCGATAGAGTGACAAGGTTCAATCCATAAAGAGAAATGACCCATAACACCCCGATCATGGCCGTGTTGAATGCAGATCTCAACCGGAGGGGTTCCCCAAATATTTTCAAAATATCTCCAAAATATCCAAAGTCCATTCCAAACACTTTCAAATTCCATCCAAATACCCATAACTCCACAAAATTCCAAAAACCCAAAATATTTAAAAAATGAAACTATCCATCTCAACGCTTAAAGCAAAAATCATCCGCCCTCCGCAAAAGTTTGTCGAGGCGGACAAATATGAAATATTACTTCAGTTCACAGAAGAGCTAAATGCCTAGTCGAAAATATCACTAGGATCCATTCTCAAATAATCTCTTATCAGTAAGGACGTGGTACGTGTCCTCTAACCGGCAGTTTCGCCGCCAAATGGCATTGCAGGTAAACGGTTATGACCCGGGGCCCTCTGAACCGAGTGGTTTTGCCGCCAAATGGCACCACAGATAGCGGTTATGGCCAGAGCCAATACGCTCCTTAATGGCGTTAAATCCTTGAGATATGAATCAATAGGATATGATCGATAGGGCACGAAGCCCTCTGTCAGCTAAGGTGGATTCAAATTTGTCCCCTTAGACAAACATTCACCCCAGGTCTACAAGGTTCCCTTGGACGAAGCAACCCATGGCTGCCGACAAGGATCCTTCTGTCAGGTTGGGTCGACTACCTCCTCTGACTAAGTAGACCAGGGTTCACGATGGCCTGGGATGACGGAACCATGGGATCTTGATCGGGCCCATCATCCATTCCCCCACCATCCGCTTTAAGTGCTAGGTGGTGAAATTTTCTATTTTTAAATATTAAACTCTCCAAATCCTTTCCGAATTCCCAAATTCAAAACCCAATTCTTCAATTCCCAAATCCAAAATCTTCAAAATTTCCAATTCCTAAACCTATGCTGCTACTATATGCCAGATGCACGTATATTCTACATATCTGATCGACGACTAGCCTTAATCGAAAGTTTTCTCTCGTGATCGGGAGGGGTAATTAACTATAGGGGCTTGCGCCTATAGGAAACCAGAACTCAGATCATAAAGTTCTCGCAAAATGAGGGCGAAATCTCTGGGTAGTGTCTTATCTACAAACCCATCTGCCTTCCAAAATTTACCTCGGAACTTAGTTCGTTAAAACTCCCTCGTCGAATAAGAAAAGCGAGCGGAGGCCGGGGCCGAATTTTCGGAGCCCACAAAGTTATATAATTACAATTAGTTTTTCAAAAATGTTTGATTGTTTTAAGAGTATCTACAATTGTGTGCTTCTGTGGATGTGTTATAATTAGTGATGTTTGAACCCTTTATTTTTCTTCTCTTTGAGACAGTGGCTCATTCATCTCTTCTTATTTGGATTGTGCTTCCTCCATCTCTTCTTCTTTGGGATGTGTTCCTAATGTGATGGATCTTGCTATTTTAGCATTTCAACATAAGATTTTCTAGTTATTATCCTAACATTCAAACTCTCTGGAGTAGATTTCTTTGCACCTTAGGAGGGTGTGTACAACATGCATGCATTTTAGTATTTGTCTCATAAGTATTTTATTTTTTTCTTAGTCCATGTTTAATTTTTATTTGTATTCATGTTGATTGATTGTCATGGACAATATGGTCTTTGTCAGATTATGATGTGTTTGATTATTTAACCTTAATTTGTAAAATCTTTTCTTGCAAATAGAGATTCAGGGTATGTTGTACTTATTTGATTATTATTAAAATGAAAATAATTCTTGCACGCTTCTCTCTGTTGTGTGGTTGATTGTTCTTTTCTTCCCTCTTTTCCTGTCTTCCTCCTCGCTCAACTTTTTCTACAAACCTTTGGCTACCAACTCTATGTCACATTCTTTGTCATGCCACTGTGCACGTTATCATGTGCATGCTTTCTATTTCCTATCCCTGTTCTCCTTATCGACTAAATGTTTCATGTTTTGGTTGACTACATTATTTTAGTAGGATCATTCATAAATACCCCTCACCGAATTGTCATTTGACCTAGGAGGTCATGTCTTATTGTTAAATTTTTAATACAGGCTCCTCCACGTGCTGATGTGGTAAAAAGTTTGCGAAATGGCATATTTGTTAATATTCTCGGAATGGGTGCTTCAATTCTTGGCATGCAAGCTACTGTTGGATTATTGGTTGCCAAAGCCCTTACTTCCTCAGCAGTTCCATACTACCAGGGTATACCTCCAGGCCAGAGTCCTGTTTTAGCTTTAGATGTGTTCTTGGTTCAGGTATGCTTTTAATATTTATGTACTGTGAAGAAAAATGCCTTTAAGCTTAAACTTATCTTCTTAGAACATTTATTTGGAGCATCTAAAACATTTCAGTTATTGCATGCATGTATGTGGTCTAGAAGTTATATTTCTATGTGATTAAGCTGAATGATAATTAATGTTTACTGTCCCTAAGGGTTATTCGAGCTGAGTGATAATTAGCTCCTAAACCTCAAGGATTTTTTTTTTTTCAGAGGCAGAACGTCTAGTTATGAAATTGGGATCTTCTGGTGAGGAAAGGATGCTTTTCATTGTTGCTAACCGCATTAAGAGTGGGAGTTTCTGCTTCCTTAAAATAAACAAGAGATAGAAACCAATGATATTGCTTTGGAAGAGTGGGAGTTTCTTGTTAAAAAAATAAAATAAAATAATAATATTGTTTTTTCTTTGTTATCGTTAATATGAAAAACTGCATTTGTTGAAAAAAATAATTATTCAACTTTCTTTACTACTTGTGCAACAATAAATACACCACCTTCTAGGATATGATCCATTGTGCTTGTGCAAGACCCTAAATGATAGTTGGTTAGTTTGCTGGATGAGCCATAGTTGTAGGACCAGGCTAGATGGACCACAATTTGCTGGGTTCAAAGTGCCCAAATAGCTCGATTGCTCATCATACTAACAACAAGGCATCTTTCACTGTTGAGATCCTTGAGATGCCATTATTGCCAATACTCGAAATTCTATAGTTAGACTCCTTTTAGGGGTTAACTAATGAGGCAAAATATTTTGTTGAATTTGAGGTCATGATGGCACTTCATGTAGTGTTTGACAAGTGGCCTTTGCTCTCAATCTATTCAGATGCTTAATTCTAACACTCTATTTCATATTTATTGTGTTTGGTCCTCTATTCATTTGAAATTGAAACTAAATATTATATTATGTATTGTTTTTTAAACCTTCAATAATTAATATGGCCGACCACTCCTATTGATGATTATATTGTATTTCAAGTTACAAATATTATATTTCAAGTTTTATTTTGTAATGCTTTATATAAATAAATGCTACGTAACCTTGATCAATCATGAGAGAAATAAGTATTGTTGCTTTGTTTCAAGCAATTGAAGGAGGATTTCTTCTGTCATGAAGTTCCTTAGGCAAGACCTTAAAATTAACATTGCTTTAGAATAGTTGATGGCTTCTTCTTTCTTGATGTTCTTTGTTGATAGCTTCAATCATCCTTGTGCTCTTTGGAAGTGGCTTGGTGGTTCTTTTCTCCATTTTAAGATCTTTAGTGACACCATATATATTTTCTATTTTTAATAGCATTTTCTCTGCCCTCCTTCTGCTTGTTCCAGGCTACTCTTAAAAACCCTAATTTGGTAAACCATCAATCACCAATAATCAACCCATTAGCCTCCATACAACATCATAATCCAACAGTACATCTGAAGCTTAATGAATCCACCATTACTCTCATTTAATTGGTATTGGACAAAAGGCAGATCCACAATTTCTTCAAAAATAAATTGAAGGATACACCAATACATTTACATCAAACTTCAAGTTTTTATAATATCCTTTCAAAGATGAAGCTGACATGAGTTTATTTATGTAGAATTTTATTATTGGGTGATTAACAGTGCATAAGACCCCCATTTTTTTTCTCTTGAACCTTCCCTCAAAATATTTTTTTATGGTTCATCATGGAAATCTAATGGATCATCACAGAAACCTAATGTGTTAAAGGATCTTGGTGTAAGCCTTATGAAAATATTACACACCTTAAAAGCTACCTGTGATCAAGTTTATCATACCTATGCCAAGTTATACAATTTGATGTAAGATGTGAAATATCAATTGAATTAAATAATTGTTAGTACTTTATATCACCTAACTGACATCTTGGCATCTCAACTTAATAAAAACCTATAGTAGACCTTACGCATAGAAGCCTCCTCATAAACAACATACCCAATAAAATTCCTACTAATTTACTTGAAAACTTATCTAGGCATCCCACTAATCACTCGAAATCAACCCATTCACATCCACACATCATAACCCAATAACACCTCTCAATCCTTCAAGAACCCACCACTATTGTCTTTTAGCAGGTTCCTTTATAGAGCTACCAAACTCTTTTTTGTGATATGTTGGGAGTGAAGTATTCCTTTCAAGCCTTTATTTCTCGATTCATTAAAGAAATGTTGGAGGTGTCAGATCCCTCCATAAATTAGGAGTTAAAGAATGGTTGATTCAAATTCAGTCACCAAGAACCCACTAGATATCATGTTTGAATTCAGAGAAGAAAAAAAAAAAAATACATCAATACTAAGGAGTTTAATAAGAGGTCCAAGCCATATATTCCTGCCACTATTTCAACTATCATAAGAAGTATAACAATATCCCTAGGTCAACTCAATTTAGATGCCATGATTTTATTGTTCCGAGTTAACTTGTTGGATCCAATCTATCAATGACAAATGATTTAGGGCTATATAAGCTGGGTGTTTGATTAATAACCATGATATGTCTTTTCTTTGATATCTTTAGTAGACTATAATGGTAATATGTTAAAGGGTTCTATCCTTTCATAGTGAGGTCTAGTGACTCTCCTTGAATTGAGAAGGCCCCTAATGTACAAATCCTTTCATAGTGAGGTCTAATGACTCTCCTTGAATTGAGAAGGCTCCAAGTGTACAAGTATGGTTGACACTAGTTCATTGGTGTGAGTGCTCGAGTACTTAAGGTATAATGGTTTAGCTTGATCAGTTAATATTTAAATTGGCACAAATTCATGAAGCATAGCTCCGTGTAGATTAGACAAACTAACTCTATCGCAGAGTTGTGATATGATCCATTCAATGATCTTGGGATGAATGGTCGATCCATCTTGAAAGAGGTGTATGTTAGAGCATATGGGTGTCTTTGGCTTTATGAAGAGGCCATAGATTATATAAGAATTTGGACTTTTTCTTGATAGTGATCCCTCTTAAGGGTCTATCCTTTACTTCTAAGGCAATTGGATTGTGTGGTAGATGAAATTGTAATAATCCATAGGTAGCTTCAAGAAGGGAGCTTTGAGTTAACCTGAGTTTTGGGTGAGAGTTTGGCTTACTCGAATGAATACCTCTAGCATGGTACAAAGTAGTGGTGGTTGCTTTGATGTGTATGGGCCTCATCTAAGTAGATGAGTTTTAATATTAGGAAGCTTGGCTTAGATCCAAAGGGGGGAATTTAAAAGATTGATCTTGAAAGGCCTGGGCTTACAATTTTGATATTAGATAGGCCTAGTATTGGGTATTACACCCTCAAGGGTGTGATAGGTTTGAGGATTAGACTTAACTCTAATATTAGAGAAGGTTTATTGTATGTGTGATTAGCTTGATAAACCTACTAATTTTGTCTTAGATGGATTTCTATATTAGGAACCATGGCTTACATTTGGTGGATGATTTTGGATGATTTGTAGAAGATTGATCTCAAAAAAGGCTTGAGCTTACAATTATGATACTAGAGAGGTCTGTGAGTGGGTCTTCCCTCAAGAGTGTGAAATGTTTGAGGAGAAGACTTATAACTTTAATATCAATGAAGGTTCAAGGGCGGAACTAGCATGACAGACCTACTAATTGTGTATTAGTAAGGTTCACTAGGGTTGAATTTTATTGATTTAAGTACTGAAGGTAGGACTTAAAACCTTGATATAAGGGAAACCCAAAAGTTTAGACTTTCAATCCTTTCGATGAGTCCAATATATCAAATTAGGGTTTAAAATTTTGATATATGAGTGGCCCAACAAGGATATCGAGTTTTAATGCCCTATCATTAAGGAAAATAAATAGTGTAAGTTAGTGCTTGTAGCTCTACTATTAGACGGGGCCAACAAAAGCTATGTATTTGTATATAATTTATGAGGATTTGAATTGGCCCAATTTTGATGATAGGAATTACACTATAGGTTGTAAGGGGAGTCTCCATAGAATCTAAGTCGAAGTTTTAATTTGCTCTAGATGTTATATGTAGATGTGTGTCAAGTAGCTAATTAATCTATGCGAGAGTTATTTGGTTTTAGGGTTCACAATACAAGTTTGTGGATCATATTCGACTATTCATACCCTTCAACTACTCCTTGTAGAAATGTGATTAAGTATCCTCTTATTAATGGTTGGTCTCTCGTGCTTACTGCACTTTTTGGATGCTAGTTAGTCTGATTCAGTTTTGCACATATTTTAAAAATTAGATGTGGTGGTAGAATGATTTTAAAAATGCCATTTAAAGTCATTTTGATTATATATTACCTTAGAATATGCATGCAATGCGCATTAGGTTTTATTTTAAGAATATCCGAACATTCATAAATTATTTCATGAATATATCGATATGAGAATTTGTTTGGTGGTTTGACCTGTCTATAGATTTGATCAGGTAAAAAAAAGTTCTACACTCTTCATTTACTCATAAAGGTAGTCCAAGTTCAAGAATTGTTGATGTTCGGTGAATGTTTTAAGAATACTTTACCTCAAAGGTTATTTGATAATTTTACTTGATTTTAGGCATTGTCATAGCATTGCAAAGTTCTTGATAAATATTTTTAATGGATATTTGAAACTTATTATATTTTGATGTACAAATTACTGTATATTTTATCTTTTGTTTGTTTTACATCAAAATTCAATGACTTGCAATATTAAAATGATCTTAAAATTTTTTAGTTTATGATTGAAAAATCTTTATTTATTATTTTGTGAACATTTTTTGTATTACGTTTTTAAATGCTATACGAAATGAATATTAAAAGCTTAAAATATCATTTTAATTCATTTTGGATACATGAAATAGATCCAATGATTTGGTTAAAGATCTATAGGAATAGTTAATGATTGTTCCATGTGAATGATAGCCTAACGATTTGGGCAGCTCTCATATTGGGATTTTTGGCCGAGGTCACAAGGTGGGATAAAACCCATGTGTTGGGTTTAAAACTTGGGGCGGGTTGTCTGTTGTTGGATTTAAGTCCAACTGATGAAATAAAGTCAAAGAAAAAGGGACGCCCCCTCAATCAAACTCTCACGACGGACTAACTATGCAATGTTATTAGAGCCACCAGTGGGTCTGTAGGGTAGGAAAGGGAAGTCTCTAAGCGATGCCGAAGCTTGCAATTAGAGCTCTATCAATTAGTGAATTTTTTTATTGGGGTTTTGTAAAGAATGACCAATTTAGATTACCTTGTAGAGCTGTTTTTAGTTCTTTTTTCTTTGTACGAGTTATTAGAAACCATTTATAAGCTGTAAGAGTCACTAGAATGACCATTTTACTCTATCCTTATATAATCATTAGTGAGATGGTCTGGATGGGTGTCCCAGGGTACGCTTAGCCAGTAATATCTGATCATCCCTGGGCATGAAGACTCGAGAAGGCAGTTAAGCTATAGAGATTGACCTTTCCTTAAGCTTGCAGGCTTAGGGAGGTACTTCAATGAGTTAAAAGTGCTCCTACTTGATGCACGGAAGCTCAATAAAATTATTTTCATTCACAAAAGGGTACCAAAAGGAGCTCTATGAAGAATTGTTGTCCGTGCTGTAACTTGGACTAGAGTAGAGGGAATTGTGAATTGAAAGGCCCACCACCCATAGCATGTTCACTCCAAATGATTTTTATCCATTGAAGGAAAGGGGTGGTGATATCCTTGAAATTCAGCAAGTTGGAGACTCTCATTGAGCTTAATTTGAGCATGAAGCTAAAGCTAAACCCGATTGTACTAATATATGGGTGGGGCGAGTTTGGGTGTGGTTAGAGAGACTTAGATGCGAGTCAATTAATGAGAAGCTAATCTAATTAAGACTTGAGTTAAGCTTTATACAATTTCCATGAATTGATTCTTCTTGCGTTATTGGAAGTATGAGAGAGACTTCAATTAGATCAAGTTTAATTTGAGCATGAGGTTAAAGATAAACTCAATTAGACTAACATATGGGTGAGGCAAGCTTTGGTGTTGTTCGAGATACTCAGGTGTGTGCCAATTAAGGGAAGGCTAAGCTAGTTAAGGATTGCATTGAGCTCATGCCAGGGTCATTGGTTGACTCTTCTTGTCTAAATGGAAATATGAGGGTAGGGTCAATTCTGATCAACTTAATTTGAGCATGGGGCTAAAACTAAACCTAATTAGACTAATATATAGGTGAGTCTAGCTTTGGTGTGGGGGATGTAGGTGTGAGTCAATTAAAGAGAGGCTTAGCCATGCTTTGACTCTTTTCACGTTAATGAGGGTCCAATTGGGTTGGATTAGCTCTTAGGTGGGCTTGAGTGAATGAGCTTGACTTGAGCTCAATTAGGACTAAATTAACTTAATTTGGAGAATAGACTTTAGCTTTGGGTCAAGTTAGTTTTGGCATAGGATAGAACTTGATTAGCAACTATGCGATGGACATTAGACCCAATTAGGTCCATTAAGCTTCAGTTGGGGTTAATATGGGCTCATTGAACAATAAAGAGCATGAAAGCTCTATTGGGTCCATGGGCTTACTTTATTAGGCTTCAATTTAATTCTAATATCCTGAATATATAATTAGTTGTCTTATTGTAACTGATGTTGACTTGGTAAACAATACTTTGTAGACTATTGTGGATCAAATGTAGGCTAAGGGTAAGTTAACCTTGGTGGTCGCCATTAGCCTAAGGTGCACATTAGTTAGCTAAGGCTAAGCTGAGAGTCTATAGGGCTTAGTCTGGCTAGGCAAAAACCTTCATCAATTTGATAAATTGTATCTTGATTATAGTTGGATTATTACTAAATAGGGTTATATGATTAGGACATAATTAGAACATAGGTCCTTAGATGCTAAACAACCTAATAAAGGTCAATTTTGTCTTAACATTTGCTAGAGTGTGATTTGTTGATCTGGACAAGCGGAGGTTTAATTGTGACCAGCCATGGGTTAGTTGGATCCATTAAAGCATTAGATAGGTATAACTTGAGCTAAACCAGACAAAATGTCTAGTATGACGTGGAGCTATGATGTACCGATACTTCTCAAAGAAGTATGCAGTGTCCTACATGTATTGAACACGACACACCTCTAACATATATCAGACATGTCGAAGACGTCTGATTAAAAAATATAGTAAAAGTAAATTGGACACGCGTGTCTTAAATATTTTATGAAAACTTTTTTTTAATAATTTTCTTATATTTTAAATTTTTATTTATTGATAAAAAATAATTTTTTTATTTTCTCTCAACAACCCCAAATTATTTTTCCGCACTCATTCCACGAACATTCCCCAAATATTCCCATTTTAATTTCTCTCTGGCAGATCACAGCTAGGATTTCACAACAATGCTTGATGCCATCGCAATATCGGCATCCGTCGCCATCATAACATCCATGTTTTAAACCATCTCAAAATCAAAGTTTACCCTAGCAATTTCTACACTTGCAATCACCCCCGACGTCGTGTCAACATCGCATCTTTGTTCAACATCGTCTCAACATTGATCGATGCCATCTCGACATCTACATTCGATGTCCATTACACAACATCGATTCCTAACTCTTTACGACATTACCATCTCCCCTCTCAATGTTTGAAACATTACATTGACATCCAACTCTCAATATCTTAATAATAATTATTTTAATCACAAATCATAGCTAAATGATTAATCAATTTTCAATTATTCTCAATATTCTGCTTGCTTAATTTTTATATATTATTTTAAGATAAAAAAATTATAATACTGTGTCCAACCCATGTCCATATATTATCTTTTTAATAAATAATGTCATGTATCTGTGTCAAGCCATATTCGTGTCATCGTGTCCGCGTTTGTGCATCATAGGTATGGAGCTAGATATATTATTTAGGGGTTTAATTGGGTTATTGATGAGGTGGACTTATGCGTATAAGCAAGCAAGGCTTTGTTACAGACTATGTAATAAATGCTTGTTCTTTCTATGCTGAGTAATGTTTAAGTTTTCTTTTATATTTCAATAATAGAAGCCAATTGTGGGCTCCGAAAATTCGGCCCCGACCTCCGCCCGCTATGCTCTTTTCTTTGGGGGAGTTTTAACAGATTAAGTTTCGTGGTAAATTTTGGAAGGCAGATGGGTTTGTAAATTTGGACAGGGCATCGGGATGGGGAAGGAGGAATTCGGCTGCTTGAGGAAGAGGTGGAGGCTTACAGTTGGAGAAGAGAGAGGATACAGTGTTTGCGAACTGGAAGAGGAGAGGCCTATATTCATTATAGTTTATACCCGTAGGGTCTTGGAGCCCGCTCTGTTACAATTTTCGAAGGCAGAATAAGTATCAGATTCAAGCCAGCGAGATATAATTTCGGCTGACCCTCAACCTCTCCATCATATCATTATGGAAAATTATTCAGAAGGATATCATGTAGCCAAGAAATATAAACCAAGTCAAGCTTCAGAATTATGGTGACATTGTTTAGAGATTGAAGTAGAGAATGATTGGAGGCATCGATTCATTGACTACTTCAAAGAAAACACACTCCTAATAGATAAATTTCTAGCCACACAAATTCGAAAAAGGGAATTACGATACGCATTTGTCAACAATACGATGTATCGACGTTCTTTTGATCAAATATGGCTGAGATGGTTATGGACCAAGGAAGCTGATACAGTGGTAGTAGAAAGTCCACGAAGGGTTTTGTGGAACACATCAGTTAGGTCCCAAGATGACGGCTAAAATTAAAATGATAGGATATTATTGGCCGACCGTGGTAAGAGATTATATTGACCACGCCAAGAGATCTCATGAGTATCAAATCCTCGGTGATGTTATACATTAACGTCCAAATCCACTGCACCCCACAGTAGTGTCCTGGCCATTTGAATGCTGGGGCACCGATATAATTAGGTTAATAGATCCACCATTATCGGTCGGGCAACGCTTCATTCTAGCAGCAACAAACTATTTTTCTAAGTGTGTATAAGCGGCTCCATTCAAAGAGGTTACGTCTGAGCATGTGATCAATTTTTTGTCAATAACATTGTCTACAGATTTGGTGTGCCACGTCGCATAATTTTGGATAACGGCACGTCTTTCACGAGTACAAAATTTTACAAGTTCGTTGATCGGCATAAGATCAATTGGTGGGACTCATCAATATATAATCTAAGGGCAAACGGCTTGACGGAGGCCTTCAACAAGACGTTGGTGAAATTATTAAAGAAGATCCTCACCAAGAACAAAAAAGAGTGGCATACGAAGATGGCGAAAGCGCTATGAGCATATCGTACAACATATAAGATGCCAACCAAAGCCACTCCTTACTTGTGTTCAGGGTTGAGGCAGTATTACCACTTGAGATCAAACTGCCGTCACTCCGTGTAGCTATCCAACATGATTTGACTCAAGAGCAAAACATTTGCCTAAGAATGGAAGAATTAGAAACACTCGATGAAATTCGACTATAGGCTCAACAATATATAGAAATCTATCGTTGAACAATGGCAAAATCATTTGATCATATGGTGCGCCCTAGGGTATTTCAAGAAGGGGAATTGATCCTGGTGCTGAGAAGATCAATCATTCCATACTGAAAAATTGGTGGCAAATTCATATCCAAATAGGAGGGCCCTTTTGTCATCGAGAAGATATTTCAAAGAGGAGCTTATTAGTTAATCAATCTGGACAATCAGAGGCCTATTCTGCTGATCAACGGTCGATATTTAAAGAAATATCATGTATAAAAATTTCATTGTCGATGTAATATACACTGAGCAAAGTGTTCTATGCATATTGTTCAATACATGCTTATATATGCATTTTAAAATTCTCTTGTATAGCAATAATGTATTTCAAAATTCTCCAATAAGACTGAGGGAATTTTAAATATTTATTTAGGTTGATATCGCGCCGCGTATCGAAATCCTAAATAAATATTAATAATCTCAAAATTCAAAGCCTATTCAAAATCTTCCCGCGAGACAGGAGGCATTTTAAATATTTATTTTGGTTGACAATCGTGCTACACACCGAGATCCTCAAATAAATATTTAAAATCTAAGAATTCTAAATTTATTTTATTCTGAAATGTCCCTAAGAGATAGGGGCATTTTAAATATTTATTCGGGTCGACATCGCGATGCATGCCGAGATTCCTGAATAAATATTTAAAATTATAAGTACAAATATTCTTTTTATGCAGAAGAATACAACTTTTTGAAAGTATATGTAAGTGATCTTCTAAAAGTTCGAGACACCACTTTTCTCTAACGTACCAACATTTAAAAGTTAGGAATGAAATTTTTTTGACTATATACTCAAACAAGTCGAACTGGAACCGCTTGAAGGTCTTCCAACAGTCTGAAGCTTAAGGTTCTAATGGGTATAAGAGACTGGATCCAACAAGCTCAAATATGGCCGGATCGCTAGCAGCTCCGTCTACTCAATACGCCATAAGAAAGTCCGTAGTAGCAAAACCTCTACTTCGTCAACCCATCAGTAGAAACTGTATGAAGTATGAAGGCTTATTTGACTCGACAAGTTCAAGTGAGTGTAGTCTACTAAACTCTCCTAAGTGACCTGAGTATCAAAGTTTCGGTGCAAAAGAAGAGTCGCGAGCAACTACCGAATGTGTGTAGGCTCCAAATTTTCAACCAGAAAGGAGAACTTCAAATTTACCAACTTCAGTAAAATCAGCATTCGGAAGCATATTTCCCATAGCTCAAGGCTGAATCCTGAATTGGTGTAAAAGGTCGGATTCAACAAGCCCAAATATGGTTGGATCGCTGGTAGCTCTATCTACTCAACATGCCATAAGAAAAGGTGTAGTAGAGAAACCCAATCTTAGCAACCAAAGGATAAAGAGCTATCAAATCTTAGCTCTTCTAATCTGATGAACTCAAGTGACTTAGATTAATGTATCCTCAACTGGTTAATGATCAAGATACTACCTACATTTAGTACTATCAACCAAATCTGAAACCTGCAATCCTTCAACAAATCTATATAGCATAAAGTGAGGATTGAGGGAATTTTTATTTAGCAAGTCCACTAAAACATAAAGTTACAGAGCGAAGAAAATATCCTAAAGTTCACATAAAGCTTAAGGCTGAACTAAGAGGATTTCGTCATCAAAGTCCATTATACACAAAGCTTTAGATCAATGATTTCTCTCCATCGACCTATTACAAACCTAAAAGATTTAGGTCTTTAGCATTTACTCCATTCAGCCCACCAAAGAAAGACGCATAGGGTCGAAAGTACAAAAGTCACTTGACAAATCAGTAAAGACAAATCAGGTAATTCTTCATCAATGTCCGTAATATAAAACACAGGGCAAAAGAAATCAAAATCTCATGACTCAAGTTAAAGCTACGAAATAAGTATTATGAATAACATCTATAAATGTTCCTAAAGACTGTGGGTATTTTAAATATTTTTTTGGATCGACATCACGCCTCGTGCCGAGATCCCTAAATACATATTTAAAATTTCTTGCTAAAATGCAACTAAAGGAAGAACGGAAAAGCCTCTGCAAACTAATTGTGCCCTTTGCAAAAAATATATTATTTGAGTAAGATACAATCAGTACAAGAGACAACAAAGTCCTATCGACTGATGGATATACAAAATTCATATAGATCTTGAACAATAGCAACAATATACAACGAAAATATTATATCTATACATGATTGCGACAGAGAAAGATGTTGAGCAGTTATAAAAATGCTAAAAACCAAAATGCCAATGGTGGCAAAATAAGAATACAAGATGACTATGTTATTTACTAATGTTAATCTACGAAGTAACACTCTAGGGATCTAAGTACAAAGTGTTATATCTCTATCCTATGGGTCCCTACTTGACAAGAGCCAACATGCTAATCAAATTATTGCCTACAAGTGCATCTAAAGATCTATGAGAGCACAAAGAGACTCTTGAGGATCTACAGAATGAAAATCTCAGCATGACATCTAAATAAGTTTTTGGAGATCAACAAAATGAAAATCACAGTGTGATATCCAAGATAAATTTTTGGAGATCAATAGGGCTAGTCAACATACAACAAATGTGGTTTGTTCTAGACACATATCACATTTGTTGGGGAGCATTTGTTGACCCACGTATTGAAATCCATCATAAATCCTGCCGAACAAACTTGTGAAAATCTTACAAAATACCTATAACTCAATGCCGCTCACATCTTGTCTAGGATTCCTGCAATGAGCCTCGATTGTTGTTGCTCTCATTAATGAAACGGAGAAGTGACTGAGCCCTTCGATGTTTTTTCTTCTAATTCTCACAGACTTCCCCACTCCAATGCTTCGACACTTCATCTCTCCCTATCCCTCCCTTCCAAACCAAATCCTTGCAGAAGCCGAACTCCATCCTGTCTTGACTTAAAAGCCAGCCCTTCGATCTTCCATCCTTCGTCCTATAAAACCCGCAAAACATCGTTTTAGGCTTCGCATGCTTTTCAAAGCGCCGCGACGAGATTTAAGTGAAAAATTCGGGGTTGTCGAATTTCGATGGAAATAATTTTAAAAAATTCTACACAAAATTCTAAAAAGTTTGATATATAGAACTTGTATTCAATTTCGCTTAAATTAAGAGATATAATTTTTAGAAGTTCAAAAATACCCAAACTACCCCTAAGCCTTTCTTAAGCCAAATCTACTTAAGTGAGGGCAATTAGGTCTTTAGGCCTTTCCCATTACTCCCTATTAGGCAAACCGAACCCCCCACTCTCCCCCTCATTCGGTCTTTTTGCCCAAACCGAGCGGACAAGGAGAGAGGGGAGCGCACGGGTGGAGGCGACGGGAGAGGAATCGGGCGGCTCCGGCGGCGGTTTCCGGCGGCCAAACTTGGGGAAAATCGTAGGGGAGATTAAGGGAAGGCTAAGGTATGCATTAGAACAATGATCTTCCATCTCTTCCTCAAGATTTTTGGATAAAAAGATTTCTAGGGTTTTTAGAAAACATGTTTTTTCTTTGAGAAAAGTTTAGGGAAGGGTAGTGTGATATTTCTAAACCCTAATGTGTTTATTTTTTATGAAAATATGGATCTTTGAAATCTAGGGTTTTATTCGATTTTGATTTTCTCTCAAAATGCCTTTGTAGAAAAGTTTCTAATTGGGGTTAGGAAGTCTTTTTGTGAAGATGGATTCTTTTTAGAAGAAGTTTTTGCATGCCCTAATAGTTGGGGTTTTTCAAAAGCTAGAGTTAGGATGAAATCCTAATTCTAGTAAAGATAAAAAGGATTTAGCATGGTTTAGGTGAGGTGTTTTAATAGAAAAAAACTAATGTTTAATGTGTTTATTAGCTACATGCTTTGCCTAGGGTTTTCTTTTAAGGTTTGAGGGAGGAAACTTATGTTTACATATTATGTATTGTTATTTGTAGAGTTGATTTCATAAGAGGAAAATGAGGGCATAAGGATTTTTGAAGGTTCGCCTTGTTGTGTACGAATTGAGATAGGTGGAATGGATATTCTTATGAATTTTAAACAAATTTTCTTTCATTGCAATTACATTGAAGTGACAAATCCCTTATACTCATTATGAAAACTATTATGGCTCATGTTCCTTAGTAGGTTTATGGACATTTGATGCAAATGCAAAAGTTCTCTTAATGTAAAAGTACAATTTATGAATCTCATGCTCATTTCTCTATTTATACTATACATGTTTTTCCTCTTACATGCAAAAGCACACAAGCATATCAAGCATGCATTTCTTTATGGAAACATACAAGTGGTTAGTTTAAGAATGATTTACATCAAGCATTTCTTATGGTTATATAAATACTAAATGGATGTGCATGTTGACGCGGGAGTATCACATGAAAAAGGAGGCTCTTATGAGCCATGGAAAAGGAAATGGCCAATTTATATGTACTTGATCAGTACAAGTGATACTCCTGAGACGGGTGTTATATATATATATATATATATAAAACTTTTATGAATGTTTCATATACATGTTACATGCAATTGAGTTTTCCTTTGAGGCATGATGTTTTAAAAAGGAAGAAAGGAAAGGTTATGAAAGGATTAAGCATTTGAAAGTTGAGGTAAAGGTATGCTTTTTTTTTAGCACAACTTGTTTTATGATCGATGATTCTTTTGCTAAAATACTCAAAGCATGTTATAGTTTTCTCTCTTGATTCTAAGTTTATTTGAATTTCCATTCTCACCTATTGAGTATAAGACTCATCATCGTTGTGGGAATACTTTTCAGGAGGATCTAGGAAGGGGTAAATGACCGACCAACCACCGCGCACCTACCGTCGTAGGGAGACGACGGGCGGCAGGTTCTTTTGTGTTTTGATGTTTTGTATAGAAAGATTAGAATTAGAATGTAAGAGAAAAATGTTATACTTGTGGATCTCCTTTTGTATCTTTTTGTAATCTTAATATTAAATCCATTGATTGGTGATTTTTGAAAGAAAGAAAAGAAAAAGTTTATGTTTGGAGATTGTAGTGGCTCTTTCTTTATGTTGATGCTTCATTTTAGAGTTATGTTAATTATCTTGTAAAGTTTCTTTTATCTTCTTTATGTCCGATCTCTGTTCCTGCCTCGCACTTGCAAGTTCACCGGGCCGGGTCGTGACAAGAGTGGTATCAGAGCAAAGGAATTGAGGATATTGATTTTCATGAAAGAGCTAATAGGATAATCTTATAGGTTAGGGTAGGTATAAGGTGCTTGTGTTATTTAATGCTTAGATTGTTTTGTTAACTTATGTTTCAGGGCTGAGGAACCTGAACCTGATGCCACTGATGGTAACACTGGAGAGGTCAGGAGGGAATTACCGTTAGTAGTGGAGCCTCAAGGTAGTAGCATTAATGCTATTTTGGATTCTTTCACCCAAATGATGGCGGCTATGACACAGATGATAAAGAATACTCAGGCTCAAGTTGGAGGCAGTGGAGGCACTGTTATGGATAAGAACTTAAAATTATTCCAAGATATGAAGCCACCATCATTTGTGGGAGGTGGAGCTATAGAGGCAGAGGATTGGTTAATGAAAGTTAAGAAGATTTTGGAGTAAATGCTATGCCCTAAGGATAGAAGGGTTGCCTTAGCTGCATATGCTTTTAATGGGGAAGCAGAAAGATGGTGGAAAAGTCAGTTGGAAGGAACATTTGGTGGGAGACCTAGCAACCAAATAACATGGGAGGAGTTTGTCAAAGTGTTTAGAGATTGGTATGTACCAATGACTGCTAGGAGGTTAATGCAAGACAAATTTAATAGATTGGTGCAGGGTGACAGGACCATTACAGAGTATGAGGCAGAATTCACGATGCTTTCTAGGTATGTCTCTCATCTAATTCCTAATGCAGAAGAGAAATGCCACCGCTTCCTTTGTGGCTTGAAGGATAGCATAAGAAAGCCATTGGTTCATTTGGGTATTGAAGATTACTCTACATTAGTTGATATTGCACGGAAGATTGAGCTGGATTATCAGAGTACTCAGAGGGGGAGAGACTTCCAGAAAAGTAAGAATGAAGATAGATCAAGGCCTGCCCAATCTTTTCATTCTGGAAGGCCTAATTGGAAGAAGCCCAAGCCCAACACTTCAGAGAGCAACACTCCTTCTGTTCTGTGTAATAAGTGTGGAAGGGCTCATAGGGGAGAATGCCTTTCTGGCACCAATACCTATTTTTGGTGCCATCAACCTGGACATATGGCAAAGTCTTGCCCTACCTTGGGACAAAAGTCTACTCCAAAGGCCAGAACAGATAGTGCTTCTCAGAGGATAGTTGGAAGGCCTAGGATGGTGGAGTCTACTGCATCAACTCCAAGTCAAGGTCAAGCTCGTCCATCGATTCAACCAAGAGTTTATGGAATATCACAACATGAAGTAAAAGACTCTCCTGATGTTATCACAGGTATGAACTTTATTTAATGTCAAAAATTCCTTTATGATTCATGAGTAAGATGAGCTTTATGTTATGTTACATGCATGGTATTTAGGAATAATCTTTGTATGTAACAAGCCTATTAAGGTGTTGTTTGATATAGGAGCATCGCATTCTTTCATTTTAGAGGAGTTTATTGAGTCTGTTGGTTTGTCTTCCTCATGTATGCTCAAACCCTTATCAGTTTTGATGCCCAATGGGAGTCAGTTGGAAACCAACAAGGGGTGTCATGTGGAGTTGGTTATTGGTGATAGAAATTTGGGAGCAGATCTTATGGTATTGCCTTTAACGGAATTTGATGTGATTCTAGGTATGGATTGGTTGTCTAGTCACTTTGTGACCATATACTGTAGTAAGAAAGAACTTAAATTTTGTATGCCCGGAGAGAAAGAATTTAAATTCATAGGGAAGAGAGGCATAACTTCTATGATAATCTCTTATTTGGTGGCATACAAATTGTTGAGGAAGGGTAATGAAGGTTTTCTAGCTTATGTTAAGGAGGAGAAGAAAGAAGAGAGGAGATTAGAGGAGATATCTGTTGTGCAAGAGTATCCAGAAGTGTTCGCAGATAATTTACCTAGAATGCCTCCAAGCAGGGAGATTGATTTTACCATTGAACTGGTTAGTGGAGCAGATCCTGTTGCTAAAGCCCCTTATAGGATGGCCATAAAAGAGCTGAAGGAACTGAAAGAACAATTGGAAGAGTTGCTTAATAAAGGATTCATTAGGCCTAGCACTTCTCCTTGGGGTGCTCCTGTGCTCTTTGTGAAGAAGGATGGAAGTTTAAGGCTTTGTATAGACTACAAAGAATTGAACAAGTTGACTATAAAGAATAAATACCCTCTTCCGAGAATTGATGACTTGTTTGATCAGTTGGAGGGTGCCTCTATGTTTTCCAAGATAGACTTGAGATCAGGATACTATCAGCTCAAGGTCAGAGAAGATGACATAGCAAATACAGCATTCAACACTAGATACGGGCATTTTGAGTTTACAGTGATGCCTTTTGGCCTAATAAATGCCCCTACAGTGTTTATGGATCTCATGAATAGAATCTTTAAGCCTTCTTTAGATCTATTCGTGATTGTATTCATTGATGACATACTTGTTTACTCCTCAGATGAAAGGATGTATGCAAATCATTTAAGGTCAGTATTGTATACCTTAAAAGATAATGATTTGTATGCTAAGTTCTCTAAATGTGAGTTTTGGTTGAAAAGTGTGAACTTTTTGGGTCATGTGATTAGCAATGGAGAGATCTCTGTGGATCAGCACAAGGTTCAAGCTATAACAGATTGGTCACGGCCCACTACTGTGACGGAGATCAGGAGCTTTTTGGGTTTAGCTGGTTACTATAGAAGATTTGTTGAGGGGTTTCTCGAATAGCTATGCCATTATCTAGATTAACCCAAAAGGCAGTGAAATTTGTATGGACAGATCAATGTGAAGAGACTTTTCAAAGATTGAAACAGTGTTTGATGACTGCTCCAGTGCTTACCATTCCTTCAGGGACGGATGGATTTCAGCTTTATAGTGATGTCTCTCACAAAGGGTTGAGTTGTGTATTGATGCAGAATGGAAGGGTTGTTGCTTATTCTTCAAGGTAACTGAAGAACCATGAAAGAAACTATCCAACCCATAATCTGGAGTTAGCTGCAGTGGTTTTTGCTTTAAAGATATGGAGACATTACTTGTATGGGGTGAAGTGTGAAGTATTTACGGATCATCAAAGTTTGAAATATATCTTCACACAGAAAGAGTTGAATTTGAGGCAGAGGAGGTAATTGGAGCTTATCAAAGACTATGATTTGGATATCCAATATCATCCAGGCAAGACAAATGTGGTAGCAGATGCTTTAAGCAAGAAGACTTCTAGTGCCAGTTGGATGATTACACAACAGTATGATTTGATTAGAGATTTGGAGAAGTTAGAGATTTCTGTAGTTCAGCCCAATGATGCAGAGTTTGTGGCTTTGAACCAGATGACCATTTAGTCAACATTGAAGGATAAGATAAGAGAAGCTTTGCCACAAGATGCAGAATTTGAGAAAGTCCTAAATTGGGTGAAGGTTGGTCATGTGGAGGAGTTTGAGCTTGATGAGGATGAACTACTACGGTATAGAGGCAGAATTTGCATCCCAGATGTTGGAGGTTTGAGGAAGGACATTCTTCAAGAAGCTCACTATTCGAGTTATACCATTCACCCAGGTAGTAACAAGATGTACAAAGATTTGAAGGAATATTTTTGGTGGCCAGGGATGAAAAGAAGTGTAGCAGAATTTGTGGCCAAGTGTACAGTTTGCCAGATGGTTAAGGTAGAACATCAAAAGCCAGGAGGTTTATTACAGCCCTTACCTATACCAGAATGGAAGTGGGAAGACATAGCCACGGATTTTGTGGTTGGATTGCCTAGATCTAGAACTGGTCATGATACTTTATGGGTGATCATTGATAGGTTGACCAAGTCAGCGCACTTTTTACCTATCAAACAATCTGATGCTGTTGAGAAGTTGGCAAGTGTTTATGTTAATGAGATTGTTAGACTTCATGGTGTACCAAGATCGATAGTATTAGATAGAGATGGGAGATTTACCTCTAGATTGTGGAGGAAGGTTCAAGAGGCAATGGACACTAGACTTACTTTCAGTACAGCCTTTCACCCTCAAACAGATGGTCAATCAGAGAGGACTATTCAGACATTGGAGGATTTGCTCAGATTATGTATACTAGATTTTGAGGGCAAATGGGAGACACACATTCCATTGATTGAATTTGCCTATAACAATAGCTTCCAAGCAAGTATAGGTATGGCACCCTATGAAGCTTTGTATGGAAGGAGGTGTCGAACTCCTTTTTGTTGGGCTGAGGCAGAAGAAAGAAAGATCATTGGAGCTGATTTAGTAGATGATGCTACTGAAAAGATAAGACTGATTCGTGATAGATTGAAGGCTGTGCAAGATAGACAGAAGAAGTACTATGATGCCAAACATAGATTTGTTGAGTTTGAGGTTGGAGAGTTTGTATTTCTCAAGGTGAGTCCCATGAAAGGTGTGAAGAGATTTGGCAAAGTTGGAAAACTGAGTCTAAGGTATGTTGGCCCATTTGAAATTTCAGAGAGTTGGCAGTGTGGCTTACAGATTGATTTTTCCATCTCACATGAGTGGAGTACATAATGTATTCCACATTTCTTCCTTGAGGAAATACATTGCAGATGAAGCTCAGAAGATCAGTACTGAAGCAATAGACATCCAACCAGATTTGACATTTGTAGAAGAACCTGAGAAGATCATAAATTATGATGTTAAACAGCTTCGTAGTAGAGAGATTCCTTATGTCAAAGTTATGTGGAAGCATGGAACGGAGAAAGATGTTACATAGGAGAAGGAATCAGAGATGAGGGAGAGCTACCCACACCTATTTGACTAAGGTATGATTTCTTAAGCTCGTCTTAAATTTTGAGGACAAAATTTTTATGAGGGAGAATTGTAAAACCCGCAAAACATCGTTTTAGGCTTCGCACGCTTTTCAAAGCGCCGCGACGAGATTTAAGTGAAAAATTCAGGGTTGTCGGATTTCGATGGAAATAATTTTGAAAAATTCTACGCAAAATTCTAAGAAGTTTGATATATAGAGCTTGTATTCAATTTCGCTTAGATTAAGAGATATAATTTTTAGAAGTTCAAAAAACTACCCCTAAGCCTTTCTTAAGCCAAATCTACTTAAGTGAGGGCAATTAGGTCTTTAGGCCTTTCCCATTACTCCCTATTAGGCAAACCAAACCCCCCACTCTTCCCCTCATTCGGTCTTTTTTCCCAAACCGAGCGGACAAGGAGAGAGGGGAGCGCCAATGGTGGAGGCGACGGGAGAGGAATCGGGCGGCTCCGGCGGCGGTTTCCGGCGGCCAAACTTGGGGAAAATCATAGGGGAGATTAAGGGAAGGCTAAGGTATGCATTAGAACAATGATCTTCCATCTCTTCCTCAAGATTTTTGGATAAAAAGATTTCTAGGGTTTTTAGAAAACATGTTTTTTCTTTGAGAAAAGTTTAGGGAAGGGTAGTGTGATATTTCTAAACCCTAATGTGTTTATTTTTTATGAAAATATGGATCTTTGAAATCTAGGGTTTTATTCGATTTTGATTTTCTCTCAAAATGCCTTTGTAAAAAAGTTTCTAATTGGGGTTAGGAAGTCTTTTTGTGAAGATGGATTCTTTTTAAAAGAAGTTTTTGCATGCCCTAATAGTTGGGGTTTTCCAAAAGCTAGAGTTAGGATGAAATCCTAATTCTAGTAAAGATAAAGAGGATTTAGCATGGTTTAGGTGAGGTGTTTTAATAGAAAAAAACTAATGCTTAATGTGTTTATTAGCTACATGCTTTGCCTAGGGTTTTCTTTTAAGGTTTGAGGGAGGAAACTTATGTTTACATATTATGTATTGTTATTTGTAGAGTTGATTTCATAAGAGGAAAATGGGGGCATAAGGATTTTTGAAGGTTCGCCTTGTGTTGTACGAATTGAGGTAGGTGGAATGGATATTCTTATGAATTTTAAACAAATTTTCTTTCATTGCAATTACATTGAAGTGACAAATCCCTTATGCTCATTATGAAAACTATTATGGCTCATGTTCCTTTGTAGGTTTATGGACATTTGATGCAAATGCAAAAGTTCTCTTAATGTAAAAGTACAATTTATGGATCTCATGCTCATTTCTCTATTTATGCTATACATGTCTTTCCTCTTACATGCAAAAGCACACAAGCATATCAAGCATGCATTTCTTTATGGAAACATACAAGTGGTTAGTTTAAGAATGATTTACATCAAACATTTCTTATGGTTATATAAATACTAAATGTATGTGCATGTTGACGCGGGAGTATCACATGGAAAAGGAGGCTCTTATGAGCCATGGAAAAAGAGGCTCTTATGAGCCATGGAAAAGGATGGTTCCTATGAACCAATGGAAAAGAAAATGGCCAATGTATATGTACCTGATCAGTACAAGTGATACTCCTGAGACGGGTGTTATAGTTATATATATGTATATATATTAAACTGTTATGAATGTTTCATACACATGTTACATGCAATTGAGATTATCCCTTGAGGCATGATGTTTTAAAAAAGAAGAAAGGAAAAGTTATGGAAGGATTAAGCATTTGAAAGTTGAGGTAAATGTATGCTTTTCTTTGAGCACAACTTGTTTTATGATCAATGATTCTTTTGCTAAAATACTCAAAGCATGTTATAATTTTCTCTCTTGATTCTAAGTTTATTTGAATTTCCATTCTCACCTATTGAGTATAAGACTCACCCTCGTTGTGGGAATACTTTTCAGGAGGATCTAGGAAGGGGTAAATGGCCGACCAACCACCGCGCACCTACCGTTGTAGGGAGACGACGGACGGCAGGTTCTTTTGTGTTTTGATGTTTTGTATAGAAAGATTAAAATTAGAATGTAAGAGAAAAAGGTTATACTTGTGGATCCTCTTTTGTATCTTTTTGTAATCTTAATGCTAAATCCATCGATTGGTGATTTTTGAAAAAAAGAAAAGAAAAAGTTTATGTTTGGAGATTGTAGTGGCTCTTTCTTTATGTTGATGCTTCATTTTGGAGTTATGTTAATTGTCTTGTAAAGTTTCTTTTATCTTCTTTATGTCCGATCTCTGTTCCCGCCTCGCACTTGCGAGTTCACCGGGCCGGGTCGTGACACGTCCTTTCCGTAAGCCGCAAGCAGCCTTCAACTTCCGATCCAATCCCAACGCCGAAGCCAACAGACTCGAAGATCTGCCTTATCCCGACGCCTTCTTCCTCCCGCTACTTCTCTCTCCAAGCCGAACTAAGCTCGACGTCTACAATCCCTTATTTCGTGAGCCCTAGCTAAACCTGTGGTAGTCAAAGCCTCCTCCTCCTACGGCCTCCCTCAACCCACGTTGCTCATTTGTCGAAATCAACCTCCCACCCTTCCAAGCCTCTAGCCTACTCTGCTCGCGAAATCTCTGCACTTCTCAATCCTAAAAGTTTCCTTCAAACAATGGCTTTGACTGCACTTTATTGAAATCCCCTATGTTTTCTTCAAAGGCCCACATAAACATATAATTGAAAGCCTATATCTTCACCTACAACACTTTATAAGTTTTCCCTACCACATTTAACTCAATCATCCATTAAGCCCTTAACCCATCTCAACCATCACTATGCATAGCCTGAAAATGGTGGTGATCCCTGCAAATACACATGATGATGCATATTATGATTACGAGCACCCACAGGCTACTGTAGAAACGTTATGCACTCAATGTGTTTTCCACACAAAAATACATCAAATAACAAAGTTTTAACAACGAGCCACTCATTAGTGGTAGTGGGGGACATGCAACAATACACTTGTGAGTAGTGTATGGTAGAAGACCCACTATACACTACATGCAAGTTCCTACGAGCAATGGTAGAAGCTCTGCCATACACATAACATGCCATCTACAAGAAGGATACAAGGAGCTTACAACAAGCATTGAGATACTTATACAACTTGTAATAAGGCAGCGACAAGTAAATACACTTATCTCCTACAAGTAGGGAGATTCCACATGCGATGAACTGAAAGACATGGCATATTTTAATAGTTTAAAAAGGATACATCTCTCATGTCATTAATCTCATTCGACCGTAGGCAAATACACCGTTCTCTACCTGCAAAATGCAGAGTAACTATAACAAATACAAATGTTTATAGCTGGTGTTAGAAGATTTATATGCGAAGATTTATACACAAGGGGTAAGTGCAATTACAAAACCTGCATAGGCCCCGACGAGTATGTTGTAGGAACACACCTAACATTTAATAATCTTGCTTGGGTCAATAAATTTGAACTCAATCCTCCTAAGAAGGTAAATAGGAGTCGACAAGATTCAACAAATAATTATAAATTCCCCTCAAATACCTTCATGGGCCCCAGCAAGCGTGTTTTGGATATACATGTATGTCTAGGGATGCTGTGCAGGTCCATAAATGAACGTAGTTTGAGCCTGATCCTCCTACATGAATAAATAGGAGTCGATACGCCTCGAATTATCAAACAGATATACGATCAAGGTGTCGACCAAAATATCTATTTTATACGTTCATATAAGGCTTTCAAAGCCTCCAACAAAGAAAATTCATTAACAAAAGTATAAAGTTTACAAAATTCGATCCCATATCGGCAAGTTGATAGGGTCAACAAGGTTTAGTCAATGAATGACCCCATACACTCCGATGATGGCCATGTTGAATGCTGATCTCAAATGGAGGGGTCAATTTCGAATGTTCAAAATGCCACCCAAGCTTCCAAAATTTTCCAAAAACTAAAAAATCCAAATATTTAAAATGGGAATCTAATCATTAACCACTTAAAGTAAAATCTATTCACCGTTCACAACAGTTTGCTAGAGTGGACAAATTGAAATTTACTTCAGCTCACATAGAGCTAATGCTAGTCGAAAATATCGCTAGAATTCATTCTCAAATAATCTTCTACCAATAAGGATGTGGTATGTGTCCTATGACCGACAATTTTGCCGCTAAATGACATCGCAGGATAAACGGTTATGACCCGAGGCCCTCTGAACTAAGTGGTTTTGTTGTCAAATGGCACTACGAAATACTTTTTATGGCCAGAGCCAATACATTCATTAGTGACATCAAATTCTTGAGATAGGGCACAAAATCCTCTGTCAGCTAAGGTGGATTCAAATTTATCCTCTTAAATAAACATCAAATCTAGGTCTATAAAGTACCTTTGGACGAAACAATCCATGGCTGCCGATAAGGATCCTTCTATCAGGTTGGGTCGACTACCTCCTCTGACTAAGTAGACCATGGACCACGATGGCCCAAGACGACGAAACCAAGGTCGTTGATCGGGTCTATCATTCATTCCTCCACCATCCGCTTTAAATGAAAGATGGTGAAATTTCCAATTTTAAATATAAAATTATATATTTCCAAATACCTAAACTTATACTGCTACTATATGCCAGATAACACGTATATCTACATATCTGATTGAAGACTAGCCTTAATCGAAAGTTCTCTCTCATTATCGTGAGGGGTAATCAATTATAAAGACTTGTGCTTATAGGAAACCAAAAAATCAGATCATAAAGTCCTCGCAAAATGAGGGCGAAATCTCTGGGTAGTGTCTTATCTACAAACCCATCTGCCTTCCAAAATTTACTTAGAAACTTAATCCGTTAAAACTCCCCCCAAAGAAAAGAGCATAGCGGGCGGAGGCCGGGGCCAAATTTTCGGAGCCCACACCAATTTTAATGTACACAACTATACATGTCAAATCAAATAATAAAGTGATGCAGTAGAGTGTCTAACCCACGAGGAAGTGTTATGCTTATTGCAACAATATTAATATTGCTTACGTTAAATGCATAAGTTATCCTACTTAAATAAAAAAATATTTTTGTGGTTTCTATCATTGAATTAAAATAATAAAATAGTTTGTGTTTAATAAAATATTTTGGATTGAATTCAAATATCATATTTTTCTTAATGAGACTCTTAATTGTAGATGTGATTCAGAGTATGTGCATCTTTAGATCTCTGTCGAGCTTATAAGGGTGAAAAGGATATTTGTTGACATCGTACAATTATAATATCTTCTTTAGAATATAGGATATTCAAACATCTTATGCTAGGTTGCACCGATACGGATATGAAAATAAGGATACGACACGATACGGATACGGTACACATTAATTCTTAAAAATTTACGATACAGATACGGCGCGGACACGACATTATAATTTATAAATCATACATAATAATTAAGAAAGAAAGCAAAGCATAATATTTGAAATTACAAAAAAAAAACATCATTTGTAGCCTTGTAGCTTATAATATCAAAATATAAGTAAGCTTTAAATGTCTAGTACAACGACAAAAGCATAAACATAAATTGTCTAGCACATGAAGTTTCATCTATTCAATAGAAGGAATGATATGATTAGCTTCTTCAGTGGTTTGTCTTTGAACTTCTATATCATCTTCAATAAATATCATAGCTTCTAATTCAGGCTCATCAAGTGGAAGATTAGTAATTTCTAATATTCTCATATTCCATCAAGAGACTCAAATCCATCTCGGAAATGAGAGAACCTTGCTAGCAGTCGCGGAAGCAAATATGATGCTTCTTCTTTTTTTCAAATTTCTTTTTTTTTCAACGGACACGGGTATCGCATATGCGTGTCCTTTTGAAATTAAATAATATTTAATTGGATACGGCTTTGGTGTATCTGACACGTATCGGTGGCATATCAGAGGCGTATCTGTGTATCGGTGTATTAGATACAACACGCCTTCATAAATAGGTGTGTATCAGTGCAACATAGATCTTTTTTCTAGGCATGCAAACATTATATCTCAATATTCTTGATTATTCTTGCATTTCTTCAAGGCTATATATCACACTAGGTTTTAACTAGGATTGTCAAAATCGAGTCATGGATCGGGTTTGGGTCTAACCCGAAATTAACCTGACACTGTTTGACCCGACCCGTTTTTGCAAATAGGTCAGTTTTTCGAACCCGAACTCGACCCGCTTTGGGTCCGAGTCAACTTGAACCCGATCCCGCTTCGGGCATGTTTTGCTAAAATTATTTTATTTAATTCAATTTATTTAAATCTAAATCAAATTAAGGTAAGATTTACTTCAATCTATTTAAAATGAATCAAGCTTAATTTAATATGGGCAACAATGTTTATAATTTTTTGAAATATCATTTACTTATTTCATAACAATCTTTTAAAACCCTCCTAAATTAATTAAAAATGGGCCAAATCGGGTCGATTTAAGGTTTTCAGGTCAACCTGAACCCGACCCAGGTTTACAAACAGGTCGAAATCCCTAACTCGAACCCAACCCGGTTCAGGATCGGGTTGACCCAAACCTAAAATTTTTGGGTGGGGTTTGGATCGAGTTTTGAGGTCGGGTCAAATATTGACACCTCTAAATTTAATTACACACATGACCACTATATGTATTAAATGAAGAACACGAGATAATTGAGAACATCATTACATCTTTAAACTAAAAGAGTCTTTATGAGTACTTAACATGCTCTTTACATCATCAATCCAAAATAAATAGCTTGCAAGACATAATAAATGACAAGCAATCTCATTTTGATTATATTCATAGAAGAATCGAAATACAAGAAAAATAGTAGAATTTTATCACTAGGTAGGATCAAATTTTCTCCTCTACGTTCCTTCCTTCACTTACAGAGTCGCTTCAACAAACATAGACTAAACACTCCAATAGATTGTATCACTTCCCTAGCCTCTCTTAGATTTTACTCTAAGAGGGTATTAGAGAAGCACACTGAAAAGTACTAAATTTTTACAAATGACTAAACTCCCTCACAAACAGAACAAAACATCTAATTTATAAGAAAACATATAAAATGTGTTTAGCGCTGCGGTGCTTGAAAGTGTTGCAATACGGTACTAGAAAGTGAACTTGCGCCTTGACGTTGAAATGTTTGCTCTATCGCGGCACTTGATGATGTGGAATGGTTATCAAGTGAATAGATGTGTCTTTTCACTTCAGTGACGTTTCTCTTGGAAATTATAACTGCAGCACCACGGCACTGTGAAAAATGGAGCGCTGCGGCACCCGAGTGGGACAAAATGGCGTAGAGGCGTTAGAATGTGTGGAGCTGCAACATTCCTTTTCCCGAGAACCTGGTGCTACCAAGTTGATTTTCCAACACATCGGTGCCTCACGCTGCGGCGCAAACTGTGATGCTGCTGCAACGCTTGCAAACAGAGAGTATGGTGCTGCAATGTCTAAAAGTGTCACTTCGATAGTGTTGAATGGAGCGCGATGACGGGGTTTCCTTTAGCATCGCGACGCTGCCTGTTTTTTTGTATTTTTCATCATGTTTTTATTTTTCCTGTACAACAATAACTAAAATAACACATTTTCATTGATATTCAAATTTAATAAACAATATATAATTTACACTTTTTAGTCATGAAAGGGCTATGTGCATTTTCCTGTAACAATAGCTAGAATAAAAATCTGGTGAGCTATGAGGTTCATAAATATATTCAATTCTAATACAATATTCAAGTATATAAAACATAATATTTACCTGTGTATCTACACGTGCAGGAAGAAAAGAAAACTGCTTATAATCTTTTAATAGTGATACATAGTATGTTATGATGTAACAAGTGAAAATATTGCTACACATGGAATGTTATTTTAATATCATTACATTATGGTAGTAATATTTTAACATGAAACTACTATATTGTCGGCAAATCCCACATTGTCAATTATTTTTGCATAATGTACGGCATACATTGTTATAGTTAATCAGAAATATATTTCAATTCATCTCATAATTCTCTTTTTCAAACTTAGAAAGTGTCATGTCCACATGGTTAAGTTTAGGTCTATAGCCCGTAGGGACTTGAGATTGCGATGTCTCTATCGCCCGTAGGCTTCATATCATAGCTTGTAGGCTTCATATCATACTAAGGCTACACTGCCTCTTCTGAGTCGCACTACCTCTACTAAGATTAGATTTGTGATTTGCATGAGGGCTCACGTGAACTACAAATGAACGAATTTGTAAGTGGTGTGGTCACATTATCAAATTATTAATGAAAAACGGGTTGACGGCCTCCATGGAACTATTTGCCATGGTGAATCATCCTTCTTGGCCAATCTTCTTGAAAATCTCATGATTATGTTGATGTACTCCTTTTATTTATTAAATGACGGTGGTGAAGAAGGTTGTCCCTATCCAATGAAGACAAAGAAGAAGGCAACATCGTCCTTTCTGAATTAAAGATGGGAGACAACAAAAATGCACATGGAAAAAAAGTTAACTGTGGTTTCGAAACCTAGGATTTGAAGGACTTATCCAGCTAACAAGCTAAATGTGAGATTCGGAGTTGGTAATGAGGCTACGGACGAGGGATTGTGAGGAGGATGGTAGAGGCATGTTTTGGTGTTTGTGATGAGAGGCAAGATGATGAGGATGAATTAGAGAGCACATGGGAGGATGATGGAGGCTTAGATGACATGAGATAATGATAAATCATAGAATACAAGGCTGATGGAGTTTGGGACAAAATATAATATGGGTGAGAGTTTGCCGTTAGGAATTAAAGTTTCGACATTCCATGTGGACCTTGCTGTGTGGACTCCAAAGAAGCTTATAAAATGGAGTAGGCACTTACGACAAGTTGGATTTTATAAAATTATATATTACAAAATATTCTTTAATCTCATTTGGTTTTATCAAATCCTAGCTATTTTAATGCTCTAAATTGAACATGGGCAATCGCTTTAGTTGAAACCATGATGGACTTCAAACCAATTTAAACTGAATTTTTTAAGCCAGTTGCAGGCTAGCTTGATGAATGACCCAACTTGGTTTACACCTTTATTTGTAAGTTGGTTTCCAGGCATACTAACCTCTTGTAAAAATATTGACATGGATTCTACGTACGTCAATGAATTCTCATATCTTTGAAATCGAGAATAGAGAGGGGGCTGTCAAATTCCTCCTATAATATAACGGTATTATAGTACAAAATTACTTTCATAATTTGAACCCATAACATTCAGATAATAGTGGAGGCAACCTAATTATTTATCGTTGCCCTCTTCTAACTCTATTCCACCAAAAACCCTTAAACAGCTGATAGAAAATACTTTGAGTTCGCAAGTAACCCTAGGGTAATACTTGAGTTCGCAAGCAATCCTAATCAAAATTGATGAGAAAACAGTACAAAATCTGCTGTTTACAACATATGGCAGCCACCAACACAGGAAATCTGAATGAAAAATCAAGATAGAACTTATATTCCACTAGTAGCCAAAAGAAAACAACAAAAGATACAATGTTCTTTAATTCGAGAGGAAGAATAACTATCCACAAGTCTCTAGCAAACTCTAGAGCCCAAAGCACAAGACAAGATATCAAAATTTCATTCAAATTCAAGATAATCTCTAATTCCCTTCTAAGCCCCTCATTAACCCCAAAGGAGAATTACAAAATACCTAAACAGCCCTTACATTCAAAATTTTCCCTCCAAAACTTGCATTAAGACCAGCATGGGGCCCACAGGACTTCCGCCCCCTCCCCCTCCCCCTCCCTATATTGCTTCCTCCGCCTGGCATTGACCAGGACCAGACCGGTCTAGCCGGGCCCTCTTGGGCCGGCGTGGGCGTAACAACAACCTACTTTAATTATCTCAACTATTCATATATCTCTTCATTCCAATTTTAACCAGCAGGCTAAAAGTTCACTTATTCTTTCCCAGAGCCATTTGTGACTTCCTAAAGATTTAAACAGATTGTTCCAAACTTACTTATCTAGGCCTCCCAATATCCCTTAAAAGACCCAGAGGGTGATTTTCAACCTCTTATACACATTGTCACTAACATACATGCTGGTTGGAAAGCAAGACTTTTTTCTTTTTTAGATGGGCTGCAATTTCTCAAGTATACCGTATACAAAACTATGGCTTATTGGATTCATGGATTTATTATACCTAAAAAGTGTTTCAAATAAATTGGAAAAATGTGTTCCAATTTCCATTACTTTGGGGATATCAAGTGCTAAGAAGCTTCACGTAATCTCATAGCACAACACCAGTAAACCAAAAAAATGTAGTGGCATTGTGCTTCCTTATTTATCTGCTCTTTTTTATGCTTTCAATTTTGCAATTATTAATATGTTCTACAATTTCTTTTCTCCGCCCTCCTACTGGTTAAGAGCTAAATTTACCTCTCCTTGGAAGCCTCTTCCTCAAAAAGCTTTTAAATTCCAAAAGAACATTTGCATTACTGCTGCTAAGGTGTCTAGCAAAGTCAGTTTCTATATTTCAAATTCAAGTCCAGTTTCACTTTACTGAGATTATTGGTACCATGGGCAATGCCTTGTTGGATCCTCTGATATTCGTTCTTTACTCTCTATTCCTCCTCAATGCAACTGTTTCATCTCTTATTATTGGGGATAATTGGTTTTTACCTAACTCTCTCAATGATAATTTAGCCGAAGCTATTACTGTAATCCCAATTCACGAAGTCGCTCTAACTGTATCTTTTGGAATTTTGGTAATATTGGTTATAATGGCAATGCCGGTGCTTTCAAAAACTTTCTTGATGATTATTATAGCACTACTGATTTGTGCCCTTGGTATAATTGTGTTTGGCACAATCATTTTACTCTGAGATATTCTTTATTTGTTCTTGTTAAACCTTTCTGCTCTTTATGCAATGCCCCTCACGAGAACACCACACATCTGTTTTTGAGCGTGATTATTCTTACGTTGTCATTTTTTATCTTATTCCTGATTTTAAGAACTTTTTTTTGAGGCCTAACCTACTACAGATCTTCGATTATGTGAAAGATTACTCTGCATTACATGACTATAAATGCTTCAGCTATTTGATTATTTGTTGCACAATCTATCATATTTGGAGAGAAAAAAATAATCGAAAGTTTGGTTCTAAATATGCTAGTGTTGTCACCACTTCCCTCAAAATTAAAAGGGTTGTTGTCTCAAAGCCACTAAGTGGATGAATTGGTAGAATTTTAGTGATGTGGTTAAATTCCAATGATGTTAGTTAGCTGCAATTCTAGTGGTTGGCTACTGTTTGGCTGTTTTTTGAAAATGGAGCTGGTGGTTCGATTTTCTTCAAATTAACTGCTTCTACTACTTCGTTCTCTTTTGGACTCTGTCTGGCATTTCTGTGATGAAGGTTTTCTGATATTTTTTTGAGGAATGGGGGGATTTGTGCTTGCCAGGGTTGATGGGGATAAATTCTTATCTCCAGACCTTTTTTTCCCTTGGAAGGCCTTTCTGGCAACCAGGGGAACCATCCCTTGCTTCTTGTTGTTGATAGATTTTGATACAATTATCTGAGTCCTGGCTTCGACGTTCTGGGATTCTTGTACTTTTTGCTATGTTTACCATTATGGTTTTAGCCTACTGTTACTTTTTGTTTTCTATGACTTCATTTGGGATGACTTTCTTCTTGCTTTCTAAAGCAATTTTCTTGTACAAAAATTTTTTGAATTTGAAATGTTTATACTAGAAAGCCGTTTTAAAAAGCAATACAAAAGCTGCCCCAAACGAAACTTATGTCTCGGATATTGGGTTTTGCTCTCTTTGTGATCGAGCATGGCTCATTTTTTATGGCTGCTCTCATGGCTTTTTTTTTGCTCTTTTACTTGTAACTTAGCTACACACTTGTAACCTCATTTTTGTTAATGAATTGGCCAATGCCCCTAATACCCCCCCACCCCACCAAAAAAAAAAAAAACTCTTTGGTCATCCGCTTCAGAATTGTGTAAATTTAACTGCACAAAACTTACATCAATCAATATAATTTCACTGTTTCCTTGAATTCTCACCTTGATAGGAATATAATCTGTATATTCCTTGTTGGTATAGAAATTGATTAGTGCAATACTGTTGATTTGTGCAGGCCTCAGCTAACACAATCCTGTCACATTTCTTGGGACTCGTTTCTTCCTTGGAGCTGTTGCGTTCAGTTACATTACCGAATTTGCAGGGCCTGCCCATTCATTCCTGAACTCTCATCGCTCCTGTCATTAAGCCATATGCTAAGGATATTTTGCGTGTTTGCAAGGAGAGTTTCTTTTCTTCCATTTGCTTTTCTGATGCTTTGTTTTATTGATTGTAGTGATAAGCCTTCCTCAGATGTTTCAGAATATTAGAGAAAGACTTGGTGTTTGCTTTCATCATCGAATGCTTCTGATTAGTTATGCCATTGAATAGGCTACCTACTTCATTGAAGGCCCCATCAATTATCATCTCTACTCTAATAGAAGCGTAATTAAGTTATTAAACTCTCTTCAAAGCAAAGTAAATTATTTATATTATATGAAATTAGTGAACAAGTAACGCATTCTCTATGCAATTAGCCAAACCAAAACACCCCCGAAAGGGCATCCACCCACTGCCACCTTCGAAAGGACATTTGGCTGTGTAACTAATCATTAGTTGATCTAGGAGAGGCATCCACCCCATAAATCTCTTGACCCGCACTTGATTAGGCCTCACTTAAGAGGGGCGGTCATTCGAGGGGAATCGGGCACGCGTTGGGGGTTTCCAACCATATTTGTCCATCAACCAAACTAAACAATGGTGGGTATACCTCTCTAATTATTATGTGCGGACATAGCTAAAGTCCGGACTCAATGAAAATGCACCACGTCATTTGGTACCGAGCGGTATCAAGCTACAGTACTTGGTACGAAGTGATGTGGTGCATTTTCATTGGACTCTAGATGACGTTCGACGTCGGCACAGAATAATTACTTGTGTTAACTAGCTGTGACAGTTCATTAGATTTATTAGGGTACAGGTCAAGATCTGGAGGCAGCGTTCCATACAAAATAATTTGGCCTCCCAAAACCTGACATCTGCCAACTCATGAATTCCATCTAAGGATGGACTGAAGTGGAGGAACCATAAATAGTAATACAAGAACAAGATAGTGGGGGGAGGAGTTATAGTTCTCACGCAGAGCCTATGAATAATAATCGAGGCTCTGTGTCTACTGAGCAGCCCCATTAACCGGCTTCGGAGCCGACAGCAGGGGCCGACAAAGCCAACTCATATTTTTGACAGGGAAGGGTATGTGGGGTCCCGTTCTTTCTATTTGTATGTGCTGCTGCGAAAGAGGACAGAAGCTAATCTTTCCATTGTCATTAATGATACTGATATCATTCATTATTGGTAGTCAATGAAGAATGGAGATTGTTCATGGTCTTCTTCACTGATGGGGAAGGAGGATTAATTAATAAGTGGGAGAAGTAGATGGAAAAAATTATGTCAAAGTTATTAGGGCTGTTTTTTTTTTTTTTTTAATTAGTGGTACATTATATTTAATAAATTAAAACAAATTTTGATTAGCTAGTCTTTAATATACAAAAAAGAAAATAATAAATTTTAAATTTGAAAGCTGATTGTATTACAATTTTATTACATTTATGACCATAACATTGCAAGTTTAGTATAAAATTTTTTGAAAAAAATGAAGGAACCAATTATAAATTTTGAAAAAAATTATATTGGATATATAAACTAATAATAATATATATATATATATATATATTATGTAAATAAATAGATTCTTTAAATATCAAGTGTGGTCTCTTTGTTTTTCCTATTATTATTATTATTATTGTTTTCAATCAGGAGCCATAACTATTAATTTGATTTTAATTGCTATAAAGTCTAGGCATAGTTTTCAGGTCCAAAGAATTTAAATAATTCTGATTGTTATCCATCTTTAATGGACATAACTTTGTATGTTTTAGTTGGCTACACAAAATTTTATGCCTATTTAAGGTGGATTTTAATGGGAGTTAATTAAAATCATCAGAGCATTAATTGTGTATCTGTGTTGTGTTATGTGAAACTGAAACTGATCATGGTTGATTAAAATTAGGGATAGATGGCAAGAACTTTCAATGCTCATCTAAGAATATTATATTAAAAATTTAAAATTTCATTAGTATTATGTATAACAAATGGTCTCAAGAGAAGTGTGTTTTTATGTGAAAAATTCGGCAAGAGAAAATTATAAAGTATAAACCAGTTGAAATGACTCATTATGTGAGTGAGGATTACAGTAGTCCATCATTACCCCTAAATGGATAGGACAGGGTTATAATATTTGGATTGTTGGCTTGGCCTCTGGTGAGGATAATGAATAATATGATAGAAATGGTAAGAGAACAGGGGCATAAATATTGATCAATGCTCGGCTAATATGGTCATGTAATAATGTTCGTTAGTGTTAATTAACAATTGGCGATTAACATTTGGGAAATTATGGCCTTGATAGGGTGGCTCTATAATGGTGGTCTAGTGATGGTTGTTAGTTGGTGACAATTAGATGATAATAGTCTGGCTAATAACAATAATTGGGTGGCAACAATTGGTGGCATTGTTGATCAACATGCAAAGTTCTAGATTATTTAAATTAGTGTGCCCTTCTAACTTCCAATCCCCATTATATGTGGAATGAGAGCTTATTTATAAATTTTTTATATGACATATCAGTTGTCTTTTCTAAATTCCAAACACTCCATTTGATATCTTAGAATTACCTCTTGACCGCTTGAACTTTTTTGAACACTTAAGTGTCTTAATAGTATTAGAGTTTGGTAATTTTGGGCTCGTTAGATTCATCTTATCGAGATTATTTTTTGGCTATATATATATATATTTGTTGAAATTAGAGTTTAGATGGTTTTAATGTTGATTCTAAAAAAATTTGTATCAAGATCTATGCTTGATTGGATATCTTAGTTGGTGATATATCAATTAGAAAAAAAATATTTTTTATTATTTAAAAAATGAAGAAAATATCAAGATTGAACATGATATTTAAATTGTTGAAAATATCAAAATTATTGCATATTAATGCATGCAAGAAGTCATGAATGACATTCTACACATAATCATATGATCAAAAGAAAATGTTTTTTTAGTATGAAAATTATAAGAAGTGCAAATTCAAGAGGCCCAATTTAGTTAAAACTTCTATTAATATTTATAATGTGTTATAATGGGTTACTGTTTCTTGAACTCAGATAAAACATTAATAAATACATGTGAAATTATGATGTTTATATCTTTTATATTGGTGATATAATGAGGTCGTTAGAGGTTGTCGCATTTCCTCACTTCATAGATGTAGAATTGAGTGGCATAGGAAAACTTCCCTCATCAAGGGTTTAAACAATACACAAATCACTTTAGAATAAAATGCCAAACTTTAGTTGAAAGAACTTGATAGTCATGAAGAAAGCATTTACAAGCTCAATAGGATCTATAAGTTACATATGAAAAAAGCTCATGACAAATTAGTTTGTTCTAGAACCTTTTGAGTCAGAGATTTGATATTGATAATTAAAAGGTCTATTTTAGCTCACTACAAGGAAGAAGACAAGCTTGAGTTTACATCGGAAGGATCAATAATAATAGAGTACATCTATCAAAGTGAATCTATTCAATTAGTTGACTATAAAGATAAACGTATTATGCATCCTGTTAATGAGTGTTGCCTTAAGAAACATTATGCTTGCTTATATTTAGAAGAATAATTTAATAAAATAATTTTTTTTTATCATACACTTACATTAGTTTCATAATTCCATATTTAAATTGGGTCCTAACATTTACATTTTAAATGAAACTTTAATTGAACATTTCATTTTACCCACAAGTATTTGATATGCTTTGATTTTTCCCTATTTATCAATGATGTATGAACTACAATATTTTTCTCAATTTTCCCAAAAAATGACCTTTACGAATGCTTATGATACCAAGTAAAAATTTTGTAAGTTATTTGAGGTGATATGTAAGAGAGAGAGAGAGAGAGAGAGAGAGAGAGAGAGAGAGTCTCATGCAAGCTTTTAAAGAATCTAAAATTTTTAAAAACTAATAGAATTTTTCCAAATGGAAAGTCTTCTTATTTCTCAGTCAGGATTTCCTTCATCTTCTTATCTAATGTTTGGGTTTTGGGTAGTTTCTATGGATCACTTTATTATGTAGCTTAGGTTTGCAAAGCTAGATTAGTTTTTTCTTCCTAAAATTTAATAGACTAAACTATGCCATTATTTCCCAACATGATATAATAGGGTCTAGACCAACCTTTCTCAAACTCCCATATATTTAAATTTCTTAATTTTGTTGAATTTATTATTATATATACTTGCCTTTCTTGGACTACCATAGATAAAAGTTTCTTAGTTTTGTTGATTCTACTATGATATCATTGATTTAGTAGATCAACACCATGAAGAGTAAACCTTCGTAAGATTAACATTTTTTAGACCCCTGTCTAGTTTATTTATTAAAATTCCATTGGTCTAGTATAACCTGACTTAAACATTTATAAACATAAACTTAGTTTTTAAGGAAACCAAACCCTCTGGTTCCTTCCTTTAGACTAAACTATTTAGGTAAGGATCAAGTCTCCTAGCCCCCTTTATCGAGCTTGACCCAATTTAGGCAAATATGGATCTATCCTTCTTTATGTTTCTTGAATTTATTGTGCATAATTGATTCAATGGACCAATAATGGATTAATGAGTTTAAGTTGAATTAAGTATTTGAGATCTGCTCATGGTTTGGTTCCTATTAAACATAGTTTTTCTTATCTCTAAGAATCCATGTGTTTAATCTTTTAACCTTAGCTTTAGTAGGTTTTGACCTTTGTAGGTTCTATTAAGCTTATATAGATTATAAAATTTAATCAATTTAAGATATACAAATAAAATAAAATTTAGGTCCTAAATTTCTAATTAAATTGAAATTTCTAAAACTATAATCGAAGTTTACATCTCTCTAATCAAATCCTAAACTCTCCAATTAAATTCAATTAAAATTTTAATTTCTTTTCAAGTGTTTTTCACTTGAATTGCATCATTTCTTCCATATCCTATTGATTACTTGAAGTAAAAAACACCTATATATGAAGTACTTTGTTATAAGTCCACCACATTTATTTAGGATCCATTTTGCTAACCACAATTTTTGACGTCGAAAACCCTTCAAGTGCTTACCCTTGCCCAAAGGATTATTTCCTTAGTATAGGGCTATTTTGTATGGATTACTAATGACTTAGCATTGGCTAGCCATATAAAATAAAAAATCCCAAGGTACCCATACATTATACTGGACCTTTGAGACTTATAGACTAAGTCAAACCTAATTTATCTTAGATGGTGCTTCTTTTTTGGGAGTATACTCTAGACCTTCTTAAGTTCATTAGAAGCTTCTTTTTTAAAACATAAAAGCCCAATTCAAAATAAAAAACAAACAAAAATACTAGGAAATTCTTTGGTTTTAATTGCAATATTAATGATCCAATTAATCCTAAACATATCTAAAAGTGGCCTAAGGACCCTAAGACACTCCTTGGTTAACTTAGATAGGTAGTGGGCCCTATTAGGTTAATCTTAGGTAAGATCTAAGTCAAATCCAAAACCTTAAACCTTAAAATGACTAATCTATCCTAAGTTCTATAGAATTTAACCTAGAACCTGCCCTAAGTGATCTATGATCCTTTGTTCTATCTTATGGATGCTTAGCTTTCTCTTGAACCCACCTACAGGTCAAGAAGGCTTGGTCAATTAATTTTACAAAGGCTTATTTATTCATGGTCAAGGTAGGGTTGAATAAAGTCATCCCTTAACCCTAAAAATCCTAAGTCTAAAATAAACCAATTAATGTAAACCGCATATCCTTAACATGGAATCTAAGACTTAACCCATCATAAGAATAGTTTGACCATGATTAACCCAAGTTTGATTAAATGTTCAAGTAACCGTCTTTGGTTCACTTGGAACCAAGCCTAAGAAAGCCTATTAAATCTCTCCAAAGTTTGCATAACCCTTCTTTAAATCAATCAGCCTAGGCTTATTCAACCCAATCCATGCTGATCAATTTCAAATTAGGGTAACTGATACCTCAATAAGACTCCTCAACCCTCCCTATCTATCCTAGTCAATAAGTTAAATACTATTAATTCAATAGGCTTGTATAGTAATGGTTTACAAGATTCAAGAATTTCACTCCCTCATTACTTGCTTATTGGTCTCGTTTTTGAATGAGACTAATCTTGTTTTGCTAAGGGCATCCTTAACACTTAGCTTTTCTTAGTGTTAAAATTACCCATAGGACCTAACTTAAGGGAATGCCCAAGAACATAGCATTAGCTAAGCCTAGAGAGCTTATAAAACTCTTAGGATCCTCCTTAGTGGTCTTAGGAAGTCGATAAGTTCATCCAAATCAATGTCCTATATTAACCATATGTAAGGTGACCTGTGGGTTCCTAAGTCTAAAACTCCTAGCCAAACCTTGCAGTTGATTTCAAATGGAATAAAAATCCTTTTAGGAGCATTTAGGGTGATTTTGTACCCTTGGTCAACCCTCTTAATAAAAAAAAATCTAAAATTACCAAATTACCCCAATACTGACCTAATGAGCCAAACTTGACTAGAGGAACTTACTCTTGGCTCTAATTGATTCAAATCTATCTTTGGGTCATTTAGAATCAGTCTAGACCCTTGGTGTTGTCCTTGACCTAGGTGGTTGATAAAAAAATTTCTAAAATGCAATTATAACCTTACCATTCGGTAAACTTGTGTCAGACCTAGTCTTTTAACCCTAGGCTTGAGTTAAATTGATCCAAGACTATTTAAAACTAGTTTGAATCAACCTAGGCCTAGGGTTAATTCTTATTAACCATAAATCAAACTAAAATTCAAAATTACACAAATTGACCCTATGGAACCCATCTTAGGTGTCATTAGTTAATACCCCTCGTTAGACCTTAAGATTCATTACAAATCTTCCAAGATTTTTGTAGATCACCCTAGCTCCTACCTTACCCGTAGTGAACTGAGGTTAACCATGATTGGGTTAAATAATACAAATAACTTTAACAGTCCAAACCTAGTTTACCTAGAGCATTGAAATCAATGTGTTAGGTGGAAGAAAGAATTGCCTTTGGAGAGATTATTTGGGCTTTTATTTGAAAGCATTTAGTGAGATTCCTCCTAGAGAGTGCACTTGACTGTCTTATTCTTCTTCTAACACCTTATCATATAGATGTTTATTCAAGGCTATTGGGAGAGCTTTTGAATTATGTTTGTAAGGAATCATTATGATCTGCAAGCTCATGTTAGCTTTGGTGGCAAGTCAATAGGCTAAAGTAGTACTTTCTGCTTTGTAGAGGAAGAGAGGTGTAGGGTTTCTTCACTGCCCATTAAGGAGAGAGGAGGAATTTCTTTGCTTGATGGTAGTTGAAGGAGAAAGTAGTGAAGTCTCGAAGCATGTATACAAACATTAGTGTTGAACCTTAATAAATCAGTTGGTGCCATTCTTTTTGTTTAACTCACAACTACTTTATTTTTTATATGCTCTCTTAATTTTGTTATGTAATATGATGAAGTTGTATCATATATGATCTCTCATTTGATGATGTGATTTGAAGGATGATTTTTTTTTTTTGGTTCTAAATTTTAAACATTGTTTGTGAAAGTAATTAGTATTGCAAGAAATTTTTTTATATTATGTATGCAACAAAATACAAAAAAACTCGTTGGTTAGGGAGGTCATCACCAATCTTGAGGTTGTTCAATCACTTCATCGTAGTCTAAATACTTGTCATCTATTAGCTAAAAATATTTTGATATTTCATGACTATCAAAAAAATTATTTTAATTATTCAAATATAGTCATTTTCATAATACTAAGTTAAGTGTTGTAGAGATGAGGATGCTTAGGTGGATGAGTGGCTTTAGCCTTAGAGATATGATACGAAATGAGCATATACGTGAAAAGGTTGGAGTAGCTCCAATGGAAGATAAGATTAGAGAGAGTCACCTTAGTTGGTTTGGTCACATTAAATGAAGGCTTTTCGATAACCCGGTTTGGAAAGTTGAGGAATTAGATTTAACTTATGTTAAGAAAGGTAGAGGTAGACCTAAAATGGCTTGGTTAGAAAATATTAGAAATGATATTTCTTTATTAGACTTAAATGAGAATTTGACTTTTAACTAGACACAATGGCGACAAACAACGGTGGATTTAGGAGGGGGCCGTGGGGGCACATGCCCCCTCCCCTACAAAAATTTACTTTACTTATTTCTGTTGGAGGCAGCTGCGATTATTTTTTCCCATAGTTGTCCTGTTTGGTTCTGTTCTTGCATTTTGGGTCCCACCCTATATTTCTCTCTCTTCTACCTCTCTTCTCTGTCTCCTCTCTCTCCTCTCTCTCGCTATCTTTCGGTACATTTCTGATTTCTTCTCTTTCTATAGGTGAGGAGAAGATAAATTATTACTCTCTTTTTTTAAGAAATAAAAAAAATTCCATCAATTTTTTTATTATTTTGAAAACTTCAAATCTTTTTTATAAAAAATTTATGTAATTAAAATCAATAAATTACACTAGAGAAGAATTATAATATTTAATTTAAATCAAAGAGCTTAAAATATGATTATTATAATTTTCATATATTTTTAATATATATTTATATTAATAAGATTCAATTTTTTTATATATTTATTACTTATTATAAAATATTTTTTAATTATATTATTTTTTAAATTATATATTAAAATATACTATAAAAGAATAGTTGAAATAGATGAGCATAACAATATACAATCCAAATAAATTGGTATTGAAATTAATTTAGATGAGCATGACAATAAATTTTTTAAATTATTATAACATTTATTTTCTTATAATAATTATTATAAAAAGAATTAAAACCCCAATGTTAATTTAAAGCTCGGATGAAAAAGTTTGGGGGTATTTTAAAAATCATAAATTTGTGCTCCCCCTAAATAAATATTTCTGGCTCCGCCACTGGTGACAAAGGGATTCATGTAGCCGACCTCATGTGGTGGGACAAAGGCTTGATGTTGTTGTTGTTGTTGTTTTAATAGCACTAAGCTTGAACTTAAATATAAAAAAAGGGGTTAGAAAATAAATATGAATATATTATAATCTAACATGTACGTCTAAGGCTTTGTATGGGGTGACTTTCTTAATGCTTTCTAAAGTAGTTTTTTATATAAAAATTTCTAGTTCAAAAAAAATTTGTAATAAAAGGATGCTTTAGAAAGCAGTAAAAAATCATTCCAAATGAAGTCTAAGAATCAGATATTTTAAAATCATATGGATTAAGTCTTGACTATTGATCTGACGACTTTCTTACTGCTTCTTAAAGCAACTTTTTAGTAGTATAAAAATTTAATTTTTGTACTAGAAAGCTGTTTTAAGAAGCAGTTATAAAGTCATCCCAAACGAAACCTAAAAGTCAATTAAAATTCAAAAGTTGGTTTGATGTGTTAGCCTACTTAGGCTTCATTTGGGACTGACCTTTTCACTGCTTCTTAAACAAGCTTTTGAGTACAAAAAGTTTAAATTTTGTACTAGAAAGTTGTTTTAAGAAGCAATAAGGTAATCCCAAACAAAGCCTTAGATTCTATTTAGGAAAATTTTTTTACTATTTCTTACAATAATTTTTTTACTGCAATTTTTTTAAAATAATTTAAAAATATTGATAAAAACTATCTCAAATAAAATCTTATTTAGGATTCTTGCCGACGTAAACTATGAAATTACTAATTTATTTGTGGTCACAATGGTTTACAAAATAAAATCACATAATTTCTTAAAGAACTGTCACCTTATCTGTCAGGATAAATGTTTACAAGGCATAAGTATGTCACATGATCAAAGGGAGTTGCATGGTTGGTCCACGATTTGATGAGGTGAGTAAGGAAGGACCAGCTCAATTTTCACTCCTTGACTTGCCAATCCTGCCGAAGGCTTCAGCCACCTACTCCTTATTTCGCTATTATTATTTGAGTATTTAAATGGGTTGTATTGTCGTCTTTCAAATAAAAATCTTAAAGTTCGAATTTAAAAAAAGAAAGAGTAAATGCTATAATGTCTCGGACATAATTTCAAAAGTTTTAGGGCTGTTTGACTGGAACTTTTACTTGGTCCGGTGAACGTATGAAACTCTACATACGGCCGCCAGTAGAATCGCGCCACGCGTTTTCATTATTTACCGCGCGCCCGACAACCCGACCCGGAACGGACCCAAGATTGCTCGGTATTGCTAGGTATTGGTCGATTTTGCTCGGCAATAACCAATACCGAGCAAATACTGAGTTGTACCGAGTTTTTCTAGCAATACCGAGCAAATACCTAGCAAATCTCTAGCAATACCGAGCAAATCCCGAGCAAATACCGAGTTGTACCGAGTTGTAGAAAAACTCGGTACAACTCGGTATTTGCATGGTATTGGTCTTCACATAGCGGTATTTCTCGTTTTTGCAAAGCAATACTTAGCAATACTGAGCAAATACCGAGCAATACCGAGAAAATCGCAAACATAGCATTTCCGGGTTCCGGTCCGGGTCAAGTCATCGGGCCGGGCGGTAAAGAGTAAGAGCACGTGGCGACATATTATTGGCGGCCGAACGTAGCTCTACGTCCGGTCAGAGGACGTAATAATTGTTCGTTTGACTGCCAGCAGGATTTCGAGAGTCCTTTAATCTATACTTATTAAATTTTAAAAAATATTTGGTATGATTGGAGTTAAATCTGATTAAATTTAGAAAATTATTTGGCCAATTATAAATTAATTTTCAATTAGTTATGAGTAATATCCTAATTAATAATTAATTAGTCGCTTGTAGAACTAACATAATGAATTTAATATAATTAAAATAAATGTTAATTTGTTTAAATTAATATATTTTCAGTTGATTAATATTTATTATAAGATTAACTTCAAAATTTTAATTAATATAAGTTATTATATTAATAATTTTAGAATCCTAAACCCTATCTATCTCTCCTAAATTCATGTCTCCTAATTTTTGAAACCCTTGACACGCAAAGAAGTGATAAAGCCATGACCAGAGCTCAATGTAGATGGTATCGGCCACAACAACGATTTATCAAAATCAAAAGTTTGTAAGGGTATGCTTGGGATGACTGTAGTTTTTTGTGAAGACATATGTAAAATTGTTGTAGAGATGATAATTTTTTGGAAGTTTCATTAGAATCTGTATTCGTAGCACAAAAATTTCTTCTAAGCAATGAAAAAATAATGACCAAATGGAAACTATGATTGTGCTCAAAAAAGCAAATCAATAAGAAAGCTACGACCAAGGAAGCCTAAATCTTGGATTTAAGAAAAAAGTTAGTAGAAAAGATAATTAATGATTCTGTAAGCTTTAAAGTGTTCGTTTTGACTGTTTGGCAAGAGTTTATAAAATCTAGCTTTCATCATATTAAAATTAATTCTTGATGTATCATAAAAAAATTATCAGAATAACTTAAGGTCCATCCAAACTCTGATTTCAGCAAACTTACAATTGAAATCAACATCTCAAAAAGACGAAGCCAACAACATCAAATTCAATCTAATCCGAGCCCAAATGGGTCAAAATCAAGAGCCCTAAGCACGTTTGGAAGCTTCAAAGCATAAATTGGATGACCAAATGGTTTTCAAATATGACATGTTTATAATTTAATCGAGCGGCTCGATGAGACAAATCCAATGAACCCAATGCTAAATTCTAATTTCATTAAAACACTCAAATGCTTGATTAACTGTCTATGATTAAGAGAATCAATATCAGTCATCCATCCAAAATACTTTCAACATTTGGGAGGGGGGGGGGGGGGGGGGGGGGGGGGGGGGGGGGGGGGGGGGGGGGGGGTTGGGTTAGGGAGGGAGGGGAAGTGAGGAGGCGGAAAGAGAAAAAAAATTTGAGATCTCTTGCCACCAAGCTCCTCCTTGACCATTGCCCGGCCACCGACCGTGCTAGACTTTCGTCCGACCATTGATTTTAACTGGACTTCTGCCGGCCATTGATCCTTTCTAGACTTCCGTCAAGTCGGGTGGATCGACATTAGACTTTCTCTCGACCGCTCACTATCGCTAGACTTTTGCCAGGAGACCAACTGAATATGGAGTTTCACCCGGCCATGGACTAATGTCGGACTTTCACCCTGTAGCCGACTTGCTATAAACTTTCACATGGTTGCCAATTGTTGTCGGGTTTTGCCCAACTTTTCAAATTATTGTAATTTCACCATCCTCAAGTTTAGAGATGGTATAATTTTTGTAACATATTCAAATAATATTGAAATTATTTCGATTGGGCATTGCCTCATGGTTTTTCCCTTTTCCTTGATTTTTCACATAAAAATCACAGCTTTTTATAGTTATCTACTTATGTGTTGGATATTCGGGTAGTGCTAAAATGAAAAATCCTTAATCTACTACTAGTTATATTCTATCCCACAACAGTTTGGTGTTATCCACGGGGACTCAATCCCACTATCCTAAGCACTGGTTCAATGGTTAACATGTTTAATAATCATAATATGAGATCCTTCTGCTCCATTACACATCAATCCTTGAACAATATATAAACTAAGGACACTAGACATTCACCTCTCTTTGTCTAGGTGGGTGAAGTCTTGATAGGGAAGGAATATCAAGATCATTCCTGGAATATCATATCTGTGAAATATGAGAATCTCAAAATGAGACCATTCAACTTCAATGAGGGACCATACAACCAATATTAGCAAAATAAGAAGAGATTCTTCTCCTTTGAGATCTACCATTGACCGAGGATCTTTGACCTTAATATCTTCGTGCAGAGATCCCTCTATCTTAATCAAGGGTCGCCCTAGGTCACAATAAGACATCGACTTTATTTATAAGCTAGCTTTACTCATCATTCTCGTCTGGGTCAGCTAACATGCATTCCTCTAGACATCCCTGAGGACTTAAAATGAACATAATTTAATATTTAGAGGAAGTTTATACTTATATTTATTTTAAACATTTTGATATTTATTTTTAACATTTTGGGTATTATATCCCTTTCCACAAAGCTCCTCCTTGACTAACGCCAGACCATCGACTGTCGCCAGACTTCCAGCCGGCCACTAGCCTTCCCCAAAATTCTACCCGGCCTCCAGTTATCGTTGGACTTAACGCCATACTTCCACCTGGCTTGATGTTAGATTTCAATCTAACTCTTCAACCTATTCTAATTTCATCATCCTCAAGTTTCGAGATGGATCTATCTTTGTAACTTATTCAAACAATATTGGAATCATTTCGACTAGGCATGGCTCTGTAGCTTTTCCCTTTTCCTGAGTTTCCATGTAAAAACCCTAGTGTTTTATAGTTCTATATTTGCGTGCTGGATATCTGTGCAACACTAAGACAAAAAATCCTCACTCTACTACTGCTTATATTCTAGCCCGCAACAATACTGTAAACTAATTTAGAATTGGCCACAACAACAACAATATCAAGCCTTTGTCCCACCACGTTGGGTTGGGTACATGAATCCTTTTTATCCATTGTGTCTTGTTAAAAGTCAAATTCTTGTTTAAATCTAATAAAGAAATATCATTTCTAATACTTTTTAACCAAGTCTTTTAGGTCTACCTCTACCTTTCTTAACATAAGTCAAATATATTACCTCTACTTTCCTAACCGGGTCATAGGAAGGTTGCCATTTTATGTGACCAAATCATCTAAGGTGACCTCTCTAATCTTATCTTCTTGTAGAGCTACTCCAACCTTTTCACGTTTATTCTCATTTAGTATCTTATCTCTAAGAGTAAACCCACTCATCTACTTGAGCATCCTCATATGTGCAACACTTAACATAGGCTTCCTTTGGCACGGTTTTCTTACTGCTTCTTAAATTAACTTTCTAGTACAAAAATGAAAATTATTATACTAGAAAATCGCTTTAAGAAGCAGTAAGAAAGCCGTCCCAACCGAAGTCTTAGTATTATGCTTCTCTTTTAATGACTGACATTCGGAACCATAAAGCAATGCGAGTCTCACCATCATCTTATATAATTTAGAATAGAAATATACAAAATTAATATTAACTAAAAAGGCATATAAATAAAAATAAGTTAAAGTAAAATAATATTTAATACCCCTACATAAATATATTACAAGCTAATTTGAATATTATTATTATTATTATTTAGCAAATTTAAATTTTAGATTATAAATATTAGGATTAATTTTCAATCATATCACAAACTAAATGATAATATTAAATATAAATTTTGATTATATTATAAACTCGGAGATATAAATTATATTTAGGCTCTATTTGAAATGATTTTTTTTCTTTTAAAAAAAAAACAAATTTTAGTATAAAAACTTTTGATTAAAAAATTTTACATTAAAAATTATTTTTTAAAAAATAGTAAAAAAATAATAAACCTCAGTAATTTGCGTTGATTCACAATCTGGACTATTTAGACCGATCAATTCGATCTGATAATCAAACAAACACTTTATGGCCAACACTCAGTCGAGCAATGCTGACTAAAAATACCATTATTTAATCATTATAAGAGTACAAAAAGAAGATAGGTCATAGACTTTGAGACAATTTACAAAGTCCACGTCTGTCAGCAGATTTTTCGGTTCCTCCTTTTCAACAAATGCAGCATTGCTCGATTATAAATTATAATGTTGGTCACGTTTTTAATATTTTAGGACTTATGGGGCTATTTGTTTATACCTCCTCGTTTTCTTATTCATATTGGTTATTTTCAATGTGGGACATTTCATGTTGGGTTTTTGCTTCTTGAAATTATATTCAAACAGACCGTTTTTTTAGTGCTTCTTAAAGTATTTTTTAGTACAAAAATTTTAATTTTTAAACTAGAAAGTTACTTTAAGAAGCAGTAAGAAAGCCATAACAAACGAAGTCATAGATTTTGATAACTTTTCTGGACATATGCACAAACTTTATATATGTCAACTCAGATTTCATTTAGGATGAGTAATAATATGAAAGTTGCTTTAAGAAGCGGTAAGAAAGTTATCCCAAATAAAATCTTAGGCTTCGTTTGGGATGGCTTTTTAATTGCTTCATAAAACAGGTTTATTAATTAAGAATTAAAATTTTTATATTAAAAAGCTGTTTTAAGAAGCAGTAAAAAAACGGTCCCAAAAGAAGCCTTAGATGACATCCTTTGCTTAAGAAAGCCGTCCCAAACAAAATGATATATAAGTTGTTTGGGACGACTTTTTTACTGTTTCTTAAAGCAGTAAGAAAAAAATTGCTTTAAGAAACAATAAGAAAGTCATCCCAATCAAAATATTAGACTACATCCTTTGCTGTTTCAGAACATTTTGTCAATGATATATGAGTTATTTTGTGCTATGTTCTATAGTTTGGGTCTTTTATCTCTCATTCAATCTTATGTAAGATTATGATTGTAATTGTTAAGAATCATAGGTTGAAAATTTTTATGTAATAATATTATGTATCAAATAAATGATGGATGTGACCCTCAGTTTTTTTTAAGAAATATTTTCAGAAGGGAAAAAGACAAACTGGTCAGCTCCTACTGAGCAGACCCAATTTAGATTTTTTATTTGAAATTTTGTACTATTTATTCTTGCACTTTGATTTGAGTTTAAAATACTAATAAGTCTGTGCTATAATATACTTAGAATTTGGATTGTAATTAAAAGATTAACAAGCTACGTGCCTAGCAAATTCCTATCAGCACATCCATGTGACACTCTCCAATTGAAATATCATGAGTAGGGTCCATGACTTCCTCCTATTATTTGATCATTGCATTGATTGATGAATATAATATTTGGGATATTAATTAAAATTTATGTTGCATAAATTCTAAATTTGTTTTAAAAAATTTGAGACTTATTTCGATCAAAATATTCTAAACAAGTATTTTCCATTGTGAGCAGAGCGGGTTTATCTAGGGACGTCAAAATAAGTTTACTGATTGGGTTCAGGTCTAACCGAAAACTGACATGCCTATAATTAATCTAATCCGATTAGATCAACGGTTCAGAAATCCTGGCTTGAATTTGACTTGCCCCTAGCCCGGCTTGACCCGACCCTACCCGCTAGCCCTTAAGGAAGCGAGCGCATGCGGGCAAAGGGGAAGAGAGTGGGCGATGGGGCTACGAGTGAGGGGCGAGTGTGTGTGGGCTAACATGGATATGAGTGCAGGAGCAGGAGTGGGAATGGGTGCTGGTGAGGGGGCGAGCGCAGGTGCGGGGACCAGCTCGACGTGTGCGTGGGAGGATTACACAGGCAAGCGAGAGAGCGCTGCGAGCGAGGCGCCGGTTGATTTGAGTTAGTTTCGGGTTAACTTTAGGTTTTTGGGTTGACCTAAACTAGACCTCAAATTGAAAACGGGTCATAAAATAAAATCTAAACCAGACTGAAGATAGGTTGACCCGAACTTGAAAATTTTCAAGTTGGATTTTAGACCGGGTCAAATATTGACGCCCCTAGGTTTATCATCGTCACCATCCCCTTAAACTTCTCAAAGCTACATATGTTCATGTTCTAATGAAAAATGGGAAAAAGGCTTTAATTCAAATTTAATATGGACTAAACTACAATAATAAAAAATAAAAAAAATAAATATGAAATTTTATATTGCACACAATTCTATATCATTTTTTTTTTCAAATTTAATTGGAGCCATTCAAAGCTTCAGGGGCGAACGTATTCATAAAACGTTCATATTTGTGTGGACGGACAATCCACCACTACCAAAAAACGCGCGCTTTCGCAGCGGTTTTAAAAACCGCTGCAAAAACTGAAAATTTAAAAATAAAATTTACTATTTTGCAGCGGTTATACCCGCTGCTATTTGCACCGGTTAAAACCGCTGGCAAAACCCAATTCTTATTTTAAGTAACCCGATCGAAGCCCTAAATCCTCAACTCCTTCTTCGTTCGCGCGAACTGGCCGACTCCAGACGAAAATCTTCTCCTCGCGAATCCCGACCGATCGGTGCTTAATCACTGTGAGCCTCTTCGATCCCCTTCATCCTCTTCTTCTCTTTTTCTTCTCATTGTGTTTCTTCATGCATATACTTCGTTTGCATCATTAGGGTTTAGGTTAATCTACCGTCGGCGTAGCTTTGTCGTTGGTTTTTAAAACATGATTCCTTATAAATTTCGCTCATTTGTTGATCTGGAGTTTGAAACCTAGCTTAGGAGCTGTCAAGCCGCTAATTTTCCAAAAAAAAATTAAATTAGTGTCAATGAATGCAAACGAAGTATAGAAGCTCGATTTAGTTCTTTATGGTTCTCCCTTTACATATTTTAAAATTAAGAAAAAACATATACTTTATTTGTAGGTGAGGATGTCTACTATAATTCTTGAGAGTTCAGTAAGAATAATTAAGTATTTGGTGACTCAATTGTTCTCTATAAGTAGTATAGGTCAATTCAATCTAGTACTAACCAATGTTGAGAATTTATATGTTGATTTCTATAGATGATGCGGAATTTAAAAAATTCCACTTGGAATAGATCATGGAAATTTTTTTATATGGAATAGGGAAATTTTAAGATCTTTATTTTTGGATTTTTAATACTTTTTTTATGGTTTATTTGTTTGACTTAAGATAGACTCTGGAACTAAAATAGCCAATAGAAAATTTAATTAGGGTAAAGTGTATCTCTAGATTTTGAATAGAATAAACCAACATAAATTTAATTTTATTAAATTATGGGATGCATACTAAATATATGGCAATTTGAGTGGGCTTTTTAATAGTTAAGGTATGTCATATTATTTCAATAGTGGAACTGGTCTAGTAATTCCAGAAAACTTATCCAACACTATCTATGGCTCATTTTAATTTAATAAAGTGGAATAGAAAGGGTTTTTGATTTTTTTAGGGTTAGGTACGGAATATTAAGAGAAAAACACAAACAAATAAAAAAAACAAATAAATAAAAATGATGGAAATAAAATAATAACTCACCAAAGGTGGTGTTCAAAGAGATCGTCCTATCTCCTTGAGTATGACTAGCCACAAATCCTCCAAGACACTTGAAATTTCTATCCAAATGTGTAAACAAGCTAAATCTATCATCATTTAAATTTTAGAAGATTTTATATAACTGGATAACCAAGTGAAGACACACATCCCTTTATTTTAAAAATTAAAACAAAGGAGGGAAAGGAGGAGGAAGGGGGCTCCACTTGTGCAACTCACACAACTACACACTTGTTTATGCATTAACTGCCAAATACATTCCCTATAACGCTTTTGGAAAGCCAATTCACTCTCTCTAACAAGTTTACTTCAATCTCCTTAGCTATTTTACACATTAAACAAACTACAAAACGCTAAGTCTTCACATAGATATAGACTATGAACATGAAAATACTTTTAAAAAAAACATAAAAATGATTTAAATCAATATGAATTATTTATTGATTGAGACTCATACGATCTTGCTCATGCTATGGTGATATTTTTGTTGACCTTATGTTTGTATGAGGTCAATCTTTAAGCATCACTTTCATTCCTGGTACTCAATCATTAAACTCCATTCAATCACTCAATTGAAACTTCTATCATTCAGTCATAAAAGTACAAATATCTAATCATGATTCAATCATAAAATTTGGTTTAATCATTAAAATTATTTTGGATGATTTTATCAATCCTAAATAAATCATTAAGCTAGAACAAATCATCAGGTTTAACTTTCTACTTAGTCTATTTCTACCAATTCTATTCAATCATTAAACTCAAGTCCCATCATTTAAATCCAACCATCATACTCAATCCATGGTGATTCAATTATTGAACCTTATTAAAAATAATTGACACTAAATCATTCATTGACCCTCAAAAATTTTAAATAATTAAGTCATTGCTTTATGAAGCAGTAAGAAAGGCGTCCCACATGAACCTTATGATCTAACTCATAGAAGAAAAAAGCATAGTAAGAGGATGACAAGTATTGAATTATTTTCCTTCTATTTATGTTTTATTTATGGTGGGGTACTCTAAGCACAAAGTGGGCAGAGAGAAAACAACAAAAAACCAAACCAACCTCCTCACTAACCCTAGTCCTTTCTTGCTTCTATTCTTGCACCACAATGACACTTAACACAAACTAGTAAATTAAGGTGAGGACCAAAACCAAGAGCTCACTATCTACCTTTCTCTAACCTAAATTCCAACTCATCACCTTATTGATTGCTTATTAAATGTGTATTTTTTTAGTGCTTTACAGGCTTGATGGATAAGAGTTGGATGTCAAAATCAAAATGGAGTAGTGATTATATTGAAGGTGTTGATAATTTTTTAAAATTTGCAACACAAGATCAAAGTTCAACACAAAAAATTTTATGTCCATGCAAATTATGCATTAACAGATATTTTCATTATGTAAAAGAAGTCAAGTTACATTTACTCTCCAAAGGAATTTTTCCTGGATATGTTGTTTGGAATCGACATGGAGAGGAACATGCTTGTTTAGCTGAAGTTACAAGATCAGATACATGTACTGATACCAGTAATGTTGTTGAAGTACAAACTGAAGGCGAGTTGCACAGATCAAATGATATAGAAGGATTGTTAAGGGACACATTCTGCTCAGTCAATGCCAATTTAGATGACGAACATAATGAAAATAACATAGATTTGACAAATGATGAAGCAATGAAATATGGTGATTTATTGCTAGAAGCAGGATCAGAATTATACCCTGGTTGTAAGTCATTCACAAAGTTATCTTTCATCTTACATTTATTTCGCCTAAAGTGCTTACACTCTTGGTCTGCAAGATCTTTTGATCAACTGATTGAGTTATTGATTGAAGCTTTCCCTGATGGTTCATTGCTACCTAAAAATACGTATGAAGTGAAGAAGATAATGAAAGTGTTTGATCTTGGATATATAAAGATAGATGCATGTCCAAATGATTGTTGTTTATTTTGGAAAGATAGATCTATTCAAGAGGTTTGTCATATTTGTGGTTCTTCACGGTGGATAGGGGCTAAAAAAAGTTCAGCTAGAGGAAAGAAAAATCAAATGAAGTCTGCTAAGGTTGTTCGATACTTCCCATTGATTCCTAGGCTTCAAAGATTGTTTAAAACAAAAAAATCAGCTGAAGAGATGATTTGGCATGCCAAACAGAGAAATATAGATGGGTTGTTACGACATCCAGCTGATGGAGAAGCTTGGAAATCCTTTGACTCTCGATATCCTGATTTTGCTTCAGATCCACGTAATGTTCGCCTCGCTTTAGCCAGTGATGGTTTTAATCCATTTAAGCTTATGAGTAGTACATACAGCATTTGGCCCATACTTTTGGTTCCTTATAACATGCCTCCTTGGATTGCAATGAAACAATCGTCTTTCATTCTATCTACTATTATACCAGGGGAGAAGAGTCCAGGAAATAATATAGATATCTATATCCAACCACTAATAAATGAGTTGACTGAACTATGGCATGGAGTCATTTCCTACGATGCAGCATCTGGACAATCTTTTAACTTACGAGCTGCATTAATGTGGACGATCAATGATTTTCCGGCTTATGGTATGCTTTCTGGTTGGAGCACTAAAGGTAGATTTGCTTGTCCTTGTTGTGCCGAAAATACAGAGTCTTTATGGTTATATAAGGGAAAGAAATTCTCATATATGGGTCATCGTCGTTGGCTACCAGAAAATCACTTATTCCGTCGACAGAAACAGTACTTTGACAATACAGAAGAGATCCGTAAAGCACCTAGAAGGAATACTGGTAGTGATATTTTACAAAAATTACAAAATGTTCAGTTTGATTTGGGCAAATCCAGAAGCTTGAAAAGAGGGCGTACAGTAGAATTCAGTGAGCATCATATTTGGAAGAAAAAATCAATTTTCTTTGAGCTACCTTATTGGGAGTATAATTTACTACCACACAATCTTGATGTCATGCATATTGAAAAAAATGTATGTGATAATTTCATTGGCACTTTACTTGATCTTGATAAATCTAAAGATAACTTTTAATTTTTTTTCATTGCAGAAAATGGCAGGAGGTAGTCATTTCAGACAAGCAAAGAAGGTAGTTTGTAGAGGTGGATCAAGTAGAGGAGGATCAAGTAGAGGTGAAACCAGTAGGGAGACTGAATCAATTACACCTTCTACTTCAGTACACCCAGATTCGCAAGAAGAGATTGAGTGCAGTGGGACACAACAGGCTTCACAACATTCATTTGGGACCTATCATGCTTATTAATTTATGTGGAATTATGTAGATGAGCAAGGAAATCCTTCAAGGCGTAGAGGGAGAACAACATGTGCTGATATACAGAATATGCCGCCAGGGACACGAATTCATATAGAAGTTAATGAAAACAACATCCCTTGTAACATACCTGAGTCGACTTTGCTAGGAACATATCTTGGTGTTGTTGCAAGAGACCCTGTTTTGGCTCCAATATCATTCCCTGATTGGAGAAATAAGGGTATGGAGCCATATAAGAAAAAGATGTTAGCTGAAGTTGAGGTATATTTATTTCATAGCAAATTTGAATTTTTTATGTTTTACATTATTAACCATATCATATTTATAATTGCAGTCTAAATTTGAGTTTCCTGGTCATATACGCCATTGGATTCTTCAATCCCTTGGTGTTAAATGGCGTAATCATAAAACCACCTTAAAGGCCGAGCATTGGGACAGTAGACCAATTCAGGAAATTTTAGAGACAGTTCCAGCTGGAGTAGATCAGTTGCAGTGGTGTCAACTTGTTAACAAGTGGTCAAAGCCGGAGGACCAGGTAAATATTGTGATTAAGTTTTTTTTTTTACATTGAAATGTAACATTATCGAAAAAGGATTCATGTAGCCGACCCCACGTAGTGGGAGAAAGGCTTGATGTTATTGTTGTTGTTGTATTGAAATGTAACATTATCATGTATTACAGGAAAGGGCTGCAAAAAATTCTGCCAATGCCAAGAAACAAACTTGTCCTCACACAATGGGTCGTGTGAGTTCAGTTCGAAGACAGAAGGAAACGGTATAAAATTAAACATTTATTTATAACTACTAAATAATTTATTTCAAACTTACATTGTTATTATAATTTTTTGTATTCTATTACGGACAGATTACAATTATGGAAAATTAATAGGATGCTTAAAGATGGGACATGGTCATCTGATGACGCTATGCAGCGATGGGTATATATATAAAATTATTACAATTTTTTTAATAAATTCATTCTTCAATATATTTAACTATATGTTTTTGAACTGTAGGCGCAAGCATGCAATCTTCTTGCCCAAGAAGGGCTTACACCTGAAGAAGGAAATATTGAAGCTAATGAGAGAGTTTTTGCTATAGTTATGGGACCAGAACATTCAGGTAGAGTTCGTACCCAGGGATTTGGTGTTACGCCTACTAGATTCTTTCCTCAAAGCAAAAATGAAGAAGGTAGTGGTAGCGGTAGCAGTTTTGGACAGATAGCTAGTCTTAGAGAGGAGTTTATATCATTTCGTGATAATCAGGCAAGAGAATTTGCCTCTTTTCGTGATGAGATGAGACAGTTTATGCAAGAAACGCAAAGGAATCATCCACCCCATGGAGGATCAGAAATGGTATGAATTTTTTTTTAAAGTTAAATATAAATTGCTTGATTATTATTATCTCATTCTCTTTATATTATTTTCAGGGTGGAAATGACAATTTATCTGATGCCTGACAGTCTGCTGATGAGCACTGGTATTAGATGTGATGCTTTTGGTGATGTAGACATTTTATGTAATTTCGAACTTTTGTTATTTTGATTTTGAAATGTAATATTATTATTTTGTGCTCATTTCCTTGTGTTATAAATCATCGACTATGTATAAAACATTTTGTATTTTGTTTGATAATGGTAGAAAAGTTATGTTCTTAAATAGTTTTTGTAAATGGTGCTTAATTTCTAGATCACTTTTGTAGCCAATAGAGTCCTAGTGCAAAGTGCATGAAATTGATGTTCTATTTAAAGTGAGGCCATTTAAATGTTCTATGAAATTGATGTTCTATTTTGTATTTTGCTTGTGATATATATATAGCATGAATCAAACTTAATTACATCAAAGAATTCCTAGTCTAATGGATTTGATGATTCTACCTAACCTTGGATCTATGTATATGAATTTCTATTTGAAGCCATGAAAAAATCCCTATGTTATATATGATTTGTGTTATTTGTTGCAGGTGTGAACGGTAAGTTTCAAAATTTTAAAAAAAAAATTCTGGACATTAGTGGCGGTTATAACCGCCACTAAGTCCCAGAAAACCGCCGCTTAACGACGATTAAGTCGATTTTGCTTTCCTTTGTGGCGGTTAAAACCGCTATTATTCTGGGGAATTACTGGCGGTTTAAACCGCTGCAAAATAAACGCATTACAAAAGGCTACCCCGTCGGTCCTAAAACCGCTGTGGAAGGCCATTGCAGCGGAAGGCAAACACGGCGGATTTGCAGCGGTTTAATGACCGCTGCAAATAATGTAGTGGCGGTTATAACAGCCAGGAAAAGTAAAAATTTATGCTGCGAAAACCCTATTTTTTGGTAGTGCACTGAGTAAAAATTTTCGAAATTTGAGACCAAAAATCTATAAATCTTTTAGATTATAATCAATAATGGAGCTATTTTTTATAGTTTTATTTTACCCTGATGCCACACTGTTTTTTTGGGCTTTATTTTCATGTTTCTTTTCACAATTTTTTTTTATATTTTTTAAATAATTAAATCTATTAGAATCTAATCCTCTTAGATGATTTGATCATATAAAACGTCAGCCTTCCGATGACACGATTATGAAATTAGATGTATTAGGATATCTCCAACCAAAAACCCCATTTTTCACTCTAAAATATCATAAAACTTCAAAATGCGGTAGTTCATCTCCAATGGAACTTCTTTTTTCTTTTTTCGTACGCTTCTTTGTGAATGTAATTCTCTCTCCTATTTAGCACTTCCTGCGAAACTAAGCTCTTAGTGGGAAGGTATTCGCTTTTTTTGGCGTAGGTAAACAGTCCAATCCCAATATTGACGTCACATTATTCACCTACCAATTTTTAGCGTGAGATTTAGAATTCGAATGCAGCGATTCGCAGATGTCATACAATGGTATACAGTTCAGTCGGAGATGATCTTAGATTTAGTCTATATTAAAAATGATAGATGTAGACATAATTTTTTTTTGTTATAAACTATTAGAGATGATCTTTATTTTATTAGATTTAAATGAGAATTTGATTCTTAATAGGACACAATGGAGAAAAATAATTCATAATACCAACCCCATGTAATAGGATAAAGATTTAATGCTATTATAAAATCCATTAATTATAAAAAAATATCATTTAAAATTAAAAAAAAAAAATTATAAGATTTTTTTTTTTCAGTAATAACCCTATTACTATTTTTATAAATAATTACAGCTGTCTCGAATAAATTCAAGCACTGCCTTTTTGTTTGAAACTAGATTCATTGAGGGATCGGGTCCACAAGAGATTAGTTGAACATAAGCAGTTGCAGCCACAGAGAGAAAGAAAAAAGGTAACTATATCGAGCTCATGAACATTGATGTAGCAATCAATGCCGAGGCCATTCATAGGACATTGCCTTTTAGATTTTCATTGCGCATATTAGCCAGAATAGTACGTTGCCAGAATCACTAGCCCAAAAGTTCTGCCATTCTTCCCGCTAAATAAAGTTGGAGCAAAGCTTCCCACTTGTAATATCAGATAAAATAGTTATTACAATTTTAGAAGTGTCTCACTTTGGTTATCTATTCTATAAGTGAAATTATTACATACGGTGATCGGTTGTCATTCAGAGACGAATCATGAGGCATCATGTAACTATTTTGCTGTGTATCGGGTGACGTAACACATTTTGATTCGTCTCTGAAAAGTCCGATGACTGCACACAATAATTTCTCATTCTATAGTGGCTACAATGAGTCCCATATCTATATAGGTACTTAAGAGAGTGATGTAATGAGATTATGGTTTCATTTGGAATAGCTTTCTTACTGCTTTTTAAAATAACTTTCTAGTAAAAAATTTCACGAACTAAAAAATTGTGTATTAGAAAGTAATAAAAAAATGCCTCAATTGAAATCTATAGATGTGATGAGAAATAGGCCGCTATTTAAAGGGTGTAATTTAAGAATTAATATATATTATATGTATAAGAATTCATCAATATGCATCGGTATTTCTATTAAAATCATATTAATTGTAAGAAGCAAATCAATTAGCAATGCATAAATATTGAAAACCCTAAGTTAAGAGATCTAAAATTTAAAGAGCATAGTAAGTATTAACTCAAAAATGACAATATAGCCCATTATGAAAACTAAATACATAAACTATGGCTTTGTTTGTAACAGCTTTTTAGTACAAAAATTATTATAATAAAAAGATGTTTTAGAAAAGAATAAGAAGTTTTCCCAAATGAAACCTAAAACTAGAAACTAGATTTGAATAAAACTATTGCCACAAAGATAAATGAGAGGAAATGACACTCATCTAACATACTATTTGCAATTTGATCCAACAAAACACACCTACATATTCTTTCTTTCTTTTTTTTCTTTTTTTTTTCTTTTTTTTTGTTTTATAGGCTGGCTGAAAATAGGATATTTCCACTTAATTTTTTAATAATGGTAAAAATAAACCATAAGAGAATTCTGTGCCCAAATTTTTTTTATTAATGTGTAATATTCTAGCCAAAAATTAAAGAAAAAATAAATTAATATGGGTATTACTCTAAAAAGAGAAATAGCTTCAGAATTCCACTTCAATGGTGTGGAGAGATTTCCAAATGGTTGTATTTCAAGATATTATCATATTTTATCCCATATCATTATTATGTAAAAATTTGCTTAAAAGGGGTGTAATTTGGAACCTACCAGCAAAATAAAGCAAATTTTATTTCCTACCACTAAGCCAATTATGCAAATTTTTAATGATTTTGGGGCTATCACCATGCATGAGTTTGGAAGAAGAGTGATGTCAAGGTGATCTCATGGAAGTTGCTTGCAAGGAAATTGTAAGGTATGATAGATACTTTGTATGGTGTTCAGGTCGATCGATTAAGAAAAGAAAATTACATATTCATTTATATTAGTACAATGATTAGTGCTGGTGAGAAGGGTCACTAAAAAGTTATTTAGATAGTAAGTGGTATTGAAATCAGTATGGCTAAAAACCAATAGGTCATCAACATAAATGAGATGAGAATAAGAATATTATTCATAGTAATAGTAATTAAGGCCCCAATAGTATAATGTAATTTGACCAGTTTGAAGAATGCACTTGATGAATCTGAAAAGAATGGACAAGAGGATAACCCTATCTAAGACTAGAGGAGTGAATTACCTCTAAATTTTTAATTAATTATAACATAGAAATAACCACACTACGGGAAAACACGCGATTACCGTCGGATTTTCCGGCGGATAAATTTTGCGCCGGTACGAACGACGCAGGTTACGGCGGAATATTCCTAAAAATTGCGACGGAAACCTTACGACGCATTTGCCGGTGCACAATACGCCAGAAACCTTTCGGCGTCCCATGCGCTGGTCTATGCGTCGGTAAAACGAGCTCTGAACCATTTCCGTCGCACGTTACGGCGGAAACATACCGACGCAAATGACCGATGGATATTGCGCCGGCGTATTTAAACTCAACGACTTATTTCAGGCGCAAATTGCAAAGGCAATGTTACCGGCGTTTACTCCGCCGGTGAAAGCCCTATTTTTCGACACCGAGCCCCTCTGGCCGCTCATTCGTTTCCTTCCGTTCTCTCACCTCACGTGTTTCACCCGTCGCCGTCCGTCGCTCGCCATGGATTGACGTCGCCGACGGTCACCGGAATTCGCCGTCGACGGTCACCGGACTTCGCTGAGCATCCTTTCCTCTCTTTCCTGCTTGCGCGCCACCGAGGGTCGTTCTTCGCCGACGGAAGGTATTTCGTTTCGGTTTTTTTTCCTATTTCGGTTGGATTACATATAGGATCAGCCTTAAGTCCATATCTTTTTGCTTTAGTCATGGATGTTCTCACTAGACATTTGCTATAGGATGTACCTTAGTGCATGCTTTTTATTGATGATATTCTTCTTGTTGATAAAACTAGAGAGGGAGTTGAAGGTAAACTTGGATTATGGAGATCAACATTAGAGAGTAAAGTTTTTTGATTGAGTAGATCTAAAACGGATTATATGAAGTGCAATTTTATTAGTAATAGACCTAGTGAGGGGATTGTGACTTTGAGCGATCAAGTCATTAATAAGAGTAACACGTTTTAAATATCTTGGATCTATTATTCAGAGTGATGGTGAAATAGATGTGGATATTATCAAAAGAATTCAAGTTGGATGGTTGAAGCCGAATGTTGGCCACTAAAAAAGAAGCATAATACTAAGTTAAATGTGGCAGAGATGAGGATGCTTAGGTGGATGAGTAGCTTGACCCTTAGAGATAGGATGCGAAATGAGCATATACATGAAAAGGTTGGAGTAGCTCCAGTGGAAGATAAGATTAGAGAAAGTCGCCTTAGATGGTTTGGTCATATGAACATCTATTAATGTCTTTTTTAGATATATATATATATATATATATATATATATATATATATATATATATATATATATATATATATATATATATATATATATATATATATATATATATATATATATATATATATATATATATATATATATATATATAAATCCATTACTTTTTTTCTCTTATATATAGGTTATGGATATTAGAAATCAAAGAAGTTGCATGTATAACCGATTATCTCAAGGTCGGGAGACATTAACAGATGAATTCATCAATGGGGTGAACTTTTTCATTTAGCAAGCGAAACAGCTGCCCAGCTTTATAACAGAAGGAAAGTTTCGATGTCCATGTTCTAAACACAAAAATCTAGTGCACCTAGAACCAGATGATGTAACTGTTGATATGTATCGCAGAGGATTCATGTCACGGTATTGGTATTGGACTTCTCATGGTGAGTATGAGCCACAATTTGATTATCAATGCGGTCCTTCTACAAGTAGTGATGTCGCTGAGGCTGAAAACATCCGACCAAATCTTGAGGAATTAGTTCCGGCGAAGACTTTGCGTCGCAAACAAAACCGTTGGTTGTCTACGGCGAACTTGCATCGTTTTGTCCGCCGGTAATTACCGACGGAAGATACGACAAAAAAATTACCAGCGCATATGGCGCCAGAATTTATCGGTTGGAAGTCGTCGACACCAATCCGATTATTTGCGCCGGTAATGCGTCGGGAAGTGCGCCGGAAAGTTTTCCGGCGCATTAGATTCGCCGGAAAAAATTTTTCGACGCGACCTAAATTGGCGTAGGAATTTCTGCCGAAACGTGCGCCAGAAACTTATATTTCCGTCGGATATCTGTGTGTTCTGGCGGCTTTAGTCCGCCGGTAATGACGGGTTTTCCTGTAGTGCCACTACCTCTAGTCATTATCAAAAAACCCTTTTAAGATCAGTTTTGAAATGGAAATATTTGGGGTTGTTTATAGAGTTTAAACCTTAAGTAATTCATTTGCAAGAATGACAGTGTCAGTAATATCTTTATCCTCAATGATGAAAACTAAACAACATGAATACATTTTGGTAGAAGTGGTTTGATTTTATTAGTAGAAGCACAAAAATTATCTTTTATGTAGTATTGCAAATATATATAAATCTGAAGTCATTGAATGTCTCTATGGGTGAATGTTAAGGAATTAAGGTGATAATAAAATGCTTGATACAATTAAGTAGCTTTTGTGGGGCTAAAAATTATTAAATAGCTTCAGTAAAGGAGGAGCAAATGATATGACGTTTGACTGTGAAAATTTTTAATATGAAACCATTTGATTTAGGAGTTTTTTTTTCTTAGCCCAATGATAAAAATAGCTATTTTGATTTCTTAATAAGTTAAAGCAGATAAGAGATTACCATAATCAACATTATATAAAGCCTCATCCATAGGCAAGGAAGAGTATGGAGAGAGATTAGAATTGCTATTAAGAAGAATAGCAAAGTGGGAGATTGCTTCATTTGAACTACCCTTCTAAGAATAAAAATACATGTTCATATTCGATATATCTCTAATTTAATTATGATTCCTTCAGTTCTTGATTCTTTAGCATATGAATTTGGTATCTCTCAAAAAATATTACAATTTGATAAGCCAGTGCTTGGGAGTTATAGGAGTTTAGAGTTGAAAATGCATGAGTTAAAATCAATAAGTTTGCAAGGGTTGGATGTGAACCACCACTAGACTTAAAGGTGGAATTTTGACCTACTTTCCTACACACTTCTTAGATTTTTTTTTTTCCAAATGAATATACGCAGAGCTAGCTAACCATCAAGAATATATAAAATAAATATTTAGAGTGTGAAAACCATAACTTCTCTTTCCAAAATAATTAATTATAATAGTCAAGATTATAATGTTTCAATAAAATTTGAACTGCAAAATTTTAAATAAAATTCTAAATACCAACTAAAGCCTAGCCTTACTACTCTCTATCTAACTGGGCCTACTCATCAAGGCCTTTACCTTTCCTGAAATATCATAAACAATGGAATGAGTATAAACTCAATTGGCCATCATCAATTCTCTCATAAAATAATTTTAATTCATTATAAGATATAATTGAAACAAAATCATAAAAATATTTTTTAGCTTGTAATTTCTAAGTATAATGGTGAACATATGAATGAAGAATGCACCTGTACTTATGCCCCTCATAACTCTCAATTTTTCACCTCCCACATAGTTAAGACATGTGCAGAGTAGAACCAGAACATAACAAAACTTTCAATACAAAACCAATGCAGAGCAAAAATAGAATAATATAATAAAAAATATTTTCACCATGGGACCAAGCAGATTACTTAGAATGCACTTCTTTTCAATTCAAAAATTTTAGAATATCCTAAAATGCATGATAATTTAAATTCAATGTGCGATTAAACCTTTTAAAAGTAAATAACATTATATACCAATTTATATAAAAGCCCACATATTTTAGTCGCCAACTAAAAAATGCTCAGAAATTTTCCAAATTCACGTAGATTATGTAAAATGCAAAATTAGCATACTTTATCAATTTTATTAAAGTTAAAAAATGCTCCCATTTCTTAGAATAAGCAAAAATTCATATAAAGCAAATTGGCTAGTATAATTTTGCATTCTTATAGTCATATTGTCTACAAAAGAGGGTAAGATAATATATTAAAAGTTACATGATAAAAGATTTTTTAAAATATAGAGAAATACCTTTAAAAGCAAATATATCTTTATATACTTTTTAATTTAAATTAGAAATAGGATATATGTCACCTACCTTGAGCCCAACAATTTTTCTAACTAGCTAGATGGACAAAAAATTGATTTCATACTCCATTCCTCTCTTTTTCCTTCAATTTCCATCGTCTCTTCTCATTCCTTCCTCAACAAGCAGCTTGGCGTGTGGAATTATGTTAGTGGAATGAGATATTTAGTATTTTAAAAAGCACTAATTCAGCATGACGTTGCAACAAAACTCTCATACTTCCTAGACTCCATCACTAACACAATTGCGATACCACCAGGCCTCCACACATCCCTTAAAACCCACTTTTCCTCATTTTCTTGAGATCACAACACCATAGCACCAACTCTTTGTGCCACAACACTAACTTAAAAAAAAATTCAATTTCTAGTTTTCCACTTTCTTAGCCCATATTTTCTAATTTTTCTATCCTCCATTTATCTAAATCATAATCAAAATTGTTGAGGAACTGTTTTCATGATTTATGATTTTGATGGCAAACACTTCTATTTCTCTACGACGGCCTTATTTACTAACATTTCAGGTCCACATGATCAGACTGCAATTTGGAACCATCTCAAGATTGGGTAGACTAGGTCTGAGTCAGTTTGTACACTTTTTCCTTTCTTGAGTCTATTGTATTTGGTGTGGCTCCTAATGATTTATAACTTGAAAGATTTTCTGACTGTTCCCTAGAGTTTACTATTTTTGATAACATCGCCCGGGACGATATTTATATCACTCTAGACGATCTGTTCAAAAGCATAAACCCTAATTAGGGCATCCTCATTAAAGCAGCCATCATTATGCAAAACATATAATCCTAGAAGATTTTGTATCAGCCAGGATGATAGGCTCAAAACAGAAAGAATCTGCCGCCAGATTTATTTAGGAATTACTTATTTTTGGACATCGTCCAGGTGGATCGTTCAGGACTATAAAATATCGTCCAGGATGATCCAGGATAATTTTTTTAAAATTGCTATGGAATTTAAGGAAAGTAATTATGACTTGATTGCATGATCAAACCGTCCTGGACGATCACCAGATCATCCTGGCTGATATGCTGGACGATTTGACATCGGACAGCTCTTTTTCAGGGTAATATTCAGGATAATATTCAACAATTTATACTGATCATCCAGGAAGATATATTATTGTCCAGGACGATAAGAACAAATTTCTTTTGATTGTCTCAAATTTTCCCGGCTCATTGGGCTTAAATCGCACGGATTATACAGGACGATATTAGTATCGTCATGGACGATAATGTTGACAACTTGCATTAATGAGCTCTTTTTGAGATATTCTATTTAAGCTATGACATGACACTTCGTAAGTATCTTTGGCATCCATTATATCTTTGTTCTTTCGGGGGAAACTTTAAGAGAGAGCTTGAAAGGGAGTGAGGAAAGGGTGGAGTTTGAGAGAGGGAGAAGATACTGTGAGGGGGGACTCAAGGGAGTGTGGAGGGGGTTCCACACGGTTGCTCTGGCAAGCTCGCACCTGAATACTGTCGGATTCAAGGCTTGTCTCGAGGGAAGTTTACCGGAGAAGGTGAAAGTGATTTTGTAAGGACTTCTCCGCCTAGCTGTGAGGGCTAAAGGAGAGATACTTTTGTAGTTCAATACTTGGAGGGTGCCTCGAAGGAGTGGACGTAGGTCAAGATTTAACCGAACCACTATAAATTTGGTGTGTTCTTTCCTTTATTACTTCCGCATTTGGTTTTCTTTGTGGTGACATTGGTTTTGATTGAAAGATATATTTTTTTTCCAAATCACCTCTCTCTCTTAATTAGCTTTGGGCCAGTTCATAGGGCCTAACATTCCTAACAAACCTTCAAGTGGTATCAGAGCAGTATTCATAAAATCTAGTTTTTAAAAGCTTTTGAATTTCGATCAATGACTAATTTTTTAAATCATAATATTGCGGAAGGTTATTCAATCACCAGACCTCCTTATTTGAAAATATCTCATTTGATTTTTAGAAAACTCGCATGTCTACTTTCTTGCAATCGATTGATTTTCACATGCAGCATATGATTTTAACTGATTATTCTTCACCGTCACGTGTTATAGATGGAGTTAAAACTGATATTACTTTTAATCAATGGAAATGGGAAGAACAACTCAATATTCAATTGAATGCAAAATCATTAAATTGATTTTTCTGTGCTTTAAATTCTGAAGATTTTATATTAGTATCCACGTGCACTACTGGTAAGGAAGTTTGGGATAAACTACACATCATATACGAAGGCACTAGTGAATATGTTAATGCATGATTTTGAACTATTTTTTATGAAATCTTATGAGACGATTTTAAACATGTATACTAGGTTTATTCAAATTGTGACATTATTGCATGCTTTAGGAAAAAAAATTCAAATTTTAATAAAGTTAACAAAATTTTTCGTTGTCTACTAGATAAGTTTGATGCTAAAATTATTGCTATTTGTGAATCAAAAAATTTGAATGATTATTCTATTGATAATTTGATTGGCTCACTCATTTCCTACGAGTAAAATTTGGGACAAAGATTTTTGGATGCAGGTGAAATGATTGTTCTAAAAGCTGAAGATATGGAAAAAGATAGCTTAGTTAGTGACGAAAGCAATGACTTGACAGGTAAATTAAAAAGCTCACTAAAGTATAAGCATCAACAAAAATGGAAGAAAGGTAAAAATAGTAAGGATGTTAATATTTTTTCTGACGTTATTTACTTTCATATGTAGGAAGTCTGGACATACGAAAAATTATTGCCCTAATTTAAAAATTAATCCTACAAAAGAAAAGGGTAAAGCGAAGCAAATTTTAAACTGGGAAAATAATGAAAAGCAAAAAATCTCCTGGGTAGACCTGCTTTCTGAAGCATCGAACTAGGAGAAAGATAATGGTTAAAAGCCTTATTTGTGTGTTTGTGTTGTGTTTGTTTTTAGTTATTTTTTATTTTTTTATTTTGTTTCGATTTTATTTTGTGTTTTTATCTTTGTTTATTCTTTGATTTTTTTTCTTGTTTCGTGAAATTTTCACATTTACTTTTCTAAAAATGAAAAATCTACTTCCTATTTTTTCTTGAAATATTTGGTAAGTTGTGATTGACTTCTGTAAAAACAGTCAAAGGAATGAAACTCATATTTTTGACTCTCAATCTCTATTTCCTAAAAGAAGTTATTCTACTTTTGATTTAAAATCTTTTTCGTATTTTAAATTAGTCTTTGAAACTAAAATTTTTTATCTCCCTACATTTTATTCATTGCATAAGGATCTTTTGCAAGTTGTTGAATCTAACTTATAATTTTTTTAATCATGAATTCACTTTATCAATAGGATGGGTTTACTTTTATTTTTAAGATTTCAGAAAGATAGCATATTAAAAAAAAATTGGCCAATGATGCCAAAAATAAAAGATGCGCAAAGACGCCAAATTGAAAAATATACACAAAAGTGTATCAAAAATCAAAAGATGCGCAAAGAGCGCCATTCAAATTGAAAAGAGGCATAAAATGAGCCCACAAAATTTAATACTTACCATTCTTGTACTTCTTAAAAGCTTAAGAAAACCCTTGATACTTTCGATACTTGATTTTAGAAAACATGATTCCTGATTCAACAATTCGTGCATTAATCTTCTATTAGATATATTTTATGAAAGGAGTTTTGAAAAATTAGTGTTTCTTTTTTTAATATATTTCATAATTTAGATATTGAATTAAAAAGTTTTTGAGCCTTTTGAAAAAACTTTAGTTTGGATTATCAAATTATGAATTTCTAACATTTTATGGGCTATGCATTGTCAATCCAATTCTACTAAGTTTTTAATTAAAACCGAGAGATAACTTTCTCATTTTAAGAATATTTGTTTTTCACTAGATAAGGGAACATTTTTATCTTTTGGTCATTTTGTTTTTTGTTGGTGCCTTCTCTCTTTTTGATAATGTCAAAAGAGGAGAACGTGTTGTTGAATTTTTATACTATTGTCGTATTTGTATCTTTTGTTCAAATATTTAAAAAATAATAAAAATATTTTTATCTCCCCTATTTTTAAAGTGTTATTCTAGAGGGGGAGATTAGGAGAAAATTTTCCTTTTTAAAATTCAAATTAAAATGTTTGCCATCATAAAAAAGGGGGAGATTGTTGCGGAACTGTTTTCATGATTTATGATTTTGATGATAGCAAACACTTATATTTGTCTATGACGGCCTTATTTAGTAACATTTTAGGTCCACACGATCAGACTGTAATTTGGAACCAGCTCAAGATTTGGTAGACTAGATCTGAGTCAGTTTATACACTTTTTCTTTTCGTGAGTCTATTGTATTTGGTGTGGCTCCTGATGATTTGTAACTTGGAAGATTTTCTGACTGTTCTCTAGAGTTTATTGTTTTTGGTAATATCATCCGGGATGATATTTATATCGGTCTAGACGATCTGTTCAAAAGCAGAAACCCTAATTAGGGCATCCTCATTAAAGCAGCCGTCATCATGCAAAATACATCGTCCTGGACGATTTTGTATCAACCAGGATGATAGGCTCAAAATAGAAAGAATCTGCTGCCAGATCTATTTAGGAATTACTTATTTTTGGACATCATCCAGGTGGATCGTCTAGGACTATAAAATATCATCCAGGATGATTCAGGACAATTTTTCCAATTTTTTTTGGAATTTAAGGAAAGCAATTATGACTTGATTGCACGATCAAATCATCCTGAACAATCGCCAGATCGTCCTTGCCGATCAGCTGGATGATTGGACATCAGACAGCTCTTTTTCAGGGCGATGTTCAGGACGATGTTCCATAATTTACACTGATCGTCCAGGATGATATATTATCATCCTGAATGATAAAACAAATTTCTCTGATTGTCTCAAATTGTCCAGCTAATTGGGCTTAACTTGTACGGATCGTACATGACGATATTAGTATCGTCCTGGATGATAATATCAGCAACTTGCATTAATGAGCTCGTTTTGAGATCTTCTATTTAAGCTATGACATGACACTTTGTAAGTGCCTTTGGCAGCCATTGTAGCTTCGTTCTTTTGGGGGAAACTTGAAGAGAGAGCTTGAAAGGGAGTGAGAAAAGGGTGGAGTTTGAGAGAGGGAGAAGATCCTGTGAGGGGGGACTCAAGGGAGTGTGGAGGGTGTTCCACATGGTTGCTCCGGCAAGCTCGCACCTGAATACCGTCAGATTTAAGGCTTGTCTCGAGGGAAGTTTACCAAAGAAGAAGATCTCTTTGGTGTCAAAGGACCCGGCGACTTCGCCGCACCGGGGAAGATGGAAGTGATTTTGTAAGGGCTTCTCCGCCTAGCTGTAGGGGCTAAAGGAGAGACATTTTTGTAGTGCAATACTTGGAGGGTGCCTCCAAGGAGTGGACGTAGGTCAAGGTTTGACCGAACCACTATAAATCTGGTGTGTTCTTTCCTTTATTACTTCCGCATTTAGGTTCTGCATTTAGTTTTCTTTGTGGTGACATTAGTTTTGATTTGTGTTTTGATTGAAAGATATATTTTTTTCCAATTCACCTCTTTCTCTTAATTTGCTTTGGGCCAGTTCATAGGGCCTAACATCCCTAACGAACCTTCAAAAATGACTGAATTAGTTAAAATTATAATGATATGCAAATTATTACCTAAATTTCATATGACAGATATTATAATATCCCCTCCTCATAGAAAATGCTATCCTTTATATTTCAATCATAATAGTTGTAGATACAAACACTTCATTTCAACTTCATTCTCCCTAGTTATCTCCCTTTATATCCTATGCTTTCATTGGAATTTAACCATTATGATTTGCTTATTTCTTTACTTAATAAAAAAGGGCATAATATTCCCAGGTTCTTCCTTATAGCTCAATTTGGTTGCACTTCTAATTCTGCATTAGGGAGTCTTTATTATATATTAGATACCCATTTCCTTAACACCGATACATAAAATATATTGTGAATATAAGACATGTGATCCGATAGAATTAGTCTATAAGTAGACATTCTAATTCATTCAATCACTTCAAAGAGTCTAATGAATTGAGGGCTTAACATGCCATCTTTCCCAAATTTACTTCTTTCATCGAGCTAACCTTGAAATAAACAAAATCTCTAATTTGACATTCAATAGACTTATGCTTTGGGTCAAAGTACTTCTTCTGCTTGTCTTGAGCTTTTTTAGATCTCTTTTTAATTAACTTGATATTTGCAGTATTTCTGTCCACTAGCTTAAAACTGATTAATTTCTTTTTTTTTTTTGCTCCATTCCAAGATAAGGTATTTCTTCCTCCAATATAAAGCTTCATATGGAGCCATGAAAATGCTTTCTTGTAAACTATTATTATAGGAAAAATCAATCAAAGGAATGTGATCTTCTCATCTTTTTCTAATGTCCAAAACATAAAATCTTAAGAGGTCTTCTAAAATATGAATCACTCTCTTAGATTGTCCATTTATCTAAGATGAAAGGTTGCACTGAAATTTAACTAAGATCCTAAACCTTCTTAAATACTCTTCCATAACCTTGAAGATAACCTATCATCATAGTAAAAAATATAATCTAAGGAATTCCATATAGTGTGACAATCTCCTTCACATACTTTTGGGCCAACTTATCTATATAGTCAGTTTGCCTCATTAGCAAGAAGTGAGCATACTTTATTGGTATATCCACATTCACCATTACTGCATCATGATGTTACCTTGATCAAGAAAAATCCATAGAAAAGTCCATAGTAATTTCTTCCCACTTTCACTTAGAAATAGGCAATGACTATAATAAATAACTAGGTCTTTGATGCTCAACTTGTACCCTCTAATAGGTTTCATATTTAGAGACAAGTTCTTTTACTTCTTGTTTCATTCTAGGCCACGAAAACATAGATTCTAGGTCATGGTACATCATATTACTTCATGGGTGCATGGTGTATCCAAAATAATGAGCTTTATATAATATTTGCCTTCTCAGACCATTACTAGGAGGAACCCACAACCTCTTACTATAGAAAATTACACCCTACTCATCTACCCTCAAATCAAGCCTCTTTCTAGACTAGATCTGATCTACTAGTTACATATATCCTTCATCCACTTTTTGGGATTCCTTAAGTCTATCTTGTAATGAAGGTTACACTAACATCTAAGAAAGAACTCCTCCTAAAATACTTATATAAAATAACATGGCCAGTTCCAGCTATTACATTTTCCAAATCAAAGCTTGCTCATAAATAATAAAAATGGGTATGGCTCCTAATGACTTCCTAAAGCATCAACATTTACATTTTCTTTACCTTATTGATGAATAATATCAAAATTATAATCCTTAATTAGTTCCATTCATTTCTTTTGTCTAAAATTTAATTCATTCTAGGTAATGATATATTTCAAGCTCTCGTGAACAATATCTATCTCACACAGAACACTATACAGATAATGCCACTAAATCCTTAATGCAAATACAATAAATGCTAGTTCTAAATCATGAGTCAGATAATTCTTATCATATGGCTTCAACTGCCAAGAAGAATAAGCCAATACTCTTCCATTCTAATGAAGCACACATCCCAATTCCTTCAAAGAACCCTCACTATATACTTGAATTCCTTCCATTTTTTATGGAATCACTAATACAAGCTAATATTAGACACCCTTTCAATCTAAAAACACTTGCTCCACACTTTGATGTCCAATAAAATGGTATGAACTTTTGAGTTAGTCTCATCAAAGGGATAGTAATTTGTGAAAATCTCTTGACAAATTTTTGAAAATATCCTACCTAGCTTAGAAAATTATGAACCTTAGTTACCGACATTAGCCTCAACCAACCTAACATAGTGTACAGTTTTGAGGGTCTACAAATATTCTCTCTTTACTCACCACTTGCCTCAAAAATGCTATCGAAGTCATCCAAAATTCTCATTTTAAAAAATTACCATGCAATCTCTAATTCCTTAATGTTTATATAGTTAAGCTTAGATAAACTACATACTCCTCCTTAGCATTCGAATACACCAAAATATCTTCAATGAACATGCTAATAAATTGATCTATATACTCCTTAAACACCCTATATATCAGGTCTATAAATATAGACTATGTATTGGTCACGCCAAAATGCATCAATAGAAACTCATACTACCCATACCTATTACTAAATGCTCTCTTTGCAACATATTTATTTTCACATGTAATTCATGATAATTTAATCTCAAATCAATCATAATCAATACAGTTGCACCATCTAATTAATCTAATAAATCGTCTATCTTGGGTAGGAAATATTTGTTCTTCCTTGTCATCTTATTTAGCTCTCTATAATCAATGTACATTTTGAGATATACATCCTTGCTCTTCACAAATAAAATAGGAGCTCCCCAAAGTGGTCCAAATGGTTTAATGAATCCTTTCTCTAATATCTCTTACAACTGAATTTTTAACTCCTATAATTCTCTTGGTGTCATTCTATAGGGGTTTTCACTATTAGAGTTATATCTAGCATTACTTAAATACAAAATTATATTTCTCTCTCTTAATATTTAACCTAGACAACTCCTTCAAAAAATCATCAGGGAAATCCTTCACCACTATAACATTGTCAATATCTTTAACCGCCTTATTTAAAATCTCTCACATAGGCCAAAAATACAAAGTTCCCTTTCTCCAAACTTTTTTTCTCTTGGAGTACAAAAATAATAGAAGTCTCAATACTTCAAATTCCCATGAAAAAAAACACTTCCCGATTCACACACAAACTTACCCTCTTTTTACTACAATCAATTTGGGGTTGATATTTATTCAACCAACCCATCCCAATTATAATATCTAACTCTATCAAAGGTAATATAATCAACACTACTAATACTTCCAACAAAATATCTCAAGCTCACACAAATAAACTTTATTTATAAACACTAAATCCACCGTAGATAACATAATATAAAAATCAAGACATAATGAAAGAAAAGACAAACTTATATCAATCAGAATATGCTCAGACATAAAATAATGGCTAACACTAGATTAAAAAAGAATGCTGCAAGGCCACTCTGAAATAAAAAAGCATACATGTTACCATGTCTAGGGCTTCCTTCACCTCTTGCTAGATCAAACTATAAACTCTAGGCTAAACTAGAGGGGTACTATAGATATTCATAGATTCACTCTATGCTCCTGATGACTTACCACTAAATTTGTTCCCACAATGTGTTGCTGACCCTTCACTAGCTAATTTGTAAGGAGTCACTGTTGACGATTGCCTCTGATTACCTCTAACTTTAGATCTATCCTTTGGTTCATTTTGGGGACACTGAGCTATCTTGTGACCTATTTATCCATAATTAAAATACTAACCACTAAACTTGTAGCATCTACTAGCATGCATTCTACTGTAATAACCACATAAATGAACATTACTCTTAGATGAAAGTTCAATAGTTGGATATGAAGCTAGTTGAACAACGAAATGACACACCATTTTTTTTTTTGGGAGCGGGGGGGGGGGGGGGGGTGTCACGACCCGACCCGAGACGAGACGGATCCCGCCCGCTCTGGATCGCGACGGAGCTGCACTAACCAGGATCTAGCTTTGGAATTTGGTTCAGAACTGAATCTTCCGAATAATTAATTCACACAGACTAACAAACACAGAGCTACTATGTATCATCAAATGCAGCGGAACAAAACATCTATCCGATTTCATTTCCTCAAAACAATCATCTACAGAACAGTACATGGCTTTCGACAGAAAAAAAGACAGAACAGAAAAGCCATGACTGTACAAAAACCAAAAGTACAAAAGTACCTATACTGATCAGACTCTGAACTAATCCTGGACTTCCTTGCCTTTCCCAGAACCTGAAAACCACCAGAAAGCAAGGGTGAGCTCAACAGCTCAGTAAAGCAACAAACCTCCAATCAAAATCCTCAGAATCTCAAAACCAACACAGCAGACAAATCCGTACAGAATCGAAACAGATTCGGACAGATATCAAATCAACAAAACTGTACGGAAATGGAAGTTGTATCAAATCAGAAACATAACAGATCAGACACATCAGATCAACAGAATCAGAATCGTACAGATCGTATCGGAACAGAACAAATCATATCAGAATCATATAGCAGATATCAGATATTTAATTAATAGCTAAATTTCCTGACACTGACTGAATCTCATAGGATCCAGGCCACTTATGCCTCCCTTTGTGCTCACGGCACCAAAACAGATCAGATCAGATGTGCTTATAGCACCAGAATACATATATAGTGCATATAGCACCTAAACGGATTGTTTCCTCGGATCCGGAACAGAACAGATATCAGATTTCATATTGAGCTCATTTTAGAATTCCCAGACACTAACTGAATCTCATAGGATCCAGGCCCCTTATAACTCCCTTTATATAGCATATACAGATAGCATATCAATTCAGAAGATTTCCGGACAAAACAGAAATTTCTCAAAAATCGGGCAGCACAACGGCAGTATACAGAATTTACACAATTTTCCTGAAAATCAAAATTCACCAAATTCGCACAGAATATAGATATCAACATTTTAGAACATTTATTCTACTGCACAGATAATTTCCAAGTTCACAGAAAAATCCAGTCGACTAAAAATACAGTCGAATCAAAAATACCCGGACAAAAATCTAAAAAAAAATAACCAAAATGTGCACACTCGGCACTTCAACAAAATACAGAAAGTTACGCTGTAGAAACTAAACCAGTCGGAAATTACGGACGAAAATCGCGAACAAAACTTAATTCCGGACAGATAATACCGCCAAACTCGACGGTTCTGAAAATTGAGAAAGTCGGATTGTGCCTTACCTTGCGTACAGCAATTTCCTCAACAGTCTCTTCGGACGAAAACAGCTCGGCGTCGCCCGAAAATCCACTTTTCCACTTTTTCCTTCGTTTTTCTCTCTCCTCAACTTTTTCTCTCTCTTCAAAATATCTCATTTCTATATATATCCAGACTGATCGTCCTGGACGATCGAGCTTCGTACCGGACGATCCATGAAGAGAATTATTTCGTCGTCCAGACGAAAATTGAATATCGTCCCCGGCGAAGGGTTCACTGACTTATTTTCGTCTAGACGATCCTGATTTCGTCCAGACGAACCATACAGCCAAACATGATTTTCTCTGCACAACCTGTACCGATCGTCCCGGACGATCCGACTTCGTCCGGACGAACCTGGAGCAAAAACTGATATTACAATCTCCCCAACTTAAAAAAAAATGTCGTCCTCGACATTATCCAGTCCAAACTCAGTCAAAACAAGTATGGGTACAACCGTCTCATGTCAGACTCCTTCTCCCAAGTGGCTTCCCGTGCAGTACGGTGCTTCCACTGGACTTTAACCATTGGAATCTGTTTACTTCTTAGCTTTCGTACATCGTATGCCAAAATCAACTCTGGCTCTTCCTTGTACGTCAGATTCTCCTGAATCTCAACCTCATCAGCAGATACTTTCTTCCCAGAGTCGGATACCCACTTCCTCAGAGTGGATACGTGAAACACATTATGCACATCAGGCATCGAATCAGAAAGCATCAATTTGTAAGCAGCTTTTCCAATCCTTTCCAGGATTTCAAAAGGTCCAACATACCTCGGACTAAGCTTGCTCACCTGACCAAATCTGCTCACACCCTTCATCGGGCTGACTTTGACATACACAAAGTCACCAACCTGAAACTCTACAAGTCTGTGCTTCTGATTGTAATACTTCTGCTGTCGATCTTGAGCAGCTTTCAATCTTTCTCTTATCAAATTGATCTTCTGAGCAGTTTCATCAGCAAAAGTGGCTCCCAAAGCCTGCCTATCTCCGACCTCCGTCAGAGTCAAAGGAGTACGGCACTTCCTGCCATACAAAGCTTCGTACGGTGCCATACTGATACTGGACTGAAAACTGTTGTTATAGGCAAACTCAATCAGCGGAATATGATCTTCCCAACTTCCGCTAAAGTCCAGAACACAAAGTCTTAACAGATCTTCCAGTACCTGAATAGTCCTCTCAGACTGTCCATCGGTCTGAGGATGAAAGGCTGTACTAAAATGCAGTTTTGTACCCAAGCCTTGCTGAATGCCTTTCCAAAGTCTGGAAGTAAAAACGTCCATCTCGATCAGATACGATCACACGAGGCACACCGTGCAATCTGACTATCTCTTTCACATATATCTGTGCCAAGCGATCAACTGAATCCGTCTGTCTGATCGGAAGAAAATGGGCTGACTTCGTCAATCGATCTATAACCACCCAAATAGCGTCGTGCCCTTGTCTAGATCGAGGGAAACCCATCGCAAAATCCATCGTTACCTCCTCCCATTTCCACTCAGGGATAGGCAACGACTGCAACAATCCACCTGGTCGCTGATGCTCTGCCTTTACCAACTGACAGGCTTCGCATCTCGACACAAACTCTGCTACATCTTTCTTCATCCCAGGCCACCAGAACAAAAGCTTCATATCAGCGTACATCTTACCACTGCCTGGATGTACAGTGTAGCCTGAATGATGAGATTCATACAGAATCTCCTGCCTCAAGTCTCCAAACACAGGTACCCACAACTTGTTCTTATAGAAAATAGCACCAGAATCAGAAATTCGAAGTTCAGGAGTCTTACCAGATCCAATCTGAGCAATCAACTTCGAATAATCAGAATCTGACTTCTGGGCTTCTTGAATCCTTGTTTCCAAAGTAGACCGAATACTCATCTGAGCCAACTCCAAACTACTGGAGGAAATCACTTCCAACTGCAAACGCTCCATATCACGAATCAGAAAGTCATCACAAGTAAGCTGAATACCTGATAATCTAGAAGACTTCCTGCTTAAGGCATCTGCTACCACATTAGCCTTACCAGGCTGATACTGAATAGTCAAATCATAATCTTTGATCAACTCGAGCCACCTTCTTTGTCTCAGATTCAGATCCTTCTGAGTAAAAATATACTTCAGGCTCTTATGATCAGTAAAAATCTCACATCTGACGCCATACAGGTAATGACGCCAAATCTTCAAAGCAAACACAACTACAACTAACTCCAGATCATGCGTCGGGTAATTCTTCTCATGTGGCTTCAACTGTCTAGAAGCATAAGAAATTACCTGACCATGCTGCATCAGGACACATCCCAGTCCTTTCAGTGAAGCATCACTGAACACCTGAAAACCTTCCGTACCTGACGGAAGTGCTAACACTGGAGCTGAAGTCAAACAATCCTTCAATTGCTGAAATCTTGCCTCACACTCCGGTGTCCAAACAAAAGGTACTGACTTCTGAGTCAATCTCGTCAGAGGCGTCGAAATCTGTGAAAATCCCTTCACAAATTTCCTGTAATATCCAGCCATGCCCAAGAAACTACGTACCTCAAATACCGTAGTCGGCCTTGGCCAATTAGCAACTGCCTGAATCTTCTGGGGATCTACAGAAATGCCTTCTCCGCTAATCACATGCCCCAGAAAAGAAATGCTCTTCAGCCAGAATTCACACTTGGAGAACTTGGCATACAGCTGATGCCGCCTAAAAGTCTCTAACACAATCCTCAAATGTCTGGCATAATCATCCTCAGATGCAGAATATACCAGAATATCGTCAATGAAGACGATCACAAACTGATCCAGATACTCCCTGAATACTCGGTTCATCAGATCCATGAAAATAGCAGGCGCGTTGGTTACCCCAAAAGGCATAACCAAAAACTCATAGTGCCCGTACCGAGTACTAAAAGCTGTCTTCACCACATCAGCTTCCTTCACCTTCACCTGATAATATCCGGATCGCAAATCAATCTTCGAAAAATACTGAAGATCCGGGAAAGCTGATCAAACAAGTCGTCAATCCGAGGCAAAGGATACTTGTTCTTGATCGTGACCTTGTTCAAATCTCTGTAATCGACACACATACGGAGTGTACCGTCCTTCTTCTTCACAAACAAAATAGGTGCTCCCCAGGGCGAAACACTAGGGCGCACAAAACCTCTATCAACCAACTCCTGAAGCTGAACTTTCAACTCAGAAAGTTCTTTCGGTGCCATCCTGTACGGAGCTTTCGATATCGGAGCTAGGGGGTACCAGGAAAAAATATCGATAGAGAACTCCACATCTCTATCCGGAGGTAAACCAACCAGCTCCTCAGGAAAAATATCAGCAAACTCCCGTACCACAGGGATCTCAGAAACAGAACCAACCTCTAGGTTCAAATCCCGCACCGAAGCCAAAAACACTGGGCATCCCTTCTTCCACATCCTGTTCACTTCCAATACCGAAATCAGACTGGAGAGAACACCTCGTAATCCCTGAAATACAACTCTTTCTCCAGCCATAAGCAAACTCACTTGCTTCTTCAGACAGTCTATCTGGGCTTCATACTGACTCAACCAATCCATGCCCAGAATTACATCATACGATGAAATCGGCAACCGAATTAAACTTGATTTCCACTTCTTGCCAGCAATCTCGATCTCACACAAACAAAATTGCTGAGCAATCAAAGGATTCCCAGCCGGTAAAATCACAGACAAAGAAACCGGAAGTAAAAGAGAATCCAAACGTAAAGCCTCAAAACAGTGCTCGGACAGAAAAGAATGACTCGCTCCAGAGTCAAACAAAATACGACAGGGCTGATCAGAAATGCAAATCGTACCTGTCACAACATCGGGAGCATCTCGAGCCTCCTGCTGACTCAAGCTGTAAACTCGTGGCTGAACTGGAACAGGAGCTGAAGCAACGGAACTACTCTGCTCCCTCTGAACAGTAGGTGGTCTCCGTGGTGCAGAACTAGAACCACCACCTCTTCCAGCAAATCCCTCAGGGCGAGGAGGAACAGTCCTCGGTCTTCCTACTGAACCGGCAGGTCTGACAAAGCCCTCCGATCGCTGATCAAATCCCATCTGCGGACACTCCGCAATCTGATGTCCTGACTGACCACATCGGAAGCACAGACCAGCCATCCTATAACATTGGCCGAAGTGTCGCCGTCCACAGTTTTGGCACACAGGTGCCGAACTGACTGATCCCGAACTCGTCGTACTGGTAACAGTACCAGACGATCCTCCGCTCCTTCTGGAATCTCCAGATCCAGAACCGGAAACAAATCTCCTCTTTCCGGAGGAACCACTGCCAGATGCCTCGCCTCCAAACCTCTTCCTACTCGTAGTCCACCGCTGCTGAGTAGCCATCAAGTCGTTCTCTATCAATCGAGCTCGCTCCACAAGCTCGGAGAAATCAGTAATCCGGAATGGTATCAGGGGCTGCCTCAAGGTATCTCGCAATCCCCTCAGAAATCTGTAACATCTCTCAGCAGAAGTGCTAACCAGCTGCGGAGCGTACCTGGCTAATGCCGTAAACTCAGCCTCGTACTGCATCACCGTCTTGCTCCCCTGAACAAGCCTCAGAAAGTTCTCCTGCATCTGCTGTCGTGCAGAAGGGGGAACAAACCAATCTCGGAATACCTCAGTGAACTCTTCCCAAGTAATCAAAGAGTTCAGTCTGCCCTGAAATCTGGCTGCCTGCTGGCCGTCCCACCAGAGCTCAGCCTCTCCGTCTAACAGAAAAACTGCTAACGGTACCTTCCTGTCTGATGGACACTGCATCCCGTCAAAGGTCTTCTCCACTCTCCTCAGCCACTCTTCAGCAGCTCTGGGCTCAACAGCGCCCTCAAACCTCGGAGGTTTCAACCTCAAAAAACAACTGCAAATGTCTATCCAGGTCATCAGATCTGACAGTAGAAGCTCTACTCTGAGTCTCGCTCATCATCTGAGCAACCAGCGAAGCAAACTGAGAAAGCGTATCAAACACCGACCACTGGGGCTGTACTCCCCACTGGTGCTGCCTGATCGACACTCTGACCATCTGTCATGTCTGGGTCTGGCTGATCCATACAGAAAAATCCAGAAAATCCGGAAAAAAAACTATCACAAAAAAAAACAAAAATAAAAAGCCAAACAAATCAAAATTACCCCCCAGACAGACTTACTTATCACTTCCTATAGCTCTGTTTCACAAAAATTCTCAAATTCCAAAACCATTGCTCTGATACCAAAAAAGCTTGTCACGACCCGACCCGAGACGAGACGGATCCCGCCCGCGCTGGATCGCGACGGAGCTGCACTAACCAGGATCTAGCTTTGGAATTTGGTTCAGAACTGAATCTTCCGAATAATTAATTCACACAGACTAACAAACACAGAGCTACTATGTATCATCAAATGCAGCGGAACAAAACATCTATCCGATTTCATTTCCTCAAAACAATCATCTACAGAATAGTACATGGCTTTCGACAGAAAAAAAGACAGAACAGAAAAGCCATGACTGTACAAAAACCAAAAGTACAAAAGTACCTATACTGATCAGACTCTGAACTAATCCTGGACTTCCTTGCCTTTCCCAGAACCTGAAAACCACCAGAAAGCAAGGGTGAATCATATAGCTAAATTCATATCAGAATCATATAGCAGATATCAGATATTTAATTAATAGCTAAATTCCCTGACACTGACTGAATCTCATAGGATCCAGGCCACTTATGCCTCCCTTTGTGCTCACGGCACCAAAACAGATCAGATCAGATGTGCTTATAGCACCAGAATACATATATAGTGCATATAGCACCTAAACGGATTGTTTCCTCGGATCCGGAACAGAACAGATATCAGATTTCATATTGAGCTCATTTCAGAATTCCCAGACACTAACTGAATCTCATAGGATCCAGGCCCCTTATAACTCCCTTTATATAGCATATACAGATAGCATATCAATTCAGAAGATTTCCGGACAAAACAGAAATTTCTCAAAAATCGGGCAGCACAACGGCAGTATACAGAATTTACACAATTTTCCTGAAAATCAAAAATTCACCAAATTCGCACAGAATATAGATATCAACATTTTAGAACATTTATTCTACTGCACAGATAATTTCCAAGTTCACAGAAAAAATCCAGTCGACTAAAAAACACAGTCGAATCAAAAATACCCGGACAAAAATCTAAAAAAAATAATCAAAATGTGCACACTCGGCACTTCAACAAAATACAGAAAGTTTACGTGGTAGAAACTAAACCAGTCGGAAATTACGGACGAAAATCGCGAACAAAACTTAATTCCGGACAGATAATACCGCCAAACTCGACGGTTCTGAAAATTGAGAAAGTCGGATTGTGCCTTACCTTGCGTACAGCAATTTCCTCACACAGTCTCTTTCGGACGAAAAACAGCTCGGCGTCGCCCGAAAATCCACTTTTCTACTTTTTCCTTCGTTTTTCTCTCTCCTCAACTTTTTCTCTCTCTTCAAAATATCTCATTTCTATATATATCCAGACTGATCGTCCTGGACGATCGAGCTTCGTACCGGACGATCCATGAAGAGAATTATTTCGTCCAGACGAAAATTGAATATCGTCCCCGGCGAAGGGTTCACTGACTTATTTTCGTCCAGACGATCCTGATTTCGTCCAGACGAACCATACAGCCAAACATGATTTTCTCTGCACAACCTGTACCGATCGTCCCGGACGATCCGACTTCGTCCGGACGAACCTGGAGCAAAAACTGATATTACAGGGGGGGTCAATTGGAGATTTTAAAACTTTTTTAAAAGTTTTTTCTTAAAAATATAAATCAAAATTTAATTGAAAAAATCACAACTCATAATAATAATTCAAAATAAATACTAATTTTTTTGTAAGTTTGATTTAGTAGAAAAAGTAAATAATATGTTTTATTCTTTTTCTTTTACTAATTTTGGTTTTCTTTTAAAAAAAATATCAATCCCAATCAACCATGATAATTTTGTATCACAATGATAATCAAACTCAATGAAGATTGCAAAAAATAAATATATAAAAAAGTAAAACTACATAAATTAATTGTGAAAGGAAAAATAATGCTAACTGATTTTTATAGTAGTTCGGTCAAGTTGACCTACATCTACCCCCTGAAGTTTCTCTCTTTAGGTATTACAGATAGTTAGAGAAGCCTGTACATACTCATCTTTCTCAATGAATCTCTCCTTTCACTTCCTTGATCTGGCGGAGTAACCAAAATCCCTTTCACCTCCTTAGTGCGGTTGAGTAGCCAAAATTTCTTTCACCTCCTCTGTGCACGCATCAAAGTATCCAAAGTCAATTTCACCTCCTCGGTGCAGTGGAGAAGATGAAATTACTTTCACGTCCTTGGTGAGGCAAAGTAGTAGAATTCCCATTCACCTCCTTGGTGCAGCGGAGTATCCTCAACCATTAAAATCAAAGGCTCCTTCATAGAGCTTCTCTCCTTTGCTTAAAGCTCTCTCTTCACACTCTCTCATATTAGAAACAAACCTCTGATTTTCAAAAGACTCCTCTAAAGTCCTAATAAGATTTTATATAGAGGGCATAAAAATTTGACGCGTAGTAACTTTACAGAAAGTATGAATTGACTCATCGATTGTCCTAATAAGAGTTTTGGTCAAAGGTTGTATGAAATGACTCATCGAGAAGGTAACTTTACAAAAAGTCATTTTACTGCAATAACTATTCTTAACGGTTTATATTCGTTTATAAGAACCCAATTTTGTAATGTACAAAGTTCAAAATCGTACATGCGAATCCAATTTTGTATTGTATGAAATTTTATGATTTCTTTAAATAGGAAGACATTCTTTGAATTTTTTCATAGTCTATTCTTCATTCAGTCATTTTCAATCCTTGTGTTATATCCTTTTCAAATGACAAGTGGCAGTAAATGGGCACGTTAGATCAAAGGGAGTTCATCTTGTATTGAATGAGATGATAATTTTCTTTCAAGATAGGACGAACAAGCCTACAAGCTATTTGTTCAAGCAAAATTACTCCTTCACATCTTCTTATTCAAGAAGACATCAATTTTTTAATTTTGTCTATGTTTGAATCCACTGAATTTTCTTTCATTATCACTTTGATTTGCGCATTTCACTCTGACACTTTTTATTATTTTCTTTCAAATCTGAGAATGAGAGAGAAAAACACCATAATGTGTTCATATGTTTTTCACCAACAAGTAGAAATCACTAAAGATGATTTAGACACATTTTTACATCTTAGAACTGAAGAAGTAAGGGCACATTCTATTATTTCAAGAAGTGATTTTGATTGGTATGATGTAAATAGAACTCTAGGGGTATACCTTCAATCCAACACTTACCCCTAGTTCATACTTTGAATCAAAATCTTATAATCATCCATTATGTTTTTTAGAACCTCCATTATTTCTAAAGTTGGTGATCAAATCAATATCACTCATTTGCGTTCTATTGTAACATACTTCCTAATGTTAAACACTCCAATTGATAAAGCCCAATTAATTATGAACTCATCAATAATCTTTATGACATCAGACTCTCTGCCACTAGAAGGAAGAAGAATGTGGCCTTAGGATACTTGATTGTCTATATTCTTGAGAGGAAATATAATCTTATTCATCCCAATCCTCTAATTAATCTGTCTATCTATTTTATTGATGCTTCATTTTGCATTCTTTTCCACTGATATCAAGGGGATGAGGGAGATGAGATTGGTGAAGAAGAGGGACCTGCTCCAGCATCTACACGTGCTCTTGTTCCTAGACCTGAGCATCAATTCTACCAAGATTAGATCTAGATAATTAAGCACCTTTTGTCTCATATAGATCAATGATTTGATCATATTGAGTCTTGCTTAAACCAGCACAACTTTAGATACAATGAAGTTATAAGCTGGATTAGAGGAAAAATTGATTCACTTAATACTAAAGTAGCTACCAACAATAGCTGCTTTACCCAGTTCAGCCCTCCATAACCTGCTCCAGATCAAGATCCCCTAGAGTATTAATTTGGTTATTATATTTTCTTTTAGAAGATTTTAGTTTGGTTGTAGTTTTATGATGTTGAATTTAGATGCTTCTTATTTTAGAATAATTATATTTTCTTTATGTTTAAGTCTGTGTTATTTAAAAAAAAAAAGGTTGGAGTTGATTTTTTTCCCTCTCAATATTTCTATGAGTTATTATTGATTAATCTAAAATGTTGATTTAAAGGATAAAAATGTTAAATTATTTGCTTTATATTGTTATTTCCTTAGATTTTTTTTACTCAAACTTCAAATCAAATTATAATTATATTTAAATAAAGAGATCATCTTCATATTATAATAGACATTTATCTTATAGTTACAATTATTTCAAAAAAGGCGACTTGCTTTTCTTTTAACTTTTTGTTCAATGTGTTGATGTTATTGTTATCTATTGGATTTTATTTAGTGGTTTAATTTTCCTTATACGAGAAAGTTTTTCTCTATTTTGAAAGATAATCACATAAGCTAAGATTTACTAATTTAAGCTGTGGAAAGAACAAAATGTCAAAAGATGCACAAAGAGTGTCAAATTTGAAAAGATACACAAAATGAGCCCAACCTGAAAAGATGTGCAATGTTCGCCAAATAGAGTTTAAAATCAATAGATATGCAATTGAAGCAACATCATAATTCTAGTTGATAATGATGCATAAAATGAGCCCATACCACATTTAGTTATTTCATTTATAACTCTAATTATTAGAAAAATCAACACATTAAATAATAACTTCAACTTTTAAATTTAAAAAAATATTTGATTTTTATTCAGTAATTTTTGCAATAATTATTCTATTTGATACTTCTTCTTTCTAGAACAAACATTAAACCTAGTCAACTATTCTTTTCTTAATTATTCTTTTATTTAAAATATGAGTTTAAAAATTATATAGGAATATAAGGTTGTGAAAAATTTAAAACTCTTTTTGTTATCAATTTTTAGATTCATCCATAACAGCTTTGACATATTAAGGGGATATTGCATTATTTTTTCCCTTTCCTCTTTTTGGTGATGTCAAAAGGGGAAGGTAATTTGTGTTTGTTTGAAGTCTTCTTGATCATGTGTTTGTGTTTTTAATAAATTTTGCGTTTTTTATTTCCTACGAGCTTTTTGTTTGTTTTGTAAGTATTTCTTTTGTGTTTTGTGTTTGTTTCATAAAAACCAAATTTAAAAAAAGGGTGGACGAAATTCTTTTTCCCCATATTTTTTATTTTTCATTCTTAGAGGGGGAGTTAAGAAGAAAATAACTTTAATTTATAATTCAAATAATAATTATTTTTTTCATCATCAAAAAGAGGAAGATGAACATCTTTACTTAGTTTATCTAAATTCCATTTTTTAGGATGACTTTTAGAATATTTATATTCTTTAGACATAATATTTTTTGTTCCAACATTCTCTTTAATATTTGCTTTTCAATTCCTTGGGAGATTTCTTCAATATGTTTTTCCTCAAACCTTGGCTCTTCAAAAATACCATATTCATAAAAAACTACATGTGTAGTCTCTACATCTACCAAAGTTCTTCTGTTAAAAATTCTATAGGATTTGCTAACACTAGAATATATTAGAAAAATTCTTTCATCAAATTTAGGATCAAATTTTCCTAAAAGAGTTTTATTATTATTATGAATGAATATCTTACATGCAAAGACATGTAAATGTGAAATGTTATGTATTCTCCCCTTAAGAAGTATATAGAGTGCCTTATTAAAATTGGATTTAATGTTCACGCTATTCAGAACATAACAAGTTGTACTAACCACTTCAGCCCAAGAATATGTTAGAAGTGAATATTCAATCAACATGGTTCTAGAGGCTTCTATCAAAGTTCTATTCTTTTCTTTCAATAATCACATTCTACTGAGGGGTCTTAGGTGCTAAAAAATTATGATCAATTCCATACTCTTTACAAAAAGCTTTAAATTTTTCATTTTTAAATTCTCCTTCATGATCACTTTGAATTGATAAAATTTTACAACCTAACTTCCTCTGAATCCATGTAAAAAATATTCTAAACTCTTCAAATGATTCACTCTTAAGTGATAAGAATCTAATCCAAATGAAACTTGAATAATCATCAACAATTACATACCCAAAAACTTTCTCCCTTAAACTTATATGCTAACTGGTCCAAAAAGATCCATGTGTAGGACTTATGATAATTTGCTTGTTATAAGGTCCTTAATTAAATGAAAGAAGCATTTCACTTTTTTTTTCTAATTGACATGTATTACATAGGTGGTCTTTATTGAAGTCTAATTTGGATATTCCTCTAACTAATTCTTTTTGGGTAATCTTCCTAAGATTTTTTATGCTCGCATGATAAAGTCTTTTATGTCATAACCAAGATTTATTAGTGGTAATTTTGAGACAAAAATTATTATAAGATTTAACATAATTTAAATCAAACATGTATATATTATTTATCATATTTTCATACAACATATCAATTCCATTTTGGCTTATAATGTAGCTTGTATGTAAAAATTTAATGTTAAAACACTTATCACAAAGATAACTAATACTTAACAATTTATATTTTAAGCCTTCAATCAATAATATATTCTCAATAAAGAAATTACTCTCATTGAAAATCATACTTGTACATACCACTCTCCTAGTGGTATTATCTCCAAGTGTCACTTTACCTCTATTTTTAGCTTCTAACGATATGAATTGAGTTGTATCTCCGATTATATGCTTCAAAAATCTGCTATCTAGGTACCAAATGCTTTCACAAGAGCTTGTATGAGAGTGTTTCTCCTCTTGATCCGAATAATCAAGTTTGTTTGCCATCAAGCATAAGTTTACGACTTCCTCTTCTTCTTTTATTTCTAAGGATTCTAAAGTTGAGTCAGCCTAAAAAGCTCTTTGTAGTCTTTTCTTTTCCTTCATAATATTAGTTTTTTCCTTAACTTTCTCCTTGTTAGGATTAGCTTTGAGATTTAGGCAGCCTATTTTAATATATCCAAGTTTCCTACATTCATATAAATGACATCATTAGAAATGTTTGCATTCTTGTAGAACTTATCCTTGTTCTTTTGTTGATGTCTCTATTGCTTTCTTATTAGGAAACTTTTGAATTGCCTTATCATGAGTGCAATATCTTCTTCATCCTCAGGTATTGGTTGATCGCTTTCTGAGTCATCCACTTTAAACATGATATATTATCCTTCTACTTGTCACCTGCATCAATCTACCTTTGAGTCACTCCTTGCTCGGAAGCAATCAATAAACGAAGCAGTTTGTCAATAGAATAAAATTTCAAGTCTTTTGACTTAGTTATCATAGTTATCTTTGCTTCATAAGAAGTAAGTAAATAACAAAGGATTTTATTAACTTTTTTTTAATTCATTAGTTCTCTACATAAAGCATGCAATGAGATAACTATCTATATAAAACATGTATATATGTCAGTGATTGATTCATTCGGTTTCATGCAAAAAATTTATAGTCATGTAATAGAATGTTTAATCTAGATTGTTTCACTTTATTAGTTCCTTCATACATTATGCAAAGTCTATCCCAGAGTTCTTTTTCAATTTTATAGGTTGAAACATGCATATAGTCCTCATAATTTAGGGAACAAAAAATTTATTTTAATATTTTGAATTTAATTGAGCTAAAGCTTTTTCTTCTAGTGTCTAATAAGTAAACAATATTTTAATTGTAGCACCATTAATAAGTCTAGTGGGTCTTCTGTAACCTTCCTGTACTAAAATCCACATACGATAGTCAAGTGAATATAGAAAAGTAGATATGCGATTTTTCCAAAAGTTAAAATAAATTTTATCAAATAGCGGGGGTCTACTGATCAAATATCATTCAGGAGTATTTCGATTTCTAAAAGTAGTCATAATCTTTTTTCAAAAAATTATTTAAACTTTAAATTTTTAAATAGGCTCTAATACAACTTGAAAATTCATGTATATTATTAGACCTAATAGAATTGTCCCAAGGCTAACTAAAAGGAGGGGGTGAATTGGTAATTTAAAAAATCTCTTAGATTTAAGAAAATTATTTTAAGAAATTTTACACAATGATCGATTTTTACAAAATATTTTTCAACCATAGCAATATAAAGTGTAGAAAATAAAAATGTAGTAAAAGTAAAAGAAAAGAAGAACATCAAAATTTTTAGTAGTTTGATCCAACTAAACCTACATGATCTGCTCACTAGAGACTCAATCTCTAGGTATTACACTAAACACAAGTGACTCTCCTTTTGCTCCCATATTAAGGCGAAGAAGCCCTTACAAATCCTCTCTTCCACAAACCTAATGTGGTAGAGAACTGTCCTCCTTTTTTACCCTTCTTGTGAAGGCAGAGTATTGTCATCCTTTTTCACCCGCCTAGTGAAGGTAGAGTATCATCATATTTTTTTACCCTCCTTATGAAGGAATAGTACCCAATATACTCCGGATATCTTCTCTCAAGAGTCTTCAAAGAAGTAGGACAGAGTTTTGAAAAGCAACTAAGAGATCTTCACCTTTGGATAACCTTGTGAATTCTCATAATTTTCTCTTGCAATATCTTCACTCTCCACTCCCAAACACTTTCCTAAATCACTCACCTTTTTAATCTTGAGATAAATTCATAGCAAATATATATGAATGTCCGTTTTTAGGACTCTTATATATTAAACACAAGAAAAACTATCCAAAGAATTGAAAATTACAAATTAACCAACCTAAGATCGTACAGCACGATCAAAGATTGTATGTACAAATAATTTAAAAATATATATATGAACCTATATGAACTTGATATTATACTCTTTCAGTCGTATATACGAATTGGCATCGTAATGTATGAATAGTTCAAAACTGAACATATACATCTAGTATAATCCTTTATGAACCTTATTTCATACTGATCCAGTCATTTGTATGAACTGATATCATACAGTACGAATAGTTAAAACAAATCATACTTCATTTGGTATGAATGTGGATGATCCCATTTTATACTCTGTAAATCATCTGTATGAACTAACTGCGTACGACATGAACAGTTCAAAAATGATGAGTTCGTTTAGGACGAACTGCAACACACCGATTTTGTACTATGTGAATCATATGTATGAACTAACTTTATATAGTACGAAAATTTCAAAAATCATGAGTTTGTTTGGGATGAATGGATACATACCGATTTCATCTTCTATGAATCAACTGTACGAAAAACTACATATAGTACGAGTAGTTCAAAAAATTTAAGATATTATTTGATTAACTTTATTTTGGCTAAAATAAACTTGTCAAATTAATCTAGTATGATTGTAAATCATATAAAATGATTAGTTTAAAAAATCTTAAGTTTTTACTCACTCCCCCAATGTGTGTATGCACCATTACCCAATTACAATCACACTCTCTCAGACTCAAGAAAAATAAAAATGTACAAACTTCATTACTTGAAACCCTAATCTACTCTATCTAGAAGTCTTCAATAATTTGGAGTATGATTTTCCTAAAATATTAGTACACACAAGCAACAAATAAAAAATGTACCCAATGTATGTTAGAAATAGAAATCAAAACAATAACATTTTATTATCATAAAAATATCACATTATATAAAACTAAATCTTGAAATCTAAGTTGCAACAAAAAATACTTCGGAGAGAAGTGGTTTTGAATTGGAGTATGATTTTAAAACTAAAATCTACAGGCTAAAAATATTTTTTAAATTTTTATTTAAAATATGAAATGCAAAATAAAATGTTAGTTTCATAGTAAAAAATTACCAAAGGAATTGAACATGCAATAATAATCTATAATAAAAGCACATGTAGTTGATTTTTTTCTTTGAACTTATCAACTATCACAAGAAACGCTTCAAAAATAAAGAGAACTTTAGACAAAACTACAATCCACAAATTAATAATTTTTTTATTTAAAATATGATAAGAAAAATAAATTTTATATTATTTTTCAAAAACAACCAAGGATTTGAACATGAAGAAATAATATATAACAAGAACAAAAGTACTTGATGTTTTCAATTGGCTTTCTCAACTACCACAAGATACACTTCAATAATCAAGAGAAGTTTAAACAACCATTCATCATATAGATCTTCATCCTATCATAAGGTGGTATAGAAAACTAGAAAAACAAAAGAGATGTAAATGAATTTTTTCATGATTTGACACCAACACCTATGCTCACAACTTAAGGTCATGCTCTTGAAATTTTCACTACCCTCTTCTTGATCTACCACAAGTTGGACACATATGGGTTCTAGAGAAATTATATAAGCTTTTTCTATCCTAAATAAGAAGACTATTAGTATAGCTAATCGGCTTGTCAAACCGAGATTTAAAGAGGTTTGGGAGTTCCATGATCTCATTAAAGCACAAAGCAAAGGTTTTAAAAATAGGCACTTTATCAAACCATGAGAACCATAAGAGAAGGGAGCAAAATAGTCGCCATTTTAACCTTTCTAAAGAGCAATCTGTCCCTAATCTTTATTAATGAAGGAAAAATAATTTCTCTTCAAAAATCCATTCATCTCACTATATATTCACTACAACACATATTATCACTCATTTATATCTTGTTATGAATGTCTGTATGAAGCCCTAATTGAAAAAAGCTTTCTAAGAACAGGTATTCAAATATAATAATGCGACTCCATAACCAAAATTTATTTGATAATCTTACATGTAGGAAATTTAAGTGAACCTAAACAACTAACCATACAAATATTGATGAGGAAAGAATAAAAAATTGGACATTGTGAATGCAAGAAAACTATTTGTTATCAATGAATGGTTTGTTCTTACAAAAGAAACCATTCCTCGACTATGTCATCCATTTGCAAAGAAGCTATTAAAACCTTTTTCTTGATCATAAATATTATGAAAACTAATTCAGCATCAATAACATCTATAGCACATTGGCAAGTTAAAATCAGAGGATAATATACAACCTTACATTCATAAAATAAAGAAACTTATCATCATGTAAGCTTATTATTATATTATTATTATTTCTTATATTACAAAAATAGTTGGTGAAAAAAATGAATATTTTTTATGCACAATTTCAATATTAATATTACGTGTAATTTATAATCCATGCTTACTAACATGATAAGCCATACCATTAACCTTTTTTTAATATTTTGCTCACATTTGGTGGTTATAAGTTTATATGACTTATATTTTAAGCTTCCCTCATTTACAACTCTTAACATTCAAGAAGAGGAGTGATAAAGCCATTGAAGTAAGAGAAGAGATGATAGAGAGTGATTGGCTAGGCATAGAGGAGAGAGAAAACTATAAGTATGACATACACCTTTAAGTATGACTTGATTTGATGGAAATGAGGAGGTCAGAGGTGAAGACTCAAGAAATTAAGTGTATTTATTTAAATTTTGATTATCATGTAATTTATATATTTTATTATTCATTAGGCTTTTAAAATTCTTCATAATATCAATTAATGAGCCCCCAAAAATTTCTATCTTAAACACCATTTTTTTAACATTTAAACTCATGCAATAATATTAATATTGTGATTAATAGGGATACTGAGAAAAAAACAAGAAAAATAAAATATTTTGTTTGCAGTGTTGCACATTTGACCAGTCTTAGGTTCATTTACTTGCTTCAACATATAAAATATATGATAAGAAATATGTTTTTTTTATCAACTAATTTACATGAAAAGATGAACTGCTCCACTTCACAACTCGAAAGCTGTGTACTGCAAGATCATGATGGCCTTTGTACAGAAGCAAGCCATCCATAAAAGGCTAACGTTCGATGGACCATAGAAAGGGTGTGTGAGAGAGAGAGAAGCGAAGAAGAAGAAGAAAACTAAGTTGTTTGCTCATCAAACCGCATGCCTTAGCATCTATGCCAAATCCAGAAGTCAGCGATTCCTTCTTACATATCCCACCAACTTTCCATTTCCTACATAGTGAAATTATGATCCTCTTGTGCTATCACACAAATTGTACACTGTTCAGCTTTTCAGCTTGGTCAGTGTGCATGCTACATGGGAAAAATTTTATATGAATAATAATATATAATAAATAAATAAATATAAAAGAGTGATAGTTAAAAAAAGAATAAAATACCTCTTCTTCTCTTTTTTCTTCCCTTATCAGCTTTTTGATTTTTTGTTTTGCTATTGCTAGCTATTGCGCATGAGAAGTCTATTTTGTGACCTTGGGGCTTCTGTTTATGCAAGTTTTCCTTTTTATTGTTTCTCTTGTTTAAAGCTTGTAGAGCAGGGAAGAAATGATTCAATTGTGCTTCAGCTTTATAGGCTGAAACTTTATGCTTTAGAGGGTGGGTTGGTGGCTAATTTCTTGCTGATCTCTTTACAGCATTGGGTTTGTAGCTGCGAGAAAAAGCTGGTGAGTGGTGAAGGCTTTGAATGAAAGAGTAAAGAGTGATACTATATCGATTTTTTGTAATGCTATGCTTTTTTTTTTGTTTTCTCTTTGTTTTTCTTTAATAAAGTTTCTGACTATATTACCTAGCTTTAGCCTTTTATAGCTTGAACAATTTGGTGTTGCACTGATGAGAAGTTCAATCTGCATGCCTGTATACGTATAATAATAAGTATTATAAAATTCAATTGAAATTGCGTGTTCCAAGCACTTAACGCTAATGTCGATAGCTTTTTCTTTTTATCAGTGAACACTGACCATTGCCTACGCAATGGCGTACAGCGCCTGCATTAATTAGGTGTGATGGTTGTCCATCAAATTTTTATTTTTTATCAATAAAGATTTTAATTTATTAAAATAAATCAAATTTTGTCATTAATATTATTTTTTCTTATTTGACCTTGGCATTAGATATTGACTTAATACTGATGCATGAATCATATGATGATGTAGGCCGTAACAAATTATGAAAAATTAAAAATAATTTTGATAATTTGTTAGTTATTTCTTTCAATTCCAAAATATACAAGATGGAAGCAATTATAGTATAGATGACGATTAAGCCTGATACATTGACAAAAACATCCAATGCTTGCCTAATTTTTTAGTTATTGAGCATATTTGTTACCTATTTGATTTGTTTGTTGAATCTGAATTTATCCGTGAAGGACACCCAAACTTATTAATAGGTGATCTCAAGATATGAGTTAGGGGAAGTGAATGGAGCTCGGTGTGTTTTGGGAGAAAATAGTGTTAAATATAGATAAAGCAGAAAAATAAGATATAGAAGACTACAAGATCAGAAAGTTCCATAGAGCACAAAAATTTAAAAGTAAAGCCACAACATCAAGAAATCAAAAAGCTCCAAAAGGCACCTCTTCAATCTTTTTTAATAGGGTTTAGAGAGCAGCAACAAGACTACACCTAAGAGAATAAAAAAATAATACAATATAATTCATAACACACATAATTTATCACAGGGTTGTCATCGGCACATGACGCAGCTGATTGACCTCCACTTAAATCTCTGCATATAATAGATGGATCAATCTTGGTGCAAGTCCTTTATATGAGTATTCATGAGCGAATGCAAAGTCAGTCTATGAAGGAGAATCCTTTCACATGATGTTGAGTCTATTCAGAAAAGATTCATACTTCTAGAAATGGAGGGATGAGTCCTCTTGGATGGAAGAGGTTACAAACCAAGGACTATCCTTGCCTTAGAGATTATAGTTATAACCTTATAGGTGTGTGCTTACTGAAGCTAGATTAGGGTTATTGATGGTGCCCAAGTATCCTTGACCATGGGAGATGATTATGGATTAATAACTTATTATAAGAAGAGTGACATCTATGACTCAAAGGGATTTGGGTGAGTCTTTAGAAGAGGCCTCTTCGAGACGATGCTCCTTGGTCTATCTAGCCCTAGCGATCCTTCATATCATTGCCACTTTGAGAAAATGATCATAGTTCTACAGAATGAAGCCTACTAACTTACTGCCTATTTGCCTTTCCTTATGGAAAGTGTTTCCCATGAGAGGTGGGATCATTCAGGGTGAGTATCCTATTAGGAATCTATTAGTTACCTTTGAAGTAACTATATGGGCATGTTAGAGTATACATTTTATTCCTTGATTCACATAGCCTTAAAAATGTGAGTTATGAAAATAATAAGTAAATTAAAATCTAATATTTATTGATATCATCCAATAATAAAAAAAGAGAGTAGGTAGAAATTACTATCATATGTTTATTATAATTTGGGTGTCATGTAGATTCCTCATTACTAATTTTATTTGACCCTATGCACTATCTTCGCCTATAAGTATCTGCATGAGGGGTGTGATGTTGTTACATTTATTCTCTAATACCTTGCAATTATTGAGTGACTCACTTATGTTGGACGATTTAGACTCAATGGTGTTGGTTTACTCAAGAGTTATGAGGCTAAAGAAAGCAATCATGTGAATATGTAAATTAAAAGATGACGAAGATTAAAATTATATTCATCCGAAATTGAGAAAGACGAGGAAAAAATAGAGGTGAGTGCACTTATCAAGTAGGTATTGAATTAGCAGTTAGTGTCTCTAAAGATAGGGATCATGGTAGTGGAGTTGAGTAGGGTGTTGTATATGGGAGAGAGTCTTGGGAAAGTAGACATCTCCTCGAATTTGGGTAATATCCTATTAATTATGAAGCAAGTAACATGATCCCCCATTGAGAAATAAGTTTTGGGTGTGACTACTCAGGTGATTGCCTTTGCTAAGATGGTGAATATTCCTATGATGCTCAAGCCTATTATTGGTTAAAATGAAGGTAAGGAAAAATACTTTAGAAATTTTGAGCGAGTGATGCATGGGCGTAACGCAACATTGTCAACTAGCAAGCCAAGATTCTACTTAACCTTAAGCAAGTTATCGAGACAACCACTTAGAGAGTTTCAATCCTTTTTTTTTTATTTTTGACACAATGGAATCCCAACTAGTAGAAGAAGATGATGGTCATGCACTATAGATTACCAGTAGTCTCATTAAGTTTCAGATGAAGAGTTATTTGCTATCGATCCTTCATTATTTATAATAAAAGTTGCTCCACAAAAAATGGGTAATACAGAGTAGTGAGTGTCATCTCCAATGTAGGCTAAAGCTATGGTAAAGGCTATTAAGATCAAAGACACAATGATGTTGATATGCTAGTAGTATTATCTTCAACTTAAGAACCTTCTAAGGCTAAGCAGGTGGCAACTGTATGAGTCCCAATTTTCTCCACCAACACATATGATGGAATGTTTGCCCAAGGTTAACATACTTTGGAGGGCCCTATCAAGCATATTAGTTTAGTAAAGAAAATCATCAACATTTAGGGCATGCTCAATGATGGAGCTGAGACCTTTTAGGGGGCTGTTGATGGAGACAATAAGATTCCCCTTTGCTAGGGGATGGTGGCACTTCAAGTGATGATGATGGATACTCACCATCTTGTGGAGGTGATGAGGTCAAGCTTATTTATCTTTGGTGGATGGTTTCTTCTACAATACTTAATGAAAAAAGGGATAATGTCTTATAAGTCAGCCTTAGATCTAGTTTGTAAGAGTTTTAGTAAGGCCAACTAGGTTTATCCCCCTTCTTTTTTCTTTCTTCTTTAGTTACACATATTTTTCTTTCTTCTTAAGTTATGTACATATATAATGTAATAAGTTATTTAAGCGATAAAATTTAGTTTCTTTATGTACCTTTGTAGTGAGTTTGTCTTATTGCTATTTACTTTACCCTATTTGTTTTGTTATGGTGATTGTTATATATTATAAATGTACGTTGGATACCTTATTTTCTTCTCAGTAGTACTTGATGATGATGAGTTATTGACTTAGCTTTTTTGTACTTTGATGTGTCAAGCTAGTAATAAATCTAAATATGATGAGTTGAGTGTGATTTTGAATTAGACAAGTTGATGGAGATTATTGGTGAAGAGCAAGGAAAGTTAATTTTGACTCCTTATAATTTGAAATATAGACGATTGTACCATTTTTATAGTTTTATATTGCTTCTCAAACTCATCATATTGATGACCTTGCAGAAAAGGGAATGAGGGAAAATTGTGTCAAATATCTTAATAATGATGATAATATGGGTGCAATCTAGAACATTAATTATCACAACCTGTTCCGATATCAAACAAGTCATACTGTGTTCGATTGTGGCAAGGCTAACCAAAAGATCCCATTGAAGAAGTACTAAAATAAAATATTCAATTATTATATTTTACCCAGAGCCACTAGTGAATATAATATAAAGTGGAAGACTATATAGCTTCATTAACAGAATCCCACCTTAGTCCCCACTAGTGCCAACATAATAGAATCTCATCTAGGTCACTCAATGGCGCTGACATAACAGAATCCCACCTCGATTGTCAAATAGTGCCTGCATAACAACACATCACATCATTTCATACTTCTCTCACCATTATATATATATATATATATATATATATATATATATATATATATATATATATATATATATATATATATATATATATATATATATATATATATATATATATATATATATATATATATATATATATATATATATATATATATACACTTCAATGAGAAAGTAGCAAAATTCCTTAAAAGTAGGCAATGAAAATACCATTGAGAAAAAAAAATGTATAATTTCCAAACATAACCAAATTCCCAGAGATTATAAAAAAACATCATTATAAGACTTTAACCGTACTACAATATTATTTTTTTGAGTTTGGATAATTTTTTATTTGATTAAAACCTCTCAACATCCAAAATATCCAGCAAAATTTGATTGGAAAATACTCAAAATATTCATAATCATGAGCTCTATAACATTAAAAAGTTACATAGTGAAAGTTCTACAAATACAAAGTTATCCTCATTTTTTATGAGAAAAAAAATAAATTTTATTTAATAAATTAAAAAAAAAAATCAAATTATTAAAAGCTATGGTAAGCAAAATAACACCTACCTTGATTTGAATAATTTTTTCAACTAGCCCGACGACTAAAAATGGTCATAGGTGGCTGAAAATACTTCTTTTCCTCTCCAAAACGACTTTCTTTCACTCCCTACTTTGACTAACTTCATGCGCCAAATGAATGGAATAGTGCTTTTAAAATATATTTAATGTTTTGTTAATGACCCAATGGTACAACACTATCATCCAATCACTGCAATGCTATTTCAAAATCTCAAAATTTTAGACATGGGAGCACTACAATGTCACTATTTGACACTTCATATTGCAGCAGCGCTGAGGCACTAGAACACCCAGCATTGAGGCACTCAAATAATAACATATCTTAAATTTTACTAAAATTCACTCCAAACCTCTGAGACCCATTCTAGTACATATAAAATCATTTTTATGCATAAAAATACTCTCAAAGACATGCATTGAGGCACTCAAATAGTAACATATCTTAATAATTACCTTTTTTCAATCGGGTTCAATCTTTCTTACATGTGCAAGTGATCTTGGGCATTGAGAGAGAGAAACTTAGAGAGAGAAAAACTATTGGAATTTGAATTATTTTTCAAAATTTTTTCGTCGTCCAATTAGCAGAATTTCAGCTGGGTACGGACGGACGGCCGTCGTCCGTCAGTGATGGCTGGAATTTGCTGCCAGAATCAGAAAAATTGAAACACATGGTTTCTTCGAATTCAATTCGAATGAATGCTCCTCTGGTGATCAAAGAACCTGTTGATTTCAGAACTCAAATCTCAACTCCGGTTGAAGGTAAAGGCAAACAGATTTTAGAAGAGAGATGATTACGAATACTCCTCATGGTATTAGTAGCTATACAAATATGGAATCGTCATCTTAGAGTATGAAGTTGTTTGTGAATAGGTTTGTAAATTAAAGACCTATTTCTGGTTTTGGAAATCCTCTGTTTAACCATGAGGTTCTGGTTGGACCATCAAATACTTGTGAAAATGCTTCTGTTCCTGTTCAACCAGCAGTTCAACCAGCAGAATCTCTAGCTCAACGAATGGAGATGTTTGAACGTCAACCTGGGAATCCTTTGTTGAAGCGTCCATATATTAAGGTGAATATGATGAATATTGAGTTATGTTTTTCGGATGATGGATCGATAGTTCAACTGTTTGAGCCTAATGTTCAAGAAAATTTTTTGAAGCTTCAAGACTCTGTGGTAGTAAAAGCTTTTGGTAAATCAATTCCTATCCATGTGATTACGGAAGAATTGAGACGGCAATGGCTACAATTTGAAAATTTTCATTTGACTGTTCTGGCTCAGGATGGATTCTTTGCTCTTTTTTTTTTGCTGTTGAAGATATGGAGAAGGTCTTAACCAGTGGGCCTTGGTTTGTGAATGGCCATGTAGTTGGAATGTATAGGGGGAATCCTTGTTTCAATCTGGATTCACTTAAGGGACTAGTTTCTCCCATTTGGATCAGAATGCCTAATCTCCCCTTATACTAATGGGATGAAATAAATGTGTCGAGGATAGCCTCTAAGATTGGTAGACCTCTTTTTATTGATGGTGACATGTTTCAATGTGGGAGAAGGGAGTTTGCAAGAATTTGTGTCTGTATTGATCTTGATAAAAAACTTCCATTAGGAGTTTGGGTTGAAGGAAGGGAGGAAAGATTTTTTTCAAAAAATTGAGTACGAAAAAATTTCTTCCTTATGTTTCCATTGTGGTAAAATTGGGCATTTTGTTGATGAATGTCTTGAGCTAAAGGATCAGAATGTTATATAAAGTGTGGAGAAGCCTGATGAATCTAGTAGAATTTTGGGGAAGTCTGGGGATGTTAATGCCAAAGAGGATTCTTTTTATGGCCTTTGGGTACTATTCAATAACAAGAGGAACACTAGAAGGAGAGCAAAATTTCTGAGAAATAATTTCATTCCAAAAGCTGGAGGTGTCTGGAAAGCGCGGGTGGATAAAGCTATAGCGAGTAAACCTGGGAATTCTTTTGGAGTGGGTGATGAGGGACTATCCTCTGTTGAGGATCAATATCTGTTTATTCCAAAGCATGATATTCCTAATGGTAAAACGAATGGAAAGTATGAAGATGTCTTATGCGCCTAGTGCTTTAATTGGAGGGAATTCTTTGGAAGGTAGTAATCCATCGGATTCTCCTAAGGTATAAGGGAATAAGTTATGTAAAAATATCATGGTGGAGGTTGGTATTGCTGATGAAGGCCCTATTCCAGAGGATCTGGTCGTAGTCAGAAAGGACTCAGTTCATGGTGATCACTTAATTCCTGTTAATATACAAGCTCTTCCTCTATTTTAAATGTTTCTAAAGCCAATAAATTTGAAGTTCTGAATTTAATTGTTGAGGAAGATGTTGATTTAAGTAATAATGAGGAGAGTAGTTGTGTGGAAGTGGAGGAAAGTGAAGTGGTGGAGTCATCTGTTGAGCATTCTGTCTATGTGAAGAAGGAGGGATTGGCTATTTTAAGTAGAGATGTTTCTTTAGAACCAAAAGGAAAGGAACTTGTTTGGGCAATGTTGTGTCTGGAGGTAATAAATCGAAGTTGGCTAAAGAGCTCAAAGATCTTGGTCCATTGAATGCATCCTCTAGGCTAAGTAAGTTGAATGTAAATAAGAAAAGAATTGGGGGGGGGGGGGGGGGGATCTCTCCCTTCTTGTCCAAATGAATTCATTAGCCTTTTGGAACTGTAGGGGGGCTCATAAGAAGGAAGCCTCCTTATACTAAAGGAATTTGTTAGAGATTGGGATATTCTTTTTGTTGGTATTGTTGAGACCAAAATCACTTCTTTTGCTAGAGAGGATTTTGATAAATTCATGGGAGTGGGATGGGGTTATCTTGTTTTCCCATATAGTGGAATGTCTAGAGGCATTATGGTGTTGTGGAGGGATTCTTTGACATCTTTTTCTTTGTTAGAAGCTTCTGATCAGTGTGTTGTTGGAGAGCTAAAAATTTTAATGAAGGGGTATGAGTGGTTTCGACTGTTTATGGTTGTAGAGACCTTTATGGTAGAAGAGGTTTATGGGAGTGCTTGGAGCATCATTCTAGGTTGGATCTTCCTTATGTAGTTGGGGGAGACTTTAACTACATACTTTCTCAAGATAACAAGAAAGGAGGTAAAAAGTTCTCCTTTTCTAAAGCCCTATGGAGATGAGAAGTTTTATGAATAAATCTTATTTACATGACATTGGGATCATTGGACCTAAATATACTTTGTTCAATAATAAGAATGTACGGCTCGTATTAATGAATAATTAGATAGATGTTTGTTGAATACCAAGGCATTGGAGTTAATTCCTTAAACTTAAGTCAAACACTTGGCGAGGATTGCATCTGATCACTATCCTAATATTTTGAAGATTATTATGCCAGTGGTCTGTAGAAGGAGTTCTCAGAAATTTGAAGATATTTGGTTGTCCTATCCGGCTGTAGCAGCGGTTGTTAGAAGATCATGGAATAATCAGACAATAGGTGATGCAATGGAAGTTTTAAATAAGAAGTTTTCAAGGGTTTTGAAAGCTTTATATTTTTGGAGAAAATCAAAACATCAAAGTCTTAAAGAGTTGAAGGTGAAATTAAAAAAGGAAATAGATGAACTTCAAATGGAGAAATTGGTGAACCAGAATTTTACCCAGGACAAAATTTTTCTACTCAGGTCGAAGGTTAATGATTATAATTATGCTCTTGCTAGGTTGAGTACGTGGTGGAGGCAGAGGGCTAAAACAAGGTGGATAGGAGAAGGTGATGCAAATTCAAACTTCTTTCATGCATTTGCTAATGGGCGTAGAAATGGGAATCTTATCAAGAAAATTAAGGATGGAACGGGAAGTTTGATGGAAGATCTTGAGTGTATCAGGGATGTATTCTGGGAATTCTTTACTAACAATTGGAGACTTAGAAGCTGCTGTTTGCATGGTTGGCTCCTAACATGAATTCATTAAGGCAAAGGAATTCTGGTTTCCTTAGCTCTGATTTTCAGATTGAAGAATTGGAGCTGGTTATTAAAGAACTTGGTTATAATGTTTCACCTAGTGTGGATAGAATTTCATACTCATTCATTAAAGCTTATTTGAAAACAATTGGTGTGGATGTTTGGAAAGAAATTGATCTCTTTTTTTCTTCGGGTAAGATGTGCTCTAAATGGAAGGAGATGTTGGTAGTCCTTATTCCTAAAATTATTACTCCTCTTACTCCTAATTTCAGACCTACTAGTCTGTGCCTTTCTATCTATAAGATTGTTGCCAAAATGCTTTTAAATAGATTATCAAAGGTGATTCATTATTTGGGTTCTAATGTTCAAGTAGCATTTATTAGGGGCAGATCTTTGTATAATCATGTTCTTCTTGCTCTAGAAGTTTTTCATAAATTTATAAGTTCAAAATCTAAGAAAGGATTAGTGGCTATTAAGGTGGATAAGGAACAAGCTTATAATAGTATTGCTTGGGATTCTCTTAAACAAGTTTTGGATTACTTTGGTTTTCCAAGGAGATTCTCTAATCTTTTAATGGATTGTGTGATTGACCCTTTGCTCTCGATTCAAATTAATGGAGTTGGATCAAGGTGGATTGAAGCCAAAAGCGGATTTAGCAGGGGTGTCCTCTGTCACCCTATTTGTTCATATTATGCTCTCAACTTCTTACTAGTGATTTTTTGTCCAAAGGTAGTATGTTGGGAGTGAAAGTGACTCCTTCAGCTCCTACAATTTCTCATCTTCTTTTGTAGATGATATCCTTATGTTTTCTGATGCTAGAATTGGACAATTGAGGATGTTCAAAAATCTTATTTCAGATTATTGTAGTTGGACGGGTCAACTAGTGAATAAGCATAAATCTTCAATTCTTTTTGGCAAATCAGTGGAAAGGAATAGGATAAGAATGCTTACCAGATTGTTGGGTTTCAATGAAGTTAAAGAAATGCATTACTTGGATATCAAGATTTCCTTAAGAAGATTAATTGGCTCAAATTTTCTTAATCTCCTGGAGAAAGAAGCTTCTAAATTAGAAGTATGGGGTAATAAGTTTTTCTCCATAGCTGCAAAGATAGTGCTTGTTAAAAGTAGTTATTTTATCAATTCCATTGTTTTATGTTGCCATTTATTTTATTCCCTTAAGCATTTTGAGAAGGTTTGAGAAGATGTATAGGGAGTTTTTGTGGAGCAAGAATAATGGGAGTCACGATATGCACTTTTTAGCTTGGGAGGAGATATGCAAACCTATAGATAATGGAGGTAGAGGTATTCACTCGGTGATTTCTATGGTGGGCCCTTTAAAAGCAAAGTTTGCATGGGATTTTATCAAAAATCCTGATTCCATTTTGATTAAATCACTGGCTGCTAAGTATGGAAATGACATTTGGTCTAATGTGCATAGGCCGAACGCTTCTTCTTAATGGAGGATTTTGTGTAGTTGCAAATGCATTAAAACCCTGTGTGAGATGGAAAATTCATTCTGGTACTTCAGTGAATATTCTTAAAGATATATGAATTTTAGACAGGAGGTTGGAGGATTGGCCTACCTTCATTGCTATAAATGAAGCTGAATTTCCTCCGCTGGAGAATTTTATTGCTAATGGTAGTTGGATTAAGGAAGATTTAGAAATTAAAATGCTTTGGGACCTCATTGATGGATACGATTACTGGTACTAAGATTTATTCAAATCTCTTGAAGGATGAGCTGGAATAATCAAGAATTTTACTGGAACTTCTATTGCGGCAGAAGCATTTTGTGTGTCTGCAGATTACTCTGTTCCTGTATAGGAATGGAAGTTGTTGAAGAAGCTAAAATTGAATCTGAGAGTTGATTGCTTTTGGTGGCGGCTGTTAAGAGAGGCGATCCCAACTACAGATTCTCTAATGAAGAGGAGATTATTGAATGACAACCTTTTGTCCGAGAGGTCGCGAGATGGTTGAGAATACAGAGCATGTGGCTATCAGGTGTTGCAAGATAGCTTCAGCATTATCCTTACTTAATCAATGGGGCTTTTCAGATTTAAGGTTTCTCATCTATGCAGGATTGTGTAGAGAATTTGAAAAGGTTTGTTAAAACAAATCCTTTCATAGCCCATCTTTATTTTTCTTTGAAATTTTTCACATGGAAAAGCCTAAATAAGTTAGTTCATGATGGAAATGAATTTGGCTTGGTGGAAAATGTTTCTAATGCTATTTGTTTTACATCAATTTCATCTAAATGTAATCTTTATTTGGATCACTGGGGTGCTAACCAGTTTTCTAAGCTTAATTCTTCATTTTGGCATCCCCCTCCACCTGGATGGATTAAGGTCAACATTGATGTAGCTTTATATCATTCTAATGATATTGGACTCTGTGGTGTTGTTAGAGACTCTAGAGGAAGATTGCTGCTAGCCTTTGTTTATAAGTGTTTGCATTAGGATAGTGGCTTCTTGAAATTATTGGTTTCTCGGCATTAGCTTTCTAAGCGGAATTCTGCATTTTGGCATCCCCATCCACCTGGATGGATTAAGGTCAATAGTGATGTAGCTTTATATCATTCTAATGATGCTGGACTCGGTGGTGTTGTTAGAGACTCTAGAGGAAGATTGCTGCTGGCCTTTGGTTATAAGTGTTTGCATTGGGATAGTGGCTTCTTGGAATTATTAGTTTTTTTACATTTGAAGAACATAATTAAGGTCTGGATGCTGGATTTTAAAGGCATTATCATAGAAGGTGATAATTTGAATATTGTCAATTATCTCAATAAATCAGTTGGAAATCTTGGCTTGCCACATGAAGTGGAAAGAGGTGAAGACTTTTCTTTTCTTATTGATTTTGGGAGTTTTTTAATTCACTTTGCTAATAGGGATTATAATAAGTTAGCCCATCTTTGTGCCAACTTAGCCATAAAAGGTGATTTTTTGTGGGAAGATTTAAATAATGTTCCTCCTATTCTTTTTTCTTTGGTTAAGGAGGAAAGTGATAGGATGTCTATCACTGAGTAGATTGTAATAGGTTCTTTTATCTAATTGCATTTGCAGCTTCTCAAAAAAAAGTGATCTTAGGCATCTCTTCATAAATATGCCAAAACATTCATTAATACATACTGCCTCTTGACTATTGATTATCTTGTTATAACGTATAATAGTTATTTTTATGGAAATTCAAACTTGTGAATGAGGGAACCCAACAAATATGAGCACCTTAACATTTTATTCCAGGATGAGATTAGTATTCCCTATGTCCCCTTTAAGCTTAGATGGCATATACCATTCTATAAAGAGTTTGCTTAAGTGATAAACTCAACAATTAGTGTAATTACTTTAATTCATCTCATTGCTCATACCTTGCACACTATTACCCTTTAGGATTATCATTGTAATGAAGGCATTTTAGGATGACTGCATCAATTTCTCTTCAATAATGATGAGGATTAACGATTTAACGAGCAAGATTCATGACAAAAAAGTAAAGTTTGTATTCACGTACTCCTCCATTGGCTAGTTTATGTTGACTTCCCTAGCTCGCTTCACAAAGGATAAGGTAAGCAAAATGTGCCTAAGTTTAATGAATAATAGCTTCATACACTCTAGCACTTGACAAGGAAGTCCCTAGTGGTTGACCACTATTTAGATAACACCTTCTATGGTAAATATTATATTATTTTTCTTTCATAATAAAAAAATTTGGAAAAGTTGTTGTTCACATGGGAACCAATGAGTTTTGCTTGTAGGTGGTGCGTTGAGGTATAAACATCTAAAAGACTTGAAAGTACTTAAATTCCTCGATTAAGATCCTATCATTGAAGAGGAGGAAAAAAAGATGGAGGATTAGATTGGATTCATCGACTAATCAATTTTTATCTTACAGGAAATTGCAAAGTAATTCTAATTGTCCTAGATGCTCTGAGGCGATGGAAGATGTAGAACATGTTGTAGTCAATTGTGCCAAGTTGAAAGAAGTATTTCAAACTTAAGCAAATGGGGATTCAGAATCCCATTGTTTCATAAATTGGAAGAATGTTGTAAGGGGTTGGAGTTTTTTGCCTTGAGGAATACTTTGCTTGTTAATCTTTATTGCATTGCTATATTTCTCTCATGGAAAGCTAGAAATAAGTTCATTCATGAAGGAGTGGAAGATAGCTCGGTTGTGATTCCTTCCAACGATATTAGCTTCTCTTTGATTTCAAGATTTTCTGGGAATTTCTCCTCCAAAAATTGGAATGCTAACCAGTCATTTAGACTACCTAATTTTTGGCATCATCTCCACCATATTGGCTAAAAGTTAATTTTGATGCATCATTATCTTCTTTATATAAAGCTAAAATTGGAAGAGTATTTCGTGACTACAAAGGCAGATTTTTATTGGCTTTTGGTAAGTCATGCATTCATTATGATATTTCACAATTGGAACTCTTAGCTATTCAATCTTTGAAGGAGGTTATAAAGGATTGGATTTTTAAATATAAAGGGATTATCATTAAAGGAGATAATCACAATATTATGAAATTTCTCCAAGAAGCTTTCAATAATGGTGTCCAAGCGATGGAAGATCTAGTTTTTATCAAAGATTTTAATCATGTCATTTTCAATTATATAGGTAGAGATAGTAATAAGTTAGCATATTTATGTGCTAAATTTGCTCTTTTTAGTTCTTTTATTTAAGAAGATATTAGTTTGAATAAGGTTACTTATTCCTTTTTTAAGTTGTTAAAGGAGGAATCTACTTTGTAGTTTTCTTGTTTTCTTTTCTTTAGTTATTAATGCAATGTTTGCTCCTTCCAAAAAAAAAAAAAAAAGATAGGAGCCACCGAGCAATTCAATGGAGGCTCTTCTCAAAGAAAAAGAAGTAGGAGGATAAATAGGAGGGGACGAAGAAGAAAATAGTTGAAGGTACAAACTTGAGGCCTTATCATGAGAAGGATGTTTTGAGCCTGCCCCATATTATAGGTAGTCCCACTTTACTTGATGAAGGACCTCATCAAGTCTAACAAGACTAGAAAAACTAGGACAGTCTTAGCTAGGGTTTACTCTTATTGTTTGCTACACCTCTCTCTATAGCAAGCATGGGAATTATTATTAATAAGAACATTATACAAAGGTAAGCTGAGGATGTAGTGAGGTCTAGGCTCAAGGTGGTGGAATGAAAAGAAAAATAAGTCATCTCTACCATTTGAGAAAATAATTTAGTGCATCCTCTCCATTTATTGGGGTGTTTAGAGGAGGTTGTGTTCTTTATGGGAGAGTATAACTTGCTCAACCCACTAAGGAGTACCCATTAAAATGGTTGGGTGATTTAATATATAGAGTTTGTATCCCACTTGAAGAATACTTAGGAGTAGAAGCTCCCCTATGTCATGATGAAATTATTGGCTTCTTAGTGGAAGATGACATTTGCTTTATTCATATTCATAAGTAGGCTATGATGAATTTTTGTATTTTGAAGAAGTAATTATCCTTGGAATTAATCCTCAATGATTTTGGAAATACTCCTCATGGATGAATGAACTGCTTGGCTAGGTGGAGAGATACAGGTTGAAGCCCACCAAGCTAAGATGTCTAGGAAGGAGGTAACATTCTTATGACGATTGCTTATCATGAGAGATGAGATTATTAAGGGATAGTATCCTAATGGGAACCCATTAGAAACTTTTCAAGTACCGATATGGGCATATGCGAGCATAATTATTTGTTATTGATTAAACATACATTTATGAAAGAATCGTATGGCAAGATAGGTGTCAAGTTTGTAGTCCAAAACTTAAAAATTAATTAGCGTATTTTATATAATGGGTTATTTGTTTTGATAGTTTTAAAATGCATACATTTTAGAAATATGTGGATGATTTGATTGGATAAAAATTAAATGCAATAAATATTTTTGAATCAAATGTTGTGAAATACAACATGTGGTGGTAGGTGAGACTTTGCAATAGTGGTGTATAGTAGGGTCAATGAACACTGTTTGATGGTAATTAAAGGTAAGGATCTACAAGCGATGGATGGTGGAGCGATGATCAAGGAAGTCAAGAACAATAAGCGGTAACTGGTCATGACTATGGCAATTTTGGGTGAGAAATACGATGGGAGGTAGAAGTAATAGCTGGTGATGATAGTAGTAGTGGGCATTGGTGGCCAACAATGATGGGAGCAGTCCTAGCTAGCTTGAGGAAAATCCTTATAGAATACTTGAGTCAACCAAGAGAAAATTACCATAATGTTTTGATCATAAGTAAAATTTATAAACTAGTGATGAAACTCAATTATCTTCTAATGTAAAGATAATATGAGAATTATTATATCTCAATACACTACAGGAAAGTAAGTTATTTCTGACGGAAAAAATTTAGCACAAACACAAGCCAAATTGGTTGCAAATTAAGCTTTGCGGCAATTTGTATAGGAATACATTCCGACACTAAAATTTACGTAAAAAAAGTATTTGCAACAAAAATAATTCATAACAAATATTTTGCGATGAATTTACGATGAAGTTAAATTCAAGAAAATGTCATGTTCATTTTATCCATCTGCCGCTAATTACAATTGATTTGTCTTGAAAATACTACTGCAATTTATAAGTCTTACAGTGACTCATTCATCGTCATTTGCTACATAATTAGCGACATATATTTCCCTCACCAATTATGGTTAAATGGCCAACGCGTCATAATTTGTGATGGGATGTTTAATAATTATCTATAATACAGCTTCATCATTTCCTTATTTACGGCAAAAATTTTATCTCAAATTCACTGAAAACTTCTAGTATAAATAAAAAATATTACTAACAATCAATTATTTAGCTTTTCAACAATCACAATCCAAGAAGTTCAAAAGCATTTATTAATAATGTTAATCTTTAAGTATATACTACTAAAATAAATACATAAAAAAATATTCAATAATCATAATCCAACTGCTCAAATAAATAATCATAGTCGGAGTATTTTATAAATAATAGAACACTGGTAAAGTAAAAAAATAGTACTTACACATCAAATAAACTAAAATGCATTAAAAACCTAAGAAGATAATCAAAGTATAATCTATATAAGAAGATAACCTCTAGCAATCTATGTGGAAGGTCCACCTGCACTTTTAGTAAAAGTTTCAGCTATAGAGGGCTGAAGGGGTGGTGTATAGTAGTGGAAAAATGTATGGTGTGTAAGGATAAGTAAAAGGGACTCCCTATGAAGATGGTGGTGGTGGTGTGTGTGTGGTGGGGTGGGGGGGGGGGGGGGGGGGGGGGGGGGGGGGGTGGGTTGGGGGGGGGTGTTGGTTGGGTAGTATGATTAAAAGGGAGCCATCTGTATAGGGTCAAGTAACCAAAAGTGGGAGTCTAGGTAATAAAACAGAGGACCCTCTATAAGAGGTGCTTAGCTAGGTATGGGTGGCAGGCTGTGAAGAAGAGGTCAATCAATACGTCCACCAGTATTCTTCTTGCACCTGAAAATATTTATAATACAATGCCTGGGGGCTTATTACAATCAGAAGCCATTTGAAAAAAATAATATAATTTTAAAAACGTAGAAAATTAGTGGTAACTGCAGTGCTATAAGGAAAAAAAAGATAACTATTATGCTTGAAGAAAAAAAAAACACATTACATCATTCTTATCGCTCTTATCTATAGCATTCATAATCTATTCTTAAAATGACTGACTCAATTCATGGATTGGATGATTGAGATCTCTTGCTCAGGTAAACATAATTTATTCTTAAAATTATTAATTTTATTCATATCTCGATTGATAGATTTTTATTTTAACTCTTAATTAATTTGAAAAAAAATTATAATCATAAAAGAAAAGCTTTCTTCTACACTTCTAAGAGTGAAAAAGCTCAATTTTTGAGATTTTCAGCATATAATATTTACAGAGATGAGCAATTTTTAAACAATGGGCAAATTAGGATAAAAATGAACAAAAAAAATTTCCCATTTAATTTCTAACTTTTCTCAAACTCACAGTAGTTGTTGCAAATCTTGTCATAATCATGTCTAAATATTTAAATTCAAAATAAGATTTCTAGTACATTTATAAGGAGAATAACATGTTGTAAAAAAGCATGTTTAAAAGAAGTAGTGCAAGCCAAAAATATATATTTACCTCCTAACTATTAATCACTAGGTGATTCACTTCATTTTAACAAGTCCACATCCTCACTACTAATATCTTCTTCAATTTTTTCTCAATGTCTAAGTCAATCTCCTCTAACTGCAACTCGAAATTATTACCTACAATTTGATCATGTCCATTGTTAGCTTGCTCTTTGAAGTTTGACATACACTATTTTCTATGTTCTGCTTGTATTGATGTGATATTCTCAATGACCTCCCTAGGTTTAATCTCGATAACTACAATAGAATCTTTTTTACCATGCAATCTACCTAGATAGTTAGCAATGGAGAACTAGATAGCATAGCTGGCATTGATAAATGGGTCATATTTTCCATATCTTCTACCTTGATTTACTTTCATAATACCGTGATGTGGATGCACCCTTATTCCTCTATTTTATATTGAATCAAACCAATCACAATTAAAAGAAACATGTTATTCTCTTCACTCTGATATTCCAACTGTAGCACTTCTTGTAACTCATAGTCATAACTCTTATGGTTGTTCCCTTTCACACATATAACACAGTTTTCTATTTTCTAATCTTCACATCAAGCTTAGGTTTGAAATCTAAAATAGTTGACAAAAAAAATTGGCTAACATTTTACTATTTTTATAGGTCCCTAAGCAAGCTCATTAATCCTAGATCTTGAAAATCTTTGGCTTCATTTTGGATGTGATTGGTACAGGAAGTGTAGCTATTTTTCACTAAGCCAATTAAATATGATATATAAGGTTGAAGTGACTTGTTGAAATACATATTGTATTTTTTAACCAATTTAAAAATTTAGATTCAACTCTCTTTTCCTTCTCTAATAGTGATGTTGTAGTCAAACCATTAACAAAATTCCTGCAAAAGTTTTGAATTTAGGATTTCTATATCTGATTCTACAAAATGTAATATACTTGAGATATGGCTTAACTTCAACACAATTAAGTACTGTGTACAATATCGTAACTCTCTTCTCCTTATCTATCAAATAGTGAACAGTGCAAGTGCCTATTATCTCACCAAATTCATTGAATACTGACATGTTACTGGTTGATTGACACATATTTTGATTACCCAAATTTCAAGGTACAATATTCCTTGTTGATTGTAACTCTGAGTCAAAGTAGTTCGAACAAAATTGAGAAGTCTTATACATTAAGTATGCTTCATATATTGATCCTTTAAAATGTACTTTATTATTTATAATATTTTCAAGTTTATTTAAATATCTTAATGATATATTATTATGAATTAATAACGTGCTTAGAATATTAGATATGCTATATTTACACAAAATCATCTTTCAACAAAGTATATCCAATGATATTGAATAGATCCACCAACTCTAAACTCATATAATAATTATACGAGTAGATGCTCCATGGAGTTAAAAATTTTTGGAGGAAATATCTTTTAAGCTTACACAAAATGAAAGGAATATTATACTCATTATGGATTAAAGCTTCATCATTTAGTTTTGATAAGCTTAAGTACTTGAAGAAGACACTTAGTTTAGTTAAGGGATTTAAAATTAAATCTGGAAGAGAACTAAAAGAAGTGGGTAGCAATAGTGGTAGCAAACATTCAATGAAGATATGACAATCATGAATTTTTAATCCAAATAATCTCCATGGCCTCATGTCAACACATCTACTGAGGTTAGAAGCATATCAATCATATAGCTTTAGCCTCTTCACCCATTCACAAACTACCTGACTCTGCTCTAAAGTAAAGGTGAAGGGGTATTTTGGCTTTAGAAGTTTACCATTTCCATCTTCCTTCAACTCAAGTGATTTACTCCTGTAAATATCCTTCAGGTCCATCCTATCTTTTATAATATTTTTAGATTTTCGTTTGATGTCAATAATTGCATTGAACATATATATATATATATATATATATATATATATATATATATGTGTGTGTGTGTGTGTGTGTGTGTGTGTGTGTGTGTGTGTGTGTGTGTGTGCATCAAATCGAAATTACATATGATCAAGTTTATTCTCAAATATGGCAAAGACCAACAAATGCTCTTCTTTGTTCAATTGTGAGTAACCTCTACACCTGGGCACTTTGTAAATAGCTGATATTAGAGAATTAATTATTATGGGTATGAAATCTACTCTTTCAAATATTTTCTCAATGGTTAATCATTGAGGAGGCTATTCCATCTCCATTATATTTTTAGTGAAAGCATCCTTATTTTGCCTAAATGGATGGTTCGCAAATTAGAATATATGGTGATAGTCAAACCAAGTGTTCTTGCCCCATGCTTCAAACTGAATGATTTAGTATTTTTTATGTAACATGGGCAAGCTAGCTTTCATGTAGAACTCTAATCAGAAATTATACAATATATTAGGAAGTCATCAATTGTCCAAAGTAACACTACCCATAATGTAAAATTTTATTTGGTTGAGATATCATATGTAGTAATTCTTTCATTCCATAATAATTTTAAGTTATTGATTAAAGGTTACAAGAACACGTCTATCTTTGCCTTTGGATTATGTGAGCCTGAAATGATAAGTGTTAGAATATGTAAGATGTAGTCATACAAAACTCTAGAGGAATATTATAGGGTGGTAAATATCTTATACTAGTATGAGTAAGGTGAGGTAGATTTGCTAAATGGAGTAAAATGATTTGAACATAAACCTAATCTTATATTTCTTGGTTCTGTGGCAAAGGTATGATATGTATGGTCAAAGTGTTCTCAGGCCTCTACTTCTGACGGATGTGTTAGAACACTTACCTCTGATATATATTTATTATGCCTTCTCATATGAGTAGCAGAGCTTATAGATGCATATAAATGTTTAAATTTGAGAATAATGGGTAAGTAGAACAATCGACTGACTGGCACATACTTGCACTTTCTTTTTTTCCATAATTTGGTTTCAACCTTAATGTGTTATAATGATGACATGCAATCTGTAATAAATATACTCATAGTACAACATACAAGCATCAACACAATAATATATTTTTATAACTATCAAACCAAGTTTGGAAACAAATTTTTTAGTCATGTAATAATCTATTAGAATTATATTATCTACTGGGTTAAGCTCCTTAAGTAGGCCAATAAATTGATTAAAATATTCTTTGTGGACATTATATTCTATCTCTATGTTTAACATTTTCATAGTGACATATATGTCTGAGTGAGCAGTGCACTCATTCAACATTGATTATTACGCATCGAAACAAATCATAGAAGTTTTATGCCTTCTTATTCGGGGACTTCTATATATTATTAAAATTGTGGCATGATTGCAACATAAATTAATTCCTTAAATATCATAACTCTATCTTCTTGAAGTATGCTGGAACTTATAGATGGGCCATATTGAGAGTCAAAATGAGTCTCGTACACACTATGTGAAGTCCAATACCAATATTCTGATATGAATCCTCTATGATATAGATCAACAGTAATCTCATCTAGTTTGAGGTAGGCTTGATTTTTGTATTTAAAATATGGACAATGAAACATTCCCTTTGATATAAAGGAAATTGACAGCCTTGCTGGATGAAAAAATTCACTCAGTGCAAAAATTCATTTGTTAACATCTTACATCCAAACAATAGTCGATTATACATCCAACTTATATGATTTTGAATATCCATAACACACTTGAGATATAAATTTACCTATAACTAAATAATGTGATTTATATTAATTTAATGTTATTTATGTATAATTTTCATCATAAAAACTTTTGAGACAACATTTTATATAATGAAGATATATAATAATGATATGTTACCAAAATATATCTAAGGTAACTCTCTCTAATTTTATCTTTCATTAGAGATACTCCAACCTTTTCATATTTATGATTGTTTCATACCAATGTCTTCTCTAAGAGAAAAGCCACTCATTCACCTAAGCATCCTCATCTCTGGAGCACTGAACCTAATATTATGCTTCTCTTTTAATGGCCAACATTCTACACCAAAAAGAATTGCAGGTCTCACCACATCTTTATAGAATTTTCACCTTATGTTTGAGGGGAGCTTTTCTATCATACAACAAACCCGATGCATTCCTCCACTTCAATCATCAAACTTGAATTATGCTAATAATATCTCTATCAGTTTTTACCATCATTATGAAATAATAAACCAAAAATATCTAAAACATATACTCTTATTAAAGAATTGTTCACCCAAAGTCACAATATCTCCAATTAAAATCTAAGGTTTACCTCTATAATTCAAATTTACCTTCAACTTCCTCTCTAGCCTTATCAACAAGAACAATATCATCAGTAAAAAGCATACATTCGATCAGTGGTAGGGAGGGAGTTCGGTGGAATTAGGAATATGGACAAAGAAGCACACAAAAGGAAAGAATATGGATACCTTCAAAATGACCAAGCTTCTGTCTTCGACAAAGGGGGTGTGGCATTAGCTGTGGCATTAGAACAATGAGGAGGTGTGACTTTAGATGGGTTAGGGAGGAACATCGAGGACGGAGGCGATGCGATAGGAAGGAACATCGTCGAAGGAGGCGAAGAAGTTATTTAGCGACAGTTAGCCTAGATTACGAGGAGGCAAAGTTGAAGAAGAGCCGAAGGGTGGAGGAGAGCAGTTGAAAGATAGAACGAACAAATGAAATGAATGCATATTCAATTAGTTAGATAGGGTAGTTTGCGTACAATACAAGAAAAACGTCATTTTCCAGCAGCCATTTTCATCGAAAATCCGCCGGAATTTGTGACAAATTTACTTCCGCTGGAAATTCTGCCGGAAATTAGCTGTTTTCCTATAGTGGTAGGATTTGCGGCAAATTCTTATCTGAGTTGCAGTCAAATTTTTGCTATAAATCTTCCTCAACTCCACTACAAAAAAATATTAAAAAAATTTCATTGCAAATTCATTTCCATTTAAAAAAAAAAATCCATCCTAAAGTTCGTTGAAAATTTGTCGTAAATTGCTAATTTTCCTTTAGTGATTATTGCTTGTCACAAGGAAGTTAGTCACTAATAATTTAATTATATATTATATTTATACCTAAGATTATGCAAGAAATCTTAATAAATCCAAGATGAAATGCTACAACTAATGAAGAGACTGTTTTACATAGAAGAACTAAAAATGGGAACTTGTTGATTGTCCCATGGGATTAAAACTAGTTGGGTGTTAATAGATCTTTAGAGTGAAATATAAATTTTATTACAAAAAATATTTTAATGTATGATTGGTTTCAAAATGATGCAATTATTTAATTGAGTGCTTTGAAATACTTGCACCTATAGCTAAAATCAACACATTCCAAGTCATGTTTTCTTTAACTTCCAATCTAGGCTGGCTAATAAAATAATTTGATGTGAAGAGCACATTCCTCCATGGTGAGGTAATTGAATAAAACTTCATGAGTCTCTTACTAGGAAGCATGATAATGAAGATTATTATTATTATTATTCTTATTATTAGGATTATTATTATTATTATTTAATATTATTATTATTATTATTATTATTATTATTTTATTTTTATTTTATTATTATTATTATTATTATTATTATTATTATTATTATTATTATTATTATTATTATTATTATAAAATGAGCGCAAATTTAAGAAAAGCATTCATATGGATTATAACAATCTCTCATAGTTTAGTTCAAATGATTCCCATATTCAAGATAACCTTTAAATATAAATAAAATTATTAAAATTATACATTATTTTTTAAAAGGAAAAACATAAAAAAATCACTGCACTAATTATCTATGTGGATGACTTGATCATTACATGTAACAACTGAGGAGAAATGAGAACGATATAAGAATAGTTGAACAAAAAATTTTAAATGAATGACTTATGATCTTTATAATACTTTCTTAAAATTGAAGAATCTTGACCAAGTAAAAGAGTACTTGATGTGTTGAGAAGCTTTATAATGAGAGTAATAGAAAAAAAAAAAGTATGGATGATTATCTTAGGGTTTAAAGAAATAATGTAGTATTTATGGTGGAATGATGAGGGTAGGTAAGAGTAGCTAAGTTCATCTAGTTTGGGTTGATTTAGTTTAATTCTTTAGGGAATATATTTAATAAAGGGTTAATGGAGGTAGATTATTTTAGGATATAAAGTTTTCATATGGAGCTTTTGGTATGGTTTTGTATGGTTTAAGTGCTTATATAAGGATGATTAATAAGACTAAATGCAAGAGAGCTTAACCTTATTGAGGGCTTTTAAGTGCGGTTTGGCTTGATTTTAATGGATTGACTTGTAGATGGATGTTGTTAAGAGCTGGTTAAGGTGTAGAGTAAGATGTTAGAGAGGTTTGAACAAAATAATTTTGAAGTGTGATAATACACATAAAAGACAACTAATAAATTTCACTAAAGTTGATCAAGGTAGGCCTCCAAAAGATAAGAACATTGTTCAAAGTTTTTATTATCATCAAAAGATGACAATTTTTATGGCATACCATGATTGTACATAAAGTTACAATTACTATTATCTTTCAAAAACATTAGGAAATTTTGGAGGGATGGGAGGTGGGTGGCCATTAATGAAGAAATGCTAACCAACTTCATTAATTCATTTTATCTTTGAATATTAAATTATGTTGCCAACTTATAAGTATTCCCTTATAATGAAAAGTCAAGCATCTATAAGCATTATTTGAAATTTAAATGTTAAAAATAAAATTTTAATCATTTCTCCTTTACTAGGCACTTATGATAGACCTTGATTGACTTCTTACTTTAATATACTTTTCTATGCTATTTATTGTCTTGTTATAATTGGATGATTAGCTTTATATTCCTAATCTAATTGATGTGCTACATCAATCCTCTTATTACAAAGAAAGCATGTATTATATCTATGACATGAAATTGGTATGTTATTTTGCAAATTAGTTAATACTCTAATGTAAGGACTTAAACTATGTATTAAGACAATATATGTACCATCAAATAGGGGATATACAATATATTTGTTGGAACATTAATGTACATCGCTCATATAAAGACAGATTTTGATTTTGCCCATGCTCTGAGTATAGCCAGTTAGTTCATGCATAATCATGATTAGCAACATATGAATGCATTTCTGCACATTAATTAGCTCAAATCTACCTGAGTGAAGGGTAGTTCTTTCTCTAAAATACAAACAAACAAACAAAATAGAAGGTACATACAAATATTTATCGGGTGTGTGGCAGTTGTCGATGGGTTGTCAATATTATGATACTTTACCATTGTAGGTGGGCACTTAGTTGCTTGGAGAATGAATGAAATGTACAGAATTATTACAAGCTCTAGTGTTGATAGAACATTATTACAAGCTCTAGTGTATGTGATAAATCTGGGCAAATAGAAATGGTTTTCAGCAATTTGTAAAGTATGTTGTGACTGAAAGATTCTACCAAAATATCAAATAGTAGACCCTCGACAATTTCATAATAGTAAACAATTCAACTGAACATTGTGACAACAACTAGTTGTATGTAATATAGCCCATACTTGTCCCTCTATATCAGCATTGACAAAGTACGTTGAGGTAGATAGGGCATTCCTCATTATGTTATCCGTTAGGATGATTTCCTACCATCACGGTAATTCATCCATACTCATATTTTTCTTTTTTTATTATCATTAATTATATATTAATTTATTTATTCTTATAAATAATAAAATAATTTAAAGAAAACAATCAAGTATGTCGACTTTACTGAATAAGAACTATAATTTAGCTCGATATTCACGTCAGCTCTCGTTTGTTAGAGCTGTTGCTTTTGAGTTTGGCTCATTTGTGAAGTAAATATTCTGAAGTTAAATAATAATTTTCAGCACTATTTGAAATAGAGTAATTAATTAGGTTTTATTTTACTGTATATATATATTCTCAATAGAAATTTGTTGTTGCATTTATCAACATACATGGTGGATGTTTGGTTTGAAATAAAAGAAATTTTTTTTAAATGCAAAGATTTTAAAAATATTGGTGCTTGGTTTGAATTAAACAAAATGAAAGTAAAATTTAGTATATTTGGTGTGTACCATTTAGCACAATTTTGATGTAATTGAAAATTATTAGATTTGGGAGACTCCCAAATACACCATAAATTCTTTGTAATTGTAGCTAGTTGTTGCAACCTATCATGGCCATTGTCGCCGATCGTTATCATCCATGATCGTGTCTGTTGGCTACCACTACCGGTTGCTGTCACCATTAGCAGCTGGCTACCAATAACCATCATTTTAGGCTTCACCCTGTATTCATTTTGCTTCAAACCAAATAACAAAAAATAATTAACTGTAATTATTTTACACTCTTTCTAATAACTTCAAATATTTCAAATATATTATATTTTATTTTACTAGATATTCTTTTTTTTAGCTAACCACATGGCTCCGTAGTCTTCAAAGTCAAGCTAGTATGTTGATTGAGACCTATAATACTAAAACTATTTTAATATCAAATTTCATTAATTTTTTTTAATAATTTAATCAGTTATAAAATTTATTTATTTATGAAATAATGTTGATTAAACGTATATTTATTTATTTATTTCTTTATTTTTCAAGAATTCTCATTTCTCCCCAAGAAATAATATATATTTTGACAAGAATCAATAATTACTTGGTTCAGTCACTGTTTTCATTTGGATATTCAAATTGTTCGCGGCCACTTCTCACCATGTCAAAGGGCTTCCACTGCTGGCTTCCATTCCTCTTTATTTTTGACTTTTTTTTTGAATAAAATTATACTGTCGGTGCCATTTTGATGGCTTGGAATGTATAGAAATGAGTCAAAAGTATTGCTTTGTCATCATATTATTCTGAATTTATTATGTAACCATAGAGAAAGAGAGGAGGAGAGAGAGCTTAAGTGCAGCTATGGAGGGTGGAGGGAGGGAACCAAACAATGTAAAGAAGAGGGGATCTCCTCTCCTATTCAAAGGCATGCAGTCTAATGAAATGACCACTGGACTTTTTTGACTCTTTTGATTGCTTTTTCTTTTGATTTTGTTTTGTTCTCCTTGCTTTCTTCTTACATTGACAAGGACTTGTATGTGCTGGATAAAGTAGTTGTCTCTTGTTGACATAATGATTGCTATGGTGGCTTCCTCATGGCTCCATAGCTATTTTGCATGACAATGATTTCAATGTAAGCTAGCTAACCAAACAAATTATGAGCTTGTTGAATTTCTTCATTATGAGAGTTGAATTCAATGATTCAAATTACCTTGTTTAGTGACTATAGGTATTAGTTATTATTCTTGTTTCAATGCTTTGGTAATGTCATAAAAATTGTTAGGAACTATAGAATTGGGTGATTGGATTGTCTAATCATATCTAAAAAGATTCTATTCTTTTTATTCTGATTCTAATCTCTTCATCATTCTATAATCTTTCAAAATTATTATTCATAAATTTTCCTCAATGAACTCTTCTAACTATGGAAATAAAAAAACAAAAATTTTCTTCCTCCTTTTGAACCCACTTAAATGAACTTAGAAAATTTAATCTAAAATTTCTAATAATATTTTTAGAAGACAACAATGTCTTAATATATATCTTTACCTAATCAATAAGAATTGAATGATGTGGTAAACCCCAGAGGGAGATGAATTGGTGTGATTTTAAAAATAATTTGAAAAAATAAAGTTATACTTTTCTTCTTTTTAAAATAACAATAATTGAAAGCAAATATCTTTAATTAAAAGAGATGGCACATGACTTTCTATGTTAAAGAAATATTTTTAAAATTATTTAACTCTCTTCTTTATCTAACAGTATATACAAATACAGTTCATGAAATTTTCAGATATCATAATAGAATATTGAAGTAAGTAAGAGATCTAAAATAAGTATAGAAAGTAAAAAATAGAAAATTGATATATAGTGGATCAATTTCAAATGACATATGACCATTTCTTACTAGTATCTCCTTATGCTACTACATGGTGAAGAAGTCTCTTTATCTTATAAGCAGGAGTGTCAATTTCGGGTCACGAGTCGGGTTCGGGTAGAACCCGAAATTGACCCGGGTTCAAATGGGTCGACCCTAACCCGACCCACGTAAGTAAACGGGTTGGAAATTCGAACCCCGAACCTGACCCGGTGGGTTGCCAGGTTGACCCGACCCGACACGAGAAGGCAGGCTGTGGCAAGCGCGAACGTGGGCGCTAACACGGCCGACCTGGCGTGGATGCGAGTGGCAGGCACAATCGTGCGGGGAGGGTGAGCGAGCACGGACGCGCGCGAGGCGGGTTCGTGGGCAGCCGCACGGACACGCGGGCAACTTTAGGGGCGAGCGAGAAGCTGCAGGGCGTGCGAGCAGCCGTGCGGGATGCCGCGCGGGCAAGCGGGCAGCTGCGCGGACAAGCGGGCAAGGCGCATGCAGCAGCGGGTCAGGGCGGGCAGGCTCGGGCAGATCTGCAGGCAGCCGGGCAGGGGGTGGGCAGATCCTCGGGCAGTCGAGCTTTCATTTCAAATGGGTTTCCAGGTTGACCCGGCAACCCGTTGGGTCTGCCCGAACCCGACCCATTTTTCAAACAGGTCAAATCTTAGAATCCGAGCTCGACCTGTTTTGAAAACGGGTCAGGTCTAACCCGAAAATTCCAGGTCAGGATCGGGTTCGGATAGGGTTTTCGTGTCGTGTCAAATATTAACACCCCTGCTTATAAGTAATAGAGAAACCTTAAAATCACTTCTGTCTCAAGCGAGGAACTAGCTACACCTAGTCACGTGCTTGGGTGAGTACAATTTTCACATTTAATTTTGGGATTTGAGATCGCCCATGAGAGACAAATAAAATCGCTCAATCAATTAGGTTTTTAAATGTGAAGATCTAATGAAGTTGAGAATACGAAGATGAAATTTGATTTATTTTCACACTTTTTTCTCTCCAAAAACTCTTTCGAGGGTTACAAGTGGTATCTTACAAGTTTAAAGTAACTCTCTCAGATTATATTTGTTTAAGTTTTAGTATAGGCATTTCTAGTAAGCATATTTTTTTTAGGTCGTATCCAATGGGTGTAGAAATAGATTAGAAATGCGTATTGGTATAACAGTATGATCAAAATCATATAGTACGATCAATTCAAATAAGATCATCTTAGCCATGTCAATAATCATGGCTTATAGGATTCATTTTAGATAATTAATTATACCATTTGGTGTATATCATATAATACAATAAATTAATATAGAATGGTCATATTAATATTATACCAAAATAAGATTGAATGTACACTACGATGTATATAATTTTGTATAATATTAAAAGTAATTAAAACAAATTAACATAACTTAGAATCTTACCAAAAATAACCAATCTATATATTTTAAATTGAGCCTGAACATTTAGTGTGATTGATGATCATATAGTTTGATCAAATCTCAAGATTTTTGTATTCTACTTCATAGTTCCTTACATTTAGTTAAGATTAATAAAATCTTAATACTCTTTTAATAAATTTTATTTGCATTCAATTCTCTCTTTCTCTCCCTTGAGTGTGTAATAGTTATATTGACAATTTCAACAAAAGAAAGCATAACAATATGACCTTAAAACAAAACTCTTTCCATTTTGAAGCATCAAAAGAGGTCAGTATTAGCTAGTCACATCATCGGCTTCATTTGAGTAATGTGTATTCGCATGAGTTTTGTATTTACTCGGCTTCAACATTTTTTTGTGGTGATTACCAATGGCTATGAAAATAGACGAAGCGACCAATTGGCGGGGTGATTTTAATTTTGAACATAAAAGAGTACATATAAAATACTTCTTATAAGTATATTTAAGAATATATTATTTTTATTTTCAAATACAAAAATAAAAATACTTTAAACTTTCATTAAATTTTATCTTTGGTATAATTCGAACCTAAAGATACTTTATTTCATATTTCAAATATATTATTATTATTATTATTATTATTATTATTACTTGGGTAGAATACAAAGCTACAAATCAGCCAGCTAAGATAATATATAAATCTACAAAAGCTCGCGTGCTCATGGCATAAGGCGACAAAACAACAGCAGTCTTAGGCATAAAATAAGCATTTGTAGGATTTAGTGGTACAAACCGAGTCGTAATCTAATTATTGCTTCCACTGCTCTTTCCTGTCTGACTTTCGGCCAACAACCAATTTCCTCATTTTCGAGATTTGATTAAGGGACAGTTTAATATAAGTTTTTTTTTTTTTTTTGAATTTTTTTTTGGAAAAAATGAGGGAAAAAAGCCCGTATTTACTATATAAAAAAGAAGGCAATACCTCAAACAATATAAGAGGTCTTACTAAAAACCTATACCCCCAAACAGAAAAGGAAATTACAAAATAAAGCAAGAAAGAAAGTAGCTGGCCAAACTGATGGTATTAAACCAAAATTGGACTCAGACTGCTAATCGATTGAACCGTCCAAAAACCAACCAAGCGACATGAAGAGTACTCTCCTGGTTGCCAAAAAGGCCATCCAAGGAGGGGATTAGCAGCTACATCATCATCCATTCTCTTGCACCTCCAAAACTTCCTTTCAGCAAAGCTCCAGTAAGCCGGCAAAAATAGGAGCTAAGATTCCGGCAATAATTCCCAAAAAAGCTTCCAGTTTTCCATACAAGCCACTATCCAAAAAAGCATTTCCAAGCAGTGAAGATACCAAGAAGAATAGCAAAATGACAGTTCCCGATAGCATCAGAATAAGCAATCTGCCTAAGTAAAACCAAAGCAAAGCCATCCAGCAAGTTGCAGCAACAAAAATGCCTCCAGTCTCCAGCAAAGCATAATAATGGTGCATATTAAGGTTTTCCAAGGAAATTTCAGATTCTCTTTGTGCTTCCAAGTAGAGGACTTAGCCTCAACCGCAAATTTAATAATATTGCAAAGAGTAGTGGTATCTCTAAACTTGAAGTTAAATCTTTGTTCATTTCTCTCCCTCCATAAATAATATGCAGCACAAGAGGAAGTGAGTAAAAGTAACTCTTTTTAATATTTAATAGTGGTCGCCTTATCCCCCAAGTATTGAAAGACCTGAGACAGCCTAGGTCGTAATATAAACTCTCCCAGCTCAGGAATTAGATTACTAATGACAGAATAAGCATAGTCACATTCAAAGAGGATGTGAAAATTGGTCTCATTGTGTGAAAAGCACAGCACACAATTTGGGGACACAAATATAGACCTCTTCCTAAGTTCATCCGCTGTTTTTAGCCCTCCATTAAGAGCAATCCAAGAATAAATTCAAAACTTAAGGGTAGAGTGCTTATGCCAAACAGCTTTATGCCAATCAACCATAGCTTCATCTTTATAAAAATGCTTATGGAATGACGAGAAAACAGGCATTTTCCTATCCTTCCAGTTAATAGAATTTTTTGCATCAGGAGTAATACCCATAGGTTCCAGAGCAAGGGCCAAGCCTTGTAATGCAGGAAACGGAAAATTACAGCCATTCACACCCAGAAAATCTGACACCTTGGAATTAAGACTAAACAAATCTTGCAAATTCAAATTTAGAAGAGCGTGCGCTAAAGAACAACCATGGAACCAAGGGTCCCATAGAAAAGAAATTGCACAGTGAGGTCTTAAATCAAAGCAGATATCAGGTTTTATACACAAGGCCACTTTGCCAATTTCATTCCAGAGAGGGGAGGGCCTGCAGTGCACAGGAGTCCATGGTGTGCCATATTTAGCATTCAAAAAGTTAGAAAGAAGAGACTTAGAATTGTAAAACCTGAACAGGAGTGAACTCAATGTGGAAAATTGTAGACCATTTAAATCAGGAATACCCAGCCCACCAGGATTTTAGGTTCGCAAGTTCTCTTCCAAGCATTGGAGTTTTTTAGCCTCCAAGTCCCCAAAGAACAGGAATTTAGCACACATTATGCTAAGCGTTTTGATACAAGATTTGGAAATAATGGACCCTCTTATCCAATAGGCTATAGTATTGCAAACCGTGTATTTAAGGAATTGAAGCCTACCTCCCATAGATAATAATCTAGCTTTCCACCCAGCTAGGTGATTGGCAGTAGAATGCAGAAGAGGAAGAAAGTCAGATTTTGAGCATTTTTTAATCGAAATAGGCAACCCAAGGTAAGTCATCTTGATACATGAAGAAGGCATATGAAGAGCCACACAAACATCCAGAGGATTAGAAATATAGCTTGAGAGAATAATCTGACTTTTCTCATGGTTCACCAATAGACCAGAAACTTTAGCAAAGATATCAAGGATCTTCCTAAGAGCTACACAGTTGTTGAGAGATGCTCCCAAAAATCAGAAGATCGTCTGCATAAAGCAGGTGAGAAATGTTCACGCCTTGCATATGAAACCCAATGAAATTATCCTAGTTAGAATCATTATCAATCAAACAAGAAAAGGCATCCATTGCAATGCAGAAAAGGTAAGGGCTAAGGGGACAGCCTTGCCTAATGCCAGAGAATGAGTTAAAGTAGCCTTCCAACGCCCCATCAATGCATATGAAAAAATGAACATCATAGATGCAAGTCTTGACCCAATGAATAAAGGAAGAAGGGAAGCCTTTTTGTTTCATTCTGGATATGATAAAAGCCCTGGATACAGAATCGAAGGCCTTACAAATATCCAGCTTGGCACACATTAATTTCTTTTTGGCAGTCTTTTTGAAATCAGAGAGGATTTCAGAATCTAAAAGGATATTATCAGTGGCAATGCGTTTCTTGATAAAACCAGCTTGATTGTTCCCAATGATAAATGGCATGATTTCCTTCATTCTGGAAGCCAAAATTTTGGAAATAATCTTGTAGAAAACATTACAAAGTGCAATGGGCCTGTAATCTGATATGTTGGAAGCATGAGTGGATTTAGGAATCAGAGCGATAGCAGTGGCTTTGGCTATCTTAGGAAGGTACCCCTTAGAGAAAAAGGACTTCATTGCTTTGCACACCAAAGAGCCAGTAATAAGCCAAGTGGATTTATAAAACTCAAAGTTAAATCCATCCGGGCCGGGAGAAGAGTTGGAGCTCCCAAGAAAAATAGCTTCCTTGATTTCAACATCAGAAATATTAACCGTCAGCAAATGATATAAATGTGATGGAATAACATTACCTTTGGGTATAGAGAAAGATTCCAATGAATTTGCTGGTGGGGTAGCATTGAACAATTTCTCAAAGTGTTGAGTGATAGAATTTATTAGATCTTGCCTAATAGTAGGGTCCGCACTAGCAACCAGAGTTGAGGAGATAAGATTCCTTCTCTTCTTAAGCCTAGCATAAAGGAAATTTAAATCATCTTCCCCTTTAGAAATCCATTTAAGTTTAGCACGTTGAAGAAACCAAATTGTCCAAGAAGAAGAGCAATCCGAGAGTTGGGAATTGATAGTTTTCAATTTTTGATTGAGAGAAGGATTTTGAGGGTCAATATTTAACATACCATAGCACTGAGATTGTTGTTCTTTTAAAGAAGCAAGTTGGTTGGAGAGAAAGCATGAATTAGCCCAATCTTTACCCTTAATGGTCTCTTTTAAAATTTTCAGCTTTCTATACAGACCAGGAATGGGGTTCCCATGTGACGGTTGAGAGAAAATATTTAGGAGGTCGGCCCAAAAACCATTTTGCTTAGTCCAGTAATTTTTGAAAATGAATATGTGTTTCAACATAACTAGCTGCCCCGTAAAAAGCACAATAGGGGAATGGTCCGAGCAAGAGGGAGAAAGGACCTCATAGAAAGTGGAAGGGAAAGTTTCAAGCCACTTATCATTTATCATCATTATATCCAACTTCAAGTGAATGGGGTCATTAGCCCTTTGATTGAACCATGTAAATTTAAGACCCTTGGAATCCAAATCAAGCAGCCCCAAGTCAAACTTAAGAGCATTAAAATCCCAGAGGTGAGAGGAAAGGAGAGGAGTGCCACCTGATTTCTCATCAACATTTAAGCAGCAATTAAAATCGCCTAGAATGAGCCAAGGGGAACAGATGTGGTTCCCAATTTCTCTAAGTTTATCCCAAAGAAGTAAACGGTCACCCAAAGATTTGGAAGCATAGACTACAGTGATCACACAGAGTAGATCTTGCCCACTATAAAGATCTCCATAAATCAGCTGAGTAGAGAAGTGAGAAGGTCTGAAACTGAGGAGAAGTGGGTTCCATTTAATCCAAATCCTACCCGAGGAAGATAGGTTAAAATTATGGCAGCTTTCCTCATTCTCAAAAACACAGTGGTTAAGATGAAACCAGGGATCTGAGAAAGAACTAGCATGAATTCTATTTTCCAGAACACAAAGTAACTCAAGTTTGATGTCACGAACTAAATCTTTGCAAGCCCTAACCTTATCTGGACTGTTGAAACCTCTCACATTCCAAGCTGTTAGACGAGATGGTATCATTGGGATTTTGAGGATTGGCTAGGAGTTTTTTTAGATTGCTTACTCCTAGAAGCCTTTGTTTGTGCAACAGTGTTGTTTCGGTTCTTATCTAGATGCAAAGTAGTGGAAGGAGGAGGCTCAGACTCACTACTACTTTCTTGAAGGAGAGAAAACTTGTTAGGTGAAATCAATTTATCTTGTTGCTGGATGATAGCAGAAGATGAGGGAATAGACTCCTCAGTTGGTGAGTTTAGATTTGGGATAGTAGTGAAAGCCGTCTCAATAGTGCTGTTTAGTTGTTGGGTGTCCACCACAGTCGGAGTTGGATTGTTGAGCTGTGATTTTGTGGAAGGTGGCTGAGTGGAAGAAGCAGGAGGATCAGAGGTCTTTTGAGATGCGGCAGCAGTGGAGGTAGAGGACATTTGCTTGGGATCAGATGCCTTAGATGAATGAACATTTTGCTGAACGGGTTTGAAATTGGGATTTTTGCTGGTTGCCCGCGGGGGCTTCCGGCTAGTGCTTCTACCACGCAGCGGCTGAACATTAGTGTTTGAAGATTCCATCTTTGAAGGACAAAAATCCGGTGTATGCACAATAGAGCCACAGTGCTTGCATTGTACTGGTTTCCATTCATATTGGATACGAAGAGAGAATGGCTCACCTAAAATGGTGATGGGGATGGACTCGGAATAAGTACATTCCTTTGAAACCTGAACACAGACTCTGGCATACATGAGCCTAGTTTTTTCGACTATAAGATCGTCTACCGCAAGCGGAATACCTATCTTACTATCAATCCGCGAAATTGCTTCCGGAGTCCAACAAGGAAGAGGTAAATCAAGGATTTTAAACCAGATAGGGATAGACGTGAAATCCTCTCTCATAGGCTTGAAATTAGGCACCCATTTTTGAAGCACAAATGGTTTGCCAAGGTAAAACCACACACCTCCGGATAAAGCCATGTCATAGTCTTCATGCGCCGTAAATTTCAACATAAAGAAACCATCACTTAAGGAGAGCAGTTTCATCATACCTTTAAGCTTCCAAACCTTACGGATAACAGAGAGCAGGGATTCGTAATACGGACGTCGTCCGAGGGAATAGCCTATCAACGCCAGTCCCCATTCATCCGAGGCAGCTTTGACATGGACTTCATTAAACTCCAAGGGGTCATCAGGCAAGATCGAAGATGAGAGCTTAAAAGCATTCCCAGGACGAGGGGAAGCCACGATATTACTGTAGCTAAGGGGATCGACAACTGTGGGAGCGACACTCTTAGAGGATAGTGGGGGAAACTCCACGGAGGAAGAAAGGTTGGCCATGGGGAGGAAAGCTCCCCAGCCAAGCCGAGGAGGAGGAAACAAGCACGGGAGGATGGAGGTCGGCTAGGGAGAAAAAACCCTAGCAGCCGAGAGAAAAAACCAATTTTTTTTTTAACAGAGCCCATATATTAAAGATAAAAGAACTTGCAAATAAAATAAAAAATCTCCACCAAAATCAAAAATATAAAATCAGCACCAAGAAAGGCACAGTAAAAACAAATAAAAGTCAGCTAAAGGCACCTAAAGCCCAGACTCAATCATATAACCTATCATGAAAAAAAGTTCGAGATAAAATACCTTGGTTGCCCGAAGACCATCCAAAGGTATAGCCATAATACGAGCGGACATCAACGTCATATGCTCCTTCGCAAAATTTCTGATAGAACAAAGGCAATTGTCAGGCACTGTGTACTCCAACAATAGAGTTGGAGTTAGAGACATTCCAGCAAAGCGAGCCCATTTATCCGCTTACAAACATTTGCAAAGACATTCCGCCTAATCTTGAGAGTGACGGTAATAGAGCAGCTGGCATTGGTACCTTATCTCTTATCATTTCTCTCCTGCCATATGAAATTAATTGCACAACATGTTAATAGAAAATAAAATATTTTCACATCAGAAGATAAGTTCGCCTAATCAATAATCCATTCTATGAACTAAGCATCGTTAAGCCTTAAAAACAAAGAGACCGCCCCAGGGATCAAATTCAAAATAATGGAAAAGGAGTAATTGCAATCAAAGAAAAGGTGATCAATACTTTCATTGCTAAAATGTCACATATGACATTTCGAATCAATAAGAATGTTTCATTTATGAAGAGCTTCGTAGTTTTTATCCATCCATAAGACACAACGATCCAAAGACATAAAAACGTAAAGCATTATTTTTGTGCCAAGTGTGCTTTGCCCAAGAGCACTCAGGAATATCATTATAATACTCCTTAACATAAACTCCAAAAGAACCCTTATCAGTATTTCCCCACATCAAAAAATTTACAGAATGCGCATAATTAGGGACAGAGAGAATAGCATTAGCAACAGTAGTGTCTAGATTAGAAGCCAAATTCCACATATCCTTGTTACTGAAGTCGCTAACAAAAGCATTCCAATTACCAGAAATATGGCTGGAGAGCCCATTTACATTACACTAGTGTTCCAAGAAAAAAGTTGTAGGCGCATGAGGAGTAATCTTGAACTTAAGAAAAGGTTTAGAAATAGCAGCAGTTTTGCAAATAGACTTCTAGAAATTCGATGCATGCATAGGAGGAGGGCTCCAAGGGGATGTATACATTGAAATCATCCACTGAGAAAGAGGGGAGTTACAATTATACATCATACTAATAACTGATCAATTGAAACCAAATTGCAGAGCCAGTAGAGACTGCAAACCCAAACCCCACAAAAGCTTAGGTTTACAGACTTTATCCCAAGACATCAAATGCAGCTTACGGGTAGCTTCAACACCACCCAAAAAAAAAAAGAAACTTATAAGTTAACTTCCTAATAAATTTTATGTTTATTTTAGGTAAAATAGACACACAAATCTAGTAAGATATAGAATTAAGTATAGTAAACTTAAGAAACTTTAATCGACCGCCAAAAGATAAAAGGCTGGCCTTCCAACCTGAAATCTTATGCGTAATCCTTTCTATCAAAGTCATAAAGTCCACAATATTCTGTCTTTTGAAAGATATAGGGATGCCTAAGTAAGAGATCTTACTGCTATCATTGTAAATAGATAAAGCAAAGCAAATAGCAAATTAGTTAAGCATGAAATTAGAGAGGATAACATAGCTTTTATCATAATCGACTAAAAGTCCAAAAGCCTTATCAAACGTATTGAGGAGCTGGGAAAGTTTATTGCAATTTGGAATATTTGCATTACCAAAGACCAACAAGTCAGCATATAGCAGGTGAGAGATACAGAAATCATCAACCGTAATACCATGGAAATAACCATCATAAATCAAGGCTGAGAAAGCATCCATGATAAAGCAAAAAGATAAAGGTTTTGGGGACATCCCTGTCTCAAACCTGTATAAGAAGAAAAGTAGCCTCCAAGGCTCCGTTAATGAGGATGAAAAAAGTAACATTAGTAATGCATGCTTTAACCCAATGTATGAAGGTACTAGGAAATATTTTTTGTGGTAATCTTGCTAGGAGGAAGTCTCTTGAGACGGTGTCGAACACTTGACAAATATCCAATTTTGCACAAAAATAGCTATTATTTCTCATTCTACTAGTAGATTGAAGAATCTCATTAGCAAGAATAATGTTGTTTGTAGAAACTATGAATTTAACAAATCAAGCTTTATTATCCTTCACAATCATATGCATAATGAACTTCATTCTATTCACTAGGTCTAAGAGATAATCTTATATAAAACATTACAAAGAGCAATCGGCCTGAAGTCTGAAAGAGTTGCAGCATGGTTGGTATTCGGGAGCAAAGCAAGGGTCATTGCTTTAATTCCACTAAGAAGGTAACCTTTGAGAAAAAAGGAAAACATAGCCTTGCAAAGAGAAGGACCTAAAATGTGCCAGCCATATTTGTAAAAATGAAAGTTAAAGCCATACAGTTCTGGTGCAAAAGAAGAAGCGCTAGAAAATATAACTCTTTTAATTTTTTCATCTGATACATGTTGAATAAGAGACGAGGACATAAAGGGATCTAAAGTGTTACCAATAGGGAGTAAAGACATATCCATGTTGTTGGATGGCTGGGGATTATAAAGTTCTTAAAAATTATTAATAATGGGGAGAATTACCTCCTCCATTAAGGAATTTGGCATATGAGCACAAAGATTCACAGCTGCATTTTTCTTAGAGTTTCTAGCATGAATTTTGGCATATAAGAATTTTAAGTAATCTTCACCCTGAGATAGCCATCTGGCACTAACCCTCTAAATTACACAAGAGGCAAGCATATTAAAAATTCATAGATTTGGAGGTTAATGGCCTTTAAATATGCATTATAGGTGTCATTCGTGGGATCAGCATTAATCATATCCATAAAATCTGGTTGTCTTCTATGCAGCTCTACCAAATGTGAATCAATAATAGAAGAATTAGCCCAAGATTTTTTTCTTAATCGCACCTCTCAACTTTTTGACTGTAAAACAAAAGTCCTAGATAGGATTTCCATTATAAGGAGCAGAGAACACCTCAAACATAGTATTCCAATAACAACCCAATTTAGACCAATAGTTTTTGAAAAGGAATATGTGATAGGAAAGAACCATACACCAAATTTCAGGATGTTAGGACAATAATAAGAACATGAGGGGCTCTGGATAGAACAAAAGGAGTTTGAGTATGCCACTAGCCAATCTTCATTCACAAGAACTCTATCAAGCTTGATATGGATAGGGTTGTCCAATTGATGATTATACCAAGTAAAAGAATTTCGAACAGATTGAAGGTCTATCAATTTAGTATAAAAAATCAAAGAGTTAAAATACCCAAGTCTATTATGAGAAATTGAAGATCCTCTGACTTTTATTGACATAAATTTTCAATAGTTAAAATCTCCCAAAAGGACCCAAGGGGAATTAAAAGCAGGGACCATATTTATAATTTCTTCCCATAAGATGTCTCTCGTTGCTTCATTGTTGGAGGCATAAATGATAGAAAGGTGAAAAGGAGGAGAATTCCCATAATTGACAATACCCAAAATCATCTGGGTCTAAATGAAAGTAGGGGTGAAGTTCAGCTTATTAGCATTCTATTTAATCCAAATACGACCAGATTTTGATAAATAAAAATTGTTGCAACTATCTTCAGAAGAAAAAACTGAATGTGCTGCAATGAATAAAGGGTCATGGAGGGATTCAAAGTGTATCCCATTCTCCAGTAAACAAAGCATGTCAAGTTTGAAAGAACTAATCAAATGTCTAAAATAGATAACTTTATCAGGGCGGTTAAACCCCATGATATTCCAGGCCGCTATTGGGGGGAAAAACATTAGTATTTGGGGGGGGTGGGGACTTTCTGCAGTTGTTTCTCCTAGTGGATTTTGGTTGGTGTATTGAGTTGAGAGGCTTCCTTGATGATTCGACATCAGCAGACATTTGCGGGCCCTTGGTACTACAAAACATCAAATTTATTTGGCGATATGACTCCAGATGGAGCATCTGAAGCATATGCATAGGACTGGTAAGAAGAGGAGTTTCTATCTTCAGTGGGAGAGTTGAGATTTGGGATGGGGTTGAATGTGGGCTCTTAGGTAACAAGTGGCTTGGAAGAAATCAAAATGGTTGGTACACATAATGTATCATAAGATCTCTATATTTCTTGCATGGAAGAAGCCACAGTAGGGACATCATGGGGAACTTGACTTTAAAGAGTCAAAGGTTGATGTGGCTATTGAGGGGCAATATCAGCTTTATATGTAGAGGGAACGTCATACGTATTGTGCACTTGCGGGTGGGGGTTGGAAGGGCCTATTTGAGTAGTTGAAATTCGATTTAGCAATGGTGATGCCTTGGGATTCTGATAATTTTTCTTTCTGGTAGAGCTTTGACCTTGAAGGGGTAGCGATTTATGTGGTTCAAAATTTGGTGGGTCAGAGGGGATATTGGGCTTAGACAAGCATAAGGATGAGTAGTGCACCATGGATTTATAGAACTCAAAAGGGCTTTATCTCCATTCACATTGAACCTTTAAGTTAAAAACATCTCCATCAAGGGATATGGGAATTTCTTCAGGGTAAGTAGCCTCACTATCTAACTACACACAAACTCAAGCGAAGGTAAGCTGGGTCTTCTGAGCCGTGAGAGCATCGACTACAAGGCAAACTCCAACCTTGCTTCTAATCTTGGATATCCCTTCAGAATTCCAGCAAATTAGAGGCAAATCATGAATTTTTAGCCAAATTGGGAAGGATGTGAAGTTCCCCGTCATTGGTCAGAAGTGGGGCGACCACTTCCTCAAAATGAAAGGTTTTCCAAGAAAATATCACAACATTCTAGACCATGACATATCAAAGTCCACCACAGAGGATAAATGTAGAATAAAAAAACCTTTGTTAAAGGAAAGGAGCTGGAGCAAACCTTTGAGAGTCTATATTTCCCGAATAGTGCCCAGCAGAGCTCGTAAAATGGCCTCCAACAAATCGTGTAACCAACCAGACACAAACTCTAGTCTTAGGAAGCATTGGTGATTTTATCTCTAGTGAAGGGAATAACCCCAGGTTCATAAGGGAAGAATGAGAGGGGAAGGTCAATAGCTTGAGGCTCGATGGAAACCATAATATTTTTTAGCTATGAGGAGGAGGAGGGGTAGCTCCTACAACCGGAAGGGAGAGGGGAGGGAAATCAAGGGAGTAGTTAGAGGAATCCATGTGGATGAAGGGAAGGTCCTCTGGCTAAGGCAGAGGAGGGGAGAAGGATGGAGGCGGAACTAGGCGACTAGAGGGAAGAAACCTAGCAGAGAAAAATCACGCTTTAGAATCAAGGATTCCTGTGATGAATCTATTATTGATTATAATAAAAGTATTTTAAAATTATATATACTTAAAATATAAATATAAAATGATCTCTCTTAAGATTAAAAAATAATCCATAAAATATATTAAATTACAACTAAAAATATGTAAAAGAATTTATAGGAAAAAAGACCTCAAAGAATAAATGATAGAACTTAGCCTAATTAATAATATTTTATAATATAGATTGAAAATTACAATGGTATGCAAATCTATATGGTTAGTGAAGATGAAACTAGTTACGGGTGTCAATAATCGACACGACACAAAAATTTGAGTCAAATCAGACCCAAATTTTTGAGGTGTGGGTCAACTCGGTTTAAAAATATTACTGGTTTGGGTTTTATTTTTTGACCAGGTTTAATTTCTGAGTCGAGTTCGAGTCAACCCGAAAACCCAATTGTAATCATTTTTTACTCGCTGTGCCACGTGTAAATTTAGTTTTAGGCATTTCGCAGCTCTAGCTGACGGCATTATTTTGAGTCTTCAATGATAGGCGACTAGGGTGCTCAATCTTCTCATTCTTGTGATGCACCTGCCTCCTACTCAGAGCACTCCTCTTTGGCATCTCTGCCTCCTCGGTTCCTCTATAAGAATATCTTAAATCTTAATCCTCTGGTGTGTTTCCAGTTGTGTGGTTGTTTACACTCTATCCCTCTATGTCGGTGTTAATATTTTTACGTTTGTGAGTTTCTCCATTTAGATTTAGGGTATATCTATTTCATACTCTTTTTTTTATTTGTTGTGTTACTATCAATTTAGAGTTTTGTTCTTTCTTCCTTCCAATTTGAAGCAGGTATGATTTTTTACATGTTGATTTCTATTTGGGCATCGGATTTTGCAATTTCTTTCATTCAAATTTTTAGAGTTTTGTATATTTTGGGTTATAATGTTAAATATTTGGTAATGCCTAAGTTGTCTAGATGTATTATTTATGTCTTTTTTTAGTGTTTGTTTTATTATAAATTAGTTTTCATAACTTTATTTTTATATCATATGTATTTTTTATGATTCTAAAATCTTATTGTATTGATTACTATTTTTCCTAACATATATTAGAAATATTATTTTTGTTGTTTGTGAAAGTTCGTTAGGGATGTTAAGCCCTTAAGAACTAGCCCGAGGCTAACCAACAGGGGGGGTGAATTGGTATTTTAAGAAATTTCTTAAACCAAAGCACAATCACAAACCAAAATCACCACAGAAATCAAAGTGCAGAAAAAATAAATGCCAAAACGTAGTAAGAAAAGAACACATAACATTTATAGTGGTTCAGTCGACTAGACCTACGTCCACTCCCTGGAGGTGCCCTCCGAGTATTGCAATACAAAAGTGACTCTCCTTTTGCTCCCACAGCATGGCGGAGAATACCTCACAAAAACTCCTTTCCGCCACCCTTGGCGAGGTAGAGGACTCAACTCCTTTTGCTTCCTCCTAAAATAGACAGATAACCCAACTCCTTTTGCTTCCTCCTAAAGCAGGCAGAGAACCTCGACCAATTGCTGAAGCTTACCTCCCTTGAACCTCCAAGGATGAAGGATGAAGACTGGAGAAGACGCCTTGGAACCTTGCTTGGAGCAACTTTTGTAAATCCCTCTCACAAACTCCCCCTCACAAGTTCCTCCCTCTCTCTCCTTCTCTCTCCCTCTCCTCTTGGCTCTCTCAAGTCAAGACATCAGCTAAAGGTCTCTTTACATGAGAAAATTTGGGTCCTTTAAATAGAATTTCAAGAACCGACATTATGGTCCAAGACGGTATTTCTATCGTCATGTACAATTAGTACAAATTAAGCTTTAAACAGCCGGGACGATTTGGGATGATTAGAAGAAAAATGGTTACATCATCCAGGCCGATACAATATCGTCCTGGTTGATTAGTTCAAATCCGAGTATAATCATCTTGAACATCGCTTTGAATAGAGTCTGGCTGTTGTCAATCGTCCAGGACATCGTCCTGGCCGATCCTGCGATCGGCCCAGCTGATGTGATCGTATCAATCAGCCTTAATTACTTTCCATAATTGCCAGATTAATTTAGGCATAATTGTGCTGTATTGTCCAGGACAATGTAATGGATTATCATGGCCGATGTGCAAAAATAAATTTTACCTAAATAGATATGGCGGTTGATTCTTTCTGATTTGAGCTTATCGTCCTAACCGATACAAGGATCATCCAGGTGATGTGCTTAATGATGGCTGCCTTAACCAGGATGCCCTAATTAGGGTTTCTTTTTTTTTGTTTTGTCGGACCGTCCTGATCGATATGAACATCATCCAGGACGATGTACTCAAAATAGAAAAACACAAAAAAAATTAACAATCGCATCAGGAACCACTTTTATAATTAACTCAAGAAAAGGAAAAGTTATAAACTTGACTCAACCTAAATCTACACAATCTTGAGCTGGCTTGAATTGCATTCGATCATGTGGACCTGAAAAGTTAGTAGGCAAGGTAGTCGTAGAAAAACATGAATGTTTTGCTATCATCAAAAGCCTAATTCATAATCTCAGATTTGCAACAGTTTGTGTGTACTAACATTTAAGAGGAATCATACTTCAGACTACTGAAGACTTCAAGGTAGATTAAAATAGGGTTTATTATAATTGAAGTATATACTTTTTATATTTTCTTGAGTCTGAGAGTGTGTGATTGTACTTGAGTAACCGTGCACACACACACACACACTAGGGGAGTATAAAAAACTTGTACTTTTAAACTAATCATATTATACGATCATGGATCGTACTGGATGATTTGTCCATAATGTTCCTCTATAATGGAGTTTATTGAGTCATGCCTAGAAAATTTTCTAAGTAATGGTTGTACTATACAAAGTTGCCTTTGTAACGATGACGTCTAAAGTATAAATGGCTATGTACCAGCTCGTCCCAAACAAATCAAAATTTTTCTGTATTGTTCGTATTATACAATCATTAGTTCATAAAGATGATGTCCATAGTACGAAATGGGTTCGTATAAGTTCTTCCAAACGAACAGTTAAATTTTTTGAACTATTCATATTGTAGGAGATTGAGTTCGTACATACGTCGTCTAGAGTATGAAATGGACTCGTCCATTTTCATACCAAACAAAGCATGATTTTGGTTAAACTTACCATATTGTATGACATTTAGTTTGTATAGTACGCTACCCACCTAAACCCTAAACTGATTCGTACATAATCATACCGGAAGAATCGGTTCAATTTTGAAATGATTGTACTGTATGATGCCAATTTATACATACACCAATTATAGTATGAAATCGATTCATACAGAATCATCCAAGCAATTTTGAACTGATCGTAAGTATGATGTGCGATCATACTGTACTATCTGTGATGGTCAAATTGAAATTTTCAGTTTTCCTCACAGTTTTTCATATCTTTTATATATAAGGTCCCAATCGCAAAACTCCTATGTATTCCTACTGTGAATTTCTTTTGAGAGTGCACTTGGAGAGTATTTGGGAGACTTTCTTGTGATTGGAGGGTGAGAGATTTCTTAAGAGGGAATTGTGAGGGGATTCACAAGGTTGCCCAATGGTGAGTTTCTCTTACTTATTCTTCAAAGTTCTTTCCTACTTTCATGAAGGCTCTTGGAAGAAGATTTTTAAAGGAGTGTCGATACTCTACCAACACTTGGAGGGTGTGAAAGGATGACGGTACTCTGACGACACCATGAGGGTCTGAAAGGATGACGGTTCTCTGCCGACACTTAGAAAGTGTGAAAGAACGCTGGTTCTCTACCATCACCAAGAGGGTGAAAAAGGATGACAGTACTCTACTGCATCACGAATTGGTCGAAGAGAGGTTAATTGTAAATGCTTCTCCGCCTTGCTGTGGAAGAAAAAGGAGAGCTACTTTGGTATTGTGCAATACCTGAAGAGGGTGTCTTCAGGGAGTTAATGTAGGTCTAGTTGAACTGAACCACTATAAATTTATCTGTTAATCTATTTTATTTTTACTGCATTTTTATTTTTCTGTAATTTTAATTTTATGGTTGAAATTTTAATTTTGGAAAATTTGCATTTTGCTTAAAATCATAAAATGATTTTCTATAATTTACCAAGTGATTTTTAAATTACCAATTTACCCCCCTCTTGGTTAGCATTGAGACAATTATAATAGGTCTAACAACCATTTTAGACTTTCAAGTGGTATCATAGCCTACTTTTAAAAATTAAGGTTTAGAAAACTTTTTCAAAATGATCACGGCTAATTTTTAAAACCGTAACACACCCAAAGGCTATTCAATCACTAGACCCCCTTTATTTGATTACATCCCTTTTGATTTTTTGGAAAACACTTATGTCTACTTTTCTTCAATTGCTTGACTATCACATGAGGATTTTAGTTCAGTAAGGTTACACTAGACCAACTTTACTTATATATGGTGTTATAACTGAAATACCATTTACTAACTGGATTGTAGAAGAAAAAGTTTTAGCTTAATTAAATGCTAAATATTTAAACAATTTTTTTGTGCAGTTAAGTCTGAAGATTATATGTGAGTCTCAAATTTTAGAACTGGAAAAGAAATTTGGGATAGGCTTTGCATTATATATGAAAGAACTGATGAGGTGAAATAATCTAGATTGAATAATCTACTACATGATTATGAACTATTTTGCTTGAAACTAAATGAATCAATCACTAACATGTATACTCATTTCACACAAATAGTCACCTCATTGCATGCCTTAGGTAGGAAATTAATGAATGTTAAAAAAGTAAATAAAATTCTTGATTGTTTTTCTACTACTTATGATGCAAAGATAATTACTATAACAAAATCAAAGGACTTAAATGTTTATTATATTGACAATCTTCTTCGATTACTAATTGCTTACGAGTAAGGAGTGACTCAAAAATAGATTGATGTAGGTGAGAAGAGGAAGGAGAAAAACATAGTATTGAAAATGGATGACTCAGAGAGTGTCAGTCTCAACCTCAGGATAAAGATGAAATTATCTTGATGACAAGGCAATTCAAAAGTTTTCTTAAGAGGAAATAAAGGAGACATCAGTAGTGGAATAAAGGTTATGTTCCACAAAAATACAAAGGCTTTTAATGATGTAATTTTCTATGAATGCAAGAAGCCTCGACATATCAAATTTGATTTCCCGAATCTTAAATCTAATCCTAGCAAGGAGAATGTCGAGGAGAAAAAGTAATATAAGGAAGGGCTAGAAGAGATTACAGAGAGCATTTTGGATGTCACCAACTTGTATTTGATGGCTAGTAAACTTGATCAATCAGATCAAGAAGAGGTATGGGACTTAACTTATGAAGAGTTATTTGATGTTTCCAAAAAAATTCATGCTGCCTATATGAAATTCAAAAAGATGCATGCTAGGTTGAATAAAGAATTTTTTTAATTATAAAAAGAGCATGAAATCCTTAGGAATGATCCCACACTGATTAATAGCAACCACATGAAATTATTTAATGAGTTTGATGAGTTGAACAAACAACATAAACTTTTGAAATCAGCACATACTGAACTTGAAAATGGTTTTAAAATATTTATGGATGAATCTGATAGTAAAAAGTAATATTTAATGACAAAACAATTTTAAAAGTATAAGTCATTTTTTAAATAAAAGTTGAAAGAACTTGAGGAAAATAGGATACCACCCACACCTAAATAATTTTTCAATCCTATTTAGAAAACTAAAATATCAAAACATAAGAAAATATAATTTAATACACATAGATTGATAAATCCTTTTCCTAGAGTGAAAGATTTTTCTTGTGGATTAATTGGGAATATTTCACACACTTGTACTACTCATAGTAAAACACATTTAGTGTGGAGACCTAAGATACCTAAAACAAATCATATCAAACTTGCATCTAAATTATTTTTTCCAAGAGGAGTACCCAAACTTGTTTGAATTCTTGAGACTAATATTTGATTATCTTGTAAAAACACTCTCATACAAGACCTCATGAGAGCATTTGGTACCTGGACAGTGAATGTTCAAAGCATATGACTAGAGATACAATATAATTCATATTGTTGGAAGCCAGAAATAGATGCAAGATAACACTAGAGACAATACCACTAGAAACGTGGTAGGCACATGTATGATTGGAAACTTGAACAATTTTTTTTTATTAAAAATGTCTTATTGGTAGAAGTCTTAAAACATAACTTGTTGAGTATTAGTCAGCTATGTGATAAAGGTTATAGTATAAAAATTTTTCGCACTAGTTGTATAATAAGCCAAAATAGAATTGATATTTTACATGAAATTAGGGTAAATAATGTGCGCATGCTTGATTTGAATTATATTAAATCTTCTAATTCCTTTTATCTCAAAATAATTACTGAAAAATCATGGTTATTGCATAGGACACTTTGCCACTCTAGGATAAAAAATCTTAGAAAAATTACCCAAAAAAAAAAAGTTAGAGGAATACTCAAATTAGACTTTACTAAGGATCACTTGTGTGATGCATGTCAAATAAAAAATAGGTGAAGTCCTCCTTTCATTCCATTAAGGATCCTAAAAATAGAAAACAATTAAAAAATCATTCACATAGATATTTTGGACTGGTTAGCACTGTTAGTCTAGGAGGTAAAGTGTTTAAATTTGAGAGTTGATTATTTTTTAAGATTCACTTGGGTTAAATTTTTACTTTATAAGAGTGAATCCTTTGAGGAATTTAGAAATTTTTATACTTGGATTGAGGAAAAATTAAGGTGTTAGATTTTATCAATTCAAACTGATCATAGAGGTAAATTAAAAAATAAAAATTTGAAAATTTTTATAAAGAGAAAGGAATTAATCATATTTTCTTAGCACCTAGGACCCCTTAGCAGAATGCGATAGTAGAAAGAAATAATAAATATTAATTAAAGCTACTAGAGCTATATTGGCAAAATACTCACTTCTAAATATTTTAGGACTGAAGTAGTTAGTACAGCTTGCAATGTTCTGAATAGGAAGAACATTAGATCAAAATTAAATAAGACACCCTATGAACTTCTTAAGAGTATAACACATAATCTAACATATTTACATGTTTTTGGATGCAAGGTACTCATTCATAATAATTGTAAAAATCCTTTAGGAAAATTTGATCTAAAATCTGATGAAGGAATTTTTCTTAGATATTATAACGTTAGAAAATCTTATAGAGTTTTTAACAAGAGAACTTTAATAATTGAGGAAACTACACATATTGTGTTTGATGAATATGGCATTTTGGAAGAGGTAAGGTTAGAAGAGGATCATATTGAAAATATCTTCCAAGGAATTGAAAAGATAAATTTAGAAGAGAATGTTGGAAAAGAAGACCCATTGCCTAGAGAATGCAGATTTTCTAAGAATCACCCTAAGGAATTAATTTTAGGTGAACTTATTGAGGGTGTTAGAACTTGGCTTGGACTTAGCAAAGAAGTAAACTATTTTTGCCTTTATATCGATGGTTAAACCCACAAATATAAATCAAGCACTTTTGGATGAATTTTGGATTTTGGTCATGCAAGAAGAATTAAATCAATTTGTAATAAATAATATTTGGGAATTAATTGAAAGGCATATGGATCAAAGTGTTGATGAAACTAAGTGAGCGTTCAAAAATAAAAATAAATAATTCAGGAGTTATGATTATAAATAAGACAAAATTTGTGGCCAAGGGGTAAAATCAAATATAATATATTGATTTTGAAAAAACCTTTATCCCTATAGTTAGACTTAAAGTAATTAGGATTTTATTAGACTTTGAATGTTTTAATGGTTTTAAATTATATCAAATGTATATTAAGAGTACATTTCTAAATGGGGTGATACAAGATGATATTTATGTTGAGCAACCTCTAAGTTTTGAAAAATCTAAATTCACTAATCAAATTTTTAAATTAAAAAAGGCATTGTATAGACTAAAACATACACCTAGTGCTTGGTATGAGATATTAAGCACTTTCTTATTATAGAGATCATTTATGAAAGGAAGTATAGACACCACTCTCTTTTTGAAAAGGATAGGAGATGACAGAATCATTGTTTAAATATATGGTAATGATATCATGTTTGGATCTATAAATAAAACCTTTATTATAATTTTTTCAAAAATAATGAGTACTGAATTTGAGATGAGTTTGATGGGAGATTTGAGTTATTTTCTTGATTTTAGCATAAAGCAAAATGAGGAATAAACTTTTCTTAGTTAGTTAAAGTATATTAAGGACATCCTAAAAAAATATGAAATGGATATTGCTAAACCAGTGAGTACACCAATGAGTTTCTCAGTGAAGTTAGATAAGGACCCTAAGGAAAAATATGTTGATCAAAAGAAATTTAAATGAATAATTGAATCATTAGTTTACTTGACTACTAGTATACCAGATATCATGTTTAATGTTTATTTGTGTGCCAGATTTTAATTTGATCTAAAGGAATCACATTTGATAATAGTTAAAAGAATTTTCAGATATCTTTTGGGAACTCAAAAATTAGCAATTTGGTATCCTAAGCTTAGCTCTTCTTTTTAATTATTGGGTATTCTAATTCAGATTTTACAAGATGTAGGGTTGATAAAAAAAGTACATATGGAACTTATCAATTCATAGGAAACTCTTTACTTTATTTGTCTAGTATGAAACATAATTTAGTAGCTCTATCTACTGCTAAAGTAGAATATATTGCCTTAGGTAGTTGTATGGCACAAGTTTCACTACAGGAAAATTTCCTATTACCAGCGGAGTTTCCGACGTATTTTAGACAAATAATTTTTGGCAGATTTTCCGGTGGATTGCATATTTTTAGCCTGATTTTCCGACGGAATTTCTTGCGTTTTTTTGACGGATTTTTTTCAGACAAATTTTCTTGCAGAGTTCCCAATGAATTTTAATTAATTGGTAATTTTAGAATTTAGTTTAATTAATTATTAAATTAAATAATTTAATTTTTTTTTATTTTAATGTATTTTTAAATAATAAAAATAAGTTAATTATTTATTTATTCAATAACTTATTTTTATTATTTTTTTAAATTTAATATTTATTTAACTTTATTTTAAATTAAAATTTTTAGTTTTTCTTATTTAAATATATAATAGTATGGAAAGTAACATAATTTATCCTGGAAAGTAACATACTTTATCCTGTAGCATAATGGTTGAATGGTTCATGTATGCGTAGGTAGTGAGTTCGAATCCAGCCAGAAGCAGCTCCTAGGCTCCAGCGGGTGCTTACTGGCGGGACGAGCGGGCTCCTTTCAGCGGAGCTATAAGGTTCGGCATGTTACAGCGGGCGCGGAGCAAGCATGTCTGGCGGGCTTCTTCCAGCGGATTAGGCAGGTCGGGCGAGCTGCTTCCGGTGGACTGGACAGGTCGGTCGGGCTGAGCGGGCAGGCTCCTTCCAGCAGAGCAGGCAGGTTGGGTGGGCTCAGTCAGCATCATTTTTTTAATGATTTTTTTTTTTATTTAGGTGAAAACATTCCACAGGAAATTTTTTTGGCATATTTTTTCAATCAGAAATATTTTTCGACGCTCGATTTACCATCGAAACAAATTTCTGTATGAAGTTTGCCTAAAACTTCCAAATCCACCATAAAATGTTGAAATTTCTGCCGAAAAATTTGCGGTGATAAGATTTTCATGTAGTGGTTCTTTGGTTAAAATAATAATTGATTAACTTAAGATTTTATATTTAAACAATTTTGATTTTCTGTGATAATACTAGTATCATTTGCATTTCCAAGAATCTTATTTAACATTCTAGAACCAAGCATATATACATACAGTTCATTATGGATCATGTAGCTAAGGGAGAAATTGAATTGCATCACGTTGCTACGGAAAATCAACTTGCAGACATTTCACAAAACCATTAGCTTTTGACACTTTTAGCATTTTAAGGAACAGACTAGGTGTGATTGATCTTAATGCTTAAATTGAAAATTCTGCAAACTTGATTTGTTGTGTAATTGTATGTTTGTTTAATTTCTTAGATTGATTGTAAGAGTTTGTTATTTGTATTTTGTTTTTTATTTTACTGGAAGCATGTCACTATGTTTAATGAGTTTTTCTATTTATCATGTCTTATTTTTTAAGTATTCTTTTCATATTATACGAAATTTTTTTGTCCTGTATGAAATCTGTAGCATATACATGATAAGTTTCTGAGTTGAGAGCATGAAACTTAGTTTTTCATAGGGTTTTGTACTGCATAATGATGTCATCATATTGTACGATATGGGTTGTTTCATCTGTATGCATGAGGATGGCTTTTTAGTTAAGTTCAGTTATTGATTATAGATCATACATACAAAATCACATTTCTTCTGTATGATCATGTTGTCAGTTTTTATGGGAGACGAACCTAACCGTCACAAATGATCTTTAATATTTTGATCGTCTCGGATGAATACATGTTCATTTGTACGATCGTATGGTCAAAAAGTCTATACGAAAGGATGCCTCGGAATGGCGTTTTACGAAAAGCCATCTCGTTTTTGGTCGTATTCGTTCATATGTACAAAATTATTTTCATCTTGTACAATTTTGTAATCGTACGTACGATCTAAATTTTATACTATACAATAGGTCATTTTTCTTTAAATTGAAAGGTCTTTGGATAAGTGTTTCATCAATTTCTCATTCGTTTCTAAATCTTCTCAAGTCCTAATCTTAGAAATGGAAAGCAGTAGCAAACGACCCCACATCTCTAAGGGATCTTCCTCTAGAACTAGTAGGGATAACAACTTTTTATCCAAAGAGAATTAGGATGCTTTCTATAGGTATTTTGCCATGAAAATGACCCCTTCCTGACTCCTCATTCATAATGATATCCATTTATCTGTCATGCTGTTATTTTCCTCAACCCAAATTTCATTTATCTTTACTCTCATCTATGCCTACCATAAAGAGACATTCCAAACCTTTCTGGCTAATATGAAGGTAAACTAAGACCACACTAGGATTACCTCCTATGTTTTCAAGCAATATATATAGATCACTAAGGAATATCTAGGCAACTTCCTCCACCTAAGAACCCAAGGGATTAGAGCGCACACTTTAACCTCTAGAACCGACTTTGATTGGTCCAAAATAAATCAAACTCTTCGAGGTGCTGCCCAAGTGAGTCATTTGTCTCATGTTTACACTCTCAATAAAAATGCATGGATTATCCAGCACATTTTGAGAACCTCAATTATTCCAAAAGCTAATGATTTTCATAATTATCATGGATTACATTTATAAACTTTTTGATATATTGGACTTTCTCATAATAAGAAAAAGAAAAATGTGACTATAAGACATCTAGTTGTCTATATCTTAGAAAAAAAAAAGTACAATCTTATACATTATGATCCTCCTAGTGAACTCCTTATTTACTTTATTAATAACTCTTTTCAGGCAATCTTTTGGCGGGATCAAAGCTCTGAGGGCGATGATTTTGAAGAAGAAGGGGGAGCTCCTGCTTGAGCACCTGCACCTGGACCTGACCAGAATTTCTACCAAGAAATGGTTCAGGGCTTCGATAGAATGAAAATTCATTTTTGATCAACGCTTTGAACAAATTAAGAATCACCTAAATTAGCAGGGTGCTAGATATAATGAAGACATGGGTTGGATCTGAGGGTAATTTGACTCACTGAACATGAATGTAGCTACAATTAGTGATTCTTTTCAATGTTCAACTAACCATCTCCTCCAGATCCATGCCCCTCTGATTACTAGATGTACTTCTATGTTTTTGTTATTGTTTATGATTATTTGTGTTGGTTTTGTATTCCTGTGATTTTAGTGATCTTGTATGATAGTGATTTCATGTGTTGTTTTTGGGATTATGTTATGTGTGATTATGATGAAAGGAAAAATGTGTGTATGTATTTTGAATGATTAATAAAATGATGAAATGTTTTATTGATATGCATTGAATTTCATTTCTTAAAGTGTATTTTTTTAGAAAATTTATTTGTGGTTATGAAATTTTGAATTATTTTTTTCTATAAATTAATTTCCTTGTAAAATTTAATTTTTCAAATTTTAAATAAAATTTATAACTGGATGTAGACAAGAAGATCAATTTCATGTTGGTATAGACATGCATTATTTTGATATAATTATTGCAAATTAAATGTCTATTTTATTTTTATTTTCTTTTTCAATGTGTTTATTTTTATATAATTAGTTGAATTTGAATTAAGATTATTGATACTAGAAAGAATGAAAATGTAAAATAAAAAAAGGGAAAATGCACAAAGCTTGCAAAAATAGTAAAGATGTGCAATGGTTCGTAAAGTGAAAATAGATACAAAATTAGCTCAAATAGAAAAAATGCACAAAGTTTGACACTAACATTTGAAAAGATGTGCAATATCACCAATTGAAATAATTAGTATTATTCTTTTCTCTACCATTATATCTCTAATCCAAATTCATTTAATCGACAATCATCTTCACTATTAAATTAAAAACTACTTAATCTTTATTTCATCCTTTTTACAATAATTATATATAAAATATAACTTGAACAGTGAACATGGTTGACTTATTTTATTGTAGTTATCCCTTAATTTAAAATTTGATTTTTTTTTTCTTCTTAGCATTAGGAAGTTAATGTTGTATGTGTAATAAGTTTAAAATCTTCTTCTTCGTCAACTCTTTTGATTTATCTTTAAAAAATTTTCATTTCAAGATTTTCTTTTCTTTTTATTGTTGTCAAAAGGGGGCGTCAAAGTATTGTTTGATGAATGATATTTTTATTGTTTGTTAGATGTATATGTGTTGTGTGTATGTATGTGTTGTATTTTGAATGTGTGTATGTGTGTATGTGTGTTCGTGTTCGTGTTTTTGTTCGAGTTGTTTTTGGTCCGACCTGCCAGATTTTAGTAGTAGTTGTTTCTTTTTAATTTGTAGGTTTATATTTTTTTATCTTTATGGGAACCCCTTATTTTTAAATTGGTCATTCGGGGGAGTTAAGGACAAAATTTACTTTAATTGTTAACTCAAATAATAATTATTTTGTCTTCATCAAAAAGGGGGAGATTGTTGCAACTTAGTTTTCATAACTATGTTTTTTATATCATGTATGTTTTTTATGATTACAAAATCTTATTGTATTGATTACTATTTCTCCTAACATTTATTGAAAATATTAATTTTTTTTTATTTGTGTATACTAACATTTTAGAGAAATCATACTCCAGACTACTGAAGACTTCAAGAAAGATTAGATTAGGGCTTATTATAATTAAAGTATGTACTTTTTATATTTTTCTTTAGTCTGAGAGACTGTGATTATAATTGGGTAACCGTGCACACACACTATGGGAGTGTAAAGAACTTGTATTTTTTAAACTAATCATATTGTACGATCATGGATCGTACATGATAATTTTTCCATAATGGAGTTGATCCAATCATGCATGGAAAATTTTCTAAGTACTATTCATGCTGTAGAAAATTGCCTTCAAATAGACGACGTCTAGAGTATGAAATGGCTACATACTAGCTCTTCCCGAACGAAATAATTTTTTTGTATTGTTCATATTGTACAATCATAGGTTCGTATAGACGTCATCCAGAGTACAAAATGGGTGTGTACTAGTTCGTCCATATGAATAGATAATTTTTTTGAAATGTTCATACTATATAAAATTGAGTTTGTACAGACGATGTCCAAAGTATGAAATGGACTCATTTATTTTTGTACCAAACAAAGCATGATTTTGATTAAACTTATCATATTGTATGATATTTGGTTCGTACACTACAAGAAAATGTGTGTTACCGACGATCAAAATTCATCGGAAAATGCCTAAAATCAGTCAGAAATTAGTATTTCTGGAGGATTTCCGACAAATTTTTTTCCAAAGGTAAAACGCACATCAAAAAAACTGTTCTGGTTCAAAATAGGACGCCAAAAATATTTTTGGCTATTTTCCAGCGGAATAATTCCGCCGGTACAATTTTCCGTGAACTATTTGACGTTAGAAATAAAAAAAGAAAATAAAAAAAACTAATCAGCCAACCCCCGCAGCCTGACAATCCACAGGTTGCACCAGAATGCGCAGCCCAAGCACTCCAGGACAACCCGTCCACATGTAGCCCACCCGTGCCCTGCCGACCCGTCCGACAGCCTGCCTAAGGCAGGATTCGAACCCGAGACGCCCCCGCCAGCATGCCGCCTAACCATCACGCCACAATGGAAAATCGGTTTCGCTAGTTTGTTTTATTTTATTTAAACTAGAACTAAATATCAATTTAATCAATGTAATTTAATTTAATAAATTTCTTTTAATAATGATTTATTAGTTTAATTTAATAATTAATCATTAATTTTTTTATTTAATTAATTTAATTTAATAATATTTTATTTTATTTAATTTAATAATGAGTTATTATTTATTATTTAATTAATTTAAATTAATAATATATAATGAAAATAATTTAAATTGATAATAAGTTATTAAAGTATTTAATTTAATTTAATAAAATAATTAATTATAAATATTTATTATAGTCATTCATCTGGAAAATTTAATTTTTGTCAAAAATTCTATTAGAAATAAATCCGCCGGATAGCTAATTAAAATTTTCGCCAAAAATCTGTCGAAAATGTTTCGTCGGCAATTCACTGTAATTTGTGACGATTTTATTTCCTTTGGAAACTTTTCTGAAAATGATATGTTTTCCTATATTGGTACAGTATGCTATCAAGAGTATGAAATTGGTTTGTACATAATTATACTGGACTAATCGGTTCAATTTTGATCTGATCGTATTATATGATGTTAATTCATGCTTATGCCAATCAAAGTACGAAATCAATTCGTACATGTTCGTCCAAGCAATTTTTGGACTGATCGTATCTATGATATGTGATCGTATTGTATGATATGTGATGGTCAAATTGAAATTTTCAATTTTCTGAACGGATTTTCGTGTCTTTCATATATAAGGTCCAAAAAATTGACTGTCACAAAACTCCTACGTATTCGTACTATAAATTTCTTTTGAGAGTGCACTTGGAGAATGTTTGAGAGACTTTATTGTGATTAGAGAGTGAGAGATTTCTTAAGAGGGAATTGTGAGGGGATTCACAAGGTTGCCCAACGGTGAGTTTCTCTTACTTGTTCTTTAAAGTTCTTCCCTACTTTCTTGAAGACTCTTTGAAGAAGATTTCAAAGGAGCGCCGCTACTCTGCCGACACTTGAGGGTGTGAAAGGATGATGATATTCTACCGACACTAGGAGGGTGTGAAAGGATGAGGGTTCTCTGCTGACACTTGGAGAGTGTGAAAGGATGCTGGTTATCTACCATCACCAGGAGGGTGACAAAAGGCTGAAGGCACTTTACCGCACCAGGGATTAACGGAAGAGAGGTTAATTGTAAAGGCTTCTTCTCATTATTGTGGGAGAAAAAGAAGACTCACTTTGGTATAGTGCAATACCTGAATAGCGAGTCATCAGGGAGTGGATATAGGTCTTGTTGGACCGAACCATTATATATTTATGTGTTCTTCTATTTTATTTTTACTTCATTTTTATTTTTATGCAATTATAATTTTATGGTTAAAATTTTGATTTTGGAAAAATTTCATTGTGCTTAAAATCATAAAATAGTTTTCTAAAATTTACCAAGAGATTTTTAAATTACCAATTTACCCCCCCCCCCCCCCCACCCCACCCACTCTCTTGGTTGTCATTGGGACAATTATAATAGGTCTAACAACCTTTATGGACATTCATATTTTTCCTATTGTTTGTGGTTCTCCAGAAGCTTCTTAGTTGTTAGCTCCTATTTTATAGAATTTATTACGGGTTAGATCAGGTTAGCTCAAAGTCAAACCCGACCCTTGGACTTGATTTGACACCCTTGGAAGTAGTGGTATAAATGAGATGCATTATCTTAGGCTTGAGCTTAAGCTTTAGTTTATTTATATTAATAATTATTAAATGAGCAATCTCATGACTCACCATATTAAGTCAAAATTGGGTCAAATTTGATTTATTAACTCATCAAGCTCGATTCACTTGGAGTTTATATAGTCAATCACAAGCCAACATGTTGAAACTTGTCAGCACAACCTAGTGTTTTAAAATTGCAAACATTATTGGCTTGATCATTTACTAATCTTTATATTGTATATACTTTTCTTTTGTGTGCTACTAGAATTACAAGTACAACATACACTGAGCTAGAAAAAACTCAATAATGTTGGCAAAAACACACAAGTGGGGATGCAAAAATTAAACACTTGGTTTTCTTTGTTAGATCATACAGTATGATCCAAATTATACCGTATGACCCAAATCATACTGTATAGTCCAAATCATACTATATGATTAGCTAGTTCAAAAATTAAATGAAGTGTTAAATTAAATTTATTAAATTAGTTTTCAACATAAATAGATTCAGAATGAAAGTAAGGAATGATAAATATGAAAATAAGGGCTTCTGTTCGTAAAATTTGTGAAAAATGTCGCTTGATTCGTAGGCCGGCTTAAGATTTTTTCTTTCTATTTGAAGCAAGACTTCTATGTCACGCCCAGCGAAGAGTAGTCCTATTTTCTTTTTCTTTCTGGGAAGTAGGCAATAGATAGAAGCAGAGTAGGAAATGCTGCTTTTCTTTTAGAATCTGGCAAGACTTTCAGTTTACTTTATCGATCCGATTCACAGACGATCATGTATTTTGATTAAATCCCGCCGTCAAATCATGGTTAACAAAATTAGGAAAATTTAAAATTTTAATTTTAATCTAATTATACTATATAAAATATTTCATAATGTTTAATAATTAATGAATATTTCATAATTTTTTAATTGATCAAGGAATCAAATTAAGATCATATTTTGATTAAAAATTGTATTGTACAATTCAAGTCGTATAGTCCCATTAAACATAGACTTAACTAGATGAAATCTTTTTCATCCTGAATAATGCCTCGTTCCCTATAGCTGGTTATATTGTCTAATCAAATATCATATAGTGTGATATGATATGAAGTTTAACCAATTTGAAAGTACGAACCTAACTTTATATTGTATGATAAGAGCATTAAATTAAAATATTTTGATTTCATTTATATAGCATAACTTAATTCTTTTTAATAAGATTTTTTGAGAGAATCTTAATGTGGGTTTTTGTGAGAGCCTCTAGGGGAGAGAAAGAGGGCCTCTTCCTAGGGAAAATCTTGATCAAACTTTTGGGAGCGAAGGTGAGTTTGAGAGATAATTTGAGGGTTTTTAAGGATTATGAGAGGGGATTCACACGAGAGTCTTGTCAACCCGCACTTATCCACTAGAGTCTTGTGTCAACTATTTTGAAAGGGTCTCTATAAGAGTCTTAAGATAATACTTAGTAATAGCCTGGGAAGGCTAGGTGAGTGTAATCTTTGCTATTAATAAGAACAGATGGAGGTAGTGTGCATATTTATTGTGGTGGGAGGCCAAAGGTGGGAGATTTTTTGGGGAATAAAAGAGTTTGTAAGAGTTATTCTCCACCTAGCAAGAAACAAAGGAATTCTCCGCTTGGCTAAGTGCTAAAAGAGCATTCCTTATAGTGAAATATTCAAGGAGGAGGATCTTGTGGAGTAGACATAGATCTAGTGACTGAACCATTATAAAGATTGTTGGTTTATATTATTTCTGCTCTTTTAATTTCCTAATTTAGGTTTACATTGCATATTTCTATGATAGCATTGTTTATAGAATTGATTCGTTTAATCATTTGCATAAAGGTTTTAAAAAAATCTTTAAAACATAAGAACAAAAAAGATTTTTCTTCTATATGGTTTAAATATCGTATTTTGAATTATTTATTCTCTTCTACACAGTATTTATTCTCTTCTACATAGTACTTTAGTTTTTAAAAGAAGTATTTAAAATATCAATTCATCCCCTTCTTTGTTTTCCATAGCACTTTCAATTAGTATCTAAGACGAGTTCTTACTTTAGTTGGTTTAGTCACTCAAGTAGATCCATATGCCACAATTTGAAAATATGAATACTTTAGAAGGGTGTTCTATTACCCGGACACCACTTTTTCATAACATCATATTTGATTTTTGGAAAATTAAAATGTCTACATATTTACATTCAATTGATTTTTTTCATGTGGCACGTATATTCAAACTAGTTATACCTTATCATATTGAATTGTGAATGTTACTACATTAAAAATTCCTTTTTCATAATGGAGTTTAAAAGATCGTAATCTTGCACAATTAAATCTAAATGTCTTTATTATTTTACTTTGTGCACTAAAATCATAAGACTACATGTATGTGTCTACCTGTACCACTCGTAAAGAGATATGGGATAAATTATGTATCCCCTACGAATTTACTAGTAAGGTTCAGCAATCCCATATGAATATAATTTTGCATAACTATGAACTATTTCACATGCAACCTAAATGAGTCTATCACTAATATGTACACTAGGTTTTCTAAAATCATTTCATCCTCGTATGCTTTAAGTAGAAATATTTTAAATGCTAAAAAAAGTAATAAAATATTGCATTATTTACTTAAATATTTGGACGCCAAGGTAACTGCTATTTCTTAATCTAATGATCATAAACCTTACTCTATTGAAAATTTATTTGGATCCTTATTTGCCTTTGAGTTAAAAGTCAGTCAAAGAAATGCAAATACATATTAAAAAAAAAAAAACTCTCTCTGAAAATTGATGTCCCAAAAAGCAATAATTTTGAAACTGATGCAAATGATAATATTATACTAAATACAAGACTATTCAAATGATTTTTTAAAGCAAGCAAAAGCACCACAATGATAAATATCTTTGTAAAAGTACTAAATTGAATAATTTTTCTACTAATATTATTTGTTATGTGTGTAAAAAACTATGATATATTCGATCTGATTGCTCGAACCTAAAGTTCCATCCAATGAAAGAATAGGATAACGAAAACAACTTAATGAAAAAGGGAAAATAAAGAAAGTAGATGGCCTTTTAGGCTAATTCAGATTCATATTCTTTAGAAATAGAAGCTAAAGATGAGGTAATAAATTTATGCCTCATGCCAAAGAATAGCTATGGTGATTCAAACAATAATTTGGCATGTAATCTTACATATAATGAATTACTTTCATTTTCTAAACAAAAGCATACTAATTATGAAAAGATGAAAAATAAATTTACTATCATTAGGCACAATCATGCTGCATTAATAAAAAGAGCACACAAATTTGGTAGAGAAATTTGGATGCATGAAAAAGAAATACTTCCTCATAAGAACTACATTCTAGACTTGAAATAAAATTAGAAGAAAAAAAAAACTTGAAAAAAAAGAAGGAAATAGAGTATATTAACTTAGAGAGTACATTTAAAGAACTAGAATATTTGGCCCTAAAATTAGATAGTATTGAGCATGATGTATTGGTATAATTAGGAATAAAAAAATTTAAATGCAATTCTACCAAAAAGAAATATAAGAATTAAGGCCTGATGCATCGAGATCCATTCACACACTCTATAAGAGAGCACAACATGCATATCCATCATACATATATGTAGTAATCAACGTATAGGTTTTCCTATACATTTCTTGGAATTATGTTTTTTTCTTATGCCATGTTAGTGCTCATTACACATATTTGTACACACAAAGTTTACAATAGATCACATTTGGTCTAGAGGCTTAAGGCCTTATATATGCAACATAACATACGTTAAATTAAATATATGGTGGGACCCAAACTCACTTGGGTTCCCAAAATTATAACTTGATTGATTTTATAGGTATAAATCTCACAAGTAGTCCACTAAGAGCATGTGGTATTTGGATAGCAGGTGTTCATGACATATGACTCAAGACATGAAAAACTTAATATCATTAGAAGTCAGGATCATAGGCAAGGTAACACTTAGAGACAACACTACCAAAAAGGTAATGGGAGTAGGTATAATAAGTAAACATAATGGTATTTCAATTATGAATTTTTTTCTTATAGAAGGATTGAAGCATAATTAATTAAGTATATTCCATTTTTGTAATAAAAATTCTGACTTGAAGTTTCTTTCTACAAAATATTTGTTAATGCTAAATCGTAAAATTATGTTTGAAGGATTGAGAATTAATAATGTTTACCTGATTGATCTAAATTACATCAATAAATATAGTTATATTTCTTACTTAAAATCATGGTTGTGGTATAGGAGACTATGTCATACAAGCATGAGAACTCATATGAAGATTATACAATTAGAATTCATTAAAGGCATTCATAAGCTAGAATTTTCACAAGAACATTTTTGTGATGCATGCTAGCTAAGAAAGCAAGTAAAGTCATTCTTTGAATCTATTAAGGATGTAGTAACTATTAGGCTATTAGATGTGCTCCATATGAATTTTTTTGGATCTATTAGTACAATGAGTCTAGGATAAAATCCTATATTTTTGTGATAATTGATGATTATTCATGATTTACTTGGGTTAAGTTTCTAGAAAATATTTTTAGTTTGGATTTAGTACAAACTAGTTTTCTGAACTCTACAATTCATAAATAATCATGGAGGAGAGTTTGAGGAAAAAAAAGTTTAAAACTCTTTGTCAAGAATTTTGTATTCAACATGAATTTTATCCCCTAGGATGCACACCAAAGTGGTATCGTTAAATGGAAGATTGAACATAGGTAGATGTTGCTAGGGAAAAACTCACTGAGTATAGCCTACAAAAATATTTTTGAGTAGATGCAATGAATATTGCTTGTTATATTCTAAATAGAGTAAATATAAGGACTATGTTAAATAAAATACTATATGAGTTATTCAACTATAGAACACCAAAATGTTCTCATATGTGTGTATTTGGGTGTAAATGATTTGTGTTAAATAATGAAAAATAGCATCTTAAAAAAATTGATGCAAAGGGAAAGTTAAAGTTTTGGATTTTTCTCAATAAGCAAGGTATTTAGGATATTCAATAATAGTATCTTATTTATTGATGACCACACATATTATATTTGACAAATCTAATAGGCTTTCTTAAACTTGAGGAGTTTATGAAGAAGAAGATGATATCACACTTAGGATTGAGAATGCTGGATTGGATTAGATTTTAAAACCCAAAAAGAATAAGTATTTTCTAGATAATGGAAATATGCCATAAGTCATCACAAAGATCTAATCATAGGATAGAACCCTTCCTCAATTGTTAGGACTAGACACAACATTAGAAAGGAGGATAGTCACACTATATTCATTAGGACATGTATATTATATTCTTGTATTACATATTATGATTACTTAATAAACCAAGTACAATTGATATTTTGAGCTAGTTTTAACATATTTTGAAAACTCTAATGGAATAAAAAAGTTGTTTAAGCATGGTTCATCTAACAATTGTACTATGATATCTTTAGAACTTTTATGAAAATGAAATATGAAAGTATAAGTGATAATTTTGAAACAAAGTACACTATGCTAGTCATAAGGAATTATTTATTGCTAACACTTTGATTCTTTTTTGTTTATTTATAAAATATTTGAAAATTTTGATATTAGTTTTTACATGAATATTGATATCTATGATGGTTTTATGAAGGAACTCTACTGAGTTAGTAATGTTCGCCCAATGGACTTTTTAATATTTCAGGGAAAGGAAAGGGCCCAGCAGAGTAAAGAAGGGTAAAGACAAGGTCATCCGAGTTAGCATAATAACTACAAGAAAACTGCCCATTACCGGCGGAATTTTCCGGCGGAGTTCTGGCGGAATTATTTCCGGCGGGTTTTCCGGCGAATTTCCGACGGATAAAGGGCAAATTTTTCCGACTTATTTTTTCGACAGAATTTCCGACGGATTTCCGGCGGATTTTTTCCGGCAGAGTTTCCAGCGGATTTAAAATTTTTTAGAAATAAATAATTTGATAAATTATTATAATCAATTTTAATATAATAAATAATTTACTAATAACTTCAATAATTTATTTTAAAGTGTTTTAAAATAATATAAAAAGATAAAAAAATAATAATATAAAAGTTACTAAATTAATAATTAATTTATTATAAAATTAATAACTTATTTTACTTATTTATTATTTTAATAATTTATTTAATAGTTAATTGAAATATTTTTTATTTATTTATTTTTAAATAATTAAATTAAGTTTTCAATTTTATATATAAATTTAAAATAGTTTGATTCATGACATATTTTACTCCTCATCAAAGTGGTTGTTCCACCGCGTGTTTCGAGGCGGCGGGGGGGGTCGCGTGCTGGCGGGGCGACGGCGGGAGAGAGGGGTTCACGCGCTGGTTGCGCGCACGCGCGAGGCGGGGTTCGGAGCGGGGGACGGGCGCGGGTTTGTCTGATGGAAATTAAAAAAATCAAGTTAAATTATTTAAATTAAATATTTTATATTTTAAAAAATAACTTAAATTATAATAAAATAAAATAAATTATAATTTAATTATTGAACAAAAAAATAAAAATGAATGATTTAAATTAAAACTTAAATTATAATACAATTTTAATAATTATTTATTTTATTAAATTAAGTTAAATAATTTAATAATTTATTGTTAAATTAAATTAACTAATTTAATACTTTACAACAACAACATCAAGCCTTTATCCCACTACGTGGGGTCGGCTACATGAATCCTTTTTCTCCATTGAGTCCTATTAAAAGCCAAATTCTCGTTTAAAATCTAATAAAGAAAGGTCATTCCTAATATTTTCTAACCAAGTCTTTTTAGGTCTACCCCTACCTTTCTTAACACAAGTCAAATCTAATACCTCTACTCTCTTAACTGGGTCGTCGGAAGGCCGCCTTTTTATGTGACCAAACCATCTAAGGCGACTCTCTCTAATCTTATCTTCTACTGGAGCTACTCCAACCTTTTCACGTATATGCTCATTTCGTATCCTATCTCTAAGGGTAAAGCCACTCATCCATCTAAGCATCCTCATCTCTGCCACACTTAACTTAGTATTATGCTTCTCTTTTAAATGGCCAACATTCGACACCATAAAGCATTGCAGGCCTCACTACCATCTTATAGAATTTTCCCTTAAGTTTGAGGGGTACATTTCTATCACATAACAAGCCCAATGCATTCCGCCACTTCAACCATCCAACTTGAATTCTGCTGATAATATCCCCATCTATTTCACCATCACTCTGAACAATAGATCCAAGATACCTAAAACGTGTACTCTTATTAATGACTTGATCGCCCAAAGTCACAATCCCCTCACTAGGACTATTACTGCTAAAATTACACTCCATATATTCCGTTTTAGATCTACTCAAGCGAAAACCTTTAGACTCTAAGGTTGACCTCCATAATTCAAGTTTACCTTCAACTCCCTCTCTAGTCTTATCAACAAGAAGAATATCATCAGCAAAAAGCATACACCAAGGTACATCATCTTGCAAATGTCTAGTGAGAACATCCATGACTAAAGCAAATAGATATGGGCTTAAGGCTGATCCTTGATGTAACCCAACTGAAATAGGGAAATACTTGGTCAAACCACCTTGTGTTTGAACACAAGTAATAGCTCCTGCATACATATCTTTAATGATTTGAATATAAGCATTATTGACTCCTTTCTTATCAAGAACTCTCCATAGCACTTCTCTTGGAACTTTATCATATGCTTTTTCTAAATCAATAAATATCATATGTAGATCCTCCTTATTTCCTCTATATTTTTCCATCAAACCTCTGAATAAATGTATGGCTTCCATAGTCGACCTACCCGGCATAAATCCAAATTGATTTTGAGAAACATTAGTATCACGCCGCAACCTATGCTCTATAACTCGCTCCCATAATTTTAAAGTATGACACATTAACTTAATACCTCTATAATTCGTGCAATCCTGTGCATCGCCTTTATTCTTAAAAATAGGACTTAATACACTCATTCTCCACTCATCTGGCATCTTTTTAGTCTTCAAAATAGTATTAAAAAGTTTAGTAAGCCAAGAAATCCCTTCATCTCCTAAGCATTTCCACACCTCTATTGGAATATCATCAGGTCCAACAGCTTTTCCACCCTTCATTCTATTTAAAGCCTCTCTAACTTCAGTTTTACTAATACGCCGATAAAAACAGAAATCTTTACTTTCATTTAGGGTGCTAAGGTCACTATAGTCAATCTTATTTTCACACTCTTCATTAAAAAGTTTAGCAAAATATCTCATCCACCTTTGTTGAATATCATCTTCTAAGAAAAGTATTTTTTGATCTTCATCCTTTATACACTTCACTTGAACTAAATCCTTACTACTCCCATCTCTTTGTTTGGCTAACTTATACATATATCTTTCTCCCTCCTTAGTATTTAATCTATTATATAAATCGCTAAAAGCTAATGTCTTTGCATCGCAAATTGCTTTCTTAGAATCCTTACGAGCCACTTTATATAATTCCCAATTATCAGAATTTTTAAAATTAAACCAATTTTTATAACAAATCTTCTTATTTTTAATCTTTTCTTGGCACAATTGGATTCCACCACCAACTATTTTTACTATTAGGAGCTTTTCCCTTAGATACTCCAAGCACATCTTTTGCAATATTCTTAATATCACTAGCCACTTTTTCCCACATAACATTAGCATCCTCATGCACAGACAAAATCTTAAGATCTAAAATCTTACTCACAAAAATATTTTGGTTAATATTCTTTAAATGCCCCCATCTAATCCTCGAAAAACATTTTACTTTATTTTTTATTTTATGCCCCTTTATCTTAAAGTCCAAAATTAATAATCGATGTTGGGTACATAAACTTTCACTCGGAATAACTTTACAATCTTTGCAATCTAAACGGTTTAATTTTCTAATAAGAAAATAGTCAATCTGGGTTGTACTACATCCATTTTTATAAGTGATGAGATGCTCATTCCTTTTCTTAAATAAGGTATTAGCAATTGAAAAATCATAAGCTAAACAAAAATCTAATATGGTCTTGCCACCTTCATTCGTCGTTCCAAATCCATGGCCACCATGAATGCTTTTAAAATCAACTACCTCTTTACCAACATGTCCATTTAAATCTCCTCCAATAAAAACTCTTTCTTCAAGAGGTATATTTTGTATTAATTCTTCTAAGTCATTCCAAAAATTTAATTTAGAACTTATATCCAAACCTACCTGAGGAGCATAAGCACTTATAATATTAACAATCTTATCCTCAAACAACAATCTTTAAAGCTATAATTCTATCACCAATCCTATTAATTTTTATAACATTATCCTTTAAACTCTTATCTATAATGACACCTACACCATTTCTAGTACGACTCCTACCCGAATACCAAAGTTTTAAATCCTAAACTATCGATTTCCTTGGCCTTCTCTCCAACCCACTTAGTTTCCTGAATGCATAAAATATTTAATTTCCTATGAATCATAATATCTATTAACTCCATTAATTTACCTGTAAGGGAACCTATATTCCAAGTTCCTATCCTAATTTTAGTATCATGGACTAGCTTCTTTGCCCACATCCGTCCTTGATGCGGGAACCCTTGCCTATTTAACACTGCACCCGGGCGCCGGTGCAGCGGCCCTTGCACACTTGTCACTGTATTCAGGCCATACAGCGCGTCGCTTCCAGGGGACGCCCTAGCATTAACACAATTTCTTAAAGGATTCATGTCATTTTTGTTCGACAAGTTTTACGCTGGCTGTCGACTACCTAACGCAACCCTCCACTTTTCTCATCCAGGACTTGGGACCTGGCAACGGCAGTGTGAAATTGATAGGACCTGGCAACTCTTATCTATAATTTAATACTTTAATGTTAAATAAAATTTTATTTCTTTTATCTTTAAAAAAAACTTTTAAAATAATTATTACTTTTAATATGTAGCTGTTATTAGTTAAATAAAATAAAGTATAAACTTTATCATGTTTTATCTAAGGACAACATGGTAGACAGAGCACGCGGGAAGGCTTTGCGGGCAGAGGAATGTGGGCGGGGTTCGAACCACGTCGAAGGCAGACCGAAGGCGTTGGCTGGGCTTCCCACGCGGCTTTGCAGGCGCCTGACTGGGCTGGCTTGGGCCCTGTTCGGGTAAGGCTGGGGCAGGCTTTTGCTGAGCGGTAAATTGAGGCAGCGGCTGGATTGGCGGGCCGGTCAGGTTCTTATAATTTGCTTTTTTTTTTCTTGATCTTCCGGCGCAGAAATAATCCGCCCGAAATATTTTCCTGTGGAAAATCCACCGAAAATTCGCCGGGAAATATTTACGTTGAATTATTTTACGCCGGAAGTCTTTTATCGACGCGCGTCAAACCGGCGCAAATTTTTTCCGCCGGAAATCCGTCTTTTTATGGCTGCCGGAAAATCATGTTTTTCCTATAGTGAATTGAGGTATTTTGTAATCCAATGTAATTATTTTGGTATATAAAATTTATTTGAACTGGATTATTGTATGTGAATTTTAAAGAATGAAATTCAATGATGTTCAAACAATTATTATTAATTTACATTCTTTAGTTAGCTTTAGTTTATTATATATTAATGATGCCTTAAAACTAAGGATTAGATTTTCAATTCTTTCATTAGATTCTATGGTGAAACAACTATGGTACTAATCTCTCTATCTATAAGGAGGGATTGGGAGCATTGTGGCATTGGAAATGGGCACTATAGTACTGAGCTCTGAGATTAAGCATGCAGAATATTCATTGGGAGAGTTACAACACTACGAAGAGAGGCATCGCGACATTGGGCCAAGTTAAGAATATACGAAGAAATTTTCACTTAAACCATTTTTTATCTTATTTATTAGAAATGCAGACAGAAGGTTAGAGATGTAAAAAGAGGGGAGTAAAGGAGAGATACTAGGGTACTTTGGTTGCCGTGGAGTCGGATTCATTTGCCAGGCGTGTTTATTATCTAGCTTGAGGAAGGTATCTGTTTCCCTACTCAAGTTTTTAATTTGGGTAATTAGGGAAAAAATTTTGGGGTTTATTCAATTTAAATGATATTAAGAAACTTTTAATTATATAATTTTGGGTATGTTATAAAGTATAAAATTTTGGGCATTTTAATAAGTAAAGCTCAAAGTTTCATTGGGGTAATTTTAAATATATGAATTTTCATGTGTGTTTTTTACTTATGTTGAATTTAATAGAAAGTACTACATAATATGAAATTCCATTATTAAATTTTTGTACATGAACTGACCCCTATATATTACTAGAGTTATCATATATGTGTCACTTACATGCATTCATACTTTAGGTAAAATGTCATTTATGCATGTTAAATATAACAATGTTTTCATGTGTATATGATGCAATGTATGTTCATATGGCAGATGTGAAGAATGCGGGAGATGTTCAAGTACAAGTCATGTTACAAGGGCCCTTACATATTTATGTTCATGTATTCCTCTATTTATCTTAAATAGATTCAGGATGTCCAAGTGGAGATATAAGGAGAAGTGGAGTTATAAAGGGAATCGAGTATGTCTATGTCTGTCTTTAATAGATGTGAGAATGGTCAAGTGAAGGGATAAGTGGTAGTAAAGTTATAAATAGACATTGGCATGTTCAATCCTAAAGTCAAGTTAAGGTTTAAATGACAGTTCATAATATAAATACATGAGAGCTCCTGAAAAGTAAAAGTACAAGTTCAATGAAAATTTATGTTATTAATACATGGAAGTTCAAGGGTGATCAAGGCAATGTCACTTACAAGTTCATGCATTATTACTCATAAGTTAAGGATTATGTGATTTTGACATGTTATCTATACTAGTAATCATGCATATAATTAAACCTTAATATAAATAGAACCTTGTATAACTATTATGTTACCTTAATTAAATTTTAAAACTAACTGTTTACTTATAATTAGGATAAAATTAGATTTGAATAAAATTTGAACAAATTTAGAATCAATTTTTATGGTAACATATTCTCATTTGTCATTATATTCATATAATCTAAATTTTCACAGTTATGGTTCCTATCTTCTGCTGATGGCTCGCTTCTTGGTTAGTTCTTTTTCTTTTGTTTGGTGTGCTCTTTCGATTGTGGGGCTCTGTGTGTTTGTTTGGTTTGGGTAAGCCTATATATGAGGTTTTGCTTGCTCTTTTAGGGGTCTGTGTGTTTGATGCAGGGTGTCGTGTTTGTTTGTTGTTCATTTGGTGTTTGGGTTTTGGAAGGTTGGGGTGTTGGGTTGGGGGTCTCTCCTGGTGTGTATTGTTCTCCTAGTGGTGATCTTTCTTCTCGGTGTTTCTTGTTGGTGTTCTATTGGTTTATGTAGCCTTTTTTATTGTGTGTTAATGTTCACTGGGGCTTAAGGTTTGTTGGTAGCTGTCCTACTATAGGTTATTTATTTGACTTTGTTTTGTTTGATTTTTCATTTGTAGATTTCTTTGATGTTCATGTTGTTGTTCTTGGTGGGATTGTTGCTGACCGCCTGAGTTATCTTGCTTGGGTTAATGTTTTGGTTGGAGCTCTCCTTGGCATTAGCTTCTTTTAGATGGCTTATATTGGGCGGTTCTCTTGGTGTTTATGTCTTTTTCGATTGTCTTTTCTTTCTTTTGCTTGTGTATTGTAATAAATTGAATCAAAGGCTCGTAGGTTTTGTTTTAAATGATGTTTTTTTAGAAGGCTGTTGATTCATTAAGGACTTGTAATCTCTTTTTTTATATTAATGTGTAGGCCCATATAAGTAGGTTTTATAATATATATATATATATATATATATATATATATATATATATATATATATATATATATATATATATATATATATATATATATATATAATATATATATATATAATCTCAATTTTCATAGAAATGTTCTTCCTTATAACCCATAAATCTATATATAATCTCAACTTTCATAGAAATGTTCTTCCTAATAACCCATAAATCAATAAATAATTATTTAAATTATTTCCCATAACATTTAAATGTTAAAAATACTTATCCAATATTATTGAAGTCTAATTCAACCATTTAATCAAAACTTTATAAACATCATAATGATCTTTCTGCCCTACTGCAAAGAATATATCTCAAAATGAAATGAATGAAGAAATCACATATCAAGCTACGATGGAAGAGGATGCGTATAACCGGATGCAAGAAACATCCGGTCGTAGGCAAAATACCGCCTATACCGAGGTGTACCGAGTTTTTTTCAAAAAAACTCGGTACACCTCGGTATAGGCGGTATTTTGCCTACAACCGTATGTTCCTCTGCATCTGGTCGGAGGATGTAATAACAGCTCGTATAAAGGAGCACACACTGAAATTACTCATTATTTTGAGCAGGATATGATTCAACAAGATAAATACTTACTATACATTTAAGGGTGTTTATGTCTAAAAAATATATTTGACCAAATAAATTTGAAAGCAGAAAAATAGTCCAAATAGGTATATTATAAAAATAGGACCTTACAAAAAAAATTTGATTGCTTTCAATCATTATTTTAAGAGAAATTAGCTTTCGTATCAACTGAATTTATACTTATAAGTTTGTTGCGGGATAGAGTATTCCCGACAGTAAAGTACGAAAAACTTTAAGTTTTAGCATTGCACATGTATGAAGAACACAAACAAAGGAAAAATAAACACCATAATTTTTTCATTCAAAACGCCGAAGGGAAAAAACCATGGGGGTCACTTCTAGTTGAAATGATTTCATTAGTGTTTGAATATATTATAAGTGATTTGTTTGTCCTTGAAATTGAGGAAGGTCAGGTTATAAAAGTCAACCATCGGGTTGAAAACTTGTGACAAATGGAGATCGGATGGAAATCCAGTGATGATCGATGGTCGTATGGAAATTCTAGGTTAATTACCAGCAGGACAGAAGCTTGGTTTTCGTCCGATGACGGACAGAAGTCGGCGATGGCAGGAAGTACTATGATTGGCGGAAGTTCGATGATGGATGGAAATTCGATGTCGAGCAAAAATGTATGACGATGAACCGAAGTTCGATGATGTACGTAAGTCCGGTGTCAGGCATAAGTTCGACAGAAATCCAGCGACATGTAATGGTCTAGCTGAAGTCCGACGACTGGCAGAAATTTTGACAATGGGTAGAACTACGGTGATGGGTGGAAATTTGATGGACTGAAGTCAGGCGTTAGGCAGAAATCATACGGAAGACCGGCGACAGGCAGTGGTCCGGTGGAAGTCCGGCGGTAGCCGGTGGTCCGGCAAAAGTCCAGTCGATGGTCGAGGAGGAGAGCTTGGTGGCAAGAGAGATCTCATATTTCTCTTCCTTCTTCCTATCCTTCTCCCTTCCTTTTTCCCTCTCCTTTTTTTATGAAGAATTAGAGGTAAATTTATAGTTTTGGGGAGTTGCATGGCTAGTAAATAGTGAGAAGACCAAGGGTAGGTTGGGATTGTTTAAGATGAATAGTTGATATTGATTCCCTTAATCATGGACTATTTATGGAAGAATTGAGTGCCTTAATGATGTCAGAATTCAACGATCTTAGTTTCGTTTGATTCGTCTCGTTAAGCCGCTTGATTCAACTATAAGCATGTAATGTTTGAAAATCGTTTGGTCGTCCAATTTATAGTTTGAACTTTCCAAATGTGCTTAGTGTCTTTTGACTTGCACTCATTTAGGCTCAAATTGACAAATTTGGTGTCGTTAGGTTCTTCTTGTCGAGACGTTCAGTTCGACTAAGTTTGCAGAAATCAGATCTCGGATGATCCCAAATTTAATTTTGGAAGTTTCCAACTTGATTTATCCTTGAGATTCGTGCCCGATCAAGATAAATTTTAGATGATATATCAAAGTTAGTCATCATTTATTTATAATATCTCAAATAACACTAATAAAATATCAAAATAATGTCTATGAAGTATTATCTTGATTAAAAAAATCAAAGTATAAGAACCATCAAATAGCATGAATTTTATATATTTATTATCAAATTATTAAAATTTTCATTAAAAAAAACAATTATTTCATCACAAATAAAATAGCCAAAAAAGGAGGAGCTCCTCAATGAAAAATGTTAAGAGAGACGATTTTTACTATTTTAACCCAAATTCATTACCTTAATCATCCTAAAAGCTCTTCACTACCTCCAAGGAGCTGAGGTCTCGTTGTCCTTACCTTTATGGAGGTCAAACCCTACATAAGTCCAAACTCATTTACCTAATTACTAACAGTTAATAGAATACTAAATATAAAAATACCCCCATAGTCCATAGTAGTGGCCGACATCCTCTTCACAAGAAAACTATCCGTTCGTCCACTTCCTGGCAAAATTAGGAGAGTTAAAAATATACAGCCTTGCAGTAACAATATTTTCAACACAAGGGAACAATAAAGAGGTTGATTGGCATAAAATTAGGTAGATTAAAATGATGATTATCAATTGTAATAATATGCTTAATTTGGGATTAGTTAGCTAGATCTAATAATAAAAGTGCTCTATTGAATTAAACTGAAATGAAGCATATTGGCTTATAAAATATAATATTAAGAGGCTATTTGATTAGATGAAATGTAAGTGTAAGATATTCCAAATACAAAAATTTTAAAAATTTTGATGTTTAGTCTAATGAAAAAGAAATGTAGATTAAAATTTTATGTATTCAAAAGTCGCTCATTTTTTATCGAAATTCAAATACGCCGCACACTAACTCTGCTCACACCACTGGCTACTGTAGCATCTGCTTGCCTACTGTCAGTGCCCGCTGTCAGATACCCACAGTCCTTTACTACCACATGTCATTGTTCTTCACGGTCGCTTGCGACCACCCACTACCCGCCACCACTGTTATTAAGCTTTACATTAAATTTATTTTAGTTCAAACCAAATAAAAATAATTTAATTACCTATATTTACTTTATTCAAATTTACTCAACATCTTTTTTAAGCAAACCAATATACCTATAAAACTCATGCAAAAGAAGAACTGAAATTTATTTGAACTTAATTCCAAAATCGTTCAAAGAGTTGGCCTAAGAGAAGAGTAGATTATGATCTGGATAAATAAGTTTTATTGGGATAACTTTTTTATTTTTTTTAGATTGCAATCATATTTTCTATTTTTTTTTTTAAATTATGCTAGAAAATTACTTTTAACAATAGCTTTCAAAAAAGTTACTTTCTTCACAACAGTTTTATAAACATCTTTACAAAAGTTAAAGTTGTCCCAAATGAACCCTTAAGACTAATGTTATGTTTGAGATGGATATAGTTTTTTATAAAATTGGTTGTAAAATTATTACAAAAATAATTTTACAAAAAAATGTGATAAATGGTTTCGAACACAATGAGGTAAAAAGTTTTTTTTTTATTACAATTAAATCAATTAAGGCAAACCCACTCACACACAACATACGTAAAACAAACTTGAGACTTCTTAATTAATAACAAAAGTTCCTAACAAATATACTAAGATGAGCTCTATTAATGAGCGAAATTTGAGTGAGACTAAAATAGACTTATTAAGTCTTGAACTAACTCATTTAATAAATATTAATTTAAAATATACCTAATATAAATTAATATTAAATAATTTAAATATAAAATTCATAATTTTTTTAAATTATTAATTTTTATTATTTATTACAAAATTTTCTCATTCTTTTTATCATTTAATTATAATAAATAATTCAATCAAAATTATTTTTCTATGTTCATAATAAATACACTGCCTCATGATCCACTTTAAAACTCATGGTGTTTTGAGCTCAATTAATTATCATGATTACTCAAGCGAATCAAATAGTTATAATGGCCTATCTTATTTTATAATAATTTATTTTTCATCAACAAATTATTTTATCTTATTTAAAAGCTTGCACTTATTATATTTAAAAGCTAGCGAGTTGGAACTCAAAACATAATCCGGTCCAGTCAGCTTTCAGCAAAGTTTGACTTGATTGATAGCAAATTCAGCACTTTTTCTGAAAAATAAAAAAAAAACAAATTATTTTAGGGGAAAAACAGACAGAGTACTTCTGTCCAAATTGTGAGCTGTGTTAAAAATCCAATCGATATGACATCAACACAGCCAACAAACCACCAGAGAAAACTACTTGCATCTTGCTTTTGAATACTCTTTAGTTATCGTAATAATTATATGTTAAGCAGCTACTTTTCTAATTTTGAACGATCAGAATTTTACTTGCCAGAAAGCGAAGCTGCCTCCAGAAAAAAATCTACAAAAAATGTCGCAAACAGATTAATCTGATACGATAGAAGCTCGAATCATCGCAGATATTCGGAATGCATATAGTCAGAAGAAAAAAAAGACCGTTAAATTCACTCTAATTCATGAACAGCATTATCCTTATCTTCTCTCTCTCTCTCTCTCTCTCTCTCTCTCTCTCCATCATCATCTTTCCGACGTATACAGCTCCATATGATAGAAGGCATTAACTATCTGCAGCTTGGGAAGATTTGAAGTTATATACGCATTGATGATTAAGAAAATAGAAACAGCATTGATGATTTCAGAAAGCAGGAGGCAACTTTAGGCCACTGACCATCCATTTATGCTTCAGTTCAGTTTCTTCTTCATTGTTAAAAGTATCGAAACATTATCGCTTTCCCTTAACGATCAGAATGTTTAGAGTATTGGCAAAAACTTTTAAGGATGAAAGGAAAGCTCAGGCGAGGAGGACTCCATGCTCAATGACAAGCTCCTTGCTTTCTCCATTGTCTGTGATTTGCTTTGTGTTTGGTTTCTTGAATGGAGGAAGTTCCGGGAAAGAAGAAACCAATGAATCACCACTGCTCAAAGAGTTCTCGCAGGTGAAGCAAGAACCGACAAGACAATTTGGGCTTCCAGGAGAAGAGTAAGAATGTACTGAACCACATTGGTTGTGATTAGAAAGCTTCCTTTTTATGCCGACGCCATAGAGGAAACAATCGGAAGGGATAATGAGCCCCAGAATGAGCTTGTAGGCGCCACCTATTCTTTCCTGTTCACGAGCTTCACTGGGTTATGAAAGAGGAAAATAATATGATACCAGGAGAGAGGAGAAAGTTGAAGGTCAGACCTTCGAAACTTTAAGAAGATCCAGTGGAATATCCATCTCCGGCGAAGCGCAGGCGATTTTATCCGGCAGCCTCACCGCGTACACCAGCGCCGCTGCTGCCCAAACCGACGGTGGATATCGAACCCATCCCAAATCTTCGCACCAAAATCCAATTTTTAGAATACTGATACATAAAACATAACAAAAAGGCCAAATCTGTGCTACCCACCAGCGACAACGGCCAACAAAGCGGACTCGCAGCGACCAAAGATTTCTGGCAGGCGGCCAGAGGCCGTCGGAATCTTGTGAAGGAGACGGTTAGCGAGCGTGAGAGGAGTGACGGGATTCATTCTCCACCCAAGTGTTGACAGCAGGAGTAGCTCCATTCGTCGAATCGTCCTGTTCTCGAACACATACCCCATTTCGTCACCGGCCGCCGGAGGCGGCACTTGGAGATCAAGAAGCAGGGGAACTCGCGTCTCTTCAACCTTCGCCGCAAGCGAAAGGCAAGCAACGGCGGCGAGCCGCCCCATCCATGGCTTGTCTTCTTGTAGCCTTAATCCGCCGCCATCGCCAGCAAGAAAGCAGCGGTCGAGGTAGCTGACAGCTAGGAGCACCGTCTGAACAGAAAAGCCATGTTGAACGCTCGTCTTTGCCAACCATTCAACAGCATTCCTCCTCGCCTGAAAGAGGTAGGTGTCACCGGCGGTGACACAGAGTTCTTGGTAGGTCTCCACCTCGTTGGCAAGGAGAGAGGAGATCACCTCCGCCCATTCCTCATCTTCTACGTCTTCTACATCCTCTGCTTCGTGTAATGCAAGATACTGCTCTGTTTCTTCTTCCTCTAAACGATCTTCTTGGCAGAAGAGAGGGTCATAGAGTGAAGAGAAATCCATTATCTTCTTCTTCTTCTTCTTCTTCCTCAGTTGTGATGCGAGCTCATCCTTCTAATCTCTTTGACAATCTGTGTGTTTTGGTTATCTCGCATCTAGACTTCGGCGGTAGCTTTAGGTCTCAGTTTGCTTTTGATGTCTTTTCAGCTTCGGTAAGGACGGGCTCGGGTCGGGGGGAGCGAGGAGGCTCTCTCACCCTCTCTGCAGACAGGGTAAAGAGGGAAAGGGTTGGGGTTTTAATTGGCCGCTACCGCTTTGTCCTTTAACTTTCCCATTTTTCCATTTTTTTCTTTTTTATTATGCGGAAAAGTGATGTTTACTGTTCGGTGCCTTTGTTTTTATTATTTACTGATTGTTACTTACCGTCTTTAAGACTTTTGTCACTGCTTAGTGTCTTTGAGTTGTAACCCATTGTCCTTATTCTTGGAAATTAATTAATGTTGGGATCTGAATTAGTTTAATCGGGATTAAATTTATGCTACGCCGAGAAATTTTAAATATGGATTTATTTTATAAAATAATATATTTTAATTGACTTCTGAATAGAAAATTACTACTTAAATTTAAGAGAAAATTTTATAAGATGATGGTGAGAACTCAAATGATTTATGATATAGAATGTTGATCTATTTATAAAATTAAGTTAAGTGATGTAGAGATAGGATGATCAAGTGAATGAGCAGCTTTATATTTAGAGACAGAATGCAAAACAATATATACATGAAATAGTTTCAGATAACCACGGTGGAAAATAAAATTAGATGCATCTTAGATGGTTTGGTCACATAAAACGTTTGTCTTTCGATTACACAATTAAGAGAGCAGTTGTATTTAAGTCCACCTTATATTTAAAAAGGTAGAGGTAAACCTAAAAAAACTCGATTAGAAATTATTAAAAATATTCTTTTTTTAATCAAATTTCAATAAAAATTTATTTCTTGATTGGACACAATGTAGAAAAAGAATTCACGTAATATATCTCAAGTAATGAGATAAAGGTTCGTTAAATTGTATATTTATATTTTATTCAAATTGTCTAAATAAAAAAATTACATTATTATTTTAATATCAAATAGGTAACTATGTTGATATTTAAAAATTATACTTTTATCTTCATTAATGTATAATTTGAATTACGATCACTAACATATGTTTGTTCGACCAAATAATTTTCAAATACATTGGTGAGTGATTCGAGTATTTCCATTCCAATATCGTTGTCGACTACTCTCTAGTAGACACAACTTCGTCAAGTTAATCTCAAATTTGATTCGAACTCATTAACATGTGAACCCAACCTCTTATAATCAGGCAGGTTGACTTTACATCAATACAGGTAATTTGAGATACACACTTATTTCTTCGATTTTTATCTCATTTATGAAACATAAAATATTAAGAAAATCAATTTAGTTAGCTGATTTGTTTTAGTTAATATCAAAAAAATATACATATGTTGAGTATAAAATTGCTAAGAAGAAGCTAAATAAAGAACATATATTGGCAACATTCAAATTTGAAGCAAATATTAAAAATTAAAAGGAAGACGCTATAGTTATATTATATTTACTTGTAGTCAATATATATTAAGACTTTCTAAAAAAAAAGGGATAGACCCGCAAAAAGTTGTTGATCAAATTTACATGTGTTGACCAAGATCTGACAAGTAATGGCATTAGTGGGTCTATGCAGTTGAGTATGTTGGTGTGGTGTTTTTAGTGTTTCATGTTACTTCATTTTTATAGGGTTGTAGAGTACTCACTAATAGGGGCAACTTCTACTTAATCTCAAGTTTGATTCGGTCTAATTTACATGTGAGACCAACATCTTATGATAAGGCAAGTTGACTTTACTTGAATATGGGCAATCTAAGATATGCACTTAGTTCTTTGTTTTTTATCTCTTTTATGAAACATAATAGAATAAGAAAATAAATTTAGTGAGGCTAATTTATTTTAATTAATATCCAAAAAAAATGTGTTGAGTATAAAATGTCTCAGAAGTCTCAAAATAAAGAATATCTTAGCAACATTTTGGTGACATATTTAAAGACTGAAATAAAAAATATGTTGGTTATATCCTTTTTAATTATACTTGATACGTATTAAAAATTTCTAATTAAGGAATAGACCCATATAAAGTTGCCAATCCACTTTCCTTGTGTTAATCAAGTTCTTGCAAGTGATGATGTTGGTCGCTTTATGTGAGTCTGCTTGGTTAATTTACTTACGTAGTTGACAAAATTGGAGGGAAGTTTCGAGTGCTTCAGGTTACTTCATTCCTATATAGTTGTTGGGTACTCCCCAAGTAGGGGCAATTTCTTTAGCTAATCACAAGTTTGATTTAAGCTTCTTTTGGGACTGTTTTCTTATTGCTTCTTAAAACAGTGCTTTAAGAAACAGTAACAAAGCCGTCCCAAACGAAACCTTAGTCTCATTGACATGTGAGACCAAGCTTTTATAATTAGGTAGGTTGACTTTTTTCAATACAAATAATTTGAGGTATGCACTTAGTTCTTCGATTTTTATCTCTTTTAATAGATATAAAAGATCAAGAGAGTTAATTTAGTGAAGTTGATTTGTTTTAGTTAATATCCAAAACATGTGACAACTATAAATTGTCTGTGATTTGGCGATAAAAAATAATATTTTAGTATCTTTCCTATTTGAAGCATATTTTACAGATTAATTGATCTTCTGCCTTTTATGTCTTTAGGCTTAATTTAAGGCTAAGGTGAGCCTAATCTTACCAACTTTGTATTTGTTGCCATTACTTAATATGAATTTGGTTGTAAAATTAGAAGTTCAAGCAGGGTGGAGGTAGAATTTTTTTTTAGTGAGAGCATAAATTGATAATTTTAAAAAATTTCTTCTTATTTTTATAAAAAAATGATATTGGTCTAAGAGACTTTAGGCAAATTTCAATCTTTTTGAAAATGGTGATAATTATTTAAAATAACTATTTTCACATTTATTTATAACATTAAGATTTGTTTATTAACAATTTAAATGATAAAAATTTATAAAAAAAGAAGCTAATTTATTTAAAATAAGTTATCATTGTTAGTATTAATGATAATAATCTTTTAATTATTAATATTCATAATCTAATTTTAAAAATTTATTATTATTCTAGATTAAAAAAATTAAACTTTAGGCTAAAATAATGAACAGCAAATGGGTTGCCCCCATTGTAACTTTGCTTGTGAGTCTAAATTCTAAGGCTTGGTTGATACACAGTATGAGTCTTTATCTTTCACCAGACCTTTTTACTTTGAGAGGAAACTACCTAGGCTCATCACTTAGAAAAAACTACTCTCACTAATCAGTGTTGGTCTTATTGCAAATGAGAGAGTTCGAGTTATTGCAAGTTTTGTCGCAAAGCGGTGAGTCAAAGATCTAGCGCTCGACCTTTTTGCTATTGAAACTTTGGCACAATATTTAACTCAAAGTTTTAATTATAGGCGAACCGTTAAACTAAAAACCACAAATGTTGAAAGGCTGAGTATTGAATTCCTCAATCATGATCAAATAATGAATATTGTTGAGCCTTGTTGAGTAATGAAAATCCAATTCTATGAATATCCAGTTCTTCTAGCATTTACGAGTAATGAATACCGAGTTCCTTAAATATGGCCGAGCAATAAATACAATCGATCATTATTGAATATTGAATACCAATTAATTAAGTAATAAATACGGAGTTCCTCAAGCATTGTAAGGTAATGAATACCGAGTTCTGTGCAGCTCATCTTGGTATGTTAGTTGAAAGCTTTAGCTATCAATCAAGAGGTCTTCGTTCTAGTCTTGCACATATGATGTGAGTGTGAGTTTATCTTAATCGACCTACATGTCAAAAAGAAAAAAAAAATTTCAAGTTCTCTTAGTATTGCCACATAATACATGCTGAGTTGCCTGAGTATTGCCACATTTGGATATGAGTGTACCAAATGCTTTCTGCACCTCAGAATGGCGTTGGAAGTGTGGTTGGACCGCCTTATTTGTCCCAATTGGACTGGCCATTTATGCTTCTTGTGGCCGATGCTTTCAGGCAATCAATAACATTTTTGTCTTGATGTGCCTATAACTGAAAATGTAACGATTTTCTATTAATAATCAAAATAAAAATATTTTTTATTCTTTCTATTAAACGATTTTCTCAGGAATATGTTTGAATTTTAAATTCAAAATTTTTACTTTTAAAGAGTAAGCAAAAGTAATAGAAAAAGCTAACATTTAAATCTCATCTATATATATAGAAAATATAAAGGTATAGCCGTATAAGAAAATGTGCATGCAAATGGTAAGCACTTATACCATTCGAATAAAAGCAAGTTTATACAATCTGATTTTAAACTTTGTACCCTGCAAAAACAATAAAGTTGTAATTTAATATATATAATTATAAATATATATTTTATAAATTTAAACAATAATATTTTAATTTTCTTAAGTTATTTGAATTTTGTTCCTGATAAAAGAAAGAAATTATCTAAGAGAGGAAAGATTTCACCCAAAAAAATGATCGAGAATTCTTTATAGGGAATGAGCTCTCCCGAAGTTCATAATTATAAATGACTTCATTGGACTTGGGGCTAATTTCTTGGGTATTAAAATAATCGCCATATATTTTTAAGTTGTTCTTTATTATGTAAATGCAAGTAATGGTTTCTGATCCATGAAATCATTCCACACTAATATGAGCGGATCCACCATGGACTCAGGATGGGCAAATGCCCACCCTAAAAAAAATTAAATATTTAGAGGAGATATTTTTGATATTTTGGGCATTTTGCACCCCCTCCTTCCCCTCAGAAATCTTTTTTGTCATAATTTTATCAATCATAAGCATTTTTGCTCATTCCCCACAAAAAAAAAAATTTTGCCCACTCTGAAAAAAGAAACTGGATCCGCTCATGCACATTAATTACTCTTTTGATGGATTTTGAATACTATTAGCTATACCCAAGTTTTACATATAAGCATGGTTAAAAAAATTATAAAAAAAAAATTAGAAAAAGGGAGGAAGCGGTAAAGAAAGAGAGAATGAGAGAAGTCTTGTGATTTCTTTTTTTGCTTGAATGTTGAGACCTTGAAACATTTCACCTTGTCATTAGGCTTACCCTCTTGCCCCTTATTTATTGGTAGAGGTAGAAGCAAGCCTATATAGGCAAACTATATTAAATATAAATATATAAATTACATAATACGGCATAATGAAGGTCTACCTTAAAATAAAGATATCTTAATTATATCGCTTTTAATTACATTAGATATATATTAACAAATTCTAAATAAGGGATGGACCACATGAAATTACAAATCAGTTTTACATATATATGTTGAGTTCTAGCGAATAGTAATGTTAGTGGCTCTCAATGAGCATGCATGTTTGACTTCTAAGGTTGAGTAGGTTGGTGAGTTATGTTGCTTCATTCCTGTATCTTTTTCGAGTACTCCCTCACATGGTAGACTTCTTCTAGTTGATCACAAGTCTAATTTAGCCTCATTGACATATGAGACCAACATCTCATTGTTGATCGGGTCAACATAAGCTAAATACAACAAATTTTTGTTATACATGAAGCCCACCAAGAGTCATCATGAGAGAAACTATCAACGTTAGCTTACACCACTTATGTTGTCGTGATTAATGGGTAATGTTAGTTTTACTTTTTTATTTTTATTTAATTTAGGTTACTTTATATTCCTCGTCACTTTTGGGCCCCTCACATTTCCCACTACTCACAATTAAATGAAATATAGGTTTAAACCGTAGGTGTGAATGTTGAGTTAGAAAAATATATTTGAAATAAAAGTTTGATGTAGGTTCAACTAAGGTTTAGACTCATAATATGGGGTTTAAAATTGGTTTAAATCTAGTTTAAACTTGACTCAAAGCCCAAGTTATGGTTTATACTAAGTTCAAACTAGATTTGAACCTCATATTATGAACTTTAACTTAATCAAACCTACCTCAAACTTGTTTTCTGAAAGTAGAGTTTGAATTCTACCATGACGGTTGATTGAACCTTACTTAAAACTTTTGTTTGAAAGCTAAGCTCATACCATCATTTGGAGCAAGCTTATGATTTTTTATTTAATGATCAAATCTCATAATGCCAAATAATGTGTGGTACATACCCAATCATAAGATGGTTCAAACATTATTTTGAACCTCTTAAAATGGTTCAACATAGTTCAAACCCATTTATCAGATAAAGAAATTACATTTATTTTATTTATTTTGCTATGGATATACATTTCAAAACTTATTGTTTCCGTTGAGAGGCAGTATCTAGCTCGGGTCACTTATACTGCTAATGGTATAATGAAGAATGTGATAAAATAGTTTAAAATTTTTTATTTGAGTGAGAGCTCTAAACTATCCTATTTCAAGCATTTTTTAACATTCCCGACCTATACTTTTCGTAGCATTGAATCATTAACTGCTCATAAGAATATGTTCTTGGAAGTAATAATATAAGATTGGATTGAATTTTACAAAATCTCCGACAAATATTAAGTTCAAGAAGAAGATAGTGCACAAAACTAACTGATAACTATTGAAATGCTAATCATAATTTCAAGATTATAGAACTTGTTGAAAATATTTTTATGGAGTGAACTAAGAGAGAGAATAATTGGAGGTTATATTTCTATTTTATTATTAATAGACCCCTACTAAATTATGAGAATAATAATATTATTTTTACAACATGTTATCAATAATGGAAAAAGAAGAGAACTATTTTAATACACATGGAAAAGATTATTATTGGAGAGATCATTGAAAAGGTTTAATAAGGACATGTTACATATTTGGAGAATGCCTTGAATATTGAAAAAAATGAATAACAAAAATCTCTAGCCCATTACAAGTTTATTAGATATGCTATTGTTACAATCCAGGAACCCGATTTTGTGTTTTGATTATTACAAATATTATTGAATGAGTACTTATTTATTTCTAATTTATAAATTGCATTTTTTTATGATAGTGGCCTTTTATTGTGCAGGATGCACTGAGAATAATTGAAGAATCATGATTCAAGTTAATATAGTTTCAATGTCTAAATCTTTTTGTATTTAATAGAGTCTATAGTTTTTATTTTCTTAAGTTATTTTATGTATTAGATGTATGTTGATTAAGCAACCTAGCACACACTCACAAGAGGGGATAAAAATTAAATTCTTGATTTTTTTTTGTTAATTATACTGTATGATCCATATTGTATTATATGATCTATTTTGTACTATATGATCTATTTAATTAGAAATGAATTTAAAAATTAAATTAAATCAAATTAATTAAAATTAATTTATAATTAATCATATTGTATAACCACCAAATTGAACAGGATGATTTGCTATTTTGTTTAAACCTTACTTTCAAATCCTTATTATCAAAATTAAATAAATTTAAAATTTTAATTGATCGTATTATAAAAAGTAATTCATAATGTATGAACATTAATTGAAATTACCTAATTTAATTCTAAGAATTATTGAATCAAATTAGGATCAAATCTTCATTAAAGATTGTATTGTATGATCACCATCGTATTGGATGATCAATGGAGAGCTTGCTAGACAAACCATGGTTCCCTAGATGATTTGTGATTCAATTGATCAAATTGTATTGTACGATATATTAGAGACAGAATTAAATTAATCATATTGTACTACTTTTCATCATACAATACTATCAGAAGACAAAATGAACTTATTGTACTATACCATCTGAGTATCGTACTATATGATTATAATAATTAATTTGAAAATTAGAATTTTTTAAGAGCCCACTTTATAAAATCAATATTAGAGATAAAAAGAAAAGATGTTGACTAGTCAAAGACATTTTTTTAAGAGAGAGCTTTGGAAAGTATCCATATCACAAGAGAGAGAGGAGGTGAGGTTGAGGGATAGTTTGCTTTGAGGGAGTCAAAGGGTGTGGTGGGAGTCACATTGTTTCTCTAGTTAGCCTGCACCTTGGGTCCTCCTGTTCTATTTGGTGGAGCTCTTGAAGAAGAGCTCTAGGAAGAAAAGTCATTGGGCAAAAGACTTGTTAGTTAAGGAGGTTAGGGATGGCATCTCCGTCGGGCTAAAAGGTGTAAGGAGAGATAACATCTCCATCATAGTGAGGAGCTAAAGGAGAGAACTGCACCTCCTCCAAAGCAGAGAGCTAAAGGAGAGATTAGCATCTCCGTCAGAGGTAGGAGCTAAACAAGGTAGCGCCATCTCACCTATAGAGAAGAGCTAGGCGAAGAAGTTCTTCTCCCTTACATGGTAAAGAAAGATCTTTATAATTTTTTGTTTCATTCTAGTTTACTTTTGGTTAACTTTATGAAAGAGTTTTGGGTGATAAAATTTCTAGTTAAAGTTTTATTTTGAAATAAAAAAACAAAAAATATATTTTCTTTCAAAAAAAAACTTGTTTACTTTTGGTTTTGGTTTAAATATTTTATTCACTTAAATGCTTTTCTATATCTCATTTTTATCTTAAGTAAAATATTTTTTGAAATATCAATTCACCCTCTTTTGATGTGCCATAAGCACTTTCAACAACCTCATTGTAGTACTGGGCTAATGATGTGATTCAACTACTAGGGAAAGCCTGTGCTAAAATTTTGGAGAAATTTTTTTTGGATGTTGAGTGGGACAATTAATAAAATGTGAATAGTTGATGTAGAAAAATGAATTCAAATTCAAAAAGTTACCATCTAAGAAAGGGTCTCATTCTACATTGATTTTGTTTAGTTTGAACTTGTTATTATACACCACTATATGAGATTTTTTTTTTTCATTTCTTGAAATGGTACTTGTTTGGCTTAGTATGATTTTCACTAGTAACTTACTGTTGGGTGATTGCTGGTCACCAATTCCTACATCCTGTTGTCATCATTAAGAATAGAAACGTCAGCCTTCCAATGACCTAAATAGGAGAGTATATGTATTAGATTTGACCCACATTAAGAATAGTAGAGATAGTCCTAAAAAATTTGGTTTCAAAGTATTATAAATGACATTTTAATTAGATTCAAATGTTAATTTGACACATAATAGGATATAATGAAGAAATATGATTCATGTTGTCGACCCCACGTAATGTGATAAAGACTTGATATTGATGTTGTTTTAGGAAGATAATTATCTTTAAGGTTTATACAAGGATGAAGAATAGCATGGCATCCAATCATCAATGAAGTGATTTGGAGGCAAGAAGAAAATAAGTTTCCTGAAAAATAATACAACTTCATTCAGTATGCTGATGTAGCATTTTAGAGCAATTCATTTGCCTATTTTTATATCACTTCTTTAGTTTTCTTTTTTATAAATTTCTTACAACTTGTATTCTTATCACAATTAGTTGAAATCTTTGTTGGAGCACCCATTGATGTATTGATGCTTCAAAATAGATTTTGGAATTTTCTTCAAGTAATATTTTCTAATAAAAAGTATAGAGTGATTGCTGATCACCAATTCCTACATCCTGTTGTCATCATAGAAAATTTTGTTGAAGTGTCAAATGAATGAATTTTTAAACAGACATGATGTATTGAAAAAGGAATTTATAGATTTATGTGCTTGCATAATTTTTGTATATTTTTCATATTTTTTCTAATTCTTTATATATATATATATTTAACATTTTTGATATTATCTTGTATAAAAGAGTGTATGCTTTTGGTACTATCAAAGAAGGAAAATTAATATTAATATCAAGAGTTCAAATTTTTATTTCTTAGCATCAAGATTAACATTGAGGACATTTGAATCATTTTAGATGAGCTATTGTTGAGGCAGGTGTTATATGCTTTAAATGTTAAGGAAGAAGTGGCCACATAATTGAAGCTCAAATGGGAGTTTTATAGCCGTAGAATGTTTCAAGAATCTCTAGTGATGTTGATGAAGAGGGTTATGACATCCTATAGATTCAATAGTTATGTATGCCTCTTTAAAATAAGGCTTCTTATTTATATAGCCTATAAATTTATGTTTCTTCATGTATTAATATAAAAACTTAACTAATATTTACAATAATGTTGTTAAAATTAATACTTTATAATTGATGAACCCTCAAACTTTCATATAAGATTGAATAAGAGTATTGAGAAACTCCCCTAATAGGAAACTATGATCTTGGGATGTTTTCTTTTCTTTTCATTATTATATAAATAAAATTAATATTTTGATAGGATAGTGCCAAACTTTCTTGATACTATAATTTTACTCAAGCTTTTTTTATGAAGAATTATTTTAAAAATTGTCATTCATAGGTTGTTAGTATATGATGTCACCCTAAATTTAACCCTTGGTGGATGATGTTGAGAGAAATCCACAAAGAAATTTAATTTTTTTTTAGATTATTTGTTTAAGTGGTAGAAGCTAATATAAACCTATGTGTTGGATGTTATGAGAAATCCATCAACAATTTTTGACTTATTGGAGGATGTTTATCAGAGTATTATGTGATGAAGTTAACTTTTCTATGATAAGTCAAATTGAAGCCCCTTTGGATCAACTAGACCTTGAATGGGATGGGGTTAATACCATTTGAATTCAAAATCAAAGGTGAAAGGGGTCTACTTTAGACAATTATTTAACTTTTAAGACCATAACTATGACCTAGCCCATGGAGTTGATGTCCAATTGAAAACTCTATGTAAAATATGAAACTAACTTAAATATTTCTTATAAAAGACCTCGTATTTATAGGAAGCTTTAAAAATGTTAAAACATTTCCTATGAAAGAAAAAGGGATGAAAGGGCATACTCGACTACAACCATGCCCATGGTGTTAACATGAACTTCCCTTTGAGTTTGTTGTCAGTGTTACCCTCGTAATCTGCCACTTATGAAATTGATAAAATAATATATTGTTGAAGGGGTTTTTTTTTTTTTTTTTTTTTACCATAGCTATATAAAAGAAACTACAATGTTGTAATCAAGGTTTTGCGCTTACCTCAACTTGCTTCTTTCAAAAGTGATAATCCAATAGGTAGCAAAGTAATAGTCCAACTATAATCATGTCCATGCCGTTAATGTAAATGTCCTTTTTTTAAAGTCCTTTTAATATAGTAGCAAAAGTTAACTTTACCCTAGAATTGCTTCTTGCAGATGGCATTATATTTTTATCTATTATAATATTCATAGTAGTAGGAAGAAAATGTTTGATATATTTACTTTAATGAAAATTCAACACACACATATGTAAAAGAAGAGTTATAAGGGATAGTATAAAAAATCATATGACTTAATTGAGTTAAAATGCTTCAGCTAGTATATATTATTGGTTACAAATGACGATATATGCAAATTGTAGAACATATATTTCATGGTGCAAGTTAGAGCCCTTGAGACAAGATATAGTTAATTATTTGTTCAATAATCTCTTTTGATAAGAGAAATCAAGAGGCCTAAATTAAGTATTAACATAAAGAATCAGAGTTAGTTTCTATGGCATACATCACTTTTTTAGTAATGATGTGCATCAAAGTTGTTGATGATTGCAAATGATGAAGTGAATTGTTATTGGCATTACCATGTACTAGTAATCCAAGGATGGTGGTCAAGATATTATAGGTAGTAGAAGTCATTGGGACATCAAAGATATAAAATTGCCAATGAAATGGTGGTTTTGACATTGTAGTTGGGTGCCAGTGGTTGGGAGATTGTGCTCGAGTAGCAATGATTCAGAGGTAATAAACGAGTAATGGTACCTGTATGAGAGACCATAGTTGGGTGGTGATTATCAAGAGATTGTAATAAGACACTGATGCTTAAGATATCATTATAGAATAGTTAAAGTTTGGAGTCGTAGTCTAGTGATGGTGGTTGGGATACCTTAATTAATCAATCGATAATAGTTGAGAGACCACATTCTGGATGAGGAGGCCGTAGTTAGGAAATAGTGGTCAAGAGATCATAATAAAATGGTATTGATCAGGAGGATGTAATCAGACAATTATTGTCCGAAGATTATGCTTAGGTGACAATGGCCATGATATCTTTTTCAAATGATGATAATCGAGAGACTATAGTCCAACGAAGGTAGTTAAGAGACTACAGTTAGGTGGTAGTGGTTTGAAAAGCATAGTAATAAAATGATGTTTGAGAGATCGTAGATGCACGATGCTAGTCGAAAGATAGCAATTTGATTGTAGTAGTTGGGTGATGATGTTCAGGAGACTTTTGTCGTGCTATAGTAATTTATTGATAATGTCATATGATGGGGGTGAATGGTAGTGGTATATTAATGGTAGTGATCAGATGATAGAGATCCTATAGTTGTGGTTATATGGTGGTGGTTTAACAATTGTGTTCGAGCAACGACGATCTAATAGTGATGGCCATGTAGATCTCAAAGTTTCTTCAAATATCTGAGTTTTCTCTAATCTCATGTCAAGGTCGCTCATATGTAGAAAATAGTCTTTTTTTACTTTTGTGACTAATATTTTTGTTTTGACCAAAGTCCTAAAGAACTCCATTGAACAACATATATTAGTTTTTTTAATCACAAATCATTATCAGCCTTTAAATGCCTTAATAACATCATTTCTTTCGTCGAGATACTCGATTTGATTACAAGCACACAAGATTAGGAGACCATTTGGTCCCTCAATTAATATCATAAAATTTTCAATGCTTGATTTAGACAAATTTAGACTTGGATAGAAACTTTTTTTATATCATTGGGTTCACTTTATCGATATATTCAATTCAATTATAAATTTGCTGAAAAATTTGAATTCTAACATACGTGGAGATTCATGATAATTCAATTGGATTTTCAGATGCTATGAATTATATTTTTTTTATTAGTCTTGGCATGGAAATGATTTTGCGGCTATTTCAAATTTATGAACAAACCCTTCAACATAAATCATTTATGAGTAAACAGTGAGTATGGGAAAAGAATATTAATAAAATGAATGACAAATTCATTACAACAAATGGCAGAACTTATTCATGTAACTGCACATATTCCAATATATACATATATATAATGTAAATTCTATAAGAATTGTTAATAAGAAAATTACATTACATATTCTTCAATATTTTTTATAAAAGACTAGAGGTATAAGTGAGCCAAACTGGCTCGATTTCGACTCATAAAAAGACTCGCAAGCCGAGCTTATCGTGCCACGAGCTCGAGTTCGAGTTTGATGCGGCTTGATTACACAACTCTCCTTGGCCTATTGGTTGAGAGCTTAGGCTTCCAACTAAGTGGTCCAAGGTTCGAGTCTTTGTGTATGCGTTGTGTGTGTGAGTTTGCCTTAAATGGCCTAAATGTCCCAAAAAAAAAAAAAATGCGGCTTGATTCGTGAGCTCGCAAGATGACTCGTCATTAATTAATTATATGATAAAACATTTCTTCGTAAACTAATATTATAGCTGGTGGGAGGTAGAATGCGAATCAAAGACGAACGCATGAGGGAATTCTAATTTGCGGTCGGGAATTTCGAACGAACCGTGGACGTGGGCTCGCATGCAGAATCAAGCCACTTGATGAGCTCACTTGCAGTGCGTCAAGTTGAGCTCGAGCTCGCCTTTTGAGTTCGATTCGAGCTTAAGTTCGAGTTCGAGCTGATATTCTGACTGACGAGCTAAGCTAGATAAGACCACTACTTTACTCGGCTCGATTGGTTTACTCCACTATAAAACCCAACATCTGCCTGAACATTTTATATGCGCATTTAATATTTAACATGCACAACTAACGCTTAGATTTTTCAAATGTTTGTTTAGTTTGAACGAGCCCACCAACTCAGATAGATTCAAAGTCCAATTCCATTAGGCATTGCACTGACGGCCCAACTAGAAGCCCACTTTGCATGGGCTCCGTTCAATATTTATGTCATCATGTTACATGTTCTTTGAGAAAAAAACTTAGTAATTTATATTATAATAATTTCCCCAAAATTTCCCAAAAAAAATAAATTATACTAATTTTGATTTTCTGGGAATCGTGTACATGCAAGGCTCCCACAATTGTAAAATAAATTGACCTATTTTATAAGTGTAACAATTTAATTTCATACAAAAATCATAATACAATATAAATACAAATATTGAAGATATTTGTTTAACCCCTCTAACTAAAATTAGCTAGAATTATCAAATTCATGAGAATGGTTTAACAATTCTTTTTTAATATAACTTTCTAATCTATGATGCTTTTTTGCTTAAGGGATTTGAGGAGTAACAAATATTAAATATAACTATTTTGATAGCTTAAATATTATAAATTAATACATTATTGAAATTTTATATTGTTTTAGTAAACCCTAAATAATTATAAGGGGTGTTATTTTTTTAAGGTTCTTTCTACAAAAAATGCTTATATCATTGATCGGCTTAACACTAATCTTATATTTTTTTTTTAAAAAAAAAGTTATAAGTAAGTTCTTTAGCTCCAAGATCTTGAGGAAACATATTGGAGGAAAAAAATTAGGGCTAAATTATTAGTTGAGGAGAATAAAAATAATAAATATTTTCACTTTATCATTAATAAAAGGAAAACTATCAGTTTTATCTACATGATCATGTTGGAGAGTAGTTAGTGGATTGAAGATACTTGCGTCTTTCTTCATCTACTATAAATCATTTTTCCACTTAGCAGTGAATGGGAAGGCTCTGAAATATTTGATTCCTCAGATATCTGGGAAGAAGACGATTTACTTTTTCCAGCAACCCCATTGAAGAAGAAATCATTTTAATCCCACTCGATATGAGCAAGGATTCTAATGCTAGGTCTGGCGATTTTACAATTGTGTTTCTTAGAAATATTGGGTTATTATAAAATTAGATTTCATTGATCTAGTTGTAGATTTTTTCTCTGGTAGTCAAATGGCTAGAGTTTTTAATGTACAGCTAAAAGTCTTAAACCTAAAGCCCATAATCCTGAGGCTTAGCATGAATTTTGACATACTAGACTTTGGACACATTCAATAAGCTCATTTCTAAAATTATTGCCCTATTCGCTATGAATAAGGTCATGAAAAAGTTCTAGGACCAAAATGGCTAAAGATCTAACTTTAACAAATTTAGTTTTTTTTAATGTTATAATCTATAAGTTGGACATTATGAAGGCTTATGATCATTTTATCAAGAGTTATTGTATAATATTCTTTGTTTATTTGGAAAATGATAGTAGTGCCAATCTCATTTGAAACTACATCGAGAAAGATTTTTATTTTTACTATATGAATCAATAATGAAGTAGTTGGCTTCTTTAAATCTTTACATGTTCAAAAGGAGACTCTATTTATCATTATATGTTCATAATAGCTATTGATTACTTATACTGAGATTTGTATATCTTATTTCTCAATAACAATGAATTAAGGTATCTTAACCATCATGGTATAAATATTTCTCACATATCCTTTGCTGATGTTATCATTATTTTTTCTAATGGCATTATCTCAATATTTACTCTTAAAAATTTTCTTAAAACCTTTGAACAAGAGAGCGGCCTAACTATTAAATATATCGGAAGCTGTTTTATCCCCATTAAAAACATACTCAATAGTATATTTGATAATATGGTTAATCACTTTGGATTTGAAATTAAAACACTTCCTCCTCACCTTTTGGGTATTCCTCTTTACCAGGCGAGGAATAGATTTTTTTTTAATGATCTCAGTAATTCAATTCAAAAGTGACTTTCTTCATGGGAAATTAAATTTCTTTTTCGTGGATGGTATAAATTTAATTTTCTATCTTCCCACTATCTTATTCAAACTATAAGTTGTACTATTTCTATTTTTAGTAGGTTCAATAGGCTTCTTAGAAATTGTTTTTGGCTTTTTTTATTCTTCTTGTAAGAAAATTCATTGGTCTGATTTGAGTTTCTTTTACTTGCCTTTCTTTGAAGGGGGTATTGGTTATAAGAATATGTATAAGTTAACCCATAATTTTCTTGTATGTTATGATTGCCTTTTAGAAAGGACCTAGTTTACAAATGAAGTACATAACGCTGAAATTATAAAGATAAAATCCCCATTAATTATAATTTCAAAATATGGATTATCCACTATTCAAAACAATTCATATATGCCAAATGGATGTTGAATCTTTTATTCAATTGGGTAATGACAAAAACTCTTCTTTCTTTTGCCAAGATGATTGGTTAAAGATTGGGTTGTTGCGGATCAATGGTTTATGATTTTGATGATAGCAAATATTTTTATTTCTCTATGACTGCCTTCTGTACTGACATTTCAGGTTCACACGATCGGACTGCAATTTGGAATCAGCTCAAGATTGGGTAGACTAGGTCTGAGTCAGTTTGTACATTTTTTTCTTTCTTGAGTCTATTGTATTTGGTGTGGCTCTTGGTGTTTTGTACCTTGGAAGATTTTTCTGTTATTCCCTAAAAATTTCTATTTTTGGTAACATCGTCCGGGATGATATTTATATCAGACTATTTAGGTATTCATTGTTTTAAGAAATCGGTCAGGACGATATAGACATCGTCCATGGCAATCTAACTTAATTATACCTAAATTTATCTGGTATCTTTGGAAAGCATTAATGGCCGATTGATACGATCACATCGTCCGGGATGATCATAGGATCGGCCAGGACGACTGCCTGGATGATTTACATCGGCCAGAATCTATTCAGGGCGTTGATCAGGATGACTGAAATAAGTTTTAAACTAATCGTTCGGGACGATCGTGAGATCGGCCAGGACGATGTAACCAATTTTCTTCTAATCATCCCAAATTGTCTCGGGCTGATGAGCTGAATTTGAACTGATCGTACAGGACAATATGCATATCGTCCTGGTACAATGTCGGCAACTTGCATTAATGAGCTCGTTTTGAGATCTTCTATTTAAGCTATGACATGACACTTTATAAGTGTCTTTGGCAGCCATTGTAGCTTCATTCTTATGGGGGAAACTAGAAGAGAAAGCTTGAAGAGGAGTGAGGAACGGCTGAAGTCTGAGAGAGGGAGAAGATCCTGTGAGGGGGGCTCAAGGGAGTGTGGAGGGGGATTTCACACGGTTGCTTCGGCAGGCTTGCACCTTAATACCGTCGGATTCAAGGCTTATCTTGAGAGAAGTTCACCAAAGAAGAAGATCTTTTTGGTGTCAAAGGACCCGGCGACTCTGTCACACCGGGGAAGGTGGAAGTGATTTTGTAAGGGCTTCTCTGCCTAGCTGTGGGGGCTAATGGAGAGACACTTAGTTTAGTGCAATACTTGGAGGGTACCTCTAAGGAGTGGACGTAGGTCAAGATTTGACCGAACCACTATAAATCTGGTCTGTTCTTTCTTTTTTACTTCCGCATTTAATTTCTGCACTTTGGTTTTTATTGTGGTGATATTGGTTTTAGTTTGTATTATGATTTAAAGATTCTTCTTTTCCAATTCACCTCTCTCTTAATTAGCTTTGGGCCAGTTCATAGGGCCTAACATCCCTAACGAACTTTCTAGTGCCATCAGAGCACTTTCAAGTGGTATTAGAGCCAGATTCATAAAAATTAAATTTGAAAACTTTTTGAATTTTGATCCATGACTAATTTTGGGAATTGTAATATTGCGGAAGGATATTCAATCACCAGACCACCTTTATTTGAAAACATTACTTTTGATTTTTGGAAAATTCGCATGACTACTTTCTTGCAATCGATTGATTTTTGCATGTGGCATATGATTTTAACTGGTTATTCATCACCGTCACGTATTGTTAATGGAGTTAAAATTGATATTCCTTTTAATTAATGGAATAGGGAAGAATAAGTAAATGCTCAATTGCATGCAAAATCTTTAAATTGTTTTTCTGTGCTTTAAATTCTGAAGATTTTATGTTAGTATCCACGTGCACTATTGATAAGGATGTTTGGGATAAATTACACACCATATAGTGAAATAAAGCAATCCAAGTTGAATTTATTAATGCATGATTTTAAATTATTTTTCATGAAACCTTATGAAACGATCTTGGACATGTATACCAGATTCATTCAAATTGTAAACTCATTGCATGCTTTAGGAAAAGAATTTTTAAATTTTGAAAAAGTTAACAAAATTCTTCACTGTTTACTTGAAAAATTTGATGTCAAAGTTGTTACTATTTGTGAATCAAAAGATTTGAATGATTATTCCATTGATAATTTGATTGACTCACTCATTGCCTACGAGTAAAGTTTGGGTCAAAGACTTTTGGATGCAGGTGAAACAATTGTTCTAAAAGCTGAAGATACAAAAAGAGATAGCTTAGTTGGTGACGAATGCAATGACTTGTCAAGCAAATCACAAAGCTCATCAAAGCATAAGCAAAAGTGGAAATAAGATAAAAATGGTAAGGATGTTCATATTCCTTCTGACGTTATTTATTTTCGATATAGGAAGCCTGGACATATGAAAAATCAGTGCCCAAATTTAAAAATTTTCCTACGAAAGAAAAGGGCAAGGCGAAATAAAATTTTAACTGGGGAAATAATGAAAGACAAAAAATCTCATAGACATATCTGGTTTCTGAAGCATCGGACTAGGAGAGAGATAATGGTTAAAAGCCTTTCATGTTTTTTATGTTGTGTTTTTGTTTTTATGTTTTTCATTTTTATTTTGTATTTTTGTTTTGCTTATTCTTTGAAATTTTTGTTTTCGTGAAAGTTTTTTCTCTAATCAACACACACATTCACTTTTCTAAAAATGAAAAATTTACTTCCTTTTTTTTCTTGAAATCTTTGGTAAGTTATGTTTGACTTCTCTAAAACAGTCAAATGAAGGAAACTCATATTTTTGACTCTCAATCTCTATTTCCTAAAAGTGGTTATTATACTTTTGATTTAAAATCTTTTTCATCTTTTAAATTAGTTTTTGAAACTGAATTTTTTTTCTCCCTACATTTTATTTATCGCATAGGGATCTTTTGCAAGTTGTTGAATCTAACTCATAATTTTCTTAATCAAGAATTCGCTTTATCAATAGAATGGGTTTATTTTTATTTTTAAGACTTTAGAAAGGTAATATATTAAAAAATTGGTCAATGATGCCAAAAATAAAAGATGCGCAATGACATTAAATTGAAAAATATACACAAAAGTGTATCAAAAATTAAAAGATGCGCAGTGCGCCAACCAATTGTCAATAGGCATAAAATGAGCCCACAAAATTTAATGCTTATCATTCTTGTACTTCTTAAAAGCTTAAGAAAATCCTTGATACTTTTGATACTTGAGTTTAAAAATCTTGATTCTTGATTCAACAATTCGTGCATTGATCTTCTATTAGATATATTTTATGAAATGAGTTTTTGAAAAATGATTGTTTTTATCTCTAATTTATTTCATGATTTAGATATTGAATTAAAAAGTTTTTTAGCCTTTTTAAAGAACTTGAGTTTGGATTATCAAATTCTGAATTTATAACCTTTTCTGGGCTATGCGTTGTCAATCCAATTCTACTAAGTTTTTGATTAAAACTAAGAGGTAACTTTCTTATTTTAAGAATATTTGTTTTTTCACTAGATTAGAGAACGTAATATTGAATTTGTAACATTTTTTTACAAAACATTAAAAACAACAAAAATATTTTTTATCTTTTTTATCTCCCCTATTTTTTAAAAGGGTTTATTCTAGTGAGGGGGAGATTAGGGGAAATTGTTTTTTTTTTTAAATTCAAATTAAATTTTTTGCCATCATCAAAAAGGGGAATATTATTACAGATCAATGATTTATGATTTTGATGATAGCAAATATTTTTATTTCTCTACGACTGTCTTATTTACTGACATTTCAGGTTCATATGATCGGACTGCAATTTGCAATCAACTCAAAATTGGGTAGACTAGGTCTGAGTCAGTTTGTATATTTTTTTCCTTTCTTGAGTCTATTGTATTTGGTGTGGCTCCTGGTGTTTTGTAGCTTGGAAGATTTTTTCTATTGTTCCCTAAAGATATCTATTTTTAGTAACATCATCCAGGACGATATTTATATCGGCCTGGACGATCGGTCCAAAAGAAGAAATTCTAATTAGGGCATCCTTATTTAGGCAGCCGTCATGAGCTGATCAGCCTGGATGATACTTGTATAGGCCAGGACGATAAGCTAAATTCAGAAAGAATCAGCCTCCATAATCAGATTAGGTATTCATTGTTAGAAAATCAGTTGGGACGATATAGACATCGTCTAGGACGATCTAACTCAATTATGTATAAATTGATATGGTATCTTTGGAAAGTATTAATGGCTGATTGATACGATCACATCATCCGGGACGATCATAGGATCGGCCAGGACGACTGCCTGGACGATTTACATCGGCCATAATCTATTCAGGGCGATGATCAAGACGATTGAAATCAGTTTTAAACTAATCGTCCGGGATGATCGTGAGATCGGCCAAGACGATGTAACCAATTTTCTTCTGATCTTCCCAAATAGTCTTGGACTGATGAGCTGAATTTGAACTGATTGTACAGGACGATATGCCTATCGTCCTGGACGATAATGTTGGCAACTTGCATTAATGAGCTCATTTTGAGATCTTCTATTTAAGCTATGATATGACACTTTGTAAGTGTCTTTTACAGCCATTGCAGCTTCATTCTTGTGGGGAAAACTTTAAGAGAAAGCTTGAAAGGGAGTGAGGAACGGGTGAAGTCTGAAAGAGGGAGAAGATCCTGTGAGGGGGGGGGGGGGGGGGGGGGGGGGGGGGGGGGGGGGGGGAGTGTGGAGGGGGGTCCATACGGTTGCTCCGGCAGGCTTGCACCTTAATACCGTCTGATTCAAGGTTTGTCTTGAGGGAAGTTCACCAAAGAAGAAGATCTCTTTGGTGTCAAAGGACCCGGCGACTCCGCCGCACCAGGGAAGGTGAAAGTGATTTTGTAAGGGATTCTCCGCCTAGCTGTGGGGGCTAAAGGAGAGACACTTAGTTTAGTGCAATACTTGGAGGGTGCCTCCAAGGAGTGGACGTAGGTTAAGTTTTGACCGAACCGTTATAAATTCGGTGTGTTCTTTCTTTATTACTTCCGCATTTAATTTCTACACTTTAGTTTTTATTGTGGTGATATTGGTTTTGGTTTGTGTTATGTTTTAAGGATTCTTCTTTTCCAATTCACCTCTCTCTTAATTAACTTTGGGCCAGTTCATAGGGCTTAACATCCCTAACAAACTTTCTAGTGCCATCAGAGCACTTTCATTGGTCAATGAACTCTCTTCTCATCTCTTTCTCTAGTAATGTTATTAAAGTTAACAAGTTTATTAATATTGGCTAATGGAGTATGGATCAATTTTTAAATATCTTCTTTATTAAAATTATTAATATTATTATGTGCATTCATATTCACCCCTAGATCAATGATTGCTTAATATTCAAATTATACTCTTAAAAAAACATTGATCATAAATGTATTTGGGACTATATTCAGCTTAGAGTTGATCATTCACCTATTTTTCAATTAATTTTGAAGCCAATCACACTTATAACCTACTCACTTCTATGTTGGAGAGTTCTTAGTTGATGCTTTTTGATATTGTACTTTATAAGAAAGGATTTTATCTTTTATCTAAATCTTAAATGTTGCTAACATGTTAAAAACCTTAAGCATGTGTTAATTAATATGATTATAGTTTCTAAAAAGTGGTTGTAGTATGAAAATATTTTTAAAATTTATCTGGTTTGTTTGAATATCACTTACTTTGAACTACTTCATCTTTATTTAATTTTGGGAGTGGAAAATTTAAAGATCATTTTAGGACCATTTGTGAAGTGATTGTACTATGATTCTTATGGATGGCCAAGATTGATACCAAACATAGAGATCTAAATCAGACACATTAATATCACAACTAAGGCAAACACAAAACTAAGTATCTTTTTTTTAGCTAAGCTTTTATCTATTAGATGTTTCATTGGAGTGGGAGAGAATGTTTTATGCCCCAAGATCTAATGTAAAATAATTATCTATATTATCTATCAATTAATCTATCAGAGCCTCTAATAATCCCATAGTATAAATGAGTGAACGAAAGTATATAAATATAAATCTTTTTTCATAAGCTTACAATTCTATATTCATTTCCCAAAATTCATAAACAATAACTAGGAGTTCATTCTATAACATCATTTTATCAATTAACATTCCAAATTATAAAGGAATAAAACCAAAAATATAGAAAATAAAACTTAACCTACAAGTTCTATTTAGCCTCACTCCACTAGATTGTGACCTCTTTCTAAAAAGTATGTAAAACTACAAAGAGAGCTAATAGTTTAACAAGCCACCTAAACTTGCGATTGTAATCAATGTAAGGCAATATAAATAATATACATATAGTCATAATCCAGATAAGTATAAACATGTAATACTATCACTAGGTAATAATATGAATAATAATCAATTGAAATGAGCAATGTGAATCAATACAAGTATCACAACTTATGAATCAACAATTATTAATTATATAAAATGATCAATATGTTAGATCATTCATATACCCATCGCAAATATAATGCAATAGATCTATCATGAACTATGTGTGCCCATAAATTATACTTGAGGAAAAGGCGAAATTGATCCCTTAACTCTATGAAAGATAAAAAATGTTAAAAAATTTATTAAAGAATCATTTTGGCCCCTCAACCCATTAAAAAGAAACCAAATTAGTCCAAAAATAGGACTATTTTAGTCCTTTTTAAAGACTTGTATATCTTTTTTAAATAGGCACGTAAATAGGGGGAGGGGTGAAATTTTTTTTATTTTTTTTAATTTGTATGAAAATAAAACTTGGAATGTGTGGAAGCGATTAAGATATTAAAAGGTTTAAACCAAAAAATCAAAAGCAAAAGTGATATTATTTTTGTTTTTAAACTTATAGAAAACAATTTTTTTTTTTTAAATAAAGTTCAACTAGATTATAAAAAGCCTCTTTCACAAAGATAACCAAAATAAAATTAAAGTGCAGTAAAATAAATTACAAGAAAAGTAAAGTGCAGAAAAGTAAGAATGTGAAAACCTAGTCTAAAGTGGTTGGGTCGAATCGACCTATGTCTACTCTCTAAAGGTCATCCTCTTTGGATGTTGTACTAACTCAAACTCTTTCAAAACATAACTAGGTGGAGAAACCCTATCTAATATCATAGTAAGAGAATAACCTTTACATACGCTGAAGAATCTCCCTCCTCTCACCTCCTTGCCACGATGGAGATGTTAATCCCTCCTCTTGCTTCCTTGGCTTGACAGAGATGTTAATCCTTCCGTTGGCCTCCTCAGTTTAGTGGAGATGTTGATCCCTCCTTTCACCTCCTCAGCCTAGCAGAGATGCCAACCCTAATACTCCTTGCAACGATAGAGATAACATCTCTCAACTCACCTCCTCGACCCGACGGAGATGCTGATCTCTAGACTCCTCATCTAGTGTGTCTATTACACAAAAACTCTTCTTCCTAGAGCTCCTCTCCAAGAGCTCCATCAAAATATAACTGGAGAACCAAATGTATAGGCAAGCCAGAGTGGTTATGTGATCCTTCACACCCCTTGACCCGCTCAAGGCACTTCCCCTCTTTCAACCTCACCTCCTTTCTCTCCCTTACCAAGTTGACTCTCTAAGTTCTCTCCCAAAAAGAAAATATCACTGTCTATTAAAGCACTCCATTCTTTCAAAGTATTATAAGAATTTATAAAGTGGGAACTCAAAAATCCCAATTTTTTAATTTTAACTTATGATCATACATTATGATTAGTTCAATCAAATCACAGATTATTAAAAATGAACTAAGGTTCACCTAGTGAGTTATCGATTAAATCATATAGTATGATAATATTTGAATAATATGATCATTATTACTAATTTGATTTATTTAGATTCTTTAATCCTCAAAATTAAATTATGCAATATTATTTAATGTTCATACATTACAAACTACTTCATACGATATAATCAGTTCAATTTTTAAATTTTAAACTTTAAGTAATTAAGATTTAACAATGAGATTTTGCAAAATAGCTAATCATCATATACGATATAGTGGTCGTATAATGTGATTAATTAGAGCACATAACTAATTAATATCATTTAATTAAAAAATTTAAATTAATTCCCATTTGAACACATCATACAGTATGATTTGGATAGTACAATATGATTGACAAAAAAATTTAATTATTCAATTTTACTCCCCCTTATATTTTTGCACGACTGGTTAGCTAATATACACCTAATACAAAAAATGAATCAAAAAAATAAAAAGAGTAGAGACTCTGTTAGACATAGACAAACATGATTATAGACTGATGCTACACTGTATTGAGTCTTTATTCTTTAATACTACTCGGTGTATCTAAACCTAAAATGGTTTGCGACACAAGAAAAATATCTAATGTATAGATGTAGGATTAAGTAAATAAACATCAAATAATATTCTTATAGTATCTATATCAATAATAATATTCAAATATTCAGAAAGAGTATCTTGCTTCTGCACTTATAACTCCTAATCAGTTTCCCCTTATTACTTCCAATATGTGTACTCCTTATAACTCTCGTTTAATCAAGTGAATCAATTATCCCGACTCCTTATAACTCCCATTCAATCTCCATCTCCATATGACTCCCATCTATTGACTCTCGTCAATGGTCCATGTGAATCTTGAAGATATTACATAAAATTATCATATTATAAAATTAATATCAATCAGTACATCATATCCATACATTATTTCATATTCAAACTAATAGTAAATATTCTTGCATGACTTAATCTTATCAATCATTTCATTATATATTACATTACAATCTTATCATGTCAGACCACAGTATATCACTTTTTAACCTAATTTCAGTATGTCTTTTTCCCTATTTATTTTGCACAAAAAATTCTATACACATTTTTAACCAATAAAAAATGTAATAAAATAATATCATATTATTACAAATGATAAAATCTATAATATATTAAAATTTACATGGTAAAAACTTACAAATTTTGAGAATGATGTATTTTTAGCAAATTTAGAAGAGATAAAATATATAGAATTAAAATAATTGAAAACATGATTAAGAGAATAGTTACTTATAATGAATTGAACAAAAATTTGTAATATAAATGGTGGGCAAATATGACCCAAATTTCTTTCTCTCTCATTTCTCTTCTTCTCCTCCTTCAATTTCCTCTTTATATATATATATATATATATATATATATTTTGTTAGTGGCCTAGCAACATAATGCTCTACTCAGAATTTTTTTTTATTTTTCAGATAAATTCATTTCTCACTTTTGGGCTGTTATAATCTCTCCACCTTTAAAAATGTCATCATTGACATTTCTTTATTAGATTGAGAGAGGAGAAAGAGAGCATACTCAAAACAAAAATTTAAACTCAAATTAATTAATTATAAATAAAAAATTACATCAAATCACTACCAAATAAACATTGTGTCAAAAAACTTAACTTAGAGAAGGATAAAATAACATAAAGTCATACCAGTAGATTCATTTTTTATACTTGAATAAGTAAGCAAATTGTTAGGATGAAATGTATAAAAAATAATGTGTGTAACTTGTATTCATGCATGCAAAAAAAAAAAAAAATCACATTTCTATTTCACTCATACGCTCTCTATTCCCCTCATACACTCTAGTTATATTTCAATTTTTCCAACAGCTATTCCTCTGATATTATTTTATTACGCCCCAGGATCTATATTAGAAGAATTACGTCTATATTTCATTTTATGCATTTAATTAGAGCTTACCAATATGTTGTGAATAAAGAAAAGAATTATTTATGTTGTCCGTAGCCTCATATTATACAATCCGTACTTTTACCTGAAATCATAAAAAACGAAGTAATGAGTACATAGCCTAACAAATAACACAAATCTTACAATTGAAATTAATGCACGATAAAAGAGAATACTACATTATAAATCATATAAAAATATATATACAACAATATATTTACTGATTATATGTATCAATAATCAGCCTATAATATATAATATCTCAGTCAATTCTATTTCATTCTTTCTTCATAAACTATAATTAATCAGTCAGTTATTGATCTCAATTTTAAGTGAAGTCAATTTCTCCACACTAAACATTCATCTTTCACACATCAATCATTAAACCACACTCCAAACTTTTGAAAATAATTTTATATGTTATAAAACTTTTAAATATATACAACCTATGCTACTGGATATATCATATTATGATTTATGTCCTTGGAACCTTCCCCAAACTCATTGATCATAATCATCATCACAATCATGATGCATTGAACCAACATTGAGCCTTTAATGGACCTTAGTTGAACATGGTTAACCATGGTGCCACATAAACCTTAAAAACTAAAGAAATCACTAAATCTAATTTTTTTTTACTTTAACATGGCTCAGAACCAATCATGTAACCTCCTCCAATATATCCAAAATATGAATTGGAGTGCATTGAACCAAACTTCAAGCCTTGGTCAACCCTGGTTGATCAAAATACTCATTTTCTCTTTTAAACCATATTACATGTATGGAGCCCCACCAAATCTTGGGATCATCTCTAACAAATTAAAAATTATATTTATAATGCATTGAACCAAACTTCAAGCCTTAGCCAAACCTATTTAACCAAGTCAACCTAGGTTGACCAAAGGGGCCCTTAGGCCATGAAACATGTATTTTGGACTAAAGGGCCTCCACATTAAATGGGACCATCTCCAACATGTTAAAAATACTATTTATAATGAGCTGGATCGACCATTGACCTCTGGTCAAACTTAGTTGACCAAGTCAACCATGGTCGAACAAAACACACCTTACAAACTTCAAAAATTTATAACTCCTGATATTCAGAAAAACATAAACCAAACTTATGGGGACTATCAATGAGTTTGACATGAGTCACCCAAAAAAGTTTGAACCATTAGGCCCACCTAATTTAGCGAATTAGGCTAAACCAAGTGCACAAAAAGGGGTTTTTATGAGCCAAAACTAAACCCTTATAAAACTAAATTCCCTAAATTACTATAGCAGATGTATATTGATCCTATGCACAAGACCTACTAGGCCCAACCTATGATTTATTTGAGTTAACCAATTGGGTTGAACCAAACTCTCCATAATGCATTTTTTTGGCCCAAAATGAACCCAACCCAATTTTAACCCAACCAATAGATTAAATGCACTCTAGAACCATCTCCCTACATGTAATGTCAAGCTCAAGCCACATGAGCTACTAATATGACATGATTTCTTGAAACCACCTCTCTCCAATCATTGGTTCACCAAAAACAAATGAACACTTGGACCAATGCATGAAACTCTCTAGAATCATCCCTTAGCTCCTTTTAGTCAGTCCCTTACTGAAATGGCAGTTGACCAGGGCTTAGATGTCAATATTTAGATCTTCTATTTCCTTTTCCTCTCCTATAAATAACCTCTTTCTCTAAAGAAACAGTTAATCAAACTCATTCTCCAGCCTCATAGAAAGTTTCTCGGCTCCTTCATAGCTTTCCCTAGCCTTTCTCAGTTAAAGAAAAGACCACACCATTAAGAGAGGGAGAGACAAGGAGAGATAAAGGATAATTCTAATCCATCTTCTTACCTAGTGCAAATCAATTTTTGGAGCCTTCTAGGAAGTTGAAGAGGATCTCTTATGAAATCCATAAAGTCTAAGATCTTATAAATCCACCCAATGGTTAGTAAGATATCTCTATTTGAAGTTTAAATTTCAAATTAAAAATATACAAAAATCTCAATGCACAGAGTCTCCAAACTCCAAGCATTGAAAGCTTAGGGTTTCTCAAACCACTGTTTCATATTTTTTCAAATGTGGACGGTTGGATTGAAAGTTATAAGTATTTATAAATGTAGTTCAATTTGATCTAAATTGATTAATTCATTTTGAGCCTTCCTAAAGGGCGATCAAATGACCAAGATGTAACCACATACGTCTTGGCTTCCATGGGGCTCAAACATGGGCGGATCCCCATGTAGTTGAGGGGGGGCATTCAAAAAATTTTTTTTTTTAATTTTAGTGAGATATTTTGAAATATTTTGAGTATTTTGGGTATTTTGCCCCCTCTCAAAAAATTTTTTTGCCCTCATTTAATCAATCCTAAGCATTTTTGCCCATCTCCCACAAAAAAATTTTTTTTTGCCCACCCTAAAAAAAGAAGCTGGATCCGCCCCTGGGCTCAAACATGGGCGGATCCCCATGTAGTTGAGGGGGGGCAAATGCCCCCCCTCAAAAATTTTTTTTTTTTAATTTTAGTGAGATATTTTGAAATATTTTGAGTATTTTGGGTATTTTGCCCCCTCTCAAAAAATTTTTTTGCCCTCATTTAATCAATCCTAAGCATTTTTGCCCATCTCCCACAAAAAAAATTTTTTTTGCCCACCCTAAAAAAAGAAGCTGGATCCGCCCCTGGGCTCAAATGAGTACCACACGGTTCTGGATCAGGTGTCGTGGCTAAATCTTGCCCCTTGATTCGATTCACACCTGATCCAATTGCAACCTGAGCTACTCACGTGTTTAAGTGGTGTACGTATGATAATACACCACATGTCCTTCCACTAGTCAAACCACAACGATGGTGGCATGATTGCACTGCAGCCAAATTCAATTAAAGTTGAATTAAAAATATACTTAAATGCTATATAACTTCTGAAAATAATAGAAAATTCACTTATCTATTAAATTGAGTGTTCTTGTGCTCAATATAAAGGCATTGAGCTCTACTATTTTCTAAAAATAATTTGGCACATTTTATCCACTAGATTTTAAGAAATTTGGATTTAATTGACATCCAATTTTCTTGAATTTGTTAAAATTCTAGCGGTCAAATTTAGCTCATTTTTTAGTGGTTGATTATTAAGCATGTTATTTATATTCTATAATATTATTTGGTCCTAATTTGCTCTAGAATATTTGCGATTTGAATTTTCAAACCGATATGTCCATTTTGGACCTAAAGATGTGAAAATTCATAATTATTTAAACACATAATTTTTTGTCAATTTTCTCTAATGTGTTTATTTATATGTAAGGGTTAGTTTGCCACTAATTTCACTAAATTCTAGTGAGTATATTATCCCTAATCAATTATCAATGGTATAGAAGCATTTACCTTTGATGATTGATTGTGAAACCTATGGGAACTTTAATGCACCTAAATTTAGTCAGTTTGAGGCACATGTATATATATGTACTTATGTTTTAAACTTTACTATATTTGGTGGTCATTTGCTCTGTCATTTAGTGAACCCAAAACTGATGTATATAATTGACTAAAGAACTTTGAAATTTTTTGATAAATTCAAATAAAATCCAAAAAATACATTATAACTATTAAACTGTTTAGAATTGGAAGCATAAAAGAGAAATAATAAAAGACATATAAAAATCCTTCAAAATAAAATTTAATTAAAAGATCTAAAATATAAATATTTAATTAAAAAAATATTTGAAATATAAAAAAATTACCAAATAAATTATAAACACTCAAATACATCCCTAGAAATATTTTTCGACATTTGGGGAAGATTTTAAGAGGCTTGGAGCTGATTTGGTAAGAAAATAAGAAAATCGCTCTAATCAAACAATTAAATAAATCCATTAAATCATCAAATTTGTAAAATACATAACTAATTGTAGAAAAATCTAAATTAAACAAATTTAAATGCATTAGACTCATATGTAGGTCAAATATTTAGGAAAAATATAAAAATTATAGAAATCATATTAAATTAAAAAGTCAATCATTTGGTTAAACTTAATACTTAAAAATGCATTAAATTTGTATAATTCATAATTAATTACAAAAATATTCAAACTGAACAAACTCAAGAGCATTAGATTCTTAATCAGAATTAGTATTTATGAAAAATATAAAAACTCTAGAAGTTATTTTTAAATTAAAAAGTCATTTATTTGGTCAAACATAATACATAAAATTAATAAGTTAAAGTTATAAAATCCATAACTAATTATAGAAAAAATTATAAATTTAACAAACCCAAAGACATTGAATTAATAATAAAATCTAGTATTTATAAAAAAGTTAAAATTTTTTGAAATCATTAGAAATTAAAAAGTTAGCAAATGGGTCAAACATTCAATACACTAAAATATTTAATAAAATATGAAAAAAAAAATAAATCATCAAAAAATTAGTAAATCATCAATATAATGAGTTAAATCAGATAAAAATAGTAAAATAAATAACCAATACTATGTTAATAAAATTTTTAGGATGGGCTACTTGAGGCTGCGTTGCTACATGTCTTAAGGAGGCCTAAGTTCTCATGCCTGTTGTTACAACGCCACTAAGAAATTTGATAGAATGTAAAAATCAATTTAAAATTTATTATATTAGTAATTAACTAAACAAATTAATTAAAATTTATTACTAAAATACTTAGATATTATAGCTTTCATGCCATTATGCTTGATTTATTTTAGGAAGGCAAAGGCATATTGGATTAGAAGCTTTAAGGACTAAAGCACTTAATTAAAATGAAAGACTCTATGCTATCCATCTACTAAGTTTTGGGGGACTGATAGCATTAAAAATATGAGCCTATAACCTAATAAGCAATAGCTTCTGACACATATAAGTTGTTGAGTGTTATATTCTATAAAATTTAAAAGTAACTATTACAAAAAATAAAATCCTCTCTAAAATAAAGTTCTAAAATATCAAAATAATAAATATTTAAATTCAAACTATCTTTTAAAGATCTTAAATGAATCAAATCAAATATATACAATTTTAAACTAATAAAACCTATGAACTATCCAAGCCACACATAGCCTTCTACAAACACTTAGATGATTTTTTAGGACAACCAATTCTAACCTAAGCTTGTTCAGTTATTTGATTTGATTTGCTTGGAGAGCCTTGCCTAGAGGGTACTCTTATTTATTATGGGTTTACTTTCTTTACTATAGATGTCATATTTACTTTCTATTGGTGCATAAGAGATCATAGTAAAATTCATAGCCGTGTTATATTTATTTTAATTATATATATCTGCTCACACTTCACCATTTCATATGTGCATTTTTATAAATGATCTTTTATGTTCCTACAAAAATAGAATGTACTTAGGAAATAATTTAAAGGCAAATATAAAAGCAAAAAGATAGATATTTTAGGTTTTAGTATAACTAGATTTAGTTGTACAATTTTAAGAGTTATAAAAGATTGAAAATGATATATATATATATATATATATATATATATATATATATATATATATATATATATATATATATATATATATATATATATATATATATATATATATATATATATTCATACTATAAAGTCTAGCTTATTAAATCAACTCACGTTGGTTTGTTGGTTGACAGCTTAGGCTACCAACTAAGAGGTATTGGGTTCAAGTCTTATTTATGCGATGTGTATGTCAGTCTTCCTTAATTGGTCTAAATGTCAAAAAAAAAAAAAAAAAAAAAAAAAAAAAAGTCAAGTACATTGAGATCAAAATAGTACAAATAATATTAGGATTGGCCTTGAACTTGTTGAATCAAGCAATTGCTAGGAAGGACAATACTTTGTAGTAATTTTTATAATAACATTAATTATCTCAAGGCCTTATGATTATTTTTGTACTTTTATATTTTTTCTTATAAAATTCATTATCTTCATTGGCTAGTTTATTTTGTTACTCATATGTGTGAATCATAAGATGTAAAATTACCTAAAACTTATTCTCGCTCTATTAGGTCAAATTAGTACGTACAAAAAAATACATTTTCTTGAACCTTTAAATATTTACTTAACCATGTATAATATTTTAAAATTTATAAACTATAAGTAGATTTATATATGTGATTTGTAATAACAAATACAATTCAAATGTAGATTGCCTAAAAATTGATTACTTATGAGTGTTGATTATAATAGCTCTCTTATCAATTTTGAAGGATATTTTTTTATATAAGTTGGCTATTGAACATATGATTGTCTTAAGATTTCAAAATTATCGTCCAAAGATAACGCAGGAATAACTCCTTTTAGGATATGAAGAATGACCAATTAAGGTGACTCAAGTCATCCCATGCAAGGTTTAATTTGATTCATCTAACTTTTACGTCAACATTCAAAAAACTACTGATCATATTTGTTATGGTAGACTGGACCAGCTTTTAGTCAATTCATTCGTTGAATTCACTCAGACTTATAAAGTCAAATTTAAAAGTATTTATTTATAGAATACCGTTAAGAGAAAATTCTCAATTCTGTAATAACCACTAATTTAGCTATCGATATGATTTAAATGTTCTATCTTGAGCTCCTACTTATTCTTCTAGAAATATTTTCTTAGTGTAATTGTCATCGAATTCAATGGTGTTAGGTTGAGGAGATGGTAGACTATGATAATTAAGTGGAGTTAACTTAGTTGTTTGTGAGAAAGATATATCAATGTAGGCTGATATAAGTTGAGAAAGTTATTTAGTTATGAATTGGTTAAATGTGATATTTAATTAAATATGAATTTTGATGTAATTTTTAGAACATTAATTATTCGAGTATTTGAGCAAAACTTTTTGAAATTGAATCAAAATCCATAATAGTACTATTTTCAGTAAACTAATAGTTCAGATAGTTTGGTTCAACTAGATGAATCTAATAATATGAAAAATATATTGATTTGAATTCAAACAAGCCTTAGTCAAGCAGATATAGGAATCACAAGATAATTTAATGTATCATATATCATTTGAAGTTTGCATGCATATATTCAAGATGAATGACATGATGATACTTGAGTTCAACCAACCCAATATCACTTAATAATGATATCATAAATAACAATTATATGCAAAAATATGAAATGATCAAGTGAGATTAATTCTGACCATAAAATAAGGTGCCCTTATTTTTTGTTGAAATGTTTAAAATGTCATATCAAGAAGTCTATAAATAAGATAAAATTTTAAATGTTTAGTAGATGACTTTTTGTAAAGAATTTTTATGACTTTAAAAATTTTAAAATTTTATAGTCATTAGCCAATGCTTGTTGAACAAAATCAATGCTCATCTTAACCATTATCGATGGCTTCCATTGATAAACATTGACACTCATTGCTGACAAGCATCTCTATGAACTCTACCTAAAGTCACCAGCATACTAACACTTTTTGTGATTCTTCATAGTTGTTTGGTATCATCTCCTATAAAAAGAAAGAACAAGTCAAATCACTCACCATCACTCACCATTGACATTCCTTATTAAGCACAACTGAAGAAACCCAAGGATCAATATACAATGTCTGTCAGTCACCATCTGACCTATCCCTTTCTAGTTGACTAGTTTCCCCTCTTATAAACAAAATGATTGAGGAAATATCATGATATCACCCAACATTCTATATTTCTTATTAATTGTTGCCTGATAAAAAAATGTATAGCATCCAACTTCCATCTATATCCAATGCAAGCCTTTCCAATCAACTGATCTCCCCTCTTATTTGGAGAAAAGCCAAGTCAGATAATAGGTGTCTCCTGACCTATGATGTTCCTCTTTGATCATCGGTCAGTGCATATTAAAGAGTGATGTAACTCTGATGTGACCCTTTTTTGTGCATATTAAGTCTCTCATTCTATAAAAAGAACAATATTGTTGGACTTCCCTAAAGATGCCTACCTTTTGATATTCTTCAATGTAACCATTTATATTTCATGATTATCATCATGATCATTTGATCTCCTACCCTATAAGTAAAATTGCCAACTCAATTGCCAATAATGCCTGACATCATACATTCCAATCAACTTAGTCCACATAGTACAATTCAATGAGATGAACCCACTGATATGATGATCTTGATTCAAATCCATATGGGCCTAAATCATGAACATGCAAACTTTGCAAGATCATTTGAGATACAAAATGTGCTTCAAATTTCATGTACTGATAGTTGAAGTGAATGTCTTAAAAATACAAGTTAAATAAGATCAAGATCCCCTAGTTTGATATCATAAATTATTGTAAATTCCAAACATAATATCAAACGATCAAGCAAACTAAGTCTGAAATTGCCCAAAAAAAAAAAAAAAAGTCTGAAATTGCCCAATATTATTTGACATCAAACATTTCCATTAACTAACTATGGACATACACATATCAAAGATAGACAACCAATATTCATCAACCACCAGCATCTGGCACAAGCCTTCCCGGTCATCTGGTCATGATAGGCTTGCCAGTCAAAAGTAAAAATCTCCTAACTTTGGATGGACTTGCTTAGGCGTGGCCGACCAGTTTTTAGTTAGTTTGAAAGGTTCTCGCTGAATTCAATCTACGTATAATGATATCAAATTCAATTGTAATTTTTTTTTTCTGCAAAAGTTATTTTTGCTGTCGTCTGCATGGAGAAGGGAGACTTGTAGAAGGGCTTAATTCTCAGTGACGTAACAACCACTTAGGCTTTTGAATATGATTTAAAAGCTCTATCTTGAGCTCCCACTTAGTCTTCTAGAAAGATTCTCTAAGCTTCATTGTCTTCAAAGTCATGGCCTCATGGGCTCGGTTAGGTTGAGGGGGTGGCAGACTTTGATGATTATGCGGTGTTAAATTGTTTGTTTATTTGAGTTCAGAAAGTTAAAAAAAATTATTGAATCAAATATAAATTTTAAAATAATATTACATTTCAAATCATCTGAGTGTTTGAGCAAAAAAAAAAAGAAAAAAAAAAAGAGTCACATAAAATATATAATATGAGCTATTGAGCTCCCTTTTAAAAACTTTAAATATATACAGTTAAATCAAGCACGTGTAATAAATTATATGAGGCCCTGAGGGATCAGGTATCCTTCAATGTTCATGTGCTAATATTGAAAATGAATAACTTGATGAGAATGAATTCACCCAGGGGCGGAACCAGCCTTGATTGCTAGGGTGGGAAAATTTATAAATAATACATCTACACAATGTGTTTGATTCTGTTAGGTGGACAATGACCTAAAGATCAAAATATTTTAATTTTTTTAGGGGGGGCAATTGCCTAAAAACTCGTATAATAAAGAGTAAAAACAGGATGGAGGGGAACAAATTACCTAAATATCTATGTCCAATTCGATCCAATCCATTCGATCGTGGAACTATTTACTCGGTCGCAGACATTGCAGTTCCCCTCCTAGACACTAGGTGGTTCCGCCCCTGAATTCAATGAGCCAAAGATCCCTTAATTTTAGTATAATAACATATGAAGATATTGAATAAATATCAAATGAGATTACTTCATGTCAGACAATAGTGTCATAATCTTTTATTGTTATATTGGGAATGTCATACCCAAAAATTTAGAAATAAGACATATTTCTAAAGGGGAAGGACTAACACTGACTAATGCAACCTGCCATAACCCAAGACGACTCCTCTAGGTCTATAAGGGACAAACAACTAACTACACTAACTCATTACATAATATAAGTTCTACTTTATGCAAATTTTAAATGTTCATCATTCAACTTAGCACATGATACGTCACAAAAAAACCACCTTGATTGAGAAAGAATCTTGAGGCACATTCAAGTTGGTAACTTTCATAATTAAATTCATGACCATTTGAATTCCAATTTTAGCAAACTTATAATCAAACTGAGAATCTCAAGAAGACAAATCCAACGACATCAAACTTGGTCAAATCTAAACCCAAATAGGCTCAAATCAAGAGACCAGAGCATATTTGGAAGCATAAAAGCATTAATTGGATAACCAAATAATATCCAATTATATCATGTTTATTGTCGAATCGAGCAGCTTGACAAGACAAATCCAATAATCCCAAAATCACTCAATTATTGCGTCAGTAAAGTACTGAAATGTCAAATAAATGATTTATAATCGCGGGAATCAATATGAACTGTTAGATACAGTGCTTCGAATTTGCTCCTGATCTCCCTCATATTTATGGAATATACCACTCACAAAAATTTATAAATAGGCCTCTGCTCTCTTCAGGAAGGGGGCCTTCGGCTTGAGATTAAAGTGAGCTCTGAGATTTCAAAGATCTAAAGCTCCACCCAAACACCACTGCAGGCGAACTTCTGTGGGTTGACCGAACCATAACATAGCTTTCAGACCATTATCGGACCTCTGTCCTGCCGCAAAATGTCTCTGGACCACCGCCCGACCTCCATTGGCAAACGGATCTTCACCCCACTGCGAGACAACTACCAGGACACCAACTGACGTTGAACCTATGCCCGGCCGCTAACTAATGTTGAATCTCTATCTGACTGTCATTAAAAACCTCTGCCTGGCCACCGACTATCACCGGATGTCCGCCCCGCCGTTGAGCATCCCTGAACATCGACCCGGCCATCGTCAAATCTCTGCCCAGCCTCCAACTCTTATTGTATCTTCTCTCAGCTGTTACTACCAAACTTTTGCTTTCGTCATCTGATAGCGATCATTACACACTCTCGAGTACCTATACAAAGTTCAAATAACTCTCCAAACTATTGTAATTTCATTGTCTCCGAGTTAAGAGACAGGTTAAGCTTTGTAACTCACATAAGTATAGTGGAATCTTCTAATTTGGGCAAGACTTCGTGGTTTTTTCCTTTTTGAATTTTCCACTTAAAAAGGTTTTGGAGTTTCCTCGATCTCGCAACTATCTATTTACGTGCCAGATATCCGTGCATCACTAGGATGAAACATTCTCTCACTTACCACCGTTAATATACCAGCTCGCAACAGTACTTTATAATCTTCCCTAGAACATAAGCAATTGCAAACAATAATAATCATTTTATTTATAGTGCTGCTAAGACAATTTTGAAATCTATGCATATCATTTAAAAAAAAACTATATATGCCATTACAGAAATACCATCTAAAACTCTATCTTACAACAAAATAATATACCAAAATCTATACACCTAAAATATCACAACCTAATTCTCATTTAGATTCTATCTTCTACTTTTATTTACCTAGAATAATATTTAACTTTATATGATATGAGAAAATACTCATCAATATAGACAATTTAAATACTGAAAATAATTATCATAAAATTTTACTTATATTCATATACTAGTCTTATATCTAAAATTCTAGTATATGAATTAGCTAAATTAACATATGATTTAGTTCTCCCTTCTTGCCGCTACATGTTGTGAAAGTAGGGGTGTCAAAAAAAAGGTTTTCGGGTCTAGTTGGGGTAAAACCCAAAAATAGCCCGCCATCATATAACCCAATCTGAATGCTATCTGATTACGGAAATGGGTCATACACACAGAATTGAACTAGACTCTTTTTAAACCTATGCCATCTTGACACGTCCCGCCAACCCATTCTTTAAGGATAAAAAAAATGTTAATTCCAATATTTCATTTTCCACGGTTCTTCAGCCAAATCTCCACACAACTACTCGCTTTAGCCTGCTTTCCTGCCTTTCTTACATGTCACACACTTCTTCAGCCAAATCCCATAAATTCGCTTCTGCTCGCTCAGCCTGCCACTTTTGCATGCAGCGCTCTAAGTGTTGACCCGAGTTGCCGAAGTGCCAAATCGAAATGGAAATTGAAAGTATGAAACAAAATCCGGCATTCCTATCTCCAATCCTATCTTAGCCTCTCACATTTCAAATTTCGTGCACGCCTCTTCAACCAAATTCGTAAATTCTTCGAATTCGAGTAAAATCCCATATTAATTTCATGTGATAGGTTAATCAGAACTGACAATTTATTAAATCGGTCAAACCTTTTAGACCCAAATCCAACCTGATTGTTAAACGGGTCAACCGGAAGCTAGAATTTTTGGGTTGGGTCTTAGTCGAGTCAATTTTTAATGCCCCTCGGTAAAGGTATGGCTTAAAAGCATGTTTTAGAAACTGGACTAGAATAGCCGATTTGACCAATTAAACCTTGAGCCGGTCACATGGTTGGTCTACTTCATTATAAAACCCCCTTCTACGTTGAACCCGAGTGAATCGGCCAGAACCACCGGTTCAACTGGTGAACAAACCCTTATTTATTTGAACCAGATTGTTCAATGAACCATTTAAATAACTAATAAAAAATAAATATATTTAGAATAAAATATTAACTTAAAATTAATTTAAATTTATTTTATTTTAATTTATTAATAATCATTAAATTCCTAAATTAATTATTTGCTAAAAAATATTTTACTGAGCTTTTCACATGGCTTCACCGGTGCAAGTGAATTCTTGTCACATACAATACAAAAGTAATATAAAAAATATGAAGAGCAAATCTCAAATAATGTGGGACTAAATAAGTTGAAATTCTTAAAATATACAACATATACTACATATTTTTAAGAAATTTTTAAATAATTATTTTATAATATAAATAATATTTATTTTTTAGTTAGTAATATTTATTAAATTTTTTATTTATACATATATACAAAAAAATGTTATTAATTCATTTATTATTATTAAATTATCTAACATGAATAATTTATAAATATAAATTTATAATATGAATTTTATACAAAATTTATATGTATAAACCATATCTAAACTTAAAAAATAATATAATAATGATTTATATTAAATTTATAAGTTTATATGTGATTTAATTTTTTTTGTTAAATTTGAATTAAATATATGATAAAAATAAATTAAGTTTAAAGATTAAAGATTGTTAAAATTAAAATTATTATATATAAATTATTAATGTATGAATTAAGTTTATTTTTTTTTAGTAAAAAATTTATATTATTATAAGATTATTACATTATTATTATGTCATTTAAATATCTTTTAAATAATTTTTTTATTTATTACGTTTATTTGATTAAACACCCAATCAAATCATTAAATCTTGAATATCTCATTCTTTCGGTTCTATATCCAATTCGATTTTTACAACCTTATTTAAAAGTATTAAGATAATTATTTATTGCATACTCTAATCTACTCTTACCCTCGCTACTATTAAATCCCATCACATCGAATGCAAGCGGCTCCTTAAGGTATTTCCCGAATCCCCATCCCTACTATAGTACATTAAGGCAAATGAACAATAAATTAAATTTAACTTAGGCTTCGTTTTAGACAACATTTTTAGTGCATTCTAAAACAGTTAATTTTTTTTTTTTTTACTAGAAAACTTTTTAGAAAGCAATGAGAAAGTCTTCCCAAATAAAGCCTTAGCAAAAAATTTTTTTTTTTTGAAATCACTTAATTTAATTTACATAAGATTATGTATTCGACATATCCTAAATATATACGCCAAAATGATCTGTATAATTTATAAGATTTTATGAAAATATTATGTATGGATTTGGAGATATGAAAAAAAAAAGATTTTCTTTTGAATTAATTTAGAAATTTTCATCTCCATAAATTTTGAAATATTACACAAACCTTGTTGATAAGCCTCCCATTATATGAAAAGAACAATATAAATTACACTAATCAAAGTTGCCTAACTTTCCACATTCATCGTCAGCCATCGATAGACGTATTGTTTATGATAATAGTTTTTTTTTTTTTTTTTTTTTTTTACAACAACAAAAAAATTCTATTCATAGTCTCAAAACCAAGGATACAACCAAGACAAATTAAAGAAAAAAGAAAAAAACCACAGAAAACAAAATGACAAAAAAAAAACAAGCTAAGAAGACGGCTCAGCGAACAGCCAAGGCTCCCAGCATCCCGTCAACCCGCTCATTTGAAGTGACCTATTCAAATTGCCTTCCTGTTCATCTGATCTCTATTCTAAGAGAAGTGACCTATTCAAATTGCTCAATATTGTCTAACATTAGACGTTCCTTTCAACCGTTGACATAAACATATAAAAGAATGATATCTAACATTTATCGATCATCAATATATGATATTATAAGCCTTCGATGTGTGGGGTTTAAGTGAGTCAAGGAAACTCGTAAGCTGGTTTGGGGGGCTCGATGAGTTAAGGAGCCAAACTTGAGGCTATCCTGACTTAAACTCCTTAGCTTATGAGCCAACTGATTTAAAAAATATTAATATAAAATACATTTAAATCAAAATTATATTCAAAATTTTATGTACTATTATGTACTCGAACATGTGCGACGATACATAAATAAAGGCTTAACATCTTAGTTTTGAAAGAAGATCCAACACACATACAAATAAAAGGAGAGGCATGAAAGAGTCATAGGAGACACCAAGAATCTTACTTAAAAAATCATGAAAAGGAGAAAAGCCACAAGGTTTGTCCTAATTAAAATGATTCTACCAGTGTTCATAGTCGATTATAAATGATGATCTTCCTTGCGGGGAAGACCTTGATGCAATGTAGTAAATATACATCATATAAAGCACTTTATATGGTCGTAGTTGGAAAAATTTAGTGGTATGAGAGTTGTTCTCAAAAAAAAATTCTCATGTTTGTTTGGTCAGTAGGACCATAGTTTGATAACAATGATTAGATGGATCATAGTCGGGCGGCGATGGATGGAAGGACTGTAGTTGGGAGACGGTGGTCAGAGGGACTGTAGTCGGTGGGCGATAGTGGTAAAAAAGATCGTAGTTTGTGGGCAACGAAGGATGTAGTTGGAAGGTGATAGTAGTAAAAGTGACTATAATAGAAGGGTATGGAGATCGGAGGGATCGCTATTAACATGACACATTAGTTTGAGGATCCATAGTTGGCTGGTGAAGGTGATAAAAGGATTGTAGTCGAAGGGTAATGGTTGTTAGAGGGACCGTAGTAGGTGGGCGACGGTGGTATGAGAGTTCATAGTTAGCGAGCGATGGTGGTCGGAGGGATTGTAGTCGGCTGGCGATGGAGATCAGATGGATCATAATTGGCTAACGATGGAGGTTGAATGGAATGTAGTCAGTGGAGGTTGGAGGGAGTGCAGTTGGCGGCGATAGAGAGGGACCATTTTCAGTCGATGATGAAGGTTAGAGGGATCATAGTCGGCGGGTGACGATGGTCGGAGGGACTATCGTCGGCGGAAATGGTGGTTGGAGGGACTATTATTATTGGGTAAGGGTGGTCAAAGGGACCTTCGTTGACAAACAATGGTAGTATGAGGGAGGATTGGTCAGAGGAACCATAGTCGAAGGGTGTTGTGGTCAAAGGGATTGTATTTAACTAACAATTATTATCAGAGGGACTGTAATCGATGGGTGAAGTTGGTTAGAGGGCGAATAGTCGATGGGTGACACTGGTCGGAGGGGCAGTAGTTGATGAGTGACAGAGGTAAGAGCGACCATAGTCGGTGGGCAACATTGGTTGAAGGGAACAAAATCAACGAGCGAAGATGGTATGAAGGACTATGGTCGGCTGGAATCGATAGTTAAAGTGACCATTGTTAGTGGGAGATGGTTCTCGGAGGGACCATAGTTGGCGGGTGATAGTGGTTGAAGGGACATATTCTGCTCGTGATGGTGGTCAGCAGGACCATAGTCGACGAGCGATTGTTGTTTGAGGGATCATAGTCAGCGTGCAATTGTGGTTTGAAGGACTATCATCAAAGGGCGCCGTAGTTAGAGGGAAAATAGTAGTGCAAAGGTGGTCGGAGAGAGACACAAAATTAGTGACTGGATGAAGGTCCGACGACGATGGTCGAACGGAGGTTCATCAGTGATGGCCGGACAGCTAGGGTTCGTTTGTGGTGGTGTCGAGGTGGAACTATAGGATTATTTAAGAGCTATAGCTTTCTTGATCTCTAAACTCTGGTTAAAACTTCCATAGACCATAGCCCCCTCTCATGTAGGAAGAGAGGTCTATTTATAGATATTTGAGAGCGACATACTCTATAAATATAGAGAATATAGGTTAAACTCGGTATGGTCTATGAAACATTTGTGAATCATTTAAATACCTTAATGGTATTAGAATTAAGCGATATTGGCTCGTTAGATTCAACTCATCGAGCCGCTCGATTTAATTATAAGCATGCTATATTTGAATATCATTTAGTCATCCAAATAATGCACTAAAGCTTTTAAATATGCTTTGTTCTCTTGATTTGAACATATTTGAGCTTGAATTGGACCAATTTTGGTGTCATTGGATTCATCTCACCGAAACATTCAGTTTGAGTACAAGTTTGCTGAAATCTGAATTTGGATGGTCCCAAATTTAATTTTTAAAGTTTCTAACATATATATGCCTCAAGATATGTGCCCGATCAAGATGCTTTTTTGGAGACATACAAATACAAAGTTGTTAAAAATATAAAAAAATATATTTAAAAATTATATTTACCTTCTTTTATTAACATTTTCTAATTTCTCATTTTATTATTTATTATAATAATCGATTGAATCGTAATCATTTTATCTCTTTCATATTAATTGAGGTGGTTCAAACTCGTGCAATAAAGTTCAAGCTCAAACTCAATTAATTAAAAGTTCGAAGTCAAATCAAAAGTAACTCAAACTTAAGTTGACTGGGCTCTGTGTACACCCCTTAGGGCCATCCAAGCATTGTTAGAGTGATCGGTCAAAAAAAAAAATTTTCGTAGCTTTGAACGGACATTGCTCAGGCGTGGCCAGCCAGCCTTTGGTTGGTTGAAAGGTGTTCATTTAAGACTTGTGGAGTCTAATTTATAGGCATTTATTTTTTCCATTGTGTGCATGGAGAAAGGAGATTTGCTGAAGAGCATTAAGAGATATTTCTTGCTGATGTAACAGCCACTTCAGCTTTTGAATATGATCTGAAAGTTCTATCTTGAACTCCCACTTCCTCATTCTTCCAAAAAGATTCTGTGAACTTAATTCTCTTCAAACTTCGTAGACTTTGGTAATTATGTGGTGCTAAACCAATTCTTATTAAGGCCTAAATTTCATTTCAATTTCAAGAGTTTATAGACAAAACGAGTATGTGTTGTTGAGTCGAATTCAACAAGTCTAAGATCTCTTAATTTTGATATCATGAATTATCGTGATATTTAAAAATATAACAAATCATCGTGGGATTAATGTAAATCGTATGATGAACGTACTAGCAAAAAAAATATTCTTTCTTGACAATAATTAGAGGCATTTGCAGGAGTTTTGATTGATGCAAAATTGTTACAAATAATTTTGAAATCGCTGCTAGACCATTGTGATTGCAATCATTTGCAACACCCCTTAGAATTTGTTTTGCAATAACCATGAAAACTATTTCACGGCACAAGATTTTGCAATGGTTTTAATCATTCATAATTGTAGTAGTGGCTTATGTTTTTGGGACAACTTTCTAACTAATTTCTAAAGCAGTTTCTAATATAAAAATTTTTTAGTTCAAACAATTTTTACACTAAAACTCAAACAAATAAGAATCATGTCCCAAATGAAGCCTTAAACAACTGCATTTTTAGGACAATAGTTGTTTTTTACGGTGTTAGATTGCCTTACAACTACAAACCCTTCAAAATTTCAATGATTTAAATTGGTGATACATTCCCATAAGTACAATAGTTTAAACTACCGCAAAGGGAATTCTTTTTTTTTTTTTTTTTTAAGTTTTGCATCATAATCCCAAAGCAATTTCAATATCAGTATATATAATTACAATCATCTCACATATCCAACTAAGGATTAGTTTGGGACAAGTTTCCTACCGCTTCTTAAAGCAGTTTTTTATTACAAAATTTTTAATTTTTGTACTAAAAAGCTGTTTTAAAAGTAGCAAGAAAGTGATCCCAAACCAAGCCTGAGTGTAAGAAATAACAATAACAAATATACTAGCAATTCAATTTAATTGGTCAATAATGACTTTCTCTCAAATAAATTAAAACCTATGAGCTTATTAAATTAACTATGCTAGACATTAATTAATGGGATTATGTTGGAAACATTTTGTTGACTTCAAACTTAAGGTCTAAAAATCTAATTTCTACGCGCTTTTCTATAAAGAAAATATGGAGTGTTTGAAATGCAAGCATAATAGTTAAATTTAAAACATTTGTATTCCAAAGATTCTATATTTTCTTTATAGAAAGTGGGTAGGTTTCATATATATATATATATATATATTACCTTCTATAACACGAGTCAAGTCGTTCAAAATTATTTCTCGTGCATTTGTCATGTACTACCTAAGATCAATTCAAAAGTAGTTCTAAGAGAATAAAAAATAGTTATAGATATATGCTACAATTTTAGGCATGAAAAGTTACAAAAAATAAATAAAAGCATATGATTTTAACACAATACTCCAAAAGGACTTTAACACCACCACATTATGCCAAACAAGGCACATAAATATGTACAAAAATTATCATTGAAAAAATGCTAGTGAGTTCACCAGTAATTTTTGGCCACCAAATTCATTATAAAATATTGAACTTTCTTTTGCAATAGATTAAGGTTTTGTTTAGGATGGTTTTCTTACTGTTTTCTAATATATCTTTTTAATACAAACATTTTTTGAAGTAGGAATTTTTGTACTGATAACCTACTTTTGAAAGCATTAAGAAAGTAGTCCCAAACAAAGTCTAAGACTCAGCCTTACTTGACTTATTTACTTAACAACACCAGGCTTAGAGTTTTAACGTAGATCTAGAGTAGACATTCCAAACAAAAATAAGGTAAAATATATTGAGCAAAGAAGATAACTTGATGAAACCTTTCATGTTGTTTTGACTAATAATCCATTTAATAAATTTCATTGAACTATAAGATTCCATAATTTCTATCAAGGACAACCTCTATAATTTCCTTAATGGGCTTGCTATCTCAATATACTTTGCTTATAGCTAATCTTATTTTTCCAACATTTAATATAAGGGATTAAAGAATCCAGGACATACATGCCCATTAAATTTAAATTTGGATTATAAAGATAGTGTAAATAGTTTTGAACAAATATAAAATAAATACTCAAGTTTAAATATGATTTTAATGACCTAATTAATTTTGCCATCAATTTCTTCATGAAAGGTTTCATACCCTTATTATGCCAATCTGCAAAATGTGTTTATACCAATATACTATCCCTAGCAAGAACACCAACATTTGATCCCAATAAAAGAAACTTTAGGATATTACATTGGATACCATCTTGCTCATCTTGATATGAATCCATGTACCTAGTGGTAAACTTTATTTATTTGCCCACAGGGTGTGCTCACTACGAACAATTATTACGTCCTCTGATCGGACGTAGAGCTACGTTCGGCCGCCAATAACATGTCGCCACGTGCTCTTACTCTTTACCGCGCGGCCCGACGACTTGACCCGGAGCAGAACCCGGGAATGCTATGTTCGCGATTTTCTCGGTATTTGTTAGGTATTGCTTTGCAAAAATGAGAAATACCGCTCTGTGAAGATCAATACCATGCAAATACCGAGTTGTACCGAGTCTTTTTACAGCTCGGCACATCTCAGTACAACTCGGTACAACTCAGTATTTGCTCAGGATTTGCTCGGTATTGCTAGGGATTTGCTCGGTTTTGCTAGAAAAAACTCGGTACAAATCGGTATTTGCTCGGTATTGCTAGGTATTTGCTCGGTATTGCTCGGTATTAGTTATTGCCGAGCAAAATCGACCAGTATCTAGCAATATCGAGCAATCTTGGGTCCGTTTCGGGTCGGGTTGTCGGGGCGCGCGGTAAATAATGAAAACGCGTGGCGCGATTCTACTGGCGGCCGAACGTAGAGTTGCGTACGTTCACCGGACCAAATAAAAGTTCGTTCACTACACCTTGTAGGTTGCCTTAATTATTTGAAAAAAAAAATTAACTGTGAATGTATACATTAAAAAAAAACAACATTTATTTGTTATTATGTCATCTAATTATGGTGCTTTATTTATAAAGTCATTAAAGGATTGACATGGTGGTTATTGGGTTCAACTACACTTATTATAGTCCTTCAAATCTATATGTGCTGAAGTAGAGAGGGTTTGAGACGCTCTATTACTTTCCTCTAACTATATTTTCCATTAGAGTTGATAGCTCTTCTTAATAGACCACCATTATCTTTTGAAAAAAATTCATGCACATTTTAAAATTAACAATTTAATATAAGAGGCATTAGAAAATTTGCAACCAATTATTAATAGTTTAATATATGATATAATTATAAAAATTACTTCTATAAATAAAAGTTTTTAATAACTTACATTATATTTTGTCTGCTTGATATTATTGCCCACTAAAGCATTTTGAATATATATGTAATGACATATTAACTCCTTTTGTAAGATTGATTTAGACTCATCACTTCCTCATTATAAGAAATACTTGAATATTAATCAAAAGTATCTGTCAATCTGACACTCGCATAAAAATTATAATTTGGATTTTGGATGGGCTCCACTTGTAAAGAGGAAATAAATAGATCATGTTATAATTTTTGTAAAGTATGAATTAGACATGAGAGGTAGACATAAAAAAGGCCGGGCTAGAAAATATTATAAATGATATTTTTTATTAAATTTAAATAAGAAGTTGACTCTTAATAGAACACGATGGAGAAAAGAACTCATATATTCGACCCCATCTAGTGGGATAATGGCTTGTTGCTGTTGTTATTTTTGTTGTTGTTGTTATTATTATATGAATTAGACATGAGAAGTTCACTAAAGGATATCAAAATTAATCTTTCTTTCTATCTGTAGCACTGGTGTTAGCCTAATCACACTTTAACATAACTCAAAATATATCAAATTAATTCATCTCATTAATATTATTCACTTGGCCATAGTAATTTAAATCTTCAATCTTTATAATGTTAACAATATTATAATTTTAAGTCTTCTTATTCTAATTAAGACCTTAGTTGTGAATGTTATATCCATTAATGTAAAATCCTTTATAACTTTGGGTAATCTTATTAAGATCTCTAGAAAGAGCCTTTGTTTTATTTGATATTAATTGATCATTACTATACATCCTACATAAAAAAAATTTATCTTATACTTTAATAAGGACATGATTTGAATTTTTATAGTACTAGTATATTTCATTTGTAAGCTTCTCAACATCTAAAAGAATGAGCTGTGTGTCACAATCTCTTATTTTCTCTCCATCTTTACAAAATTTTCTATATAATATAACATTATCATAGTGGAGGACCACATATATATGCGCTTGCAATGAGTATTTATCTTCTGACATATCTTGTCTAAATGATATTTAGGACCTGAAAACTTAAATTATATCTTATCCTCATTTTAATTGATAGTTTTTGCTAATGGACTTATGTAAATCCTCATATACCTAAAAGAATTAAGAAAAAAATAATTCTCTTCGTCAACAATACATCCTACAATAATTGACTCCATAGCCTATGCCTTACTGCTAAATAATCCTTTAATTTTAAAAAAACTATACATAATAAAAATTTAAATTTACATTTTACTTCTTAAATGGGAACTTCCATATTTAATGTACAAGACCACCAAGTTTTACTTTCTCTACTTAGTGAATTAGTAAGTGAATCATGATCATAAAGTATGATGGGAGGATTTTTTTTTCCTTACGTATAGTCATTACAATAATATTTTGTAACTTCTCTAACTCATTTGGCCATAGGGGTTAAATATCAATACCATTTTATAGTCTTTTCTCATAGTATAATCGTTGACAAAATAAATCATCTTTGTTTTATTCTAATTTAATGAGGTATATTATTAAGGGCTAGAAGTATGTTTAAAATACTACATGTACTAATTAGAACCTTAAAAGGAATGAACCAATCACGAGCCAAACCAAGATAAATTTTATGTATATCAAAAGTAAAATTAAGATCTCAAGAATTGAACTATTTCCTTGCTTCTCCATTAGTAGAGAGTTAAAAGACATCATCTCTATTTATGTATTTAGCATGGAAAATCATTTGAAGCCCATTAATTAATTAAAACAGTATAATTTAATTTTAGGTGGCTTCATATGATTCATTATTGCTTCTATAATATTATTATTCTAATTAACATCCCATCTTAATAAACAATAAATATGAGATATCATTTGCTCAGAGTTATCACTCTAATATAACATATCATTAAGCCCTGCGTCTATCTTTGTATAACAAAGATAAAATTATCTTTTTTAATCCACATATTTTCTTAAGTAATAAAGTCCCTTTAAGGAAATAATCAACTTATAATCCAACCACATAGTAAAAGCACTACAAGAAAATCATCCAAAATCGATGGAATTTTTTTGTTGGACTTTCCAGCGGAATTACTGGCAGAAAAACTGCTGCTCAATACCGATAAGTTTTTCTCTGAATAATCCGGAGAAAAAAAAATGTCAACAATTTAATCAGCTACTATGCCTTTTGAATTTTTTTTTTTTTTGAATAAGATTGCCCTTCGCTGATAAGTAATTCATGTTCGGTTAAAATTTTTGTTGGAAATTTCGCTAGAAAAGGTCCTACTTCACTCCAAATTTCCTCTCTTCTTCATTTTCATAGTTTTTTACCTAGAGACGAAGCCCACAGTTACTCTGCCCCTATTCACCAATCCAAGTAATTTCTTGCTCATTTCTCTCCATTTCTTAAAGATTTATAAGGAAAAACTCATTCTATTTACTCCTTTTCTTTTTAACACAATTTGAACTATTAGAACATATGTTATTCCAACTTTAGAGAGTTTTTTTCACTCAATGTTGTATAACTTTGTAGATTTTGTTGTATAGTAAAAAATTTTCATTTTTAGAGAGCTTTTTGTACATTTATTTTGATGTGCTAACTAATTTCTTTGTGTTTAGGGTTATGTGATAAATTTTTTGGAGTAGATATTAAAGAGTAATTTTAATTTGAATGATTATACATGAATTTGAGTGATGTACAAAACAATTTGAGGGATGTTGGAATTAATTTATTCATTATTATATGTGATTTTTAATGTTTTGAGTTAACTTACTTGTCATTGAGATGTTTTGAATTTCAAGGTAAGTCAGTAGTTATGTAGACTTTGAAAGCTAAACATTCTATACCCTTGGAGTTGCATATCATAATAACGAATTTTTGTACATTTATATTATTTTAGGATGATTAATTCAACTTCCATATGGCTATCTAAGAGGTGAGATATTTGATGTATAATAGAATGTTATCAGGATTAAAAGCATCAACAAATGAATTTATTGAGGAAGTTGATTCTTTCATTCATGTCACGTGCCAACTACCTTTATTTAAGTTGAATGGAATATTTAGATGACTATGCTCGAAGCACAAAAGTCATTTTTTTCTTAAACCCGAGGATGTTAAGCTCAATTTCTATGATAGGAGATTTGTTCTAGTATATTAGTTTTGGATTTCACATGATATGCATGATCCACATAGACAAACTCTTGTTAATCCATCCACAACTTCTAGAATAATTGACAAAGATTAAATTAATAGAATGTATGAAGAACATATTTTTGATGCAATGGGTTTAAATTTAAGAGGGCACATAGAAGAGCCACCTGACATTGAAATAAATAATATATTACAGTCAAAATTTTGTGCAATAAAAGTCTAAGATCTCTTAATATACAAGTCTAAGATCTCTTAATTTTGATATCATGAATTATCGTGATATTTAAAAATATAACAAATCATCGTGGGATTAATGTAAATCGTATGATGAACGTACTAGCAAAAAAAATATTCTTTCTTGACAATAATTGGAGGCATTTGCAGGAGTTTTGATTGATACAAAATTGTTACAAATAATTTTGAAATCGCTGCTAGACCATTGTGATTGCAATCATTTGCAACACCCCTTAGAATTTGTTTTGCAATAACCATGAAAACTATTTCACGGCACAAGATTTTGCAATGGTTTTAATCATTCATAATTGTAGTAGTGGCTTATGTTTTTGGGACAACTTTCTAACTAATTTCTAAAGCAGTTTCTAATATAAAAATTTTTTAGTTCAAACAATTTTTACACTAAAACTCAAACAAATAAGAATCATGTCCCAAATGAAGCCTTAAACAACTGCATTTTTAGGACAATAGTTGTTTTTTACGGTGTTAGATTGCCTTACAACTACAAACCCTTCAAAATTTCAATGATTTAAATTGGTGATACATTCCCATAAGTACAATAGTTTAAACTACCGCAATGGGAATTCTTTTTTTTTTTTTTTTTAAGTTTTGCATCATAATCCCAAAGCAATTTCAATATCAGTATATATAATTACAATCATCTCACATATCCAACTAAGGATTAGTTTGGGACGAGTTTCCTACCGCTTGTTAAAGCAGCTTTTTATTACAAAATTTTTAATTTTTGTACTAAAAAGCTGTTTTAAAAGTAGCAAGAAAGTGATCCCAAACCAAGCCTGAGTGTAAGAAATAACAATAACAAATATACTAGCAATTCAATTTAATTGGTCAATAATGACTTTCTCTCAAATAAATTAAAACCTATGAGCTTATTAAATTAACTATGCTAGACATTAATTAATGGGATTATGTTGGAAACATTTTGTTGACTTCAAACTTAAGGTCTAAAAATCTAATTTCTACGCGCTTTCTATAAAGAAAATATGGAGTGTTTGAAATGCAAGCATAATAGTTAAATTTAAAACATTTGTATTCCAAAGATTCTATATTTTCTTTATAGAAAGTGGGTAGGTTTCATATATATATATATATATATATATATATTACCTTCTATAACACGAGTCAAGTCGTTCAAAATTATTTCTCGTGCATTTGTCATGTACTACCTAAGATCAATTCAAAAGTAGTTCTAAGAGAATAAAAAATAGTTATAGATATATGCTACAATTTTAGGCATGAAAAGTTACAAAAAATAAATAAAAGCATATGATTTTAACACAATACTCCAAAAGGACTTTAACACCACCACATTATGCCAAACAAGGCACATAAATATGTACAAAAATTATCATTGAAAAAATGCTAGTGAGTTCACCAGTAATTTTTGCCCACCAAAATTCATTATAAAATATTGAACTTTCTTTTGCAATAGATTAAGGTTTTGTTTAGGATGGTTTTTCTTACTGTTTTCTAATATATCTTTTTAATACAAACATTTTTTGAAAGTAGGAATTTTTGTACTGATAACCTACTTTTGAAAGCATTAAGAAAGTAGTCCCAAACAAAGCCTAAGACTCAGCCTTACTTGACTTATTTACTTAACAACACCAGGCTTAGAGTTTTAACGTAGATCTAGAGTAGACATTCCAAACAAAAATAAGGGTAAAATATATTGAGCAAAGAAGATAACTTGATGAAACCTTTCATGTTGTTTTGACTAATAATCCATTTAATAAATTTCATTGAACTATAAGATTCCATAATTTCTATCAAGGACAACCTCTATAATTTCCTTAATGGGCTTGCTATCTCAATATACTTTGCTTATAGCTAATCTTATTTTTCCAACATTTAATATAAGGGATTAAAGAATCCAGGACATACATGCCCATTAAATTTAAATTTGGATTATAAAGATAGTGTAAATAGTTTTGAACAAATATAAAATAAATACTCAAGTTTAAATATGATTTTAATGACCTAATTAATTTTGCCATCAATTTCTTCATGAAAGGTTTCATACCCTTATTATTATGCCAATCTGCAAAATGTGTTTATACCAATATACTATCCCTAGCAAGAACACCAACATTTGATCCAATAAAAGAAACTTTAGGATATTACATTGGATACCATCTTGCTCATCTTGATATGAATCCATGTACCTAGTGGTAAACTTTATTTATTTGCCCACAGGGTGTGTTCACTACGAACAATTATTACGTCCTCTGATCGGACGTAGAGCTACGTTCGGCCGCCAATAACATGTCGCCACGTGCTCTTACTCTTTACCGCGCGGCCCGACGACTTGACCCGGAGCAGAACCCGGGAATGCTATGTTCGCGATTTTCTCGGTATTTGCTAGGTATTGCTTTGCAAAAATGAGAAATACCGCTCTGTGAAGATCAATACCATGCAAATACCGAGTTGTACCGAGTCTTTTTACAGCTCGGCACATCTCAGTACAACTCGGTACAACTCAGTATTTGCTCAGGATTTGCTCGGTATTGCTAGGGATTTGCTCGGTTTTGCTAGAAAAAACTCGGTACAAATCGGTATTTGCTCGATATTGCTAGGTATTTGCTCGGTATTGCTCGGTATTAGTTATTGCTGAGCAAAATCGACCAATATTTAGCAATATCGAGCAATCTTGGGTCCGTTTCGGGTCGGGTTGTCGGGGCGCGCGGTAAATAATGAAAACGCGTGGCGCGATTCTACTGGCGGCCGAACGTAGAGTTGCGTACGTTCACCGGACCAAATAAAAGTTCGTTCACTACACCTTGTAGGTTGCCTTAATTATTTGAAAAAAAAATTAACTGTGAATGTATACATTAAAAAAAACAACATTTATTTGTTATTATGTCATCTAATTATGGTGCTTTATTTATAAAGTCGTTAAAGGATTGACATGGTGGTTATTGGGTTCAACTACACTTATTATAGTCCTTCAAATCTATATGTGCTGAAGTAGAGAGGGTTTCAGATGCTCTTTTACTTTCCTCTAACTATATTTTCCTTTAGAGTTGATAGCTCTTCTTAATAGACCACCATTATCTTTTGAAAAAAATTCATGCACATTTTAAAATTAACAATTTAATATAAGAGGCATTTGAAAATTTGCAACCAATTATTAATAGTTTAATATATGATATAATTATAAAAATTACTTCTATAAATAAAAGTTTTTAATAACTTACATTATATTTTGTCTGCTTGATATTATTGCCCACTAAAGCATTTTGAATATATATGTAATGACATATTAACTCCTTTTGTAAGATTGATTTAGACTCATCACTTCCTCATTATAAGAAATACTTGAATATTAATCGAAAGTATCTGTCAATCTGACACTCGCATAAAAATTATATTTGGATTTTGGATGGGCTCCACTTGTAAAGAGGAAATAAATAGATCATGTTATAATTTTTGTCAAGTATGAATTAGACATGAGAGGCAGACATAAAAAAGGCCGGGCTAGAAAATATTATAAATGATATTTTTTATTAAATTTAAATAAGAGGTTGACTCTTAATAGAACACGATGGAGAAAAGAACTCATATATTCGACCCCATCTAGTGGGATAATGGCTTGTTGCTGTTGTTATTTTTGTTGTTGTTATTATTATTATATGAATTAGACATGAGAAGTTCACTAAAGGATATCAAAATTAATCTTTCTTTCTATCTATAGCACTGGTGTTAGCCTAATCACACTTTAACATAACTCAAAATATATCAAATTAATTCATCTCATTAATATTATTCACTTGGCCATAGTAATTTAAATCTTCAATCTTTATAATGTTAACAATATTATAATTTTAAGTCTTCTTATTCTAATTAAGACCTTAGTTGTGAATGTTATATCCATTAATGTAAAATCCTTTATAACTTTGGGTAATCTTATTAAGATCTCTAGAAAGAGCCTTTGTTTTATTTGATATTAATTGATCATTACTCTACATCCTACATAAAAATTTTATTATTATTTAATAAGGACATGATTTGAATTTTAATAGTACTAGTGTAATTCATTAAGTATTTCATTTGTAAGCTTCTCAACATCTAAAAGCATGAGCTGTGTGTGTCACAATCTCTTATTTTCTCTCCATCTTTACAAAATTTTCTATATAATATAACATTATCATAGTGGAGGATCACATATATATGCGCTTGCAATGAGTATTTATCTTCTGACATATCTTGTCTAAATGATATTTACGACCTGAAAACTTAAATTATATCTTATCCTCATTTTAATTGATATTTTTGCTAATGGACTTATGTAAATCCTCATATACCTAAAAGAATTAAGAAAAAAAATAATTCTCTTTGTCAACAATACATCCTACCATAATTGACTCCATAGGCTATGCCTTACTGCTAAATAATCCTTTAATTAAAAAAAAAAACTATACATAATAAAAATTTAAATTTACATTTTACTTATTAAATGGGAATTTCCATATTTAATGCGCAAGACCACCAAGTTTTACTTTCTCTACTTAGTGAATGAATAAGTTTATCATGATCATAAAGTATGA